>CM074721.1:550120296-551505182 GCA_037306005.1 Rhinophrynus dorsalis | reverse complement strand
TACTGACCTGGTTTGGAGGACGTTCTTGCTCTGTGTATCAACCCGGATTGGCTGAGACTCCTGCCCTGTGTATCACTCAAGCCCGGTTCACTACTCCGTCTGGTTATCCGGTTGAGGAATCTTTCCGGTGCTCTGTCCAGGTCTTTTTTAAGACTCGTTTAGTTGCCTCGATTGCTGTTGTAGCAGTTCAGCTACTGCGACCCAATTAAGCTATTGTGTCTTGTATCTCCATACCCCAGGGTAAGAGCTATTCCTGGTTGCACACTGTATGCTTGGCTTGTTACTGCTCTCCTACTGAGGTTTGTCTCCTGGGTGCCTCAGTTTGACTCTACCGGCAGTTGCAATCACGCCTGAGCGTTCATTAAACCTTGATGTCTGGTGCCTTTATCCTTGGTCGCAGTTACTGCTGGTTCGGTTTGGCGTTACACTGCACCTCCGTTTGCAGTATCCTGTGTTTTCCGGTAGTACGTTACTCATTCAGGGCCTCGCTCACCCATTGTGGCCAAGTCACTACCTTATCACTCTCTGTGTAGAGAGTGTTTCTTGGGCCTTCCGCTATTAGGGCCTATCAGCCTCCCAGCCTAATAGCACCTTCCTATCGTTATATCGCTGATTCATACAAACTGTACCTGACCTGTGTCAGTAATATATATTTTGCTCTCAGATATATGGACTGGACCCGTGTGGGTTAATGTTTACTCTGTAACCTGTCCTGTGTCAGTATTACGTACAATCTATATGCTGGACCCGCGAGGGTTACTTTATTCTGTCTGGTTTCAATAAAACTGTGTTTTACCAAACATCCTGCCTCTGAGTGTACTGAAAACCGTTACACTCTAACACTAAATTCAAATCCTATGGTAGAATGGGATGTCTATATGGGGGTCCTATTCTCTTGACTGCTTGTAGGAATGTTTGAATTTGTGGAAGACAAGCAGTCTTCCTTGTGAGAGCTGAAACTTGGACCTTTAGGGAATCAACCTTTAAACCTTTATGAATGAATGAATATGTTTATTTATATAGCACCACAAGTGTACACACACTTTGCAATTTCAGGATTTAAACAATACAGGGTTACAGGTGCTTTGTAGAGTGAATAATTGGGTGTGAGGTCCCTGCCCAAAAACTAACAATCTAAAGTGCTAGACCTAATTGCAGGAACTCTAGAAGAGATGGAAAATGGAAAAAGGAGGGATCTACATCTTTCCTAGCAGAAAAAGAAAAATAAATTCTCCAAACTTGGTGATATATGTTAGCTGACACTGGTTTGCAAGCTCTCTCATAGATTGAATTACTGGAAAACTGAAGTCTTTGCTCTTCAGAATACGGGACTCAATTTCCCCAATTTCAAAATACGGTTGAGTAAGTTGTGGGGGAGAATTGGCACTTGAGAGATGAGGTTTGGAAACTGTGGTAGCTGCCAAGGCTCTGTCAATGACATGTCTTTGAGGTGGTGAGGGTGAAACCAAGACCTCCTGGGCCAAAATGGAGCTATGAGGATGGTGTACACCATCACCTCCTTTATTTTGCAGAGTATTCATAGCTAGTGGAGGGAAGACATACACTAGTCTATAATTCCATGGAATTGTTAAGGCATCAACTGCTATTGCTTCTGGATCCCTTGCTCGTGAGCAGAATGTTGGTAGTTTTCTATTTCTTCTTGATGCCATCATATCTATGTCTGACCTAGAAACAGGATCTGCTGACATGGAACTAATGAGACTTTCTTAGGTTGATGATCCAACTGTGATTCTTCATAGTTAACAGAGTAAGATGAAGATGTTGTTGAATTAGCTCCTCAAATGGAGCATTTAGCAACAGATCATCCATGTAAAGAGTCAGGATTACTCCTATGGATCTAAGGCGAGCCATTGGCAGAGCCCTCACCTTGAAAGTGTTGGTTTTGGTATGAAAACCTGAGATATTTCCAGTGTTTGGGCCAAATAGGGATGAGTAGGTATGCATCTTTGATATCTAAAGATGTGAAAAATTCCTCTGGTTCCATGTCTGCTGTCACTGACATGGTAGACTCCATCTTGAACCTTGGAACTTTGAGAAACTGGTTTAGTTTTTAGATCCAGGAAAGGACGCAATCCTCTGTCTTTTTTGGGTACCATAAAAAGATTGGAAAAAAAGCCTTTGAATGTTTGTGCTTTTGGTACTGGTATTATCACCTATTCTCTAAAAACTGACATATAGCCTGATGAAAGGCTTCCTATAACATCTCTTCTTTTGGTACCCTGGACATGAGAAACCAATGAGGTGAAAGGGTTGTTAAAGACATTCAGTATTCCTTCTTGAATGGACTCACGCATCTGAAATTTACAGCCTCTATTGTCATGTGAAGTGTCAAAGTCTTCCCCCTAGAGGAAGATTTGTGGGGAACTCCATCCTCCAAACTTCATGCTGTGTTGAGTTTGGAATCTGAAGCCCTTGGGTAAATTTTTCTTTTATACCCAAGTTTTGCTGTATTAAAATTAAAGTAACCTTCAGATGAATGAGTAGAATTTTGTCTGGAGGAAGATTTCCCTCTATGAGTAAAAGACTATTTCCTGTTGTCAATACTTTAGGTCCTTTAACTTCCAGCGGCGTGGCTGAAAATTTTGTCTAACTCTGCCCCAAATAGGAGGGATCCTTTGAAAAGCAATGATATTAGAGCTTTTTGGAAGCAGAATCTGCATTCCCAATCTTCAACCATAAAGCATGTACTTCAAAAGTTGATGCTGAACATTTAGATGTCAACTTAGCTATCTCCAATATAGCATCCCCAGTATAGGAGGTGGTCTCCTGGAGATAGCCTATGAAAGGGAAAATATCATCATGATGCATATTATTTTGTAAAGTTTGAATAATTTGAGCTTGTCAAGCCTCCGCAGCTCTACATGCCCAGGCTGAAGTAAGGAAGCTCAAATGATTACTCCTAGTCCAGAAAACATTAGTCTGTTCAAGGTATCAACCTTTTTGTCAGTAGGATCATTAAGTGCTGCTTCAGTTTTACCAGGAATAGTGGTATGTTTGGATCATCTGGAAACAGGGTCAGCCGTTAGATATTTGGCCAACCTGTTTGGTTTAGCCAACCTTAGAATTAGAAAATGAGTACACCTTTGCAAATTTCTATAGCATAACCATAATTTTATCTGGGGATTCCCCCTCATCTCCGACTATATGATCAGGCTTTTGATAGTCATGGAAAATAACAGCAGATTTCTATTTAATTTTAAAAAGTCAGTTGGCTGAGTACTTAGGGGATTGGTAATCTGAGACTTCTAAACATCTAAGATAGCTTTAAATAAGGAATCCATAGATTCTGAATCTTAGTCCTCTAATATGGAATCCTCTCCAATGGATGAGGAAGACTCACTAGCCAGCTCACCTTCATTATAAGAGGAATCTGAGGGTGAATAGAGAAGATTTTTGGGGGTTTTTTGGTTCTTAGTATTTGAACTGGTGTACAAAGCTCTTCTGGTAACCATCCTGTCCAAAAACCTCTCTAATTTGTCAAGGGAACCCGATAAAGCTTTGACCCACTCTGGATCAAGCATAGGAGGTTCATCTGTAGATGTGGAAACCCTATTATCCTCTAAGTCCATACATTTAGAACACACAGACATATTGTTTGTGACTTTGGAATTCCATTTTTATATGAAATAGAATTACTTTTATTGCTCCTAGATTTCTTCTCCTCTTTGTCTGCCAAAGAAGTAGAAGTAAAAGTAATGATAGAAGAGAATAAATGAAACATGTTCCATTGGGTTAGTAATATTAATGAATAAGTTCATCTTCCTCCAAATTAATCTGAATTACGAATGTGCAAATGTCCCAAAGGGACTAGCATAATTCTGAAACAATTGTAGTTCAAGACCATATTTATATAGTGTGTCCCCAAAAGAAAGACCACTGTATGTGCAATAAATGAACAAACCTGAATCTAGAGATGGCCAAAGTTGTTACTGTGTTCCTGTATGAAATTCATCCAAAACCACATTGCTGTCTGCTTTTTCACTTTAAAACTTTCATTTTCCGCCCATTGGCCAAAATATTTTGCCATTTTTTCACTAGTTATAACATTTCTGCCCACTGATTTACATGATTTTGCATTTTTTGTTTTAAAAATGTGAGGCATTTGCAGAAATCAAACACAATAGAAGCAGCTACAGAGCGAGGTAGACATGCTGTTGTATACTGCTGTGATATTTTGGCAAAATGGAGGCAGGAGAGGCTCATAGTGACTGTTATTACTATGAGCAGAGTGAAAAATAATCAGTGGAGTAGCTGGAAGGACCCTTACGTGTCTACTGAGTTTGAGGAGGAGGAGGAAGTGAGCACTACTGAATCAATGCTGTCCAGTCCCCCTAAATCACCCCAAAGAATCTTGGGGAATTTAATGGGAAGGGAGGGAGAAAAGGGTAGTCCTAGTGAGAGCAGGACAGGTCAGCTACCTGTGCCTGCTGCTAGACATGCTGCCTCTGCTTCCACTATTGCTGCCCTTGTGGAAGCCAGTGCTTTGCCTGCTGCCAGTGATGAACCTGCTGAAACCAATACTGTGCCTGCCGTCAGATGTGCTGCCCCTTTTGCCAGTGCCACCAGTGCTGTGCCTGATGTCAATGGTGAAGCTGCTGCCACCAGTGCTGAAGCTGCTAGTGTGTCTTGTAATACTCAGGAGGAGGGGGAGGAGAAGATGATGCCAAGTGTGACAACAGGGGAACCTAAGTCAAACTTGCTATCCCCAAACAGTCCCACAGGTGCTAGTACTACTACTAAGAAGGTCCAGCAGCTTGTTAGTGTTAGGAATGAAGGAGGGGGTAATCAATATCTTCATATTAATAGTGACTGTGAGGTAGAAGACTCTGGGGCTGAACTTGATGTGTGTGGTGTTAGTAGTAGTGTAGTAACAGTTATGGTGAAGCAGCTAGTGGGACTAGTGTTAAGGGAGTGGTAGGAGAAGCAGTTGAGAGCATCAAGACTAGCGGTCAAGGGAACCCACCCCATTCCTCTGGCTTTGGAAGTCCTCTTCCCCTTCCCTTCACTACAGTGTCCAAGTGGAATATGATCCTGAAGAGGCCAGAGCTGGTGTTGGGGGAAAGCAGGCTCAGAATTAATACCACCACCACCACCAGCATGAGCACAGATGAGCTGTGCCTTCTGCTAGTGCTGCCAGTCTGCCTTCTTCAGGTCAAAAAGAAATGACAAGTGTGACATTAGGGGACTCTCTGTCACATCGCTCATCACTTCCTCCAAGCAGCAGTGAGATGTCTGTGATAGAGCAGCAGCACATAGGGACTAGTAGGGGTGGTGATGATGATGCTGTAGAAGCTGTGGTGGCCTTTTTATCAGAAACTGAGAAGGAATGGGAGACAGGAATGAGGATGGGCATCACCACCACCACCACCAGCAGTATGCTTTTTGAACTTGTGGACTTTGCAGCTATTCTAAATCCTGCTGCTGCTGAGAAGCAAGGGCAGCAGGATGCTGAGCAACAGGCTAGTGTGCCACAGACCACCATGGACACACTGGGAACAGGGTCATCAAGTGATATGAGACTAGGACAGGTTCCACTTGCCAGCAGCAATACTCCTGGTCCTAGTTGCAGTGCTGTATCAGAGGCAGTAGCAGCAACAGCAGCAACATCATCCTCCGCCCCAAAACAGTGAAGGGGAATGTGAAGAACAAGAAGAAAGAGGACATTTTTATCTAGCTGTCCTCCCCCCCCTGGAAGTCATGGATGTGTGACTATTTTTCTTTTGGGGCAAGCACAGTGCACTTATCATCACCAAAGGCACTGTGCACAATTTGTAACAAGTCAGCGAGAAAGGGAAAGGAGGGAACACACCTTGGCACAACATCCCTGATATCACACATGAAATACAGACACCATGACATTTGTCTGAAACATGTTAAAGCCAAACACCCATTACAGAAATCTAGCACCTCTGTTACTGTACCCCTGACTATCCAGAAAGGCAACAAGAGGCAAGGTGGAGATCAAAGAGGAAGAAGAATAAAGAAACTCAGACACTGGAAGTTCCATGATGAGTGAAACAACTAGCTCACCATCAACATCACCTTCTTACTCTAGGGTAACAACTACATCTTTTGCCAGTGCATATCATTCATCGTTACCTCCACTGCCAACTGATAGCCACTCTGTTGATGTTAGCATATGGCAGTTGGTCTACCCATTGCACACAGTGTGGTGTTCTGACCACACATGCCAGTGTGGAGAGGGAGATACCAGGTCATTAAGTGGCATATAAGGAGATTCCATCCTGCAGAATATACTAGGATGCTGACAGGGACGGTTCATCATTGTCATGTGTCATGCAGGGTCTGGACAAGGGGTATAATGACAGTACTTGGTTCTGGGTGTCATGGTGTTTGGATACAGTTGTGTCCCCAAATATTATTTACCACACACACACTGTTGCTGATGAGAGCCACAGTTCCTGCTTTCAAGGGAAAAATATATTCTAATAATAACACAGCCATGATTTTGGAGGAGGGGCAGGTGAAGAAGAATTATTGGTCAACTTTTCTCCACATAGACTGGGGGGGTACTTATTGTGCCGCTACTACCTCAAGCGCATCACTGGAGATAGTGATGGAAAGCGGAACCTTCATCATCCATCACCCATGTTACTGTTATTGTTGATCCCATTCCCTTTCAGCTGCCTAACCATACTGCTGCTTAAACAACTCAGCAGCAGCAAGAACAGCAGTCGCAAATTCCACAATTATGGACTCACGAGGACATTTGACAATGGCCAGTGGCCACTGGCCAACATGACCTGCTGGCACTAGGCACAATTTTTGGAGGTTTGTTTCCTACAAATCAATGTTTAATCAGGGTTTGGGCCTCTAACAACAAACCTAACAAATTATCCTCTACAAAATACTATATTAAGTCAAGTATCAGTTCACCCCAGTGGCAGCTTATGTCAGGGGGTTCCTGTCTCTATCACTTTACATACAAATGTATTATTTTATTTTATTTATTTTATTTTTTTATTAACTGTCCCCCAATACCAGTAAAGAACCCCCATAACAAATTGCCTTTTCAAGTGATCCATTCCCCAAACTCCACCCACCAACACAGGCACCCTCCTCAGACTCCTTTTTTTAAATTTTATTTAATTATTTATTATTTTTTACTAACTGCACCACAATCCCAGTAAGCAACCCCCCAAAAATCAACCCCTGTTCAATTGATTCTTTCCCCACACCCCACTAACACAAGCACCCTCATGCCCCTTTTATACTATGCCTTTGGGAAATAAAATAATATTTGTTGTATGTTGTGTGTAACTTCAATGTTCCCATTGATTTCAATGGAATGAGCTAAGTGAAAAAGTGGGAAAATCAGTACTTTTCGCAGGAAATTTTTCATCAAGCAGAAAGTGCCATTTTTCTCTGATTTCAGTTTAAGGTGAAACATTTCGCCCATCCCTACTTGAATCCCCACAAAGTATAATCCAAATAGCAATATAAGACTGTAACGGACACTAGGCCGTTACTTGGGTCCTTGACTGGACCTCAAACACTTGTTGCAAAGACTAGGGGCCTGTGGCCTTATTTGAACTTTAATAGGGATTTCCCTAACATTATGTTAAAAGGTTTTATGTCGAACGTGGTACGTTTTGTATATTGTCGAATATCGTATGTTTAATGTATGGGATGATGTACTGTACGAGGGATACACGAACATTGAAGCCGGTGGTTCCCCGGTTCCTTTGTTCGAGGCATCAACGCCGTCTCGAACGCGGGAAACCGGAGGCAGTGAGTCGACGTCAGATTGGCCGACGTACGACTCACTGCGCACGCTGATTGTCCAGGGTTGAAGCTGCATATTCAAACCAGTGTGTACGTGCTTCAACCCCTGGCCCAGTTCTCAGATGTGTATTCGCTCTACTCAACCTATTGTCTTTGTCCAGACGTTGTTTAATCATGTTAATTCTATCATTGTCAATGTTGTGTTCAGTAGCCCAGCTCCCATTGGTCCCTTTGTTCCCTCTCCCATTGGTCCATTGTCCACTGTCACCATTGGTCTGTTGTGTATGCCCATTGTGTTGGATTGGTCCCTGGGCCAAGCCCGCATTAGAATGCCTGGCCCTTCCCCTCCCTATTGTGGCATCATGTTGTACTGTATAAAAGATGTGTGGTGTGTTCAATAAAGTGTTCATGTTTGGGAGTAAACTGTCTCTGAGTTTACTTTCTGACTGGGATGGTCTAAAGAGTCCTTTTTGACTCCCATCCCTCCCTTGCAATTGAGCCATTCACTACTCGAAGATCGAAGGCGTCGACGTCGAACGAATCCGACCTCCTGGAAGTACTACCGGACCAGGACATCCGACGCAGCTCAGCCGACCTCGAAGGCGAGATTTCGGGAACGACGGCCTAGCCCATACCGGTGGCTAGGGTTACCGTTATAAAGACTTTTGCTTGAAAGGAGCTGACAATGCAACGGTTAACAAAGTTATCAATGTAACAAAATAATGATGCACCTGCAATCTGCTCAGAGTGCCCTGCTCCTATAGAGTTAGAGAAACAGGACTTTGTACCAGTCAAAGAAATGCTGCTTTCAAGAGACGCTCGGGTGCTGCTGTGAGTAATGTCCGCCACTTTGTGAGGTGAAGTGTGTGCTTGTCTCTAGCATCAGATTCAACTGAGAAGGAAACCAGAAATACAAGCAGTACTACATAGTGTTCTGTGTAGAGATCCCAGAGAAATATACAGTAAAATAAATTAAGTATTAATTAAAGAATAAATAAATGAAAAAACATTTTTTTTATCTAAATAAAATTGGGTAAATGATAAAAGAAAAATCTAAAACAGTAAATAATCCTGTGTATGTCTTACAAAGATCACCTACTAACTAGGCAAAAAGGTTCACCTCAAACTTGAAATTGGTGGAAAATGGCATTTTCCGACTGGCGAATAATTTCCAGCAAAAAATGAGGATTTTCCACTTTCTCACACTTTTTTTTGCCTAGCTCATGCCATTGAAATCAATGGGAACATTGAATTTACATACAACACATAACAAATATTATTTTATTTCCTAAAGGTATAATATAAAAGGGGAATGAGGTTGGTGGGGTGTGGGGAAAAAATCAATTGAACAGGGAATTTTTGGGGGGACAGTTAATACAAAATAAATCCTAAATACAATTTTAAAAAATCCCTATAAGACATGGTATAAAAAGGGTCTGAGGAGGGTGCCTGTGTTGGTGAATGAATGAATCAGTTGAACAGGGAATTTGTTTTGGGGGGTTCCTGACTGGTGGGGGGACAGATAATAAAAAAATCAATAAAATAAGACATTTATATGTAAAGTGTTAGAGATAGGAACCCCCTGACATAAGCTGCCACTGGGGTGGACTGATACTTGACTTGATAGAGTATTTTGTAGAGGATGATTTCTTAGATTTGTTGTAAGAGGTACAAGCCCTGAGGAACATTGATTTGTAGGACTTAGACTTGTTAGAAACAAACCCCGAAACATTGTTTATTTTTTTGTAGGACTATGTTTATATTTATTTATTTATTTATTTTCAAAGCATAAACCCTGAGAAAAAAAATGCCCTACTGGCTTAGCGGACAATAGTGTGGTTTTCGCGGATTTCTCACGGAAACACAGCAACAACTTTCTCCAATCCCTACTACTAACTACAAAGCTTCTCTCCCTCTCAGCCAAAGGCTGAGCTTGGGCCTCTAGGATTAAGATTGTAAGCTGTTCCAAAGGAAGGAAGCTAGAATGATTATACACGATCATTATTCTTAGGAAACATGCAGTTTTACAAGAAGTAAAGCAAGATTTCTGAATTGGACTAGCTTTTTCCAGAGGAAAACACTGAAATGTTTTGAATAAAAAATATTTATTTTATTTAGAAAATGTTTTACCAGGAAGAATACATTGAAATCAGGCCTTACAGACAGGAACAAGAAGTACTACAGAATACAAACAAAACAATGTACTTCCCAGGAGTGCAATAAACAGTTCTTAAAGGGATAGTAATGTTTCACAAGAAAAGCAGCTCCAATTAATCTTCATAGTATTTGAGTCACAGAGAGTGTTAGTACAATACTGTCAGAGTTGTATTTCAAGAGTAATTGAACGATAAAGTATCCCCCTCCCTCCCCTTTTATCTAGTGTAATCCACCTCCCCTCAGATGTGGAATTTGGTCCAGGACCATACAGATCACAGTAAGGGACAATCTTAATACTGTGATCCTTAGGAACACCCTGCCCCCTTGACAGGTGTTTAAAGGGATAGTAATGTTTCATAATAAAAGCAGCTCTAATTAATCATCATAGTATATGGACTTTGGAGAGTGTTATTTCAATGCTGTCAGAGTTGTACTTCAAGAGTAATTCAATGACAAAGTATCCCCCTCCCGCCCTTTTACTGATGTAACACTGTTAAGCCAGATCAGAAGGGAGGTGCCCAGGTAGATTGCAGAGAGGGACAATCTTAAATTAAGAAAAGGGAAAAAGCTGAAAAACTTGTCAAGGGGGGCAGGGCTTTCATTGTTCTCATATGAAGAAGATTGTCCCCTACTGTTATCTGTCTGGTCTATGGACTGGATTCCACATCTGAGAAGACATGGCTTACACTAGGTAAAAGGGGCGTGAGGGGAAACTTTGCTTGTGAATAAGACTTATATCATTCTTCATGCTTTTTAATGCCTACAAAATAAAATAAAGATAAAACGAAGTATTACTATCCCTTTACGTTTTTGCCTTATGCTCACTGAAGAAAGTGAGCAGTAAACTGGGAGGGAAGGGGATAATTTGTCATTCAATTACTCTTGAACTACAACTCGGACAGTATTGAAGTAACACTCTATGGTCTAAATACTATGAAGATTAATTGGAGCTGCTTTTATTGTGAAATATTACTATCCCTTTTAGCAACATCCTAAAAAAAATGTGGTGGGATTATTCACCAAATCAGCAAATACTGACTACATGTTAGAGCCAAGAGTTATCTTCAAATTGTTTAGTTTGACTAATAATACAGACATAAAATGAATCCAAATTTCAACATGTGGAATATCAAATGCCAGTTTATTTTTGGAAAGAGTCTGGTTCAAACTTGGAAGGAATAAAATATAATTAAAACACAAGACACCTTTATTAACTGTGATTGATAGAAGGTTGCATAGTAGTAATATTACAATTTATCTCAGTAATCATTACTATATGTGAGCCATTGTGTAATGGTTCGAAAAGAGTGTTTGGCATTGGGATGGGGGTTACAGTGATAGGGCAATCTGATCCAGTACCATTGGTTCCACAGATCAAATGATTAGTAACATCAACACACATTAGGTAGCCTAGGTCTTGGAAATTACTGACGCCGAGATAAATATACTCATCACATTTCAATGATATATAATGATAAGGTTGTTGTGTTTGAACGAAGGCTAAATCACTATCACGGTGCCCATGATTCCAGCATCTGGGTGACATTGCTATTTCCGGTTTACTATTGCACGATGCTTATTGGCTATTGGGCTCTGGCTCCTCCCAGGGTTTCCTTTTTAAACTCTCTTCTGTCATACTTTCAGCTCCCTTTCGTGGTGTACCCGCGTCTAGCGTTTGAGTTACTGCTTGTTCCTGTTCCATATGACCCGGCTCACCTGACTACGCTCCTTTGTTCCTGACGCTCCTGTGTTCCGATTCCGTTGCTGATTAGGTTGCTGCCTCCGCTAACCCTAGCGTTCTAGGGATTTGTCACCGCCAGTGCCCTGTCTGTGCTGTCTCCGCTAATCCTATCATTTTAGGGATTGGTCACTACCAGTATCCTGTCTGTGTTGCCTCCACTATCCCTAGACTCCTAGGGAGTTGCCCTGCAGTTACCCATCACCATATCTCACCTTGCTGTGGTGTGGGACTGTTGTGGTTCTTCTGTTCCTGTACCTGTTCACAGATCAAGCCTACAGCGTCTTATTGTTTATTATACTGTGATTCTTCCGTCCATCCTTACCTGCGTCAGATTTGGGAAGTACTAAGGTACAGACCTCATCTGGACCTGAGTTGGGTGATTGTTTTCTGTTTATTTTCAATAAAGCTTTTAACCTTACCTAACTGTCTGAGTGTTCTTAAAAACCGTGACAATTACCTAGAAAGATTATTAAATGTCCTATATTTTTTATCTCCCAATTGGTAGTATAGACATCAAGAGGTACAATTAATTCATAATAAACAAATAATTTCTATTTACAATCTTCAAGTTTTTTTACATGTCTGTATCTGAGTTCATTTGAATTATAAATAGTTTCTTTTGAAATATGAGTCATAATTTCAGATTGTTTAGCTATTAACCCAAGTTGGTCACTTATTTAGTTTATAATATATGATTCTGTTTTCATATTTTGTAAAGTTAATCTCCTAACAGTCAACTTGTTAAGTAATACAGTAGCTTTTAATTCTTAATTAGACAGGTTAAATCTGACTTTTCAGTTGACATGAATGTAACCACATCATTTTTTAATACTAATATTCATTTCCTGAGTTTTTCATGTTTATAATCAGATAACTTGACAAATCATGATCACTGCATCACTAAACTAGTGTCCTGTAGCTACTAAAACATCAGCATTATTCATTAATTTTCTGCAAACACCTTTTTCATATTCACAATTAGTAACTTTAATGTAAGTTACATTCATAACAATATTGTTGCTTTTCCACATAGCTTCAGTACACTAGTGGTCAAAAGTTTTGATACACCTCAATTTTTGCTACTTTTAGTTATTGCCATATAACTTGAAAATACATTAGAAAAACATATAAACATTGGGTATTTCTAAAATCAAGACAAATATTATAATCTATTTAGCAGGGCTTTTTTAGCTTTTGTAGATGTGTAAAATATTTTTAGTGCCAAAATTAAAATAAGTGCATTTGTTACATTTGTTTCATCATATTTTTTAAATTGTTGTAGAGGATATTTCATGAAAAGACAATCTTATTGCAAGAAAAGCAGTATATAATATATGTGGGTACATTAAATGAGTAAGAGGAAAATTACAGTTAAACACAAACACTTTAGAAGTGTTAATACAGTCATAGTCCAGAAGTGTTAATACAGCCATGGTCCAGAAGGACAATGGATGTTTTAACACTTCTTCTGTGATGGATGATGAAGGTTCCACTTGCCACCACTATCTCCAGTGATGAGACTGAGGTAGTAGCAGCACAATAAGTAGCCCCCAGTCTATGTGGAGAAAAGTTGTTTAACAATTCTTCTCCACCTGCCCCTCCTACATAATCATGGGTGTGTTGTTAATATAATATACATTTTTCCCTTGAGAGCAGGAACTGTGTCTCTCATCAGCAGCTGCAATGTGCACAATGTGTGTGGTAAATAACACCTTGGGGCACAACTGTATCAGAAAGCAAGCACAGCCACTGTCACTATACCCCTTGTCCAGACCCAATTAAGGACAAATGACAACTTGCTGTCAGTTTAATAGTAATGATGAACCCTCCCTGCAGCATCTTTGCATATTCTGAGGGATGAACTCTCCTCAGATGCCACTTGATGCCCTGCTTGTGATTCTCCTCTACCAAACTGGAATATGTAGTCAGTGCACCACACAGTGGCTATCACTGGTGCTGGCAAGTGGAACCTGTCCTAGTCCTTCATTACTTTTTGACCCCATTCCCACTGTATTCACAGTGGTCAGTTGCATACTAGCCTGCTCTTCTGCATCCTGCTGCCCTTGCAACTCAGCAATAGAAGGAATTAGACCAGTTGCAAATTCCAAAACTCACTGCTGGTGGTGGTGGTGATGCCCATCATCTTCTCTGTGTCCCATTTCTTCTCAGTTTCTACTAGAAAGGCCATAAATGTCTCCACCCCCAGCTTCTCCACCATCATCACCACCACCACTAGTCTCTACATGCTGTTGCTTCTCTATTACAGTCATCTCACAGTTCGTTGGAGCATATAATGGGCAATGTGACTGAGGGTCCACTAATGTTATACTTGCCATTTCTTGGTGACGTGAAAAAGGCAGACTATCAGCAGCAGGCACAGGCACCTGATATGTGCACCTGGTGTTAGTGGCGGTGTTATTATTTTAGTGTCTGCTATCCACCACCAGTTCTGGCTTCTTCAGAATCATATTCCACTTGGACACTGTAGTGAAGGGAAGGGGAGGACTCCTAGAGCCAGAGGAATGGTGTGGACTCCCTTGACTACTAATCTGAATGCTTTCAAATGTTTCTCCTACCACTCCCCTAACACCAGTCCCAATGGCTTCTTCACCATTACAGTTACTACTGCTAACACCAACCATATCAAGTTCAGCCCCATAGTCTTCCTCCTCACAGTCACTAGTAATATGGGGATACTGATTACACCCTCCTTCACTCCTAACACTAACAAGCTGCTGGACCTTCTTAGCAGTAGTAGTACTAGCACTGGTGGTACTGCTTGTGGATGGCAAGTGTGGCTTAGGGTCCCCTGCTGTCACACTTCACATCATCTTCTCCTTCCCCCCTCCAGAGTATTGCAAGACAAACTAGCAGCAGGTTCAGCACTGGCAGCAGGTTCAGCACGGGCAGCAGGTTCAGCACTGGTGGCAGCAGGTTCAGCACGGGCAGCAGGCACAGCACTGGTGGCAGCAGGTTCAGCACTGGAAGCAGGCACATCACTGGTGGCAGCAGGGGCAGCATGTCTGACAGAAGGCACAGTACTGGTAGCAGCAGGTTCAGTAGTGGCAGCAGGCACATCAATAGTTGCAGCAGGGTCAGCACTGGCAACAGGCACAGCACTAGTGGCAGCAGGGGCAGCACATCTGACAGCAGGAATGGCAATGGTGGAAGCAGCATGACTGGCAGCAGGCACAGGCAGCTGATTTGTCCTGATCTCACTATTACCCTTTTCATTCTCCCTTCTCTTTAATTTCCCCAAGATCCCTTGGAGTGATTTAGGGAGACTGGACAGCATTGGTTCTGTATTTCTCTCTTCCTTCCCCTCCTCAGACTCACTGGACACATAAGGGTCCTTCAGGCTCCTCCATTTATTATTTTTTAACTGGCTTGTAGTGCTAGCAGTCACTATGAGCCTTTCCTGCCTCAGTTTTGGAAAAAGATCACAGCAGAATAGCACAGCACATCTATTTCGCTCTGTAGCTGCTACTATTGTGTTTGATTTCCACAACTACGTCATGTTTTTATAGCGAAAAGGTGAAAAAAACACAAATATCAATGGCCAATGGGCGAAAAAGTTTAAGATTTTAATTGCTGGTTTTAAAGTAGACAACAACATGGTATTTGCAGGATTTCTTGCAGTCCTGCCAATACTACTACTACTAAGAAGGTCCAGCAGCTTGTACACACTCAGAGTATTAAGAGCAATGGAGGAGAATATATACTGCTATTGAGGAGGACGATTCAGAGACTAAAACTGATGTGGTTGGTGTTAGTAGTAATAGTGATGGTGAAGCAGCTGGGGGGGTAGAATTAGGGGAGTGGTAGGGGAAGTAATTCAGAGCAGCCAGACTAGTGTTCAAAGGAGCCCACACAATTCCCCTGACCATGGGATTCCCCCCATGGCATTGTCCAGATGGAACATGATCCTAACAATGGTAGAATTTTTGCCTAGAAGCAATAATACCACCACCATGAGCACAGATTGACTGGCTGTGCCTGCTGCTAGTGCTTCCAGTCTATCATCATCAGCTCATCAAGAGATGACAGGTGGCATTAGGAGACCCTCTGTCACATTTCTCATCACCTCTTCCAGCCCATTAAATACCTGTAATAGAGCAGAACCAGCAAGGAGGGACTGGTGGTGGTGATGATGGTGGTGGAGAAGCTGGGGTGGCCTTGATGGCCTTTTTAGCCTAAATTGAGAAGGAATGGGAGACAGAGATGAGGTTGGCATCACTACCACCACCAGCAGTGAGCTTTCGGAATCTTCAGAGTTTGCTGTTGCTGTAATTCCTGCTGCTGCTGAGTTGCAAGGGCAGCAGGATGCTGAAGATAAGGCTAATATGCCACAGACCACCATGGACACAGTGGGAATGGGGTCCAGTGGTGCGGGTTTAGGACACTTGCCAGCAGCAGCAATAATCCTGGTCCTAGTTACAGAGCTGATTCTGAGGCAGTTACATCAACAGCAGCAGTGTCATCCTCTACCCCAGCCAGTGAAGGAGAATGTGGAGTGGAAAAATAAAAAGGTCAATCTTCTCCACCTTTCCCCACCCCCTGAGGTCCTGGGCACAATTTTTGATAAGTCAGTGAAAAGGGGAAAGGAGGGAAAGCACCTTGACACAACCACCTTCATTACACACATGAAACACAGACCTCATAACATTTATATCAGACATGGTAAAGCTAAAGACCACCAAATAAATTGAGCACCGCTGTTTCAGTACCCCTGACTCTCCCCAATGCCAACAAAAGGTGACGTGGAAATCAAAGAGAAGGAAGAATAGAGAAACTCATCCAGAGCCTGAAAGTTTGAAGGTAATCAAAACACCTGGCTTGCCATCACTATCTTGTTCTAGGGTAACTACATCTTCTGGCAATCCACCTCATCCATCTTTACCTCCCCACCAGTTGATAGCCATACAGTAGATGTCAGGATGTGGCAGTTCATGTCCACCCAATGAACACTGTGTGGTGCACTGATCACACATGGTAGAGTGCTGGAGGATAAACGCAACCAGGGCATAAAGCAGAATCTGAGGACAGTCCATCTTGCAGAATATGCTAAACTGGTTAAAGGGAAAGTTCAACATTATTATTAAACTGTCTGCAAGTTGTCACGTGTCTTTAGTGGGGAGTGGAGAAAGGGCATTGTGACAGCAGCAATACTCTATTTCTGGTGTGATGATTTCACATTGGGAACCCTAAGCTTCATGGTGTTTGGTTAATGTATGACAGGTATTTATAATAATAATAACTAGTATTTATATAGCAAGTTTCTCCCAGTGGGACTCAAAGCTCTTTCAGCGGAATTAACCGAATCGGCAGCTGAAATAATAGATGTTCTTATTACCAAATCAATAGTACTCATTTATCGATCTCAGGAATATGAAGAGCTGAGTTGACCCTACTGGGATTTGAACCTGCAACATTACAGTTTGAACAGGCTCCATAGTCAGGTACTTTATCACTGAGCTATCTCACCATCATTGATGTAATCCAGATGTGCTCATTGTTCCCAGTTATTCCCTTATTTACCACACACACACATACACACACACACACACACACACACACACACAGTTGCTGTTCTCAAGGGAAAACATTATATTTTAACATCACACCCATGATTTTGGAGGAGGGGCAGGTGGGGAAGCATTATTGGACAACTTCTTCTCGTATCCACATATACATGAAGTGGTGGGGTCAACTTATGGTGCTGCTACTGCCTCAGGCACATCACTGGAGCTTGTAGTGGCAAATGGAACCTTGGTCATCCATCACTTATTTTACTGTTGTTGATGATCCCATTCCCTTTGACCTGGCTAATAACCCTGCTGTTTAAACAACTCAGCAGCAGCAAGAACAGCATTCACAAATTCTGCATCTACATCAGGGCATTTGACAATGGTCAGTGGCCACTGGCCAACACAACCAGGGCCGGTGTAAGGAGTTTTGCCACCCTAGGCAAAACCTAATTTTGCCGCCCGCTTAGTGCCGCCTCTTGTGCCCCGCCCCATTATGCATCACCCCTGTACATGTATAAGTATCAGTGTGTTTGTGTGTAACATATATGTGTATAAGTGACAATGTATGTGTTCCTATACATGTATAAGTGTCAATGTATGTATGTTCCCTGTCAGTGTGTTCCCTATATGTGTGTATCAGTGTGTGTGCCCTATGTGTGTGTATAAGTGTGTCAATGTGTGTGCTTCTGTAGGGGTATCAATGTGTAAGTGTGTGTGTGTGTGTGTGTGTATTAACCATTTGAGTGTCAGAGGCGTACAGAACGCATGGCTTTGCAATGTGTTCCAAACCCCTCTGGCACTCAAAGGGTAAAAAAAAAAACAATCATACTTTGTGAGAAGTAAAAAAACTCTTTGAGTGACAGAGAGGTATATAATGCCCTGCAAAGCAATGCATTGCGTACCCTGTGTGGCACTCAAAGGGTTAATGGTGCTGTACACCTGTAATCAGCCCCCCCAAGCAGCATTACAGTCTCTCCCCTGCCCGCTACACACAGTAACCCTCTGAGTGCCAAGTCCCCTAGGAAAACTGAAATTGTGCAAAAAAATTGACAAATGCCGTTGAGTGTACCTCGCTGTTCCCACGGACGTTACAGCACATGGGCAGACACAAGTTGAACAGCAACAGAAGCCTAGTGCGCAGGAGGTGGCACCGCAAAAGTCACACATCAGCTAGAAGTCCTTAGTTCTGTCTGCTCATAGGGGCTATTATAAATTGAAGGCCATGAACAAAAATGGGCCACTCGGCTATAAAACCGCTGAGGTACTTGTGCAGGCGTGCGGTGCGTTGCAAGATGATATTAACCCTTTTGCTGCCAGTGTGGTATGCAACACAGTGTTGTGTATTGCGAAGCTTACCTCTGGCACTGAAGGGGTTAAACAATGGTCTCCTAGGCCCACCTGTTTCCCTCCTACCTCTCGCTGGCAGCTGTGTGGCTACGTGCTGGTACTAGGCATGTAGGGTATTTTTTTCTCAGGGTTTTTTTTTTTGTTGTTTTTTTGTTTTTTAAAAAACAGAGGTCTACAAAAGAAAAACATTATTTTGGGGGTTTTTTTCTGACAAGCCTAAGTCTTACAAATCAGTGTTTCCTTAGGACTTGGGCCTAACACAAGTCTAAGTTCCTAAGTTTAAAAGGACTAACAGGCATTGGCTGGGGTGTGTGAACCTCACTAAGGGGGGGTCTGTTCATTTACCCTTTCTCCACATATAGTTTTCTATAGTTTTTGTCCACTTCCCATTATTTTTTTATGGGAGCAAATATTTTGATTTTAATTGGAATAATGGGACAATTGATTAAGTTGGCATTATCTGTCTATGTAGCCCTGACATCTGTACACTGTTTAACCCTTTGGTTTCCAGAGAGGTATGCAATGCATTTCTCTGCAAAGTGATTGAATTGAATTGAATAGCTTACCGTGCTTGAAAAAATGTTGGTTGTTTTTTTAGCCATCAGACCTAATTGAATTGAGGCCTGTATGTGGGTGTTATAGAAGCTTCGCTACAAAACAGAAGTAAAGTATATGCAGTTTCTAGTGGAATCAAGAAGATACAATTTACCGTATATCAATAAATGAAAAAACTGTTTTTTGCATTCTAGGTAGATTTTCTCCATGACAGCACATATACAGAAAACCACGGTGTCTTTGGATAGTGATGAATTTGATAAATAAAATGATTTGTGAGTGTGTGTGCATCACAGAAAATCCACAAAGTTGCAGATTAATAAAAGTAAACTGTAACTAAACTATCAAAGTGTAAATTGGTGAACGTTTCTAAACAGCAAAGTTCTGAGTTCTAATTGGTCATCATGGAATTCTCTTAGTTTTCTGAACTCCTTCTGGAACCATCCCACAACTATATAAACTCTAAGGCTTCACCTTTATCATAAATGGATTAAGATTTTTTTATTGGACTGCAGTGCTAACAACATTGTGACATAACATTTTTCTTGTGGAATGTTTAACCCTTCTCTTTATTTTCATGATCAGAACATAGAACTGATACTGCGGATGTGATATTAAACATGTGATATAAGCAGAGATCTTGAGGCCAAGGTAAGTTGATTTGTCCTTTTCAATAACTTTCTAGAACTGATCACAACTGTTGATGTAGAGAATGAGGTTGAAGTAGGAATAAATCCAACAGCTCTGTAGGAGAAAAATTCAAATTTCAGAAATTAAGATTGAGTTATATGGCATTTTGACCCCTAGAACACTATAGTGGTTCCAACGAATTGTTTCTCAATGCATTTCTAACCTCTGTAATACTCACGTAGTCTGAACCCACATTTAAATTGTTATTTTTATTTTCCTCCTATGGTGCAGTTGATTTGACCCAGAAACACTCCATTCTTAGTACATCATCCTCAGTTTGTACTAAATTGCTGAAGGATAATTTTGGTCTGACCTGAACTGCAAGTGACAATTTTATGACTGGTTTTATCTGCAAATTTCCACATATAATTCAGTAGGATTCTGTGAGATGAATCAGTGATAACATCATCTGCAATGGAATCTAACTCTTTCTTTGCTGGATCTACTCCTGATTATTATGGTTGTAAATATATTAATTTCAACATAACATTTCATTGACGTGTAAAGAAGGCAAACTAAGTATTTCAGAATAGATATCACCAAATAATATAATTTTATATTATCACCTGTAATGGGTTATTATCCAATATCATCTATTAATTACATCATGTCAGCAAATAATTCAGGTGTTAAATAATTATTAAATAATACAATCAGATCATTTCAGTCTTAAATTGGTGAAACTATTAATTAAAGAACAATATCATTTAGGGATATGTCACTTTTTTTTAATAGACGTAGTTAACATGATAGCTGTCTTTCAAACAGCAGACAGGTATATTTATATATGCTTTGAATTGCATCTGTAGTTGCCTGTATATGATGATTTATCTGTCTCTGTTCACACAACAAAACAATGAGGTTCAATAGTCCTGAATGTTTCATATGAGTCTGTTGTTTTTATCAGACTATAAACTGAATCCATCTATAAGTAAAATACAACTCAGTTTAAATGCAATGTATCTGTATGACTGCTGTTTAAAAGAAGTCTACATAGATAAATTAATTTAAACACCCTCGACTTTCCAGGTTATAGTTCAATTACATCTAATAAAGTATGAACGTATCACGTAAAAAGTCAGGCATTTAATCAAACCTTGAAATAAAAAATACATTTAAATGTCTTTGCTCTTATGACATTTTATAGAGCCCATAGATAAAGCTTTGGTAACTTGAGAGAGAATTTTAGTTGAGATCACTGTGCAGGTTACTGTGAGATCACTGTGCAGGTAACTGTGAGATCACTGTGCAGGTAACTGTGAGATCACTGTGCAGGTAACTGTGAGATCACTGTGCAGGTTACTGTGAGATCACTGTGCAGGTCACTATGCAGTTTGTAGACTTTTCATCCAAAGTGGAGTAAAATTTAAAAAAAATCCACAAGAGGACTTCACAAAGTTGACTGAACCTATAAATTAAAATAAAGCTACTGTGATCTTTTCCATCCATGGACTATGAAGCAAAATTAAACAGTTCATCGTATTTTATTCTTGGTTGCTCAATACATATAAGATAATGCCTATATTTAAAACCATACATATTTCCAATTTTCTGAGAATATGTAAAAAATATATATGTTAATGAATGAGTTCCATGGAATAACATATGACTGAAAATGTTATTGAACATATTTTCATATCCCTTGATAAGTTTAAGACAATAGGTACATAGATACATTGTTATATAGTAAATTGATTTGAAACAAGACAAAAGTCCACAAGGTTCAACCACACTATAATCCATAAAAAGTGAATTACATAATACTGGCATTAGTCTATTTACCAGAACCTCCTGTTTAACCTAATACTAAGTGTAACCCTTTATGTTTCCTTCTGCTAAAAATGTTTCTAATCTTCTCTGTCTTTACCCCATTCCTGGACAAAAATGACCACAGTTTAACCTTATTATAGAACCTATTCCTCTGCTGAAACTTTCCTCTCCTATAATTTTAAAGGGAGACTTGTCATAAATCTGTATTAAGAAAAGACTTGTAAGAAAAAGTTTACTAGAGAGAGTCTTGTATTAACCTTGCATATACATATACAATGTAACAAGATTACATTCTCAATGACTTTTCTCAACAGTAAGTAAACTACGTCTGGGTAGACGTTCTTCATACTTCAATTCTTCTTTTCCCATAAATCATTTTCTTGCTCTTACCTGTACTCTTTCCATTTCAGAAATTGCATTATTCACAACTGTTTCCAAAAACTACACTACATATTTGTGGTGAGGACTTAACAACAATTTAAAAAGAGGCAAAATGGTGTTATCTACTTTTGTTTCAACACCTGTTTTTATGCAGGAAAGTATTTTATTTGTTTTAACCCCTTAAGGACCGGGAAAATCTGAGTTTGATTTGACTTAAGGACCGGAGCAATTTTGACTTTTTTGACTATGTCTTTGTTCAACCATATTTTCTCTTTAATTCCTTTTGTGCACCCACATAAATTATATACTGTTTTTTTTAAGCACAAGTAGGGCTTTCTTTTGATACCACAATTATATGAATACCTCATTGTTTAATTTGATTAAAATAGAAAAAAAGAGGAAAAAAATTGAAAAAAAACAACATTTTGCTTATATTTTCGTGTCAGGATTTGCATACAATTAGTTTATGACAAAAAAATACCCCTAAATATATTCATTTGCTTCTCCTGAATATAAGAATACCCCATATGCCTAGTATTTCAATCACTTCCTCACATTTACAAGGTAAATATTACAAGATGGATGCCATTATTTCCAACTTGTAATTTCTCAGCAATTGGCATGTGAGCATCATAGCTTAGCTGACGGTGCCAGAACTAAAAATGTCCCACAAAGGTATATGTTTCTGAAAACGACACAACATAAGGTAAATAATCAGGAGAATTTTGGAGTTTTTCATGCAGCTATTTTTCCAGAAAAAAATTTCAAAATTGTGGTAATATTTTGTTTTTTTGCAGTTTTCACACTTACATTTCAATACTACTGTTGATATCAAGCACATGATAGGTGAAGATTTTTAAAAATGCATTGTTTAGTGTTCAGCTCCTTCTTCTGAGTACGGCAATACCCCAAATGCATAGGTTTCTCAAGGTTTGGGAGAGCTACAGGGCCCAAATTGGAACATGTGCGTTTCCAGTTTCACACTTTGAATTTTCACAGCTTGCATCACTGGTGCCATGTCTCATTTGGGGCTGTGTAACAATGCTCCACTCTAACATTTACCCCCAAAAGTATGTATTTTTGGAAAGTAGACACCCCAGGCTTTCATTTTATGTATGTTTTCAATTTTTTTACGCAGCCATTTTACCACCAATCGCTCGTAAATCTTGACATAAGTTAAAAAAACAGCGTTTTTCACACTTGCACTTCAATGTTGATGTGAATTTCAAGCACATGATAGGTGAAGATTTTTAAAAATGCATTGTTTAGTGTTCAGCTCCTTCTTCTGAGTACGGCAATACCCCATATGCATAGCTTTCTCATGGTTTGGGGGAGCTACGGGGGCCAAATTGGAACATGTGCGTTTCCAGGTTCACACTTTGAATCTTCGCAGCTTGCGTTACTGGTGCCATGTCTCATTTGGGGCTGTGTAACAGTGCTCTTTTTTTAAGATTTCCCCCCAAAAGTGTATATTTTTGGAAAGTAGACACCCCAGGCTCTCGTTTTAGGTGTGTTTTCCAATTTTATACACTGCCATTTTACCACCAATCCTGTGAAAATTTGACGTAAGTAAAAAAAATTCAGCATTTTTCACACTTTGCCTTCAATGTTGATGTGAATTTCAAGCACAGAATAGGTGAAGATTTTATAAACTGAATTGATTAGTGTTCAGTTCCTTCTTCTGAGTACGGCAATACCCCATATGCGTAGCTTTCTCATGGTTTGGGGGAGCTACGGGGGCCAAATTGGAACATGCGCGTTTCCAGGTTCACACTTTGAATCTTCACAGCTTGCGTTACTGGTGCTGTTTTTTTAAGATTTCCCCCCAAAAGTGTATATTTTTGGAAAGTAGACACCCCAGGCTCTCGTTTTAGGTGTGTTTTCCAATTTTATACACAGCCATTTTACCACCAATCCCTCGTAAACCATGACGTAAGTAAAAAAAAAAAAAAAAAAACAGCGTTTTTCACACTTAGGGTTGGCGGCAGTATACTGGGCTGCATACAAATTGGTTTGGGAAACAATTTCACCTAAAATGTCTTCCCCCAAAAACAAATCAAAAAAATGATCATGGATAAATCCTTCCACATCAATTTGAATTCCTGGGTTGCCTGTGAATTCTGAGATTTGTGGGCATAAATTGATACCCATTCATTAGGATACGGAGTGGCAGGTGTTGGGGCATTTCTTTGGGCAGGTCTTTTGGTAGGTCTTTGGGCAGATCTTTTGGCAGGTGCTGGGGCAGTTGCCAGGGCAGCTCTTGGGGCAGCACTTGGGGCATTTCTTTGGTAGGTCTTTGGGCAGATCTTTTGGCAGGTGCTGGGGCAGTTGCCAGGGCAGCTCTTGGGGCAGCACTTGGGGCATTTCTTTGGGTAGGTATTTTGGTAGGTCTTTGGGCAGTTCTTTTGGCAGGTGCTGGGGCAGTTGCCAGAGCAGCTCTTGGGGCAGTGCGTCTTTTCTTGACAGAAGGCCCAGCGTCATCACTAGAGCTGCTCTCACTTTCTGAAAACTGCGCTATGTCAAAATCTGAAGCAGTGTCTGTTGCCTCAGAGTCAGACGCCAAAAAGGCATATGCCTCTTCAACGCTGTACCTGCACTGCATTTTGCCCACTAAAAAAGCTTTTTTTTTTTCTTACGCTATCCCTAAACCTAAATCTAAGCCTAAAACTTACCCTAGCCTACGTATATCCTAAACCTACCTAACCCAAATGAACTACCTATCTAAACTGCACTTATTATATATATATATTTTTTTTTTTTTTGGGGGGGGGTTTGGGGTTTTTTTGTTTGTTTTTTTTTCTTACGCTATCCCTAAACCTAAATCTAACCCTAAAACTTACCCTAACCTACGTATATCCTGAACCTACCTAACCCAAGTGAACTACCTATCTAAACTGCACTTATTATATATATATTTATTTTTTTTGGGGGGGGGGGGTTTGGGGTTTTTTGGTTTTTTTATTTTTCTTACGCTATCCCTAAACCTAAATCTAACCCTAAAACTTACCCTAACCTACATATATCCTGAACCTACCTAACCCAATTGAACTACCTATATTTTTTTTTTTTTGGGGGGGGGGTTTGGTTTTTTTTTTTTTCCCCTAAACCTAAATCTATCCCTAAAACTTTCCCTAACACGCGTCTACACTAAACCTACCCAACTACCTACCAAAATACCTAAACTATATTTATTATAAAAAAAAAAAAAAAAAAAAAAAAATTTAAAAAAAATTGTAAAAAAATTTTAAAAATTTTTACAAAATCTAAAAAAATTCAAGGGGGATGGGGGGTGTCCCACAGATCAGAAAACACTGATCTGCAGCAAATTGATCACTCCAAGAGTGATCAGATGGGGGGGGCACTTATTGATCACTGCAGAGCAGTGATCAAAGGGTTAATTTTCTTTATTTAAACTTTTTTTTTTACTTTTTTTTTTTTACAGGCACACTGGAACACCATCTCCCTCTGTCTCTCTCCACCTTAGCAGTATGCAAGGTGGAGGGAGACAGAGAGATCTGACAGGGACAGTATTTACAAATACTGTCCCTGTCATTCAGGTTTTGCAACATGTGATTCGCTTTTGAAGCGAATCGCATGTTGCAACAATGTTTCAGCCGCTTGTTACTAAGTGTCCCGATACCGGGACACTTAGTAACAAGCGGCTTGAACTCTTCCATCGCTCCGTGCGGCCGCGATGGAAGAGCTTAACCCTTGACGTACCAGGACCGTCAAGGGTCGTTCGGTCACATTTACCCTTGACGGTCCTGGTACGTCAAGGGTCGCTAAGGGGTTAATGCTGTTTGGTACTGATCAGTGTTGACAAATGTTCAATATACAAGTACTCCAAGATCTTTCTGTAGCAACGAGTCTACTAAAATGCTAACATTAAATTCATAAGTAGAATGTCCGTTTGTTTGTCCCAAAAGAATAACTTTATACTTTATTACATTAAATGTCACATTCTGCCATTCTGTGCAAAGTTTCCTACAGAAAAGAAACATCCTGTTGGGAATTTATTAGTCTGTATAATTAAGTGTCATGTGTAAATAGTGACATTCTGCTTTTTATATTTATTTTCAGGTCATTTATAAACATTTTAAAAAGCAGTGGACCAAGTACTGAAATCTGAGATAATCCACTCACAACTCTAACTGTACTGGAGAATATTATATTTATAACAAAACGCTATTCCTTATCCATCAACCACAAAGGTTATCCCCTAAACCCAATCTACTTATTTTATAGGTCAGTCTCCCTTATGGAGCTGTATCAGATGTATTTGTAAATATATATTCTAAATCTATTACTACGTAGCTACTTACATATTCACAGAGGCTAGATTTGTTTGTCAAGTGGTAAGATTTCTTTACTTTTCTTAAATAAATTGCCTCCTCCAAATAACTGTATTTTCACTGTGTAATTCTGAATGTTATCAATTATTATCCTTCAAGCAATTTCTCAACTTCAGTGATTAAGCTCATAATTTCAAGATTCTTTTTTTAGTTTTCTTCTTACATAAAGGAGCTAAACTGGTGTTAGACTGATCTTGGAGCACTCAGTCTGTGTAGATAGAGTCTGAAAATTAAAAAAGAGGTCTTGGTAACACTGCACCAAGTTCCTGAAGAACTTCATTTTGTTCAGTCATCCCTTATACTCTTCTTGTGCTAACCACATAATTGATAATGATAATGGTGTAGTTGGACTTGCTTTTCACTGGTTTATACTAATGAAAAGATTGTGGTCAGAACATCAGCCTTTTCTTATCCTTCCTGATCAACTTATCAGTCTCATTTTTGAAAAGTCCAATACTCTCTCACCCTCTTTTTTTGTTTACGTATCTTATTTTTAATTAGTCTTTACAATTAGAGTTTAATTTTCTATTTTTTTCTAGTTATTGCCATTTTAATATCTGTATATCTGAACACTTAATTCATTACAATCTATGTTTTATTTTAGCCAGAAGTCCAGTAGTTACATAGTATAAGAAGTGTTTGCACATTAAATTCTGGAAAACTTAGTGATTACAAAGCTTAATTATCATGTAAAACTGCACTGACAGGCTTAATTAGCAAACATTAGCATATGTTATAACACTCAGAGAGCTCACCACACAGAAGTAGAATAGAATGGAATGAATATCTCATAAATTACACATCTGCTGGTCTCATAGATAACATGACACATGGGTAGTTTTTACTTAAGGTTTCGGATATGCAAACTTAAATAGTGGCGTCAGGTCCATTTTAAATTGGTCTTTTAACTCTCTGAATGATAGAGAGGTCCCCAAAGCATTTTCATAAACTATTTTGGAGAACTCTCAAATTCAAGGGAGCTAAAGACCCATTTAAAATAATTTGTATTACTTATGGTTCAATGGATATGTTCCAGAATATGTTGCTTTCTTCATAAGACTTTCTACATAAGAATTTCCTGTGACATTATCACACAGAAAAATTCTCGATTTTTCCCCAAAAAAGTATATCCCAAATGGCAGATACAATAAAAAAATACATAATGTCCTAATTCCTACCTCTCAAACTATTATGGTTTGAGAGCTATAAGAAAATAAAGATCTCCGATCCCTCCCCTTTCGGCCTGACGAGGTAAAGCTGTCAGAGGCAGAATCTGGTCATGCGACCAGAAGCGGCTCTTCAGGAGCAATGACATCAAGATATCAAACTATAAATAATTCACCGGAATGGTCTACAATGTGTGACTGGTTTGCAAGCACAAGTTTTAGATCATTCTGATGAAGAATTTATAGTCAGATATCTCGATGTCATTGCTCCTGAAGAGCCACCGTCTGATCCCGGAAGCAGGATCTCATATCATCAGCTATACAGCGGACACATGAGAAGGGGGAGGAAGCGGAGGACTTTATTTTCTTATATCTCTCAAACCATAAAGTTTTGAGACATAGTTATTAGGGCATTATGTATTTTTTTATTGTACCTATAATTCGGACTATACTTTTTTCGGGACGTTACAATTCCGTTAATGTAACATATTTATAGTTTGTACCATCTGTTTACTTAATGAAACTTTTAAATATAAAAAAAAAAACAGAGATTAGAGGAAAGTAGGTTTCGACTTCAGCAGAGGGATGGCTTTTTTTACAGTGAAGTCTGTTAAATTTTGGATACCTTGCCTAAGGATGTGGTTATGGCAGATACAATGGATACATTTAAGATAATATTAGATACTTTTCTTTTTAAAACAGAACATACAGGGTTGTACTGTGTATTAACAGGTGAAACAAGATCTGATGAAGACCAACTTATTTGGTAGCAGGAAAATTATATAATTCTCATGCCTATGGGTAATGAGACAAAGGCTGGACTTGTGTCTTATTTCAACCCTAATTTACTATGTTACTAAAAGTTGCTTTAGCAATCATTAACATGTGTTACCACAACCAGAGAGCTCACCACACAGAACTAAAATAATTAATATCTCCTAAACTACACATCAGATGGTCTCTAGCATGAAACATCAGCTGTTTGTAATGAAGTTTTCAGATATGTAAACTTGAATACAGGTCACAGGTCTACTTAAAATGGGACTTTTATATCGGTGAATGCTAGTGAGGTATCCAATGCATTTTCATGCAATATGTTGGATATCTCTACAACTCAATGGAAATAAAGTCTAATTGAAAACAAACACTTTTAATTAACTAACTAGGTTCAACTGGTGAGTTTCAGAAATGGTCGTATACTGTAAAAGACTTTCTACCTAAAAATTTCCTGTGACATTTTTACTTAACAAAGTCTAATTTTTCACAGGTTGGATTGTCTTGCATTTTTAATTTAACCATGACCGTCATTAGCAACAACAGCCAGACAAAAATCACAGAATTTATATTACTGGGACTACAAGGCCCTCAGAGTCTGAAGAAATGGGTATTTGTTCTGCTCCTCGTGCTGTACATCATAACATTATGTGGAAACATCCTGATGATTACATTGTTTCTGGCAAGTCATCACCTCCAATCACCCATGTACTTTTTCCTCTGTCACCTTTCCTTATGTGACATCTTGTTGTCTACAAGCATTGTACCCAACCTGTTACATACTTTATTAAGAGACAGTAGCAATATATCTGTCATTGGCTGTCTTTCCCATTTTTATATTTGTAGTTTATTTACTGGTTCTGAATGTTTCCTACTCACTGTGATGTCTTATGATCGATACCTGGCCATCTGTAACCCATTGCATTATGTCTCCATTATGAGTGTACAAATTCGCTTTTATCTAGTTATGTGTTCTTGGGCTCTAAGCATTTTTTTTACTCTGATTGAAGTAATTCCAATCTTCCTCTTAGAGTTTTGTGGATGTAATATTATTGATAACATCTATTGTGACCTTGATCCTCTTCTTGAAGCATCATGTACAGACACATATGTAATGGAAGTAGAGGTCATAGTGATTTCATTTCCTACTGTCCTTGGTCCTTTTTTGTTTATCATTTCAACATATGTCAGAATTTTCCTCACCATAATCAAGA
The DNA here is from genome assembly GCA_037306005.1 of Rhinophrynus dorsalis. Classification (NCBI taxonomy): domain Eukaryota; kingdom Metazoa; phylum Chordata; class Amphibia; order Anura; family Rhinophrynidae; genus Rhinophrynus; species Rhinophrynus dorsalis. Next base: position 551,475,740 of record CM074721.1, on the reverse strand, counting down.
TCTCCTCCACCACTGGGAGGCAAAAAGCTTTCTCCACCTGCAGTTCTCATCTCACAGTTGTGAGCACATATTATGGGATACTTTCAGCTAAATACACTGTTCCATCCAAGGGCCAGTTATTCAATATCAGTAAAGTCATGTCTCTGTTGTACACTGCAGTCACACCATTACTAAACCCAATCATCTATAGTCTTAGGAATCAGGATATCAGGTCAGCTCTGAGTAAATGGATGTCTATTAGGAAATAAATTTAAGGGTGGGGATGGGCGAAAGTTGTCACCGTGTTCTTGCGAGAAATTCCGTGTAAACCACATTATTATTCGATTTTTCTTGAGAAATTCCTCTTTTCAAGCAGTGAGTAAAATGTCCGTGTTTTTCAGCCATTGGCCAAAATTCCTTGCCAAATTTTTTGTGGGTAGAAAGTTTCAGCCAATTGTTTTAAGTTGTTTTCACTTTTCCCCTATAAAAACGTGAAGTATTTGCGGAAGGCAGATACAATAGAAGCAGCAACAGAGAGAGGTAGACATGCTGTGCTTTTCTGCTGTTTTTTTTTTTTTTTAATTGCGGCAGGAGAGGCTCATAGTGACTGCTATCACTATGAGCAGCAAAATGAGGAACTGGAAGGACCCTTATTATGTGAGCACTGAATCTGAGGAGGAGGAAGTAACTAGCAGTACTGAACCAATGCTGTGTAGTCCCCCTAAATCTCCCCAAGGGATCTTAGGGATTTAATGGGAAGGGAGAGAGAAAGGGGAATGGGAAGGGAGGGAGAAAAGGGTAGTACTAGTGAGAGCAGGACAGATCAGCTGCCTGTGCCTGCTGCAAGAAGTGCTGCCCCTGCTGCCAGTGTCACCATTGCTGTAACTGCAGCCACTAGTGTTGTACCTGCTGCTAGACGTGCTGCTCCTGCTGCCACCAGTGCTGAAACTTCTGCTAGTGTGTCTTTTAGTACTAAATAGTGTGGGAAGGAGAAAATGATGCCAAGTGTGACAGCAAAGGATCCTAAATCACACTTGCCATTCCTAAGCAGTCCTGTCAGTGCTAGTACTACTACTAAGGTCTAGCAGCTTGTTAGTGTTAGGAGTGAAGGAGGGGTAATCAACAACAACAATATCCTCATATTACTAGTGACTGTGAGGAGGAAGACTCTGCGGCTGAACTTGATGTGGTTGGTGTTAGTATTAGTAGCAGTAATGGTGAAGTAGCGGGAGTAGTATGGAAAACATTGGAGAGCATCCAGACTAGTGGTCAAGGGATCCCACATGTCACGGTTTTTGATGAACACTCAGACAGACTGGTAAGGTTAAAATGACTTTATTGTATAAAGTGCACACAAGGAATAAGGCCGTAGGCCACAATACAGAACAAAGACAAGGAAAAAGAAGAAAAGACTACCACATTTGCACTCCTATTCCCTCACTATTGGAATTAATTCATTTAAATCCCTACAAAAGGAGAATGATGTTGAAAATTAAAAACCTTTTTATTAAGTAAATATTTAAATAAAAAACCTTTTGAAAATAAATAGATATAAAAAACATGGATTTGGACTCTAATAAGTCTAAGTCCTACAAAGGCCTCTAACAACAAATCTAACAAACCATCCTCTACAAAATACTCTGTGAAGTCAAGTATCAGTCCACCCCAGTGGCAGCTTATGTCAGGGAGTTCCTGTCTCTATTACTTTATATACACATTTCTTATTGTATTTTATTAACTTTCCCCAAAAAAAACAGTCAAGAACACCCAAAAAAAACAAATTTCCTTTTCAACTGATTCATTCCCCAGAGTCCACCCACCAACACAGGAACCCTCCTCAGACCCCTTTTATACCTTGTCTTATGGGATTTTTTATTTTATTTAGGATTTATTTTGTATTAATTGCCCCCCAATCCCAGTAAAAAAAAAAAAAAATTATTTCCTGTTCAACTGATACTTTCCCCACACCCCACCAACACCCTCATGCCCCTTTTATACTATGCCTTTGGGAAATAAAAAATATTTGCTATGTATTGTGTGTAACTTCAATGTTCCCATTGATTTCAATGGAATAAGCTAGGTGAAAAAAGTGGGAAAAACAGAAAATCTGTACTTTTCACTGGAAATTTTTCACCATGTGGAAAGTGCCATTTTTCACCGTTTTCAGTTTGAGGCGAAGATTTTCACCCATCCCTATTTAAGGATAAAAAGGCCAAAGACGTCAATGGATAAATCACAAGGAAATATCTTTATTATTCATCCAGCTAAGGAGATAGAATTCTGGGACAAATCAAAGGTTCTGCAAACTCCCATTGTTTTGCAATGAACGTGGATCTCTCTAATAATCACAGTTACCCTGTAGTGCAATTGGTTTGTTCTGCAGCTGTTTTTCTTCAGTTTGCTATATAAGGGCAATACTTACATAGCTAATGAGGTGTAATAGAGACACTAGTTCAAAACGCTCAATCCTAAATGATAGTACTTTCCTATACATGTTGCTTTTAGCAAATGCATCAATTAATTTATAATCTCTCATTTATCAATAAGTGAGTACACAGATAACCCAGGTAAAAGTGTTGTTTCCATGCCCTAGATTCGGTGTGGATCATTCTATCTAGGGATGAGTGTAATGGTTATGTAAGATCATTAATCAATGGAAAGACGCAGTGTCACAAGGCACAATACATGACATCTGACCTGGGTGTGTTTATAGGTTTGCTTTTCCAGAGGAAATAAAAAATAGGCTTCATTCAAACCTCACAGACTGGAACAAGAATTATTAGAGGAGACAAAAAAAATAAAAAAAAGTCTGCTGAGGGGCTGTTTTACACATCAGCAAATAACCTCTCATGGCCAATTCTTCAATCAGACTCTATCCAAAAGCAAGAGTATGACTGCAAATTGAATTTATTTGAAAAAAGTCCAAAACCCCTCCAACATGAATAATATTTTATTTTTGTATTAGCTCAGTTGTATACAATGGTAGGTTTTTTATTTCTTTTATTTTAATCTGTTACAGGAGAGTTAGGAGCAGACACCTAAGACTCTGGAACTTGACATCCGGATGAGAAAGCACTACGAGTGGCTCCAGACCTCAAGTTATTTTCAATAATAAAACCAAGGACTTCAAGGGAGTGGTGAAATACGCTTTCTTCTTCTCCTCCACATTCCCCTTCACTGGCTGAGGTAGAGGATGATGATGTTGCTCTTGCTACTACTGCCTCAGAATCAGCACTGCAACTAGGACCAGGACCATTGCTGTTGGTAAGTGGAACCTGTCCTAGTCCCAAATCACTGTACCCCATTCCCACTGTGTTCATGGTGGTTTGGGGCATGCTAACCTGAGCATCATCATCCTGCTGCACTTAAAACTTTGCAGCAGCAGCAATTACAGCAGCAGCAAAATCTACAAATTATAAACTATCACTGCTGGTGGTGGTGGTAATGCCCACCCCCATCCATGTCTCCCATTCCTACTTGGTTTGGGCTAAAAAGACCATTAAAGTCTCTTCAATCCCAGCTTCTTCACCATCATTATCATCACTACCACCAGTCCCTCCTTGCTGTGCAGCTCTATTACAGACATCTCACTGGTTGTAGGAGGTGACGAGAAATGTGACAGATGGTCCATTATAGTCACACTAGCCATCTATTGTTGAGCTGAAGACACCAGACTGGAAACCCTAGCAGCAGGTACACGCAGCCTTCTTCATGTTCCATCTGGACAATGTTGTGATGGTAAGGGTATTCCTATGGTAAGGGGAATGTTGTTGGCTACCTTGGCCGATAGTCAGTCTGCTCTGTATTACTTCCCCTACCACCTCAGCATCAGTAGGAGGATCTACTGCGGTAACACTAGTCCCACCAGCTTCCTCACCATCACTATTATTTTTACTAACACCAACCACACCCCTGCTGTACTCCAAAAACTCTGAGTAGCTGCTGGAACTTAGTAGTAGTAGTAGTAGGGGTGGGACCTTTTTGAGATGGCCAGTGTGATTTAGGGTCCCCTACTGTCACATTTGGCATCATCTCCTCCTGAGAATCACAAGACACCATAGCAGGCGTAGTACTGACAGCAGACACACCACTGACATTATGCACAGGCACCTGACCTGTTCTTCTCACACTACTACCCTCTTCTTCCTCTGCCCCAAGACTCCTAGGAGTGATGTAGGGGGCTGACCATCATTGGGTCTGAGGAATCAAGCCATCCAGACCCTTTCATGTTGGCAGTGCTCATTTCCTCCTGCACAGATTCACTGGAAGCATAACTGTCCTTCCAGTTCCTCTTTATTATTATTCCACTTGCTCATAGTGATAGCAGTCCTTATGAACTTCTCCTGTCTCAATTTTGCTATTAACTCACAGCACCAAAGCTAGAACCCTCTCTCACTGTAGCTGATTGTATTGTGTTTCACTTTCTGGAAAATGTCACATTTTTATAAAGGTGAAAAACATGTAATTAAAGAGGCAAAAAGTTTGTAATCATTGAAAAAATAGTGGAACATTTTTGGCGATAGGTGAAAAAGGCAAAGATTTTAATCACTTTACTTACAGCTAATTTTCCCATGAAAAAGTGGACAACCACGCCCACCCCTTCTGTGAAGACAAAAGCAGCCGCAATCCAAGCTCCTTCATAATCTGGCTGTTATTATCTCTGTGCTAGTGGAGTCTGGGGGTGGGAGAAGGGAGCATAGGAGGTTGACCACAATTACCCCAACATTCTATCTGACTGATTTGATTTGAAAGACACAGGCAGCTGTAGTCCAATTTCCTTGCTGAACTGGCTGACAGTACTATAAAAAATATAAGAAGAACACTGAAGACAACAATTAGTTACAAGCTAGTGTTGATGATGGCATAATGGAGGAAGGTGTAGCAGCTGAACCAACTGACAGTGAGACAAACAAGTGAGACAAACAAGCACCAAAACAACTGTACTCAAAGTAGTGATGAATTTTGTGAAAGAAAAAAAAAAATAGTCTGACACCTCTAAAAGTTTGGAGGAATATAAGTGTGTAGAACAAGAAGTGGTGGCAATTCTGAGGATGACCTAATGATGACTTATGATAACAATGATGATGTAGATATAGAATATATCACTCCAGCATCCTCTTTGTTTGATACAGATGATGTTGTGAGTGAGAGAGGTGATGATATGGCCAGAAAGTTAACTGAAAGTCAAAGGTTCACGACTAAAAAGATGTTAGGGACCAGGAACCAGACAGACACAAAAATGTAAAGTGCAAAACAACTTTTTTTAAAATAACAAAAGCAAACAAAGCAAAATCGTGATCCGTAAGCGTAAACCAAAAGACAAGCTGGGGTCAGGAACCAAGACAGGTACTCAGCCAAGCCGGGGTCTGGAATACAAGATCAGCGATGTCAGGATCAAGGCCAGGAGTCAGGAACCAGAAGGGACTTCAGAGGAAGCCAGGTCATGCACAGGAAATCAGCAACACAGTAGAACACTCCTGCAGCCAGAAGCAAACACAAGGGCAACAGGAAGTGAGCCAAGCTGCTTTAAATACCCTGGGAGGGAACAGGGAAGATAGCAGCAATAGATTGCAGAGCACATGATTAGCTCAGACAGCAGAATCAAGCATCAGAGAAAGAGCAGCTCAGATAAATCTTTACAAAAGGAGCACAGTGACTTTCTATAAACTGTTGGAGAAAACCATTGAATATGCTGACCCTGTACTTAAAATAGAGAGTCACCGTTTCGGTCATCATCAGAATTGTCACCACTTCCAACAATAAACTTACAGGGTTCTTCATCCATGTCCTGTGTAGGGATGGGTGAGAATTTTCACCTTAAACCTGAAGTTGTCGGGAATGGCACATCCCCTTTGGCGGAGATATCCCACGAAAAGTGCCAGTTTTCCACTTTTTTCGGGTTTTTTGCCTAGCTCATTCCATTCAAATCAAGGGGAACTTTGACTTCACACACTACACAAAATAAACATTATTTTATTTCCCGTAGGCATAATATAAAAGGGGTATGAGGCGGCCTGTGTTGGTGGGGCGTGGGGAAAGAATCAGTTGAACAGGAAATTTGTTTTGGAGGGTTCTTGACTGGTATTGGGGGGAGAGTAAATAAAAAAATAAATTATTAAAATAAAATCAGAAATTTCAATGCAAAGTGAGTCAAGAACCCCCTGACGTAAGCTGCCACTGGAGTGGACTGATACTTGACTTGATAGAGTATTTTATAGAGGATGATTTGTTAGATTTGTTGTTAGAGGCCCAAGCCCTGAGGAAACATTGATTTGAAGGACTTAGGCTTGTTAGAAAGAAACCCTCAAAAACTGTTTTTCTGTAGGACATTGAATTTTTTTTTGTATTTTTCTGAAAGAATAAGCCCTGAGAAAAATAAGTAATTCCCTACTGGCCTAGTGCCAGCAGTTGATGTCCTGTTGACCATTGGCCACTAGCCATTGTCAAATGCCCTGATGCAGATGCGGGATTTGCAGCTGCTGTTCTTGCTGCTGCTAAGTTGTTTAAGCAGCAAGATGATTAGGCGGCTGAAAGGGAATGGGATCAACAACAGTAGTAACATGGTTGATGGATGATAAAATTCCACTTGCCATGACTAGCTCCCATGATGCACCTGAGGAAGTAGCAGCACCGTAACTAGCCCCCACCACATCTGGTATACGTGTTGCTGCTGCCAAGTGGAACCTTTCCTAGTCTCAGATCACGTGTTGATGACATTCCCACTGTTTCCACGGTGGTCTGTGGCACACCAGCCTGCTCCCTAGAATCCTGCTGCTCTTGCAACTCAGCAGCAGGAATTAGTGCAGTTGCAAACTTCACAAATTTCCAAATCCTCAGTGCTGGTTGGAGAAGGTGACAAGAAATGTGACACACTTGCCATTTTTCGGTGACCTGAAGAAGGCAGACTGGTGGCAGTAGCAGCAGGCACAGACAGCTGATCTGTGCTGCTTCTGCTGGTGGTGGTATTATTGCAGTGGTAACAATTCTGCCTTCTTCAGGATCATGTTCTACATGGACAATGCCAGGGGGAAGGGGGTTTCCAGGGTCTGGACACTCTGAATTGCTTCCCCTACCACTCTTCTGGCACTAGTCCCACCGGCAGCGTCACCGTCACTGTTACTACTACTACTATTAACAGTACTGGTGGTGGCACTGGCACCAGCGGCAGAACATCTGACAGCAGGCACAACACATCTTACAGCAGGCACAGCATGTCTGGCAGTACGTGCAGCACATCTTGCAGCAGACACAGGCAGCTGACCTGTCCTACTCTCACTACTAGTACTACCCTTATATTCCTCCCTTCACAGTAATTTCTCAAAAACCCTAGGGGTGATTTAGGGTGACTGGCCAACATAGCTTCTGTAGTGCTCACTTCCTCCTCAGACTCAGTGGACACATAATGGTCCTTCCAGTTCCTCCTTTTATTATTTTTAATCCTGCTCATAGTGATAGTAGTCATTATGAGCTTCTCTTGCCTCGGTTTTGCCTCAAAATCACAGCAGAACAGCACACTACGTCTACCTCTCTCTGTAGCTGCTTCCATTGTGTTACACTTTCTGGAATATATCACATTTTTATAGCAAAAAGGCGATAACCAGGTAAATCAATAGGTGGAAACTTTGTAGCCGTTGAAAAAATGGAGAAATATTTTGGCCAATGGACGAAAAATGTGAACATTTTAATTGCTAGTTTTAATGCGGATTTTTCCGCCCACCACTAATCCTGTGCCAACCCACACTTACTGAGTTCCTGAGAAAGAGTCAAAAACTTCACAAAAACAATCCCAAAGTTTGCTTGTGGGATGGCAAGGTTGCCAAGATGTTGGCAGTGGACATGTTGCCGTATTTTTTTGTAGAAAACTGAAGTTTCAAAGAACTGATATCATGTGTAACTCCAAACTGACATATCCCAAGCATCAGTAATTTTTACAGTATGGCTGTGCCTGAATTGTACAAGTAGGTGGTTACTGTGGTGGGTAAAGTGCTGGAAAGTGCTGCTGCAACTACTACTACTGGGTCTAGATGCTGATGCATTTCTACTGCCACTACTACTAGGTGTCAAAGGTGCAGCACTCACAGCAGCAGCAGCAGCAGAGGCACTCATCATATCTAACATTGTGGATGTTAACCTGTGTTGCTGCTTCTGGGTACTCAAAACAAGTGTGTGTGGCTGAGTGGGACTTGGATTTTGAAGAGACGATGATGCAGATGGTGACTGATAGGGTGACTGTGCTTTTGACATCTGTGCTTGCCCAGGGTCAGACTTTCCAATGGCTTTCTCAAACAGTTTAAAGACAGGCACAGTGTTACTTAAAAGAGGTGGAAGAGTCAGCCTTTGACTTTCTGCTAACCTTATAGCCCTGTCATCATCCGCACTTTCAACTTCATCTGCATCTGAATAAGAGAAGGATGCTGGTGGGATATATTCTAGCTCTGCATCATCATCAGTCATCATTAGGTCATCCTCAGCAGCATCAGCATCACCTGACAGCTCTTGCCCACTACTACCCTTATATTCTACTAAGCTTTTTAGAGGTCTCAAAAAATTTCTTTTTACTTTTACTGTAACAAAGTTCCCCACCACTGTTTTGGTGCTTGTTTATCTTACTCTCTGATGTAGCAGGCGCTTCAGCTCCTACACCTTCCTCTATTATGCTATTGACAGCATCATCTTAAATGCGAATTGTTGTCATCTTCAGTGTCCTTCATACATGGTCCTTTATTTCTACTGGCACTGTTGGTGCTTGAAATAGTTTTGCCGGAACCTTGACAAACTGCATCCTCCCTTGGAGTAGAGGGATCATTCTCATTGATTGCACATGCTGCAGTATCCATTGCTGCAGTCAGTTTTTGAACTACTACTTTACGCTCATGTCCCTGCACTGCTCCACCCCTCCCTCTTCTCCTTCCCCTTGTGCATTTTCTGGACATTATGCAACTACGCTGTGTTTTTTTAACTATACAGTACACAACACAACTGATGCAGCTGTATGATGCCTTGCCTAAGTCCAGTCAGCTGTCTGTCACTATCACTTAATATATTTAGTTCTTTATTCTTTTAATTAATTTATTTATTTAAGTTGTCCACCCTGTTGTCTTATTACAGTCTGTCCCAAAAATATTATAACTGAAAAAAAAAAAATCAACAACATTTTCCCCAGACTTCCCCACCCAGCACAGAGACAATAACAGAAAGATCAACAAGGAAATAGGTCCCCAGCTGCATGTGCCTTGACAATTAGTCAATCTGAATTTTGGGGTATAATTTGGGGTCAACCTCTTTCCTCCCTTCTTCTTCCCAGAGTGCCCCACTGACTCTCCTAATAGAGGGAACAAATATCCTACCTAAAAGATTCCCTAAACTAAACTGCAATTCTCCTATCTTCTCTAGCTCAAACAAGGTGCTGCTCTCCTCACACAAACACAGAATGGCTGCTGTGAGAGCCTGACACCCTTTTATATGGCTGTAGAAAACGTCTGTGTGGTGGAGAAAAATGTTTCTTCCTATTTATTTCAATGGGCAAAAAAGGCAGAAAAAAGCAGAAAAACAGCACTTTTCATGGGAAATTATTGCAAAGTGGAAAGTGCTATTATTCGCCGATTTCAGTTTCAGGTGAAAATTTTCACCCATCCCCACTGGTGAGTTGCATTGGGGCAGAAATTAGTGAAATTCTACCACTGATATTTTTTTTGGCAGAAAAAAAATGAGGACCATGGATGAGGAATCTTACTATAATGATAACAAAGACATGCACCAGCTGGTATGCTAGTGAGTAGGGATGGGTGAGAAATCTCCATTTTGTTACTGTGGGGATTTTTGATAAAAAGTATGGTTTTTCTATTTCCTTTCAGAAAAATTTGCCTGCACAGAACCAAGTCGATTTTCTGCCTTTTTTTGCCCCTTTAATTACATGCTTTACACATTTTCTTCATAAAAATGTGATGTTTTCAAGTGAAACACAATACAAAAGCTACCGAGAGAGAGACAGAGGTGCTAGGCTGTTGTAATGTGAGTTAATAGCAAAATTGAGGCAGGAGAGGCTCATAGTCACTGCTATCTCTATGAGCAAGTTTAATAACAATAAAAGGAGGAACTGGAAGGATGGTTATGTGTCCAGTAAGTCTGAGGAGGAGGAAGTGACCACTACCACCATGAAAGCGTCTGGATTTCCTGATTCCTCAGGCCCAATGATGGCCATCCCCCTACATCAGTCCTAAGGATCTTGGGGACATTTTTCAATTGGAGGAAGAAGAGGGTAGCGGTGTGAGCAAGACACATCCGCTACTTGTGTCTGCTGCCACTGCTGGCCCTGCTGCCGGTGTGTTTTGTACGTCTCAGGAGGGTGGAGTATATGATACCAAGTGTGTCAGCAGAAGATTCTATGTCACACTTGCCATCCCCAAGCAGTCCTGCCATAGTACTACTGCTAAGAAGGTCCAGAAGCTTTTACAGACCCAGAGAGTGAAGAGTGAGGGCAGGGGGGTGATCATACTACTAGTGAGGAGGAAGACTCATGGACTGAAATTCATGTGGTTGGTTTTAGTAGTAATAGTGATGGTGAGACTAGCATTAGGGGAGTGGTAGGGAAAGTAATGCAGACTGTGTAACGGTTTTTAGGACACTCAGACCAGTTGGTAAAATAAAACACAATTTTATTTTAATAGCAATAATGCAAACGAACGCCCTCTAGAGGCAGCAGGAATAAACACACAGTGAAGACTGATATAACACAGAGGGTCAATGCACAGTATAATTGACATACAATATCTCTTCACAGAAAATGGTGTTCAGTACCCAAAGGGTTAAGCGCATATATCAGTCAGTCTCAGATGTGGTGGTTTGGCACGCCCTAGGTGTTAAAAGGAGGTGCTGATAGAAACAGTTCACAGTGTTCTGGAAATCTAAATGCCTAGCCGAAGTGACCAAATAGTTAAGCAGAACAGAAATCCAGTACTTGGTTCCTGCTCCCAAGGGAAACATTTCTATTCTAACAACACATCCATGATTTTGGAGGAGGGGCAGGTGGAGAAGCACTATTGGCCAACTTCTTCTTGTCTCCACGTCTGCCTAAAGTGGTGGGGTCTGCTTATGGTGCTTCTACTGCCTCAGGTGCATCAATGGAGCTAGTAATGGCAAGTGGAACTTTGAACATCCACCACCCATGTTACTGCTGTTGTTTTCTCATTCCCTTTGAGCTGTCTAATCATCCTGCTGTTTAAACAACTCAGCAGCAGCAAAAAAAGCGGTCACAAATTCTGCAATTACACCGGATTATTTGACAATAGCCAGTGGCCACTGGACACCTCAACATGACCTGCTGCAACTAGGCCAATAGGGCATTTTTTTTCTCAGGGCTTGTTCTTTAAAGAAAAAACATTCCCTGTTCATCTGATTCTTTCCCTAGACTGCACCAACACAGACACTCTCATGCCCCTTTTATACTATGCCTTTCGGAAATAAAATAACTTTTGCTATCTGTTGTGTGTAAATTCATTGTTCCCATTGATTTCATTGGAATGCGCTAGCCAAAAAAGCATAAATATGGAACTTTTCAAGGGAAATTATTGGCCAAGCAGGAAGAGCCATTATTTTCAGATTTTTTGTTCGAGGTGTAAACTTTCACCCATCCCTACTTCTTACTTATGCTCCAACAAGCAACAGAACTCAACTTTATTTTTCCTATTTCTCTCTCTTTCTCTCTCTCTCTCTCTCTCTCTCACACCCTCCTCCAGAATCACTTCACTCTTATCTGCAACTATACATAGGAGGAAGTTCTGACTGAGTTTTTATATTATTGGAACATGAATTTTCACAGTCATAGAAAACAAAGATGGGAAATAGTAAAGTTCTTGAAAGAAAATGGAGTGGTGGTAGTGAAAAGGAGGACATTCTATGGTTATCTCTATGGACTCAATTTCCAATTAAAGTTATACACTTTGTTCTGCTTGTGTCCTAGTGTTAAATACTGAGGCCTCAATTCAATTATCTGACCTAAAACATGCGATATGGCAAAATTGTCTACCAACTGACAGAATAAAATTAGGGGTGGGGGAAAGGTCCTGCAGTGTACCTGTGAAAAATCAGCGAAAACCACATTGTTGTCTGCTCTTTCTCTTTAAAGACAATGATTCAAATCTTCACATTTTTCATCCATTAGCAAAAAAGTTTGCACACATTGATTTATGTTTTTTTTTTTACCTTTTCGCTACAAAATGTGACTTATTCGAGGAAGTGAAAAACAATACATACAGCTACAGAGTGAGGTAGACATCCTGTGCTGTTCTGATGTGATAGTTTAGCAAAATTGAGGCAGGAGAGGCTCATAGTGACTGCTATCACTATGAGAAAGTTTAAAAGCAGGAACAGGATGAACTGGAAGGACCATTATTCTGAGCCTGAGTCTGAGGAGAAGGAGGAAGTCAGCACAACTGAACCAATGTTGTCAAGTCCCTTTAAATCACCCTAGGGAGGAGAAGATGATGCCAAGTGTGACAACAGGGGACACTAAGTCACACTTACCATCCCCAAGCAGTCCCGCCAGTGCTAGTACTAATACTAAGGTCCAGCAGCTTATTAGTGTTAATAGTGACTGTGAGGAGGAAGACTACGGGGCTGAAATTGATGTGGTTGATGTTAGTAGTAGTAGTAGTAGTAGTAACAGTGTTGATGAAGCAACTGGTGGGATAAGTGTCAGTATAGTGGTAGGGGAAGCAATTGAGAGCATCCAGACTAGCGGTCAAGGGAGCCCACACCATTCCCCTGACCCTGGGAGTCCCCTTCCCCCCACATCATTGTCCATGTGGAACATGATTCTGCAGAAGGCAGAATTGTTACCACCTCAATAATACCACAACCAGGAGAACAGATCAGCTGCCTGTGACTGCACTAGTGCTGCCAGTCTACCTTCTTCAGGTCACCAAGAAATGGCAAGTGTGACATTAGGAGACTCTCTATCACATTTCTTGTCACCTCCTCCAACCAGCAGTGATATGTCTGTAATAGAGCATGGAGGGACTAGTTGTGGTGGTGATAATGTTGATGGTGGAGAAACTTGGGTGGAAGAGATATTGATGGCCCTTTTAGCCCAAACTGGAAAGGAATGGGTGACAGGGATGAAGATGGGCATCACCACAACCAGAAGCTGCAGCAGTGAGCTTTTGGAATTTGCAGTTTGCTACTCCTCTAATTCCTGCCGAAGATGATTTGTAAGGGCAGTAGGATGCAGAGGAGCAAGCTAATGTGCCACAGACCAGAGTGGACACAGTGGGAATGAGATCAACAAGCAATCTGGGACTAGGACAGGCTCCATTTGCTAGCAGCAGCAATACTCCTGGTCCAAGTTGCAATGCTTGTTCTGAGGCAGTAGCAGCAACAGCACCAACATCATCCTCTGCTCCAGCCAGTGAAGGGGAATGTGGAGGAGAAGAAAATAGAGGCCATTCTTCTCCACCTGTTCCCTACCCCCTGAAGTCATGGGTGTGGGAATAGTTTAATCTTAGGTCAGGCACAGTGTAGTCATCACAACAGCACTGTGCACAATTTGTGACAAGTCAGTGAGAAAGGGAAAGGAGGGAACATACCTTGGCACAACCTCCCTGATAACACACATGAAACACAGACACTATGACATTTGTCAACCATGTTAAAGCCAAACACCCACCACAGAAATCAAGCACCACTGTTGCTGTACTGCCTGACTCTCCAGAAAATCAACAAGAGGCAAAGAACAAAGAGGAGGAGGAATAGAGAAAGCCAGGCAGAGACTGGAAGTTCCATGATCAGTGAAACAACTAGCTCGCCATCTTCTTCCTCTAGGGTAACTACATCTTCTGCCAATCCACTTCATTCATTGTTACCTCCCCCAGCAAATGATAGCCACTCAGTTGATGTTAGGATGTGGCAGTTCATGTCCACCCATTGCACACTGTGTGGTGCACTGACCACAAATGCTAATGTGGTGGAGGAGAATCGATACCAGGTCATCAAGCAGAATCTGAGTAGATTTCATCCCGCAGAATATGCTAAGATGGTGGCAGGTAGTGTTCGTCATTACTATTAAACAATCAGCAAGTTGTTATGTGTCCTTAGTGGGGTGTGGACAAGGGGTATAGTGACAGCATCAGAACTTGGTTTCTGGTGTCATGGTGTTTGGATACAGTTGTGCCCCCAGATGTTATTTACTACACACACTGCGCACATTGCAGTTGCTGATGAGAGGCACAGTTCCTGCTCTTAAATGAAAAATTTTTATTCTAGTAACAACACACCCATGATTTTGAGGAGAAGAATTATTGGCTAACTTTTTCTTTTCTCTGCATATACTGGGAGCTACTTATTGTGCTGCTTCTGCCTCAGGCACATCGCTGGAGCTTGTCATGGCAAGTGGAACCTTCATCATCCATCACCCATGTTACTGCTATTGTTGATCCCATTCTCTTTCAGCTGTCTAATCATCCTGATGCTAAAATAACTCAACAGCAGAAAGAACAGCAGCTGCATGTTCAGCATATTCTGCATCTTCAACAGGACATTTGACAATGGCCAGTGGCCAATGGCCAACATGACATGACCTGTTGGCACTAGGCCAGTAGATCATTTTTTTTCCTCAGGTCTTGGATTTAAAAAAAAAAAAAAAGCCTGAGTACTACAAATCAATGTTTCCTCAGGGTTTTTTGTCTTTAATTGTCTAAGTCCCTCAAATCATTGTTTCCTTGGGGCTTGGGCCTCTAACAACAAATCTTACAAATTATTGTTTACAACATGTTCTGTCAGGCAACACCAGTAGCAGCTTACGTCAGGTTGTCCCTGTCTCTATTACTGTAAGGGAAAATCTTTTGCTTCTGCAAGGCCTACAGATGCGCATTAGCTATGCTCCGCTCAAAATATAATATTTCTAGCTATGGTTTGTTCTAATAGTTATAGTTTGATAAGAGCTAATTAAGTGAATGATATCAACTCGTGACATTTGAATTTGTGAACAACATGTCCAGAACAATTCTTTTTATAACTTGTTTTGTCTTATTGCGGTAAGGGGCATTCTGCCAAATGATGAAGTAATTTGCAGGTGTGAATGTGTCCGAAGCCTTTTAACTCCTAACCTCCCTCTGTATTCCCATTGGTTAAATGACCGTCAATGTCCATATCTGTTCATGTATCCTGGGAGGGGAAATCTCTCCCCTTAATTAACATGCCTACCACCCACTGATTTTGCATTATATAAACTGGTGAATTTCGCTTAATAAATTGGATAAGAAGTTATAGCACAAGATTTGTGTCTGCGTGTATTCATTTCTTATCCCCAGGCCTGCGACTTAGGATATCTCGGAGGAACAGTGTGGGAGTCCAAGGTCCCCGGGGAAAATATTAAACAGAGTATACAGAAGATAGAGACAGTTATCTACAACAATTTTGGCTGTAGTCGGCAGCATCTTCACAGACGGTGAGTTGACTATATATTTTTTTTTTATATATATGTGTTTTCATATATATGCTGTTATACATATGGTCTGCTCACTTGTCTCAGAAGATATTATTATTATTATTTGTGGATGACTGGTCTGTATTGAACTTGGGTAACCAGGCCCAACTTAATCAGGTGACACACATGATTTTAGGATTTTTTTTAGTGTTTTAAAGTGTCATGTGTGGGTTGATAGGGTAGTTTTAGGCACCTGATTGGTCTGTATTTTAGTTGGGTAACCAGGCCCAACGTAACCAGGTGGTTTAGGCACCTGGTTAGGAGGCAGGTTCGAGTCCTGACCTCAGTAAGTATTTTAGTTGGGTAACCAGGCCCAACATAACCAGGTGGTTTAGGCACCTGGTTAGAAGGCAGGTTCGAGTCCTGACCTCAGTAAGTATTTTAGTTGGGTAACCAGGCCCAACGTAACCAGGTGGTTTAGGCACCTGGTTGGGAGGCAGGTTCGAATCCTGACCTCAATATAGTGAAATAGTGTTTACAGGGTAACCAGGCTCCTGTAAAATATGGACACACACCCTTCCTCGAGATTGAATAAGTCATATTGTTATACTAACAGAATTATATGTATTTCAGTCCTTGTTTGTTATATGACTGTTACTAACCATTTTTCATGTTATGTATATGGCATTACATTTCACTGCATTTTCATATAACACTTATTAATGTAACTTGAATGCATATGTTTAAGTCTGCATGAGAAGGTTCCTTTTTTATTTATTATTTATTTATTTTATATTAACTGTCTCCCCCCCAATACCAGTCAATAAACCTCCCAAAACAAATTCCCTGTTCAACTGATTCATTCCCCAGAGTCCACCCACCAACACAGACACCCTCCTCAGACCCCTTTTATACCATGTCTTATGGGGTATTTACATTTTAAACCCCCCCAAAAAAAATTCTCTGTTCAGCTGATACTTTCCCTACACTCCACCAACACAGACACCCTCATGCCTCTTTTATACTATGCCTTTTGGAAACAAAATAATATTTGTTATGTGTTGTGTGAAAATTCAATGTTCCCATTGATTTCAATGGAACGAGCTAGGCAAAAAAAGCTGAAAAACTGCACTTTCACAGGAAATTATTAGACAAATCGAAAGTTCTATTATTCGTCAATTTCAGATTGAGGCAAAACTTTTCATCCATCCCTAAATAAAATGTCTAAGTTGGTATTCAATTGCCCTACCAGCTGAAAGCACAACAGATATTAGGCCACAGAAAAGGACTCTTGGCTATTTGGTATGAATATTGGGAACATGAAAAGGGAAAAAAGCTAAGAATCGGTGTCTCAGATACTTTCAAGCACCAATCTCTAGCTCATCATGCTAGAAGCACTGATGTTGTACAATGAATGCTCTTATAAATGATTTACATTACTGATGTCTTCTATTATCATGAAAACTAGAACTGTATTCAGCACTTGACCCTAATGTACTCTGTATGTCTCCCATTACCACTTTAGATTGTAAGCTTTCGGGCAGGGACCTCGCACCCAATGTTTCACTCTACAAACCACCTATAACCCTGTATTGTTTAAACCCTGAAATTGAAAAGCGCTGCATACACTTGTGGCGCTTTATAAATAAACATATTCATTCATTCATTCATTCATTCATCCATCTGTGTAACACTTAACTGTCATCCACTGTCCATCTTCTTCTATATGTCTTTTTTTTTAATCTTTGTCTTCTATCTTCTCCCTTCTTTCTTCTTCTCTTTTCCACGATTCCTGTTAAATAAAAGAAAAAAGACATAACAAGTCATATGGCCCAAACATAACCATGACATCTGTGCATAGTTTAACCCCTTTAGTGCCAGAGGGATACGCAATGCATTGAAGAATAATGTATTGCCTATCTCTCTGGCACCCAACTGGCACCTAATGGGTTAAACAATGCATAGATGTCAGGGTTACATAGATAGATAATGCCAACTTATTCTATCAATTTCCCCATAAATCCGGTTAAAATCTAAATATTTGCACCTGTGACGAACAGGACTGTCACAGAAGCCTCTCCTCTTCCCTGGCTGGGATCACATGGACACTAATAGTGAATGGTATAGAGAGAATATAGATTTTCATGGATGCCTGCTCCAACCTTCCCCTGCTCAAATCTGCAGATTACAGCCAGCTTCAGTGTTTTACGGTCAACAGCTATGCACTGGGAATGTATACAAGGGGGCTGCTAGGTGTAAATTGTCCACTTCCCCTCCCCCTTTAGTAACCTTTGTTTGATGTGATTTGGTGACTGCCCCTTTTTCTCTGAATGTACTAAAATGCTGTGTTGGTTGAAAATAAAGAAGTTTGTGATTTACCAAGAAGGAGCATGTTCGTCTCTCTGATGTTTCCATGTGTATTGCTGTTTGTCATCCACTATAGAGCAGTTACTCATAGAGAAGTGACAGAGGACTAGATAGACAGAATATCCTATAAGAACCTGAGCTATGAGTGCAGTATATCCTGCATTGCCTGAGGATACATGATTCAAAGTTCCGGGTCTTAGTGCTTGGTATAGCGGTTAGCTGTGCAGGTTAGCAAAAGAAACCCACGGTCGATAACGGGCCTGAACCGCTATACCTTCTGGGGCAGAGACGCCAGGGCCGTATCGTCACAGCACCCAAAAAAAGTTAAGTGAAGCAGTCAAAAAATTTTGAAAGCCAAATGTCCCCCTTACTTTCTCTGCCACTGTTGTTATAGAAAGCTTAGCTTTTAAACAGAACTACAGTATATGCAGCTCCTAGAGGAATCAAGGAGATATGATTTATTGTATATCAATAAATAAAAAAAAAACTTTTTTTTTGCATTCTAGGTACATTTTTTCCATGCCAGCATATATACAGAAAGCTATGGTGTATTTAGTTAGTGCTGCCTTTGTTAAACAAAATGATATATGAATTGTGAGTGTGTGTGCATCACAGAAAATCCATGAAGTTGAAAGTTAACAAAAGTAAACTTTAACAAAACTGTCAAATTGGTGAAAGTTTCTAAACAGCAAAGTTAATTGTTATTTTAACATTCTATTTGTTCTGAGTTCTAATTGGTCATCATGGGATTCTCTTCTTTTTCTGAACTCCTTCTGGAACCATCCCACAACTATATAAACTGTCATACATGGATTAAGATTTATTTTATTGGATTGCTAACAACATTATGACATAAAATGTTATTTGTAAAATATTTAACTCTTCTCTTTATTTGTGTGATCAGAACATGTAGCTGAACTGATGATGTGATATTAAACGTGTGATTTAAGATGAGATCTTGAGACCAAGGTAAGTTCAGGATGCTGATCAGAATTTATTTTAAAAAGTTAATTTTCCTTTTCAATATGTTTCTAGAACTGATCACAACTGTTGATGTGGAGAGTGAGGTTGATGTAGGAAGAAATCCAACCGCACCATAGGAGACAAATGCAAATGTTAGAAATTTAGATTTAGAGGCATTTTGACCCATATCCTAGAACACTAGCGTGGGTTCCAATGGAGTGTTTCTCAATGCATCTCTGACCTTTCTAAAATTCAAGTAGTCTGAACCCCCATTTAAATCAGTTGAAATGTTAATTTCTTCCTGTGATGCAGCTGATTTGGCCCACAAACACCCCATTCTTAGTACATCATCCTCAGTTTGTACTAAATTGCTGAAGGATAGTTTCATTCTGACCTGAATTGCAGGCGACAGTTTTATCACTGGTTTTATCTGCAAATTTCCACATATAATTAGGGATGGGTTAAGGTGCCTTTTTCCCCCCTAGCTCATTGCATTGAAATCAATGAGAAGAAACATTTTCACCAACACAGGAAAGTTTTCTCTATTTTTCTCCATTCATATACAAGGGTGTCAGACTCTCAGAGCAGCCGTTCTGTGTTTGTGAGAGGAGAGAGCAGCACATTTTTGAGCTAGAGAATCAGAGACGGGAATTGAAGTTTAGTTTAGGGAGTCATTTAGGAAGGACATTTGTTATCTATATTAGGGGAGTCTGGGGGCACAATGGAGAGAAGAAGGGAGCTGCCGAATTGTGTTACAGTTCCTTGAATACGTCACGTTTTTAAAGAGAAAAGTTGAAAACCACGTAAATCAATGAGCAGAAACTTTCTAGCCATTGAAAAATTGGTGATAAATATTGGCCAATGAGCAAAAAATTTGAACATTTTAATTGTTGGTTTTAAAGTGGATTTTCCCATGTAAATGTGGGCAAGAACTTGTTTTTTTCACAGAATTTCTTGCAGGAACATGGAGAGAGCTTTAACCCACCGCTTAAAATTATGTTATCTATCCTTGTTTCAATATGTCTTTTTATGCAGGAAATGATTTTGTTTGGTTTTGTTAATGCTGCTGTTTGACAAGAATCACTATTAGTAAATTTTCATTCTACAAGTATTCCAAGATCTTTCTCTAGCAATGAGAATCCTAAAATGCTACCTTTCAAATGCATAACTTTTAAACGTATTACATTAAATCTCCATATTGCATTTGTTTTTACAGGCTGCAGTTTTACGCAAATCTTTCTGTAGAGAAGAAACTTCCTGCTCTGAAATTATTAGCCCATATACTTATTTACAGGTTATTTATAAACATGTTAAAAAGCAGAGGACCAAGTACTTAAATCTGAGGTAATCCACTCTCAACTTTAACTGCACTGGATATATAGCAGTTGGACATATTATTATATTATTCCTAATCCTTCAATCACATTTCTATCCAGATACAAAGGTTATCCCCTAAACCCAATCTTCTTATTTTATAGGCCAGTCACCTATATGGAGAGGTATCAACTGCCTTTGTAGATGAATATATATTCTAAATCTATTGATAGGTAGCTACTTCTTTGCAGAAGCTTCATTGATTTGTTTGACAAGTGACAAGATTTTTCCTCATATAACTACACTGTTTCCTGCAAATAACTGTACTTTTCACTATGTAATGCTGAATGTTATCAATTATTACCCTTCAAAGAAATTTCTCAACTTCTGAGATCAAGCTCATAGTTTCCAGATCCTTTTTTAGGTCCTTTCCTACATAAAGACACTAAACTGGTGTCAGAGCAATCTTGGAGCACTCAGTCTGATTGAAAAAGTGGTCTTGCTTACACTGCACCAAGTTCCTGAAGAACTTTATTTTGTTCAGTCATCCATTATTCTCTTCTTTTGTTAACCATATAATTGATAATGATAATGGTGTAGATGTACTAGTTGAGGCTCTTCTACCATTGCTTTTTCCCTGGTTTATACTAATTAAAAGATTGTGGTCAGAAGAACATCATCCTTTTCGTTATCCTTGCTAATTAACTTATCAATCTCGTTTTTGAAAAGTCCAATACTCTCCCTCTCTCTTTATTGTGTTTACATATAATTTTTTTAATTAGTCTTTACAATTCAAGTCTCCTTTTCTATTTTTACTAGTCTAATTGCCGTTTTACAATCTGTATATCTGAACACTTAATTCATTACAATCTATGTTTTATTTTTGCCAGAAGTCCAGTAGATGTATAGTATAAGATGTATTTTCATTTTAAATTGTGGTAACATGAAAGTCTTTCAGTGACTACAGAGCTAAATTAGTATGTAAAACTGCACTAATAGTCTTAATTAGCAAACATTAGCATATCTTATGACACTCAGAGAGCTCACCACACAGAAATATAATAGAATGGAATACATATCTCATAATCTACACATCTGCTGGTCTCTTAGATAACATGATACATGGGCAGTTTTTAATTAAGGTTTAAGATATGCAGACTTAAATAATGGTGATAGATCTACTTTAAATGGGACTTTTAACTCAGTGAATGATACAGACGTCCCCAAACCCTTTTCATACAATATTTTCGAGAAATATAGAATTCAAGGGAGCTGAAGATTAATTTAAAACAATGTGTATTGCCTGTGGTTCGACCAATATGTTCTAGAATATATTGCATTCTTCATAAGAATTTCTATATTAGAATTTCCTGTGACATTATCACATAGAAAAAGTCTAATTTCCCACAGTTTGGATTTTTAAATGAACCATGACCATCATTAGCGACAACAACCAGACAAAAATCACAGAATTTATACTACTGGGAATACAAGGCCCTCAGAGTCTGAAGAAATGGGTATTTGTTCTTCTCCTCGTGCTATACATCATGACATTATGTGGAAACATCCTGATAATTACATTGTTTCTGGTAAGTCATCACCTACAGTCACCCATGTACTTTTTTCTCTGTCATCTTTCCTTATGTTACATGTTGTTATCTACAAGCATTGTCCCCAACCTTCTATGGACTTTATTGGGAGACATTTCTAGAATATCTGTCATTGGCTGTCTTTCACAGTTTTACATTTGTGGTATATTTACTGGTTCTGAATGTTTCCTGCTCACTGTGATGTCTTATGATCGATACTTGGCCATCTGTAACCCATTGCACTATGTCTCCATTATGAGTATACAACTTCGTTTTTATCTAGTTATGTGTTCCTGGGCTCTAGGCTTTTTTATGTCTCTAATTTACACAATTCCAATCTTCCTCTTAGAGTTTTGTGGCTGTGATATTATTGACAACATCTACTGTGACCTTGCTCCTATTCTTGAAGCATCATGTACAGACACATATATTATGGAAGTAGAGGTCATAGTGTTGTCATTTCCTACTGTTCTTGGACCATTTTTGTTTATCATTTCAACATATGTCAGAATTTTCCTCACCATAATCAAGATCTCCTCCACCACTGGGAGGCAAAAAGCCTTCTCCACCTGCAGTTCTCATCTCACAGTTGTGAGCACATATTATGGGATACTTTCAGCTAAATACACTGTTCCATCCAAGGGCCAGTTGTTCAATTTCAGTAAAGTCATGTCTCTGTTGTACACTGCAGTCACACCATTACTAAACCCAATCATCTATAGTCTTAGGAATCAGGAGATCAGGTCAGCTCTGAGTAAATGGATGTCTATTAGGAAATAAAATTAAGGATAAGGTGTTCAAAGATGACAGTGGTTAACTCACAAGGCAATATGTTGTATTATTCATCAAACAAAGGAATTATGGGGCAAATCAAAGAGAGATATAAAAAATCCACAACATTCCATTGCTTTGTAATGCACTGGGGATCTTTCTAGTATTCAAAATGTTAAAGTCTCCATTTAAATCATTGGGAATTTTCATTTTCCCTGTAGTGTAGCTGGTTTTCTCCACCATTGCTTCTCTTCCCTTTGATAAATAAAGTCAATAGTTACATAGCTAATGTGGTGGAAAAAGACACTAATGCTCAACAAGTTCAACTTTTAATGTTGATGTTTCCTCTGCATGTTGCTTTTAACAACTGCATCAATCTATTTACATGTTATCATTTTTCAATATGTGAGTACAAATGTAAGCCATGTAAATAATTGGATTTTTTTACTTACCTATAAATCCTTTTTTCTCAGTTCATTGAGGGATGCAGGGACCATGGGGTTAAGCAGCGTGCCTCCCACTTCCTAGCTGCTAACCCCTCCCCCTGCCCAAATGCCTTCAGTTTTCTTTTAGCAGGAAGGGAATAGCAGTACAACAGATCCACCGGGAAATGCAGTACATCCTCACCAACAAGTTTTCTGTGAGCGGGATGCCCTGCATCCTTCATTGGACTAAGAGAAAACGATTATCGTTACGTAAAAAAATGCCAGGAAACATGGATACATATCAAAAACACCTCAAAAAGTCGGAGGGAAGAAAACTAATGAGCGATAGCCTGTAGAACTTTATGCCGAAAACTAGCATCTTGAGATGCAAAAATGTTGACTTTGTAAAATTTTGTGAATGTGTGAACAGATGACAAAATTTCACAGAACCCACTGGGAAATAATGATCAGATGTAATGCAATCAAATAAGGTTTATTAAAAAATGAACAATCAAGCGGCAGTATAGTTAATGAACAGACCCGGGAGATGGTCCGCAGTGGTCAGAAAACAACGGGATAGTTGACTAAGCCACTGGGTTACTCAGGTAACAGGCGATGCCAAGGACCAGAAGACTGTAAGGTCAGTCAGCTGAACTAATGGTCAGTAGCACCAGGAGGTAGTGGGCCAAGACAACGGTCAAGCCCACGGAGGTAATAATCAAAGGCAATGGTCTATAGGCCAAGTGGGTAGTCAGCCAATGCCAATGATCAATAGCCCAAGGAGGTAGTCATCCACTGCCAATGGTCAAGCTCAAGGAGGTAGCAACAGACAACTGGATAGCCCAAGATAATGGTGAACAAGCCAAGAGTCAGCCCAAGGGGGTAGTCAACCAAGCCAGGGGTCAATAACGGATAGCAAATGGAGAGTCACAGAGCACAATGCAAAATTATCCTCACAGGAACACTACAGAAGTGCAACTGATGCAGAGATCAGAGCGGTAGACAAGGAGCTGGTGTGTGGGTGGAGAAAGAAACCCCAGAGCTGGGTCTACCAGTAAGATGAGTGTGTGCTCACACTCTCGAGAGAAGTCCAAACCCAGAAGCAGTACTGCAGACTTCTCTCAGTTGCTGCCGGGCACGGAGGTTCAGATAGGGAGCTGTGACACAAAGTAGCTGCTTTGCGCAACAGGTCAACAGTAATTTGGTTCTTCAAGGCCCATGAAGTACTAATGGACCTAGTAGAATGATCTGTGTTTCTAAAGGGAGCTGGAACAGACATTAGTCTGTATGCTTGCCTGATAACCTGTTTAAGCCCTGAACAAATGGTTGTCTTGGATGCTGGTCTGCCTTTCTTATGGACTATTGGAATCACAAACAAGTGTCTGAAGTGCTGAAGGATTGTGTGACTTGGACATAATGTCTTAAACATCTCACTACATCTAAAGTATGTAGAGCTTTCTCTTTAGAGTTAGAAGCATTAGGACACAAGGAAGGGAGAACCAGTTCATAGTTTATGTGGAAAGCAGAACCTAATTTATGTTGAAACTCTGGAACAGTCCTTAAACCACTTTATCTTCATGAAAGATAAGGTGTGGTGAAATACATGCAAAAAGAGTGGTAATAACTAATAGAAATGTACCTATATATAATAAATGCATAATTCAATGGTTCGTCTATGAGCAGTATTTAATATAGAAGTAAAAATACAGATATTTACATTCAGAGTGCAATTCCTTCAAACTATACTAGGCAAACTATTTCCCTTTTGAAACACCTTCTTTCATCAAGTTACCCACAATCAAACCCAATGTTACCTGATATTCCAAACTGTCCACCAAACGGAGGGGATGGGAAGGCAGGAAATGGGGGAGGGGGAGAAGACACAAGAGGAGAGACACAGCTTGGAATTTACAGGATCAGAAGAGAACTGACTTGAGCAGCTGTGTGCTCTATCATTTAACAACTTCCTAGCCCCACCCCTTATTTCCTATTGGCTAAATGATATGTCACAAAACACACACCCATCCATTTTCAACATGTGGACAGATCACCACATTCCTCCACTATTTCTCATCCTATGTTGCCCAGTTCCAAAGTATCTTCCCCAGGGCAGGGAAATCCAACGGGTGCAAAAAACCTTTTTGAGGTGAAAATTCAGCTGCCGTCCCTCTGGAGCAATTCCCTCAGCGACATGAGCTTCCCTGCAAACTTCATAGGTTGGATACTTATTCTAACATCCGTCTATAATTGCACACTTCAGTACAAAATATACTCATATTTACAAGGCTCTATGTTCAGGTCTTTGCTAAAAAGACTGTACAGGACTGTGACCTTGGTCAGTTCATGTTCGTATGGACGATTGTATGCGAGTCATCTGTCTCCCATCACTCTGTTTGGCTTCAGTAGATTCCCTGCAGTTGAGGCCCAGGATATTCATTGAAATACACATCCCAGTCATGTTGCAACTACTCCAGAAATGTTTCCTTGTATTCCCAGCTCCCTTGGTTTTGGACCGCTATTGATGTTGTTCCAAATATCGTAAGGGAAGTGAACAAAATTTAAAATCCCACCATACTGGAATATTTGAAAAACATTTTTATTACAACTCTTTGGGAATGTGATTCAACTACACTTTATGGATCTCTCATCATATCCTTACCATGCTATATGTTAAAAACACCTTCCTCCCACAAACTCCAAATACACTTATTTGAACATTCCAGAGCATGCCATTCACCCCCTTCATTTAAATTGATGTTTCCCACTTACTATTTGTTTTAACTGCTCCATACAAGATCACCCATTCCCAGGTCTGTCCTGATTCTGATGGTAATCTGAACATAGTTCCTCCCCCTCTATCTCTCTTATACCCTGTGTACACACACACATACACAGAATTATTGCTCTCTATGAACATGCATTGTATTTAACACATTTCCCTCCTTTCCCATTGTGATACTTAGTCCAGTGAGGAAGTTCCACCATTGTCCATCAATGAATTCCATCTCTATAATCTATAATGAATGCTGTTAGAGAGAGAGAGATAGAGAGATAGAGGGTGAGAGAAACAGATGGAAACAAAAACTTATAGAGACAGAGGAACAAAATCAGAGAGAGAAAGAAACAAAAGAAAATAAAATCCTGAATGGAAATTCTGTCTCTGTCTGCTTTTCCACTATTTTCAATCCTGCTTGTCTCCTGGAGAAATGAGAAAGAATAAAAAGTTAGTATTCCCCCCCGGAACCTACACATTACTTCCCTGGGATATGTGGCCTTATTTTGAGTTAAACCGCAAGGTTTATACCTACAACAGTATCACACGTATCTGAGAAAAAAATAAAGTTAGCATCCTGTCTCCCTGGAACCCACACATTACCTGCCTGGGATACGTGGCCTTTTTGTGAGTTCAATCGCAAAGTTCACACCCATAACAGTGTCCATCATCCATCCCTGTACACACATACCCACCCACACAACTTTTTATATGCCCCCCAATTCCTAAAAACAATAAAACAATTTTATAATACAGACAAAATAACCAATTGCAATCTTACTGCACCCTCCCCTCACTATTACATTATGGGATTGATGAAAAATAGAGATTGAAAGGGAAAAATAATTATAATTTAAGTTGTCTCTGAGACCACTGTCAAGTCATCCTGCTTAAGGTGGCATAATTCTGCCTCAAGCCTGGTAAGTTGCTCTCTTAAGAGCTCATGTTCAATTTTTATTTTAGTGTAATCTCTTTCTAGATTTTCATGTTCTCTTTTCAGAGAAGAAAATCGTCTCCATGTCCCAAAATTGTCTTTCACGTGTCTTTTATTATTTCCCTCACTGTATGCTCTTTTTTCCCCTGTCCAATCCTTTGCTGTGCCCCCCAAAAATTCCCTCCTCTCTTATCCTCCAGTTTTCTCTATCTCTGTTTTGCTGTGGTGTGTCCGGTCTCCACTTAAGGGGCCTTACTGATGAGAATGCACATACCCGTTCAGTGTATGGGTGGTCAAGCCACCACTTATCTGCTATCGGTGGTGGTTGGATCAAACAACCTCTCAAGAAAAGTGTCCAGAACCCTTGATATGTGTGCCAGTCAGCCCTGTGACATTGGTCGCTGTGGCTGACGCAGGGTGCACCAGAACAAAACCCTTTGTGCCACCCCACGAGGTCCCTCTGTTGGCATCATGGTAATCTGACTTACCTCTTTTTCTATATTATTTATATAAAAATGAGTCTCTGTATTCTCCCTGCCTGATCAGACACACTTGCATTGAAGCCAATCTGCTAGCTATAGGACCCAGAGCCTGTTCTAACAGCTCAGTCCACTCCTCTAAGTGGAGCCCTCCATTTTTGGCTCCATTTTTATGCCAAATGGTGGCATAGCACCCCACCATTTTTGGAAGTTGTCCATGTCCCCAATGGACATGGGACGTGTCTGCATGGTAAACCCTGTGGATATCTGTCTTGCGTTAAATATTTCAGAAATTATGACAGGCACTTGCTGCTTATAACCTTGATTTGCTGGGCTATTGTCTTGCTTAAGACCCTGTAATGGTCTCCCACCTTCTGCCCCCAATGAGTTCAAAGCTGAGTACAGCTTTGGACTGTCCTTACATACCACCTCCTGTTCTTCCGCTACTTTATAATTTCCACATTCAATTACAGTATCCTGTAGTTCATTCATTGTAACTTGATATTTATTACACTTTTCTTCCATCTGTTTCAACTCAGTTTTTAAGTTGCCAACCATAGTGGTTGTTCCCAGGGCAGCTGACTTCAGAACATCATTATATTCATGGGCTTGAGATAACTTCTCTGTTAAATGTACATTAATATCCCTTAACTCTTGGACAATATCCGCTAAATCACCAATTGCTATAACAACTGCCTGTACCACCATAACTTTTAGCTTATTTGAATTCTATTCATCTTTGCATATTCTGAGGGATGAACTCTCTTCAGATGCCACTTGATGCACTGCTTGCGATTCTCCTCTACCAAACTGGTATATGTGGTCAGTACACAGTGGCTATCACTGGTGCTGGCAAGTGGAACCTGTCCTAGTCCTTCATTACTTTTTGACCCCATTCCCACTGTTTTCAGAGTTGTCAGTTGCATACTAGCCTGCTCCTCAGCATCCTGCTGCCCTTGCAACTCAGCAACAGAAGGAATTAGACCAGTTGCAAATTCCAAAACTCACTGCTGGTGGTGGTGGTGATGCCCATCATCATCTCTGTCTCCCATTTCTTCTCAGTTTCTACTAAAAAGGCAATACATGTCTCTTCCACCCCAGCTTCTCCACCATCATCAGCACCACCACTAGTCTCTACATGCTGTTGCTTCTCTATTACAGTAATCTGTAGTTCGTAGGAGCATATAATGGGCAATGTGACTGAGCGTCCACTAATGTTATACTTGCCATTTCTTGGTGACGTGAAAAAGGCAGACTATCAACAGTAGCAGCAGGCACAGGCAGCTGATATGTGCATCTGATGTTAGTGGCGGTATTATTAAGTTATTGTCTGCTATCCACCACCAGTTCTGGCTTCTTCAGTATCATATTCCACTTGGACACTGTAGTGAAGGGAAGGGGAGGACTCCTAGAGCCAGAGGAATGGTGTGGACTCCCTTGACCACTAGTCTGAATGCTCTCAAATGTTTCCCCTACCACTCCCCTAACACCAGTCCCAATGGCTGCTTCACCATTACTGTTACTACTGCTAACACCAACCATATCAAGTTCAGCCACATAGTCTTCCTCCTCCCACTCACTAGTAATATGAGGATACTGATTACACCCTCCTTCACTCCTAACACTAACAAGCTGCTGGACCTTCTTAGCAGTAGTAGTACTAGCACTGGCGGTACTGCTTGTGGATGGCAAGTGTGACTTAGGGTCCCCTGCTGTCACACTTGACATCATCTTCTCCTTCCCCCCAGGGCAGTAAGATACTTTACATGTCCACACCTATGAGCATTGAAAGTATGGTAGTGGCCTATGAGAAGCTGAAGGTCTCATTTATGTAGTTTGAGCCCCCATTTAAATCAATTGTCATTTTTATTTTCCTCCTATGGTGCAGTTGATTTGACCCAGAAACACTCCATTCTCAGTACATCATCCTCAGTTTGTACTAAATTTCTGAAGGATAATTTCAGTCTGACCTGAATTGCAGGTGACAATTTTATCACTGGTTTTAACTGCAAATTTCCACTTTTAATTCAGTAGGATTTTGTGAGATGAATCAGTGATAACATCATCTGCTGTAGACTCTTGGATCTGCTCCTGATTATTAAGTTGTAAATACATTTATTTCAATGAAACATGTTATTGAGCAAAATTCCATGTAAAAGCAAACTATGTGTTTCAGAATAGATATCACCAAATAATATAATCTTATCACCTGATAATGGGTTACTATCAGATATCATCTATTTATTAAATCATGTCAGCAAGTAATTATAGCAGGTGTTAAATAGTTATAAAATAATATAATAACTATAATAATAGTTCATTTCTGTACAGAAGAAACATCCTGCTCAGAATTAATTAGCCTGTATAAATAAGTGTCATGTGTAAATAGTGACATTTTGATTTCTATATTTATTTACAGGTAATTTATAAACTTTAAAAAAAGCAGTGGACCAAGTACTGAAATCTCAGGTAATCCACTTATAACTCTAACTGTATTGGAGAATATTTTATTTATAACAAAACGCTAGTCCTAATCCTTCAACAACATTTCTATCCAATTACAAAGGTTATCCCCTAAACCCAGTCTACTTATGCATGTATGTATGTATGTGTGTATATATATATATATATAGTATATAGTTAACCCTTTCAGAGGGATACACAAGTTATTGTAATGCATTGCGTTCCCTTCTGGCAATCAAAGACTTAATGTGAGCCTCAGTGACACAGGAGTAGCAGTGCTGGCACGGCATTGTCCGTATGTTAACTATTTAAGTGACACCGGAGTATGCAACACATTGTTTGCAATGTGTTGGATGCCTCAAAAGGTTACGTTTGGTAATCCTACAGCTCCCAGTATGTAGAAAAATCAGAGCTGCTCACATGCATTCCAGGAATGAATGAACATACATAAAAAAGTTAGATTACACTTCTTCAGACGTGGAGAACTTCATTGACCTATAGCAGTATTGAGCATGGCTCTCACTCTCTCTAGAGGAAGTGTGGTATGCTTGAATTGGTAGCCGCTTCCTTTGCTGTTCTGTGTGTCCCTTGAAGGACATCTTCAAATGAACATACATTCCTGGTGTGTGAGGAGTTGAGGTCCTCACAGGGCAGTAAGATACTGTAAATGTCCACACCTATGAGCACTGAAAGTATGGTAGTGGCCTATGAGAAGCTGAAGGTCTCATTTATGTAGTTTGAGCCCCCATTTAAATCAATTGTCATTTTTATTTTCCCCCTATGGTGCAGTTGATTTGACCCAGAAACACTCCATTCTCAGTACATCATCCTCAGTTTGTACTAAATTTCTGAAGGATAATTTCAGTCTGACCTGAATTGCAGGTGACAATTTTATCACTGGTTTTAACTGCAAATTTCCACTAGGATTTTGTGAGATGAATCAGTGATAACATCATCTGCTGTAGACTCTTGGATCTGCTCCTGATTGTTAAGTTGTAAATACATTTATTTCAATGAAACATGTTAGTGAGCAAAATTCCATGTAAAGACAAACTATGTGTTTCAGAATAGATATCTCCAAATAATATAATCTTATAACCTGATAATGGATTATCATCAGATATCATCTATTAATGAAATCATGGCAGCAAGTAATTATAGCAGGTGTTAAATAGTTATTAAATAATATAATCAGATAACTTCAGTCTTAAATTGGTGAAACATAATTAAAGGACAATATCATTTAGGGATATGTCACTTTTTTAATAGAAATTGTTAACATGGTAAATGTCTTTCAAACAGCAGTCAGGTAAATGGATATCTGCTTTGCATCTGTAGTTGCCTGTATGTAATGATTTATTTTAAAGTCTGTCTCTACTTCACACAACAAAACAACGATCTTCAATAGTCCTGAATGCTTAATTTGAATCTGTTGTTTTATCAGACTATAAACTGAATCCATGTAGCAGTACAATACAACTCAGTTTAACTTCAATGTATCTGTATGACTGCTGTTTAAAAGAAACCTACATAGATAAGTTAAACAAATTAAGAGCCTCATCTTTCCAGGTTATGGTTCCATTACATTTAATATAGGATGAATGTATCATGTACAAAGTCAGGCATTTAATCAAACCTTGAAATAAATAATACATTTGAATGCCTTTGTTCTTATGACATTTTATAGAGCCCATAGATAAAGCAGGTGCAGTTGATTAGATACTTTGGTAACTTGTGAGAGAGAATTCTGGTTGAAGTCCACAGGAGGACTTCACAAAGTTGACTGAACCTATAAGTTAAAATAAAGCTACTGTGATCTTTTCCATCCATGGACTATGAAACAGAAATGAAATAAAACAGTTCATAGTATTTTATTCTTGGTTGCTCAATAAATATAATAAAATGTTTATATTTAAAACCACATATATTTCTAATGTTCTGAAAGTATGTAAAACATGAATGTTAATGAATGAGTTCTATGGAATAACACATAAGATAAAAAAAGATTATGGAACGTATCTCACATCTCTTGATAGGTTTAAGTTAATAGTTACACAGTTATATAGTAAATTGGGTTGAAACAAGCAAGTCCACCAAGTTCAACCAAACTATAATCCAGAAGAAGTGAATTACATAATACAAGCATTAGTCTATTTACCAGAACCTCCTGTTTAACCTACTAATACAAAGTATAGCCCTGTATGTTTCCTTCTGCTAGAAAGGTTTCTAGTCTTCTCTTAAATGTCCACTGTATTTGTCTTTACCCCATTCCTGAGTACAAAAAAGTCCACAGTTTACCAGGCCTTGGGCCAGATTCTATTGCAGGTGATAAACGTTAACACCCATTTTATCAGACATTTTCCTATTGAAGTCTATGGGTAAATCTGGAGCTAAAAGCAATGGTAACATTAGCACCTGCTATAGAATCCAGCCCCTTACTGTAGAACCTCTTCCTCTGCTGACACTTTCCTCTCCTATAATTTTAAGGAGAGACTTATGGTAACTCTTTATTACTAAAAGACGTGTAAGAAAAAGTTTACTAGAGAGAGCCTTGTATTAACCTTTCATATACTTATACAATGTAACAATATCACATTCTCAATGTTTTATCATTAGAGTAAGTAAAAGTATTTTATTTGTTTTAATGCTGTTTGATACAGATCACTGTTCACAAATTTTCAATATACAAGTATTCCAAGATCTTTCTGTAGCAATGAGTCCCTTAAAATGCTAACATTAAATTTGTAAGTATAATGTCTGTTTGTTTGTCCCAAATACATAACTTTACACTTTATTACATTAAATGTCACTTTCAGTTTGTTTTCACAGTCTGCCATTTTGTGTAACGCTTTCTGTAGAGAAGAAACATCCTGCTCTGAATTTATTAGCCTGTATAATTAAGTGCCATGTGTAAATAGTGACATTTTGATTTCTTTATTTATTTTCAGGTCATTTATACATTTTTAAAAGAAGCAGTGGACCAAGCACTGAAATCTGAGGTAATCCACTTACAACTCCAACTGCACTGGAGAATATTAGATTTATAACAAAATGCTAGTCCTTATCCTTCAACCACATTTCTATCCAATTCAAAGGTTATCCCCTAAACCCAATCTGCTTATTTTATAGGTGAGTCTCCTGTATGTATATATATATATATATATATATATATATATATATATATATATATACACTAGCAATATGGGACGGTGTTGCCCGACTGTGTCTTAGTTTTTTTAAGTAATAGTTAACCCTTTCAGAGGGATACACAAGGTACTGTAATGTATTGCGTTCCCCTCTGGCATGCAAATATTTAATGTGAGCCACAGTGACACAGGAGTGCATATATAATACATATTATATAGTAGCAGTGTTGGCACGGCATTGCCCGTGTGTTAACCGTTTAAGTGACACCGGAGTATGCAACACATTGTTTGCAATTGTTTGGATGCCTCAAAAGGTTACGTTTGGTAATCCTACAGCTCCCAGTATGTAGAAAATGAAAAATCAGAGTTGCTCACACGCCTTCCACTAATGAATGAATGTACATAAAAAAGTTAGATCACACTTCTTCACACGTGGAGCACTTCATTGACCTGTAGCTGTAATGACCATGTCCCTCCCTTTCTCCGGAGGCAGTGTGTCATGCTTGAATTGGCAGCCACTTCCTTCACTGCTGTGTATGTCCCTTCCAGGACATCTTCAAATTAACATACATTCCTGGCATGTGAGGCGCTTGAGGTCCTCACAGGGCAGTAAGATACTTTAAATGTCCATACCTATGAGCACTGAAATTACTGTAGTGGCCTGTGAGGAGCTGAAGGTCTCACACAGCAGGAATGTATATTGATTGGAAGATGTCCTGTAAGGGAGACGCACAGCAGCTGGAAATTCAAGCATGATGCACTGTGCCTTCGGAGGGGGTGGAGGGTCGTGCTGATTAGAGGTGCAGTTCAGTAAAGTGCTCAACATCTGAAGAGGTGTGATGTAACGTTTGTACTTTTTAACTGTCCATTTCGTTGGTTGTGATCAGGTGTGATGTGTGTTCTTCACAGTGGGAGCTGTATTATTAGGAAATGTAACCGTCTGAGAGTGAGAGAGGGATCCAACACATTGCAGTTCAATAAGTCTGATAGGAGGGTAAGCAAGGAGGCAAAGTGCAGGGTTAGGTGATAAGGAGAAAGGGAGTCAGAGGCAATCATTCAGGCAAAGAGGTGTATATAACGCATTGCAATGCTTCTGATAAGTCTCTACCACTGGAAGGGTTAAAGAAATAACCTATGGGTTGTGGAGCCCTCTGCAAATGAAAGGGTTAAGCCTTTCAGTGGCAAAGAGGTATGTCATGCATTTGATACATCTGTGTGTCTGAAGGGGTTAACCCTTTGATTGGCCTTCAAATGCGTAAGACATATCCAATGAATTGGATAGATGTGGAATAGTGAAGGGCTGAACCTTCTGACTGTCCTTTCAGTGGCAGAGATATCCAATGCATTGAATAGGTCTGTGGCAATGAAATGGTTATCCCTTTCAATGCAATGAGCTATCCAATCTATTGGATATCTCTTTGCACTGAAATGATTAACCCTTTCACCACCAAACAGGTATTGAAGGCATTGAATAGGTCTGTGGCTGCAAAATTGTGAAAAACATAAAAGACACAGACATACACATAAAGGGATACTGCTCAGGGAACTACCGCTTAACCCTCTGACTGCCCTGTCAGTCTCAAAGAGGTGTGAAATGCATTGGATAGGTCTGGGAGGGTTAACCCTAGCAGTGGTACAGAAGTATTCAATGCATTCAATACCTTTTGCCACTGAAAGGGTTAACTTTTAGATTGGCAAAAAAGGTATCCAATGCATTGGATAGATCAGTGGTAGTGAAATGTTAACCCTTTCAGTGCCAAAGAGGTATCCAATGTATTGGATAGCTGTCTGGCACTGAAATGTTTGAAAACACAAAGAAGACACACACACACACATGAGACAGTAGTGGATAGGGAGGTACATGGGATCATTCAAAGTAGATACAATGGGACCTGCCTCTCTGCACAGGTAATGCAGTGATTTTCTTGCTAGTTGTGTAGATACTGTTCCAGTTCCTCAGGTGTTTGATTGCTAGTAAGTGAGCTACTTGCTCCCCAGCAGTTTGCTATTTGGTTGGTGACTAAGCTTGCTGAGTGGTGACAGGTGGAACTTCGTCAGTTTGCAGCTGTAGCTGGACTAAATTTCCCATCATCCTCATCAGTCATGATTATGGTGAAAACATGGTAGGAGTAATCAGTTGTAAAAGCAATGGAGAAGAGAAGGGGGACCAATAGGAGGGACAATAGTGTAGAAGGACGAGATGGGGAGAAAGGTTGAATGTGAGGAATGAGAGAACAGTTTTACAGCTGCATTATTATAAGACGATGTGTGAGAGACAGAGCCGTATGAGTTGCCAATGTTTTTTTTTGGGGGGGGCGGGAATGGGGCATAGTAAGGGTGGCCATGAGATGAAGAGGGAGGCACAGAGCAGTGAGCGTGGACGGTGTAGAAGGTAAAACTCCTTTCAGACACTGGAGGGAAGGAGGCAAAGCAAAATATGAGGTGAATAGGAGGGGGGTGAATGGTGAGGAGGTGTGTACTATGGGGGAGTGTAATGTCATGCCCCATGCGTACACCAATGGGACAGGGAGTATAGAGGAGACATGCATAACTCCTCCTTACTGCCACCCATGTGTGTGTTAGGCTTCGGACAAGCTTGTCGGTCACATGATGCTTCCTCTTTTATATAGATAGATATATATCCTAAATCTATTGCTAGGTAGCTACTTCACAGAAGCTTCATAGATTTGTTTGGCAAGTGGCAAGATCTTTCCTCATGTAACTGAATTGTTTCCTGCAGATAACTGTACCTTTCACTGTGTAATTCTGAAGGTTATCAATGATCATTCAAGCAATTTCTTAACTACGGAGATTAAGGTCATAATTTCCAGATTCTTCGTTCAGTTCTTACATGAAGGCACTAAAATGGTGTCAGAGCAATCTTGGAGAACTCAGTCTGTGTACATAGGGTCTAAAGATTAAAAAAAGTGGTCTTGGTAACACTCCACCAAGTTCCTGAACAACTTCATTTTGTTCAGTCATCCTTTATACTTTTATTGTGTTAACCACATAATTGATAATGATCATGGTGTAGATGTACTAGTTGAGGCTCTTCTACCATTGCTTTTTCCCTGGTTTATACTAATGAAAAAATTGAGCCCAGAAGAACATCATCCTTTTCCTTATCCTTCCTGATCAACTTATCAATCTCATTTTTGAAAAGTCTAATAATCTCCCTCTCTGTTTGTTCTGTTTACAGATTTTATTTTTAATTAGTCTTTACAATTAAAGTTTAATTTTCTATTTTTACTAGACTAATTGCCATTTTACAGTCTATATATCTGAACACTTAATTCATTATTAGCCAACACATTCATTGTTAGCCAAAAGTCCAATCGAGTCATTGTATAAGAAATATTTGCACTTGAAAGTCTGGAAAAGTGAAAGTCTTTCAGTGAATACAGAGCTTAATTATCATGTAAAACTGCACTGACAGGCTTAATGAGCAAACATTTGCATATGTTATGACACTCAGAGAGCTCACCACACAGAAATATAATGAAATGGTGTGAATATCTCATAATCTACACATCTGCTGGTCTCATAGATAACATGATACAAGGACAGTTTTTAATTAAGGTTTAAGATATGCAAACTTAAATATAGGTGACAGGTCAACTTTAAATTGGCTTTTAACTCCCCAAATTCTTGAGAGGTCCCCAAAGCATTTTCATACAATATGTTGGAGAAATCTAGAATTCAAGGGAGATAAAGACCCATATAAAACAATTTTTGTCTATGGTTCACATGATATGTTCCAGAATGTTTCTTTCTTCATAAGGATTTCCTGGTATATTATCACACAGAAAAAGTCTAATTTTTCACAGTTTGGATTTTTAAATAAGCCATGACCATCATTAGCAGCAACAACCAGACAAAGATCACAGAATTTATACTACTGGGACTACAAGGCCCTCAGAGTCTGAAGAAATGTGTATTTGTTCTGCTCCTCATGCTTTACATCATGACATTATGTGGAAACATCCTGATAATTACATTGTTTCTGGCAAGTCATCACCTCCAATCACCCATGTACTT
Organism: Rhinophrynus dorsalis; assembly: GCA_037306005.1. Taxonomy (NCBI): domain Eukaryota; kingdom Metazoa; phylum Chordata; class Amphibia; order Anura; family Rhinophrynidae; genus Rhinophrynus; species Rhinophrynus dorsalis. Next base: position 551,439,078 of record CM074721.1, on the reverse strand, counting down.
TTTCCTCTGTCACCTTTCCTTATGTGACATGTTGCTGTCTACAAGTATTGTCCCCAACCTGCTATATACTTTATTAAGAGACAGTAGTAGTATATCTGTCATTGGCTGTATTTCACAGTTTTACTTTTGTAGTCAATTTATTGCTTCTGAATGTTCCCTTCTCACTGTGATGTCTTATGATCGATACTTGGCCATCTGTGACCCATTGCACTATGTATCCATTATGAGTATACACCTTCGTTTTTATCTAGTTCTGTGTTCCTGGGTTCTAGGCTTTTTGGTCAGTCTGATTTACATAACTCCATTCTTTTTCTTAGAGTTTTGTGGATGTAATATTATTGACCTCATCTATTGTGACCTTGCTCCTCTTCTTGAAGCTTCATGCACAGACACATATATTATGGAAATAGAGGCCATAGTGCTTTCTCTTCCTGTTGTCCTTGGAGCATTTTTCTTTATAATTTCAACATATGCCAGAATTTTCCTCACCATATTCAAGATCTCCTCCACCACTGGAAAGCATAAAGCCTTCTCCACCTGCAGTTCTCATCTCACAGTTGTGAGCACATATTATGGGATACTTATAGCTAAATACACTGTTCCATCCAAAGGGCAGTCATTGAATTTGAATAAAGTCATCTCTCTGTTGTACACTGCAGTCACACCATTACTAAACCCAATCATCTATAGTCTTAGGAATCAGGAGATCAGGTCAGCTCTGAGTAAATGGGTGTCTATTAGGAAATAAAGTTAATGATAAGGTGTTCAAAGAGGTCAGTGGGTAACTAACAAGGTAATATGTTATATTATTCATCAAGCAAAGGAGGTAGAATTCTGGGGCAAATCAAAGGGAGATATAACAATTCCACACCATTCCATTGCTTTGTAATGCACTAGGGATCCCTCTAGTATTCAAAAGGTTACACTCGCCATATAAATAATTGGCAATTTTCATTTTACCCTGTAGGGTAGCTGGTCCGCTCCACAATTGCTCCTCTTCACTTTGATAAATAAAGCCCATAATTACATAGCTAATGAGGTGTAAAAAGACAGTAAGGTTCAACAAGTTTCCTCTGTATGTTGCTTTTAATAACTGCATCAATCTATTTACATACTATCAATTATCAATAAGTGAGTACAAGTGTAAGCCATGTACATTATGGGATTTCCGATAAATCCTTTTCTCTTAGCCCATTCAGGCGGTCAGCAGCATGCCTATAGGAGGTAGGGCACTCTAAGCAAAAAACTCCTCCCACTTCCTAGCTGCTAACCCCTCCCACTGCCCAGCTACGTTCAGTTTTGATTTAGCAGCGTTAAGAAGGGAATAGCAGTAAAACAGATCATCCAGGAAAAGCGGTACATCCTCACCAACAAGTTTTCTGTGAGTGGAATTCCCTGCATCCTCCAATGGACTAAGAGAATAGAATTTATCTGAAAGTATAAAAAAACAAACATTTTCTCTAGTGTCATTGAGGGGTGCATGGGGACATACCAGAGCTTCCCAAAAATGTAGCAGGGAAGAAATCTAATGAGCAATGACCTGTATAACTTACACCCAAAACTTGCATCTACAGATGCAAAAATGTTGACTTTGTAAAACTTTGTGAATGTCTGAACAGATGACCAAGTAGCTGCTTTGTACAACTGGTCAACAGTAGCTTGGTTCTTCATGGCCCATGAAGTATTAATGAACCTAGTACAATAAGCTGTGATTCTAAAGGGATCTGGAACAGACATTAGTCTGTGTGTTTGTCTGATAACCTGTTTAAGCCATGAGGAAATGATTGTCCTAGATACTGGTCTTCCCTTCTTAGGTAGAGGTGGGCGAAACGTCTGAAAAATTTTCTACATGACTTTTCGCAAAAACTGATTTCATCTTGTCACGTATGAAAAAATATCCTCATTTTCACCTATTTTAACAAATTTTCCACCTACACATTTTTGCCTATATTTCCTATAGGTACTACATTTCCTACTGTAATATAACTTCTTCTGAGGGCTGTAGTGGAGAAATAAGTGGTTGAAAGTCAAAACTGTGATTCCTACAGCAACATATGGCTTTAAAAATGTGCATTTGTCCTTTGCCCACAACACTTACTTACTTGTGACACTGGCACATATTCATGATGATATCAAGTAATAAAAAAAATAAAGTACAACATACAATGTGGCAGATGTGTATTGTAGTGGTGATAGTTGAGGACTGACATGGTGTGATTTGTGTATGTGTTTTTACCATTGTCATACGCTATCCTCCTTCTCAGATTACTGACACACTTTACTTATTGGTTATAGCAGTGGTCCCAAGTGGGGTAGATGGTGGCAACCCTTCTTCACATCCCTCCTCCACCTCCTCATCTGTGCTGCAGTTAATATATTTGTCCTGTCTTTGTCTGTCATGTGTGTTTTCTGGTACCTGATACTCAGATGGTATGAGATGTTGGTTCATTTTTAAGAATGTTAGTCTCCCAACATTGCTGCTACAACTTCTACTGGGGCTGGATGTTGTTGCAATTCCACTGCCAATACTACTAGGTGTCAAAGGTGCAGCACTTCCAGCAGGAGCAGAGGCACTCATCATATCTAACATTGTGGATGTTAACCTGTGTTGCTGTTGCTGGGTACTCAAAACAGGTGGCTGAGTGGGACTTGGACTTTGAAGAGGTGATGATGCCGATGATGACTGATAGGGTGACTGTGTGCTTTTTGACATCTGTACTTTCCAGGGTCAGACTTTCCAATGGCTTTATCAAACAGTTTATAGACAGGCACAGTGCTCCTTAAAAGTGGTGGAAGATTCAGCTTTTGACTTTCTGCTAATCTTATAGCCCTGTCATCATCCTCACTCTCAACTTCATCTGTATCTGAACAAGAGAAGGATGCTGGAGGGATGTATTCTAGGTCTTCATCATCATCAGTCATCATTAGGTCATCCTCAGCAGCATCAGCATCACCTGACCGTTCTTGCCCACTACTACCCTTACATTCCTTTAAGCTTTTGGAGGTCTCAAACTATTTTTTTTATTTTTAATGTAATACTTTGAGGATGGGTGTTTTGGTGCTTGTTTGTCTCACAATCTGATGCAGCAGGCGCTTCAGCTGCTACACCTTCCTTTACTATGCTACTACCAGCATCAACAAGAAAGAAGAGGTCAGCTATTCAAAGCTAAGTCCTTGTTTGTATCCACTGGACCCTTTGAGTGCTGAAAAGAAGACCAGTTCTGCACCCACAGCCCACATTTTAATATGGAGTCAGTATAAAATATAACTTTTATTAGTACTCATAAACAAGGAAAATCAAATAAAATGGTAACCAACCAGGTAAGTTTCATATTATTAGAATCATTACTAGTCCAATTAAACTGTGGATCAATATCCACAAAATGGGCATGTGGGGGGGGGGGGTAACACCAACTATTAGTAAAGGATTAAGATGCTCATATAATGCTTGTTTATACATGCAGTACCATCAGTGTCTCATATAAATCTAATGTCCACTCAATTTATTACTCTAATTTGAGGAGTGTAATTTAAGTGTGTTCTTGTGCTTACTTATGTATCTAAGATAAAGCACAAGACTCATGTATTTGTGATATATAATAATGTCACTTGTTTATACTCTTATATGGAGACAGCCCTTATAGATAGACACATACAAGTGGGATGAATACTTCAGTTATTTCACCTATTTGGATGTACAGCTGAAACACCACTAGTTTATTTTTGATTCCCAGTAACCATGATGTATAATCACTGAGGGGTATTATTATTTCATATATGCACTGGGCAATAGGCTTATCTCTATGTGTAGCTTATGCCCAATCTTTGTTTTCCATTATACCCCATAAATGGATACTTTGTTCACATGACTCCTCTGGTTACTAAGTATCAGGATGCAATCTGTCCCTTTGACACTAGGTTCGCTCTAATGCTGAAGCCGCAACGTCTCTTATGCTAGTCTACTAGTAAAATCCAATCTATTTTAGCCCAATATTTTTGAAATTCTCAAAACTCTCAGACATTATAGGTAAACTGTGTAAATCTACTATTCGATATGGATACCTATAGTTGTTTAGTATTTGCTGAGAGATGCCACTGTTATACATAATACAGAGGGTGCATTCCGATCTGACCTTAATGTTTACGTGAGATACAGATCTAATGACTAGCAGCGTTCACAGCTCAGCCCCGGCAAACAGGTGTAAATGCTATCAATCAATTGTAGTTGGGACTCGAGGTAAATCCTATTTTCTTAATATAGATCGGTACACAGCATACAATTTGGTTTATTGGCAGCATCATCAACACTTGAATGTGACTTGTTGTCATCTTCAGTGTTCTTCTTAAATGGTTCTTTATTTCTACTGGCACTAGTTTTGCTTGGACCTTGACAAACTACATCCTCCGTTGGATTAGAGGGATAATCATCATTGATTGCACACGCTGCAACAACCATTGCTGCCATCAGTTTTTGAACTACTACTTTACTCTTACGTCCCTGCACTGCGCCAAGCCATTCAAATCACAATGCTATGAAAAAAAAGAAGTCAGAGGCGTTTTGGCGTATAGACAAGTTAAACAAACACCTTAAGTTGTCATTCAATAGATTGCATTAGCTTGTAAGATCTGATAAGGGACTCACTTTAGAGCTTAAATTTAAGACCTAGTTTTTTCTGACTAAAGTCCCTTATTGGATCTTTAGTCTGCAAATGCAGCTATTGAATGTAAAACCAAGTCCCCAGTGGATGTATTTATATGCGGCCCTAAGACCCATGTCAATATATTCAAAGCACCTAAAATGTGTTCAATGTTAGTAAAATTAATCCTTTGAGTTCCAGTGGGATATAATCACCCCACCTGCACTCATAGGGTTAACCCGACTAAGTAACAAAGTGACATCCCATTAAAAGTAACACTTACCATTAACCCCTTAACGACATGTGACGTACTATGACAGTCACGGTCCTTGAAATACTCAAGGACCGATGACGGTCATAGTACGTCACGTACTTTTTACTTACAGCGCTCTACCAGGAGCACTGTAAGTAAAAATAGGGCCTGAAATTGACCGCTCCTAGATCTGAGCGATCTCTATCAGGCCCCATAGTGACGCGCCGATACACGCGACAGGTCAAGTGTACCGGCGCGTCCAAGTGGTTCTATGCGGTCCTTATGGGACAGAAACGTCCCAGAACCGCCGGTCGTTAAGGGGTTAATCCTGATGTCCAGCAGAGTCCTCAGCTTCCTCTTCTGTCTTGTATCCTCTTTCTTCTCTTCTGTCCTCTCCTCATTCTTCTTGCTGTAAAGAAAAATAAGAGTATTAATTCAATTATTGGTGAAATATCCCGCACAATAATACACAGTTTAACCCTTGAGTACAAGAGAGGTACGAAACACATTGCAAAGCTGCCACAGCATCGGCGGAGACAGATTACTAAACTAAGTATTTCTTTGTCACATTTTGGAATATTTCTTTGGAGCAAGTTTGAATACTTTTAATAATTGGAGGCATATTTATATTCACCCGGGCAGTAATACACAGTTTAACCCTTTGAGCCCCAGAGAGGTACACAACGCATTGCTTTGCAATGCATTGCATACCCCTCTGGCACTCAAGAGATTTAACTATGTATTAGTGTGCAGGATATTTTACCAACACTTGTATTAATACACATTTTTTTTCTTTACAGAAGAAGACAAAAGAGAAGAAAGAAGATACAGGACAAAAGAAAGAACAGTATGTCAGGCACCAATAGTTAGCTTTTTTTTACTGTGAAGCTGTCAAAACATTTATTAATGTTTTGAGTACTTAACACACAAAACGGACATTTGGCTGCAAGCCCATTTCTGTGGGCCAACCATCCGTGCTTTCAGATGGTAGGGCAATTGAATACCTCATTACCACTTTTTGCTAACACAACGATATCCAATTTTGCCGTACCTGCTGTTTTACTGGCCATTATTGAATCGAGTCTTAAACATCTCACTACATCTACAGTATGAAGAGGTTTTTCTTTAGATTTAGAAGGATTAGGACTCAAGGAATGGAGTACCACTTCATGGTTTATATGGAAAGCAGAAACTACTTTAGGTATAAACTCTGGAACAGTCTTTAAAACCACTTTATCTGGATGAAAAATAAGGTTTGGTGAAATACATGAAAGAGCATCAAGTTCTGAAACTCTTCTTGCAGATACAGTCATTGGGAGGAAGACTGTTTTCAGTGTTAGGTCTCTGACCTTCTGTGCCAAAATGGAGCTATGAGGATGTGCACCATCTCATCCTTAAATTTGTGGAGTTTTATTAGAATCGTTGCTAGTGGAGGGAAGACATTCACTAGTCTGGAATTCCATGGACTTATTAGGGCATCTACTGCTATTATTTGTGAATCCCTTGCTCTTGAAGAGAATGTTGGTAGTTTTCTGTTTCTTCTTGACATCATCTCTGTTTCCACTCTGATCTCCCGTTATACCCCATCCTGCCACTTACGTTCAGCCAATGACTGTGTTCTCTCAGCTCCTTTTGTCTCTACAGCTATCTAGCAATCCTTTTTCTCTCGTTGCTCCGTATCTATGGAATGCTCTACCATCCAACCTGCGCCACTTCACCTCTCTGATAACCTTCAAATCTCGCTTGAAAATGCACCTCATGGATAAAATTTCAACATGCTAGAAGGCACTGGTGTTGTACAATGAACGCTCTAATAAATTATTTACATTACTGATGTCCTCTGTCATCATCAGAACTAGCACTGTATTCAGCACTTGACCCTAATGTACTCTGTATATCTCCCATTACCACTTTAGATTGTAGCTTTCGGGCAGGGACCTCGCAGCCAATGTTTCACTCTACAAAGCACCTGTAACCCTGTATTGTTTAAACCCTGAAATTGTAAAGCGCTGTGTACACTTGTGGCGCTATATAAATAAACATATTCATTCATTCATTCTGTCTGGAACTCCCGTCAGTGAGTTAGCCGAAGGAAAATTTCTTGATATAGATCCCATTGCTCTGGGTCTATAGTCTTACGGCTGAGGTAATATGCATCCCAATTCTCCACTCCTGGAACGTAAATCTCAACTGGAAAATGGTTCTTTGCCCAGAGAAGAGTTTTCTCTACTTCTATCCAGGCAGCATTGTTTTTTGTTCCTCCTTAACCCCTTAAGGACAGGGAAAATCTGAGGTCATTTTCCCTTAAGGACCGGAGCAATTCTGACCGTTTTGATTATGTCTTTTGACTATATCACAAATAGGGCTTTCTTTTGATACCCCACATATATGGATAACCCACCATTTACTTTATGAAAATTGAAAAAAATGTAAAAAAAAAGTAAAAAAAACACCATTTTTGATTTTTCACTTGGGATCAATTGGTCACAAAGGGTTAGTCATACCTACAAAATGCGCAGTTTAAAGTGGCCACTGTCCCCCCCGGGGTGAAAATCCCCATGTCCCTTTTTCCCACCCTATTTTGACACTTTTTTATCCTTGGCATTTGGTGGTGTATATAAGTGTACTAGTTGAACAGCCCGTTACACGGGCCACAGTGTCACAGCCACCCGGTCGTGGGGCAGTCACGCGCAGTAGAGACTGCCCGCGCCACGGCTGATACAGAGCTGGTTGCTCCTTCGGAGCGTCCAGCTCTGTATCAGCAGCGGCGCGGTCAGTCTCTACTGCGTATGACTGCCGCACGAGCAGCAGTGTCTACTGCGCATGTTGCGGCGTTACATAAGATTTAGCTAATTATTATATAGGATTACATGGCTCCACAACAATCACACTTGCAATATTAATTATATGGGGGTTTTTTTAAATAAAAATTTTTTTTGTAAAAAAAAAAAAAAGTGTGTTGTGTTTAAAAAAAAAAAAAAAAAAAAAAAGTATATAATTGCAGGTCAAAAATTGACCTGCATTTAGCCAGCCTCCTGCACCAGCAGTGAAGGGGTTAATACCCCCAGCTGCTGTATTTTTTTTTACCACTAGGTTTCTCCCGTGTACTTCTGTCTGCCTTACTTTGATAGCAAGGGAGACAGAGGTAGACGAGACACTCAGAGTCAGCATGCTTTGCATGCTGCCTCTGTCTGTTACTATGCCGGTACATGTGATCACTGCTACATGCGATCACTGCTACTGCGATCACATGAACTGGCACAAGCAAGAAGGGCTGAGACTGATTGCCCCGGTCTCGGAGGCACGCTGCTATCATTTAAGCCATGATGGTCCAGGACCGTCATTGCTCCTTAAGGGGATAGCAACCCATGACGGTCCAGGAGGAAATGTTTCAAAATAAAAGCTCCAATTAATCTTCATAGTATTTGGGCCATGGAGAGTGTTATATCAATACTGTAGAGAGGGACAATCTTCAGTTAGGGAAAGGGAAAAACCTGAACAATCTGTCAAGGGGGGGGCAGGGTTTTCCTTCTGATCACAGTAAGAAGATTGTCCCTTGCTGTGACCTGTCCAGTCAAGAGACCAGATTCCATATCTGAGGTGAGCAGTGTTACACTAAATAAAAGGGGAGGGAGGGGGATAACTTATAATTCAATTACTCTTGTACTACAACTCTGACAGTATTGAAACAGCACTCTCCATGGCCTAACTTCTATGAAGATTAATTGGAGATGCTTTTATTTTGAAACATTACTATCCCTTTAATGGGTTATATATGCCACTGCTGTAACATTGTCTTACTGAATCATCAGGATTGACATCCATACCAATAGTGTATTGTAAATTTCCTGTAACTCCAAGAAGATTATGGGAGTACGAGACTCTGATGGAGTCTACTGACATTCAATGGAGAGATGTTTGTACTCTGCTCTCCATCCGAACAAACGTTTGTCTGTTGTTACTATGTCCCACTTTGTTATGGAGGACATTTATGAGTCAACACTGAAGAGATTGTCTCATGGTCTGTGATAGCTTCATCATATGATGAATATGGTTTGGGTTTTTGTACCAATTGTGAATTTGATCCAATTGAAGAAGCCTCAAGTGAAACTGAGCGATGGAACTACCTCTGTAGTGGCACAGGATACCATTCTCCTACAATCTTCATACAGTGTTGGTGTTACGGTTTTAAGGACACTCAGACATGGAAGGTTTGGTAAAACACAGTTTTATTAATAGCACAAGGATAATGTGACCCACGCGGGTCCAGTACATACAAATGACACAATACTGCCACAGGTCAGGCTACAGGAATGAATAGTAACCCACACAGGTCCAGTAGATACAGATGTTACAATACTGACACAGGTCAGGTCACAAGGATAACAGTAACCCACTCAGGCCCAGCAGGCACCAAAGGTACAATACTGAAGCAGGTCAAGTCACAAGGAACACAGTAACCCACTCAGGCCCAGCAGGTACCAAAGGTACAATACTGACACAGGTCAGGTCACAGTTCATGTGAATCTGGTTAAGCCGACGAGCAATGACACTACTAGTCCAGGGATGCCAGTAGACCCTAGTAGTGCAGCGGTCAGTTGAGACTCCCTACGCAGGGATTGAGCCCAAATGGTAAGCCACAAATAGGTGACTGAGAGGAGGCCACTACTATCCCACAGGATAGTAAGAGATAGACTAGGCAAGCGGGACTAACGAAGGCTGAGAACAGGAGACCAGCAGACAAATGCCTTAACAGTCCTATAGGAGGCTACAGACTAGAGTACTGTTGGCAACAAAGGCGGACTGCCGAGTAGTGAGGATACACGGTACTGACAGACTGAGTACCATGGGAATATCCCGGTCGACAGAGCAGAACTGTGACCCTGAAGCGCTGTAGCACCAACCCGTAAAGGGTGAACAGACGCTCAGACCTGGACAGAACTGCCTAGCAGAGGAGACTAACCGAGGCACCCAGAGACAACCCAACCTCGGTGGTAAGAACATACAGGTCAAGCGTACTGGGTGCAACCAACAATTCCTAACCCCGAAGTGAAAGGATATAACAGTGCAAGGTAGTGAGGCAGGGTCACGGAGCAGTGCTGCACGTAGTTCTAGATGGAGGCAACAGTGACTGTCAGAGACAGTAATAGTAATGGAGGAAGGACCTCCAAATGGAAGGCAGCTGGGTGGATAATAGTACTGGGAGGTATACAGAGTAGGAACGCCCACCAGGCCAGATAGAACACAGGGCAGGAACGTCAGCCAGGCCTGGTCGGTACACAGAGCAGGAACGTCACCCAATCTGTGTCGGTACACAGAGCAGGAACGTCAGCCAGGCCGGGTCGGTACACAGAGCAGGAACGTCAACCAATCTGGATCAGTAAACAGAGCAGGAACGTCAGCCAGGCCAGGTCGGTACACAGAGCACGGACGTCAGCCGATCCAGGTCGGTACACAGAGCAGGAACCTGTCAGGAAGAGTAGTCAGGCAGTCCGGGTCATACACAGGATTCACACGAATAACAGGAACAAGCGCTGGCAACTGGAACACCACGAAAGGGCGCTGCTCTCTACTGGGCGGAGAGAAAACCCAGTAGCCAATAAAAGGTAAGCAGGAAGTAATCCGAACATAACAATGTCACCAAAAGAAAGCATTGGCACCGTGATAGTTGGACTGAAACTTCTGGTAGGGAGAGAAAGGATTAGACTCTGTCTGGAAGATCCAAAACTTTCTTTTGAAGGCTGGTATTGAAACTCAGACCTAGGAACAGGATCTTCTGTGATAGTACTAGCTTAGGATGATGATCCAACTGTGATTATTCATAAGATGAATATGTAGGTGAATTATCTTAACTTCATAAGATTAGCTTCATAAGATGAATAGGTAGTTGAATTAGCTTCTGAGATGGAGCCTTTAGCAGCAGATCATCCAGGTAAGGAGTCAGGATTACTCCCATGGATCTGAGGTGAGCCATTAGCAGAGCCATTGCCTGGTTGAGGCAAAGGAAGCTTGAATAATTGTTCCCAGTCGAGAAAACATGAATCTGTTCAAGGTATAAACCTTTTTGTCAGCAGGATCATTAATCTCTGCTGCAGTCTGAAAAAGAATAGTGGACTGTTTGGATAATGTTAAAAGAGTAGGGTTAACTGTTGGAGGTTTGGACCAAAGGTCAAACTCAGATTTAGAAAAGGGTTATATCTTTTAAATTTCTTGAAATAACCGTAGCTTTATCTGGGGTTTCCCACTCATCCATTAATATCGGATTAAGCTTTTCTTAGGGAAAACAGCAGCTGATTTCTTTCTATGTTTTAAAAATAAATTTGGCTGAGTTCTTAGAGGCTTTGCCATCTGAAACTTCCATGGCATTTAGGAGAGCTTCAATTAAGGAATCAATAGATTCTGAATCTTAGTCTTCTAACATGTAGTCCTCTCCAGTGGATGAGGTAGACTAGGAACTGTCACTAGCCAATTCACCTTCATCTTCAGAGGAATCAGAGGGTGAATAGACAAAGGTTTTGAGAGTTTTTGGCTCTTGGTTTTTTAACTGCTGTACAAGGTGTTTTTGTTAACCATCTGTCCAAAAACCTTTCTAATTTAGCAAAATAACCTGGTAAAGCTCCGACCCACTCTGAATCAATCATAGTGGGTGCATCTAAGTACACACATTTAGAACACACAGGCATATTATTGTTTGTGATTTTGGAATTGCATTCTTTCCCTCTCAGCCAAAGCTGTAAGCTGTTCCATAGGAAGGAAGCTACAAATCAAATAATAAGATGTCTGTCATCACAAAGTGAGGGTCCTCAGAAGTGTTAAGGAGAAAGGTAAAATAAGAAAAGAACTAACAAAATATGTTTTCTCAGGAGAAAAGTTACCCTAGACCTCCTTGAGGGACATTCTAAAAAATCTGAAATCATTGATGCTAGAGAAATGTTATTTCCTTGTGCTAAATTCTGTGTGGGTCATTCTACATAGGTAATAATGCAATGATTATACACAATGACAATTCTTGTGAAACATGCAGTATTACAAGATGCAAAACAAGATTTCTGAATTGGGTTAGCTTTTCCAGTGGAAAACACTGCAAATGTTTTGAATAAAAATTATTTATTTTATTTATAAAATGTTTTACCAGGAAGAATACATTGAAATTAGGCTTCATTCAAGCCTCACAGACTGGAACAAGAAGCATTAGAGAATACAAACAAAACAGTGTATTTTCCAGTAGTGCATTAAACAGTTCTTAAGCAAGATCAAAGTTTCTCAAGCAAAGACCACTCTAGTCCATCCATTATGTTGGAGTCCATTAGAATAACTTGAGAAACTGCCAGTGCTCTCAGCTTCTGTATAACTGGTTTAGGGAAAGGTTTCCAATACAGTCCTTGTGGTAGGTGTCAGAGACTTTGTCCTGGAGGAGGATAGAGGGTTAATTTTAATAGCAGAATTTCCTGAAAACCTGTGTTTAAAATGTGCCAAAATGATCTCATGTTTTAACAATGGCCCACTGGTCCAAGGTAGGGGTTTTAGCACTTTAGATCTGCCGGAGCAGAGCTGAGACTTATACCCCCTGCCATAGGAGTAAATGGCGGCCACACAATACTCTGTAAGAGCTGTACGGAATAGAGCCACGGGCACCCTGCTGGTGCAGTATTGGAGGCAACAGTACTCTGCACAAGCTGAATTGGATAGAGCCAATGGCACCCTGCCGGTGCAGTAACGGAGGCAACAGTACTCTGCAAGAGCTGAATTGAATAGAGCCAATGGCACCTTGCCGGTGCAGTAACGGAGGCAACAGTACTCTGCAAGAGCTGAATTGAATAGAGCCAATGACACCCTGCCGGTGCAGTAACAGAGGCAACAGTACTCTGCAAGAGCTGAATTGAATAGAGCCAATGACACCCTGCCGGTGCAGTAACAGAGGCAACAGTACTCTGCAAGAGCTGAATGGAAACACAACCAAGGGCACACTGCCGGAGCAGTACCGGAGGCAACAGTAGCTCTGCAAGAGTTAACAGAAGGCTCGTAGCAGTAACGGAGGCAACAGTAGCTCTGCAAGAGTTAACAGAAGGCTCGTAGCAGTAACGGAGGCAACAGTAGCTCTGCAAGAGTTAACAGAAGGCTCGTAGTAGTAACAGAGGCAACAGTAGCTCTGCAAGAGTTAACGGAAGACTTATAGTAGTAACGGAGGCAACAGTAGTTCTGCAAGAGTTAACGGAAGGCTCAGTAATTGGCACACTGCCGGAGCAGTAATGGAGACAACTGTAGCTTTGCAAGAGTAAACGGGATGCTCAGCGGAATGTACACTGCCGGTGCAGTAACGGAGGCAGCACAGCCACACAGTCTGGTAGGCCCAGACTAGGCGGAAGTCAAAATGTCGACCAGCAACACAATGAAGCAGGAGCTGGAGAGCTGGACTGGATCACGGAGCAGGAACGTCAGACAGGCCGGGTCAGGTCACGGAGCAGGAACGTCAGCCAGGCCGGGTCGAATCACGGAGCAGGAATGTCAGACAAGCTGGGTCAGATCACGGAGCAGGAACGTCAGCCAGGCCGGGTCGGATCACGGAGCAGGAACCAGAAGCGGAGTAGTCAGACGGGCCAAGTCGGTACACTGGAGCACAGCAACTCAAGTCAGCACTGGTACAGGAACACCACGAAATGGCACCAGACAGGCGCCAGGGCCCGGCACAAAAAGGCCACACTGGGAGTGCCAAACACAGCACAGCCAACAAGAGCGCAACACACAGAGACCGACAGAAAGCACGGGCACTGCGACACCTTCATAATAAATAGTCCGACATAGGCCTGTAGTTTGTACATTCACTGGTTGTATGTCATAGTGGATAAGTCTTCCCTTTTAGATGATTGTAGACCTGTCACTTGAAAGAGCTTGTACCTTACCAGTTTAGAATTTCTCCTGTCTGTTGTGTAACATAATGCCACTGTATTCTCAGTATCACTATGCATACAGATACAGTAAAGATGGTTGTGATCAAAAGAGAAAGGCAAAAAACTCAAATCCATTTTGGACTCTTTGTCTTTTATAAATAACAGGCATATTTCATTTTGAGATTCCATTTATCCCTCTGTATCTTTTCCTGGACCTCTTGAATGGATATTGGGGTTTCAGGAAGATATTTACCACCTGTGTCATATTTTTACTAATAATGTGTTCAGGAGCTTGTGTTGAGGGTCCACTGATAATCAGCTCTTGAGCCTGAGTCAGAAGTAATCATTGTGAAAAGGTCACTGGTTCAGCTGGATCTTGTGGTCTCATTCTCAGCTGTAGGATTAAAAAGAGAATCTGATTTTTCATTATCAACGCTTACTCCACGTTCCCTGCCTTGTTTGGCCATGGTGATGAATGTCCTCTCATTAAGCTTTGTCTTTATGCCTACAGGTGGTTGGTTTCCAACTTGGTCTCAGTGGTTTGGTGGTCAGTACCCTCTCCTGGACATACTGGGTAACTTCCAGTTTCCAAAAATGGGTTTTGGTGGGTGCATGAGCTAATGGACATGAACTATGTCTGACTTACATTGCTTGCATTATGAAGTTTACCAGAATGGCTAATGAGTGTAGGCCCAACAAATCCACGTAGCTCAAAAACCTGCATTGAACCTTTTTTCACATCAGGTGAAAACTAACATACTATACATCCAATGTCAAGGAAAAAGATAACGGTTGATGTTATCTAGCAACCCTGATTGCTGTCAAGACAAGTTCAAACCCACAGCCAATCACAACTTGCCAAAGTATCACATACATTCAAATTCACACATATATATATATATATATATATATATATATATATATATATATATATACCAAAATAACCAACATACCTTGTCTGTGTTTTGAGTTTTGGCAAGGTAGAGAACAGGACACAGGAGCGGAGGATAATTATATTAGAAAGAGGAAGAGGAACATAAATTAGAGGCAGGTAGGAGGAGTTTGGAGTTTGCAGCAGTGAGAGTCGTACTAAAATTTAAACATAATACACCTTTGCACATTTCCCAGACATGCATACAAACACAAACACACAGATATTTTTTTGGTTTATAACACACTACACATATGTATCTTTTATTTTGACAGTGTGTGTGAATCAGTGAGTAATAGAGAGTGACTGAGCATGAGTGTGACTGAGTATATCTGTGAGGGCCTCTGTGAGTGTCTGATTGTGAGTGGGTGCATGATGGAGAGGAGAGCAAGAGATAGTGATGGGGAGAGTAGCAGGAGAGGAGGAAGGTCAGGAGGGCATCCCCCATCAGGCACCCAGAGGACAGGAGCAGGTGTGTCAGTGGGACAACGGGTAGATCGTGGGGAGCACCACACACACAGTCAGGGTCAAGTCAGGCAGATCCAGAAAGCCAAAGCTTTGATACATCCCAGGCTGGAGATGAGGAACCCCGTTACACCTACAAGGAGAACAGGGCCCTTGTCCAAAGCATCCTGCAGAAGGGAGAGCATCCGCTATCCAAGTAAGAGGGTCCCTTGCTGGCTGCCAAGAGGAAGGTCATCTGGAGTCAGGTCCTCAGCAGGATCAATGCAGTGTCCACCTGCAAATGGACAGTGACGTCAATCAAGAAACACTGGTAGGACTGCAAGAGGTGGTAAAGCATAAGATGGGTGAACTTGCCTTGCATGCCAGAGGCACCGAAGGTGGCCCCCCTGCCCAAAGCACCTTCATCACCTGGGAGGAGACGCTGAGCAACATTCTGTCTGGAGGTTCTGACACTAGGGACGACAGCACCCTCCGCACTACCGGTAAGTGCATCATCATCTAACTAGACACCACACTACCCCTCACAACTACCACAGCCCAGCACAGTAACACCTGAGCACATGACCAGCATTGATCTTCTCTACTGCACCAACACAGCGCAGAGAGGGTTCAAACAAGGACAAAATACTGGACAATACAAACAGTAATGGGAAGGCTCTACCAGGCCAAATCTTGTCCAAGTTTAACCTCCCTCAGTGCTGCTGAGCCACATACACACACCACACAAACAATGCTTGTCATCAAGTTGTCAGGTAAAGATCTGTTATGTTTTGTAGAAAATAGGGACTCAATATCTTATACTAAATTTGTTTCCTGCTCCTTAAGGTATTCCATAAAACTGTCTGACCTAAGTGCCCATCGCATTTTTTACTTGAAACAGAATATATTTGAAAATGGAGATAAGGTAGGGAAACTAATGGCTCATCTTGTTTCTCAAAACCGGGGGACTTTGTCGGTTTCCTCTCTCCTGGACCCTGGGGGGGAACTAATTCTTGATCCACAGATGATTAATTCGCAATTTCTGTGCTTTTATTCTTGACTTTATGAATCATGATTGACCCGCTCTGACTCTCAGATCTCCTGTTTTATTGACCAATGTGGCCTTCCGCAACTTTCCTTTGAGCATAAACAAATGCTTGATGCTCCTATTCTTCTGAGAGAGGTGGTGGAGGCTATCTGCGGTTTGCTGGCGGGCAAGGCATCCGGTGTGGATGGTCTGCCTGCAGAATGGTATAAAGAATTTGTGGATGTTTTGGCCTCCCACATGCTGAATACCTTCTATGCTGCTAATGACAATGGATACCTTCCGGATTCCATGAATGATACTTCCATTATTGTCTTGCCCAAACCAGGAAAAGATCCGGAGATCTGTGATTCTTACAGGCCCATCTCTTTATTGAGTACAGACGCCAAAATTGTGGCGAAGATCCTAGCTACCAGGCTAAATGCGGTACTGGAACCCATAATATATGAAGATCAAACCGGCTTTATACCAGGAAAATCAACATCGCACAATCTTAGAAGGTTATTTATGCACCTGCAACTCTCTCATGATACCATAGGATCTTGGGTGATTGCATCTCTAGATGCCCCTAAGGCCTTCAACTCTGTGCCACCACCAACATGGGGAGCACAGATCAGTTGCCTGTGCCTGCTGCTAGTGGTGGTAGTCTACCTTCTTCAGATCAGCAAGGAATGGCAATTGTGACATTAGGGGACCCTCTGTCACATTTCTCATCACCTCCTCCAACCGGTGAGATGTCTGTAATAGAGCAGCAGCAAGGAGGGACTGGTAGTGGTGGTGATGATGATGATGATGGAGAAGCTAGAGTGAAAGAGACATTAATGGCTTTTTAGCCCAAACTGAGAAGGAATGGGAGACAGGGATGGGGATCAGCATCACCACAACCAATATCAGTGAGCTTTTGGAATTTAGAAGTTTGTTACTGCTCTAATTTCTGCTGCTGCCCAGTTGCAAGGGCAGAACGATGCTAAGGAGCAGTCTAATGTGGTACAGACCACCATGGACACAGTGGGAATGGGATCCATTGATGTGGGACTAGAACAGGTTCCACTTGTCAGCAGCAATACTACTGGTCCTAGTTGCAGTGCTGATTCTGAGGCAGTAACATCAACAGCAGCAACATCATCCTCTACCCCAGCCAATGAAGAATAATGTGGAGGAGAACAAGAAAGAGGACATTCTTCTCCAACATTCCCCTCCACCCTGAGGTCCGGGGTGTGGGACTATTTTTCCCTTGTGGCAGACACAGTGCAGACATCAGCAATGGCACTGTGCACAATTTGTGACAAGTCAGTGAAAAGAGGAAAGATGGGAACACACCTTGGCATAACCACCCTGATAACACACATGAAACACAGATGCCATGACATTTATTTGAAACATGTTAAACCTAAACCCCCACCAAAGAAATCAGGCACTTTTGTTGCTGTACCCCTGACTGGCAAGGAGGAGGAATAGAGAAACTCAACCAGAGCCTGAAAGTTTGATGGTGAGCGAAACACCTGGTTCGCCATGAACTTTTTGCTCAAGGGTAACTATATCTTCTGGCGATTTACCTCATTCATCTTTAAATCCCCCACCAGTTGATAGCCATACAGTAGATGTCAGGATGTGGCAGCTCATGTCCAGACATTGCACACTGTGTGGTGCACTGATCACACATGGCATTATGGTGGAGGATAATCGCAACCAGAGCCTAAATCAGCATTTGAGGAGATTCCATCTGGCAGAATATGCTAAGCTGGTGGCAGGGAGGGTTCATGATTATTATTTAACTGTCTTTAAGTTGTCACGTGCCCTTAGCAGGGAGAGGACAAAGAGCATAGTGACAGCAGGAGTACTTGGCTTCTGATGGGATGATTTCACATTGGGGACTCTAAGAATCATGGTGTTTGGTTAAAATTATGTAAGGTGTTTGATGTGAGTCCAGATGTGCCCAGTCCCTCCCTTATTTATCACAAACACACTGTGCACATTGCAGTTGCTGATGAGAGGCACAATTCCTGCTCTAAAGAGAACAAACTAATATTCTAACAACACACCCATATTTTTGGAAGAGGGGCAGGCGGAGAAGCATTATTGGCTAACTTCTTCTTGTGTCCACATATACATGAAGTGGTGTGGGCTACTTATGGTGCTGCTACTGTCTCAGACACACCACTAGAGCTGTAGTGGCAAGTGGGACCTTGATCATCCATCACCCATGTTACTGCTGTTGTGGATACCAGTCCCTTTGAGCTGCCTGCTGTTTAAACAAGTCAAGTCAGAGCAAGAACAGCATATTCCGGGGCATTTGACAATGGCCAGTGGTCACTGGCCACCACAACATAACCTGCTGGCACAAGGCCAGTAGGGCATTTTTTTTCTCAGGGCTTGTTCTTCAAAAAATAAAAACAAAAAAATAGAAACAGAGGGCTACAAAAAAAAATTGGGGGGTGCTTGTTTCTGACAAGCCTAAATCCTACTAATAACTGATTCCTCAGGGCTTGTGACACTAACACACCAAAGTCCAACAAATCAATGTTTCCTTAGGGCTTGTGCCAAACAGTTCTAAGTCGTACAAATCAATGTCTCCTCAGGGCCTGGGCCAAACACAAGTCTAATTTCCTATATCCAGTCAATGTTTCCTCAGGGTATTGCTTATAATAAGTCTAAGTCATTGGGACTTGGACCTCTAACAACAAGTCCTACAAATCATCCTTTACAAAATACTTACAGCCAAGTATCCCCGTTTAGTATCAGTATGGCCCAGTTGCAGCTTACATCAAGAGGTCCCAGTCTCTGTCACGTTACGTACCATTTTCTTGCATTATTTTTAATTGCATTTTCTTTTTTATTAACTGTCCTCCCAATACACCCAAAAAAAATATTACCTGTTGAACTGATATTTTCCCCAGACTCCACCCACCTCCAATGAGAGCAATGGCACCCAAATAGCACTGAAAGGGTTAAACAATGCACAGATCTCAGGTTTACATAGACAGAGAATGCCAGCTTAATCAATCAATTGGCCCATAAATCTGGTTAAAATCAAAATATTTGCTCTCAAAAAAAGTTAATTGACGAGGAAAAATATTGAAATCCATATGTCCCCATTGTTTTCTCTGCCGCTGCTGGCAGTGGCGGCGGACAGACAGCAAATGAGCAGACCTCCCCCTTAGTACCTGACGGGCAGATGACCGTCCCACAGCCATTGTGCTTATGCACCTCCCATGCAATCAGCTGCGAGCGGGGATTAACGGAACCTGCCAATGGCTGTGAGTCCTTTTGAACAGAGACTGCCCATATATAAAAATGCCCTCATATTGGAATGGACACCGGCCCGTCAGGTACTAAGGGGGGGTGTGTCTGCTCATTTACCCTTTCTCCACCACAGTTGCCAACAGCGGCAGAGAAAACAATGAGGACATATAGATTTCAATATTTTTTGGCCACTTCCCTTAAACTGTTTTTGGGAGCAAATATTTTGATTTCAGTTGGATTTATGGGGCAACTGATTTATTAATTTGGTATACTCTGTCTATGTAACCCTGACATCTATGCATTGTTTAACCCTTTGGGTGCCTAAAAGGTTTTTTTTGCCGGCATTTTTTCATAGCATAGGTAATTGAATAGCTTACCATGCTTGAGAAAATGCAGTAGGCTGTTTTATTAGCCATTGGACCTAACTGAATTGAGGCCTGTATGTGGGTGTTATAGAAAACTTTGCTGCTAAACATAACTACAATATATACAGCTACTAGTGGAATCGAGGAGATATGATTTACTGTATAACAATACATCTAAATAAACTTTATTTTTTGTTTTCTTCATACATTTTTTCCATGACAACACATATACAGAAACCTATGATGTATTTTGATAATGCTGAATTTGTTAAATAAAATGATTTGTGAGTGTGTGTGCATCACAGAAAATCCATGAAGTTGCAGATTAATAAAAGTAAACTGTAACTAAACTAACAAAGTGTAAATTGGTGAAAGTTTCTGAACAGCAAAGTTCTGAGTTCTAATTGGTCATCATGGAATTCTCTTCATTTTCTAAACTCCTTCTGGAGCCATCCCACAGCTATATAAACTGTAAGATTTTTTATTGGACTGCAGTGCTAACAACATTGTGACATAACATTTTACTTGTGGAACTTTTAACTCTTCTCTTTATTTGCATGATCAGAACATATAGCTGATACTGAAGATGTGGTATTAAACGTGATATAAGCAGAGATCTTGAGACCAAGGTAAGTTGAGGATGCTGAGCACAACTGAATTAAAAAGTTAGTTTTCCTTTTCATTACCTTTCTAGGGACTAGATTCTGTTGCAGGTGCTAATTTTATCACTGCTTTTATCTCCTGTTTTCCCATAGACTTCAATAGGAAAATGTTTGCTAAAACAGGAGTTAATATTTATTTCCTTGAATAGAATCTAGCCCTAGAACTGACCACAGCTGTTGATGTGGAGAGTGAGGTTGATGTAGGAAGAAATGCAACAGCACAATAGAAGACAAATGCAAATTTCAGAAATTCTGAGTTATATGGCATTTTAACCCCTTGAACGCTAGTTTAGTTTCGATCGGATTGTTTCTCAATGCATTTCTGAACTCTCTAATATTCAGTTATTCTGAGTCCCCATTTATATCAATTGTAATATTAATTTTCTCCTCTGGCGCAGTTGATTTGACCGAGACACACTCCATTCTTAGTAGATAATCTTCAGTTTGTACTAAATTGCTGAAGGATAATTTCGGTGTGACATGAATTACAGGAGACAATTTTATCACTGGTTTATCACCTGTAACTCCTCAGAGGAATTTACCATTGACTGATCAAAGTATCTGGGCTTGGACTGAGGTTTCTTATCTGATTTCCATTCTAAACAATGCAATGTGTACCTGTATATAAGAGATGTTTTCATATTTATCTGTATAAAATGCCTGAGAAAGAAACCTAAGGGGTCTTGAAAGCCTGCATCCTAAATATTCTTAGTTAGCCAATAAAGGTATCAACAGCTATAAACTGATCACTGGTTTTATCTGCAAATTTCCACATATAATTCTGTAGGATTCCATGAGATGAATCAGTGATAACATCATCCGCAATGGAAACAAACTCTTTCTTTGTTGGATCTGCTCCTGATTATTATATTGTAAATACATTTATTTCAGTGTAACATTTCATTGAGCACCACCATGTGTAAAGAAGGCAAATTATGTGTTTCAGAATAGATATCAACAAATAACCCATTATCAGGTGATAGATTAAATTATCATCTGATATCCTCTATTAATTAAATCATGTGAGCAAATAATAATAGCAGATGTTAAATAGCTATGAAATAATAAAATCAAATAATTTCAGTCTTAAATTGATGAAGCATAATTATTTAAAGAACAATATCATTTAGGGATATGTCACACAATTTTTTTACAGAAGTTGATAAGATGGTAGATGTCTTCCAAACAACAGTCAGGTATATGGATATCTGCTTTGCATTTCATCTGTAGTTTCTTGTATATTATGGATTTAATTTAAAGTCTGTCTCTACATCACACAACAAAACAATGATCTTCAATAGTTCTGAATGCTTCATATGAGACTTTTATTTTTATCAGACTATAGACTTTTTAAATGCAGTGTATCTTTATGGCGGCTGTTTAAAAGAAACCTACATTGACAAGTTAAACAAATTAAGAGCCTTTCCAGGTTATAGTTCAATTACATTTTTTTGAAACATATTTTTATTAATAGGATGAATCAAAATCTTACAAATATGACAAAATACGTTCAATCCGGACATATCAAGACATGTTCTATACGTACGCAAAATAGTCATAACATTAATCATAAGCAATCAGTTCAATCCATCCCATAACTTTTTAACCCCTTTTTTAACAAAACCCCCCTCCATAACCCAACTCCCCATCCTCCCCTTCACCCCATCTCGCTCTCTCTCGCCCCACACCACCCAGCCGAACATTCAATTTGACTTATATAGGACACCTTGCAAGTCATCCCATTCACCCATTAATGTACTTCTGCCGACTCCCTTCTCAAAGTGCGGAAACTCTTCAGACCCCTAGACATCCAGCTATCCCAGATTTTGTCAAACTTTTGGGGAGTACCCCTGTGCCTATATACCATTTTGTAATGGGATAAATTCTGTGTCACTAGCTCAATCCACTGTGAACATGTAGGAGCCCTGTCCGCCATCCACTGCATAGCCACTATTTTCCTGGCCATCACTAATAATTCCCGAAGAAGTGTTCACACAGGGCCTTCTAATATCTCATCAGGAATAATCGATAGAAGACACAGCTTGGGTGTAAAATCAATAGGTCTCATCAGTACACTTTCTATTGTCCTCAATATTTGCTGCCAGAAAACATGTACTTGTGGGCAGTCCCAGATCATGTGCAAAAAAGATCCCTCCACACCGTCACATCTATGACAGAACTCACTATTAGCGCTAGCCATGAAGTGCAGCTGCTTCGGGGTGTAATAGATACGGTGTAGAATTTTAAGTTGAATCAGTTGATGTTGTGTGGAAATAGCTACCTGAGATGGGGTACAGCAAGCCTCCTTCCACTCCCAATCATCAAGCGCTCCAACATCACCCTCCCAACGAAGCCTGACACTCAACCCTGAGTCTGTCACTCTCTCTGAAATCCATTTGTAAATAAAGGACAGGGGCTTCCGTATCTGCAGTAGAGCTAGTAAAGAAGATAATGGGAAGGGGGACAGGTTCGGACTACAATCACCCCAAAGATCCCTCAAGGCGTGCCTAAGTCTGAGGCAGGATTAGAACAAAGTATTGGGTATCTGATATTCAAGGTGTAATTGTTGAAATGATTTAAGAACAGTGTCCTGATATAGTTGTCCCAATGTTTTAATTCCCCAACCCTTCCACATAGCACCAAGGTCCAAGCCTCTCAGTTGCATCAGACCCGCAGGACCCCAAAAGGGGTATCAGGCTGTAATGCCATAAAACCTACCAATGATTGCAGTTCCTGCCAGTCATCAAACAAAGTCATTGACAACAACGTTGGTTTCTTACTGACTTGTGGTCCCGTCACCAGCATAAGAGATAGATCAGTGTCTGGCCAAAGGAGTTCCCTCTCCGTCTGCACAAAAGAGTGAGATGTATTGACGTCAAGATATGTCCTACCATACTGACATTGGGCCGCTAAATAATAATGTCTAAAATTCGGCAACGCAATACCACCCATTTCCTTTCGCATCATTAAAGTAGACAGTTTAATCCTAGATCTGCGTCCACCCCATAAGAATGTCCTTAGAATCCTATCTATTTGCCTGAAATATTTCTTAGGGATCCCAATCGGGGTATTTTGGAAGATGTAAAGAAATTTAGACAGGAATATCATTTTTATTAAGTTAGCTCTCCCTATTAAATTCAATGGTAGATTCATCCAAGTTGAAACTTTATCACTGAGGGTAGTGATAAGGGGGACCAGATTGTCTTCAAGAAAGCTATAAGGGGAGACCCCAATCTTAACCCCCAAATAGTTACATCTATCTACTCTTTTCATCCTCGTAACTGCGACAGGCATGTCAATATCTATGACATCAACAGGAAGCAGCGAGGACTTGTCCCAGTTAATCTTTAAGCCTGAGTAGGATCCAAAGATGTTAATTAAGGTAAGAGCCCTAGAAAGAAACCTGTCCGAATCCCCCAGAAACAGCAGGATATCGTCCGCATATAGCGCAGTTTTTTCCTCCCTACTACCAATACTCCAACCCTTTATATCCATTGTATTCCTCATAAGTGAAGCTAGAGGTTCTATAGCTAAGGCAAATAAACCAGGTGATAGAGAACATCCCTGTCTAGATCCCCTGTGCAACGAGAAATCCTCAGAGCCCAGTCCCCCCGCGACTACTCTAGCTCTGGGGCAAGCATAAAGAAGTCTGACCCATTTGATAAACGTAGGGCCGAATCCAAATCTACGACGCACACCCCAAAGATAATTCCATTCAATGGAATCAAAAGTCTTGGATGCATCCAGAGATGCCAATATCCTATTACCTGAATTGTCATGTACAATTTGTAGATGCATATACAACCTCCTTAAGTTATGAGAAGTGGATCTCCCCGGGATGAACCCTGCCTGATCACGATGCACAAGGGTAGTGATTACAGAATTAAGTCTAGCAGCCAAAATCTTAGCTAATGGTTCAATTACATTTAATACAGGATGAATGTATCATGTACAAAGTCGGGCATTTAATCAAAACTTGAAATAAAAAATACATCTGAATGTCTTTATTCTTATGACATTTTACAGAGCCATAGATAAAGCAGGTGCAGTTGATTAGATAATTTGGTAAACTGAGAGAGAATTTTTGTTGACATTACTGTGCAGGTTACTATACAGTTTGTAGAATTTCACAGGAGGACTTCACAATGTTGACTGAACCTAAAAGTTAAAATAAAGTTCCTGTGATGTTTTCCATTAAAAGAGTTCTAGTATTTTATTATTTGTTGTTCAATAAATATAAGCTTATGCTAATGTTGAAAACCACACATATTTCTACAGAATTTTCTGAAAGTATTTAAAAATGCATGTTAATGAATGAGTTCCATAGAATAACATATGATGAATTTATTATTAAACATATTTTCATATCTCTTGATATGTTTAAAAAAACAGTTACATAGTTATATAGTAATTTGGGCTGAAACAAGACACAAATCCATCAAGTCCAACCTTTGCTACATTATAATCCAGACAAAGAAAATGACATAATATTGGCAATAATCTATTTACCAGAATGTCCAGTTTAACCTACTAATGCTTAGTATAACGATGTATGTTCCATTCTGCTAGAAATGTGTCTAATCTTCTCTTAAACATATACATTGAATCTGTCATTACACCATCCCTGGGCAAAACATTCCGCAGTTTAACAGACTTAACTACAGAACTTCTTTATTTACTGAAGTTGAAACCATTCTTTTCTCTAATTTGAAGGGGTGGTCCTTGTTATTTATTCTGGCCTTGTAATAAAAAGCTTACTATAGAGAGCCTTGTGTTGAACTCGCATATACTTAAACAATGTAACAAGACCCCATCCTCAATATCTTTCTCTTTCATACTTCAGTTCTTCCATTCATGTAATCCATATTATTGTTCTTATCTGTACTCCCACCAGTTCTGAAATATCCTTTTTCAGAACTGATGACAAAAACTGAATTATATTTGTGGTGAGGACTTACTGACAAATTCTTAAGTGGCAAAATGCCGTTATCTACTTTTGTTTAAATACCTCTTTTTATGCAGGAAAGTATTTTGATTTTTTTTTCTAATGCAGTTTGACATTGATCACGGTTGACAAATTTTTAATGCAAGTATTCCAAGATCTTTCTCTAGCAATAAATCTCCTAAAATGCTCCCATTAAATTCATAAGTAGAATAACTATTTGTTTGTCCAAAATGCATAGCATTTATTACATTAAATCTCATATTCCATTTGTTTTTACAGTCTGCAATTTTGTGCAAAGCTTTCTGTAGAGAACAAACATCCTGCTCTGAATTTATTAGTCATATAATCCTTATCCTTCAACCAAATTTCTATCCAAATACAAAGGTTATCCCCTATCCTCAATTTACTTATTTTAGAAGCCAGTCTCCTGTATGGCACTGTATAAAACACCATTGTAAAATATATACATACCTCATCTACTTCTTCTTCATAGAAGCCCTATAGATTTGTTTGACAAGATCTTTTCCTCATACAACTATTTTGATTCCTTCAAATAACTATTTCTCAGTGTAGTCCTTCAAGCAATCTCTCAAATTTTATGATCAAGCTCATAATTTCTTTTTTTACACAAAGACATTAAAATATTGTTAGAACAATCTTGTGGTACTCAGCCTATGCAGACAGAGTGTAAGATTGAAAAAGTGGTCTTCTAACAGTGCGCCAAGTTCCTGCAGAACTTTCGGATGTCTACCCTCTGGTCCAGGTGCTCTCTCACTCTTTATTGTGATCAGTCATCCCTTATCCTCTTCTTGAGGTAACCATATAACTGATAACGGCATGGTTATACTTGTTATTTGTTAAGGCTTTTCTACTTCTGTTTATCCCTCATTTGTACAGATGAAAAGATTGTTTTCAGAAGAATATTAGCCTTTTCCTTAACCTCGCTAATTAACTTTGGACTTTTGAAAAGTCCAAAATTCTCCCTCTCTTTTTTTTTCTAATTATATATTTGATTTTTTTTTATTAGTCTTGCTCACCTTTGTGGTTTGAGTTTCATTTTATATTTTTACTAACCTAATTACCATTTTTCAATCTCTGTATATTTGAAAACTTAATTCATTACAGTCTGTGTATTATAAGTCCAATAGATGCATAGTTGAATAAATATTTGTAATTAACACTGTGGAAAAGTTAAAGTCTTTAAGTGAGTACAGAACTTAACCCCTTAAAAGTCAGGGAGAAATGCCATGCAGAGGGTTAATTGGAATGTGAAACTGCACTAACAAGCTTCATTACCATACAAAACCATACCGGAGCGTGCTCATTGTGGCTTGCAACTAACTGAATTGCAGACAAGTGGAGTTATAAGTAATCTGGTGAAAAGTACCAGTGAGTGTGTTTGGATGTTTCTTAAGGGTTAAAGTGAGGTATCCAATGCATTTTCATGCAATATGTTGGATATCTCTACAACTCAATGTAAATAAAGTCTAATTGAAAACAAACACTTTTAATTAACTAACTAGGTTCAACTGGTGAGTTTCAGAAATGGTCGTATACTGTAAAAGACTTTCTACCTAAAAATTTCCTGTGACATTTTTACTTAACAAAGTCTCATTTTTCACAGGTTGGATTGTCTTGCATTTTTAGTTTAACCATGACCATCATTAGCAACAACAACCAGACAAAAATCACAGAATTTATACTACTGGGACTACAAGGCCCTCAGAGTCTGAAGAAATGTGTATTTGTTCTGCTCCTCGTGCTGTACATCATGACATTATGTGGAAACATCCTGATAATTACATTGTTTCTGGCAAGTCATCATCTCCAATCACCCATGTACTTTTTCCTCTGTCACCTTTCCTTATGTGACATGTTGTTGTCTACAAGCATTGTCCCAAACCTTCTATGGACTTTATTAAGAGACAGTAGCAGTATATCTGTCATTGGTTGTCTTTCACAGTTTTACATCTCTAGTGTACTTACTGGTTCTGAATGTTTTCTACTCACTGTGATGTCTTATGATCGATACTTGGCCATCTGTAACCCATTGCACTATGTATTCATTATGAGTATACAACTTCGTTTTTATCTAGTTCTGTGTTCCTGGGCTTTATGCTTTTTTTTCAGTCTGATTGGCATGATTCCTATCTTTCTCTTAGAGTTTTGTGGATGCAATATTATTGATAACATCTACTGTGACCTTGCTCCTCTTCTTGAAGCATCATGTACAGATACATATATTATAGAAGTAGAGGTCATAGTGCTCTCTTTTCCTATTATACTTGGACCCTTTTTGTTTATCATTTCAACATATGTCAGAATTTTCCTCACCATAATCAAGATCTCCTCCACCACTGGGAGACATAAAGCCTTCTCTACCTGCAGTTCACATCTCACAGTTGTGAGCACATATTATGGGATACTTTCAGCTAAATACACTGTTCCATCCAAAGGGCAGTCATTCAATTTGAATAAAGTCATCTCTCTGTTGTACACTGCAGTCACACCATTACTAAACCCAATCATCTATAGTCTTAGGAATCAGGAGATCAGGTCAGCTCTGAGTAAATTTATGACTATTAGAAAATAAATTTAATTAAGGAGGCTGAAGAGGTCAATGATTAAATCACAAGGAAATATGTTATATTATTCATCAAGTTAAGGAGGTAGAATTCAGGGGCAAATCAAAGAGAGAGATACAAGCTCTGCAAATTCCCATTGCTTCCCATTCTCAAAGCAAAGCAAAACATTGTGTGCCCCTCTGGCACTCAAAGGGTTAATGTTAGTATTTCCTCTGCATGTTGCTTTTAACAATTGCTGCAATTAATTTATAAGCTATCATTTATCAATCAGCGAGTACACAGGTAATCCATGTAAAAATGTTGTGTAATGGTTATGTAAGATCATTAATCAATGGAAAGACGCAGTGTCACAAGGCACAATACATGACATCTGAACTGGGTGAGTTTATAGGTTTGCTTTTCCAGATGAAATAAAAAATAGACTTCATTCAAACCTCGCAGACTGGAACATGAATTATTAGAGGATACAAACAAAATAAATGTAGTTTCCAGTAGCAGTTTCTTAGCAAGATCAGAGTATTTAAAACAAAGATGTAGACTCCATTCCATCCCAGAACATCTGCATAGGGGCTATTTGACACTATCCAAAAGCTAGAATATGACTGCAAATTTAATTGATTTGAAAAAAAAGTCCAAAACCCCTCCAAAATGATTAACATTTTATTTTTTAATTTTCAGCTGAGCTGTATACGATGGTAGGTTTTTTATTTAATTTATTTTAGTCTGTTATGGGGTGTTAGGATCAGACATCCTGGTGACAAAGCACTACGAGCGGATCCAGACCTCAAGTTAATTTCAATAATAAAACCCAGGACTTCAAGGGAGAGGAGAAAGATGCACCACTACGCCAGCCGGTGGTGGTGGTAATGCCCATCCCCATTCTTGTCTCCTATTCCTTCTTGGTTTGGGCTAAAAACACAAGGAATATCTCTTCCACCTCAGCTTCTCTTCTGTCATCATCACCACCACCACCACCAGTCCCTCCTTGCTGCTGCTGCTCTACTACAGACATCTCACTGGTTTGAGGTGTAAGTGTCCCTTACTGTTACACTAGCCATCTCTTGTTGAGCTGAAGACACCAGACTGGAAACACTAGCAGCACGCACAAGCAGCCTTCTTCATGTTCCATCTGGACAATGCAGTGAGGGTAAGGGGACTCCCATGGTAAGGGGAATGTTCTTGGCTGCCTTGACCGATAGGCCACTCTGCATTACTTGCTCTACCACCTCAGCATCAGTAGGAGGATCTACTGTAGTAACACTAGTCCCACCAGCTTCTTCACCATCACTATTATTTCTACTAACACCAACCACACCCCTCCCTCACTCTAAAAACTCTGAGTCTGTAGCTGCTGGACCTTATTATTATTATTATTAGTAGTAGTAGTGGTGGTGGTGGTGGGACTGCTTGCGGATGGTAAGTGTGCTGTCAGATTTGGCATCATCTCCTCCTGAGAATCACAAGACACCCTAGCAGGCGTAGTACTGACAGCAGACACACCACTGACATTAGGCACAGGCAACTGACCTGTCCTTTTCGCACTACTACCCTTTTCTTCCTCTGCCCGTGACACAAATTTCCCCAAGAGCCTTAGGAATGATATAGGGTGCTGGCCATCATTGGGTCTGAGGAATCAAGGCATCCAGACCCTTTCATGTTGCTAGTGGTCATTTCCTCCTGCTCATATTCACTTGATGCACCATTCTTCCAGCTCCTCTTTATTATTATTCCACTTGCTCATAGCGATATCAGTCCCTATGAGCCTCTCCTGCCTCAGTTTTGCAATTAACTCACTGCAACAAAGCTAGAACCCTTTCGCTCTTTAGCTTTGTATTGTGTTTCACTTCCTGGAAAACATTGTATGTTTATATAGAAAACGTGAAAAACATTTAAAGAGGTGAAAAGTTTGTCAACATTGAAATAATAGTGGAACATTTTTTGGCAATGGGCAAAAATGGCAAAGAAGCTTTACTTAAAGCTGATTTTCCCATGAAACAGTGGACAACCATGCCCACCCCTTCTAGCAAGAGAAAAGCAGCCACAATCCAAGCTCCTTCATGATCTGGCTGTTATTATCTCTGTGCTAGTGGAGTCTGGGGGTGGGAGAAGGGAGCATAG
The DNA here is from genome assembly GCA_037306005.1 of Rhinophrynus dorsalis. Classification (NCBI taxonomy): domain Eukaryota; kingdom Metazoa; phylum Chordata; class Amphibia; order Anura; family Rhinophrynidae; genus Rhinophrynus; species Rhinophrynus dorsalis. Next base: position 551,408,962 of record CM074721.1, on the reverse strand, counting down.
GAGGTTGACCACAATTACCCCAACATTCTGTTTGACTGATTTGATTTGAAAGACACAGGCAGCTGTAGTCTAATCAATTTAATTGCTGATCTTGCTGTTATTATCTCTGTGTTGGACATGTCTGGAGTTGAGAGAAAGAAGCAAAGGAGGTTGACCAAAAATACCCCAACATTCTGTCTGACTGATTTGATTTGAAAGACACAGGCAGCTGCTGTCCAATTTCCTTGCTGAACTGGGTGCCAATACTATTAAAAAAAACATATAAGAAGAACACTGAAGACAACAAGTTACATGCTAGTGTTGATGATGACAAACTAGCACCAAAACATCTGTCCTCAAAGTAGTAGCAAACTTTGTGAAAGTAAAAGTAAATTGAAATAGTTTGACACCTCTAAAAGTTTAGAGGCATTTAAGTGTAGTGAACAAGAAGTGGCGGCAATGCTGAAGATGATCTAATGATGACACATGATGACAATGATGATGTAGATATAGAATATATCCCTCCAGCATTCTACCCTTCTTACGATACAGAAGACGTTGCGAGTGAGAGAGGTGATGATATGGTCAGAAACTTAGCTGAAAGTCAGAGGTTCACCAGTGAAAAGGTGCACAGTGTCTTTCTATAAACTGTTGGAGAAAACCATTGAAAACGCTGAACCTGTACAAGCAAAGATGCTTAAAAATACGGAGTCGACCTCTCGGTCATCATCATCATCACCTCTTCCAAGTCCAAGCCCCACTCAGCCACACACACTTGTGTTGAGTAACCCACAACAACAACACAGGTTATAAACTTAGCTATTATGAGTGCATCTGCTGCTGTTGGAAGTGCTGCACCTTTAACACCTAGCAGTAGTAGCAATAGAATTGATTCAATTTCTAGCCCCAGTAGTAGTAGCAGCCCCACAAGAACCCCTCATTCCATACACAGTATGGAGATACTTCACTCAGGATCCAAAAGCTAAGCATGTTGCTATCTGTTGTCTGTGCAAAAATCACGTGAGCAGGGGGAAAGCAGGCTTATTCCTAGGCACCGCCTCACCTCAATGACATGCCACCTTAAGCACACAATCACAGGTCTGACTGGGAGACACACCATGAACACCTCAGAGTTGCCACAACTAGCAGAAGCACGCCAACGAGTTCCCAGTACTCTGGGGCAAATGAGAGAAGTAGCAATGTTATTGATGTGTCAGAGAGTGTGCCACTGCCAACAGTTAGATCATTTTAAATAACACCTATTGTCCCAGTTTCAGATAAGTATGATGACTATGGGTTTGGTGTAGGAGATGGTAAGGGTCATAGAGTGCCCACACATAATGCCTCCACCTCCACCACCTCCATTAGTCAAGTTGTTAAAACAATTAAGTTACAGGGTTCTTCTGCCAAGTCCTCTGCCAACCCAAACTTCCCGAGTCAAAAACTTCACAAAAACAATCCCAAAGTTCGCTTGTGGAATAGCAAGATTGCCAAGATGTTGGCAGTGGACATGCTGCCATATTGTTTTGTAGAAAACTGAGGATTCAGAGAACTTTTAGGGGTGGGCAAAATCTCTCTTCATGTTCCAGCAAGAAATTCCACAAAAACCTAGTGAAACTCTGCTTTAAAACATGCGATTAAAATGTTTTCACTTTTCGCCCATTGGCCAAATTTTTTTAATGTCTAGAAAGTTTCCGCCCATTGATTTATGTGGTTTTAGCTTTTCGTTATAAAACGTGATGTATTTGCAGAAATCAAACATAATAGCAGCAGCTACAGAGTGAGGTAGACATGCTGTGCTACTCTGCTGTGAGGCATGAGAGGCACATAGTGACTGCTATCACTATGAGCGGGTTTAAAAATAATAAATGGAGTAGCTGGAAGGACCCATATGTGTCCACTGAGTCTGAGGAGGAAGTGATCACTACTGAACCGATGCTGTCTAGTCCCCCTAAATCACCCCCAGGGATCTTGGGGAATTTAATGGGAAGGGAGCGAGAAAAGTGAATGGCAAGGGTGGGAGGAATGAGAAGGGAGGGAGAAAAGGGAAGGGATGGAGAAAAGAGAAAGTGAAAGGAGGGAGAAAAGAGTAGTATTAGTGGGAGCAGGACAGGTCAGCTGCCTGTGCCTGCTGCTAGATGTGCTGCCTCTGCTGCCACCATTGCTGCCCCTGTTGAAACCAGTGCTGTGCCTGCTACCAGTGCTGAACCTTCTGCCACCAATACTGTACCTACTGTCAGATGTGCTGCCCCTGTTGCCAGTGCCACCAGTGCTGTGCCTGATGCCAGTGTTGAAGCTGCTGTGTGTCTTGTAATACTCAGGAGGGGGCAGAACAGAGAAGATGATGCCAAGTGTGACAGCAGGGAACCCTAAGTCACACTTGCCATCCCCAAGCAGTCCCTCCAGTGCTTGGTTTACTACTACTACTACTACTACTAAGAAGGTCCAGCAGCTTCTTAGTGTTATGAATGAAGGAGGGGGTAATCATTATCCTCATATTACTAGTGACTATGAAGAGGAAGACTCTTGGGCTGAACCTGATGTGCATGGTGTTAATAGTAATAGTAACAGTGATGGTGAAGCAGCCGGTGGGACTAGTGGTAGGGGTGTGGTAGAGGAAGCATTTGTCCCACACCATTCCTCTGGCTCTAGGAGTCCTCCTCTCCTTCCCTTCACCACAGTGTCCAAGTGGAACATTATCCTGAAGAGGCAAGAACTGGTGTTAGGGAAGAGCAGGCTCAGAATTAATACCACCACCACCAGCAGAAGCACAGACCAACTGCCTGTGCCTGCTGCTAGTGCTGCCAGTCTGCCTTCTTCAGGCCAAAAAGAAATGACAAGTGGGACAATAGGGGACCCTCTGTCACATCGCTCGTCACTTCCTCCAAGCAGCAGTGAGATGTCTGTGATACAGCAGCAGCACATAGGGACTTGTGGTGGCGTTGATGATGATGGTAGAGAAGCTGGAGTGAAAGAGACATTGAAGGCCTTTTTATCAGAAACTGAGAAGGAATTGGAGACAGGGATGAGAATAGGCATCACCACCACCACCACCGCTAGCAATCAGCTTTTGGAATTTGCGAAATTTGCAACTGCTCTAATTCCTGCTGCTGCAATGCAAGGGCAGCAGGATGCTGAGGAGCAGGCTAGTGTGCTACAGACCACCGTGGACACAGTGGGAATGGGGTCAACAAGTGATGCGGGTCTAGAATAGTTTCCACTTGCCAGTGCCAGCAATCCTCCTGGTCCTATCTGAAGTCCTGATTTTGAGGCAGTAGCAGCAACAGCAGCAACATCATCCACTGCCAGCACAGACAGTGAAAGGGAATGTGGAGGACAAGAAGATAGAGGCCATTTTTCTCCATCATTTCCCTCCCACCTGAAGTCATGAGTGTGAGAATATTTTTTTCATGGGGCAGGCACAGTGCAGTCATCACCAACGGCACTGTGAACAATTTGTAACAAGTCAGTGAGAACGGGAAAGGAGGGAACACACATTGGCACTAGTGCCCTGATATCACACATGAAACACAGACACCATGACACCAAGCCAAACACCCATTAAAGAAATCTAGCACTGCTGTTACTGTACCCCCTGACTCACCAGAAAGGCAACAAATGGTGAGGCAGAGATCAAAGGAGGAAGAATAGAGAAACACAGACAGACACTGGACGTTCCATGTTGAGCAAAACAACTAGCTCACCATCAACATCACCTTCTTCCTCTAGCGTAACAATTACATGTTCTGCCAGTCCACCTCATTCATCGTTACCTCCCCCACCAAATGATAGCCATTCTGTTGATGTTAGGCTATGGCAGTTCATCTCTACCCATTGCACACTGTGTGGTGCACTGACCACACATGCCAGTGTGGTGGAGGAGAATCGATATCAGGTCATCAAGCAGCATCTGAGGAGATTCCATCCAACAGAATATGCTAGGATGCTGGCAGGGAGAGTTCATCATTACTATTAAACTGTCAGCAAGTTGTCATGTGTCCTTAGCGGGATCTAGACAAGAGGCATAGTGACAGTGGCAGTACTTGGGTCCTGGTGTCATGGTGTTTGGATACAGTTGTGCCCCCAGATGTTATTTACCACACACTTTGCACATTGCAGTTGCTGATGAGAGTCACAGTTTCTAATAACAACACACCCATGATTTTGGAGGAGGGGCAGGTGGAGAAGAATTATTGTCCAACGTCTTCTTTTCTCCACATAGACTGGGCGCTATGTAGTGTGCTGTTACCACCTCAGATGCATCACTGGAGATAGTTGTGGCAAGTGGAACCTTCATCATTCATCAACCATGTTACTGCTATTGTTGATCCCATTCCCTTTCATCTGCTTAATCATCCTGCTACTTAAACATCTCAGCAGCAGCAGCAGCAAGAACAGCAGTTGCAAATTCTGCAATTATGGACTCAAACACAGGAGGAGGACATTTGACAATGGCCACTGGCCAACATGACCTGCTGGCACTAGGCCAGTAGGGCACTTTTTTCTCAGGACCTTGAACAAAAAAAAAACAAAAACAAAAAAAAAAAAACAATTTTTGGAGGTCCAATTATGGACTTAGGATATTTTACAATGGACAGTTGCCACTGGTCAATACAGCATACCCTGTCACTAGGCCAATAGGGCATTTTTTCTCAGTGCTTGTGATTTAAAAACAAAATTCAAACAAATAATAATAATAAAAAAAAAAACATAGTCCTACAAAAAAAAATAAAAATTTGTGGGGGTTTGTTTCTAACAAGCATAAGTCCTACAAGTCAATGTTTCCTCAGGGTTTGGGCCTCTAACAACAAATCTAACAAATCATCCTCTCTACAAAATACTCTATCAAGTCAAGTGGCAGCTTATGTCAGGGGGTTCCTGTATATCACTTTACATACAAATTTCTTATTTTACTTTATTGATTTATTTTTTAGTAACTGCCCTCCCAACACAAGTCAAGAAACCCCCCCCCAAAACAAATTCCCTGTTCAACGGATTCATTCATTCACTACCATAGGCACCCTGCTCAGTTCCTTTTTATACCATGTCTTATGTTTTTTTTAACTTTATTTAAGATTTATTTTTTAATAACTGCCCCCAAATCCCAGTAAAAAAAAAAAATCATCCCCACCAACACAGGCACCATCATGCCCCTTTTATACTATACCTTTGGGAAATAAAATAAAATTTGCTATGTGTTGTGTGTAACTTCAATGTTCCCATTGATTTCAATGGAATGAGCTAGATGAAAAAAGTGGTAAAAAGCTGAAAATCAGCACTTTTCACAGGAAATTTTTTGCCAAGAGTAAAGTGCAATTTTTCACTGATTTCAGTTTGAGGCATAAAGTTTCACCCATCCCTAAGAACTGATATCATGTGTAGCTCCAAACTGACATATCCCAAGCAGCAGTTATATTTCCAAGATGGCTGTGCCTGAATTGTACAAGCAGGTGGTTACTGTGGTGGGCAAAGGGCTGGAAAGTGTATACGACAAGAAAATCCACCTGACAAAAGATATGTGGACAAGTGGGCAGTGCACAGACTATATGACTGTGACTACTCACTGGGTTTCCCCTCCCACCACCACCCCCAGTGGGCAACACTAGATTGCAGCATCAGGTGACAGTCAGTAATTGTGCCTCTGGTTCTGGCAGAATGGTTAGAAGGCAACAGCAGGATAGCACATCCCATTCTACAAAGCTGTAGATGTTTTAAGTAAACTAGAGCAGGTGATAGAGGATTGGCTTGTTCTCCTCTCTTAAAAGCTGTTTTTGTGTCTGCTGATAATGGCTCCAACATAATCACAGCCTTGAGAATTGGTGATATGGTGCACGTGCCATGCTTTGTCTATGTGCTAAATTTAGTTGTAACCAGATTCCTGGCAGAATCCAAAACACTCAAAGAGATGCTGAATACCGCCTAGAAAATCTGTGCCTATATTAGTTGTTCCTACAGTGCACGCAACACTCTACATTCCATAACAAAGTGTAACAACCTGCACCATCACCAGCTGAAAATGGAGATCCCTACCAGGTGGAATTCCACACTGTACATATCAGAGAATTTGTACGGGCAGCTTAAGGCTATTAGTGAGTACACCATGCAAAACTGGAAGGCTTTGGAGGGATCCTCTTTGTCACCTGGCCAAATGCAACTAATGTGTGATGCATGTGAGCTGCTGAAACCCTCTGAGGAGGCAACCATGCTGGTGAGTTGCACGGGGGCAGGAATTCAACCACTGATATTTGTTTTTGCAGAAAAAAATGAGGACCATGACTGAGGATTCTTACCATAATGACAACACAGACATGCACCAGCTGGTAACAGATATGTTAGTGTGTAGGGATGGGTGGAAAATATCCATTTTGTTACTATGGGAAATTTCATTAAAAAGTATGGTTTTCCTGTTTCCTTGCGGGAAATTTTGCCTGCACAGAACCAAGTCAATTTTCTGCTGTTTTTGCCCCTTTAATGACATGCTTTACACATTTTATCTATAAAAACGTGATGTTTTCAAGGTAGTGAAACACAATACAAGAAGATACAGAGAAAGACAGAGGTGCTAGGCTGTTGTAATGTGAGTTAATAGCAAAATTGAGGCAGGAGAGGCTCATAGTCACTGCTATCACTATGAGAAAGTTTAATAACAATAAAAAGAGGAGCTGGAAGGATGGTTAGTGAGTCTGAGGAGGAAGAAGTGACCACGACCAACATGAAAGGGTCTGGATGCCCTGATTCCTCACACCCAATGATAGCCAGCCCCCTACATCATCCCTAGGGATCTTGGGGAAATTTGTGTCATGGGAGGAAGAAGAGGTTAGTAGTGTGATCCGGACTGGTCAGCTACCTGTGACTGCTGCCAGTGATGCTCCTGCTGCAGGTGTGTCTTGTGATTCTCAGGAAGGGGGAGAAAGAGATGATGCCAAGTGTGTGACAGCAGAGGACACTAAGTCAGACATGCTATCTTCAAGCACCCTGCTACTAGCATTACCACTAAGAAGGTCCAGGAGCTTGTACAGACTCAGATTGTAAGGAGTGAGGGAGGGGGTGATCATACTACTAGTGAGGAGGAAGACTCAGGGACTGAAGCCAACGTGGTTGGTATTAGTAGAGGAAATCAAAGAAGCTGAAGTATATAGAAAAGCAGCCAGAGCCTAAAAGTTTGACAGAGAGAGAAACACTTGGCTCACCATCACCTTTTTGCTCTAGGATAACTTCATCTTCATCTTTATCTCCCCCGCCAGTTGATAGCCATTCCGTAGATGTTAGGATATGGCACTTCGTGTCCACCCATTGCACACTGTATGGTGCACTGACCACACATGACAATGGTGGTGTGTTGGAATATAATCGTGACAGGGCATAAATGCTATCTGAGGAGATTTCATCCCGCAGAATATACTAAGCTGGTGGCAGGGAGGTTTCATCATTATTATTAAACTGTCTGCAGGTTGTCATGTGTCCTTAGCAGGGAGTGAACAAAGGTGTCACTGTTAGTCAAGAATGAACAAGGTGCCAGTACAGTAATGAAACACCACCTTTATTGAATTAGATACAGGTAATAAAAGAACAATACCCTCAGAGAGCAAGGAGACCCTTCCTTGGAGCAAGTTTTTCCTGTGAGAAATAGAGGCTTCTCAGGAGAGGTCTCTGTAAGATGGAACCGTAGAATAGCACCAGAACCAGGTTTAGGACCCGGCTACGTCCATAAGGAACAAGTCGCATGGAGGGGAGGATAGCACCAGAACTGGGGTTAGGACCCAGGCAAATTTCTGTACGGGAGTAGGACGCCACAGATGGAGATCCGACTGACAAGGCCTATGGTCAGTCTCAGAGAGGGTACTGGGCCGGAGTCCCTGGTAATGCCAGGCAAGTAATTGGACAGAACTGGAGAGCAACACTGGCGAGCATTGTCAGCCAGAGCCACAGGTCAAAACCAAGTGGGTAGTCAGACAAACTAGGGGTCAATAACAGAGGGGTAGTCAGTCAGAGGCAAAGGTCAAAGCCAAGCGGGTAATCAGACAAGCCAAAGGTCAATACCAGAGCGGGTAGTCAGCCAGAGCCACAGGTCACAACCAAGCGGGTAGTCAGACAAGCCACAACTGGTATACTGGGAGCAACGGAAGCCAAGCCAAGGGGTATACACAGAATCACAGGAGCAAGAAACAAATGACTGCACTGAAACACCACGTAAGGGCAACTCAAGTGGTGTCCAGGCAGTAATATATATACCACCATCATCAAGGAGATAGAGCACACAATTGGTGAATGTAGTTTTAAGAGCGGAGCGCAATGTCACCAGAGGAATTCCCTAGTGATGCATGCCCGCACAGATGCTGGGCGGATGTGGAAGAGCCAGCATGAAGACACGGCATGACAGCCGTGAGGAGAGCTGTCAGCCCTGGGGACCTGCCACTCAGGAAGTGCCCGGTTCCCTCGCAGTAGGTAAGTGCAAAAGCACTGACAAAAGGGCATAGTGACAGCTACAGTGTTTGGATTCTGGTGGGATGATTTCATATTGGTGATCCTAAGCATCATGGTGTTTGGTTACAGTTATGCCAGGTGTTTGATGTGAGTGCAGATGTGCTCATTGTTCCCAGTCCTTCCCTTATTTATCACAATTAATGTGCACATTGCAGTTGCTGATGAGAGGCACAGTTCCTGATCTCAATGGAAACATTTGAATTCTAACAACACACCCATAATTGTGGAGGAGGGGCAGGTGGAGAAGCATTATTGGCCAACTTCTTCTTTTCACCACATATACCTGAAATGGTGGGGGTTAGTTATGGTGTTGCTAGTGCCTCAGGCGCATCACTGGAGCTAGTCGTGGCAAGTGGAACCTTCATCATTCATCACCCATGTTACTGCTGTAGTCGACCCCATTCCTTTTCAGCTGCCTAACCATCCTACTGTTTAAACAACTCAGCAACAAGAACAGCAGTCACAAATTCTGAAATTACACCGGGGCATTTGACAATGACCAGTGGCCACTAGCCAACACAGAATGACTTGCTTGCACTAGGCCAGAAGGGCATTTTTTTCCCTCAGGGCTTGTTCTTTACAAAAAAAAGCCAGAGGCCTAAGTTACACAAATAAATGTTTCCTTAGGGCTTGCACCTCACGCAAGTCTACTTTCCTACAACTAATCAATGTTTCCTTGAGGCTTGGGCCTCTAAAAACAAGTCCTAGAAGTCATCCTCTACAAAATACTCCATCCCATCAAGTATCAGTCTGCCACAGTCAAAGCTTATGTCAGGGGGTCCCTGTCTTTGTCACGTTACATACCAATTTCTTATTTTATTTCCATTTTTTTATTATTATTAACTGTCCCCAACACTAATCAACAAAAATTACCCGTTCACCTGATTCTTTCACCGCAATCCACCAACACAGTCACCCTCATATCTCTTTTATACTGTACCTTTGTGAAATAAAACAACATTTGCTAAGTGTTGTGTGTATATTGATTTCAATGGAATGAGCTAGGCAAAAAAAATGGAAAAACTGCACTTTTCAAGGGAAATTTGTCACGAAGCATGAAGAGCCATTATTTGCCAATTTTGGTTTGAGGTGAACATTTTCTATGATCACTTATAGATACCACAATGTTTATGTTAAGCATGCAAAAGCCAAACCCCCATAAAATGAAAGGGAGAGCTGCTGTCACAAAAAATAATGTGGGCAGAAGCCACAGTGGAAGACAAGAGAAAGCCAGAGTAACACCCACATTATCATCATCTTCTTATGTTAAGGTCTGGTTGTGATAAGATGTATCCATTGTCCCCTCTCCAGTGCCCATATCATCCTCTTCCTCCTCCTCTGATGTACCACATTTGCCTCTGTTACCTCCCCCACCATCTGGCAGTCTGAAGATGTGAGGATTCAGCAGTTCATACCCATCCATTTGTCAGGGCTGTCAGGGATAGTACTGAGGTGATGGAGAGGATGATGGGATAAGATACAACAGTATGACATTTGTTGGGAACTGCGAGGATGATGGGATGATGACACTTCTGGATAAATAAATCTGAACCAGATATTAAGGAAGATATACTGGAACCTAATGGAGATCAGATAAAGGGCTTACAAAGACATCAAATCCAAAAAGGTTCTGGTCAGGGCAGGCAACAAGGATTAGACACAAGACACATGCCTTGTTGTGTACCCATCAGGCAGTAACAGGGGTTACTGGCTAAGCAGAGAAAGGGCTTTAAATAAGAGAACGGAAGAAATGTCATCATGTTGACGTACACACAACTCACTACTGCCTTGTATAATGTGGTAACCTCTGCTGATCACCTAATACTATGCACAGAGAAATGACAGTGTGAGCCCCTTGGAATTCGCCAGTTCCAACACTATTGCACATTGTGTGGTGTGCTGATCACACATGGCAAATGTGGTGGAGTGCAATCGAATGCATGATATCCAGCATATATATAAGACTAATAGGTGCGCGCTTAAAATGAGCTAAAAAATATAAATATATAACAAAAAGTGCCTCAAACCCTCTATCTAAATCTTAAGAGTAAAAAATATATAATTGTGCAATAGGTGAGTGCTATCAACGCAAATAGTGTTATACAACAATAATATACAAAGTCTAATCAACCTGATATACCATACACGTGCAGTATTAAAAAATAATAATAATTGTGATACTCATGGATTTAGAGTGAGCTAAATAATAGATCAGAAACTAAAATCAGTACAAAAATTTTTTTTAATTCTGATCATAAATTTATTATAAACAGGTAATTTATTACATTAAAAAATGTATCCTCACAGTTACCGCATACAAAAAACAGAATTGCTCAATGCATTTCATAACAGATGTTATTTCTTCAGGAGCTAATATCATAAGGGCAAAGACATAATAGAAAATGCCACATCCGACAGTGTAAATCTTTGGCATTTTCTATTATGCTTTTGCCATTATCATATTAGCTCCTGAAGAAATAACACCTGTTATGAAAAGTGTTGAGCAATTTTTTTTTTATGTGGTATCTATGAGGATGCCTTTCTTAATGTAATATATTACTGGTTTTAATAACTTTATAATCAGAATTAAAACAATTTTTTGTATTGATTTTAGTTTCTGAGCTATTATTTAGCTCAAGCAATAATATGTATTACCAGATACACGTATATATCATTGCTCCATTAAGGGATTATATTTACTTCTATTGGAATAGAAAGTTCAAACTTCCACTGAGGATTTACCCCTGATTTCCGGAGAAGCCCTTTGATGACCAAGTGAGGGTGGCTGGGATTCCCCACATGCCTGAATCAGCCCTGTGAAAGTCTCTTACAACTTAGAGGCAATATAGCGGCTCTGTCTTATATCTCTTATTGCTGTAAATTCACCATGACTCCAACAACACAGATAACGTATAGAAAAATTCATATACTGGGCAAGAGTGATGGGCTAGACCATTGAATGGGTGCCAGGTAGGCGCTTCTCTATTCGCTCCCAATGTGCAAATGAAATATTGAAGAATTCCTGCACTCCAATTCGGAGATCATGAGTAAGCGCTTTGTGAGTGAAACGCGTGGATCTGTTTGATATGTTGACATTCATCTAGCTGAAGTGCCTATGAGATATAAGTCTATCGTTTTCTTATTACACGGCCAGAAGACTGGAAGAACTTTTTATTTTATGAATAAAGTTTAATGTTTTAAGAAATTGGGCTTTTTGATTTTCTGAATTGGAGTGCAGGAATTCTTCAATATTTCAAAGTCTCTTACAACTTCCCAGGCAATCCGGGACCTGTGAGTATCTGTTTATTTCTTACTGATGATATACATCTTGTGGGCTTATAACGGGAGAAAAAACATCAAAGTGAACAGCTGAGTGAGGGCAGGTAAGTATACTTCCCCACACACTAATATAGCTTGTCTTGCAACCCGCTAGTCAAGCGTCCTCTTAGATATGCAACTTATTTTCTGAATTTGGACTGTTTGGGTTCATTGGACGGGCTATAATTAGAACTAGAGATTTTTTACTATCAATATCAATATAGAAGAGATCCCCACATATTTTGTGACTTTTCACTCTTTATTGTATGTGTTAATTAGGCACATTTTCTATTGCACAGATCACAGTATGTGTTGTGTTTTCTCTGTTTTTACATGTTACTATGTTTCACTAAATTTAATCTGCGGACACACGGATTCATCTGCAGTTTTATCTAGAAACTGATCAGGTGTGGTTTATTACTATACTATATGTGAATATCACAATTATTATAATTTTTTAATACTGCACGTATATGGTATATCAGGTTGATTAGACTTTGTATATTATAGTTGTATAACGCTATTTGCGTTGATAGTGCTCACCTATTGCACAGTTATATATGGTATCCAGCACTTCCCCTTCCTACACCCCTCAAAACCATTCCAGTCACACCTCCCCTAAGCCGATCCCCCACATCCTCACCCCCTATTTTTTTCCACTTTCATCCCCATGTGGACTGATAATTTACTCTGTTTCATTTTGCCATATTCATTACATCATTCATTTTTTATCTTAAATAACTCCCCACCTGGTGACTAGCTGCTTAGTAGTGCTAGTTGCCAGAATTATTTCCTTGTTAAATAGATGTATCAGCTGGGTGGACTGCAGACATCTTGTCATAGTGACGTCTGCACGCCTGTGCAGGCATACATTCAAATTTGCCATGTTTATCTATTTTTACTTTTGCTTGTATATGTTTGATTTTCAGTAAAAAGATTTAAAAAAAGAAAAAAAGATAAAGAAAATAGGTGGTATGGTGCATGTGCCCCGCTTTGCCAGGTGCTAAATTTAGTTGTGATCACATTCCTGGCAGAATCCAAAACACTCAGAGAGATGCTGAATATCATCTACAAAATCAGTGTTCCTACAGTGCACACCAAGCATTATATTCCATATAAGGTCATAACAACCTGCCCCATCACCAGCTGAAACGGTGGTCTCTACCAGGTGGAATCCCACTTTGTACAGGCTAGAGCATTTGTAAGAGCAGAATAAGGTCATTAGCGAGTACACAATGCAAAATTGGAAGGCTTTGGAGAGAACATCTTTGTCACCTGGGCAATGACAACCAATGTGTGATGTATGGGAGCTGCTGAAACCCTTTGAGCAGACAGCTATGCTGGTTAAAAGTATAGGGGCACAAATAAGCAAAATTATTCAGCTGATTGATTTATTATAGAAAAAATGGAGGAGCATGGCTGAGGAATCTTACCAGAATGACAACACAGAAAGCACCAGCTGGTCACGTATATGTGAAATCAATGGGTTTCTTTATGGGTGAAAAAAGTTAAATACCATGCATAAATTCCTGTGTTAAAAATAGGACTTTTAGACCATCCATAGTGGTTATGCCCATCCCAATTCCATCTTTTCTTCCCTTTCTTCATTGCTTTGATCCAAGAAAGGTCATGTGATGTATTTGTACCACCACCTTCTAAGTCATCAGTGGTCACCACCACCATTAGTCTCTTGCTCCTATCTTGATGGTGGCAAATATAAAATATCAACCCAGAACCATGGGGATATTTTGGAGTTGGAAGCACTATCTGCCAGACTAAGTAGGCTCCTACCTATGCTGCTGATGATGGATTTCTCCATATCAGAAAAATCAGCACTCTTTCAACTCTACTTATACTCCAGCAAGCACCAGAACTAGGCTCTATTTGTTCTATTTCTCTCTCACTCTTTCTCTCAAACCATCTTAATAATCACTTCACCCTTATCTACAACTACACTGGGCATAGAAGGACATTCTTATAGTATGGTAGCAGGAATTCTCACAGCCATAGAAAATAAAGATGGAAAAGTTATTGCTGGGAAATGGAGTGGTTTTAGTAAATAAGAGGACATTCTATAGTTTTCTCTATGGCTTAGTTAACCAGTAAAGGTATGCCCTTTGTTCTACTTAAGTCCAAACGTAAAATACTGGTAAATATAACTGCAATTTATGCAGCTTCTAGTGGAATCGAGGATATATGATTTATTGTATATTAATAAATTAAAAAAAAATTGCAGTCTAGGTAAGGGTACTTTTTTCATGATAGGGCATATACAGAAACTAATGGTGTCTTATGATAGTGCTAAATTTGTTAAAGAAAATGAGACATGACTTGTGTCACAGAAAAATCCATGAAGTTGCAGATTAACTAAAGTAAACTGTAACAAAACTATCAAAGTGTACATAGGTGAAAGTTAATTAACAACAAAGTTGTTAATTGTTATTTTAACATATCTTTTAATTGGTCATCATGGAATTCTCTACTTTTTCTGAACTCCTTCTGGAACCATCCCACAACTCTATAAACTGTAAGGCTTCACCTTTATCATAAATGGATCAAGACTTTTTTATTGAACTGCTAACAACATTGTGACATGACATTTTACTTGTGAAACGTTTAACTCTTCTCTTTATTTGCATGATCAGAACATGTAGCTGATACTGAAGATATGATATTAAACATGTGATATAAGCAGAGATCTTGAGACCAAGGTAAGTTGAGGATGCTGATCAGAACTGATTTAAAAAGTTAGTTGTCCTTTTCATAACTTTCTAAAACTGATCACAACTGTTGATGTGGAGAGTGAGGTTGATGTAGGAAGAAATCCAACAGCACCATAGGAGACAAATGCAAATTTCAGACATTCAGAGTGAGTTATACAACATTTTGACCCCTAAAACGCTAGAGTGGTTTTCAACGGATTGCTTCTCAATGTATTTCTGAACTCTCTCTAACATCCCCATTTAAATCAATTGTAATTTTTATTTTCATCCCATGGTTCAGTTGATTTGACTCAGAAACACTCCATCATCAGTTTGTATTAAATTTTGGATAATTTCAGTCTGACCTGTATTGCAGGTGACAATTTTATCATTGTTTTTATCTGCAAATTTCCACATATAATTCAACATGTTCTGTGAAATGAATGAATGATCACCTACAATGGAATCTAACTCTTTCTTTGCCAGATCTGCTCCTGATTATTATTTTGTCAATAAATTGATTTCAATGTAACATTTTTAGAGGAAGCACCACAACGTGTTAATAAGGCAAACTATGTGTCTCAGAATAGATACCAACTAATAAAATAAACATATAACCTGATAATGGGTTATTATCAGATATCTTCTATGCATTGAATAATTTCAGCAAGTAGTAATATCAGGTGTTAAATAGTTATTAAATGATAAAATCAGATAATTTCAGTATCAATTATTTGCAAAATAATTCATTAAATGACAATTTCATTTAGGGATAGGTCACTTAATTTTCTTAACACACGTTCTTAACATGGCAGATGTCTTTCAAGCAGCAGTCAGGTATATGGATATCTGCTTCACATTGCATCTGTAGTTGCCTGTATAGAATGATTTATTTTAGTCTGTCTCCACTTCACACAACAAAACAATGATCTTCAGTAGTCCTGAATGCTTCATATGTGTCTGTTGTTTTTACCAGACTATAAACTGAATCCATCTAGCAATAAGAAAATAAGAAAATACATCTGCATGTCTTTATTCATATGGCATTTTATAGAGCCCATAGATAAAGCAGGTGCAGTTGATTAGATACTTTGGTAACGTGAGAGAGAATTCTGTATGAGATTACTGTGAGATCACTGTGCAGGTTACTGTGAGATTACTGTGCATGTTACTGTGAGATTACTGTGAGATCACTGTGCAGGTTACTGTGAGATTACTGTGCAGGTTACTATGCAGTTTGTAGAATTTTCGTCCAAAGTGGATTAAAAGTCCAAAAAATCCACAGGAGAACTTCACAAAATTGACTGAACCTATAAGCTACTGTGATATTTTCCATCCATGGACTATGGAACATAAATTAAATAAAACAGTTAATAGTATTTTATTCTTGGTTGCTCAAAAAATATAAGCTAATGTCTATATTTAAAACCACGCATATTTCTACAGAATTGTCTGAAAGTATGTAAAAACGCATGTTAATGAATAAGTTACATGGAATAATATATCATAGAAAAGATTATTGAATGTATTTTCATATCTCTTGATACGTTTAAGTTAATAGTTACATAGTTACATAGTTATAAAGTAAATTGAGTTTAAACAAGACACCAGTCCACCAGGTTCAACCAGAAAAAGTGAATTATATAATAGTCATGTATTATGTGCTGTATATGTGTATATGTATGTTTCCTTCTGCTAGAAATGTTCCTAATCTTCTCTTAAATGTCCACTGTATCTGTCTTTACCCCATCCCTGGGCAAAAAAGTCCACAGTTTAACCTTATTATAGAACCTATTCCTCTGCTGATAATGTCCTCTCCTAAAATGTTAAGGGTAGACTTGTAATACATGTCTAATAATAAAAGGCTTGTAATAAAAAGTTTAATAGAGAGAGAGTCTTATATTAACCTTGCATATATATACACAATGTAATAAGATCCCATTCTAGATGTCTTTTCTCTACAGTAAGTAAACAAAGTTTGGGTAGACGTTCTTCATACTTCAGTTGTTCCATTCCCATAATTTATTTTCTTGCTTTTACCTGCACTATCTCCTTTTTCTGGTGCCAAAAACTACACAACATATTTGTGGAGAGGACTTACCAACAATTTTTTAAGTGGCAAAATTATGTTATCTACTTTTGTTTCAATACATCTTTTTATGCCGAAAACTATTTTATTTGTTTTAATGCTGTTCGACACTGATTACTGTTGACAATTGTTCAATATACAAGTATTCCAAAATCATTCTGTAGCCAGGGCCGGTACAAGGATTTTTGTCTACATAGACGAAGGTGCATTTTGATGCCCCCCCACCCCATCCACCAGTCCCCTCCACTGAAAGTGTGTGAGTTCATATATAATATAGATATAATATAATTCCTTTTGGATTCACACATGGTCAGGTTTTCCAATGGATGCACTGAAGACCACATCATAAGGAGAGCAGACTCCTGCCCTGAAGCTTTCAGCAACCTAACAGTAGCAGCCTGGGTACCCTGGAAACGCATACAGTTTTTTGGGACAAATGTATGCAGTAGGGGGCAATCCAGGACCCTCTCGTGATCTGGGTTCCAGACTTTGTACTGCATCTCTAATCTGTGTGAGCACACCTCTCACAGACAATGATCTCCAGGCCTGCCAGTTTGCCTCTCTGACACTAAATATCCCTTCCCTCAGCATGGGTAATGATGGAGGCATGATAATACCCCCTTGTTCATGGTGCCCATTGTGCCCTACCCTAAAAATGACCCTGTCGCAAAATTTTACACAACTGACCGACTTAAACATTATTGGTGATTACCCCTTACGCAATGTAGTATGAAAACATATCACTCTTATTCTAATACTACATGTAATCAAATTACAGGTTGCCAGATATTACAATTAATATCAAGACAATCACTGAAAGATTGTGTCTCACAAAGCTAAGCACTGTCATAATCTGCCCTCTATGCACACAAATAAAATAGCTGTGTGCTGACTTGCCTTCTGCTGATATTGTGTCCTCTTCTTCCTGGCACAGCTCCTCCATGAGCACTGAGCACTAGGTGTGTAACGGTTGGTGAAAATTCAAACGAGTCCATCATGGTGACACAGGGATGTCACAGCACAATTGTGTGGGGATTTTCTCTTGGACGCCTCTCGCTGCCTCTTCTCTCCCACACAGGCCTCCACATTGCCACCTGCTCTCTCCCTCATTACCCTCCACATTGACACAACAGGAGGAGAAATGAGAAAGGCAAGAAGAGGAGAACAAGAGAGAGACAAGGAGAGAAATAGGAAAGAAGGAGAGAAATAGAGAGAGAAAAGAAGGGGAGAGAGGCAAGAAGGGGAGAAAGAGAGGATGCAAGAGGAAGGATAAAGGAGCAAGAGGGGATAGAGAGGATGCAAGATGAGGGATAAAGAGAAAGGCAAGAAGAGGAGAAAGAAGGGGGATAAAGAGAAAGGGGCAGGTTGAGGGATAAAGAGGCAAGGGAAGGATGCAAGAGGAGAGACAAAAGCAATAGGGGGATAAAGAGGGAGGAAAAATAAGTGAGAACAAGTGGAATAAAGAGGCAAGGGGGTAAAAAGATAAAGGGGAAAGAGGGAGGAAGAGTTAAGAATGGAATAAAGAGAAAGAGGCAAGGGGGGAGAAAGAGGCAAGAGTGGGATAAAGAGGCAAGGGGGGAGAAATAATATATTTCTCTGCATCTTGCCTCCCTTGTACTTCTTTCACCCCTTTGTGCCTCTTTCTCCCCTTGCACCTCTCTTTCTTGCCCCATGTACTTCTTTCACCTTGTGCCTCTTTCACCCCCCTGTGCCTCTTTATCCCCCATATACTTCTTTCACCCCACCTTGTGCCTCTTTCACCCCCCTGTGCCTCTTTATCCCCCATATACTTCTTTCACCCCACCTTGTGCCTCTTTCACCCCTCTGTGCCTCTTTCACCCCACGTACTTCTTTCACTCCTTTGTGTCTCTTTCTCCCCCATGTACTTCTTTCACCATATACTTCTTTCACCCCACCTAGTGCCTCTTTCACCCCCCTGTGCCTCTTTCTCCCCCATGTACTTTTTACCCACCTTGTGTCTCTTTCACTCCACCTTGTGCCTCTTTCACCCCCCTGTGCCTCTTTCGCCCCATGTACTTTTTACTCACCTTGTGCCTCTTTCACGCCACCTTGTGCCTCTTTCACCCCTATGTACTTCTTTCACCCCACCTTCTGTCTCTCTCACCCCCCTGTGCCTGTTTATCCCCCATGTACTTCTTTCACCATGCACTTCTTTCACCCCACCTTGTACCTCTTTCACCCCACCTTGTGCTTCTTTCACCCCCTGTGCCTCTTTATCCCCCATATACTTCTTTCACCCTGCCTTGTGCCTCTTTCACCCCTCTGTGCCTCTTTCTCCCCCATGTACTTCTTTCACCCCACCTTGTGCCTCTTTCTCCCCATGTACTTCTTTCACCCCACTTGTACTTCTTTCACCCCTTTGTGCCTCTTTCTTGCCTCATGTACTTCTTTCACCCCCTTGCACCTCTCTTTCTCCCCCTGTATTTTCATCCTCTGCACCTCTTTCTCCCTCTTCTATCTCTTTCTACCCTCTGTACCTCTCCCCCACCCCTTGTACCTCTTCCTCCCCCTTGCACCTCTCTTTCTTCCTCCTATGTACTTCTTTCTCTCCCCCCATTGTGCCTCTCTTTCTCCTCTGTACCGCTCCCCCCGTACCTCTTTCTCTCCTCTCTACCGCTCCCCCCCTTGTACCTCTCTGTCTTCCCCCATGTACCTCCTTATGCCTTTCTCTTCTTCTCCACACTGCCCGCACTGATGACAGCCAGGACCGCATCACTCTCTGAGATGCTGCGTGGTGCATGCTGGGGTTTTCTTCCTCAGTCTGGGCACCAGTTTTAAAGCTGCACTGGCCTCCGGACAGAGGAAGGAAAACACTAGCATGCTCCACGCGGCCCTACGGCTGCCGGCTGTCATTATTGCGGGCAGTGGGGAGACACAACGTAACTAAATAGATGAAAAAAAAAATATTTCCGTTTCGGCTCCCCTCCGCTGCAACGCCCTAAGACGGCTGCCTAAGCCGCCTTATGCTAGCGCCGGCCCTGTCTGTAGCAATGAGTCTCCTAAAATTCTTCCATTAAATTAATGTCCACTTGTTTGTCCCAAATACATAACTTTACACTTTATTACATTAAATGTCATATTCCTTTTGTTGTCACAGTCTGCTATTTTGTGTAATGCTTTCTGTGGAGAAGAAACATCCTGCTTTGAATTTATTAGCCTGTACAATTAAGTGTCATGTATAAATAGTGACATTCTGCTTTTTATATTTATTTACAGATCACTCACAACTCTAACTGCATTGGAGAATATTATATTTATAACAAAACTCTATTCCTTAACCTTCAAAAATGTTTCTATCCAATTGCAAAGGTCATTCCCTAAACCCTGTCTACTTATTTTTTAGGCCAGTCTCCTGCATATATATATATATGTATATAAGTATATATTGCTAGATAGCTACTTACTTCTTCACTTACTTCTTCACTTACTTCTTCACAGAAGCTTCCTAGATTTGTTTGACAAGTGGCACAATCTTTTCCTCATATAACTACATTGTCTGATGCAAATAACTTTTCACTGTGTAATTGTGAATGTTACCAATTATTATTCTTCAAGCAATTTCTCAACTTCAGAGATCAAGTTCATAATTTCCAGATTAATTTTTTAGTTCCCTTCTTACATGAAGGCGCTAAACTGGGGTTAGAGCAAGCTTGTGGCACTCAGTCTGTGTAGATAGGTTTAAAGATTCAAAAAGTGGTCTTGCTTACACTGCACCAATGAGAGAGCTCACCCAGAGAAATTGAATAGAATGAAATGAATATCACATTATCTACACAACTGGTGCTCTGTTAGAGAACACAATACAGAGGTAGCTTTTAATTAAGGTTTTAGAAATGAAAATTTAAATAAAGATGACAGGTCTGCTTTAAATGGGGCTTTTAACTCCCTGAATGCTAGAGAGGTCCCTAAGGAATTTTATACAGTAAGTTGGAGAACTTTACTGTTCAAGGGAGATTAAGACCCATTTAAAACAATGTGTATTGCCTATGGTTCAACCGATATGTTCCAGAATATATTGCTTTCTTCATAAGACTTTCTACATAAGAATTTCCTGTGACATTATCACATAGAAAAAGTCGTATTTCTCACAGTTTGGATTTTTAAATGAACCATGACCATCATTAGCAACAACAACCAGACAAAGATCACAGAATTTATACTACTGGGACTACAAGGCCCTCAGAGTCTGAAGAAATGTGTATTTGTTCTGCTCCTCATGCTGTACATCATGACATTATATGGAAACATCCTGATAATTACATTGTTTCTGGCAAGTCATCACCTCCAATCACCCATGTACTTTTTCCTCTGTCACCTTTCCTTATGTGACATGTTGTTGTCTACAAGCATTGTCCCCAACCTTCTATGGACTTTATTAAGAGACAGTAGCAGTATATCTGTCTTTGACTGTCTTTCACAGTTTTACATCTCTAGTGTATTTACTGGTTCTGAATGTTTCTTACTCACTGTGATGTCTTATGATCGATACCTGGCCATCTGTAACCCATTGTACTATATCTCAATTATGAGTAGACAACTTTGTTTTTATCTAGTTATGTGTTCCTGGGCTCTAGGTTTTTTTATCAGTCTGATTTACATAATTCCAATCTTCCTCTTAGAGGTTTGTGGATGTAATATTATTGACAACATCTTCTGTGACCTTGCTCCTCTTCTTGAAGCGTCATGTACAGATACATATATTATGGAAGTAGAGGTCATAGTGCTTTCTCTTCCTGTTGTCCCTGGTCCCTTTTTGTTTATCATTTCAACATATATCAGAATTTTCCTCAGCATAATCAAAATCTCCTCCACCACTGGGAGACAAAAAGCCTTCTCTACCTGCAGTTCTCATCTCACAGTTGTGAGCACATATTATGGGATACTTTCAGCTAAATACACTGTTCCATCCAAAGGCCAGTTATTCAATTTGAATAAAGTCATATCTCTGTTGTACACTGCAGTCACACCAATACTAAACCCAATCATCTATAGTCTTAGGAATCAGGAGATCAGGTCAGCTCTCAGTAAATGGATGTCTATTAGGAACTAAAGTTAAGGATAAGATGTTCAAAGAGGTTAGTGGTTAACTCATAAGTTAATATGTTATATTATTCATCAAGCAAAGGAAATAAAATTCTGGGGCAAATCAAATGGAGATATAAAACATCCACAACATCCCATTGCACTGGGGATTTGTCTAGAATTCAAAAGGTTACAATCTCCTTTTAAATTATTGGGAATTTTCATTTAACCCTGTAGTGTAGCTAGTTTGCTCCACAATTGCTCCTCTTCACTTTGATAAATAAAGCCAATAGTTACATAGCTAATGAGGTGTAAAAAGACGCTAAGGTTCAACAAGTTCAAGCTTTCATGTTAATGTTGCCATTGATTGTGTTTAACAACTGCATCAGTTTAATTACACACTATCATTTATCAATACGTGAGAACAAATGTAAGCCATGTAAATTATGGGATTTTTTTCTTACCAATAAATCCTTTTCTCTTAGTCCATTGAGGGATGCAGGGACCATGGGGTTCAACAGTGTGCCTATAGGAGGCAGGGCACTCTAAGCAAAAAACTCCTCACATTTCCTAGCTGCTAACCCCTCACTCTGCCCAACTGCCTTCAGTTTTTGTTTAGCCGAATCATGAAGGGAATTGCAGTAAAACAGATCCCCCAGAAAAGGCAGTACATTCTCAACAACATGTTTTCTGTGGGTGGGAAGCCCTACATCCCTCAATGGACTAAGAGAAAAGGATTTATTGGTAAAAAGGTAAAAAATACCATTTTCTTTAGCGTCATTGAGGGATGCTTGGAGACCTACCAAACCATCCCAAAAAATGTGGGAGGGAAGAAAACGAATGAACAATGCCCTATACAACTTGACTCCCAAAACTAGCATCTTGAGATGCAAAAATGTTTACTTTGCAAAAATTTGTGAACTTGTAAATGGATGACCATGTAGCTGCTTTGTATAAATGGTAAACAGTAGCTTGGTTCTTCATGGCCAATGAAGTACTAGTGGACCTAGCAGAATATGATTCTAAATGGAGATGGAACAGATTTTAGTCTGTAAGCTTGTCTGGCATGTTAATGACATGTCTTTGAGGTGTGAGGTTGAAACCAAGAACTACTGGGCCAAAATGGAACTATGAGGATGGTGTGCAACATCTCCTCCTTTATTTTGCAGTGTATTCATAGCTAGTGGGGGGAAGGCATACAATAGTCTGTAATTACATGGAATTGTTAGGACATCCACTGCTATTGGTTGTGGATCCCTTGCTGTTGTACAGAATGTTGAGTCAGGATTACTCCCATGGATCTGAGGTGAGCCACTAACAGAAACCTCACCTTGGTAAAAACTCTCAGAGCTGTGATAAACCACAAATTGAATGTGTTGATTTTTTTATGCAGACATCGAGATATTTCCAGTGTTTGGGACAAACTGGGATTTGTAGGTATGCATCTGTAATTTAAGATGTGAGAAATTCCTCTGGTTCCATGACTGCTACCACTGGCTTGATAGACTCCATCTTGAACCTGGGAACTTTGAGAAACTGGTTTAGTTTTTAGATCCAGGATAGGATGAAATCCTCCATCTTTATTGGGTACCATAAAAAGGTTGGGATAAAAGCCTTTGAATGTTTTTTTGTACTGGTATTATTTTTTCGTCTAAAAACTGACGGATAGCCTTATGAAAAGCTTCCTATAACATCTCTTCTTTTGGTACCCTGGACATGAAAATCAATGAGGTGAAAGTTTTGTACCCTTCTTGAATGTACCCACTCGTCTGAAATTGACATCCTCCATTGTCATGTGAAGCATCAGAGTCTTCCCCCTATAGGGGATTTGTGGGGTACACCATCCTCCAAACTTCATGCTGTAGTGATTTTGGAATCTGAAGCCTTTGGGTATATTTTTCTTTTGTACCCAAGTGTCTTGGTTTTTAGATGAACACTCAGACAGAACGGTAAGGTTAAAATAACTTTATTAGAATAAAGTGCATACACGGGTGAAGGCTCTAGGCCTACAAGCAGAACAGGAAAATATACCAGGAATACAGTAATAAGGTTTGCACTAGACAGTAGGATACTGTTAATACATCAGAAAGGATACGGTTAGCAACGGAGCGTGGCAACAGGAACTCAGGAACTAAATCGTTCTCAGGCAGGCCAGGTCATACATGAATCAGCATAAGCACAGAACAAACTTCAGGAACTGGTACACCACGAAAGAGCGCCTAAGGGAGGACTTCCCAGGGTATATAAAGGCAAGTCCTAGTGGTAGCAATTAAAACCAGCCAATCAAAGAACGGCAGTGATAATAATGTCGCCGTTCAGAATAGGAAAGCACGGGCACGGTGATACCAAGTAGGTTTTGCTCTACTAAAAAGAAAGGAGCCTCCAGATGAATGAGTAGAATTTTGTCTGGAGGAAGATTTACTTCTATAAGTAAAAGACCATTTCTTATTGTCAAAACTTTAGGTCCTTTAACCTCCAGTGACGTGGCTGACAATTTTGTCTAACTCTGCCCCAAACAGGTGGGATACTTTGAAAGGCAAGGATATTAGAGCATTTTGGAAGCAAAATCTGCATTCCAAATCTTCAACCATGAAACATGTACTGTAAGAGTTGGTGCTTAACATTTAGATGCCAACTTAGCTATCTCCAATATATCTTCCCCAATGTAGGAGGTGGTCTCCTGGAGGTAGCCTATGACTATCTGATCAAGCTCTTCATAGTCATGGAAAATAACAGCAGGTTTCTATTTACGTTTAGAAAGAGATTTGGCTGAGTACTTAGGGGCTTGGTCATCTGAGACTGTCAGGACATCTAAGATAGCTTTAATTAAAGGAGCAGTAAACTTTTTTTTAATGAAAAAAATATAAATTGTAGGGATTTTCTTATTAAGTAAAATAATGGTACTCCCACTGCCAAGAGATTTATATTTCCAGAGTTATTACAGTTTAAACCCATGTTTTTTACATTAGCAGTGCCCCCTAGTGGTCAAATTCTAATTAAATTTCCTGTTAGATTCTAATGGAGAGGAAAGTCAGAAAAGTCAGAGACATACAGTTCTCCATAGAATGTGATAGAATGCCTGTCACTTCCTGTCAGTTAGAACTATCAGGAAGTAAACACAGTAAATTAACTTCCTTTCAGAACTATCAGGAAGTAACCACAGTAAATTCACTTCCTGTCAGATCTATCAGGAAGTAAACACAGTAAATTCACTTCCGGTCAGTTAGAACTATCAGGAAGTAAACACAGTAAATTCACTTCCTGATTATTTAAACTGATATAAATTTTGAATAAAACCTCTGACAGCAGTGGGAGTGACCTTGTTTTATTCAGCAGGAAATGCTCTGTAAAATATGTGTTTTCATAAAAAAAGTTTACTGCTCCTTTAAGGTATCTATGGATTCTGAATCTGAGTCCTCTAATATGGAATCCTCTTCAATGGATGAGAAACACTCATAACTGTCACTAGCCAATTCACCTTCAACGTAAGAGGAATCTGAGGGCGAATAGAGGATGTTTTTCACGGTTTTTTGGTTTTTGGTATTTGAACTGGTATACAAGGTGCTTCTGGTAACCATCCTGTATAAAAACCTCTCTAATTTGTCAAGGAAACCTGGTAAAGCTTTGACCCACTCTGAATAAAGCATAAGGGGTTCATCTGTAAATGTGGAAACCCAATTAGCCTCTAAATCCAAACATTTAGAACTCACAGACATATTGTTTGTGACTTTGGACTGGCATTTTATTTACATGAATTAGAATTACTTTTATTGCTCTTAGTTTCTTCTCCTCTTTGCTTACCATACTGAAGTAATGAAGGAAGAGAATTAATGAAACATTCATTAATTTAACTAGTCCATTGGAACATAAGCTCAGATTCCTCCAAATTGATCAGAATTAATAATGTGCAAATGTCGCCAAGTGACCAGTATAATCCGGAAACAATTGCAGTTCAAAACCATGTAATTATACATGTAAATATAGTGTGCCCACAAAGGGATGACCACTGTAATTGCAATAAACGGACAGACTTGAGTCCCCACAAAATATAATCCATATATTAGCAATATAAGACTTTTGCTCAAAAGGAGATGGCAGTGCAAGGGTTAACAAAGTTATCAATGTAACAAAACAATGCTGCACCTGCAGAGCCTGCACAGTAACAGTGGCCCAATTATCTCTTTCATGTGCAGAGTGCCCTGATCCTATAGAGTTAGAGAAACCTGCTTTTGTCCCAGTCAAAGAAACACCACTTTCATGAGAAGCTCTGGAGCTGCTGTAAATAATGGCTGCCACTTTGTGAGGTAAAGTGTGTGCTTGCCTCCAGAGGGCGCCAAAATTCATCTGAGGAGAAGGAAACCAGCAATGCAAGCAGTACTACATAGTGTTCTGTGTGTAGATCACAGAGCAATATACAGTAAAATAAATGAAGTATTAATTAAAGAATAAAAACATGAATAAAGAATAATAACAAATAATAAAATAAATAAGTAAAAATAAACTTATTTTTTATCTAAGTAACAATGAGTAAATATAATAAAAAAATCTAAATCAGTAAAAAAACCTGTGTATGTCTTACAAAGATCACCTACTAACTATAAAGCTTCTCTCCCTCTCAGCCGAAGGCTGAGCTTGTGCCTCTATGATTAAGATTATAAACTGTTCCAAAGGAAGCTACAAATCAAAGAGTTAATTAATAGGCTCTCTCCTCACAAAGTGAAGGCCCTGAGTTCAAGAGAAATGAAAATTAATAAAATAGCTAACAAACAAAGTTTTTGCGGGAGAAAAGTTGCCCTGGACCTCCTTGAGGGACACTCTAAAAATCTGAAGGCAAGTGGGTGCGGGGGAGGGGTTAGAAGCTAGGATGTGGGAGGAGTTTTGCTTAGAGTGCCATTCCTCCTATAAGCACCCTGCTTTGCCCCACGGTCCCTGTATCCATCATTGACACTAGAGAAATTGTATTTCCTTGTGCTAAATTCTGTGTGGTTCATTCTAGTTAGGGAAGAATACAATGATTATACAAGATCATTATTCTTAGGAAACATGCAGTTTTACAAGAAGCAAAACAAGATTTCTGAATTGGATTAGCTTTTTCCAGAGGAAAACTCTGGAATGTTTTGAATAAAAATTATTTATTTTATTTAGAAAATGTTTTACCAGGAAGAATACAATGAAATCAGGCCTCGCAGACAGGAACAAGAATTACTACAGAATACAAACAAAACAATGTACTTCCCGGTAGTGCAATAAACAGTTCTTAAAGGGATAGTAATGTTCCACAAGAAAAGCAGCTCCAATTAATCTTCATAGTATTTGGACTTTGGAGAGTTTTATTTCAATACTGTCAGAGTTGTAGTTCAAGAGTAATTCAATGACAATGTATCCCCCTCCCTCCCCTTTTACTGATGTAACACTGCTCAGCCAGATCAGAAGGGAGGTGCCCAGGTAGACTGCAGAGAGGGACAATCTTCAATTAAGATAAGGGAAAAACCTGAAAAACTTGTCAAGGGGACAGGGCTTTCATTGTTCTCATAGGAAGAAGATTGTCCCCTGCTGTTATCTGTCTGGTCTGTGGACTGGATTCCACATCTGAGAAGACATGGCTTACACTAGGTAAAAGGGGCGTGAGGGGAAACTTTGCTTGTGAATAAGACTTATATCATTCTTCATGCTTTTTAATGCCTACAAAATAAAATAAAGATAAAACGAAGTATTACTATCCCTTTATGGTTTTTTCTTATGCTCACTGAAGAAAGTGAGCAGTAAACTGGGAGGGAAGGGGATAATTTGTCATTCAATTACTCTTGAACTACAAATCGGACAGTATTGACGTAACACTCTGTGGTCTAAATACTATGAAGATTAATTGGAGCTGCTTTTATTGTGAAATATTACTATCCCTTTAAGCAACATCCTAAAAAAACTGTGGTGGGATTATTCACCAAATGAGCAAATACTGACTATATGTTAGAGTAGTTGTTCTCAACCATTCTAGTGTCGCGACCCTTTGATACAATTTCCCAAGTTGTGGTGACCCCTTACAGTAAAATTATTTTAGTTGCTCCTTCATCGCTGTAATTTTGCTACTTTTATGAATCGAAATATAAATATCTGAATGTTTTAGGCAACCCCGGCAAATCGTCATTCGACCCCCAAAGGGGTCCCGACCCACAGGTTGAGAACCATTGTGTTAGAGCCAAGAGTTATGTTCAAATTGTTTAGTCTGACTAATAATACAGACATAAAAGGAATCCAAATTTCAACATGTGGAATATCAAATGCCAGTTTATTTTTGGAAAGAGTCTGGTTCAAACTTGGAAGGGATAAAATATAATTAAAACACAAGACACCTTTATTAACTGTAATTAATAGAAGGTTACATAGAAGGAATATTACAATTTATCTCAGTAATCATTACTATATGTGAGCCATTGTGCAATGGTTCCAAAAGAGTATATGGCATCGGGATGGGGGTTACAGTGAAAGGGCAATCTGAACCAGTACCATTGGTTCCACAGGACAAATGATTAGTAACATCAACACACATTAGGAAGCCTAGGTCTTGGAAATGACTAACACCGAGATAAATATACTCATCTCATTTCAATGATATATAATGATAAGGTTGTTGTGTTTGAACTAAGGCTAAATCACTATCACGGTGCCCGTGATTCCAGCGTCTGGGCAACATTGCTACTTCCGGGTTTACTATTGCACAATTCTTATTGGCTATTGGGCTCTGGCTCTTCCCAGGGTTTTCCTTTTTAAACTCTCTTCTGTCATCCTTTCAGTCAGAGGTGTAACTAGAAGCCACCGGGCCCTGGTGCAAGAATTGCCATGGGCCTCCCCCCCTCACATTGGCCCCCTCATCCACATTGCCCCTTCCACAATGCCCCCTTCATCTCCACAATGCCCCCTTTATCTCCACAATGCCCCTTCCACAATGCCCCCTTCATCTCCAGAATGCCCCCTTCATCTCCACAATGCCCCCTTTCACAATGTCCCCTTCATCTCCACAATGCCCCCTTCCATCTCCACAATGCCCCCTTTCACAATGACCCCTTCATCTCCACAATATCTCCACAATGCCCCCTTCCATCTCCACATTTCCCCTACCTCCAGTCCCTGGTGGTCTAGCAGAGCATCTTTATAGATCTGTGCCTCCTTCGGCACAGATCTCTGTAACTGGAGCTCCCGCGCGCCGCTGTAGTAATGCAGAGGCTGGGAGACGATGTCATCTCCCAGCGCTCTGTATTACTACAGCGGTGCGCCGAGTGGGAGCTCAGCCCAGGTAAGTGACTGCTGCGGGCGAGGGGGTCGCAGGCGGTGGCCGGGCCCCTGGAGTGACGGGCCCAGTCGCAGGTGCGACCGCTGCAACCCCTATTGTTACGCCACTGCTTTCAGTTCCCTTTCATGGTGTACCCATGCCTAGCATTTGAGTTACTGCTTGTTCCTGTTCCGGGTATGACCTGGCTCGCCTGACTACGCTCCTGTGTTCCTGACGCTCCTGTGTTCCGATTCCATTGCTGACTAGGACTGGCTGACTATCTCCGTGTGTACCGACCTGGCTTGGCTGACTATCTGATTCCATTACTGACTAGGACTGGCTGACCACCACCGTGTGTACCGACCTGGCTTGGCTGAGTATCTGATTCAGTTACTGACTAGGACTGGCTGACTACCACCGTGTGTACTGACCTGGCTTGGCTGAGTATCCGATTCCGTTACTGACTAGGACTGGCTGACTATCTCCTTGTGTACCGACCTGGCTTGGCT
The DNA here is from genome assembly GCA_037306005.1 of Rhinophrynus dorsalis. Classification (NCBI taxonomy): domain Eukaryota; kingdom Metazoa; phylum Chordata; class Amphibia; order Anura; family Rhinophrynidae; genus Rhinophrynus; species Rhinophrynus dorsalis. The sequence goes on along the minus strand of CM074721.1, from coordinate 551,379,571 downwards.
GAGTATCTGATTCCGTTACTGACTAGGAGTGGCTGACTACCACCGTGTGTACTGACCTGGCTTGGCTGAGTATCCGATTCCGTCACTGACTAGGAGTGGCTGACTACCACCGTGTGTACCGACCTGGCTTGGCTGAGTATCCGTTTCCATTACTGACTAGGACTGGCTGACTATCTCCTTGTGTACCGACCTGGATTGGCTGACTATCAGATTCCGTAGCTGACTAGGACTGGCTGACTACCACCATGTGTAGCGACCTGGCTTGGCTGGGTATCCGTTTCCATTACTGACTAGGACTGGCTGACTATCTCCATGTGTACCGACCTGGCTTTGCTGAGTATCAGATTCTGTTGCTGACTAGGAGTGGCTGATTACCCCGTGTGTACCGACCTGGCTTGGCTGAGTATCAGATTCTGTTGCTGACTAGGAGTGGCTGACTACCCCGTGTGTACAGATTTGGCAGTTCTGGCTTCTGATCTTCAGGGTGCGTACCCTGTGTTCTATTCCACCTACTCTCACTTTCGTATATGTAACGGTTTTATTGACACTCAGACACAGAAGGATTGGGTAAAATGCAATTTTATTAAAGAAAACCGTAAATGAATAACCCTCGCGGGTCCAGTATGTATGCAACAGCATATTACTGACACAGGACAGGTAGTAGTACAAAATACCCACACAGGTCCAGTACAAATATACAATACAACACTATACTGACATAGGACAGGTTTCAGTTCGTGTGAGTCCAAATGATACAGATAATGATTACTATTAGGCCCGGAGGACGGGTAGGCCTTAATAGTGAAATGGCCCTTAATATACTCTCTACGCAGAGAGTGACACAATGGCGACCAAGGCAGCTACAGCAATGAAGGACCTAGACAACGACAGACTACTGGAGCTGCCAGAGGAGGACTGCCACGGAGGCACGGAGTAACGCCAATCAGTGACTGCTAGAGCTGTACCCAATGTGCCAGGCACCAACCCACAAGGGGTTAACAAATGCTCAGACCCAGAATTGAGTACCAGATGGAGAAAACGTGAGGCACCCAGGAGACCAACCTCAACAGGCAGTATAGGTCAAGCGTACCGTGGTGCTACAGCGGGACACACAACACCGGAAGAGATCACAAGGCACAATACTGATCGGGTTACAGCAACTGTCTGCCTGAGCAGCAACAGGGGCAACAGAGGATCTGTCCATGGACAGAGAGAGAGACTGCCGTATGGCCCACAACTGGATACCAGATGGGTAGAGACAAGGTCGGGTCGGTACACAGAGCAGGAACGTCACCCAATCCGGGTCAGTAAACAGAGCAGGAACGTCAGCCAGGCCGGGTCGGTACACAGAGCGGGAACGTCAGCCAATCCGGGTAGGTACACAGAGCAGGAACGTCAGCCGGTCCGGGTCGATACACAGAGCAGGAACGATTCAGGCAGAGTTGTCAGGCAGTCCGGGTCATACACAGGAAACACATGAATTCAGGAACAAGCACTGGTAATGGAAACACCACGAAAGGGCCCTGCAGAAGTGACAGGGCTCAGTATATAAAGGCATTTACTGGGTGGAGCAGCACTATGTAGCACTAAGACTGACTCAGGAAGAAACATAGTAATAATGTTGCCAGCAATAACACGGGCACCATGATAGCATACCAATACAGTGCCTGCCTGGCCTGTCTATCCCCGAAGTCACCAGGGGTCTGGTCATTTGCAAGTATCTTTGTGCTGCCGCTGCTCACCCTAGAATTCTAGGGATTGGTCACTGCCAGTGTCCTGTCTGTGCTGCCTCCGCTTACCCTAGCTTTCTAGGGATTTGGTCTCGGCTAGTGTCCTGTCTGTGTTGCCTCCGCTAACCCTAACGTTCTAGGGGTTGGTCATAGCCAGTGCCCTGTCTGTGCTGCCTCCACTAACCCTATATTCTAGGGATTGGTCACCGCCAGTGTCCTGTCTGTGCTGCCTCCTCTAACCTTGGCGTTCTAGGGATTGGTCACTGCCAGTGCCCTGTCTGTACTGCCTCCATTGACCCTAGCGTTCTAGGGATTGATCACTAACAGTGTCCTGTCTGTGCTGTCTCTGCTGACCATAGCGTTCTAGGGATTGACCACTGTCAGTGTCCTGTCTGTGCTGTCTCCGCTGACCATAGCATTCTAGGGATTGGTCACTACCAGTGTCCTGTCTGTGTTGCCTCCACTATCCCTAGACTCCTAGGGAGTTGCCCTGCAGTTACCCATCACCATATCTCACCTTGCTGTGGTGTGGGACTGTTGTGGTTCTTCTGTTCCTGTACCTGTCCACGGATCAAGCCTACAGAGTCCTATTGTTTATTACACTGTGATTCTTCCGTCCATCCTGACCTGCGTCAGATTTGGGAAGTACTAAGGTACAGACCTCATCTGGACCTGAGTTGGGTGATTGTTTTCTGTTTATTTTCATTAAAGCTTTTAACCTTACCTAACTGTCTGAGTGTTCTTACAAACCATGACAATTACCTAAAAAGATTATTAAATGTCCTATATTTTTTATCTCCCAAATGGTAGTATAGACGTCAAGAGGTACAATTAATTCATAATAAACAAATAATTTCTATTTACAATCTTCAAGTTTTTTTTACATGTCTGTATCTGAGTTCATTTGAATTATAAATAGTTTATTTTGAAATATGAGTCATAATTTCAGATTGCTTAGCTATTAACCCAAGTTGTTCACTTATTTAGTTTATAATAGATGAATCTGTTTTCATATTTTGTAAAGTTAATCTCGTAACAGTCAACTTGTTAAGTAATACAGTAGCTTTTAATTCTTAATTACAGAGGTTAAATCTGACTTTTCAGTTGACATGAGGGTAACCACATCATTTTTAATACTAATATTCATTTCCTGAGTTTTTCATGTTTATAATCAGATAACTTGACGAATCATGATCACTGCATCACTAAACTAGTGTCCTGTAGTTACTAAAACATCAGCATTATTCATTAATTTTCTGCAAACACCTTTATCTTTTTCATATTTGTAATTAGTAACTTTAATGTAAGTTACATTCATAACAATATTGTTGCTTTTCCACATAGCTTCAGTACACTAGTGGTCAAAAGTTTTGGTACACGTCAATTTTTGCTACATTTAGTTATTGCCATATAACTTGAAAATACATTAGAAAAACATATAAACATTGGGTATTTCTAAAATCAAGACAAATATTATAATCTATTTAGCAGGGGCTTTTTTTTAGCTTTTGTAGATGTGTAAAATATTTTTAGTGGCAAAATTAAAATAAGTGCATTTGTTACATTTGTTTCATCTTATTTTTTAAATTGTTGTAGAGAAAATTTGATGAAAAGAATGGTATCGTTAGAAAGACCATCTTATTGCTAGAAAAACAGTATATAATATATGTGGGTACATTAAATGAGTAAGAGGAAAATTACAGCTAAAAACAAACACTTTAGAAGTGTTAAAACAGACATAGTCCAGAAGTGTTAAAACAGCCATGGTCCAGAAGGGCAATGGCTGTTTTAACACTTCTTCTGTGATGGATGATGAAGGTTCCACTTGCCACCACTATCTCCAGTGATGAGACTGAGGCAGTAGCAGCACAATAAGTAGCCCCCAGTCTATGTGGAGAAAAGTTGGTTAATGATTCTTCTCCACTTGCCCCTCCTACATAATCATGAGGGTGTTGTTAATCGAATATACATTTTTCCATTGAGAGCAGGAACTGTGCCTCTCATCAGCAGCTGCAATGTGCACAATGTGTGTGGTAAATAACACCTTGGGGCACAACTGTATCAGAAAGCAAGTACTGCCACTGTCACTATATCCCTTGTCCACACCCAGTTAAGGACAAATGACAACTTGCTGTCAGTTTAATAGTAATGATGAACCCTCCCTGCAGCATCTTTGCATATTGTGAGGGATGAACTCTCCTCAGATGCCACTTGATGCCCTGCTTGTGATTTTCCTCTACCAAACTGGAATATGTGGTCAGTACACCACACAGTGGCTATCACTGGTGCTGGCAAGTGGAACATGTCCTAGTCCTTCATTACTTTTTGACCCCATTCCCACTGTGTTCACAGTGGTCAGTTGCATACTAACCTGCTCCTCTGCATCCCGCTGCCCTTGCAACTCAGCAACAGAAGGAATTAGACCAGTTGCAAATTCCACAACTCACTGCTGGTGGTGGTGATGCCCATCATCATCTCTGTGTCCCATTTCTTCTCAGTTTCTACTGAAAAGACCATAAATGTCTCTTCCACCCGAGCTTCTCCACCATCATCACCACCACCACTAGTCACTACATGCTGTTGCTTCTCTATTACAGACATCTCACAGTTCATTGGAGCATATAATGGGCAATGTGACTGAGTGTCCACTAATGTTACACTTGCCATTTCTTGGTGACGTGAAAAAGGCAGACTATCAGCAGTAGCAGCAGGCACAGGCAGCTTATATGTGCACCTGGTGTTAGTGGCGGTATTATTATTTTAGTGCCTGCTATCCACCACCAGCTCTGGCTTTTTCAGGATCATATTCCACTTGGTCACTGTAGTGAAGGGAAGGGGAGGACTCCTAGAGCCAGAGGAATGGTGTGGACTCCCTTGACCACTAGTCTGAATACTCTCAAATGTTTCCCCTACCACTCCCCTAATACTAGTCCCAATGTCTGCTTCACCATTACTGTTACGACTGGTAACACCAACCATATCAAGTTCAGCCCCATAGTCTTCCTCCTCACAATCACTACTAATATGAGGATACTGGTTACACCCTCCTTCACACCTAACACTAACAAGCTGCTGGACCTTCTTAGTAGTAGTACTGCCACAGGCGGGACTGTTTGGGGATGGCAAGTGTGACTTAGGGTCCCCTGCTGTCACACTTGACATCATCTTCTCCTTCCCCCCTCCAGAGTATTGCAAGACAAACTAGAAGCAGATTCAGCAATGGTGTCAGCAGGTTCAGCACTGGCAGAAGGCACAACACTGGTGGCAGCAGGCTCAGAACTGGAAGCAGGCACAGCACTGGTGGCAGCAGGGGCAACATGTCTGACAGTAGGCATAGTACTGGTGGCAGCTGGTTCAGTACTGGCAGCAGGCACAGCAATAGTTGCAGCAGGATCAGCACTGGCAGCAGGCAAAGCACTAGTGGCAGCAGGGGCAGCACATCTGACAGCAGGAATGGCAATGGTGGAAGCAGCAGCAGCATGACTGGCAGCAGGCACAGGCAGCTGATCTGTCCTTATCTCACTATTACCCTTTTCATTCTCCCTTCTCTTTAATTTCCCCAAGAACCCTTGGAGTGATTTAGGGAGACTGGACAGCATTGGTTTTGTAGTGCTCAATTCCTCCTCCTCCTCAGACTCAGACTCAGTAGACACATAAGGGTCCTTCAGGCTCCTCCATTTATTATTTTTTAACTGGCTCGTAGTGCTAGCAGTCACTATAAGCCTTTCCTGCCTCAGTTTTAGAAAAAGATCACAGCAGAATAGCACAGCACATCTATTTCGCTCTGTAGCTGCTTCTATTGTGTTTGATTTCCACAACTACATTATGTTTTTATAGCGAAAAGGTGAAAAACACATAAATCAATGGCCAATGGGCAAAAAAGTTTATGATTTTAATTGCTGGTTTTAAAGTAGACAACAACATGGTATTTGCAGGATTTCTTGCAGTCCTGCCAATACTACTACTACTAAGAAGGTCCAGCAGCTTGTACACACTCAGAGTATTAAGAGCAATGGAGGGGAATATATATACTGCTATTGAGGAGGATGATTCAGGGACTAAAACTGATGTGGTTGGTGTTAATAGTAATAGTGATGGTGAAGCAGCTGGGGGGGTAGAATTAGGGGAGTGGTATGGGAAGTAATTCAGAGCAGCCAGACTAGTGTTCAAAGGAGCCCACACAATTCCCCTGACCATGGGATTCCCCATCCCCCATGGCATTGTCCAGATGGAACATGATCCTAACAATGGTAGAATTTTTGCCTAGAAGCAATAATACCACCACCATGAGCACAGATTGACTGGCTGTGCCTGCTGCTAGTGCTTCCAGTCTATCATCATCAGCTCATCAAGAGATGACAGGTGGCATTAGGAGACCCTCTGTCACATTTCTCATCACCTCTTCCAACCCATTAAATACCTGTAATAGAGCAGAACCAGCAAGGAGGGACTGGTGGTGGTGATGATGGTGGTGGAGAAGCTGGGGTGGCCTTGATGGCCTTTTTAGCCTAAATTGAGAAGGAATGGGAGACAGAGATGAGGTTGGCATCACTACCACCACCAGCAGTGAGCTTTCGGAATCTTCAGAGTTTGCTGTTGCTGTAATTCCTGCTGCTGCTGAGTTGCAAGGGCAGCAGGATGCTGAAGATAAGGCTAATATGCCACAGACCACCATGGACACAGTGGGAATGGGGTCCAGTGGTGCGGGTTTAGGACACTTGCCAGCAGCAGCAATAATCCTGGTCCTAGTTACAGTGCTGATTCTGAGGCAGTTACATCAACAGCAGCAGTGTCATCCTCTACCCCAGCCAGTGAAGGAGAATGTGGAGTGGAAAAATAAAAAGGTCAATCTTCTCCACCTTTCCCCAGCCCCTGAGGTCCTGGGCACAATTTTTGATAAGTCAGTGAAAAGGGGAAAGGAGGGAAAGCACCTTGACACAACCACCTTCATTACACACATGAAACACAGACCTCATAACATTTATATCAGACATAGTAAAGCTAAAGACCACCAAATAAATTGAGCACCGCTGTTGCAGTACCCCTGACTCTCCCCAATGCCAACAAAAGGTGATGTGGAAATCAAAGAGAAGGAAGAATAGAGAAACTCATCCAGAGCCTGAAAGTTTGAAGGTAATCAAAACACCTGGCTTGCCATCACTATCTTGTTCTAGGGTAACTACATCTTCTGGCAATCCACCTCATCCATCTTTACCTCCCCACCAGTTGATAGCCATACAGTAGATGTCAGGATGTGGCAGTTCATGTCCACCCAATGAACACTGTGTGGTGCACTGATCACACATGGTAGAGTGCTGGAGGATAAACGCAACCAGGGCATAAAGCAGAATCTGAGGGCAGTCCATCCTGCAGAATATGCTAAACTGGTTAAAGGGAAAGTTCAACATTATTATTAAACTGTCTGCAAGTTGTCACGTGTCTTTAGTGGGGAGTGGAGAAAGGGCATTGTGACAGCAGCAATACTCTATTTCTGGTGTGATGATTTCACATTGGGAACCCTAAGCTTCATGGTGTTTGGTTAATGTATGACAGGTATTTATAATAATAATAGCTAGTATTTATATAGCAAGTTTCTCCCAGTGGGACTCAAAGCTCTTTCAGCGGAATTAACCGAATCGGCAGCTGAAATAATAGATGTTCTTATTACCAAATCAATAGTACTCATTTATCGATCTCAGGAATATGAAGAGCTGAGTTGACCCTACTGGGATTTGAACCTGCAACATTACAGTTTGAACAGGCTCCATAGTCAGGTACTTTATCACTGAGCTATCTCACCAGCATTGATGTCATCCAGATGTGCTCATTGTTCCCAGTTATTCCCTTATTTACCACACACACACATACACACACACACACACACACACAGTTGCTGTTCTCAAGGGAAAACATTATATTTTAACATCACACCCATGATTTTGGAGGAGGGGCAGGTGGGGAAGCATTATTGGACAACTTCTTCTCGTCTCCACATATACATGAAGTGGTGGGGTCAACTTATGGTGCTGCTACTGCCTCAGGCACATCACTGGAGCTTGTAATGGCAAATGGAACCTTGATCATCCATCACTTATTTTACTGTTGTTGATGATCCCATTCCCTTTGACCTGGCTAATAACCCTGCTGTTTAAACAACTCAGCAGCAGCAAGAACAGCATTCACAAATTCTGCATCTACATCAGGGCATTTGACAATGGTCAGTGGCCACTGGCCAACACAACCAGGGCCGGTGTAAGGAGTTTTGCCACCCTAGGCAAAACCTAATTTTGCCGCCCGCTTAGTGCTGTCTCTTGTGCCCCGCCCCATTATGCATCACCCCTGTACATGTATAAGTATCAGTGTGTTTGTGTGTAACCTATATGTGTATAAGTGTCAATGTATGTATGTTCCCTGTCAGTGTGTTCCCTATATGTGTGTATCAGTGTGTGTGTGTGCTCTATGTGTGTGTATAAGTGTGTCAATGTGTGTGTTTCTGTAGGGGTATCAATGTGTAAGTGTGTGTGTGTGTGTGTGTGTTAACCATTTGAGTGTCAGAGGCATACAGAACTCATGGCTTTGCAATGTGTTCCAAACCCCTCTGGCACTCAAAGGGTAAAAAAAAAAAAAAAAATCATACTTTGTGAGAAGTAAAAAAACGTAACTCTTTGAGTGAAAGAGGGGTACATAACGCCCTGCAAAGCAATGCATAGCATACCCATGTGGCACTCAAAGGGTTAATGACGCTGTACACCTGTAATCAGCCCCCCCCCCAAGCAGCATTACAGTCTCTCCCCTGCCCGCTACACACAGTAACCCTCTGAGTGCCAAGTCCCCTAGGAAAACTGAAATTATGCAAAAAATTGACAAATGCCGTTGAGTGTACCTCGCTGTTCCCACGGACGTTACAGCACATAGGCAGACACAAGCTGAACAGCAACAGAAGCCTAGTGCGCAGGAGGTGACACCGCAAAAGTCACACATCAGCTAGAAGTCCTTAGTTCTGTCTGCTGATAGGCGCTATTATAAATTGAAGGCCATGAACAAAAATGGGCCACTCGGCTATAAAACCGCTGAGGTACTTGTGCAGGCGTGCGGTGCGTTGCAAGAGGATATTAACCCTTTTGCTGCCAGTGTGGTATGCAACACAGTGTTGTGTATTGCGAAGCTTACCTCTGGCACTGAAGGGGTTAAACAATGGTCTCCTAGGCCCACCTGTTTCCCTCCTACCTCTCGCTGGCAGCTGTGTGGCTACGTGCGGCTCTGCACCCCTACCTCGCCTATAGGTGGCGCCGGCCCTGAACACAACATGACCTGCTGGTACTAGGCATGTAGGGTATTTTTTTCTGAGGGCTTGTTTTTTTTTTGTTTGTTTTTTTTTTAAAAAACAAAGGTCTACAAAGGAAAAAAAATATTTTTGTTTTTTTTTTCTGACAAGCCTAAGTCTTACAAATCAGTGTTTCCTTAGGACTTGGGCCTAACACAAGTCTAATTTCCTAAGTTTAAAAGGACTAACAGGCATTGGCTGGGGTGTGTGAGCCTCACTAAGGGGGGGTCTGTTCATTTACCCTTTCTCCACATATAGTTTTCTATAGTTTTTGTCCACTTCCCATTATTTTTTTATGGGAGCAAATATTTTGATTTTAACTGGAATAATGGGACAATTGATTAAGCTGGCATTATCTGTCTATGTAGCCCTGACATCTGTACATTGTTTAACCCTTTGGTTTCCAGAGAGGTATGCAATGCATTTCTCTGCAAAGTGATTGAATTGAATTGAATAGCTTACAGTGCTTGAAAAAGTGTTGGTTGTTTTTTTAGCCATCAGACCTAATTGAATTGAGGCCTGTATGTGGGTGTTATAGAAGCTTCGCTACAAAACAGAAGTAAAGTATATGCAGTTTCTAGTGGAATCAAGAAGATACAATTTACCGTATATCAATAAATGAAAAAACTGTTTTTTGCATTCTAGGTAGATTTTCTCCATGACAGCACATATACAGAAAACCACGGTGTCTTTGGATAGTGATGAATTTGATAAATAAAATGATTTGTGAGTGTGTGTGCATCACAGAAAATCCACAAAGTTGCAGATTAATAAAAGTAAACTGTAACTAAACTAACAAAGTGTAAATTGGTGAAAGTTTCTAAACAGCAAAGTTCTGACTTCTAATTGGTCATCATGGAATTCTCTTAGTTTTCTGAACTCCTTCTGGAACCATCCCACAACTATATAAACTCTAAGGCTTCAAAAGTATCAGAAATGGATTAAGATATTTTTATTGGAGTGCAGTGCTTACAACATTGTGACATAACATTTTACTTGTGGAATGTTTAACCCTTCTCTTTATTTTCATGATCAGAACATAGAGATGATACTGAAGATGTGATATTAAGCATGTGATATAAGCAGAGATCTTGAGACCAAGGTAAGTTGAGTTGTCCTTTTCAATAACTTTCTAGAACTGATCACAACTGTTGATGTAGAGAATGAGGTTGAAGTAGGAATAAATCCAACAGCTCTGTAGGAGACAAATTCAAATTTCAGAAATTAAGATTGAGTTATGTGGCATTTTGACCCCTAGAACACTATAGTGGTTCCAACGAATTGTTTCTCAATGCATTTCTAACCTCTGTAATACTCACGTAGTCTGAACCCACATTTAAATTGTTATTTTTATTTTCCTCCTATGGTGCAGTTGATTTGACCCAGAAACACTCCATTCTTAGTACATCATCCTCAGTTTGTACTAAATTGCTGAAGGATAATTTTGGTCTGACCTGAACTGCAAGTGACAATTTTATGACTGGTTTTATCTGCAAATTTCCACATATAATTCAGTAGGATTCTGTGAGATGAATCAGTGATAACATCATCTGCAATGGAATCTAACTCTTTCTTTGCTGGATCTACTCCTGATTATTATGGTTGTAAATATATTAATTTCAACATAACATTTCATTGACGTGTAAAGAAGGCAAACTAAGTGTTTCAGAATAGATATCACCAAATAATATAATTTTATATTATCACCTGTAATGGGTTATTATCCAATATCATCTATTAATTACATCATGTCAGCAAATAATTCAGGTGTTAAATAATTATTAAATAATACAATCAGATCATTTCAGTCTTAAATTGGTGAAACTATTAATTAAAGAACAATATCATTTAGGGATATGTCACTTTTTTTTAATAGACGTAGTTAACATGGTAGCTGTCTTTCAAACAGCAGACAGGTATATTTATATATGCTTTGAATTGCATCTGTAGTTGCCTGTATATGATGATTTATCTGTCTCTGTTCACACAACAAAACAATGAGGTTCAATAATCCTGAATGTTTCATATGAGTCTGTTGTTTTTATCAGACTATAAACTGAATCCATCTATAAGTAAAATACAACTCAGTTTAAATGCAATGTATCTGTATGACTGCTGTTTAAAAGAAGTCTACATAGATAAATTAATTTAAACACCCTCGACTTTCCAGGTTATAGTTCAATTACATCTAATAAAGTATGAACGTATCACGTAAAAAGTCAGGCATTTAATCAAACCTTGAAATAAAAAATACATTTAAATGTCTTTGCTCTTATGACATTTTATAGAGCCCATAGATAAAGCTTTGGTAACTTGAGAGAGAATTTTAGTTGAGATCACTGTGCAGGTTATTGTGAGATCACTGTGCAGGTAACTGTGAGATCACTGTGCAGGTTACTGTGAGATTACTGTGCAGGTCACTATGCAGTTTGTAGACTTTTCATCCAAAGTGGAGTAAAATTTAAAAAAAATCCACAAGAGGACTTCACAAAGTTGACTGAACCTATAAATTAAAATAAAGCTAGTGTGATCTTTTCCATCCATGGACTATGAAGCAAAATTAAACAGTTCATCGTATTTTATTCTTGGTTGCTCAATACATATAAGATAATGCCTATATTTAAAACCATACATATTTCCAATTTTCTGAGAATATGTAAAAAATATATATGTTAATGAATGAGTTCCATGGAATAACATATGACTGAAAATGTTATTGAACATATTTTCATATCCCTTGATAAGTTTAAGACAATAGGTACATAGATACATTGTTATATAGTAAATTGATTTGAAACAAGACAAAAGTCCACAAGGTTCAACCACACTATAATCCATAAAAAGTGAATTACATAATACTGGCATTAGTCTATTTACCAGAACCTCCTGTTTAACCTAATACTAAGTGTAACCCTTTATGTTTCCTTCTGCTAAAAATGTTTCTAATCTTCTCTGTCTTTACCCCATTCCTGGGCAAAAATGACCACAGTTTAACCTTATTATAGAACCTATTCCTCTGCTGAAACTTTCCTCTCCTATAATTTTAAAGGGAGACTTGTCATAAATCTGTATTAAGAAAAGACTTGTAAGAAAAAGTTTACTAGAGAGAGTCTTGAATTAACCTTGCATATACATATACAATGTAACAAGATCACATTCTCAATGACTTTTCTCAACAGTAAGTAAACTAAGTTTGGGTAGACGTTCTTCATACTTCAGTTCTTGTATTCCCATAAATCATTTTCTTACTCTTACCTGTACACTTTCCATTTCAGAAATTGCATTATTCACAACTGTTTCCAAAAACTACACTACATATTTGTGGTGAGGACTTAACAACAATTTAAAAAGAGGCAAAATGGTGTTATCTACTTTTGTTTCAACACCTGTTTTTATGCAGGAAAGTATTTTATTTGTTTTAATGCTGTTTGGTACTGATCAGTGTTGACAAATGTTCAATATACAAGTACTCCAAGATCTTTCTGTAGCAATGAGTCTACTAAAATGCAAACATTAAATTCATAAGTAGAATGTCCGTTTGTTTGTCCCAAAAGAATAACTTTACACTTTATTACATTAAATGTCATATTCCATTTGTTGTCACAGTCTGCCATTCTGTGCAAAGTTTTCTACAGAAAAGATACATCCTGCTCGGAATTTATTAGTCTGTATAATTAAGTGTCATGTGTAAATAGTGACATTCTGCTTTTTATATTTATTTTCAGGTCATTTATAGTGTTGAGCGAGCATGCTCGGCCGATGCTCGGATCGGCTCGAGCATCGCTCTGCTCGGCACATGGCGGTACTCGTACGAGTACCGCATGTGCTCGCCCGCCATGTTCGGGTCTCCTCCCCGCACGTTTTGCGGCTGCTGCGCAGCCAATAAACGTGCAGGGAGGCTCTGACATCGGTGTAATGCCAGCAGCCATGTTGGCTGCTGGCATTACACTGATTGGCTGGCCAGAACCCGTTGTCGGGTGCTGTATAGCACCTGACCATCGAGTTCGGCTCAGTCTGAGCCAGGGAGAGCTGAGGATAGGAAGGGAAAGGCAGTGTAGGGAGGAAAAAAACAAAAATTGTGAAAAAAAAGAACCAAAAGACCTTTTTAGGACTACTGTGTGTGGGGGCAGCAGGTTATTTTGTGTGGGGGGAAAAAAAAAAAAAAAAAAAAAAAAAAAAATATTCTGTTTAGTGAGAAAAGTTGCAGATTAGAGCACATTCTGTTTAGTGTGCACAGTTGCAGATTAGAGCACATTCTGTTTAGTGTGCAAAGTTGCAGATTAGAGCACATTCTGTTTAGTGTGCAAAGTTGCAGATTAGAGCACATTCTGTTTAGTGTGCAAAGTTGCAGATTAGAGCACATTCTGTTAAGTCTTCAAACTAAAATATCAAAGTCACATATTCCATTCAGTGTGCGTCGCCGCAGTTTAGCAGCACATTCTGTGTACTGTGCAGAGTTGCAGAATAGGAAGAAATACTGTTAAGTCTTCAAACTAAAATATCAAAGTCACATATTCCATTCAGTGTGCTTCGCCGCAGTTTAGCAGCACATTCTGTGTACTGTGCAGAGTTGCAGAATAGGAAGAAATACTGTTAAGTTTTCAAACTCAAATATTAAAGTCACATATTCCATTCAGTGTGTTTCACCGCCGTTTAGCAGCCTATTCTGTGTACTCTGCAGAGTTGCAGAATAGTAAGAAATACTGTTAAGTTTTCAAACTCAAATATTAAAGTCACATATTCCATTCAGTGTGTTTCACCGCCGTTTAGCAGCCTATTCTGTGTACTCTGCACAGTTGCAGAATAGTAAGAAATACTGTTAAGTTTTCAAACTCAAATATTAAAGTCACATATTCCATTCAGTGTGTTTCACCGCCGTTTAGCAGCCTATTCTGTGTACTCTGCACAGTTGCAGAATAGTAAGAAATACTGTTAAGTTTTCAAACTCAAATATTAAAGTCACATATTCCATTCAGTGTGTTTCACCGCCGTTTAGCAGCCTATTCTGTGTACTCTGCAGAGTTGCAGAATAGTAAGAAATAGTGTTAAGTTTTCAAACTCAAATATCAAAGTCACATATTCCATTCAGTGTGTATCACCGCCGTTTAGCAGCCTATTCTGTGTACTCTGCACAGTTGCAGAATAGTAAGAAATACTGTTAAGTTTTCAAACTCAAATATTAAAGTCACATATTCCATTCAGTGTGTATCACCGCCGTTTAGCAGCCTATTCTGTGTACTCTGCACAGTTGCAGAATAGTAAGAAATACTGTTAAGTTTTCAAACTCAAATATTAAAGTCACTTATTCCATTCAGTGTGTGTCACCGCAGTTTAGCAGCCTATTCTGTGTACTCTGCACAGTTGCAGAATAGGAAGAAATACTGTTAAGTTTTCAAACTCAAATATTAAAGTCACTTATTCCATTCAGTGTGTGTCACCGCAGTTTAGCAGCCTATTCTATGTACTCTGCAGAGTTGCAGAATAGGAAGAAATACTGTTAAGTTTTCAAACTCAAATATTAAAGTCACATATTCTGTGTAAGATGAAGAAGGCGGGTAAAAAGGGACGGGGAAGTGGACGTGATCCTGAAAGTTCAGGGCGCGGGTCAGGACGCGGAGAAACTGTGCCTGGTGCCAGAGCACAAGAAAGAAAGACATCCACCATACCTAGCTTCATGTGTAATTTTACAGGGCGTCGCAGGACATCACTCTCGAGGTCCGACCACTGCGAACAGGTGGTCGGTTGGATGACAGCTGATACTGCTTCCAGTCGGTTAAGCACCACCCTGTCTTCCACCAAGTCCACTCTCAGTAGCCAAGAGTCTGGTCAAAATAATCCTCACTCTGATCATCCTTCCTCCCACCATACACGGTCTGGTCAAAGAAGTGATCCCATACTGGGATATAGTGAGGAGCTCATCTCATCACCAATCCTTCATTTGACCCTCTCTCCAAGCACGCTTGCAGAGGAACATGACATCTTGTGCCCTGATTCACAACCTCTAGAGGCTACCCAATCACAAGAAGATGACAGAGGTGAACGGCATTTAAGTTCAAAGGAAGTGGATGATGATGATGATGAGACACAGTTGCCATTAAATCAACCACTATTTCCGTCTCAAGACCTTGTTGAGGAGAATGTTATACAGTTGTCAATGACTGAGTATGTGGTGGGATCAAGACTTGTGGAGGATGATCAGAGTGAGGAAGTGGAGGAGGACTTGGTGGACGATGAGGTGACTGACCCCACCTGGGAAGGTGTAGAGCCGAGCGATGTCAGCAGTCCTGAGGGTGAGCCATCTGCAGCACCGCAACAGGCTGGAAGAGGCAGTGGTGTGGCTACAGAAAGAAGGCGGACCGCACCAAACCAGCCCGCAAATGTTCCACGGAGCACCCCCTTGCGTAAATCTACCTTGCCAAAGGGTAGGTGTTCCGCGGTATGGCGTTTTTTTAAGGAAAGTGCGGACGACAAAAGAATTGTAGTTTGCAACCTGTGCCACACCAGAATGAGCCGAGGCATGAACACTAGAAACCTCACCACCACCAGCATGATCCGACACATGGCATCCAAGCACCGTAGTAAGTGGGAGGAACGCCTGGATCGCCCATCTGTGTCTGCAGGCCACACCACTGCCTCCTCTTCCCCTGTTTTCGGTGCCGGCCAATCGCCTGTCGAAGGCGCAGGCCCGCATACCTCCCGCCCTGCACCTGTACCATCTGAAGCACCATCAGCGACCACATCCACTTCCCTGTCCCAGCACAGCGTCCAAATGTCGTTACCCCAGGCATTTGAGCGCAAGAGAAAGTACCCAGCCACCCACCCACAGGCCATAGCACTAACCTCACACCTTTCAAAATTACTGGCCATCGAAATGCTGCCATTTAGGCTTGTGGACACTGAGTCCTTCCGCAGCCTGATGGCAGCAGCTGTCCCTCGGTACGCGGTCCCCAGCCGCCACTACTTTTCCCGGTGTGCCATCCCCGCATTACACTACCATGTGTCCCGTAACATCACCCGTGCCCTGACCAACGCAGTTACTGGGAAGGTCCACTTAACGACTGACACATGGACAAGTGCTTGTGGCCAGGGACGCTACATTTCCCTGACGGCACACTGGGTGAATGTCGTGGAGGCTGGGAGCGACTCGGACCCTGGGATGGCACGGGTGCTACCCACGCCGAGGATTGCGGGCCCTACCTCCATCAGGGTTTCCACCAGCACCTACGTTATTGGCTCCTCCTCCTCCGTTTCCACCTCCGAATTCTCTACACGCAGCGCCACTCCCCCATCAGCCAGTAGCTGGAAGCAGTGTAGCACTGCAGTGGGGAAGCGTCAACAGGCCGTGCTGAAGCTGATCTGCCTTGGGGACAAACAGCACACGGCCTCAGAGCTGTTGCAGGGGATTAGTCACCAGACCGAGCAGTGGCTCTCGCCACTCAACCTGCAACCAGGCATGGTTGTGTGTGATAATGGGCGTAACTTGGTGGCGGCTTTGGAGCTCGGCAAGCTCACACACGTACCATGTCTAGCGCATGTATTTAATTTAGTGGTGCAGCGATTTCTAAAAACCTACCCCAATGTGCATGATCTCTTGACCAAGGTGCGCCGCGTGTGTGCACATTTCCGTAAGTCATCAACAGCTTCAGCCGGCCTGTTGAAGCTGCAGCAGCGCTTACAATTGCCAGCTCACCGGCTGCTGTGTGACGTGAGCACGCGCTGGAACTCCACCTTCCACATGTTGGCCCGGCTTTGTGAGCAGCAGAGGGCAGTAGTGGAGTACCAGCTGTTACACGGTCGTCGCCTCTCCGTTCAACTTCCTGTAATCAGAAGTGAGGAGTGGGAATGGATGTCAGACCTCTGTGAGGTTTTACGCAATTATGAGGAATCGACACAGATGGTGAGCGGCGATAACGCTATTATCAGTGTAACCATCCCACTTCTGTGTCTACTGAAACGCTCGCTGCTCACAATTAAAACCGACGCTTTGCATGTGGAAGAGGTGGAAATGGGGGAGGAAGAGCTTACACAAGGTGATAGCCAGAGCACCCTCACTTCGTCTTCTCAGCGACAATTGGAGGAGGCGGAGGAGGAGGAGGAGGAGGAGGAAGACACGGTTGCCTCCGCTACAGAGGGTAGCCATGGAACTTTAGTTCCATCTCTTCAGCGTGGGTGGGCAGAAGAGGAGGAAGAGGATGAGGATATTGAGAGTCATCCTCCTGGTGAGGACAGCGAAATCTTGACTGTTGGTACTCTGGCACACATGGCTGACTTTATGTTAGGCTGCCTTTCCCGTGACCCACGCGTTATACGCATTTTAAACAACACGGATTACTGGGTGTTCACCCTTCTGGACCCCCGCTACAAAGAGAATTTCTCATCTCTCATTCCTCCGGTGGAGAGGACAAGCAAAATGGTGCAATACCAGAAGGTTCTTGTTGAAAAATTGCTCCAAAATTTTCCATCTGACAACGCTGGCGGCAGAGTACGTGCTACCTTGGCCAACCGAGAAGGGGAGAAAAGGGGAGCACACAGCAGTTCCGAGAAAGGCAGGGCAACACTCTCCAAGGCGTGGGACACCTTCATGACACCCCGCCAGCACCCTCACCCTGATGCGCAGCCTAGTGTCACAAGGAGGGAAAAGTTTTGGAAGATGGTGAAGGAGTACGTAGCAGACCGTGTCAGCGTCCTCAATGATCCCTCTGTGCCTTACAACTACTGGGTGTCCAAGCTGGACACGTGATATGAACTGGCACTCTACGCCTTGGAGGTGCTGGCCTGCCCTGCCGCCAGCGTTCTGTCTGAGCGGGTATTTAGTGCTGCTGGTGGCATCATAACAGATAAGCGTATCCGCCTTTCCACCGACAATGCTGATAGGTTGACACTTATAAAAATGAACAAGGCCTGGATTTCCCCTGACTTCTCCACTCCACTGGAGGAAAGCCCCGGGGGAACATAAACTCACTTTATATATGTTATTTACAATGATGGGAATACTCTGTATTCCCATTCACCCCTTCCACCCAAAAAACGGGTATATGGTTGACTCTTAATCTTCTCATCCTCCTCCTCCTCTTCCATATGCCGTGGGATATAATTTTTATATAGGGCCAGCTCACCAGCGGGCCCTGTGATATAATTTTTATATAGGGCCAGCTCACCAGCGGGCCCTGTGATATAATTTTTATATAGGGTCAGCTCACCAGCGTGCCCTGTTTGCCAATTTTTATATAGGTCAGCTCACCAGCGGGCCTTCTCATATAATGTTTTATTGGGTCAGCTCTCTAGCGGGCCCTCTCATATAATGTTTTATAGCGTCAGCTCACTAGCGGGCCTTCGCATATAATGTTTAGGATGGTCAGCTCTGCAGCAGACCCTCACCCATAATGTTTTAGATGGTCAGCTCAGCGCACGTTTCCCTCTTAATCATGGCCTCAGTTCAATAAAATCAAGGAAATTTTTGGGAGAATTTGCCTCTGTGCACGTTTCCCTCTTAATCATGGCCTCAGTTCTGAAAATCAAGGAAATTTTTGGGAGAATTTGCCTCTGCGCACGTTTCCCTCTTAATCATGGCCTCAGTTCTGAAAATCAAGGAAATTTTTGGGAGAATTTGCCTCTGCGCACGTTTCCCTCTTAATCATGGCCTCAGTTCTGAAAATCAAGGAAATTTTTGGGAGAATTTGCCTCTGCGCACGTTTCCCTCTTAATCATGGTCTCACTTCCGAAAATCAAGGAAATTTTTGGGATAATTTGCAGATGATATACAAGTAAATATACAGCAAATATTGTTTGGTAACAATTTTTCGCCTAAAGTCGTTTTTATTTTCCTTTTTGTGTGTTTTATGGTCAGTCTGTAAAAATGGCGTACTACGGGCGAAAGATCGTTCCCAGCAGCGATGTTGGAGTCCAAGATGCATCCAGACATCCTCCCTATGCTGTCCCTGAACCATTTCTGTAGTGTTTCCATCTTTTTCTGCCCTTTTCCTATGGACCAGGCACCCTCCCCTCATCAGAGCAGGGGGTGCCTGGTGTAATGCTCGAGTCCTCCCATTGACTTCAATGGGGCTCGGGTGCTCGGCCGAGCACTCGAGCCTCAGGGGGTGCTCGGTCAGAGCACCCGAACAACCGAGCATTGGGGTGCTCGCTCATCACTAGTCATTTATAAACATTTTAAAAAGCAGTGGACCAAGTACTGAAATCTGAGGTAATCCACTCACAACTCTAACTGCACTGGAGAATATTATATTTATAACAAAATGCTAGTCCTTATCCATCATCCACAAAGGTTATCCCCTAAACCCAATCTACTTATTTTATAGGTCAGTCTCCCTTCTGGAGCTGTATCAGATGTATTTGTAAATACATATATATATTCTAAATCTATTGCTACGTAGCTACTTACATATTCACAGAGGCTAGATTTGTTTGTCAAGTGGCAAGATTTCTTTACTTTTCTTAAATAAATTGCCTCCTCCAAATAACTGTATTTTCACTGTGTAATTCTGAATGTTATCAATTATTATCCTTCAAGCAATTTCTCAACTTCAGTGATCAAGCTCATAATTTCAAGATTCTTTGTTTAGTTCTCTTCTTACATAAAGGAGCTAAACTGGTGTTAGACTGATCTTGGGGCACTCAGTCTGTGTAGATAGAGTCTGAAAATTAAAAAAGAGGTCTTGGTAACACTGCGCCAAGTTCCTGAAGAACTTCATTTTGTTCAGTCATCCTTTATACTCTTCTTGTGCTAACCACATAATTGATAATGATAATGGTGTAGTTGGACTTGCTTTTCCCTGGTTTATACTAATGAAAAGATTGTGATCAGAAAATCAGCCTTTTCTTATCCTTCCTGATCAACTTATCAGTCTCATTTTTGAAAAGTCCAATACTCTCTCACCCTCTTTTTTTGTTTACGTATCTTATTTTTAATTAGTCTTTACAATTAGAGTTTAATTTTCTATTTTTTTCTAGTATTTGCCATTTTAATATCTGTATATCTGAACACTTAATTCATTACAATCTATGTTTTATTTTAGCCAGAAGTCCAGTAGTTACATAGTATAAGAAGTGTTTGCACATTAAATTCTGGAAAACTTAGTGATTACAAAGCTTAATTATCATGTAAAACTGCACTGACAGGCTTAATTAGCAAACATTAGCATATGTTATAACACTCAGAGAGCTCACCACACAGAAGTAGAATAGAATGGAATGAATATCTCATAAATTACACATCTGCTGGTCTCATAGATAACATGACACATGGGTAGTTTTTACTTAAGGTTTCAGATATGCAAACTTAAATAGTGGCGTCAGGTCCATTTTAAATTGGTCTTTTAACTCTCTGAATGATAGAGAGGTCCCCAAAGTATTTTCATAAACTATTTTGGAGAACTCTCAAATTCAAGGGAGCTAAAGACCCATTTAAAATAATTTGTATTACTTATGGTTCAATGGATATGTTCCAGAATATGTTGTTTTCTTCATAAGACTTTCTACATAAGAATTTCCTGTGACATTATCACACAGAAAAATTCTCGATTTTTCCCCCAAAAAGTATATCCCAAATGGCAGATACAATAAAAAAATACATAATGTTCTAATTCCTACCTCTCAAACTATTATGGTTTGAGAGCTATAAGAAAATAAAGATCTGCGCTCCCTCCCCTTTCGGCCTGACGAGGTAAAGCTGTCAGAGGCAGAATCTGGTCATGCGACCAGAAGCGGCTCTTCAGGAGCAATGACATCAAGATATCAAACTATAAATAATTCACCGGAATGGTCTACAATGTGTGACTGGTTTGCAAGCACAAGTTTTAGATCATTCTGATGAAGAATTTATAGTTAGATATCTCGATGTCATTGCTCCTGAAGAGCCACCGTCTGATCCCGGAAGCAGAATCTCATATCATCAGCTATACAGCGGACACATGAGAAGGGGGAGGAAGCGGAGGACTTTATTTTCTTATATCTCTCAAACCATAAAGTTTTGAGACATAGGAATTAGGGCATTATGTATTTTTTTATTGTACCTATAATTCGGACTATACTTTTTTCGGGACGTTACAATTCCGTTAATGTAACATATTTATAGTTTGTACCATCTGTTTACTTTAATGAAACTTTTAAATATAAAAAAAACCAGAGATTAGAGGAAAGTAGGTTTCGACTTCAGCAGAGGGATGGCTTTTTTTACAGTGAAGTCTGTTAAATTTTGGATACCTTGCCTAAGGATGTGGTTATGGTAGATACAATGGATACATTTAATAGAAGATTAGATACTTTTCTTTTTAAAACAGAACATACAGGGTTGTACTGTGTATTAACAGGTAAAACAAGATCTGATGAAGACCAACTTATTTGGTAGCAGGAAAATTATATCATTCTCATGACTATGGGTAATGAGACAAAGGCTAGACTTGTGTCTTATTTCAACCCTAATTTACTATGTTACTAAAAGTTGCTTTAGCAATCATTAACATGTGTTACCACAACCAGAGAGCTCACCACACAGAACTAAAATAATTAATATCTCCTAAACTACACATCAGATGGTCTCTAGCATGAAACATCAGCTGTTTGTAATGAAGTTTTCAGATATGTAAACTTGAATAAAGGTCACAGGTCTACTTAAAATGGGACTTTTATATCGGTGAATGCTAGTGAGGTATCCAATGCATTTTCATACAATATGTTGGATATCTCTACAACTCAATGGAAATAAAATCTAATTGAAAACAAACACTTTTAATTAACTAACTAGGTTCAACTGGTGAGTTTCAGAAATGGTCGTATACTGTAAAAGACTTTCTACCTAAAAATTTCCTGTGACATTTTTACTTAACAAAGTCTAATTTTTCACAGGTTGGATTGTCTTGCATTTTTAATTTAACCATGACCGTCATTAGCAACAACAGCCAGACAAAAATCACAGAATTTATATTACTGGGACTACAAGGCCCTCAGAGTCTGAAGAAATGGGTATTTGTTCTGCTCCTCGTGCTGTACATAATAACATTATGTGGAAACATCCTGATGATTACATTGTTTCTGGCAAGTCATCACCTCCAATCACCCATGTACTTTTTCCTCTGTCACCTTTCCTTATGTGACATCTTGTTGTCTACAAGCATTGTACCCAACCTGTTACATACTTTATTAAGAGACAGTAGCAATATATCTGTCATTGGCTGTCTTTCCCATTTTTATATTTGTAGTTTATTTACTGGTTCTGAATGTTTCCTACTCACTGTGATGTCTTATGATCGATACCTGGCCATCTGTAACCCATTGCATTATGTCTCCATTATGAGTGTACAAATTCGCTTTTATCTAGTTATGTGTTCTTGGGCTCTAAGCATTTTTTTTACCCTGATTGAAGTAATTCCAATCTTCCTCTTAGAGTTTTGTGGATGTAATATTATTGATAACATCTATTGTGACCTTGATCCTCTTCTTGAAGCATCATGTACAGACACATATGTAATGGAAGTAGAGGTCATAGTGATTTCATTTCCTACTGTCCTTGGTCCTTTCTTGTTTATCATTTCAACATATGTCAGAATTTTCCTCACCATAATCAAGATCTCCTCCACCACTGGGAGGCAAAAAGCTTTCTCCACCTGCAGTTCTCATCTCACAGTTGTGAGCACATATTATGGGATACTTTCAGCTAAATACACTGTTCCATCCAAGGGCCAGTTATTCAATATCAGTAAAGTCATGTCTCTGTTGTACACGGCAGTCACACCATTACTAAACCCAATCATCTATAGTCTTAGGAATCAGGATATCAGGTCAGCTCTGAGTAAATGGATGTCTATTAGGAAATAAATTTAAGGGTGGGGATGGGCGAAAGTTGTCACCGTGTTCTTGCGAGAAATTCCGTGTAAACCACATTATTATTCGATTTTTCTTGAGAAATTCCTCTTTTCGAGCAGTGAGTAAAATGTCCGTGTTTTTCAGCCATTGGCCAAAATTCCTTGCCAAATTTTTTTTCTGCTGGTTTTTTTTTTTTTTTATTGCAGCAGGAGAGGCTCATAGTGACTGCTATCACTATGAGCAGCAAAATGAGGAACTGGAAGGACCCTTATTATGTGAGCACTGAATCTGAGGAGGAGGAAGTAACTAGCAGTACTGAACCAATGCTGTGTAGTCCCCCTAAATCTCCCCAAGGGATCTTAGGGATTTAATGGGAAGGGAGAGAGAAAGGGGAATGGAAAGGGAGGGAGAAAAGGGTAATACTAGTGAGAGCAGGACAGATAAGCTGCCTGTGCCTGCTGCAAGAAGTGCTGCCCCTGCTGCCAGTGTCACCATTGCTGTAACTGCAGCCACTAGTGTTGTACCTGCTGCTAGATGTGCTGCTCCTGCTGCCACCAGTGCTGAAACTTCTGCTAGTGTGTCTTTTAGTACTAAATAGTGTGGAAAGGAGAAAATGATGCCAAGTGTGACAGCAAAGGATCCTAAATCACACTTGCCATTCCTAAGCAGTCCTGTCAGTGCTAGTACTACTACTACTAAGGTCCAGCAGCTTGTTAGCGTTAGGAGTGAAGGAGGGGTAATCAACAACAACAATATCCTCATATTACTAGTGACTGTGAGGAGGAAGACTCTGCGGCTGAACTTAATGTGGTTGGTGTTAGTATTAGTAGCAGTAATGGTGAAGCAGCCATAGTAGTATGGAAAACATTGGGGAGCGTCCAGACTAGTGGTCAAGGGATCCCACATGTCATGGTTTTTGATGAACACTCAGACAGACTGGTAAGGTTAAAATGACTTTATTGTATAAAGTGCACACAAGGAATAAGGCCGTAGGCCACAATACAGAACAAAGACAAGGAAAAAGAAGAAAAGACTACCACATTTGCACTCCTATTCCCTCACTATTGGAATTAATTCATTTAAATCCCTACAAAAGGAGAATGATGTTGAAAATGAAAAACCTTTTTATTAAGTAAATATTTAAATAAAAAACCTTTTGAAAATAAATAGATATAAAAAACATGGATTTGGACTCTAATAAGTCTAAGTCCTACAAAGGCCTCTAACAACAAATCTAACAAACCATCCTCTACAAAATACTCTGTGAAGTCAAGTATCAGTCCACCCCAGTGGCAGCTTATGTCAGGGGGTTCCTGTCTCTATTACTTTTTATACACATTTCTTATTGTATTGTATTAAGTTTCCCCCAAAAAAACAGTCAAGAACACCCAAAAAAACCAAATTTCCTTTTCAACTGATTCATTCCCCAGAGTCCACCCACCAACACAGGAACCCTCCTCAGACCCCTCTTATACCTTGTCTTATGGGATTTTTTATTTTATTTAGGATTTATTTTGTATTAATTGCCCCCCAATCCCAGTAAAAAAAAAACAAATTATTTCCTGTTCAACTGATACTTTCCCCACACCCCACCAACACCCTCATGCCCCTTTTATACTGTGCCTTTGGGAAATAAAAAATATTTGCTATGTATTGTGTGTAACTTCAATGTTCCCATTGATTTCAATGGAATAAGCTAGGTGAAAAAAGTGGGAAAAACAGAAAATCTGTACTTTTTGCTGGAAATTTTTCACCATGTGGAAAGTGCCATTTTTCACCGTTTTCAGTTTGAGGCGAAGATTTTCACCCATTCCTATTTAAGGATAAAAAGGCCAAAGACGTCAATGGATAAATCACAAGGAAATATCTTTATTATTCATCCAGCTAAGGAGATAGAATTCTGGGACAAAGCAAAGGTTCTGCAAACTCCCATTGCTTTGCAATGAACGTGGATCTCTCTAATAATCACAGTTACCCTGTAGTGCAATTGGTTTGTTCTGCAGTTGTTTTTCTTCAGTTTGCTATATAAGGGCAATACTTACATAGCTAATGAGGTGTAATAGAGACACTAGTTCAAAACGTTCAATCCTAAATGATAGTACTTTCCTATACATGTTGCTTTTAGCAAATGCATCAATTAATTTATAAGCTCTCATTTATCAATAAGCGAGTACACAGGTAAGCCAGGTAAAAGTGTTGTTTCCATGCCCTAGATTCGGTGTGGATCATTCTATCTAGGGATGAGTGTAATGGTTATGTAAGATCATTAATCTATTGAAAGACGCAGTGTCACAAGGCACAATACATGACATCTGAACTGGGTGAGTTTATAGGTTTGCTTTTCCAGAGGAAATAAAAAATAGGCTTTATTCAAACCTCGCAGACTGGAACAAGAATTATTAGAGGAGACAAACAAAATAAAAAAAAGTCTGCTGAGGGGCTGTTTTACACATCAGCAAACAACCTCTCGTGGCCAATTCTTCAATCAGACTATATCCAAAAGCAAGAGTATGACTGCAAATTGAATTTATTTGAAAAAAAGTCCCAAACCCCTCCAACATGAATAATATTTTATTTTTGTATTAGCTGAGTTGTATACAATGGTAGGTTTTTTATTTCTTTTATTTTAATCTGTTACAGGAGAGTTAGGACCAGACACCTAAGACTCTGGAACTTGACATCCGGATGAGAAAGCACTACGAGTGGCTCCAGACCTCAAGTTAATTTCAATAATAAAACCAAGGACTTCAAGGGAGTGGTGAAATACGCTTTCTTCTTCTCCTCCACATTCCCCTTCACTGGCTGAGGTAGAGGATGATGATGTTGCTCTTGCTACTACTGCCTCAGAATCAGCACTGCAACTAGGACCAGGACCATTGCTGTTGGTAAGTGGAACCTGTCCTAGTCCCAAATCACTGTACTCCATTCCCACTGTGTTCATGGTGGTTTGGGGCATGCTAACCTGAGCATGATCATCCTGCTGCACTTAAAACTTTGCAGCAGCAGCAATTACAGCAGCAGCAAAATCTACAAATTATAAAATATCACTGCTGGTGGTGGTGGTAATGCCCACCCCCATCCATGTCTCCCATTCCTACTTGGTTTGGGCTAAAAAGACCATTAAAGTCTCTTCAATCCCAGCTTCTTCACCATCATTATCATCACTACCACCAGTCCCTCCTTGCTGTGCAGCTCTATTACAGACATCTCACTGGTTGGAGGAGGTGACGAGAAATGTGACAGATGGTCCATTATAGTCACACTAGCCATCTCTTGTTGAGCTGAAGACACCAGACTGGAAACCCTAGCAGCAGGTATACGCAGCCTTCTTCATGTTCCATCTGGACACTGTTGTGATGGTAAGGGTATTCCTATGGTAAGGGGAATGTTGTTGGCTACCTTGGCCGATAGTCAGTCTGCTCTGTATTACTTCCCCTACCACCTCAGCATCAGTAGGAGGATCTACTGTGGTAACACTAGTCCCACCAGCTTCCTCACCATCACTATTATTTTTACTAACACCAACCACACCCCTGCTGTACTCCAAAAACTCTGAGTAGCTGCTGGAACTTAGTAGTAGTAGTAGTAGGGGTGGGACCTTTTTGAGATGGCCAGTGTGATTTAGGGTCCCCTGCTGTCACATTTGGCATCATCTCCTCCTGAGAATCACAAGACACCATAGCAGGCGTAGTACTGACAGCAGACACACCACTGACATTATGCACAGGCACCTGACCTGTTCTTCTCACACTACTACCCTCTTCTTCCTCTGCCCCAAGACTCCTAGGAGTGATGTAGGGGGCTGACCATCATTGGGTCTGAGGAATCAAGCCATCCAGACCCTTTCATGTTGGCAGTGCTCATTTTCTCCTGCACAGATTCACTGGAAGCATAACTGTCCTTCCAGTTCCTCTTTATTATTATTCCACTTGCTCATAGTGATAGCAGTCCTTATGAACCTCTCCTGTCTCAATTTTGCTATTAACTCACAACACCAAAGCTAGAACCCTCTCTCACTGTAGCTGATTGTATTGTGTTTCACTTCCTGGAAAATGTCACATTTTTATAGAGGTGAAAAACATGTAATTAAAGAGGCAAAAAGTTTGTAATCATTGAAAAAATAGTGGAACATTTTTGGCGATAGGTGAAAAAGGTAAAGATTTTAATCACTTTACTTAAAGCTAATTTTCCCATGAAAAAGTGGACAACCACGCCCACCCCTTCTGTGAAGACAAAAGCAGCCGCAATTCAAGCTCCTTCATAATCTGGCTATTATCTCCGTGCTAGTGGAGTCTGGGAGTGGGAGAAGGGAGCATAGGAAGTTGACCACAATTACCCCAACATTCTGTCTGACTGATTTGATTTGAAAGACACAGGCAGCTGTAGTTCAATTTCCTTGCTGAACTGGCTGACAGTACTATAAAACAATATAAGAAGAAAACTGAAGACAACAACTAGTTACAAGCTAGTGTTGATGATGGCATAATGAAGGAAGGTGTAGCAGCTGAACCAACTGGCAGTGAGACAAACAAGCACCAAAACAACTGTTCTCAAAGTAGTGGTGAACTTTGTGAAAGAAAAAAAAAATAGTCTGACACCTCTAAAAGTTTGGAGGAATATAAGTGTATAGAACAAGAAGTGGTGGCAATTCTGAGGATGACGTAATGATGACATGATAACAATGATGATGTATATATAGAATATATTCCTCCAGCATCCTCTTTGTTTGATACAGATGATGTTGTGAGTGTGAGAGGTGATGATATGGCCAGAAAGTTAGCTGAAAGTCAAAGGTTCACGACTAAAAAGATGTTAGGGACCAGGAACCAGACAGACACAAAAATGTAAAGTGGAAAACAACTTTTTTAAAATAACAAAAGCAAACAAAGCAAAATCATGATCCGGAAGCGTAAACCAAAAGACAAGCTGGGGTCAGGAACCAAGACAGGTACTCAGCCAAGCCGGGGCCTGGAATACAAGATCAGCGATGTCAGGATCAAGGCCAGGAGTCAGGAACCAGAAGGGACTTCAGAGGAAGCCAGGTCATGCACAGGAAATCAGCAACACAGTAGAACACTCCTGCAGCCAGAAGCAAACACAAGGGCAACAGGAAGTGAGCCAAGCTGCTTTAAATACCCTGGGAGGATTAGCTGATAGCAGTTAGCTGAGCAACCACAGAGAGGTCAGCTGATTCAGCCACACTCAGAACAGGGAAGATAGCAGCAATAGATAGCAGAGCACAAGATTAGCTCAGACAGCAGAATCAAGCATCAGAGAAAGAGCAGCTCAGATAAACCTTGACAAAAGGAGCACAGTGACTTTCTATAAACTGTTGGAGAAAACCATTGAATATGCTGACCCTGTACTAAAAATAGAGAGTCATCGTTTCGGTCATCATCAGAATTGTCACCACTTCCAACAATAAACTTACAGGGTTCTTCATCCATGTCCTGTGTAGGGATGGGTGAGAATTTTCACCTTAAACCTGAAGTTGGCGGGAATGGCACATTCCCTTTGGCGGAGATATCCCACGAAAAGTGCCAATTTTCCTCTTTTTACAGGTTTTTTGCCTAGCTCATTCCATTCAAATCAACGGGAACTTTGACTTCACACACTACACATAATAAACATTATTTTATTTCCTGTAGGCATAATATAAAAGGGGTATGAGGCTGCCTGTGTTGGTGGGGCGTGGGGAAAGAATCAGTTGAACAGGAAATTTGTTTTGGGGGGTTCTTGACTGGTATTGGGGGGAGAGTAAATAAAAAAATAAATTATTAAAATAAAATCAGAAATTTCAATGCAAAGTGAGTCAAGAACCCCCTGACGTAAGCTGCCACTGGAGTGGACTGATACTTGACTTGATAGAGTATTTTATAGAGGATGATTTGTTAGATTTGTTGTTAGAGGCCCAAGCCCTGAGGAAACATTGATTTGTAGGACTTAGGCTTGTTAGAAAGAAACCCTCAAAAACTGTTTTTCTGTAGGACATTGAATTTTTTTTTGTATTTTTCTGAAAGAATAAGCCCTGAGAAAAATAAGTAATTCCCTACTGGCCTAGTGCCAGCAGTTGATGTCCTGTTGACCATTGGCCATTAGCCATTGTCAAATGCCCTGATGCAGATGCGGGATTTGCAGCTGCTGTTCTTGCTACTGCTGCTGCTAAGCTGTTTAAGCAGCAAGATGATTAGGCGGCTGAAAGGGAATGGGATAAACAAAAGCAGTAACATGGTTGATGGATGATAAAGGTTCCACTTGCCATGACTAGCTCCCATGATGCACCTGAGGAAGTAGCAGCACCGTAACTAGCCCCCACCACATCTGGTATACGTGTTGCTGCTGCCAAGTGAAACCTTTCCTAGTCTCAGATCACGTGTTGACGACATTCCCACTGTTTCCACTGTGGTCTGTGGCACACTAGCCTGCTCCTTAGAATCCTGCTGCTCTTGCAACTCAGCAGCAGCAGGAATTAGTGCAGTTGCAAACTTCACAAATTTCCAAATCCTCAGTGCTGGTTGGAGAAGGTGACGAGAAATGTGACACACTTGCCATTTTTCGGTGACCTGAAGAAGGCAGACTGGTGGCAGTAGCAACAGGCACAGACAGCTGATCTGTGCTGCTTCTGCTGGTGGTGGTATTATTGCAGTGGTAACAATTCTGCCTTCTTCAGGATCATGTTCTACATGGACAATGCCAGGGGGAAGGGGGCTTCCAGGGTCTGGACCCTCTGAGTTGCTTCCCCTACCACTCTTCTGACACTAGTCCCACCGGCAGCGTCACCGTCACTGTTACTACTACTACTATTAACAGTACTGGTGGTGGCACTGGCACCAGCGGCAGAACATCTGACAGCAGGCACAACACATCTTACAGCAGGCACAGCATGTCTGGCAGTACGTGCAGCACATCTTGCAGCAGACACAGGCAGCTGACCTGTCCTACTCTCACTACTAGTACTACCCTTATATTCCTCCCTTCACAGTAATTTCTCAAAAACCCTAGGGGTGATTTAGGGTGACTGGCCAACATAGCTTCTGTAGTGCTCACTTCCTCCTCAGACTCAGTGGACACATAATGGTCCTTCCAGTTCCTCCTTTTATTATTTTTAATCCTGCTCATAGTGATAGTAGTCATTATGAGCTTCTCTTGCCTCGGTTTTGCCTCAAAATCACAGCAGAACAGCACACTACGTCTACCTCTCTCTGTAGCTGCTTCCATTGTGTTACACTTTCTGGAATATATCACATTTTTATAGCAAAAAGGCGATAACCAGGTAAATCAATAGGTGGAAACTTTCTAGCCGTTGAAAAAATGGAGAAATATTTTGGCCAATGTACGAGAAATGTGAACATTTTATTTGCTAGTTTTAATGCAATTTTTCCTCCCACCCCTAAACCTGTGCCAACCCACACTTACTGAGTTCCTGAGAAAGAGTCAAAAACTTCACAAAAACAATCCCAAAGTTTGCTTGTGGGATGGCAAGGTTGCCAAGATGTTGGCAGTGGACATGCTGCCGTATTCTTTTGTAGAAAACTGAAGTTTCAGAGAACTGATATCATGTGTAACTCCAAACTGACATATCCCAAGCATCAGTAATTTTTCCAGTATGGCTGTGCCTGAATTGTACAAGCCGGTGATTACTGTGGTGGGTAAAGTGCTGGAAAGTGCATACAACAAGAAAATCCATCTGACAACAGATATGTGGACAAGTGGGCACAGCACAGATTATATGACTTAGCTCACTGGGTTTCTCTCTCACCATCACCACCAGTTGGCAACACTAGCTTACAGCATCAGTTAACAGCCAGTAATTGTGCCTCTAGTTCTGGCAGAATGGTTAGAAGGCAACAGCAGGATAGCCCATCCCATTCTACATACCCGTAGATGTTTTAAGTAAACTAGTGCAGGTGCTAGAGGAGTACTGGTTTTGTGTCTGCTGATAACAGCTCCAACATAATCACAGCCTTGATAATTGATGATATGGTGCATGTGCCATGCTTTGCCCATGTGCTAAATTTAATTTTAACCAGATTCCTGGCACAATCCAAAACCTTCAAAGAGATGCTGAACGCCACCTACATAATTGGTGCCTATTTTAGTCACTCCTACAGTGCATGCAATGCTCTATATTCCATAAAAAGTGTAACAACCTGCCCCATCACCAGCTGAAAATGGAGATCCCTACCAGCTGGAATTCCATGATATACATACTAGAGCATTTGTACGAGCAGATTAAGGCCATTAATGAGTACACCATAAAATACTTGAAGGCTTTGGAGGGAGCCTCCTTGTTACCTGGCCAATGGCAACTAATGTGCAATGTAGGTGAACTGCTGAAACCATCTGAGGAGGCAACCATGCTGGTGAGTAGAGGTGGGTGAAAAGTGTGAAAAATTTCCTGAATGACTTTCTGTGAAAACTTGCAGATTTTTCGCTTTTCCTGGAAAAAATTTGCCTTTCTGCCAATGCAAAAATGTCCTCCTTTTCACCTATTTTAATAAATGTTTTGCCTATCTTAACACATTTTTCTCATATATTTCCTACAGGTACTACATTTCCCACTGTAATATTACTTCTTCTGAGGGCTGAAGTTTAGAAATAAGTGTCTGAAAGTCAAAGTTGTGAGTCCTACAGCAACATATGGCTAGAAAAATGTTAGCATGCAGAATGCATTTGTCCTTCGCCCACAACACTTACTTCCTGCTTACGTGACACTGGTACATATTCATGATGATGTCAAGTAATACAAAAATAAATTACAACCTACAATGAGACAGATATGTATGGTACTAGTGGTGGTGGTGGGGGACTGGTACGGTGTGATTTGTGTATGTATATTGTTATTACCATTGACATACACTATCCTTCTTCTCAGATTATTGACACTCATTACTTATCGGTTATAGCAATGGTCCCAAGTGGGGTAGATGGTGGCAACCCTTCTTCACATCCCTCCTCCACCTCCTCATCTGTGCTGCTGTTAATATATTTGTCCTGGCTTTGTTTGTCATACTCCTCTACAGCAGGAGACATAGGTGTTATTTGGAGTGAACTAACTGTTGGCACTGGCAGTAGCACACTATCTGACACATAAATAACTTCACTACTTTTTTTTTTCTTCCCTAGAGCTCTGGGAACTTTTTAAAGTGCTTCTGCTGCTGCTAGTTGTGGCACCTTTGACCTGCTGATAGTGTGTCTTCCAGTCAGACCTGTGGTTGTGTTTCAGGTGGGATCTCACAGAGGAGGTGCCTAGGTGTGAGCCTGCTTTCTCCCTGCTCACATGCTTTTTGCACAGACAACAGATAGCAATATGCTTAGCTTGAGGATCCTGAGTGAAGTATCTCCATACTGTGGACTTCATGGAATGTGGGGTTCCTGAGGTGGTGGTGCTGCTACTACTACTACTGGGGCTAGATGATGATGCAGTTCTACTGCCACTACTACTAGGTGTCAAAGGTGCAGCACTCACAGCAGCAGCAGAGGCACTTGTCATATCTAACATTGTGGACGTTAACCTGTGTTGCTGCTTCCGGGTACTCAAAACAGGTGTATGTGACTGAGTGGGACTTGGATTTTGAAGAGATGATGATGCGGATGGTGACTGATAGGGTGACTGTGCTTTTGATATCTGTGCTTGTTCAGGGTCAGACTTTCCAATGGATTTCTCAAAGACAGGCACAGTGTTACTTAAAACTGGTGGAAGAATCAGCCTTTGATTGTCTGCTAACCTTATAGCCCTGTCACCATCCTCACTCTCAACTTCATCTTTATCTGAACAAGAGAAGGATGCTGGAGGGATATATTCTAGATCTGCATCATCATCAGTCATCATTAGGTCATCCTCAGCAGCATCAGCATCACCTGACAGTTCTTGCCCACTACTACCCTTATATTCCTGTAAACTTTCAGAGATCTCAAACAATTTCTTTTTACTTTAACTGTAACAAAGTTCCCTACTACTTTGAGGACAGGTGTTTTGGTGCTTGTTTACCTTACTATCTGATGTAGCAAGTGCTTCAGCTGCTACACCTTCCTCTATTATGCTATTGCCAGCAACATCAACACTTGAATGCGACTTGTTGTCATCTTCAGTGTTCTTACTATATGGTCCTTTATTTCTACTGGCACTGTTGGTGCTTGAAATAGTTTTGCTGGGACCTTGACAAACTGCATCCTCCCTTGGAGTAGAGGGATCATCATTATTGATTGCACACGTTACAGCAACCATTGCTGCAGTCAGTTTTTGAACTACAACTTTATGCTCATGTCCCTACACTACTCTACCCCTCCCTCTTCCCCTTCCCCTTGTGCTTTTCCTGGATATTATGCAACTACGCTGTGTTTTTTTTAACTATACGGTACACAACACAACTGATGCAGCTGTATGATGTCTTGCATAAGTCCAGTCAGCTGTCTGTCACTGTCACCTAATATATATATATATATTTTTTAAATATATTTTATTATCAGATCTCTCCATACATAACGCAAATACAGATGAGTACAAAGAAACATTCAAATGTAGCAAAAACAAATAGGCTTTTGTAACAATGAAAAGAATAGAGTCATATTAGTAGAAGGTACAGAGACAACCTGAGGTTTTATTGTTATTACAACTTCCAGGAACTACAACTCTCAAAACCTAACCTAACTAAATTGCTAATACACCCCCCATTCTCAAGTCCTCTTTCCCCCGAACCCGCAGCGCCGCCCACCAGCCAGCAATTCCACAATATTCCAATATGTACCGGGTTCATACAGAACGTCACTCATCAACCATATTGCACAAGCATCCACTCATCCAGTAGGTGAAACCTCAATCAACCCTCGCTAGTAATTTGCACATCATCAAGTGCCACATTATTATCTGCTCTATTTGTCCACCATGTCTGCCATCTTCCCCAGATTTTGTCAAACTTACTCGGGTTACCCCTGTGTAGATAAACCAATCTATATTGTGGAATGTACTGCGAAACTAGATGTATCCACGTCACCTAATATATTTAGTTCTTTATTCTTTTAATTAATTAATTAATTTATTTATTTTTTAACTTTTCCTCCCTGTTGTCTTATCACAGTCTGTCCCAAAAATATTATAACTGAAAAAAAAAATCAACAACTTCTTTCCCAAGACTTCCCCACGCAGCACAGAGACAATAACAGCAAGATCAGCAAGCAAATAGGTCCCCAGCTGCATGTGCCTTCCCAGTTAGTCAATCTGAAATTTGGGGTATAATTTGGGGTCAACCCCTTTCCTCCCTTCCTCTTCCCAGAGTGCCCCACTGATTCTCCTAATACAGGGAACAAATATCCTAACTAAAAGATTCCCTAAACTAAACTTCAATTACCCTATCTTCTCTAGCTCAAACAAGGTGCTGCTCTCTCCTCTCACAAACACAGAATGGCTGCTGTGAGAGCCTGACACCCTTTTATATGGCTGTAGAAAACTTTCGGGTGGTGTAGAAACATTTTTCTTCCCATTTATTTCAATGGGCAAAAAAGAAGGGAAATTATTTGCCAAGTGGAAAGTGCTATTATTCGCCGATTTCGGTTTGAGGAGAAAATTTTCACCCATCCCTACTGGTGAGTTGCATAGGGGCAGAAATTAGTGAAATTCTACCACTGATATTTGTTTTTGCAGAATAAAAATGAGGACCATGGATGAGGAATCTTACCATAATGATAACACAGACATGCACCAGCTGGTATGTTAGTGAGTAGGGATGGGTGAAAAATCTCCATTTTGTTATTGTGGGGATTTTTGTTAAAAAGTATGGCTTTCCTATTTCCTTGCAGGAAATGTTGCCATCACAGAACCAGGTCAATTTTCTGTCTTTTTTGCCTCTTTAATTACATTCTTTACACATTTTCTCTATAAAACATGATGTTTTCAAGGTAGTGAAACACAATACAAAAAGCTACAGAGAGAGAGAGGTGCTAGGCTGATGTAATGTGAATTAATAGCAAAATTGAGGCAGGAGAAGCTCATAGTCACTGCTATCACTATGAGCTAGTTTAATAACAATAAAAGGAGGAGCTGGAAGGATGGTTATGTGTCCAGTGAGTCTGAGGAGGAGGAAGTGACCACTACCAACATGAAAGGGTCTGAATGCCCTGATTCCTCTGGCCCAATGATGGCCAGTACTCTACATTAGTCCTAGGGATCTTGGGGAAATTTTGTCATTGGAGGAAGAAGAGGGTAGCGGTGTGAGCAAGACACATCTGCTACCTGTGTCTGCTGCAACTGCTGCTCCTGCTGCTGGTGTGTCTTGTGCTTCTCAGGAAGGTGGAGGATATGATACCAAGTGTGTCAGCAGAAGATTCTATGTCACACTTGCCATCCCCAAGCAGTCCTGCCACTAGTACTACTACTAAGAAGGTCCAGAAGCTTTTACAGACCCAGAGAGTGAAGAGCGAGGGCAGGGGGGTGATCATACTACTAGTGAGGAGGAAGACTCATGGACTGAAATTGATGTGGTTGGTGTTAGTAGTAATAGTGATGGTGAGACTAGCATTAGGGGAGTGGTAGGCAAAGTAATGCAGAGTGGCTAGACTAGTGGTCAAGGGAGCCCACCACATTCCCCTGACGATGGGAGTCCCAGTCCCCTCACGTCATTGTCCAGACAGAACATGATACTGATGACGGCAGAATTATTGACTAGAAGTAATAATACCACCACCATAAGCACAGATTGACTGCCTGTGCCTGCTGCTAGTGCTTCCCGTCTGTCTTCTTCAGATCAACAAGAGATGGCAAGTGTGACATTAGGGGACCCTCTCACATTTCTCATGACCTCCTCCAAGCGGAAACATCTATAATACAGCAGCAGCAGCACGGAGGGAGAGGTGGTAGAGATGATGATGGTGGAGACGCTGGGATGGAACAGACATTAACCCCTTAAGGACCCTTGACGTACCAGGACCGTCAAGGGTAAATGTGCTCCAACGACCCTTGACGGTCCCGGTACGTCAAGGGTTAAACTCTTCCATCTCGGCCGCACGGAGCGATGGAAGAGCGCAGGCTGCTTCTTACTAAGTGTCCCGGTATCGGGACACTTAGTAAAAAGCAGTAGAAACATTGTTGCAACATGCGATTCGCTTCAAAAGCGAATCACACGTTGCAAAACCTGAATGACAGGGACAGTATTTGTAAATACTGTCCCTGTCAGATCTCTCTGCCTCGCTCCACCTTGCATACTGCTGAGGTGGAGAGAGATAGAGAGACGTAGTGTTACAGTGTTCCTGTAAAAAAAAAAGTAAAAGAAAAGTTTAAATAAAGAAAATTAACCCTTTGATCACTGTTCTGCAGTGATCAATAAGTTCCCCCCATCTGATCACTCTGGGAGTGATCAATTTGCTGCACATCAGTGTTTTCTGATCTGTGGGACACCCCACATCCCCCTTGAATTTTTTTAGATTTTTTTAAATTTTTTTAAATTTTTTTTTTTAATTTGAATAGTAAATATAGTTTAGGTATTTTGGTAGGTAGTTGGGTACGTTTAGTGTAGACGTGTGTTAAGGAAAGTTTTAGGGATAGATTTAGGTTTAGGGAAACCCCCTGTCACGGTTTTGTTAAAGACTCTCAGACCAGTATGTAAAAATAAAACACAGTTTTATTTAGCAATAATAACACATAAGGTCGCCCTCTAGTGGCGGTTGATTGTACATAAACGATAGTGACTGGAAAATACAGAGTTAATGCACAAACGGAAAGCAAGTACACATTTACCACCAAGGAGGGGGTATAACCCCGGAGGGTTAAGTCCTTTATAAATATTAGTTTCAAAGGAACTGTTTGGCACTCCCTGGGTATAAGTAGGTTATGCTTAAGGTAACCACAAAGGGTTAAGTCCTTGATTATGATCAGTCTCTTAAGTGGATGCTTGGCATGCCCAAGGTGTAGATAAGTTGTGCTGAAGAAATGTTCACCAACAAGTGGATAGGGACTGTCTCGCCACGGTGTGTAGTATAGCAGAGCCCAATAGCCCCCCACGGGCGTACCTACAGGAATGGCTACTGCTGGTGCAAGTGATCTTAGCCCCACGGGCGTGTATCGGACCAGCCTGCAGTGCAAGAGCTCCCAAGCCTCTTCAGACTCTACCGGACTGAGTATAGAGAGACAAGGACCAAAGCCCAACAGAAGTAGTACCGTAATGCTAGTGCTGAAGCCTGTGCCCGTCACCACTCGGTATAACGGAATCGGCCAGTGTATACAACGAGAGAGATAGAGAGCCAAAGCGCCCAACCGGCCTATTAGGAAGTGAACACTCTACTGGGATGGTATCAAGTTGCCGACGGAGAGCGGCCAACTCAGCAAGAGTTTCACTATGAACGAGGCTCACACTGGAGTAGGGAGAGTGGGACCGAGACAGCACTGGTAGGGTTAAAAGGCACGTTTACACAAGGCTTTTCTGCGGTAGCACAGCACTGCGGTCTGAGGGAGGCTCACACAGCTCTGCACGATAGTAACACTGCACTGCACGAAGTAACACCAGGCAAGACAGCCACACAAGTACTGGAACAGTGGATGATAATGTCGCGACGGCGACAAACAGGAACGTGGGTCTTCTGGAACACGCTGGAGGTGATCTTGCGGGAGGCAGTCAGCAAGGCCGGATCGGAGCACGCAGGAGGTAGTCGTACCAGCCGGGTCATACACAAGCAGGAACGTCAGCCAGGCAGAGTCGAGATCCGGAGGAGATAGTCAGACGAGCCGGGTCATACACAAGCAGGAACTTCAGCCAAGCAGAGTCGAGATCCGGAGGAGATAGTCAGACGAGCCGGGTCATACACAAGCAGGAACACTGGAGAATGGTCAGGACTAGCCAAATCGGTACACAGGAATCAGAAACGTAGCAACAGAACAACTGGCTCAGAAACACCACGAAAGGGCGCCTGACAGATGGAATTGCCAGGTATAAAAAGGAAACCAAGGGGCGGGCCAAACTAAGTGAGCAAATCACCCTTGTACATAGAAGAGAGTGACAGCTAGTTCACAGGCACTGTGATACCCCCCCCAAAAAAAAATATATATATATATAATAAGCGCAGTTTAGTTAGGTAGCTCAATTGGGTTAGGTAGGTTCAGGATATACGTAGGTTAGGGTAAGTTTTAGGGTTAGATTTAGGTTTAGGGATAGCATAAGAAAAAAACCCCAAAAAAACCCCAACCCCCCCCCAAAAAAATATATATATAATAAGTGCAGTTTAGATAGGTAGCTCAATTGGGTTAGGTAGGTTCAGGATATACGTAGGTTAGGGTAAGTTTTAGGGTTAGATTTAGGTTTAGGGATAGCGTAAGAAAAAAAAAGGAAAATAAAAAGTTTTTTAGATTAGGTGGACAAAATGCAGCGCAGGTACAGTGTTGAAGAGGTATATGCATTTTTGGCATCTGACTCAGAGGCAACAGACACTGCGTCAGACTGACGTAATGCAGTTTTCAGAGAGTGAGAGCAGCTCTAGTGACAACGCTGGGCCTTCTGTAAAGAAAAAATGTACTGCCCCAAGAGCTGCCCTGGCAACTGCCCCAGCACCTGCCAAAAGATCTGCCCAAATACCTACCAAAATCTTCACCTATTCTGTGCTTGAAATTCACATCAACATTGAAGGCGCTGTTTTTTTTACTTACGTCAAGTTTACGAGAAAGTGGTGGTAAAATGGCTGCGTAAAAAAATTGAAAGCACACCTAAACTGAAAGCCTGGGGTGTCTGCTTTCCATACACGTTTGGGGGGAAATTGTAAGTTGGAACGCTGATACAAAGCCCCAAATGAGACATGGCACAAGTGACGCAAGATGTGAAAATTCAGTGTGAAACTGGAAACACACATGTTCCAATTTGGGCCCCGTAGCTCCCCCAAACCTTGAGAAACTTATGCATATGGGGTATTGCCGTACTCAGAAGAAGGAGCTGAACACTAAACAATGTATTTTTAAAAATCTTCACCTATCATGTGCTTGAAATTCACATCAACATTGAAGTGCAAGTTTGAAAAATGCTGTTTTTTTTTAACTTGCATCAAGATTTACGAGCGATTGGTGGTAAAACGGCTGCGTAAAAAAATTGAAACATACATAAAATGAAAGCCTGGGGTGTCTACTTTCCAAAAATATACACTTTTGGGGGAAAATCCTAAAGTGGAGTACTAGAACGTAGCCCAAAATGAGTAATGGCACCAGTTAACAAAGATGTGAAAATTCAATATTTGTTCAATATTGGGCCCCGTAGCTCTCCCAAACCTTGAGAAACCTATGCATATGGGGTATTGCCGTACTCATAAGAAGGAGCTGAACACTAAACAATGCATTTTTAAAAATCTTCACCTATCATGTGCTTGAAATTCAAATCAACATTGAAGTGCAAGTGTGAAAAACGCTGTTTTTTTAACTTATGTCAAGATTTACGAGTGATTGGTGGTAAAATGGCTGTGTAAAAAAACTGAAAACATACAAAAAATGAAAGCCTGGGGTGTCTACTTTCCAAAAATATATACTTTTGGGGGGACATCTTAGAGTGGAGCACTGTTACACAGCCCCAAATGAGACATGGCACCAGTGATGCAAGCTGTGAAAATTCAAAGTGTGAAACTGGAAACGCGCATGTTCCAATTTATGCCCTGTAGCTCTCCCAAACCTTGAGAATCCTATGCATATGGGGTATTGCCGTACTCAGAAGAAGGAGCTGAACACTAAACAATGCATTTTTAAAAATCTTCACCTATCATGTGCTTGAAATTCACATCAACATTGAAGTACAAGTGTGAAAAACGCTGTTTTTTTAACTTACGTCAAGATTTACGAGCGATTGGTGGTAAAATGGCTGCGTAAAAAAATTGAAAACATACATAAAATGAAAGCCTGGGGTGTCTACTTTCCAAAAATATATACTTTTGGGGGGAAATCTTAGAGTGGAGTACTGTTACACAGCCCCAAATGAGACATGGCACCAGTGATGCAAGCTGTGAAAATTCAAAGTGTGAAACTGGAAACACGCATGTTCCAATTTGGGCCCCGTAGCTCTCCTAAACCTTGAGAAACTTATGCATATGGGGTATTGCCGTACTCAGAAGAAGGAGCTGAACACTAAACAATGCATTTTTAAAAATCTTCACCTATCATGTGCTTGATATCAACAGTAGTATTGAAATGTAAGTGTAAAAACTGCAAAAAAACAAAATATTACCACAATTTTGAAATTTTTTTCTGGAAAAATAGCTGCATGAAAAACTCCAAAATTCTCCTGATTATTTACCTTATGTTGTGTCGTTTTCAGAAACATATATCTTTGTGGGACATTTTTGGTTCTGGCACCGTCAGCTAAGCTATGATGCTCACATGCCAATTGTTGAAAAATCACAAGTTGGAAATAACAGCAGCCATCTTGTAATATTTACCTTGTAAATGTGAGGAAAGGACTAAAATACTAGGCATATGGGGTATTCTTATATTCAGGAGAAGCAAATGAATATATTTCAGGGTATTTTTTTTCATTATCTAATAGTATGCAAATCCTGACAGAAAAATGTAAGCAAAATGTTGTTTTTTTTCAATTTTTTTCCTCTTTTTTTCTATTTTAATCAAATTAAACAATGAGGTATTCATATAATTGTGGTATCAAAAGAAAGCCCTACTTGTGCTTAAAAAAACAGTATATAATTTATGTGGGTGCACAAAAGGAATTAAAGAGAAAATATGGTTGAACAAAGACATAGTAAAAAAAGTCAAAATTGCTCCGGTCCTTAAGTCAAATCTAACTCAGATTTTCCCGGTCCTTAAGGGGTTAATGGCCAGTTTTTGTCCAGCCATTACACACTCTGTGGTGCACTGATCACACATGGTAGTGTGGTGAAGGATAATCACAACCAGGACATAAAGAAGCATCTGAGGATGTTCCATCCTACAGAAGACGCTAAGCTGGTGACTGTCTGCAAGTTGTCACGTTTCCTTAGCGGGGAGTGAACAAAGGACATAGTGACAACAGCAGTACTTGGTCTCTGGTGGGATGATTTCACATTGGGGATCCTAAGCATCATGGTGTTTGGTTACCGTTGTGCCAGGTGTTTGATGTGAGTGCAGCTGTGCCTATTGTTTCCAGTCTTTCCCTTATTCACCACAAACACAATGGAGTTGCTTATGAGAAGCACAGTTCCTGCTCTCAAGGGAAACATTTCTATTCTAACAACACATCCATGATTTTGGAGGAGAGACAGGTGGAGAAGCATTATTGGCCAGCTTCTTCTTGTCTCCACATCTACCTGAAGTGGTGGGGTTTACTTATGGTGCTGCTACTGTCTCAGGTGCATCACTGGAGGTATTAATGGCAAGTGGAACTTTGATCATCCATCCACCACCCATGTTACTGCTGTTGTTTTCTCATTCCCTATGAGATGTCTAGTCATCCTGCTGTTTAAACAACTCATCAGTAGCAAGAAAAGCGGTCACAAATTCTGCATTTACACTGGAGTATTTGAAAATGGCCAGTAGCCACTGGCCACCTCAACATGATCTGCTGCAACTAGGCCAGTAGGGCATTTTTTTCCTCAGGACTTTAAAGAAAAAACATTCCATGTTCATCTGATTCTTTCCCTAGACTGCACCAACACAGACACCCTCATACCCCTTTTATACTATGCCGTTGGGAAGTAAAATAACTTTTGCTATGTGTTGTGTGTAAATTCATTGTTCCCATTGATTTCATTGGAATGTGCTAGCCAAAAAAAGCAGAAATATGGCACTTTTCAAGGGAAAATATTGACCAAGCGGGAAGAGCCGTTATTCGCAGATTTTTTGTCTGAGGTGTAAATTTTCACCCATCCCTACTTCTTACTCATGCTCCAGCAAGCTACAGAACTGAACTTTATTTTTTCTACTTCTCTCTCACTCTCTCTCACACCCTCCTCCAGAATCACTTCAGTCTTATCTACAATTATACAGCATAGGAGATTTTATATAGAAAACAAAATGGAAAATGGTAAAGTTCTTGAAGGAAAATGGAGTGGTGGTAGTGAAAAGGAGGACATTCTATGGTTATCTCTATGGACTCAGTTAGCCAATAAAGTTATGCCCTTTGTTCTGCTTGATGATGGATACATAAGCTAAACAGCCATGTTGTCTGGCCAGTGATTTTATCTTATGAGAAAAATCCTCCCCTATGAGAACGTCTGGAAAAAATGGCAGATTTATATGACGTTTAATGCCCTCTTACATACATCATTGATGACATAAAAACTGATTATATGTAAGATGTTACATAGAGTAAGAGTGCCATCTAGAGTCTTGAGAGCATCATGACTGGGGTATCCCCATTCCTTGAATAATTAGGGATATATTAATATCCAATCA
The DNA here is from genome assembly GCA_037306005.1 of Rhinophrynus dorsalis. Taxonomy (NCBI): domain Eukaryota; kingdom Metazoa; phylum Chordata; class Amphibia; order Anura; family Rhinophrynidae; genus Rhinophrynus; species Rhinophrynus dorsalis. The sequence goes on along the minus strand of CM074721.1, from coordinate 551,337,360 downwards.
GGGCAGACTGGTGATGTCACGGTATAATGAGATGGATCTTTGTCCAATCATTAGAAAAAGGTGGGGATTACTGATAAGGAAAAAAATTGCCAATATAAAGCCAATATACTCTTAGTTCAGGGCCCTTCATTTCCTGAAAGAAAACTCCTGGGGGAATTCCTGACAAAAGAAGACTCTGATAACACATGATCCTGCCATCTCACAGAGAAATACAAAGAAATCTTGATTGGTAACTATATCATTTATTCATTTAGATTCATTTAATCCAGAATTTCATAATTTTTCTTCTGTTTGAAGAAACTTAAATAGTCTTATAATTGTCGTAAGTGGACTGGCCAACCATCTGGGATAATTTATAATAAGCTAGATTTAGCTATTACATTCTGGAAGTAATAGAATATATATATATATATATATATATATATGTATATATATATATATATATATATATATATATATATATATATATATATAATTATTGGGAATTTATTATATTTTGCCAATCAGTGTAATACAGTATATAGCGTGGGTTATCTATATTAGCTAATATAAGTCTTGGTATTCCTAGAGTAATATTTTGTGGTTCTGGGAAGATTATAATAGTTAATATCTGATACAGGATTTTCTTTGAATCCAGTTATTAACCCTTTAACCGCTATTTGTCTGTTGTTAGTGGTGTTTTCTTTGGAATTCTCTGTATATGTGCCAGGCTTATATTTTGTAATTTGAAGGTATTGACTTTTATAGACAAAATAACTTCTGGGTGTGGCACCTAATTTAAACGAGTGGATTAACCCTTGGAGTGCCTATAAGTTTTATATATGTTGCTGTAGTCAAAATGATGATAAATGTTGCATGAAGTAATTTTAAGTAGATTATCTGTGTGATTTTGATTGACTATATTAATCGCAATTTATATATTTTATTCAGAGGTATTCAATACTGAATTCAGTAGATAATTAAATTATAGTGATTTAAATCTGGGATTCTATTCCAGTTATTCCCTAAATTTGATTATTATTGATATATGATACAAGGAATTGTTAGAGGAATTATTTAATTCATCTCACAATACCCCTTACATCATAATTTGCATAGTCTATACAGTTTCTGGGGCAGAGGTATTAAGAGACACTGCGGCCAACTGTATTATATTAATTGTAACAATCAATTAACCTGTTCTATGCTGCTGAATGCAATTATTGTTATAATACCTCTGAATATACCTATGTGTGGTTAACCCTTGCACCGCTGGTAATCTTTATGGTAATAAGTGTAGTTTGGTTTTCTATGTACTTATTATAATTGCTAGTCACTTATATATTTCATTGATGATGATACTTGTGATATATATATATAGTATATTGTATTTTAATAAAATATATATATTTTTGCACAAATATGAAGGACTGATTCTTGTGATCAGTTTGTTACTGTGAAGTAGCATGTCAGTACATATTAAAGATAAAGTTCTCAAATTATTTTATTGTCAATTGACTATTTAAGTGAAGAAATCCAACCTGAGTGGTTCTCTGTTTTAACCCTTTGGATACCTTCATATAAATAGCCCAACAATGATTTTGGAGGAGAAGAATTATTGGCTAACTTTTTCTTTTCTCCACATAGACTGAAAGCTACTTATTCTGCTGCTACTGCCTCAGACGCATCACTGGAGTCAGTCGTGGCAAGTGGAACCTTCATCATCCATTTTCCATGTTACTGCTATTGTTGATCCCATTCCCTTTCAGCTGCCTAACCATACTGCTGCTTAAACAACTGATCAGCAGCAGCAGAAAGAACAGCAGCTGCATATTCTGCATCTTCATCAGGACATTTGACAATGGCCAGTGGCCAATGGCCAACATGACATGACCTGCTGGCACTAGGACAGTAGAACATTTTTTTCTCAGGTCTTGGATTTAAAAAAAATCCTATATAATAATTCGCTAAAATGTGTGTAATGACGCAGTCATGCGCAGTAGAGACTGCTGCGTGTGCTGCAGTCATGCGCAGTAGAGACTGCCCGCGCCACGGCTGATACAGAGCTGGATGCTCCGAAGGAGCGTCCAGCTCTGTATCGGTCGTGGCGCAGGCAGTGTCTACTGCGCATGACTGCCCCGCGACCGGCTGGCTGTGGCACTGTGGCCCGTGTAACGGGCTCTTCAACTAGTAAATAAATAAATAAAATAAAACAAAACATAGTCCTACAAAAATAAACAATTTTTGGGGGTTGGTTTCTAACAAGCCAGTCCCTCAAATCAATGTTTCCTCGGGTTTGGGCCTCTAACAACAAATTTTACAAATTATCCTCTACAAAATGTTCTGTCATGCTACACCAGTGGCAGCTTACATCAGGTTGTCCCTGTCTCTATTACATTATTTATTTATTTTATTAACTGTCCCCCCAATACCAGTCAATAAACCTCCCAAAACAAATTCCCTGTTCAACTGATTCATTCCCCGGAGTCTACCCACCAACACAGGCACCCTCCTCAGACCCCTTTTATACCATGTCTTATGGGGTACTTTAATTTTAACCCCCCAAAAAAAGCATTCCCTGTTCAGCTGATACTTTCCCCTCACTCCACCAACACAGGCACCCTTGTGCCTCTTTTATACTTTGCCTTTTGGAAATAAAATAATATTTGTTCTGTGTTGTGTGAAAATTCAATGTTCCCATTGATTTCAATGGAACGAGCTAGGCAAAAAAAGCAGAAAAACTGCACTTTCACAGGAAATTATTAGACAAACAGGAAGTTCCATTATTCGTCAATTTCAGATTCAGGAAAAATTGTCATCCTTCCCTAAATAAAATGACTAAGTTGGTATTCAATTGCCCTACCAACTGAAAGCACAAGAGATATTAGGCCACAGAAAAGGACTCTTGGCTATTTAGCATGAATAACAGGAACATCAAAGGGGGGAAAACTAAGGATCAGTGTCTTAGATACTTTCAAGCATCAATTTCTACCTCATCTGTGTTACAGTTACATGTCATCCACTGTCCATCTTCTTCTATATTTCTTCTTTTTTTAATCTTCGTCTTCTATCTTCTTTCTTCTTCTCCATTCCACGATTCCTGTTAAATAAAGGAAAAAAGATATAACAAATCATGTGGCCCAAATATAACCCTGTCATCTGTGCATAGTTTAACCCCTTGAGTGCCAGAGGGGTACGCAATGCATTGAAAAATAATGTATTGCCTATCTCTCTGGCACCCAACTGGCGCCTAATGGGTTAAACAATGCATAGATGTTAGGGTTACATAGATAGATAATGCCAGCTTAATCTATCAATTGCCCCATAAATCCGGTTAAAATCTAAATATTTGCACCTGTGACGAACAGGACTGTCACAGAAGCCTCTCCTCTTCCCTGGCTGGGATCACATGGACACTAATACTGAATGGTATAGAGAGAATATAGATTTTCATGGATGCCTGCTCCAACCTTCCCCTGCTCAAAGCTGCAGATTACAGCCAGCTTCAGCGTTTTACGGTCAACAGCTATGCACTGGGAATGTATACAAGGGGGCTGCTAGGTGTAAAGTGTCCACTTCCCCTCCCCCTTTAGTAACCTTTGTTTGATTTGATATGGTGACTGCCCCTTTTTCTCTGAACTGTACTAAAATGCTGTGTTGAAAATAAAGAAGTTTGTGATTTACCAAGAAGGAGCATGTTCGTCTCTCTGACGTTTCCAGGTATATTGCTGTTTGAATTGCCAGAGGACTAGATAGACAGAATATCCTATATGAACCTGAGCTATGAGTGCAGTATATCCTGCATTGCCTGTGGATACATGATTCAAAGTCCGGTACTTAATATAGCGGTTAGCTGTTCAGGTTAGCAAAAGAAACCCACGGACGATAACGGGCCTGAACCGCTATACCTTCTGGGGCAGAGACGCCAGGGCCATATCGTCACAGCATCCAAAAAAAGTTAAGTGAAGCAGTCAAAAAATTTTGAAAGCCATATGTCCCCCTTATTTTCTCTGCCATTGTTGTTATAGAAAGCTTAGCTTTTAAACAGAACTACAGAATATGCAGCTCCTAGTGGAATCAAGGAGATATGATTTATTGTATATCAATAAATAAAAAAAAAAACTTTTTTTTTGCATTCTAGGTACATTTTTTCCATGCCAGCACATATACAGAAACCTATGGTGTATTTAGTTAGTACTGCCTTTGTTAAACAAAATGATATATGAATTGTGAGTGTGTGTACATCACAGAAAATCCATGAAGTTGAAAGTTAACAAAAGTAAACTGTAACAAAACTGTCAAATTGGTGAAAGTTTCTAAACAGCAAAGTTAATTGTTATTTTAACTTTCTATTTGTTCTGAGTTCTAATTGGTCATCATGGAATTCTCTTCTTTTTCTGAACTCCTTCTGGAACCATCCCACAACTATATAAACTGTCTTAAATGGATTAAGATTTATTTTATTGGATTGCTAACAACATTATGACATAAAATGTTATTTGTAAAATATTTAACTCTTCTCTTTATTTGCATGATCAGAACATGTAGCTGAACTGAAGATGTGATATTAATCATGTGATTTAAGCTGAGATCTTGAGACCAAGGTAAGTTCAGGATGCTGATCAGAATTTATTTAATAAGGTTATTTTTGCTTTTCAATAACTTTCTAGAACTGATCACAACTGTTGATGTGGAGAGTGAGGTTGATGTAGGAAGAAATCCAACCGCACCATAGGAGACAAATGCAAATTTTAGAAATTTAGATTTAGAGGCATTTTGACCCATATCCTAAAACACTAGAGTGGGTTCCAATGGAGTGTTTCTCAATGCATCTCTGACCTTTCTAAAATTCAAGTAGTCTGAACCCCCATTTAAATCAGTTGTAATGTTAATTTCTTCCTGTGATGCAGTTGATTTGGCCCACAAACACCCCATTCTTAGTAAATCATCCTCAGTTTGTACTAAATTGCTGAAGGATAGTGTTGGTCTGACCTGAATTACAGGTGACAGTTTTATCACTGGTTTTATCTGCAAATTTCCACATATAATTAGGGATGGGTTAAGGTGCCTTTTTTCCCCCCTAGCTCATTGCATTGAAATCAATGAGAAGAAACATTTTCACCAACACAGGAAAGTTTTCTCTATTTTTCTCCATTCATATACAAGGGTGTCAGACTCTCAGAGCAGCCATTCTGTGTTTGTGAGAGGAAAGAGCAGCATGTTTTTGAGCTAGAGAATCAGAGACGGGAATTGAAGTTTAGTTTAGGGAGTCATTTAGGAAGGACATTTATTATCTATATTAGGGGAGTCTAGGGGCACAATGGGGAGAAGAAGGGAGCTGCCGAATTGTGTTACAGTTCCTCGGATACGTCACGTTTTTAAAGAGAAAAGTTGAAAACCACCTAAATCAATGAGCAGAAACGTTCTAGCCATTGAAAAATTGGTGATAAATATTGGCCAATGAGCAAAAAATTTGAACATTTTAATTGTTGGTTTTAAAGTGGATTTTCCCATGTAAATGCGGGCAAGAACTTGTTTTTTTCACAGAATTTCTTGCAGGAACATGGAGAGAGCTTTAACCCACCGCTTAAAATTATGTTATCTATCCTTGTTTCAATATGTCTTTTTATGCAGGAAATGATTTTGTTTGGTTTTGTTAATGCTGTTTGACATGAATCACTGTTAGCAAATTTTCATTATACAAGTATTCCAAGATCTTTCTCTAGCAATGAGACTCCTAAAATGCTCCCTTTCAAATGCATAACTTTTAAACGTATTACATTAAATCTCCATATTGCATTTGTTTTTACAGGCTGCAGTTTTATGTAAATCTTTCTGTAGAGAAGAAACTTCCTGCTCTGAAATTATCAGCCCATATACTTATTTACAGGTTATTTATAAACATGTTAAAAAGCAGAGGACCAAGTACTTAAATCTGAGGTAATCCACTCTCAACTTTAACTGCACTGGATATATAGCAGTTGGACATATTATTATATCATTCCTAATCCTTCAATCACATTTCTATCCAGATACAAAGCTTATCCCCTAAACCCAATCTTCTTATTTTATAGGCCAGTCACCTGTATGGAGAGGTATCAACTGCCTTTGTAGATGAATATATATTCTAAATCTATTGATAGGTAGCTATTTCTTTGCAGAAGCTTCATTGATTTGTTTGACAAGTGACAAGATTTTTCCTCATATAACTACACTGTTTCCTGCAAATAACTGTACTTTTCACTGTGTAATGCTGAATGTTATCAATTATTACCCTTCAAAGAAATTTCTCAACTTCTGAGATCAAGCTCACAGTTTCCAGATCCTTTTTTAGGTCCTTTCCTACATAAATACACTAAACTGGTGTCAGAGCAATCTTGGAGCACTCAGTCTGATTGAAAAAGTGGTCTTGCTTACACTGCACCAAGTTCCTGAAGAACTTTATTTTGTTCAGTCATCCATTATTCTCTTCTTTTGTTAACCATATAATTGATAATGATAATGGTGTAGATGTACTAGTTGAGGCTCTTCTACCATTGCTTTTTCCCTGGTTTATACTAATTAAAAGATTGTGGTCAGAAGAACATCATCCTTTTCGTTATCCTTGCTAATTAACTTATCAATCTCGTTTTTGAAAAGTCCAATACTCTCCCTCTCTCTTTATTGTGTTTACATATAATTTTTTAAATTAGTCTTTACAATTCAAGTCTCCTTTTCTATTTTTACTAGTCTAATTGCCGTTTTACAATCTGTATATCTGAACACTTAATTCATTACAATCTATGTTTTATTTTTGCCAGAAGTCCAGTAGATGTATAGTATAAGATGTATTTTCATTTTAAATTGTGGTAACATGAAAGTCTTTCAGTGACTACAGAGCTAAAATAGTATGTAAAACTGCACTAATAGGCTTAATTAGCAAACATTAGTATATGTTATGACACTCAGAGAGGTCACCACACAGAAATATAATAGAATCGAATACATATCTCATAATCTACACATCTGCTGGTCTCTTAGATAACATGATACATGGGCAGTTTTTAATTAAGGTTTAAGATATGCAGACTTAAATAATGGTGATAGATCTACTTTAAATGGGACTTTTAACTCAGTGAATGATAGAGACGTCCCCAAACCATTTTCATACAATATTTTGGAGAAATATAGAATTCAAGGGAGCTGAAGATTAATTTAAAACAATGTGTAATGCCTGTGGTTCGACCAATATGTTCTAGAATATATTGCATTCTTCATAAGAATTTCTATATTAGAATTTCCTGTGACATTATCACATAGAAAAAGTCTAATTTTCCACAGTTTGGATTTTTAAATGAACCATGACCATCATTAGCGACAACAACCAGACAAAAATCACAGAATTTATACTACTGGGAATACAAGGCCCTCAGAGTCTGAAGAAATGGGTATTTGTTCTTCTCCTCGTGCTATACATCATGACATTATGTGGAAACATCCTGATAATTACATTGTTTCTGGTAAGTCATCACCTGCAGTCACCCATGTACTTTTTCCTCTGTCATCTTTCCTTATGTGACATGTTGTTATCTACAAGCATTGTCCCCAACCTTCTATGGACTTTATTGGGAGACATTTCTAGAATATCTGTCATTGGCTGTCTTTCACAGTTTTACATTTGTGGTATATTTACTGGTTCTGAATGTTTCCTGCTTACTGTGATGTCTTATGATCGATACTTGGCCATCTGTAACCCATTGCACTATGTCTCCATTATGAGTATACAACTTCGTTTTTATCTAGTTATGTGTTCCTGGGCTCTAGGCTTTTTTATGTCTCTAATTTACACAATTCCAATCTTCCTTTTAGAGTTTTGTGGCTGTGACATTATTGACAACATCTACTGTGACCTTGCTCCTATTCTTGAAGCATCATGTACAGACACATATATTATGGAAGTAGAGGTCATAGTGTTGTCATTTCCTACTGTTCTTGGACCATTTTTGTTTATCATTTCAACATATGTCAGAATTTTCCTCACCATAATCAAGATCTCCTCCACCACTGGGAGGAAAAAAGCCTTCTCCACCTGCAGTTCTCATCTCACAGTTGTGAGCACATATTATGGGATACTTTCAGCTAAATACACTGTTCCATCCAAGGGCCAGTTGTTCAATTTCAGTAAAGTCATGTCTCTGTTGTACACTGCAGTCACACCATTACTAAACCCAATCATCTATAGTCTTAGGAATCAGGAGATCAGGTCAGCTCTGAGTAAATGGATGTCTATTAGGAAATAAAGTTAAGGATAAGGTGTTCAAAGATGACAGTGGTTAACTCACAAGGCAATATGTTGTATTATTCATCAAACAAAGGAATTATGGGGCAAATCAAAGAGATATAAAAAATCCACAACATTCCATTGCTTTGTAATGCACTGGGGATCTTTCTAGTATTCAAAATGTTACAGTCTCCATTTAAATCATTGGGAATTTTCATTTTCCCTGTAGTGTAGCTGGTTTTCTCCACCATTGCTCCTCTTCCCTTTGATAAATAAAGTCAATAGTTACATAGCTAATGTGGTGGAAAAAGACACTAAAGTTCAACAAGTTCAACTTTTAATGTTGATGTTTCCTCTGCATGTTGCTTTTAACAACTGCATCAATCTATTTGCATGTTATCATTTTTCAATATGTGAGTACAAGTGTAAGCCATGTAAATAATTGGATTTTTTTACTTACCTATAAATCCTTTTTTCTCAGTCCATTGAGGGATGCAGGGACCATGGTGTTAAGCAGCGTGCCTCCCACTTCCTAGCTGCTAACCCCTCCCCCTGCCCAACTGCCTTCAGTTTTCTTTTAGCAGGAAGGGAATAGCAGTACAACAGATCCACCGGGAAATGCAGTACATCCTCACCAACAAGTTTTCTGTGAGTGGGATGCCCTGCATCCTTCATTGGACTAAGAGAAAACGATTATCGTTACGTAAAAAAATGCCAGGAAACATGGATACATATCAAAGACACCTCAAAAAGTCAGAGGGAAGAAAACTAATGAGCGATAGCCTGTAGAACTTTATGCCGAAAACTAGCATCTTGAGATGCAAAAATGTTGACTTTGTAAAATTTTGTGAATGTGTGAACAGATGACAAAATTTCACAGAACCCACTGGGAAATAACGATCAGATGCAGTAATGCAATCAAATAAGGTTTATTAAAAAATGAAGAATCAAGCGGCAGTATAGTTAATGAACAGACCCGGGAGATGGTCTGCAGTGGTCAGAAAACAACGGGATAGTTGACTAAGCCACTGGGTTACTCAGGTAACAGGCGATACCAAGGACCAGAAGACTATAAGGTCAGTCAGCTGAACTAATGGTCAGTAGCACCAGGAGGTAGTCGGCCAAGACAACGGTCAAGCCCACGGAGGTAATAATCAAAGGCAATGGTCTATAGGCCAAGTGGGTAGTCAACCAATGCCAATGATCAATAGCCCAAGAAGGTAGTCATCCACTGCCAATGGTCAAGCCCAAGGAGGTAGCAACAGACAACTGGATAGCCCAAGATAATGGTGAACAAGCCAAGAGTCAGCCTAAGGGGGTAGTCAACCAAGCCAGGGGTCAATAACGGATAGCAAATGGAGAGTCACAGAGCACAATGCAAAATTATCCTCACAGGAACACTACAGAAGTGCAACTGATGCAGAGATCAGAGCGGTAGACAAGGAGCTGGTGTGTGGGTGGAGAAAGAAACCCCAGAGCTGGGTCTACCAGTAAGATGAGTGTGTGCTCACACTCTCGAGAGAAGTCCAAACCCAGAAGCAGTACTGCAGACTTCTCTCAGTTGCTGCCGGGCATGGAGGTTCAGATAGGGAGCTGTGACACAAAGTAGCTGCTTTGCGCAACAGGTCAACAGTAATTTGGTTCTTCAAGGCCCATGAAGTACTAATGGACCTAGTAGAATGATCTGTGATTCTAAAGGGAGCTGGAACATACATTAGTCTGTATGCTTGCCTGAAAACCTGTTTAAGCCCTGAACAAATGGTTGTCTTGGATGCTGGTCTGCCTTTCTTATGGACTATTGGAATCACAAACAAGTGTCTGAAGTGCTGAAGGATTGTGTGACTTGGACATAATGTCTTAAACATCTCACTACATCTAAAGTATGTAGAGCTTTCTCTTTAGAGTTAGAAGGATTAGGACACAAGGAAGGGAGAACCAGTTCATAGTTTATGTGGAAAGCAGAACCTAATTTATGTTGAATCTCTGGAACAGTCCTTAAACCACTTTATCTTGATGAAAGATAAGGTGTGGTGAAATACATGCAAAAAGAGTGGTAATAACTAATAGAAATGTACCTGTATATAATAAATGCATAATTCAATGGTTCGTCTATGAGCAGTATTTAATATAGAAGTAAAAATACAGATATTTACATTCAGAGTGCAATTCCTTCAAACTGTACTAGGCAAACTATTTCCCTTTTGAAACACCTTCTTTCATCAAGTTACCCACAATCAAACCCAATGTTACCTGATATTCCAAACTGTCCACCAAACAGAGGGGATGGGAAGGCAGGAAATGGGGGAGGAGGAGAAGACACAAGAGGAGAGACACAGCTTGGAATTTACAGGATCAGAAGAGAATTGACTTGAGCAGCTGTGTGCTCTATCATTTAACAACTTCCTAGCCCCGCCCCTTATTTCCTATTGGCTAAATGATATGTCACAAAACACACCCCCATCCATTTTCACCATGTGGACAGATCACCACATTCACCCACTTTTTCTCATCCTATGTTGTCCAGTTCCAAAGTGTCTTCCCCCAAGGCAGGGAAATACAGCGGGTGTGTAAAACCTTTTTGAGGTGAAAATTCACCCACCGTCCCTCAGGAACAATTCCCTCAGCGACATGAGCTTCCCTGCAAACTTCATAGGTTGGATACTTATTCTAACATCCATCTATAATTGCACAGTTCAGTACAAAATATACTCATATTTACAAGATTCTATGTTCAGGTCTTTGCTAAAAGGTCTCTACAGGACTGTGACCATGGTCAGTTCATGTTCGTATGGACGAATGAATGCGAGTCATCTGTCTCCCATCACTCTGTTTGGCATCAGTAGATTCCCTGCAGTTGAGGCCCAGGATATTCATTGAAATACACATCCCAGTCATGTTGCAACTACTCCAGAAATGGTTCCTTGTATTCCCAGTTCCCTTGGTTCTGGACCGCTATTGATGTTGTTCCAGACATCTTAAAGGAAGTGAACAAAATTAAAATCCCACCATACTGAAATATTTGAAAAACATGTCAATACAACTCTTTGGGAATGTGATTCAACTATACTTTATGGGTCTCTCATCATATCCTTACCATGTTATATGTTAAAAATACCTTCCTCCCACAAACTCCAAATACACTTTTTTGTGCATGCCAGAGCATGCCATTCACCCCCTTAATTTAAATTATTGTTCCCCATTTACTATTTGTTATAACTGCTCCATACAAGATCCCCCATTCCCAGATCTGTCCTGATTCTGATGGTAATCTGAACATAGTTCCTCCCCCTCTATCTCTCTTATACACATAATTCTTGCTCTCTATGAACATGCATTGTATGTAACAAATTTCCCTCTTTTCCCATTGTGATACAATGTATACTTAGTCCAGGGAGGAAGTTCCACCATTGTCCATCAATGAATTCCATCTTTATAATATATAATTAATGCTGTTAGAGAGAGAGAGAGAGAGAGAGAGACAACAGATGGAAACAAAAACTTATAGAGACAGAGGAACAAAATCAGAGAAAGAAACACATTACTTCCCTGGGATATGTGGCTTTATTTTGCGTTAAACCGCAAGGTTTATACCTACAACAGTGTTCACCATTCAATCCCTGTACACACGTATCTGAGAAAAAAATAAAGTTAGTATCCTGTCTCCCTGGAACCCATACATTACCTCCCTGGAATATGTGGCCTTTTTGTGAGTTCAGTCGCAAAGTTCACACCCACAACAGTGTCCATAATCCATCCTTGTATACACATACTCACCCACACAACTTTTATGTGCCCCCCAATTCCTAAAAACAATAAAACAATTTTATAATACAGACAAAATAACCAATTGCAATCTTACTGCACCCTCCCCTCACTATAACATTATGGGATTGATGAGAAATATAGACTGAAAGGGAAAAATAATTATAATTTAAGTTGTCTCTGAGACCACTGTCAAGTCATCCTACTTAAGGTGGTATAATTCTGCCTCAAGCCTGGTAACTTGCTCCCTTAAGATATCATGTTCAATTTTTATTTTAGTGTAATCTCTTTCTAGATTTTCATGTTCTCTTTTCAGAGAAGAAAATGGTCTCCATGTCCCAAAATTGTCTTTCACACATCTATTATTATTTCCCTCACTGTGCACCCCAAAAAATTCCCTCATCTTTTATCCTCCAGTTTTCGCTATCTCTGTTTCCCTGTGGTGCGTCCAATCTCCGCTTTAGGGTCCTTACTGATGAGACTGTGCATACCCGTTCAGTATATGGGTGGTCAAGCCACCACTTATCTGCTCTCAGTAGTAACAGTTCTAAATCTGTGGGGGTTGGATCAAACAACCTCACAAATTCCTGACATTGCCTAGGAAGAGTGTCCAGAACCCTTGCTAAGACCTCCACGGATTTCAGGAGGGGTGACATGTCTGAGCTGGGGTTAGGGTAGAGGAAATAGGGGAGGGTGTTAGAAGAAGTAAGGTAGGGTGCATCTGAGAAGGTTATAAAAGCGGGTTACCAATTCCTGAAGTGTGGCAGAGCGGGTGAACCTGGAGAAGCAGCAGTTCCCTCCCTCCCTCCCTGTTTTATGGGTTTTGTATTGAAGATACTATTGTTCTGTTCATGTGTTAATTTAATTTTTAATGTTATTTTGTCACAGCTTGGTTGGCGGTTTGGGCCCTTGCCAATGTATAGAGTGGCAGTAAAATGGGGGAGGTTACAGGAGATGGTGGGCCAGCGGCCCATGTCTAAGGACATCCGGACCTTGTCGCGGGTTAGACGCTGGCCTCTTTGAGCTGCAATGACCAGCTAATAAGGTGCGGTTAAGGAAACAATTTGGGTGTTTGAAGTTTTGGCTCAAAAAGGTGGATAGGCTGGGTTAGATGGACATTGGCAAGGGCTTAAGGTTGGAGGTAACTGTTAAAATGTTAATTTATTATAATGGTTTTATATAATAAATCTGCGGCCTAATTCAAACCCAAGAAGGTGTGTAGCATATTTCTTGGACCTATACCCCATACTCAGGACATGTGTGCCAGCCAGCCCTGTGACATTGGTAGCTGTGGCTGACGCAGGGTACACAGGAACAAAACCCTTTGTGCCACCCCACGAGGTCCCTCTGTTGACATCATGGTAATCTGACTTACCTCTTTCTCTATATTATTTATTTAAAAATGAGTCTCTGTATTCTCCCTGCCTGATCAGACACACTTGCACTGAAGCCAATCTGCTAGCTATAGGACCCAGAGCCTGTTTTAACAACTCACTCCACTCCTTAAAGTGGAGCCCTCCATTATTGGCTCTTTCCACCCCTCTCTGGAACCAGCGGGTAAAATCATTAAAGCTAGAAGTTGGCATAGCACTCCACCATTTTTGGAAGTTGTCCATGTCCCCAATGGACATGGGACGTGTCTGCATGGTAAACCCTGTGGACATCTGTCTTGCGTTAAATATTTCAGAAATTATGACAGGTGCTTGCTGCATATAACCTGGATTTGCTGGGCTATTGTCTTGCTTAAAACCCTGTGATGGTCCCCTACCTTTTGCCCCCAATGAGTTCAAAGCTGGGTACATCTTTGGACTGTCATTACATACCACCTCCTGTTCTTCCTCTACTTTATTATTTCCGCATTCAATTACAGTATCCTGTAGTTCATTAATTGTAACTTGATATTTATTACACTTTTCTTCCATCTGTTTCAACTCAGTTTTTAAGTTGCCAACCATAGTGGGTTTTCTCAGGCAGCTGACTTCAGAAAATCATTATATTCATGGGCTTGAGATAACTTCTCTGTTAAATGTACATTAATATCCCTTAACTCTTGTACAATATCCACTCCACCACCAATTGCTATTACAACTGCCTGTACCACCATGACTTTTCGCTTATTTGAATTCTATTCCTTACTAGTTACCACTTGAGTCAGAACATTCAAAAAAACCCTCAAATTTGCCACATATTGGGTCTGTGGGATCAGGGAGTACATTTGGGCCATTATGTCTAAAGATATTATCCCTGAAATAATCACGTACTTCAGTAGAGAAATAGATGGCTCCTGAAAAAGACATCTTAAATAGTGATGAGCGAGCACCCCAATGCTTGGGTGTTCGGGTGCTCTGACCGAGCGCCCCCGGAGGCTCGAGTGCTCGGCCGAGCACCCGAGCCCCATTGAAGTCAATGGGAGGACTCGAGCATTACACCAGGCACCCCCTGCTCTGATGAGGGGAGGGTGCCTGGTCCATAGGAAAAGGGCAGAAAAGGATGGAAACACCACAGAAATGGTTCAGGGACAGCATAGGGAGGATGTCTGGATGCATCTTGGACTCCAACATCGCTGCTGGGAACGATCTTTCGCCGGTAGTACGCCATTTCTACAGACTGACCGTAAAACACACAAAAAGGAAAATAAAAACGACTTTAGGCGAAAAATTGTTACCAAACAGTATTTGCTGTATATTTACTTGTATATCATCTGCAAATTCTCCCAAAAATTTCCTCGATTTTTCTGAACTGAGGCCATGATTAAGAGGGAAACGTGCGCAGAGGCAAATTCTCCCAAAATTTTCCTAGATTTTTCTGAACTGAGGCCATGATTAAGAGGGAAACGTGCGCAAAGGCAAATTCTCCCAAAAATTTCCTCGATTTTTCTGAACTGGGGCCATGATTAAGAGGGAAACGTGCGCTGAGCCGACCATCTAAAACATTATGGGTGAGGGTCTGCTGCGGAGCTGACCATCCTAAACATTATATGCGAACGCCCGCTAGTGAGCTGACGCTATAAAACATTATATGAGAGGGCCCGCTAGAGAGCTGACCCAATAAAACATTATATGAGAAGGCCCGCTGGTGAGCTGACCTATACAAAAAGTTGTCAAACAGGGCCCGCTGGTGAGCTGGCCCTATATAAAAATTATATCACAGGGCCCGCTGGTGAGCTGGCCCTATATAAAAATTATAGCACAGGGCATATGGAAGAGGAGGAGGAGGATGAGAAGATTAAGAGTCAACCATATACCCGTTTTATGGGTGGAAGGGGTGAATGGGAATACAGAGTATTCCCATCATTGTAAATAACATATATAAAGTGACTTTATGTTCCCCCGGGGCTTTCCTCCAGTGGAGTGGAGAAGTCAGGGGAAATCCAGGCCTTGTTCATTTTTATAAGTGTCAACCTATCAGCATTGTCGGTGGAAAGGCGGATACGCTTATCTGTTATGATGCCACCAGCAGCACTAAATACCCGCTCAGACAGAACGCTGGCGGCAGGGCAGGCCAGCACCTCCAAGGCGTAGAGTGCCAGTTCATACCACGTGTCCAGCTTGGACACCCAGTAGTTGTAAGGCACAGAGGGATCATTGAGGACGCTGACACGGTCTGCTACGTACTCCTTCACCATCTTCCAAAACTTTTCCCTCCTTGTGACACTAGGCTGCGCATCAGGGTGAGGGTGCTGGCGGGGTGTCATGAAGGTGTCCCACGCCTTGGAGAGTGTTGCCCTGCCTTTCTCGGAACTGCTGTGTGCTCCCCTTTTCTCCCCTTCTCGGTTGGCAAAGGTAGCACGTACTCTGCCGCCAGCGTTGTCAGATGGAAAATTTTGGAGCAATTTTTCAACAAGAACCTTCTGGTATTGCACCATTTTGCTTGTCCTCTCCACCGGAGGAATGAGAGATGAGAAATTCTCTTTGTAGCGGGGGTCCAGAAGGGTGAACACCCAGTAATCCGTGTTGTCTAAAATGCGTATAACGCGTGGGTCACGGGAAAGGCAGCCTAACATAAAGTCAGCCATGTGTGCCAGAGTACCAACAGTCAAGATTTCGCTGTCCTCACCAGGAGGATGACTCTCAATCTCCTCATCCTCTTCCTCCTCTTCTGCCCACCCACGCTGAAGAGATGGAACTAAAGTTCCATGGCTACCCTCTGTAGCGGAGGCAACCGTGTCTTCCTCCTCCTCCTCCTCCTCCTCCTCCGCCTCCTCCAATTGTCGCTGAGAAGACGAAGTGAGGGTGCTCTGGCTATCACCTTGTGTAAGCTCTTCCTCCCGCATTTCCACCTCTTCCACATGCAAAGCGTCAGTTTTAATTGTGAGCAGCGAGCGTTTCAGTAGACACAGAAGTGGGATGGTTACACTGATAATAGCGTTATCGCCGCTCACCATCTGTGTCGATTCCTCAAAATTGTGTAAAACCTCACAGAGGTCTGACATCCATTCCCACTCCTCACTTCTGATTACAGGAAGTTGAACGGAGAGGCGACGACCGTGTAACAGCTGGTACTCCACTACTGCCCTCTGCTGCTCACAAAGCCGGGCCAACATGTGGAAGGTGGAGTTCCAGCGCGTGCTCACGTCACACAGCAGCCGGTGAGCTGGCAATTGTAAGCGCTGCTGCAGCTTCAACAGGCCGGCCGAAGCTGTAGATGACTTACGGAAATGTGCACACACGCGGCGCACCTTGGTCAAGAGATCATGCACATTGGGGTAGGTTTTTAGAAATCGCTGAACCACTAAATTAAATACATGCGCTAGGCATGGTACGTGTGTGAGCTTGCCGAGCTCCAAAGCCGCCACCAAGTTACGCCCATTATCACACACAACCATGCCTGGTTGCAGGTTGAGTGGCGAGAGCCACTGCTCGGTCTGGTGACTAATCCCCTGCAACAGCTCTGAGGCCGTGTGCTGTTTGTCCCCAAGGCAGATCAGCTTCAGCACGGCCTGTTGACGCTTCCCCACTGCAGTGCTACACTGCTTCCAGCTACTGGCTGATGGGGGAGTGGCGCTGCGTGTAGAGAATTCGGAGGTGGAAACGGAGGAGGAGGAGCCAATAACGTAGGTGCTGGCGGAAACCCTGATGGAGGTAGGGCCCGCTATCCTCGGCGTGGGTAGCACCCGTGCCATCCCAGGGTCCGAGTCGCTCCCAGCCTCCACGACATTCACCCAGTGTGCCGTCAGGGAAATGTAGCGTCCCTGGCCACAAGCACTTGTCCATGTGTCAGTCGTTAAGTGGACCTTCCCAGTAACTGCGTTGGTCAGGGCACGGGTGATGTTACGGGACACATGGTGGTGTAATGCGGGGATGACACACCGGGAAAAGTAGTGGCGGCTGGGGACCGCGTACCGAGGGACAGCTGCTGCCATCAGGCTGCGGAAGGACTCAGTGTCCACAAGCCTAAATGGCATCATTTCGATGGCCAGTAATTTGGAAAGGTGTGAGGTTAGTGCTATGGCCTGTGGGTGGGTGGCTGGGTATTTTCGCTTGCGCTCAAATGCCTGGGGTAACGACATTTGGACGCTGTGCTGGGACAGGGAAGTGGATGTGGTCGCTGATGGTGCTTCAGATGGTACAGGTGCAGGGCGGGAGGTATGCGGGCCTGCGCCTTCGACAGGCGATTGGCCGGCACCGAAAACAGGGGAAGAGGAGGCAGTGGTGTGGCCTGCAGACACAGATGGGCGATCCAGGCGTTCCTCCCACTTATTACGGTGCTTGGATGCCATGTGTCGGATCATGCTGGTGGTGGTGAGGTTTCTAGTGTTCATGCCTCGGCTCATTCTGGTGTGGCACAGGTTGCAAACTACAATTCTTTTGTCGTCCGCACTTTCCTTAAAAAAACGCCATACCGCGGAACACCTACCCCTTGGCAAGGGAGATTTACGCAAGGGGGTGCTCCGTGGAACATTTGCGGGCCGGTTTGGTGCGGTCCGCCTTCTTTCTGTAGCCACACCACTGCCTCTTCCAGCCTGTTGCGGTGCTGCAGATGGCTCACCCTCAGGACTGCTGTCATCGCTCGGCTCTACACCTTCCCAGGTGGGGTCAGTCACCTCATCGTCCACCAAGTCCTCGTCCACTTCCTCACTCTGATCATCCTCCTCATGTCTTGATCCCACCACATAGTCATTGACAACTGTATAACATTCTCCTCAACAAGGTCTTGAGACAGTAATAGTGGTTGATTTAATGGCAACTGTGTCTCATCATCATCATCATCATCCACTACTTCCTTTGACCTTAAATGCCGTTCACATCTGTCATCTTCTTGTGATTGGGTACCCTCTAGAGGTTGTGAATCAGGGCACAAGATGTCATGTTCCTCTGCAAGCGTGCTTGGAGAGAGGGTCAAATGAAGGATTGGTGATGAGACGAGCTCCTCACTATATCCCAGTGTGGGATCACTTCTTTGACCAGACCGTGTATGGTGGGAGGAAGGATGATCAGTGTGAGGATTATGTTGACCAGACTCTTGGCTACTGAGAGTGGACTTGGTGGAAGACAGGGTGGTGCTTAACCGACTGGAAGCAGTATCAGCTGACATCCAACCGACCACCTGTTCGCAGTGGTCGGACCTCGAGAGTGATGTCCTGCGACGCCCTGTAAAATGAGACATGAAGCTAGGTATGGTGGATGTCTTTCTTTCTTGTGCTCTGGCACCAGGCACAGTTTCTCCGCGTCCTGACCCGCGCCCTGAACTATCAGGATCACGTCCACTTCCCCGTCCCTTTTTACCCGCCTTCTTCATCTTACACGGAATATGTGACTTTGATATTTGAGTTTGAAGACTTAACAGTATTTCTTCCTATTCTGCAACTGTGCAGAGTACACAGAATAGGCTGATAAACTGCGGTGACGCACACTGAATGGAATATGTGACTTTGATATTTTAGTTTGAAGACTTAACAGTATTTCTTCCTATTCTGCAACTGTGCAGAGTACACAGAATAGGCTGCTAAACTGCGGTGACGCACACTGAATGGAATATGTGACTTTGATATTTTAGTTTGAAGACTTAACAGTATTTCTTCCTATTCTGCAACTGTGCAGAGTACACAGAATAGGCTGCTAAACTGCGGTGATGCACACTGAATGGAATATGTGACTTTGATATTTTAGTTTGAAGACTTAACAGTATTTCTTCCTATTCTGCAACTGTGCAGAGTACACAGAATAGGCTGCTAAACTGCGGTGACGCACACTGAATGGAATATGTGAC
Organism: Rhinophrynus dorsalis; assembly: GCA_037306005.1. Lineage (NCBI taxonomy): Eukaryota > Metazoa > Chordata > Amphibia > Anura > Rhinophrynidae > Rhinophrynus > Rhinophrynus dorsalis. The sequence goes on along the minus strand of CM074721.1, from coordinate 551,318,150 downwards.
TTTGATATTTTAGTTTGAAGACTTAACAGTATTTCTTCCTATTCTGCAACTGTGCGGAGTACACAGAATAGGTTGCTAAACTGCGGTGACGCACACTGAATGGAATATGTGACTTTGATATTTTAGTTTGAAGACTTAACAGTATTTCTTCCTATTCTGCAACTGTGCAGAGTACACAGAATAGGCTGCTAAACTGCGGTGACGCACACTGAATGGAATATGTGACTTTGATATTTTAGTTTGAAGACTTAACAGTATTTCTTCCTATTCTGCAACTGTGCAGAGTACACAGAATAGGCTGCTAAACTGCGGTGACGCACACTGAATGGAATATGTGACTTTGATATTTGAGTTTGAAGACTTAACAGTATTTCTTCCTATTCTGCAACTGTGCAGAGTACACAGAATAGGCTGCTAAACTGCGGCGAAGCACACTGAATGGAATATGTGACTTTGATATTTGAGTTTGAAGACTTAACAGTATTTCTTCCTATTCTGCAACTGTGCAGAGTACACAGAATAGGCTGCTAAACTGCGGCGAAGCACACTGAATGGAATATGTGACTTTGATATTTTAGTTTGAAGACTTAACAGTATTTCTTCCTATTCTGCAACTGTGCAGAGTACACAGAATAGGCTGCTAAACTGCGGCGAAGCACACTGAATGGAATATGTGACTTTGATATTTGAGTTTGAAGACTTAACAGTATTTCTTCCTATTCTGCAACTGTGCAGAGTACACAGAATAGGCTGCTAAACTGCGGCGAAGCACACTGAATGGAATATGTGACTTTGATATTTGAGTTTGAAGACTTAACAGTATTTCTTCCTATTCTGCAACTGTGCAGAGTACACAGAATAGACTGCTAAACTGCGGTGACGCACACTGAATGGAATATGTGACTTTGATATTTTAGTTTGAAGACTTAACAGTATTTCTTCCTATTCTGCAACTGTGCAGAGTACACAGAATAGTCTGCTAAACTGCGGTGACGCACACTGAATGGAATATGTGACTTTGATATTTTAGTTTGAAGACTTAACAGTATTTCTTCCTATTCTGCAACTGTGCAGAGTACACAGAATATGCTGCTAAACTGCGGTGACGCACACTGAATGGAATATGTGAGTTTGATATTTTAGTTTGAAGACTTAACAGAATGTGCTCTAATCTGCAACTTTGCACACTAAACAGAATGTGCTCTAATCTGCAACTTTGCACACTAAACAGAATGTGCTCTAATCTGCAACTTTGCACACTAAACAGAATATATGAAATTTTTTTTTTTTTGTTTTTTTCCCCCCACACAAAATAAACTGCTGCCCTCACACACAGTAGTCCTAAAAAGGACTTTTGGTTCTTTTTTTTTCACAAATTTGCTTTTTTTCTCCCTACACTGACTTTCCCTTCCTATCCTCATCTCTCCCTGGCTAAGACTGAGCCGAACTCGCTGGTCAGGTGCTATACAGCACCCGACCACGGGTTCTGGCCAGCCAATCAGTGTAATGCCAGCAGCCAACATGGCTGCTGGCATTACACTGATGTCAGAGCCTCCCTGCACGTTTATTGGCTGCGCAGCAGCCGCAAAACGTGCGGGGAGGAGACCCGAACATGGCGGGCGAGCACATGCGGTACTCGTACGAGTACCGCCATGTTCCGAGCAGAGCGATGCTCGAGCCGATCCGAGCATCGGCCGAGCATGCTCGCTCAACACTAATCTTAAACCCTGTGATATTTCCTACAATCTTTGTTAATAAAATAATATACTTTTAAACAAGCAACCTATTTACCAACACACTTGAAGAGCCACAAGACAAAGCTAAAATGGCCACCGGTTAACAAACAATGTCTAACAAGAAACTGCCCATTCACACTTTTCCTTTTAACAAAGTAATATTTATGTCTTAAACCCAACGGACAATTAGCAGACAACAAAATGTGGTCAATTGTAATCTATCCATTCAGTGTATTTTAACAAAATAACATTTGCTCTCTCAGAAGACACAGTTAAAGCCAAAAAGCAAAAAAAAAAAAACTTATGATCAGTGACAAGGGAGTACCTACATGGGTGTGCCCCTTGGAAACTGCTTTACACATGCAAATGAACAACGCTAGACACAGAAGAGGCCTCCTTTAATAATAGGGTTGCTGTAACTTCCCCCACAGATAAACACAGCTATTTATCCTTTTAAGCAGAAAAGTAAAAAGGACAAAGAAACAAAATACCAGTTTCACCTAAAAACCAGCACCAGTTATAACAACAAAATGTCTACTGCTGAAAATGGCTTTCACCCCACAGAATTAATGGCAGCAATGGAGAGGAAGCCACATCCAGATACAGCTAACAATTTACCCAGTTCATCCTTAAAGACTATACCTTTAAAGCGATAGTAATGTTGAATTATTCAAGTAAAATTGAGTCTTCTCTATTCTTTTTTATAAAGATGTGTATCAAGAAAACGTTATTAAACTCTGCCGTTTTTCATTTACAGTCTAATAAAGTTTCCCCCTCCCGCCCCTTCAACTTACTTCTGCAGCCTCCCCTCAGATTTGAATCCGGTCCGCGGACCGGACGTGCTGCATTGAGGGACAATCTTTCCGCTTTCAGTATAAGGGAAAGCTTGCCCCATTGATGAAGGAGGGCAGGTTTTTCCTTATGCTGGAAGAAGATTGTCACTCGTCGCATTCTGTCCAGGCTGGCTTGCTGAGGCTGCTGAGGTAAGTGGAAGGGACGGGAGGGGGAAACTTTATTAGACTGTAAATGAAAAACGGCAGCGTTTAATAACGTTTTCTTGCTACACATCGTTATAAAAAAGAATAGAGAAGTAAGTAAGGGCGTCAGCTACAGTTTTACTGGGGTTACTCACATTCCTAGTCTAATTAGGGATTATCCAATCAGATAATACTGATGATGTCACTGTATAATGAGATGGCTCTTTATCTAACCAGACTAGGCTAGGCGGAGTTCTGATAAGAAAATCTTTTAATCTTTTACCATGCTAGCCTTGTAGCGAAAGAGTGTTATCCAGTGCTATGTATTGGACAACACTCTGTCACATCAGGCGTTAAAGGGCCATTGGACTCAATACGGGTCCTGTACTGTGCTAGAGATGAAAAGAGCAGCAGAGGGGTGGATGTACAGTGGTATTTTTACACAACGTAGAGGTCATGAAACGTAGACCAGATCTCCAGGGACACCATGCTGACCTGTGAATGTGCAGAGATATGTGCCCCTGACATGGATACACACATTACTTCCATGGAGCTCTCAGAACATACTTGTTGATGTGTGTATTCATGTCAGGGGCACATATCCATAGGACTGGTGGCACATTTCCTTAGTTCTCCACATAATGGGTTACAGACGAGTATACAACACATTATAAAGCAATGGTTTGTGTACACACCTGCAACTAAAAAGATTGAGGGGATTATAAAGTCAAAATTGTTGTTACTTGATGATCAGTTTGAGTCTGCTGCTCAAAATTCTGTCCTCTTGTCCCACAGACATCCATAGTATGATCCATCCTTGAACTGAAGATCTTCCATCTTCCATTGGATTGATGTCTTGACAACACCTTTATGAAGCTCACTCCTTGCTGTTTCAATGATTTTGTTGGTGATGCAATGTTTGACTTGAGGTTCACAGCAACCTCTACTGGAACATTCTCATATAGACACAGAAAACACAAATTCATGTGTGTACTAACCTGTACAGTTAGGATGCTCATGTACAGAGTTGTCAAACCTTGTGGACAACACATGAGCAGGACAGTAGTGTTACTAAACTAGCAATATTTAGTTTCAAAGTACATTTAGTGTTCTCATACAAGTATTTAATGCATATAGGCAATATACCCAGAAAACACATGTATGTTCTAATGTACTTTGAGACACAATAAAGAAGAGCCATCACTATTCAATCTGTGTCTGTATGAAGAAATGTTGGATTACACATTTGTCAATGCGTAAACACACTCAAGGCTAGAGTATCTCCCATACATGGGAAAGCATGACCCACATCACAGGAGTCCACTACTTGTTTGCCAGTGAGTTGTCTCTGTGATGTATTTTTGCAAGAGATGATGGCAGTGATACACTAATGTGTTTTGGAAGTGATAAAGAGGTGATACAGGGGACATACTTCCACTGTGATTTAATGCCCACAGTTTATGTGTTGCTCAATATAATCAATGTTCTGAGATTGGTTCACTTTGACATATCTCAGTACATGGGCTACATCAACAAACAACCAGACTAAGTGGACAAATGTTATCACTTGTGCACAATAAGAGTTTGAATCCAAGACTATATTGATGCATGTTCCATCTGCCCTGCTTGTTATTTCACTGCTAAGTCACATTGCTGTTTGTTTGGTTATCCCCTTAAACACAACAATTGATGTAGACGAATGTTCAGTGTTGCACCATTTGTTGTGCTAAGGGATATGTTTTGATGTTCAAATTCAACACACAATATCACCATATAACACTGTTTTTTAATATGGCTGTAGGATGTATTGGCAGTTGAATTTGTACAACGATGTGTGTGTGAACCCATTTTGTAACATCCCACAAACATTTTACCTAGGCATAAGTTGTGTTCACTGCATTGTTTGGCAATGCATTGGATACAACTCTGCCACCCAATCTATAACCAAATACAAAGCAGATCAGACAGGATTCAAAAGCAGAATGTTCCTTTATTCAGGGGGAATGGAACATGTTGGGCATTTTATTTTTATTATGTTTTCTTTGGGGGGGGCCCTTAGACTGTGTGCCAGAAGTGGATGCCCTGGATGATCTCCTGGTCACTCTTTGACCCCTAGGTGTGGGTTCAGGGGTCACATTCAAGGGGGAGGTGGGTGCAGTGGACCCCTCTGTGAAAAGCAGGTTCTCCCTCTGCTTTCTCATCTCCACCAGTACCTGTGCAAACTTGTCCATCACCCCCGTGTGGAGCTGATGGAGTTGAGTGTTGATCCTCATGACCTCCAACTCCAGGGCATGGATCCTTGCCTCAATTCTGTTTGTGTTTCTCCAGGATTCCCTATGGCTCCTGGTGATTTCAACATTGGTGCAGTGGCTTGACCGACGTAGTCTCCTTTGCAGGGCCATACACTCCGCCTCCATCCCTGTGGGGAATTCACTGCTGGAGATGGTTGTGCCTGGTGACTCTGCTGCTGCTTTGTCCTCCTCAGCTGCTGCTGTGTCCACCATATCTGGTTTTGTGTCCTCCTCAGCTGGTGCTGTGTCATCCTCAGCTGGTGCTGTGTCCTACTCAGCTGGTGCTGTGTGTGCTGCAGATGGGTATATGCCCACCACATCAATGGACTCATTGCTGCCCACTGATGTCAGTGCTGGTGGAAGTGGTGGAGTAAACAGGTCCCTCGGCATAGGGTGCTGTGGCTTCCCAAGCAGGCCCAGGTGTTGGTAGTCGAGTGGCCAAGGGTCATACTTTGGCCATTGGTATGTGCTTGGCCCCTACCTGGGATCATACCTGGGGCCAATTTAGAGACTTACTGGAATAAAATCCCAGATATAGATCACTATAATTTAATTATCTACCTATTACAAATATTGCATAACTTCTGAATAAAACATATAAATTGCAATTGCAAGTCAATCATAGATTATACCAAGAATATACATAGAATCAATCCAATAATATATGCCTAGACTGTATACCAACTTCATGCACCATATATCATAAACAAGACTATAGCAATCCTATGTAAATCCTGTAGGGTACTACAAGGGTTAATCCACTTATTAAGATAGGGTGCTTCACCCAAGATGGCAGCTTCTTTTGTCTAGTAAATGTTTGAAAGAAACTTTCACTTTACAAACATTAGGCCTAGTACAGACATAAAGACATCCAAATAAACACCACTAATAAATAGACAAATAGAGGTTAAAGGGTTAATAAATGAATTCATATTAGCTATTATAACATTTCCAGAAACACAAAATATTATTCTAGAAATACCAAGAATTATATTAACTAATTTATAAACTAAGCTATATATCTATGTTACACTTATCTGGCAAAATATAACAATTTACTAATAGTAAATAAATTCTGCTTAACTTCAGAGTCTCTAGAGCTAATATAGCTTATTATAATTGATCTCAAATGTTTGGCCAGTTCAATTAAGACAATTATAAGAAAATCGGGTTTCTTCAAATATAGAAGATATAAATATTTAATTCTGAACTTTTCCAGAATTTAAATAAAGAAAATATATAGTTAACAATCCATTAAGTGTTTCTTTGTATCTCTCAGCTAGTTACACAGAGCAGGAATTGAAGATCCAGGAACCAAGAGGAAAAAGCCCTCTAACATAGTATTTTATATGGTCAAATCAGTCTTATCAGCACTCCCCACCCATCCCCTCTGATTGGACAGAGATCAATCTCATTATACAGTGATGTCACCAGTAGTACCTGATTGGGTGAAGCATTAGTAATAACACAACATAATCTATAGATGGCACTCTTACTCTACATTAAAATTCACCTATGATCAAATGATGTTTGTAAGAGGTCATTAAATGTCACATAAATATGCCATCCTCTCAGACGTTCTCATAGGGGAGTCTGTCTTTGTTTTAGACTTTTGAGATTTTCTCATAAGATAATAATACTGCTTGAGACTGTGGTTGTCTGCAGTTAATCATATATCTCCATAACTGACATTCAGTTATTTTCACCCCCTGACTTGAATCAAAGGGCCATTGTCTTCACATGAGATCATTTACACACATCTTAAAACAGAATTTCAGAGAATTTGGTTTATAAGAAAAATTTATCATTTCCTCCCCACCATGGAAATGTCTCTGACAGTGCCCTGATCCTACAGAGTTAGAGAAACCTGATCTTGTCCCCATCAAATAAACACTACTTTCATGAGAAGTTCTGGAGCTGCTGTGAATAATGGCTGCCACTTTGTGAGGTAAAGTGTGCGCTTGTCTCTAGCGTGCACCAAAATTCATCTGAGGAGAAGGAAACCAGCAATGCAAGCAATACTACATAGTGTTCTGTGTGGAGATCACAGAGCAATATACAGTAAAATAAATGACATATTAATTAATGAAAAAATGAATAAAGAATAATAACAAATAATAAAGTAAATATTTAAGTAAAAAAATATATTTTATCTAAATAAAATTGAGTAAATAATAAAAATAAATCTAAGTCAGTAAATAAACCTGTGTATGTCTTACAAAGATCACCTGCTAACTATAAAGATTCTCTCTCTCTCTGCCAAAGGCTGAGCTTGGGCCTCTATGATTAAGATTATAAACTGTTCCAAAGGAAGGAAGCTACAAATGAAAGAGTTAATTAAGGGGTCTTTCCTCACAAAATGAAGGCCCTCGGAAGAGTTCAAGAGAAATGTAAATGAATATAATAACTAACTAACCATGTTTTCTCAGGAGAAGAGTTGCTCTGGACCTCCTTGAGTGACACACTAAAAATCTGAAGACAAGTGGGCAGGGGGGAGGGGTTATAAGCTAGGATGTGGGAGGAGTTTTGCTTATAGTGCTATTCCTCCTATAAGCATGCTGCTTCACCCCATGGTCCCTGTATCCATCATTGATGCTAGAGAAATGTTATTTCCTTGTGCTAAATTCTGTGTTTTTCATTCTACTTAGGGAAGAATGCAATGATTATATAATATCATTATTCTTATGAAACATGCAGTTTTTCAAGACGCAAAACTAGACTTCTGAATTGGGCTAGTTTTTCCAGAAGCTTTATTCAAGCCTTGCAGTCTGGAACATGAAATATTAGATAATACAAACAAAACAATGCACTTTCCCTTAGTGCAATAAACAGGTCTTAAAGGGATAGTAATGTTTCACAATAAAAGCAGCTGCAATTAATCGTCATAGTATTTGGTCCATGGACAGTGTTATTTTAATACTGTCTGAGTTGTAGTTCAAGAGTAGTTGTATGATATAGTATCCCCCTCCCACCCCTTTTACTTAGTGTAAGCCACCTCCCCTCAGATGTGGAAACTGGTCTTTTGACCAGACAGATCACAGCAAGGGACAATCTTCTTACTGTGATTATAAGGAAAACCATGCCCCCTTTTCAGGTTTTTCCTTAAGTACTCTGAAGATTGTCCCTCTCTCAAATCCATCCGGACAGTCTTGCTGTTCTGAGGTGAGCAGTGTTACATCAGTAAAATGGGAGGGTGGGTTATTCTTTATCATTCAATTACTCTTGAAATACATCCCTGGCAATTTTGAAATAGCACTCTCTATGGCCAAATACTATGAAGATTCATTGGAACTGCTTTTATTGTGAAACATTACTATCCTTTTAAGCAAAATCAAAGTCTCTCAACCAAAGACCTAGACTCTAGTTTATCCTAAAGAATTCTGTGGAGGGGGTATTTGCCAAATACAATCTTACCAAGATACTATTCCGATATGGAAAATCACCTTCTTGCAAGTCCACTTTAAGTAGAGTTGAATGTACGATTTTCAAATCGTTTAGGGTAGCTAAGAATAAAGACATAAAAGGTATCAGAATTTCAACCTGTAGAATATCAAATGCCAGTCTATTTTTGGAAAGAGTCTGGTTCAAACTTGGAAGGATTAAAATATAATCAAAACACAAGACACTTTTATTAACTCTGATTAGCAGACAGTTGCATAGAAGGACTATTATAATTTATCTCAGTAATCATTACTATATGTGAGCCATTGTCTAATGCTTCCAAAAAAGTATATGGTATCGGGATGCGGGTTACAGTGATAGGGCAATCTGAACCAGTACCATTGGTTCCACAGGGCAAATGATTTGTAACATTAACACACATTAGGAAGCCTAGGTCTTGGAAATTACTGACGCCGAGATAAATATACTCATCACATTCCAATGATATATAATGATAAGGTTGTTGTGTTTGAACTAAGGCTAAATCACCTGGAAAGATTATTAAATGTCCTATATTTTCTGTGGCCCAATTGATAGTATAGACATTAAAACGTACAATTAATTCATAATAAACAAAATAATTCTATTTACAACCTTCAAGTTTTTTTTACATGTCTGTATCTGAGTTCATTTGCATAATAAATATTCTTTTGAAATATGAGTCATAATTTCAGATTGCTTAGCTATTAACCCAAGTTAACACAAGTTTATACTTAAAAGGCCTCTGTTTTCATATTTTGTAAAGTTAATCTCATTGCAGTCAACTTGTTAAGTAATATAGTAAATGTAATTCTTATTTAGAGAGGTTAAATCTGAATTTTCAGTTGACATGAAGGTAACCACATAATTTCTTAATACTAATATTCATTTCCTGAGTTCTTCATCATTAGAATAGGATAACTGACAAATCATGGTCATTGCATCACTAAACAAGTGTCCTGTAGTTATTAATTTTCTAAAAACACCTTTTTATTTTTCATATTCATAATTGGTAACTATATCATTGTTAATGTAAGTTACATTCATAACAGTATTGCTGGTTTTCCATATGGCTTCAGTATATGGCAAATTAGCTATATTAGTTTCTACACAATGAGTAAAGTCACAAGGCATACCAACAGGGATGATCATGCCATTCATTTTGTCTCTTACACCTTTTATTACCACATCAACTCTATGAGTTGCATTATCAGATAAAGATTACTGGAACAGGGAGTACTCTGCTTTAATAGTTTGTTGTTGTTGTATATACCAAATCCATGCAGTGCAATGTAATTTAGGTAAACTTGGTCAGTTTGCTTTGGATGCCACTTAAAAGAAATTCCAGGAATATCTTCAGCATACCATGAACAGGCTTTAAATTGATATATATGAGAGGGAATGCCTGGATTACATATAACTTACTATATCAGTTTCTCTTTGCTTATATTGCAAAATGTATCTCTGTCTTTACATGAGTTGCTATAGTAAGAGGAAAAGAGAAAAGCTGTAGATCTTGGTTGTATACGGGCGTACCATGCAGATAGACTGTGAAACATATTTCCAGTGCCTTTAGAATTCTATTCAACAGGTATAGATTGTTCTATTAGTGTTGCTGTATTCCTACATAATAATTCCACTTTCATTTTGGTTAATATTTCATTATATACTTCATCTTCAATGTCACTTTTCCACCAATCAGAATAAAGGGCACTGGAACAGAATATAGCTCCAGTATGTGGACTTACTCCTCCAGGAAAGTGATATTCTTCCTCTTCAGCATCTTCCCAGAGGTTCATCTTTGAAACATTCCTTCTAATGGAAAAGTAGCCTTTTATGTATTCTGTCCTGTGTTTAGGTAGAAAATGTGGTATTCTTTATATCTTACTTTGTTCTGGGTGGTGCCAATGTGTGGACATTGATCAGCCTTAATTTCTTTTGCTGGCAATAACTGTGTTGTTGAAAGTCAACATAATACTCACATTTAAAGAATGAATGGCACATCATTTTGTTCTTGGAGTGCTCATGTATCACGGTGCCCGTGATTCTGCCTGAGCGACATTCTTGCTTCCGGGTTTGCTTTGGCTGCTTCTTATTGGCTCTGGGTTTTCAACCCCTCCCAGGGCTTGCTTTTATATACGCCCTCCTGTCACTATGCCGGTGCCCTTTTGTGGTGTTCCTGACCAGACGTTTGTTGCTGTGTTCCTGTTCCGTGTATGATCCGGTTTCGTCTGACCTTGCTCCTGTATTCATTGCCCGTATTGTTTTGACCCGGCTTGCCTGACTACGATTCCGTGACTGATTTGGCTGACTCTGTGTACCGTTCCAGGCTTGGCTGACTACTGCTCTCTGTGTACCGATCCAGGCTTTGGCTGACTACCGCTCTCTGTGTACTGATCCAGGCTTTGGCTGACTACCGCTCTCTGTGCACCGATTTTGGCTTTGGCTGACTACCGCTCTCTGTGCACCGATTTTGGCTTTGGCTGACTACCGCTGTCTGTGTCCAACCGAGGCATTGGCTACTCGCCTAGCGTCAGCTTTTCACTAGTGCATCTGTTGCCTCAGTCTCGTGTATATTGCCTTTGCCTTACGGGTTTGCCTTACGGTTGCCTGTCAGTCTGCTCTTATCCGTTGCCTCCGGTTACGCTCTTAGGTCAGTGCTTCACTGTTTACCCCGGTTACAGTCTATTCTACCTTGCCTCAGTGGGTACTTGTGGTTGCACGACCTGTCCATTTGCACCTACCAGCTGTCTCAGGTTGTGTTGCTGGACCACTGCTCTCATTATTGCCTCAGGGCACATTAGACTTCGTCTGCCTACCATCACATCTGGTGGCGCTCCGTGCAGACGGTGCCCATTCCGGTTGCCTCCGGGCATCTCCTCAGTGTACTCATTTGAGCCGTCATGTGGACTGCCTTACCTGGTTATAGGTAAGGCCGGTAGAGCCTATCCATTACCCAATCATTTGGGGTGTCTGATCTGCAGCACTTGCCTCTCCTAGGGCTTCTCCTGATCTGTACTGCTGAGGTTTTGTACCAGTTCCTGTTCCAGTCATTTGCTGCATTTCTGCATTTTTGTCATATCTATGTTATTTACCCTGACCTGTGTCAGACTCAAAAGTGCTATCCTCTGTTTGGGTCTGGACCTGTGAAGGGCACTTATGTTCTTTATTATTTTGTTTAATGAAGCTTCATTGTTTTACCTTAATAACACCGTGACATCATGCAAGGGTAAATCATATTGCAATGTAGATGCTTGAACTATTTTAATGTGTTCATTATTAGGGAACCTGACCAGTCTTCTTCCTTCAGGAGTGGAGATCCCAGCACTTTTGGCCATTATGTTGGAGTCCATTAGAATAAATTGAGAAACTCCCAATGTCCTCAACTTCTGTATAACTGGTTTAGAGAAAGGTTTCCATTACAGTCCATGCGGTAGGCCTGTAGTTTGTATATCCACTGGTTGTATGTCATAGTTTATAGCTCTTACCTTTTACATGATTGTAGGCCTGTCACTTGAACGATCTTGTACCTTAGTCCAGTTTAGAATTTCTCCTGGCTGTTGTGTAACATAATGTCATGGAATTCTCAGTGTCACCATGCATACAGATACAGTAAAGATGGTTGTGATCAAAAGATAAAGGCAAAAAAGTCCAACCCATTTGGGCTCTTTGTCTTTGAGAAATTACTGGCCTGTGTATCTTTTCCTGTAACTCTTTAATAGATATTGCGGTTTCAGGAATATATCATTTACAGTCTCCTGTGTCACATTTCTCCTAATAATTGCATAGTGGGATATGTACAATAGCTTGTGCAGAGGGTCTTCTGATAATCAGCTCTTGAGCTTGAGTCAGAATCAAGAATTGTGAGAAGGTTACTGCTTCGATTGGATCTTGTGGTCTCATTCTCACTTATTTAATTATTATAATTATTCTTTATTTATATAGTGCCAACTAATTCTGCAGTGCTCTATAATAGAGAATAGATATACAGAGATATTAAATAATAAAAATCAAATATGGAGAACAGAAGGATCAGAGGGCCCTGTTCATCAGAGCTTACAGTCTAGAGGAAGGTAGTTTGAACACTTACTGTATGTTGTTGGCCTTATTTGTCCATTGTAATAAATGTCCTCTCATTTAGCTTTGTCTTTATGCATACAGGTGGTTGGTTTCCAACTTGATCTCAATGGTTTGGTGGTCTGTACTTTCTTCAACACACTGGGTGACTTCCAGTTTCCAAAAATGGGTTTTGGTGGGTGTATGAGAAAGACTAAAATAGTCAATTGATCTAGTCTCCCTGGTGCAGAAAGTTATTAGCAACACATTCAATATTATTGGAATACCATATCATATTTTATAATGTTTTTTCCCCAATAACATAAAAAGGTATGCTATTTAGAGCAATATGTACTTGAATTATCAATGAATACCTCTTTGTAGGGCAAGAAGACAATAGCATGGTCTAAAATCATTTTACTTAGCATTTGCCTTTCCACTAGCCCACTACTTTGGGGATGGTTAAGTGTACTGATACCCTATTTCATACCATATGTATTAGCCCACTCTTGGGATTCTTTTGCAGTAAATACAGTTCCTCCCACCATAGTACAAATTATTTTATGTTTCTTTGTTAGAAAGAGATTGATGATTGGGGTTATTAATAAGTAAAAATGACTTACAAGTCCAAAGCAGGGGGTGGGCAAAAAGTGAGAAAAATATCCTACGTGAGTTTTTTGGGAAAGTTTTCTCCTTTTTGCCTATGCAAAATGTTCCTCTTTTTTGCCAATCCCCAACATTATTTTGCATATGTTTCCTATGGTGCAACATTTCCAACCACAGTATTATTTCTTCTGAGGGCTGCGAGTCCCACAGCAACATATGCCTTGAACATTTTGTTCATCCTCAAGTGACACTGGCACATATTCATTAGGATGTCAAGAGATAAAAAAGGTACAACCTACAATGTGGCAGATGTGTATGGTAGTAATGTTTGGAGACTAACGTGGTGTGCTTAATGTGTTAATAGTTTTTAGCATTTAACAAAATGCATAGTGAAAGAAAGGAATAAAAATCTAAATCAAATCAATATTTGGTGTGACCATTATTTGCCTTCAAAAAAGCATCAATTCTTACAGGTACAGTTGCACAAAGTCAGGGATTTTGTAGGTATATAGTCAGGTGTATTGAACAATTATACCAAACAGGTGCTAATGATCATCAGTTTAATATGTGGGTTGAAATACAGTCATTAACTGAAACAGAAACAGCTGTGTAGGAGGAATAAAATGGGTTAAGGAGCAGCCAAACTCAGCTAACAAGTTGAGGTTGCTGAAGACAGTTTAATGTCAAAAGTCATACACCATGGCAAGACTGAGCACAGCAAAAAGACACAAGGTAGTAACACTGCATGAGTAATGTCTCACCCAGGCAGACATTTCAATGCAGACAGGGGTTTCCAGACGTGCTATCCAAGCTCATTTGAAGGAGCACAAAGAAACAGTCAACAATGAGGACCGTAGATGCAGTGGTCGACCAAGGAAACTTATTGCAGCAAATGAAGATACATCATACTTACTTCCCTTTGCAATCAGAAGATGTTGTCACAGTGCCTTACCTCGGCCTGCGCCATTTGGCCAGGAGCAGAGTTCTGGACTGACGCTCCAGCATCACTAGCTGCGTCCCTCCTGGCCTGCGGCCTGGTTGCATATGGTTCCCTGTACTGGCATCATGAATCAGGCACTTGCTGGACTATTGTTATAGGCCCAACCTGGGGGACTTAATTGGTCCTGCCTTCTCCCACTCCTTTATAAACCTCTCTGGGCCTGTGTGTCATTACCCTTACATTGGTGTTCAGTGCAGTTCTAGTTCCTGTTGCTCCTGTCTCCTGTGTATGACTCGGCTTGTCTGACTATCCATTCTGGTGCTAACCTGTGGCTCTGTCTGACCATTCTATCTGTGCGCTCCTTTGACTTTAGACATCCAGTCTGATCCAGACCTGTTGCTCTGGCTGACTATGCACTCCGTGTATGATCCTGGCTTGTCTGACTCTACAACCTGGTGCTGACCTGGGGATCTGTCCAACTAGCCTCCCATTCTTGCCTTACTATTATTGGACAACCTAGCTGGTGCTGACCTGTGGCTCTGTCTGTTCACTCCGCTGTGTGGCTCCGTTCCCCACAGACATCTATTCTGGTGCAGACCTGGGGCTCTAGCAGACTCCAACCTTACTTACTGCAGGTGTGAGTCAGTAGTCTCCCTTGTTTCAAACCTTACTGACTGCAGGCATAAGTCAGTAGTCTCCCTTGTTGCTAGTTTGGAGACTGTAGGTACTGTGTGCATTCCACCTTTACCTCGAGACTTCCAGTTGGCTTTGGCCTAGTCTCCAACAGACATAGTTGACCCCTTGGCAGGCTCCTATTTCTGATAGAGTTGCTAGCCTCTCCAGTCACCGTCTGATTATGATATTTGATTATTGCCTATTGTATATTATACTAATAAAGGTGAATTTAGCTATACTGTCTGACTTATTGTCTTGCTTGAGAACCGTGACACATGTCCATCAGTGCCATCAGATCAGAATTGGCAGAAAACAGTGGGATCTTGGGACACTCATCTACTATCCAGAGAAGGCTTGTCAGAAGTGGTCTTCACGGAAGACTTATGTCTAAAGAGCCATACCTCTCATGTGGAAACAAGACCAAGCGAATAAGTTATGCACAGAAACACAGGAACTTGGGTGCAGAAAAATGGCAGCAGGTGCTCTGGACTGTTAAGTCAAAATTTTAAAAAATTTGCTGTAGCAGAAGGCAGTTTGTTTGCCAAAGAGCTGCAGAGAAGAGTCTGTAGGCAACTAAAGCATGGTGGAGATTTCTTGCAAGTTTGGGGCTGCTGCATTTCTGCAAATGGAGTTAGGAATTTGGTCAGAATTAATGTTCTCCTCAATGTCAAGTAGTATAAGCAATACCATCAGGGAGCCATCTGATTGGCCCAAATTTATTCTGCATCATGACAACGACCCCAAACATACAGTCAAAGCCATCAAGAAGAATCTTCAATGTAAAGAAGAACAAGGAGTCCTAGAAGTGATGGCATGGCCCCCACAGAGCCCTGACCTTAACATCATTGAGTCTGTCTGGGAATACATGAAGAGAGAGAAGCAACTGGGGCTGCCTAAATCCAATGTGGTTAGTTCTCCAAGATGTTTGGAACAACCTACTCTGATTTCTCTAACAAACTGTGTGCAAGTGTACCTAGATGAACTGGTATCCTTTTAAAAGTTTGCACACAAAAGAACGTGCAACCAAATGACACAGTTACCATGTCGTAATGTCGACATGAGAATCTTGCATTGCATGACAGGGCGAGATTGTCATGTCGAGTGCTGCAAGGTTGCATGTTTCCTTGGCTGTATCCCATCATACTGACCCGACGTACACTTACAGAAGGAACACACTCATCCTTTCTTGCTTCAGGTCTGTGTGTCCCTACAATACATCTAAAGTTCCACTCAGAGAGGTAGTCTGCTACAGAACTGGTATGGCTGAGCCAGGAGATTGTGGAGGAAGATAAATGTGTTGCAGGGACAGACAACTAGCCAGCTCAAGTAGGAAACCTGAAGAAAGTGATGAATGCTACCCAGGAACAACCTGTTCATTGACAATAGAAGGCTGACAAGAAGCAATGCAACTCTATACAGCAATCTCCAGTCAGAAAGGAAAACTCAGCAAGCCAAGGGTCACACCAGAGAATCTCCGATCAGATAATCCAAAACAGTAGGCAGAAGCAGAACTGGAATCAAGCCGGGTCAGAAGTCCAAACTAGGACATCAATAGCCGAATCGCAGGACAGAGAGTAAATAGGAAGCAAGCTGAGGTCAGAATCTGGTAGGAGTCCTTTAGCTGAACACAAAGAAAACACTAGGCACAAAGATCAGGCACATGTGTAGCAGAGGAGGCAGAATAAAAAAGCCAGGTAGCTAATCATAACAGGACAACTGTGAGGGCCAGAGGATCCTGAGACCTACAACAAAATACATTTCCGTGCTAAATGCAACAAATTAAATGAAAACATATTAAATAAATGGTTTTACTGCTATAAACACTATTAACATTATTACAGCTCTCCTTTTGTAAGTAGACATCCAGGGCAGCATGATGGGATAGAGCCAGGAAGCGTGCAATCTTTCAGTACTCGACATGCAGTACAAGATTCTCATGTTGACATTTTTACCATAGCAACATAGTAACTGTGTAATTTGGTTGCACAATCGTTTGCGTGCGACCATTTATAAAGTAAATTGAAGAACTGATGCTGTTTTGAAGTCAAAGGGTGGTCACACCAAATATTGATTTGATTCAGATTTTTCTTCTATTCATTTAATGTATTTTGTTAATTGATAAATATAAACTATTAACATGTCTATTTTTTTTAAAACATTCTTACTTACATATTTGTGTGAAATGTAAGCTATCCTACTAAGAGTAATGATACACATAACTTATTGGTTATAGTAGTGGTCCCAAGTCTGGTAGATGGTATAAACTCTTCTTCTTCACATCCCTCCTCTGCCTCATCTGTGCTGCTGTTTATGCATTTGTCCTGGCTTCCTCTGTCATACCTTTTGGATCCTGAGTGAAGTATCTCCATACTGTGGACTTCATGGACTGAGGTGTTCCTGAGGGGCTGCTGCTACTACAGGGGCTAAATGTTGAAGAAATTCTACTGCTACTAGTACTAGGTGTCAAAGGTGCAGCACTTCCAGCAGCAGCAGATGCACTCATCATAGCTATGGTTGTGGATGTTAATAACCTGCATTGTTCCTGCTGCTGCTGGTTACTCAACACAAATGTGTGTGGCTGAGTGGGATTGGATTTGGAAGTAGTGCTGATGCTGATAATGACTGACAGGATGACTATTTACTTTCTGACATATTTGTTTGTCCATGGTCAGATTTTCCAATGGTTTTCTCAAACAGTTTACAGACAGGCATAGTGCTCCTTTTCAGTGGTGGAAGAATGTGCTTTTGCCTTTCTGCTGTCTTACTGGCCAGAATATCATCTCTCTCACTCTTAGGTTCATCAGTAACTGAAGAATAGTTGGATGCTGGAGGCATTTATTGTATATTTGCATCACCATCAGTCATCATTAGGTCATCCTCCGCATCAGCATCGCCCACCTTTATTAGCCCACTTCCTTTGTATTCCTCTAAACGTCTAGCGGTGTCATGCAATTTTACTACATGACAGGAGGCTTCGTATTTTGCATAAATCCTTCTTTACTCCTCTCATAGCAGCAAGTCCTCAAACCAATCATAAAACAGAAACTTTCTCCATAAAACCATGTTTCCCTTAAGTCCCTCCCTCTTTCTCTGCTGCTCTCAACAAGTTCAGGTCAGCGTTTTTTGCCCTTTCTCTCTTTGATATATTTGTTCTTACATTGCTTTATTTTAAAATACGTGTTTGTAGCGTTTTACTGTTTATTGTCTGTTGTAAATGTTAACCATTGCCTACTGAAACATACTGCTCTATTTACCTTGTGTTCTGGAGCTGTATGTGCTCCCCGCGGGGGTGGTTTGGCACCTGGTGCCCTGCTTGTGCTTCCGCTTCTTGGCCTGGCCGGCGGGGAGGACTGCCTTCCTCCTCCGTGGGGACCCGGGTGTAAAGAAAAGACATCTCCGGGTTTCCCCTGTCTATCTTTCTTTGTTCTCTTGCTTTACCTTGCTCTACCTTTGAGCAGGGAGGTAATCTCCCTGTACTTCCTTCCTATTCTGTTCCTTGCAGTGCAGGAGGCCGTGGTTCACACGGGCCTGCGCCGCGTCCTTTCTTCCTGTCTGCCTTCTGTCTGTGCTCCTCCCTGGTCGGCCCGCGTGATCTCGTGGACTGTCCGGTGTCTTACTGCTAGGGTGGCCTGTTGGCTGCTCAGGGTTCTGGTATTGCAGAGGTGCTCCCTTCCCGTCCCTCCCTTGTTTCATGTGTTCATAAGGATAGTTTCATAAGGCACATGTGCATGCTCTGTGTGAGCTCGTCCCATGCCCGGCGGTGAACTGTTGGGTCGGGACTCTCAGGTCTAAGTACAGTGTGCCCTGCTCCTTTGCCTAAGGCTTCTCCTTATCTGTTTCTGTAAGGACTGGAGTCTGGTGCCTGGCCTGGTGGCCTAGAGGTACTGCATCTGCCTTGCATGCAGCAGCTCTGGGTTTGAATCCAGGGTCTGTCTGCTGAGTGCTTGGTGGTTCTGCTTACTGTGCACATCTTTGTTAAAAAACCTGTGTGTTAAATAGGACTGAGTCCTTGCTGCCTAGGGGTGAGCCCCCTTTTTTATTCTGCTCAGGGTTCTTGGTTTAAGGGAACTGTCTTCCTGTGCCCTGTAGCTTGATGTGCCCCCAGGCAATGGTTTGGGCGTCTGGTTTGTCTACTCCTTGAGTGCTAAGACTCACAAAAAAAGATTTCCTAAGTAGTTCTCTTTGCATGCACGATTTATTTGATTTGCCACGTACTTTATGTGGTTGGTGTCACTGTGGGGCTCCTCTGTGCAGCACAGTCTTCCTACGACCACTGCACCTTGTTGACTGATTCCTCTTCCCACTATGGACCCTTCCAGAGCCCAGGCTGATGAGATACAGGCGATGATCAACGCTGCGGTCTCCGCCTTGGTAGAGAAAGTATTGGCTAGGATGATGGCTCAACATCCAGCGGAGATGCTGAACAGACCTTTAGCTGCGGGTGATATGAGATCTGATGAGGAAGTATTGCCTCCACCCAAAAAGTTCAGACCCACCTTGGATGGGTCTGGATCCTCTACTAAAGGGAAGCACCCCAGACGCTCCAAGGGGGATTCAGTTCTGGTGGAACCGTGCTCCTTTGGAGGTTCGCTCTTCAGATGACGAGGATGCTCCCAACCCCCTTTCTGTTGTTGATGCTTGCTACGCTGATGCGGATTCTGGTTCTGACAGGGATCTCCATTGGGAAGACAAGGATGAAGTGTCTCCTTACATTAAGGAATCAGTGATGGTGGACAAGTCTTCGCCTTCTCGACCTTCTACATCCCAGGATCCAGAGGGTGTCTTTTTGGATTCCTTAGGTGCCACACTCTTCGATCCTTGCACTGTACGTCATCCACACTCGTCTGAGTGGCAGTTACTGGATCATCTGGCCCACTACATTCATTTCTGGCTGCACAGACCATTAGATTGTGAAGTTCGCAACCGCCTGCATGCAGAATGTCCGAGACCTATGTTACAGGACAATGTGGCCCTTACCCCAATCTTTGATAATACCATGGTGGTCTTCATGTCCCGTTCTGGACGTGACCCTCGGAAGGGAATGGAAAAGGGGTTGTGAACAGCTCAGGACAAACTACTGGACATCTCTGGGCCACTAGCACAGATACTGCACATGGTGGACGAGGCGGTGGCACACAACGTTACTCTTGATCCTCTCTGTGTCAGGGAATGGGCACTTCGCTCCTTCTGTCTCCTGGGCAACGCGAGCACCGCACTGTCATCTGAACATTGGAAGGAGGCTCTTCTTCGTATTGATAACAAGCTTTTAGACCTGGCAGCCAAAGAATTGGGACAGGCAGCAAATGGCCTTCTGTTCGGTGATTCGTTCCTGAAGGAGTTGCAGAAACATGTCAGCATGTTTACGACACTTAACAAAGCTCAGCTCTCCATGAAAAAGGTTTTCCATCCAGTGGCCTCTCGAGGGGTTTTTGGACGGGCTGGCCGGCAGAGGGGCTGTGCCACCAGCCTTTTTGGCCATCAGGTCCCCGATCAGGAATGCTGCCATTCTTCCGCTCCACGTCTGCTAGAGCCAATTTCCAGACAAGAGGTCAAGGTCGAGGCTCCTCGTTCCGAGGCAGAGGGAGAGCTGTACAATCTAAAGGTGAGTGGTTCTCCAGATCCGCTTTCTCTAACTTTAACTGTGGGTCCCTTAGCCCTTTTGTTACAGGCTTGGTCTCTTCTGACGTTGGATGCTTGCGTCTTGCAGATAGTTCAAGGGTATGTAATAGAGTTTTTTGCAGATCCTGTTCAGCTTGCGCCTCCGCATCCCATTCAGTTCGAGGATGATCAGAGGGTGTTGGTCGATGGGGAGATTCAGTCCTTACTTCGAAAAGGTGCTGTAGAGGATGTGTCAGAAGCCGGAAGTTTCTTCAGCAACATCTTTCTAGTTCCCAAAAAGACCGGAGGGTTTCGTTCAGTCATCAATCTTTATCATTTGAACGCCTTTGTCCTCTATCGGCACTTCAAGATGGAAGGCATCCATCTTCTCAGGGATCTTCTGCGTCCCAGCGACTGGTTTACCAGGTTGGATCTGATGGACGCGTACCTTTCCATACCGATGGCTCTTGGCAGTCGATGGTTTCTGCGTTTTCTTTGGCAGAACAGGGTGTTTCAATTCACATGTCTGCCTTTCGGCCTCAGCTCTGCTCCATGGTGCTTCACCAAGATGATGAAGCCCGTCATGGTGCATCTCAGAGCTTGGGGTTTTCTTGTTTGATCTATTTGGATGATCTCCTTCTGTTTTGCGACGATCGCTTTCAACTGCTCTCTCAAACGAGATTTACCATTCAGTTGTTGGAATCCCTGGGATTCTTGGTCAATGTGGAGAAGTCAGTGTTAACACCTTCCAAGAAGGTGCAGTTTCTCGGCTTCGAGATCAATTCCGAGACTTGCTCGCTTCATCTTCCTTCTCAAAAAGTCAGGGCGATTCGGAAGGAACTTCGGAAGGTTGTTTGGTTGGAGTCGGGGCCTCTTCGTCAGTTGGCAAGGATAGTGGGACTGCTGTCATCCTCCATTCAGGTGATATTTTCGGGGCCTCTGCATTACAGGGCGATGCAGAGGTTGAAGGCTTCCTTCCTCAGACTACAGCCTTCATACGATCAGGTCATCCCTTTAACCGAGGAGGTCGAATCTAAGAATCTCCTTTGGGACTCATGGGCTCCAGGTATCAGAAGATGTTATATCTCGGCTTGGGGTCAGTGGACTAGCTGGTGTGTGGAACGGGGTTTTGATCCCTTTACGGCACCTTTACCAGACATTTTAAATTTCCTCTCGTCTCTGTTTCATTCGGGGAAGTCTGCTCGGTCGATAAATGTTATGCGTTCCACTATTTTGGTTGCACATGTTCCGATTGCTGGGGTTCCTGTGGGTCAGGACCAGTTGGTATGTCGCCTTTTATGGGGAACTAGTTGAACAGCCCGTTACATGGGCCACAGTGCCTCTGGCAGCCGGTCGCGGGTCTCCCGCGCCTCGGCTGATACAGAGCCTCTGGCAGCCGGTCGCGGGGCAGTCTCACGCAGTGGAGACTGCCCGCGCCTCGGCTGATACAGAGCTGGACGCTCCTTCGGAGCGCCCAGCTCTGTATCAGCCGTGGCGCGGGCAGTCTCTACTGCGTATGACTGCCGCACGCGCAGCAGTGTCTACTGTGCATGTCCGGCGTTACACACAACTTGGCGAATTATTATATAGGATTAAGTTGTCTTGGCCTCCGGTACCCAAATATTCCCAGTTATGGGATGTTCACCAGGTTCTTCATTTTCTGCAGGACTGGCCAGGGGATGAGTGTTTATCTTTACGTCAGTATCGGCCAAGTTAGCCTTGTTGCATTGTTTGGTGTCATTTCGTAGAGTATCGGACATTCGTGCTTTCGATGTCAACGGCTTTACGTTTTCCCCGGCTGGGGGTATTTTTTCTATTTCTAGGAGAACAAAAACTGACTCAGCTACTGTTTTTTTATCCTTTTTTCGGGAACGACCTAAACTTTGTGTATGTTCAGTTCTTAGATCTTATGTCCAGAGGACGGAATCTCTTAGGTTTGCAGTGTCTGGACAACTTTTGGTATCTTATGTGAAGGCCTATAAAGCTGTTTCTACCACAACTTTAGCCAGGTGGATCCGTTGGATTTTATCTTCGGCTGGTGTTGCGGAGTCCTTTGGTGCCCACTCTGTTAGAGGAGCGGCGGCTTCATCGGCTTTTTTGGCAGGAGCTTCATTGTCTGACATTTTGCAAGCCGCTGATTGGTCCCGAGAGTCTACGTTTTGCACTTTTTATTTTGTCAGGTAGAACATGCGTCATCGGCGTTGTTTTCGGAGCGTTAAAACTGCAAAATACGAAGCCTCCTGTCATGTAGTAAAATTGAAGATTATGCTAGCTTTAGTGTACTTATAATCTTAATTTTAATAATGACAGGAGGCGAGTATTTTCCCTCCCGCAGGCTGTTGATCAGTGGGGGGCGTGTTACATTAATGATCGTGTAATCTTATGTTCTTATGTTGTATTCTTATGTGTTTTCATGCTTGCCTATTTGCTTAATATTGTACCATATCTGCTTACTGTTGATATATGTATGTGAGCACATAGTTTGGAGCTGTTGTCTTTCACTTTGTTTCTTTTCTTTCAGTGTAATTGGATTCCGGCCAAAATTCGTGTTTATCTGGTCCGGTGCAGATGTTATATTGGTTCTTGGGAGATTGTTCCTGTTTGTTGGTGTGCTATCAAAGAAAGAGGGAGGGACTTAAGGGAAACATGGTTTTATGGGGAATGTGTCTGTTTTATGATTGGTTGTTAGGACTTGCTGCTATGAGAGGAGTAAAGAAGGATTTATGCAAAATACTTGCCTCCTGTCATTATTAAAATTAAGATTATAAGTACACTAAAGCTAGCATAATCTTCAATTTCTTTTTACCTTTACATTTCACAAAGTTCTGTACTACTTTGAGGACAGTTGATTTGGTGCTTGTTTCTATCACTGTCAAATGCAGTATTTGGTTCAGCTGCAACACCTGCCTATATTATGTCATTGCAATCATCAACACTAGAATGCAACTCATTTTCATCAATGCTCTTCTTACATGTTTTTTTTTTATTTGTACTGAGTCTGATGCTGGTGGTGTTGGAACTTTTGGTGGGACCATAACAAACTGCATCCTCCTCTTGAGGGGTGGGGACATCATTATTTATTGCATAAGCTGCAGCCACATTGACTGCAGTTAGTTTTGAATTACCACTTTACTCCCACATACCTCTGTGGCAACTAAAGGGTCAGATTCTACTACCCAAACCTGTCCTAGTCCCTCATCACCTGTTGACCTCAATCACACTTTGTTCAAGGTGGTCTGTGGCACACTAGCCTTCTCGTCAGCACCCCGCTACTCTTGCAACTCAGCAGCATCAACAACAGGAATTACCGTAGCAGCAAACTCTGCAAATTCCAAAATCTCACTGCTGGTGGTGGTGGTGATGCCCATCCCCATATGCGTCTTACATTCCTTTCCAGTTTGGGCTAAAAAGACATTACTGTATCTTCCACCGCAGCTTCTCAGCCATCTTCATCAACACCAGACCCTCCTTGCTGCTGCTGCTCTGTTACATCCATCTCATTGGTTGGAGGAGGTAATGAGAAATTTGACAGAAGGTCTTCTACTATCACACATGCCATGTCTTGTTGAGCTGGAGAAAGCAGACTGGAAGTATTAGCAGCAGGCACAGGCAGCTGATCTGTGCTCATGGTGGTGGTGGTATTATTGATGCTAGGCAACAATTCTCCTTTCTTCAGGATCATGTTCCATTTGGATAATGCTTTGGGAGTAAGGGGAATCCCATGGTCAGGGGAATGTTGTGGGCTCCCTTGACCCCTAGTCTGGCCACACTGCATTACTTCTATCACCTCAGGATCAGTAGAGGGATGTACTGTGGTAATATGAAAGTCCCACCAGCTGCTTCTCCATCACTACTATTACTACTAACATCAACCACCAATCAGTTTAAGTCCCTGAATCTTCCACCTCACAACTAGTATGATCACCACCTCGCTCACTCTGAACACTCTGTGTCTATAGCTGCTGGACCTAGGAGTAGTGATGAGACTGCTTGGGGTTGGCAAGTGTGACTTACGGTCCCCTGCTGTCACATTTGGCATCATCGCCTCCTTCCTTCTCCTGAGAATCACAAGACACCCAAGCAGGTGCAGCACTGGCAGCAGTAACAGGCAGATGCCCTGTTCAGCTCACTCTACTACTCTCTTCTTCCTCTGCCCATGACACATATTTTTCCAAGATCCCTAGGGCTGATGTTGGGGGACTGGCCATCATTCAATCTGAGGAATCAGGGCATTAGACCTTTTCATGTTGGTAGTGGTCTATTCCTCCTCCTCAGACTCTGGATGCATAAATGTCCTTCTAGCTGCAGTGATAGCAGTCACTATGAGCATCTTCTGTCTCCATTTTGCAAAACAATTCAAAGCACAACAGCCTTGCACCTCTATCTTTCTCTGTAGCTGCTTGTATTGTGTTTCACTTCCTAGAAAAGATCATGTTTTATAGAGAAAAGGCAAAAAACATGTAATTAAAGGGGCAAAAAGCTTGTAGCCATTAAAATAAGAGTGGCATGTTTTTGGCACTGGGCAAAAGTAGCCAAGATTTTAATTGCTTTATTTAATGCTGATTTTCTTTCAAAAAACTGAAAAACATATGATTTTTGCAGTTTTTTCGTGGGAACACAACAGGACCTATGGTAAGCCTTTCTGTCAAGACACAAGCAGCCACAAGCAGCTCCTTCATGATCCTTCATGATCTGTGCTGGAGGAGTCTGGGGGTGGGAGAAGAGAGCAAAGGAGGTTGACCACAAATATTTGAAGCATACAGGCAGCTGCAGTCCAAGCAATGTCCTTGCTGATCTTGTTGTTATTATCTCTGTGTTGGTCATGGCTGGGGGTGTGAGAAGGGAGCAAAGGAGGTTTTGATCACAAATACCCCAACATTCTGTCTGACTGATCTGATTTGAAAGATACAGACAGCTGAAGTTCACTTTTCTTGATGATCTTGCTGTTGTTATCTCTATTCTGGAGGTGTAAGAAGGGAGCAAAGGACCACCTTCCAGAGGAGGCCTGGGTCTACCTGATTTAATTTGCTACAGACATGCGGCACTGTTGCAGGCTCTTTTGGAGCTCTGCAGCTCTTCCCCTTGGAAGTCTTGGGTGAAACTTATGCTGGTCACACATCCGCATTTACGGTTTCAGCAACTTTTGTGGTCCTCTCGGCAATCTATTCCCCTTTCCTTATCTAGAAATGCGGTGATTAGTCATTTGCTGGACTTTTGGCATACATTTTCTTCGCCATATGCATTATCCTAGTTTCCCTCCCCTCTATATGCTATTTTAGGTAACCCTTATTTTCCGCCAGGACTTTCACGGGATAGATTCGCGGCTTGGGAATCTGCAGGCCTGGTGGATCTTGATCATTTATTACCTTAGGCTTCCTCTCCTTCCCTTGTGTAATTGAGTTGTGCTCACGGTCTTCCCCAGCATGAATTTTGGAGGTATATGCAGGTTCGTCACTTTCTACAATCACGCCCTCTCCATAATTTTCTCCCCCACCTGTGAACTCCTTTTGAGACATAAGCAATGTGGAACGATCCTATTGCAAGGATTATATCACTTTTATATTCCCTTATTAATTCCTGGAAGACTCTGCCCCCCTCCTTTCATAGAGCGGCCTGGAGTACCAACCTCTCCATTGTCATATCTGATGCTCAGTGGTTCTCCTCTCATGTCATTAACTCCACTATGGTTCGGAATTCTAATTTACGAGAAACAACATACAAATTACTGCTGCAGTGGTATCGCTCATCTGTTTTCTACATAGTATTCGCCCAGAGCTTCCCAGTACTTGTTGGAGATGTGGATGTCCGGACGGCTCTCTTCTTCATATATGGTGGTCTTGCCCTCTCCTCACACACTTTTGGACAGAGGTTCATAAGCACATCTGTACTTTGCTGAAGGTTGACTTGACATTGTCACCCAAGATTAGGTGTTATCTATACTTTCTGAGAATGATCGTAGTCTCCTTTCCACACATACCTCTCTTGAGAGTTGGAGTTTGTTGATCTCGGCGGCGATGGCATGTATTCCCAGGCTGTGGAGGTCATCGACTTTCCCAACAGTGTCCGACTGGAAACTACGCATCAGTTATGTCCTGGATATGGAACGGATCTATTATCTCTCGGTGGGGAAGAGTGGAGTAATTCTCCAGATCTTTGCCGCCTGGCTTGATTTTTTAGACCCACCTTGATGGCCTTTTACGACTATCCTCTTTTTCATCACCTTCAGTGCTGTGCCTCGCTCATTTGGCCTCAAATCTATAGCCTCCCCTCCTGACCGCCCCTCCACACCTCTCCCTTATCTCTTTTCTATCTCTTTATCTATAACTCTATCTTTTTCTCTTGACTTTGTTCTTCTCTGGCCCTTTTACCTATTACAACTACTACCTGATTCACACTATTATGTGACTCACGTTCAGAGTTATTTTGAGCACTTTATACTCACGTCTTCAACCTGGCATTTTTGTTATGTAATGTACTTTTCCATTTGTCCTGTTTGTGTCATTCCTGTAATGTAATGTTTGTTTATTCTCAATAAAGCTTTTTGAAATGGAAAAAAAAGACTTTTAACCCATCCATAGTGGTGATGCACATCCCAAATCCATCTTATCTTCCCTTTCTTCATTGCTTTGATCCAAGAAGGCTCACATGCTGTATTTGTACCACCACCCTCTAAGTCATCAGTGATCACTATCACCATCAGTCTCTTACTCCTATCTTCATAGTGGCAAATGTGAATTAGGGACCTCTGGTGTCACACTCATCATCACAGTCACAGCAGCAATAGGCACAGGCAGCTGCAAATTGCTGCTACTGAAGACAGCCACATAATTTAGTATTCACCTTCATAAAATATCATTCCAGATCCTTGGGATATTTTGGATCTGGAAGCGCTATGTACTGGACTAAAAAGACTCCAACTCATGCTGCTGTTGATGGATTTCTCCATATCAGCAAAATCAGCACCCTTTCAACTCTACTCATATTCATGCTCCAGCAAACAACAGAACTAAACTATATTTGTTCTATTTCTGTCTCTGGCACTTTCTCTTAAACCATCTTACAGAATCACTTCACCACTTACCTTCATCAGTGAAATACAGTGAGTGAAAATATTATTTGATCCCCTGCTGATTTTGTATGTTTGCCCAATGTCAAGGAAATGACCAGTCTATAATTTTAATGGTAGGTTTATTTGAACAGTGAGACACAGAATAACAACAAAAATATCCAGAAAATTGCACTTCAAAACAGTTATAAATTGATTTGCATTTTACTGAGTGAAATAAGTATTTGATCCCTTATCAATCAGCAAGATTTCTGTCTCCCAGGTGTCTTTTATACAGGTAACAATCTGAGATTAGGAGCACTCTCTTAAAGTGAGTGCTTCTAATCTCTGCTTGTGAAACCTGTATAAAAGACACCTGTCCACAGAAGCAATCAATCAATTAGATTGCAAACTCTCCACCACGGCCAAGACCAAAAAGCTGTCCAGAGCCGGTAGCACCCCCTGGTGCATTAACGGATACACACACACTGCAAGAGCTGAATAGAACCAGAGCCAGTAGCACCCTTCCGGTGCAAAAATGGAGTGAGTAATACTGCAAGAGCTAACAGTCTCGCCCAAATAGCACCACGCGGTGCCACAATCCGGCCCTGTGCTCGTAAGGAAGTATATGGTAGCACAGTAAACGTAGGCCTCAAATGCTCTGCAAGTATAGCGGACAGGCTCGGTATCGGAGGAAACAAGCTCAGCAAGTGTTAACGGAGAGGCTCAGTATAGGAGGCAACAAGCTCAGCCAGTGTATAACGGAGAGGCTTAGTAACGGAGGCAGCAAGCACAGCAAGTGTAACGGATAGGCTCAGGATCAGAGCAACTAGCACTGCAAGGGTTAAGTGGAAGATCAGGCTTCACTGCTCGAAATACACAGTTCACAAAGTCGGCAGGTGACATAGAAGAGCTCTCGCTGGAACAGGAACACTGGAAACAAGTCACGGAGCAGGAACGTCAGCCAAGCCGGGTCAATCACAGAGCAGGAACGTCAGACTAGCCGGGTCAATCACGGAGCAGGAATGTCAGCCAGGCCGGGTCAATCACGGAGCAGGAACATCAGACAAGCCGGGTCAATCACGGAGCAGGAACGTCAGCCAGGCCGGGTCAATCACGGAGCAGGAACCAGTAGAATAGTAAGGCAGGCCAAATCAGTACACAGGAATGCAGGATCACAGCAACGGAAGCACTGGTACAGGAACACCACGAAAGGGCACCTGACAGGTGCCAGAGGCCCGGTATAAGAAGGCCATACTGGGCGGGTTTAACCAAGCTCCACCAATAGAAGAGCACCACAGCAGAGAATAACAGAAAATCATGGGAACCGTGATAACTTGAGGATCTTGTCAATGATCTCAAGGCAGCTGGGACCATAGTCAACAAGATATCAATTGGTAACACACAACGCCATGAAGAACAGAAATCCTGCAGCACCTGCAAGGTCCCCCTGCTCAAGAAACCACATGTATAGGTCCATCTGAAGATTGCCAATGAACATCTGAATGATTCAGAGGAGAAATGGGTGAAAGTGTTGTTATCAGATCAGACCAAAATCGAGCTCTTTGGCATCAACTCAACTCGCCGTGTTTGGAGGAGGAGGAATGCTGCCTATGACACCAAGAATACCATCCCCACCATCAAATATGGAGATGGAAATATGATGCTTTGTGGGTGTTTTTGTGCTAAGGGGACAGGACAACTTCACAACATCAAAGGGACGATGGATGGGGCCATGTACTGTCAAATCTTGGGGAGAACCTCCTTCCCTCAGCCAAGGCATTGAAAATGGGTCGTGAATGGGTATTCCAGCATGACAATGACCCAAAACACACGGCCAAGGCAACAAAGGAGTGACTCAAGAAAAAGCGCATTAAGGTCCTGGAGTGGCATAGCCAGTCTCCAGATCTTACTCCCACACAAAATCTGTGGAGGGAGCTGAAGGTTCGAGTTGCCAAACATCAGCCTCAAAACCTTAATGACTTGGAGAGGATCTGCAAAGAGGAATGGGACAAAATCACTACTGAGATGTGTGCAAACCTCGTCACCAACTAAAAGAAACGTCTGACCTCTGTGATTGCCTCCAAGGGTTTTGCCACCAAGTCATGTTTTACAAAGAGGTCAAATACTTATTTCACTCAGTAAAATGCGAATCAATTTATAACTGTTTTGAAATGCTTTTTACTGGATTTTTTTTGTTGTTATTCTGTGTCTCACTGTTCAAATAAACCTACCATTAAAATTATTGACTGATCATTTCTTTGTCAGTGGGCAAATGTGCAAAATCAGCAGGGGATCAAATATTTTTTTTCCCTAACTGTAGCTCAGTGGTAAATACCCTGACTGCAGTGCCTGTTCAAAACTCAAGGTTGCAGGTTTGAATCCCAGCAGGGTCAGCTCGGCCCATCATCTTTCTTAGGTTGATAAATGAGTACCATTAATTGGGTAATAATAATGTATATTATTGAGCTGCTGATTCTGTTAATTCTGAGAGAGTACACTGAAAACTCTTTGAGTCCACTGGTAGAAAGGTGCTATATAAATACTAGTTATCATTATTATTATTATTATTATCTATAACTACACTTAACATAGAAGGACATACTTATATTATTGTAGCAGGAATTCTCACAGCCATAGAAAATGAAGATGGAAAAGTTATTGCAGGGAAATGGAGTGGTTTTAGCGAATAGGAGGACATTCTATAGTTTTCTCTAAGGCTTAGTTAACCAATAAAGGTAAGCCCTTTGTTTTACTTATGTCCAAGAGTAAAATACTGATGAATATAACTGCAATTTATGCAGCTTCTAGTGGAATCAAGGATATATGATTTACTGTATATTAATACATTAAAACAAAAATTGCAGTCTAGGTAAGAGTACTCTTTTTCATGACAGGGCATATACAGAAACTAATGGTGTCTTATGATAGTGCTAAATTTGTTGAAGAAAATGAGATGTACTTATGTCACAGAAAAATCCATGAAGTTGCAGATTAAGAAAAGTAAACTGTAACAAAACTATCAAAGTGCACATAGGTGAAAGTTTCTTAACAGCAAAGTTGTTAATTGTTATTTTAACATAACTTTTAATTGGGCATCATGGAATTCTCTACTTTTTTTGAACTCCTTCTGGAACCATCCCACAACTCTATAAACTGTAAGGCTTCACCTTTATCATTAATGGATCAAGATTTTTTTATTGGACTGCAGTGCTAACAACATTGTGACATAACATTTTACTTGTGGAACTTTTTACTCTTCTCTTTATTTACATGATCAGAACATATAGCTGATACTGAAGATGTGATATTAATCATTTGATATAAGCAGAGATCTTGAGACCAAGGTAAGTTTGGAATGCTGACCAGAACTGATTTTAAAAAAGTTATTTTTTGAGTTATTATCAGATATCATCTATAACTTGAATCATGTCAGAAATAATAATAGCAGGTCTTAAATAGTTATTAAATAATAAAAGCAGGTCATTTCAGTGTTAAATTGGTGAAACAATTAATTAAAGAACAATATCATTAAGGGATATATCACTTCAATAGTCCTGAATGCTTCATATGAGTCTGTTGTTTTTTATCAGACTATAAACTGAATCCATCTATCAGTAAAATACAACTCAGTTCAAATGCAGTGTATCTGTATGACTGCTGTTTAAAAGAAACCTACATAGATAAGTTAAATAAATTAAACAAATTAATAACCTTATCTTTGCAGGTTATGGCTCCATTACATTTAATATAGGATGAATGTGTCACATAAAAAGTCAGGCATTTAATCAAGCCATGCAATAAAAAATACATCTGAATGTCTTTGTTCTTATGACATTTTATAGAGCCCATAGATAAAGCAGGTGCAGTTGATTAGATTGTTTGGTAACTTGAGGGAGAATTCTGTATGATGTTACTGTGCAGGTTACTGTGAGATTACTGTGCAGGTTACTGTGAGATTACTGTGCAGGTTACTATGAGATTACTGTGCAGGTTACTATGAGATTACTGTGTAGGTTACTGTGAGATTACTGTGCAGGTTACTGTGAGATTACTGTGCAGGTTACTATGAGATTACTGTGCAGGTTACTATGAGATTACTGTGTAGGTTACTGTGAGATTACTGTGCAGGTTACTGTGAGATCACTGTGCAGGTTACTGTGAGATTACTGTGCAGGTTACTATGCAGTTTGTAGAATTTTCATCCAAAGTGGAATAAAAGTAAAAAAAAATCCACAGAAGGACTTAACAAAGTTGACTGAACCTATAAGTTAAAATAAAGCCTCTGTGATAGTTTCCATCCATGGAATATAAAACAGAAATTAAATAAAACAGTTTATAGTTTTTTATTATTGGTTGATCAATAAATATAATATAAAGTCTATGTTTAAAACCTTACATATTTCTAATTTTCTGAAAGTATGTAAAAAATTAATGTTAGTGAATGAGCTCCATGGAATAACATAAGATAGAAAAGATTATTGAACATATTCCATATCTCTTCATAAGTTTAAGATAATAGTTACACAGTTATATAGTAAAATGGGTTGAAACACACAAGTCCACCAGGTTCAACCAAACTATAGTCCATAAAATGTGAATTACATAATAATGTCATTTGTCTATTTACCAGAACCTCCTGTTTGACCTATCAATACTAAGTGTAACCCTTTATGTTTCCTTCTGCTAGAAATGTTTCTAATCTTCTCTTAAATGTCCACTGTATCTGTCTTTACCCCATTCCTGGGCAAAAATGTCCACAGTTTAACAGACCTTAATGTAGAACCCCTTCCTCTACTAAAACTTTCCTCTCCTATATTTTTAAGGGGAGACTTGTCATAAATCTCTATTAATAAAAAAGAGAATGTTTAATAGAGAGAGCTTTGTATTCACCTTGCATATTCATATACAATATAACAAGATCCCATTCTCAATGTATTTTCTCTAAAGTAAACTAAGTTTGGGTAGACGTTCTACTTACTTCATTTCTTCCATTCCCATAATTCATTTTCTTGCTCTTACCTGTACTCTTTCCATTTCTGAAATAACTTAATTCAGAACTGGTGCCAAAAACTACACTACATATTTGTAGAGAGGACTTACCAACAATTTATTAAGTTTCAAAATGGTGTTATCTACTTTTGTTTTAATACCTCTTTTTATGCAGGAAAGTATTTTACTTGTTTTAATGCTGTTTGACATTGATTACTATTGACTAATTTTCAATATACAAGTACTCCAAGATCTTTTTATAGCAATGAGTCTCCTAAAATACTAACATTAAATTCTTAAATATAATGTCTGTTTGTTTGTCCCAAATGCATAACTTTATACTTTATTACATTAAAATGTTATATTCCATTTGTTGTCACAGTCTGCCATTTTGTGCAAAGCTTTCTGTAGAGAAGAAACATCCTGCTTGGAATTTATTAGTCTGTATAATTAAGTGTCATGTGTAAATAGTGACATTTTGCTTTTTATATTTATTTACAGGTCATTTATAAACATGTTAAAAAGTAGTGGACCAAGTACTGAAATCTGTGGTAATCCACTTACAAGTCTAACTGCACTGGAGAATATTATATGTACTACAAAATACTAGTCCTTATCCTTCAACCACATTTCTGTACAATTACAATGATCCCCTAAACCCAATCTACTTATTTTATAGGTCAGTCTCCTGTATGTATGTATGTATATATATATATATATATATATATATATATATATATACACTAAATCTATTGCTAGGTAGCTACTTACTTCTTCTCAGAAGCTTCATAGATTTGTTTAGCAAGTGGCAAATCTTTCCTCATGTAACTAAATTGTGTCCTGCAAATAACTGTAGTTTTCACTATGTAATTCTGAATGTTATCAATTATTATCCTTCAAGCAATTTCTCAGCATAATTTCCAGATTCTTTTTTTAGTTCCCTTCTTACATAACGGCACTAAACTGGTGTTAGAGTGATCTTGGGGCACTCAGTCTGTGTAGATAGAGACTAACTAAACAAAATGGTCTTCAGAAACTTGACGCAGTGTTACCAAGACCGCTCTTTTAATAGTCATCCCTTATACTCTTCTTGTGTTAACCGCATAATTGATAATGATAATGGTGTAGTTGTAATAGCTGAGGCTCTTCTACCATTGCTTTTTCCCTGGTTTATACTAATGAACAGAATGAGCCCAGAAGAACATCAGCCTTTTCCTTATCCTTCCTGATCAACTTATCAATCTCATTTTTGAAAAGTCCAATATTCTCCCTATCTCTCTTTTTTCTGTTTGCATATTTTATTTTTAATTAGACTTTACAATTAGAGTTTCACTTTCTATTTTTACTAGCTGAATTGCCATTTTACAATCTGGATATCTGAAAACTTAATTCATTACAACCTATATTGTTTTTTTTTTAGCCAGAACTCCAGTTGTTACGTAGTATAAGATATATTTGCACTTGAAATTCTGGAAGAGTTCAAGTCTTTCAGTGAGTACAGAGCTTAATTAGCTTGTAAAACTGCACTGACAGGCTTAATGAGCAAACATTAGCATGTGTCATGACACTCAAAGAGCTCACCACACAGAAATAGAATAGAATGGTATTAATATCTCATCTGCTGATCTCATGATACATAGGCTGTTTTTAATTAAATATAGGTGACAGGTCCACTTTAAATCAGCTTTTAACTATGCTACAGAGGTCCCCAAAGAATTTTCATTCAATATGTTGGAGAAATTTAGAATTCAAGGTAGATAAAGACCCATTTAAATAAATTTTATTGTCAATGGTCCAATGGATATGTTCCAGAATATGTTACTTTCTTCATAAGACTTTCTACATAAGAATTTCCTGCGATATTATCACATAGGAAAAATTCTCAATTCCCACAGTTTGGATTTTTCCATGAACTATGACCATCATTAGCAACAACAACCAGACAAAAATCACAGAATTTATACTACTGGGACTACAAGGCCCTCAAAGTCTGAAGAAATGTGTATTTGTTCTGCTCCTCGTGCTGTACATCATGACATTATCTGGAAATATCCTGATTATGACATTGTTTCTGGTGAGTCATCACCTCCAATCACCCATGTACTTTTTCCTCTGTCACCTTTCCTTATGTGACATGTTGTTGTCTACAAGCATCGTCCCCAACCTTCTATGGACTTTATTAAGAGAAGGTAGCAGTATATCTGTCATTGGCTGTCTTTCACAGTTTCACATTTGTAGTGAATTTACTGCTTCTGAATGTTTTCTACTCACTGTGATGTCTTACGATAGATACTTGGCCATCTGTAACCCATTGCACTATGTTTCCATTATGAGTGTACAACTTCGTTTTTATCTAGTTATGTGTTCTTGGGCTCTAGGGTTTTTTCTCAGTCTGATTTGCATAATTCCAATCTTTCGCTTAGAGTTTTGTGGATGTAATATTATTGACAACATCTACTGTGACCTTACTCCTATTCTTGAAGCATCATGTACAGATACATATATTATAGAAGTAGAGACCATAGTGATTTCTCTTCCTGTTATCCTCTGTCCCTTTTTGTTTATCATTTCAACATATGTCAGAATTTTCCTCACCATAATCAAGATGTCCTCCACCACTGGCAGGCAGAAAGCCTTCTCCACCTGCAGTTCTCATCTGACAGTTGTGTGCACATATTATTGGATACTTTCAGCTAAATACACTGTTCCATCCAAAGGGCAGTCATTCAATTTGAATAAAGTCATCTCTCTGTTGTACACTGCAGTCACACCATTACTAAACCCAATCATATATAGTCTTAGGAATCAGGAGATCAGGTCAGCTCTCAGTAAATGGATGTCTATTTGGAAATAAAGTTAAGGATAAGGTGTTCAAATAGGTCAATGGTTAACTCACAAGGTAATAAGTTATATTATTCATCAAGCACAGGAGGTAGAATTCTGGGGCAAATGAAAGGGAGATATAACAATTCCACAACATCCCATTGCTTTGTAATTCACAGGGGATCTCTGTAGGATTCAAAAGGTTAAAATCTCCATATATGTCATTGAGTATTTTCATTTAACCCTGTTGTGTAGCTGGTTTGCTCCACAATTGCTCATCTTCACTTTGATAAATAAAGCCAATAGTTACATAGCTAATGAAGTGTAAAATGACACTAATGTTCAACAAGTTCAAGCTTTAATGTTAATGTTTCCTCTGCATGTTGCTTTTAAGAACTGCATCAATCTATTTACATACTACCATTTATCAACAGTACAAGTGTAAGCCATGTAAATAATTAAATTATTTTACTTACAATAAATCATTTTGTCTTGGTCCATTGAGGG
This sequence comes from Rhinophrynus dorsalis, assembly GCA_037306005.1. NCBI lineage: Eukaryota > Metazoa > Chordata > Amphibia > Anura > Rhinophrynidae > Rhinophrynus > Rhinophrynus dorsalis. Next base: position 551,282,484 of record CM074721.1, on the reverse strand, counting down.
ACGCAGGGACCATGGGGTTAAGCAGTGTGCCTCTAGTTGGCTGGACACTCTAAGCAAAAAAACTCTTCCCACTTCTTAGCTGCTAATCCCTCCCACTGCCCATCTGCCTTCAGTTTTTGTTTAGCTGAATTATGAAAGGAATAACAGTAAAACAGAACTGCCAGAAAAGGCAGTACATCCTCACCAATAGGTTTTCTGTTGGTGGGAAGCCCTACAACCCTCAATGGACTAAGAAAAAATGATTTCTCAGTAAAAAGGTAAAAAAATCTCATTTTCTCTAGCGTCATTGAGGAATGCATGGAGACATACGAAAGCTGTCCCAAAAATGTGGAGGGAAAAAAACTAATTAGCATTGACCTGTAGAACTTTGTATCCAAAACTAGTGTCTTGAGATGCAAAAATTTTAACTTTGCAAAGATTTGTGAATGTGCAAATGGCTGACCATGTAGCTTTTTTTTTTGCATAACTGGTAAACATTAGCTTGGTTCTTCAAGGCCCACAACACACTAGTGACCTAATAGAATATGATTTTAAAGGGAGCTGGAACAGACTTTAGTCTGTAAGCTTGACTGATAACCTGTTTAAGACATGAAGCAATGGTTCTCTTGGATTCTGGTCTGCCCTTCTTAGGACCTTCTGGAATCACCAACAAAGTGTCTGAAGTCCTAAAAGATTGAGTTACTTGGACATAATGTCTTAAACATCTTAAACATCTCACTACGTCTGAAGTATGAAGATATTTTTTTGTTAGAGTTATTAAGGACACAAGGAGTGGAATATCAATTCATCGTTTATGTGGAAAGCAGAAACTACTTTAGATTGAAACTCTGGAGCTGTCCTTAATACCATTTTATCTTGATGAAAGATAAAGTGTGGTGAAATACATGAAAGAGCACTAAGTTCTTCTTGCAGATACAGTTATTGGGAGGAAGACTGTTTTCAGTGTTAGGTCTCTGATAGAGACTGATGACAGCCTCAAATAAACAGGATTGAAGAGCCTCTATATCACGGTGACCGTGTAATGCTGGCGACAGTTTGACAGTATTATTTCCTGATTCCTTTCTATTGGCTAACTTGATGTTGCTCCACCCAGTGTTAGCCTTTAAGTACTGAGCCCTGTCACTTCTGCAGGGCCCTTTCGTGGTGTTCCAGTTGCTTAGTGCCTGCTCTGTATTTCGTGTGAATCCTGTGTATGACCCGGACTGTCTGACTACTCTGTCTGATTTTGTTCCCGCTCTGTGTACCGACCCGGATTGGCTGACATTCCTGTTCTGTGTACCGACCCGGCCTGGCTGACGTTCCTGCTCTGTGTACCAACCCGGATTGGCTGACGTTCTTGCTCTGTGTACCGACCCGGCCTGGCTGAAGTTCGTGCTCTGTGTACCGACCTGGATTGGCTGACGTTCCTGCTCTGTGTACTGACCTGGTTTGGAGGACGTTCCTGCTCTGTGTATCAACCCGGATTGGCTGAGACTCCTGCCCTGTGTATCACTCAAGCCCGGTTCACTACTCCGTCCGGTTATCTGATTGAGGAATCTTTCCAGTGCTCTGTCCAGGTATTTTTTAAGACCCGTTTAGTTGCCTCGATTGCTGCTGTAGCAGTTCAGCTACTGCGACCCAATTACGCTATTGTGTCTTGTATCTCCATACCCCAGGGTAGGAGCTATTCCTGGTTGCACACTATATGCTTGGCTTGTTACTGCTCTCCTACTGAGGTTGGTCTCCTGGGTGCCTCAGTTTGTCTCTACTACCTGGTAGTTGCCATCACGCCTGAGCGTTCGTTAACCCTTGCTGTCTGGTGCCTTTATCCTTGGGTCGCAGTTATTGCTGGTTCGGTTTGGCGTTACACTGCATCTCCGGTTGCAGTGATCCTGTGTTGTCCAGTAGTCTGTTACTCATTCAGGGCCTCGCTCACCCATTGTGGCCAAGTCGCTATTGTATCACTCTCTGTGTAGAGAGTGTTTCTCGGGCCTTCCGCTATTAGGGCCTTTCAGCCTCCCGGCCTAATAGCACCTTCCTATCGTTATATCGCTGATTCATACAAACTGTACCTGACCTGTGTCAGTAATATATATTTTGCTCTCAGATATATGTACTGGACCCGTGTGGGTAATGTCTACTCTGTAATCTGTCCTGTGTCAGTATTACGTATTATCTATATGCTGGACCCGCGAGGGTTACTTTATTCTGTCTGGTTTCAATAAAACTGTGTTTTACCAAACATCCTGTCTCTGAGTGTACTGAAAACCGTTACACTCTAACACTAAATTCAAATCCTATGGTAGAATGGGATGTCTATATGGGGATACTGTCCTGTTGACCGCTTGTTGGAATGATTGAATTTGTGGAAGAGAAGCAATCTTTCTTGGGAGAGATGAAACTTGGACCTTTAGGGAATCAACCCTTAAACCTTTATGAATGAATGAATATGTTGATTTATATAGTGCCACAAGTGTACGCAGCACTTTACAATTTCAGGATTTAAACAATACAGGTTTACAGGTGCTTTGTAGAGTGAATAATTGGGTGTGAGGTCCCTGCCCGAAAGCTTACAATCTAAAGTGCAAGACCTAATTGCAGGTACTCTAGAAGAGATGGAAAATGGAATAAGGAGGGATCTAGATCTTTTCTAGCACAAAAAGAAAAATCGATTCTCCAAACTTGGTGATATATGTTATCTGACACTGGTTTGCAAGCTCTATCATAGATTGAATTACTGGAGAACTGAAGCCTTTGCACTTCAGAATATGGAACTCAATTTCCCCACCTTCAAAATAAGGTTGAGTAAGTTGTGGGTGAGAATTGGCACATGAGAGATGAGGTTTGGAAACTGAGGTAGCTGCCAAGGCTCTGTCAATGACATGTCTTTGAGGTGGTGAGGGTGAAACCAAGACCTCCTGGGCCAAAATGGAGCTATGAGGATGGTGTACACCATCACCTCCTTTATTTTGCAGAGTATTCATAGCTAGTGGAGGGAAGACATACACTAGTCTATAATTCCATGGAATTGTTAAGGCATCAACTGCTATTGCTTGTGGATCCCTTGCTCTTGAACAGAATGTTGGTAGTTTTCTATTTCTTCTTGACGCCATCATATCTATGTCTGACCTAGAAACAGGATCTGCTGACATGGAACTAATGAGACTTTCTTAGGTTGATGATCCAACTGTGATTCTTCATAGTTAACAGAGTAAGATGAAGATGTTGTTGAATTAGCTCCTCAAATGGAGCATTTAGCAACTGATCATCCATGTAAAGAGTCAGGATTACTCCTATGGATCGAAGGTGAGCCATTGGCAGAGCCCTCACCTTGAAAGTGTTGGTTTTGGTATGCAAACCTGAGATATTTCCAGTGTTTGGGCCAAATAGGGATGAGTAGGTATGCATCTTTGATATCTAAAGATGTGAAAAATTCCTCTGGTTCCATGTCTGCTATCACTGACATGGTAGACTCCATCTTGAACATTGGAACTTAGAGAAACTGGTTTAGTTTTTAGATCCAGAATAGGACGCAATCCTCTGTCTTTTTTGGGTACCATAAAAAGATTGGAAAAAAAGCCTTTGAATGTTTGTGCTTTTGGTACTGGTATTACCACCTATTCTCTAAAAACTGACATATAGCCTGATGAAAGGCTTCCTATAACATCTCTTCTTTTGGTACCCTGGACATGAGAAACCAATGAGGTGAAAGGGTTGTTAAAGACATTCAGTATTCCTTCTTGAATGGACTCACTCATCTGAAATTTACAGCCTCTATTGTCATGTGAAGTGTCAAAGTCTTCCCCCTAGAGGAAGATTTGTGGGGAACTCCATCCTCCAAACTTCATGCTGTGTTGAGTTTGGAATCTGAAGCCCTTGGGTAATTTTTTCTTTTGTACCCAAGTTTTGCTGTATTAAAATTAAAGTAACCTTCAGATGAATGAGTAGAATTTTGTCTGGAGGAAGATTTCCCTCTATGAGTAAAAGACTATTTCCTGTTGTCAATACTTTAGGTCCTTTAACATCCAGTGACGTGGCTTACAATTTTGTCTAACTCTGCCCCAAATAGGTGGGATCCTTTGAAAGGCAATGATATTAGAGCTTTTTGGAAGCAGAATCTGCATTCCCAATCTTCAACCATATGCATCAAGAGTTGATGCTGAACATATAGATGTCAACTTAGCTATCTCCAGTATAGCATCCCCAGTATAGGAGGTGGTCTCCTGGAGATAGACTATGAAAGGGAAAATATCATCATGATGCATATTATTTTGTAAAGTTTGAATAATTTGAGCTTGTCAAGCCCCAGCAGCTCTACAAGCCCAGGCTGAAGCAAGGAAGCTCAAATGATTACTCCTAGTCCAGAAAACATTAGTCTGTTCAAGGTATCAACCTTTTTGTCAGTAAGATCATTAAGTGCTGCTTCAGTTTTAACAGGAATAGTGGTATGTTTGGATAATCTGGAAACAGGGTCAGCCGTTAGATGTTTGGCCAACCTGTTTGGTTTAGCCAACCTTAGAATTAGAAAATGAGTACACCTTTGCAAATTTCTGGAGCATAACCATAATTTTATCTGGGGATTCCCACTCATCTCCAACTATCTTCATAGTCAGGGAAAATAATAGCAGATTTCTATTTAATTTTAAAAAGTCAATTGGCTGAGTACTTAGGGGATTGGTAATCTGAGACTTCTAAACATCTAAGACATCTAAGATAGCTTTAAATAAGGAATCCATAGATTCTGAATCTGAGTCCTCTAATATGGAATCCTCTCCAATGGATGAGGAAGACTCAGAAATGTCACTAGCCAGCTCACCTTCATCATAAGAGGTATCTGATGGTGAATAGAGAACATTTTTGGGGTTTTTTGGTTCTTGGTATTTGAACTGGTGTACAAAGCTCTTCTGATAACCATCCTGTCCAAAAACCTTTCTAATTTGTCAAGGGAACCCGATATAGCTTTGACCTACTCTGGATCAAGCATAGGGGGTTCATCTGTAGATGTGGAAACCCTGTTATCCTCTAAGTCCATACATTTAGAGCACACAGACATATTGTTTGTGGCTTTGGAATTTCATTGTTATATGAAATAAAATTACTTTTATTGCTCCTAGTTTTCTTCTCCTCTTTGTCTGCCAAAGTAGTAGAAGCAGACGTAATGAAAGAAGAGAAGAAATGAAACATGTTCCAATGGGCTAGTAATATTAATGAATAAGTTCAGCTTCCTCCAATTTAATCTGAATTAAAAATGTGCAAATGTCCCAAAGGGAATAGCATAATCCTGAGACAATTGTAGTTCAAGACCATATTAATATAGAGCGTCCCCAATGGAATGTCCACAGTCTGTGCAATAAATGGACAAACTTGAATCTAGGGATGGGCGAAAGTTGTCACCATGTTCCTGCGAGAAAGTCAGCAAAAACCACGTTGTTGTCTGCTTTTTCGCTTTAAAAAAAAATTTTTTTTTTTTCCGTCCATTGGTCAAAATATTTTGCCATTTTTTTCAATATCTAAAAAGTTTCCGCCCACTGATTTACATGGTTTTCCCATTTTTTGTTATAAAAATGTGAGGTATTTGCAGAAATCAAAGACAATAGAAGCAGCTACAGAGCGAGGTAGACATTCTGTTCTATTCTACTGTGATATTTTTGCAAAATGGAGGCAGGAGAGTCTTTTATTGACTGCTATCGCTATGAACAGGTTGAAAAATAATCAGTGGAGGGCCTGGAAGGACCCTTATGTGTCCACTGAGCTTGAGGGGGAGGAGGAAGTGAGCACTACTGAATCAATGGTGTCCAGTCCCCCTAAATCACCCCAAAGGATCCTGGGGAATTTAATGGGAAGGGAGAGAGAAAAGGGTAGTACTAGTGAGAGCAGGACAGGTCAGCTACCTGTGCCTGCTGCTAGACATGCTGCCTCTGCTTCCACTATTGCTGCCCTTGTTGAAGCCAGTGCTGTACCTGCTGCCAGTGCTGAACCTGCTGCCACCAATACTGTGCCTGCCGTCAGATGTGCTGTCCCTCTTGCCAGTGCCACCAGTGCTGTGCCTGCTGCCAATGGTGAAGCTGCTGCCACCAGTGCTGAAGCTGCTAGTGTGTCTTGTAATACTCAGGAGGAGGGAGAGGAGAAGATGATGCCAAGTGTGACAGCAAGGGACCCTAAGTCACACTTGCCATCCCCAAACAGTCCCGCCAGTGCTAGTACTACTACTAAGAAGGTCCAGCAGCTTGTTAGTGTTAGGAATGAAGGAGGGGGTAATCAATATCTTCATATTAATAGTGACTGTGAGGTGGAAAACTCTGGGGCTGAACTTGATGAGTGTGGTGATAGTAGTAGTGTAGTAACAGTGATGGTGAAGCAGCTAGTGGGACAAGTGTTAGGGGACTGGTAGGGGAAGCAGTTGAGAGCATCAAGACTAGCGGTCAAGGGAACCCACACCATTCCTCTGGCTTTGGGAGTCCTCTTCCCCTTCCCTTCACTACAGTGTCCAAGTGGAATATGATCCTGAAGAGGCCAGAGCTGGTGTTGGGGGAAAGCAGGCTCAGAATTAATACCACCACCACCAGCATGAGCACAGATGAGCTGTGCCTGCTGCTAGAGCTTCCAGTCTGCCTTCTTCAGGTCAAAAAGAAATAACAAGTGTGACATTAGGGGACTCTCTGTCACATCGCTCATCACTTCCTCCAAGTAGCAGTGAGACTGTGATAGAGCAGCAGCACGTAGGGACTAGTATGGGTGGTGATGATGATGCTGTAGAAGCTGTGGTGGCCTTTTTATCAGAAACTGAGAAGGAATGGGAGACAAGAATGAGGATTGACATCACCACCACCACCAGCAGTATGCTTTTTGAACTTGTGGACTTTGCAGCTACTCTAAATCCTGCTGCTGCTGAGAAGCAAGGGCAGCAGAATGCTGAGCAACAGGCTAGTGTGCCACAGACCACCATGGACACACTGGGAACAGGGTCATCAATGATATGAGACTAGGACAGGTTCCACTTGCCAGCAGTAGCAATATTCCTGGTTCTAGTTGCAGTGCTGAATCAGAGGCAGTAGCAGTAACATCATCCTCTGCCCAAAACAGTGAAGGGGAATGTGAAGGACAAGAAGAAAGAGGACATTTTTATCTAGCTGTTCCCCCACCCGGAAGTCATGGATGTGTGACTATTTTTCTTTTGGGGCAAGCACAGTGCAGTTATCATCACCAACGGCACTGTGCACAATTTGTGACAAGTCAGCGAGAAGGGGAAAGGAGGGAACACACCTTGGCACAACATCCCGGATATCACACATGAAATACTGACACCATGACATTTATGTCAAACATGTTAAAGCCAAACACCCATTACAGAAATCTAGCACCTCTGTTACTGTACCCCTGACTATCCAGAAAGGCAACAAGAGGCAAGGTGGATATCAAAGATGAGGAAGAATAAAGAAACTCAGACAGACACTGGAAGTTCCATGATGAGTGAAACAACTATCTCACCATCAACATCACCTTCTTCCTCTAGGGTAACAACTGCATCTTCTGCCAGTCTACCTCATTCATCGTTACCTCCCCCGCCAACTGATAGACACTCTGTTGATGTTAGCATATGGCAGTTAGTCTCTACCCATTGCACACTGTGTGGTGCACTGACCACACGTGCCAGTGTGGTGCGGGAGATACCAGGTCATTAAGTGGCATCTAAGGAGATTCCATCCTGCAGAATATGCTAGGATGCTGACAGGGACGGTTCATCATTACTATTAAATTGTCAGCAAGGTGTGATGTGTCATGCGGGGTCTGGACAAGGGGTATAATGACAGTGGCAGTACTTGGTTTCGGGTGTCATGGTGTCTGGATACAGTTATGTCACCAAATGTTATTTACCACACACACACTGTTGCTGATAAGAGCCACAGTTCCTGCTTTCAAGGGAAAAATATATTCTAATAATAACACACCCATGATTTTGGAGTAGGGGCAGGTGAAGAAGAATTATTGGTCAACTTCTTCTTTTCTCCACATAGACTGGGGGCTACTTATTGTGCTGCTACTGCCTCAGGAGCATCACTGGAGCTAGTTGTGGAAAGTGGAACCTTCATCATCCATCACCCATGTTACTGCTATTGTTGATCCCATTCCCTTTCAGCTGCCTAACCATACTGCTGCTTAAAAAACTCAGCAGCAGCAAGAACAGCAGTCGCAAATTCCACAATTATGGACTCATGAGGACATTTGACAATGGCCAGTGGCCACTGGCCAACATGACCTGCTTACACTAGGCACAATTTTTGGAGGTTTGTTTCCTACAAATCAATGTTTAATCAACAAACCTAACAAATTATCCTCTACAAAATACTATATTAAGTCAAGTATCAGTTCACCCCAGTGGCAGCTTATGTCAGGGGGTTCCTGTCTCTATCACTTTACATACAAATGTATTATTTTATTTGATTTATTTTATTTTTTTATTAACTGTCCCCCCAATACCAGTAAAGAACCCCCACAACAAATTGCCTTTTCAAGTGATCCATTCCCCAGACTCCACCCACCAACACAGGCACCCTCCTCAGACACCTTTTATATCACGTCTTACGTTTTTTAAATTTTATTTAGGATTATTTTTTACTAACTGCCCCACAATCCCAGTAAGCAACACCCCAAAAAATCAACCCCTGTTCAACTGATTCTTTCCCCACACCCCACCAACACAGGCACCCTCATACCCCTTTTATACTATGCCTTTGGGAAATAAAATAATATTTGTTGTATGTTGTGTGTAACTTCAATGTTCCCATTGATTTCAATGGAATGAGCTAAGTGAAAAAGTGGGAAAATCAGTACGTTTCGCGGGAAATTTTTCATCAAGCAGAAAGTGCCATTTTTCTCTGATTTCAGTTTAAGGTGAAACGTTTCGCCCATCCCTACTTGAATCCCCACAAAGTATAATCAAAATAGCAATATAAGACTTTTGCTTGAAAGGAACTGACAATGCAAGGGCTAACAAAGTTATCAATGTAACAAAATAATGTTGCACCTGCAGAGCCAGCACAGTAACAGTGGCCCAATAAACTGTTCATTCTGCTCAGAGTGCCCTGCTCCAATAGAGTTAGAGAAACATGATTTTGTCCCAGTCAAAGAAATGCTGCTTTCAAGAGACGCTCGGGTGCTGCTGTGAGTAATGTCCGCCATTTTGTGAGGTAAAGTGTGTGCTTGCATCTAGCATCAAATTCAACTGAGAAGGAAACCAGAAATGCAAGCAGTACTACATAGTGTTCTGTGCAGAGAACACAGAGAAATATACAGTAAAATAAATTAAGTATTAATTAAAGAATAAATAAATGAAAAAAGTAAATAATTAAAAAAAAATCAACATTTATTTTATCTAACTAAAATTGGGTAAATTAAAAAAAAAAAAAAATCTAAAACAATAAATAATCCTGTGTATGTCTTAAGAGGATCACCTACTAACTAGGGATTGGCAGAAATTTTCACGTCAAACTGAAATTGTTGGAAAATGGCATTTTCTGCCTGGCGAATAATTTCCAGCAAAAAGTGTGGATTTTCCACTTTCTCACACTTTTTTTGCCTAGCTCATTCCATTGAAATCAATGGGAACATTGAATTTACATACAACACATAGCAAATATTATTTTATTTCCTAAAGGTATAATATAAAAGGGACATGAGGTTGGTGAGGTGTGGGGAAAGAATCAATTGAACAGGGAATTTTTTTGGAGGGTTGTTTACAGGGATTGGGGGACAGTTAATACAAAATAAATCCTAAATACAATTTTAAAAAATCCCCATAAGACATGGTATAAAAAGGGTCTGAGGAGGGTGCCTGTGTTGGTGAATGAATGAATCAGTTGAACAGGGAATTTGTTTTGGGGGGTTCCTGACTGGTGGGGGGACAGATAATAAAATAAATCAATAAAATAAGACATTTATATGTAAAGTGTTAGAGATAGGAACCCCCTGACATAAGCTGCCACTGGGGTGGACTGATACTTGACGTGATAGAGTATTTTGTAGAGGATTATTTCTTAGATTTGTTGTTAGAGGCACAAGCCCTGAGGAACATTGATTTGTAGGACTTAGACTTGTTAGAAACAAACCCAGAAACATTGTTTATTTTGTTGTAGGACTATGTTTTTATTTATTTATTTATTTATTTATTTTATATTTTTTTCAAAGCATAAACCCTGAGGAAAAAAGTGCCCTACTGGCCTAGCGGACAATAGTGTGGTTTTTGCGGATTTCTCACGGAAACACAGCGACAACTTTCTCCAATCCCTACTACTAACTATAAAGCTTCTCTCCCTCTCAGCCAAAGGCTGAGCTTGGGCCTCTATGATTAGGATTGTAAACTGTTCCAAATGAAGGAAGCTAGAAATCAAAGAGTTACCTAAGGGCTCTTTCCTCACAAAATGAAGGATCTGAGAAGAGTTCAAGAGAAATGTAAATTAATAAAATAGTTAACAAAGTTCTCACGGGAGAAAAGTTGCCCTGGACCTCCTTGAGGGACACTCTAAAAATCTGAAGGCAAGTGGGTGGGGGGAGGGGTTAGAAGCTAGGATGTGGGAGGAGTTTTGCTTAGAGTGCCATTCCTCCTATAAGCACCCTGCTTTACCCCACAGTCCCTGTATCCATCATTGACACTAGAGAAATTGTATTTCCTTGTGCTAAATTCTATGTGGTTCATTCCAGTTTGGGAAGAATACAATGATTATACAAGATCATTATTCTTAGGAAACATGCAGTTTTACAAGAAGCAAAACAAGATTTCTGAATTGGGTTAGCTTTTTCCAGAGGAAAACACTGAAATGTTTTGAATAAAAATTATTTATTTTATTTAGAAAATGTTTTACCAGGAAGAATACATTGAAATCAGGCATCACAGACAGGAACAAGAAGTACTACAGAATACAAACAAAACAATGTACTTCCCAGTAGTGCAATAAACAGTTCTTAAAGGGATAGTAATGTTTCACAAGAAAAGCAGCTCCAATTAATCTTCATAGTATTTGAGTCACAGAGAGTGTTAGTACAATACTGTCAGAGTTGTATTTCAAAAGTAATTGAACGATAAAGTATCCCCCTCCCTCCCCTTTTACCTAGTGTACAAGACCTCCCCTCACATGTGGAATTTGGTCCAGGACCATACAGATCACAGTAAGGGACAATCTTAATACTGTGATCCTTAGGAACACCCTGTCCCCTTGACAGGTGTTTAAAGGGATAGTAATGTTTCATAATAAAAGCAGCTCTAATTAATCATCATAGTATATGGACTTTGGAGAGTGTTATTTCAATGCTGTCAGAGTTGTACTTCAAGAGTAATTCAATGACAAAGTATCCCCCTCCCGCCCCTTTTACTGATGTAACACTGCTCAGTCAGATCAGAAGGGAGGTGCCCAGGTAGATTGCAGAGAGGGACAATCTTCAATTAAGATAAGGGAAAAAGCTGAAAAACTTGTCAAGGGGGGCAGGGCTTTCATTGTTCTCATAGGAAGAAGATTGTCCCCTGCTTTTATCTGTCTGGTCTATGGACTGCATTCCACATCTGAGAAGACATGGCTTACACTAGTAAAAGGGGCTGGAGGGGAAACTTTGCTTTTGAATAAGACTTATATCGTTCTTCATGTTTTTTTATTGCCTACAAAATAAAATAAAGATAAAACAAAGTATTACTATCCCTTTACGGCTTTTCCTTATGCTCACTGAAGAAAGTGAGCAGTAAACTGGGAGGGAGGGAGGTAATTTGTCATTCAATTACTCTTGAACTACAACTCGGACAGTATTGAAGTAACACTCTGTGGCCTAAATACTATGAAGATTAATTGGAGCTGCTTTTATTGTGAAATATTACTATCCCTTTAAGCAACATCCTAAAATAACTGTGGTGGGATTATTCACCAAATCAGCAAATACTGACTATATGTTAGAGCCAAGAGTTATGTTCAAATTGTTTAGTTTGATTAATAATACAGGCATAAAAGGAATCCAAATTTCAACATGTGGAATATCAAATGCCAGTTTATTTTTGGAAAGAGTCTGGTTCAAACTTGGAAGGGATAAAATATAATTAAACCAGAAGACACCTTTATTAACTGTGATTAATAGAAGGTTGCATAGTAGTAATATTACAATTTATCTCAGTAATCATTACTATATGTGAGCCATTGTGTCATGGTTCCAAAAGAGTGTTTGGCATTGGGGTGGGGGTTACAGTGATAGGGCAATCTGAACCAGTACCATTGGTTCCACAGGGTAAATGATTAGTAACATCAACACACATTAGGAAGCCTAGGTCTTGGAAATTACTGACATTGAGATAAATATACTCATCACATTTCAATGATATATAATGATAAGGTTGTTGTGTTTGAACTAAGGCTAAATCACTATCACGGTGCCCATGATTCCAGCATCTGGGTGACATTGCTATTTCCGGGTTACTATTGCACGATGCTTATTGGCTATTGGGCTCTGGCTCCTCCCAGGGTTTTCCTTTTTAAACTCTCTCCTGTCATACTTTCAGCTCCGTTTCGTGGTGTACCCGTGTCTAGAGTTTGAGTTACTGCTTGTTCCTGTTCCATGTATGACCCGGCTCACCTGACTACGCTCCTCTGTTCCTGACGCTCCTGTGTTCCGATTCCGTTGCTGATTAGGTTGCTGCCTCCGGTAACCCTAGCGTTCTAGGGATTTGTCACCACCAGTGCCCTGTCTGTGCTGCCTCCGCTAACCCTAGCGTTCTAGGGATTGGTCACCGCCAGGGCCCTGTCTGTGCTGACTCCATTAACCCTATCATTCTAGGGATTGGTCACTGCCAGTGTCCTGTCTGTCCTGCCTCCGGTAACCCTAGCGTTCTAGGGATTTGTCACCGCCAGTGCCCTGTCTGTGCTGCCTCCGCTAACCCTAGCGTTCTAGGGATTGGTCACTGCCAGTGCCCTGTCTGTGCTGACTCCATTAACCCTATCATTCTAGGGATTGGTCACTGCCAGTGTCCTGTCTGTGCTGCCTCCTCTAACTCTAGCGTTCTAGGGATTGGTCACTGCCAGTGTCCTGTCTGTGCTGCCTCCTCTAACTCTAGCATTCTAGGGATTGGTCACTGCCAGTGTCCTGTCTGTGCTGTCTCCGCTAACCCTAGCGTTCTAGTGACTGGTCACTACCATTGTCCTGTCTGTGTTGCCTCCACTATCCCTAGACTCCTAGGGAGTTGCCCTGCAGTTACCCATCGCCATATCTCACCTTGCTGTGGTGTGGGACTGTTGTGGTTCTTCTGTTCCTGTACCTGTCCACGGATCAAGCCTACAGAGTCCTGTTGTTTATTACACTGTGATTCTTCCGTCCATCCTGACCTGCCTCAGATTTGGGAAGTACTAAGGTACAGACCTCATCTGGACCTGAGTTGGGTGATTGTTTTCTGTTTATTTTCAATAAAGCTTTTAACCTTACCTAACTGTCTGAGTGTTCTTACAAACCGTGACAATTACCTAGAAAGATTATTAAATGTCCTATATTTTTTATCTCCCAATTGGTAGTATAGACGTCAAGAGGTACAATTAATTCATAATAAACAAATAATTTCTATTTACAATCTTCAAGTTTTTTTACATGTCTGTATCTGAGTTCATTTGAATTATAGTTTCTTTTGAAATATGAGTCATAATTTCAGATTGTTTAGCTATTAACTAGTGTTGAGCGAGCATGCTCGGCCGATGCTCGGATCGAGCATCGCTCTGCTCGGCACATGGCGGTACTCGTACGAGTACCGCATGTGCTCGCCCGCCATGTTCGGGTCTCCTCCCCGCACGTTTTGCGGCTGCTGCGCAGCCAATAAACGTGCAGGGAGGCTCTGACATCGGTGTAATGCCAGCAGCCATGTTGGCTGCTGGCATTACACTGATTGGCTGGCCAGAACCCGTGGTCGGGTACTGTATAGCACCTGACCATCGAGTTCGGCTCAGTCTTAGCCAGGGAGAGCTGAGGATAGGAAGGGAAAGGCAGTGTAGGGAGGAAAAAAACCAAAATTGTGAAAAAAAAGAACCAAAGGACTACTGTGTGTGGGGGCAGCAGGTTATTTTGTGTGGGGGGAAAAAAACAAAAAAAAAAAAAAAAAAATATTCTGTTTAGTGTGAAAAGTTGCAGATTAGAGCACATTCTGTTTAGTGTGCACAGTTGCAGATTAGAGCACATTCTGTTTAGTGTGCAAAGTTGCAGATTAGAGCACATTCTGTTTAGTGTGCAAAGTTGCAGATTAGAGCACATTCTGTTTAGTGTGCAAAGTTGCAGATTAGAGCACATTCTGTTAAGTCTTCAAACTAAAATATCAAAGTCACATATTCCATTCAGTGTGCTTCGCCGCAGTTTAGCAGCACATTCTGTGTACTGTGCAGAGTTGCAGAATAGGAAGAAATACTGTTAAGTCTTCAAACTAAAATATCAAAGTCACATATTCCATTCAGTGTGCTTCGCCGCAGTTTAGCAGCACATTCTGTGTAGTGTGCAGAGTTGCAGAATAGGAAGAAATACTGTTAAGTCTTCAAACTCAAATATTAAAGTCACATATTCCATTCAGTGTGTGTCACCGCCGTTTAGCAGCCTATTCTGTGTACTCTGCACAGTTGCAGACTAGGAAGAAATACTGTTAAGTTTTCAAACTCAAATATTAAAGTCACATATTCCATTCAGTTTGTGTCACCGCCGTTTAGCAGCCTATTCTGTGTACTCTGCACAGTTGCAGACTAGGAAGAAATACTGTTAAGTTTTCAAACTCAAATATTAAAGTCACATATTCCATTCAGTGTGTGTCACCGCCGTTTAGCAGCCTATTCTGTGTACTCTGCACAGTTGCAGACTAGGAAGAAATACTGTTAAGTTTTCAAACTCAAATATTAAAGTCACATATTCCATTCAGTGTGTGTCACCGCCGTTTAGCAGCCTATTCTGTGTACTCTGCACAGTTGCAGACTAGGAAGAAATACTGTTAAGTTTTCAAACTCAAATATTAAAGTCACATATTCCATTCAGTGTGTGTCACCGCCGTTTAGCAGCCTATTCTGTGTACTGTGCAGAGTTGCAGAATAGGAAGAAATACTGTTAAGTTTTCAAACTCAAATAATAAAGTCACATATTCCATTCAGTGTGTGTCACCGCCGTTTAGCAGCCTATTCTGTGTACTCTGCACAGTTGCAGAATAGGAAGAAATACTGTTAAGTTTTCAAACTCAAATATTAAAGTCACATATTCCATTCAGTGTGTGTCACCGCCGTTTAGCAGCCTATTCTGTGTACTCTGCACAGTTGCAGAATAGGAAGAAATACTGTTAAGTTTTCAAACTCAAATATTAAAGTCACATATTCCATTCAGTGTGTGTCACCGCCGTTTAGCAGCCTATTCTGTGTACTCTGCACAGTTGCAGAATAGGAAGAAATACTGTTAAGTTTTCAAACTCAAATATTAAAGTCACATTTTCCATTCAGTGTGTGTCACCGCAGTTTAGCAGCCTATTCTGTGTACTCTGCACAGTTGCAGACTAGGAAGAAATACTGTTAAGTTTTCAAACTCAAATATTAAAGTCACATTTTCCATTCAGTGTGTGTCACCGCAGTTTAGCAGCCTATTCTGTGTACTCTGCACAGTTGCAGAATAGGAAGAAATACTGTTAAGTTTTCAAACTCAAATATTAAAGTCACATATTCCGTGTAAGATGAAGAAGGCGGGTAAAAAGGGACGGGGAAGTGGACGTGATCCTGATAGTTCAGGGCGCGGGTCAGGACGTGGAGAAACTGTGCCTGGTGCCAGAGCACAAGAAAGAAAGACATCCACCATACCTAGCTTCATGTGTAATTTTACAGGGCGTCGCAGGACATCACTCTCGAGGTCCGACCACTGCGAACAGGTGGTCGGTTGGATGACAGCTGATACTGCTTCCAGTCAGTTAAGCACCACCCTGTCTTCCACCAAGTCCACTCTCAGTAGCCAAGAGTCTGGTCAACATAATCCTCACTCTGATCATCCTTCCTCCCACCATACACGGTCTGGTCAAAGAAGTGATCCCACACTGGGATATAGTGAGGAGCTCGTCTCATCACCAATCCTTCATTTGACCCTCTCTCCAAGCACGCTTGCAGAGGAACATGACATCTTGTGCCCTGATTCACAACCTCTAGAGGCTACCCAATCACAAGAAGATGACAGATGTGAACGGCATTTAAGGTCAAAGGAAGTAGTGGATGATGATGATGATGATGAGACACAGTTGCCATTAAATCAACCACTATTTCCGTCTCAAGACCTTGTTGAGGAGAATGTTATACAGTTGTCAATGACTGAGTATGTGGTGGGATCAAGACTTGAGGAGGATGATCAGAGTGAGGAAGTGGAGGAGGACTTGGTGGACGATGAGGTGACTGACCCCACCTGGGAAGGTGTAGAGCCGAGCGATGACAGCAGTCCTGAGGGTGAGCCATCTGCAGCACCGCAACAGGCTGGAAGGGGCAGAGGTGTGGCTACAGAAAGAAGGCGGACCGCACCAAACCGGCCCGCAAATGTTCCACGGAGCACCCCCTTGCGTAAATCTACCTTGCCAAAGGGTAGGTGTTCCGCGGTATGGCGTTTTTTTAAGGAAAGTGCGGATGACAAAAGAATTGTAGTTTGCAACCTGTGCCACACCAGAATGAGCCGAGGCATGAACACTAGAAACCTCACCACCACCAGCATGATCCGACACATGGCATCCAAGCACCGTAGTAAGTGGGAGGAACGCCTGGATCGCCCATCTGTGTCTGCAGGCCACACCACTGCCTCCTCTTCCCCTGTTTTCGGTGCCGGCCAATCGCCTGTCGAAGGCGCAGGACCGCATACCTCCCGCCCTGCACCTGTACCATCTGAAGCACCATCAGCGACCACATCCACTTCCCTGTCCCAGCACAACGTCCAAATGTCGTTACCCCAGGCATTTGAGCGCAAGCGAAAATACCCAGCCACCCACCCACAGGCCATAGCACTAACCTCACACCTTTCAAAATTACTGGCCATCGAAATGCTGCCATTTAGGCTTGTGGACACTGAGTCCTTCCGCAGCCTGATGGCAGCAGCTGTCCCTCGGTACGCGGTCCCCAGCCGCCACTACTTTTCCCGGTGTGCCATCCCCGCATTACACCACCATGTGTCCCGTAACATCACCCGTGCCCTGACCAACGCAGTTACTGGGAAGGTCCACTTAACGACTGACACATGGACAAGTGCTTGTGGCCAGGGACGCTACATTTCCCTGATGGCACACTGGGTGAATGTCGTGGAGGCTGGGAGCGACTCGGACCCTGGGATGGCACGGGTGCTACCCACGCCGAGGATTGCGGGCCCTACCTCCATCAGGGTTTCCGCCAGCACCTACGTTATTGGCTCCTCCTCCTCCGTTTCCACCTCCGAATTCTCTACACGCAGCGCCACTCCCCCATCAGCCAGTAGCTGGAAGCAGTGTAGCACTGCAGTGGGGAAGCGTCAACAGGCCGTGCTGAAGCTGATCTGCCTTGGGGACAAACAGCACACGGCCTCAGAGCTGTTGCAGGGGATTAGTCACCAGACCGAGCAGTGGCTCTCGCCACTCAACCTGCAACCAGGCATGGTTGTGTGTGATAATGGGCGTAACTTGGTGGCGGCTTTGGAGCTCGGCAAGCTCACACACGTACCATGCCTAGCGCATGTATTTAATTTAGTGGTGCAGCGATTTCTAAAAACCTACCCCAATGTGCATGATCTCTTGACCAAGGTGCGCCGCGTGTGTGCACATTTCCGTAAGTCATCTACAGCTTCGGCCGGCCTGTTGAAGCTGCAGCAGCGCTTACAATTGCCAGCTCACCGGCTGCTGTGTGACGTGAGCACGCGCTGGAACTCCACCTTCCACATGTTGGCCCGGCTTTGTGAGCAGCAGAGGGCAGTAGTGGAGTACCAGCTGTTACACGGTCGTCGCCTCTCCGTTCAACTTCCTGTAATCAGAAGTGAGGAGTGGGAATGGATGTCAGACCTCTGCGAGGTTTTACGCAATTTTGAGGAATCGACACAGATGGTGAGCGGCGATAACGCTATTATCAGTGTAACCATCCCACTTCTGTGTCTACTGAAACGCTCGCTGCTCACAATTAAAACCGACTCTTTGCATGTGGAAGAGGTGGAAATGGGGGAGGAAGAGCTTACACAAGGTGATAGCCAGAGCACCCTCACTTCGTCTTCTCAGCGACAATTGGAGGAGGCGGAGGAGGAGGAGGAGGAGGAGGAAGACACGGTTGCCTCCGCTACAGAGGGTAGCCATGGAACTTTAGTTCCATCTCTTCAGCGTGGGTGGGCAGAAGAGGAGGAAGAGGATGAGGATATTGAGAGTCATCCTCCTGGTGAGGACAGCGAAATCTTGACTGTTGGTACTCTGGCACACATGGCTGACTTTATGTTAGGCTGCCTTTCCCGTGACCCACGCGTTATACGCATTTTAAACAACACGGATTACTGGGTGTTCACCCTTCTGGACCCCCGCTACAAAGAGAATTTCTCATCTCTCATTCCTCCGGTGGAGAGGACAAGCAAAATGGTGCAATACCAGAAGGTTCTTGTTGAAAAATTGCTCCAAAATTTTCCATCTGACAACGCTGGCGGCAGAGTACGTGCTACCTTGGCCAACCGAGAAGGGGAGAAAAGGGGAGCACACAGCAGTTCCGAGAAAGGCAGGGCAACACTCTCCAAGGCGTGGGACACCTTCATGACACCCCGCCAGCACCCTCACCCTGATGCGCAGCCTAGTGTCACAAGGAGGGAAAAGTTTTGGAAGATGGTGAAGGAGTACGTAGCAGACCGTGTCAGCGTCCTCAATGATCCCTCTGTGCCTTACAACTACTGGGTGTCCAAGCTGGACACGTGGTATGAACTGGCACTCTACGCCTTGGAGGTGCTGGCCTGCCCTGCCGCCAGCGTTCTGTCTGAGCGGGTATTTAGTGCTGCTGGTGGCATCATAACAGATAAGCGTATCCGCCTTTCCACCGACAATGCTGATAGGTTGACACTTATAAAAATGAACAAGGCCTGGATTTCCCCTGACTTCTCCACTCCACTGGAGGAAAGCCCCGGGGGAACATAAACTCACTTTATATATGTTATTTACAATGATGGGAATACTCTGTATTCCCATTCACCCCTTCCACCCAAAAAACGGGTATATGGTTGACTCTTAATCTTCTCATCCTCCTCCTCCTCTTCCATATGCCGTGGGATATAATTTTTATATAGGGCCAGCTCACCAGCGGGCCCTGTGATATAATTTTTATATAGGGCCAGCTCACCAGCGGGCCCTGTGATATAATTTTTATATAGGGTCAGCTCACCAGCGTGCCCTGTTTGCCAATTTTTATATAGGTCAGCTCACCAGCGGGCCTTCTCATATAATGTTTTATTGGGTCAGCTCTCTAGCGGGCCCTCTCATATAATGTTTTATAGCGTCAGCTCACTAGCGGGCCTTCGCATATAATGTTTAGGATGGTCAGCTCTGCAGCAGACCCTCACCCATAATGTTTTAGATGGTCAGCTCAGCGCACGTTTCCCTCTTAATCATGGCCTCAGTTCAATAAAATCAAGGAAATTTTTGGGAGAATTTGCCTCTGTGCACGTTTCCCTCTTAATCATGGCCTCAGTTCTGAAAATCAAGGAAATTTTTGGGAGAATTTGCCTCTGCGCACGTTTCCCTCTTAATCATGGCCTCAGTTCTGAAAATCAAGGAAATTTTTGGGAGAATTTGCCTCTGCGCACGTTTCCCTCTTAATCATGGCCTCAGTTCTGAAAATCAAGGAAATTTTTGGGAGAATTTGCCTCTGCGCACGTTTCCCTCTTAATCATGGCCTCACTTCCGAAAATCAAGGAAATTTTTGGGATAATTTGCAGATGATATACAAGTAAATATACAGCAAATATTGTTTGGTAACAATTTTTCGCCTAAAGTCGTTTTTATTTTCCTTTTTGTGTGTTTTATGGTCAGTCTGTAAAAATGGCGTACTACGGGCGAAAGATCGTTCCCAGCAGCGATGTTGGAGTCCAAGATGCATCCAGACATCCTCCCTATGCTGTCCCTGAACCATTTCTGTAGTGTTTCCATCTTTTTCTGCCCTTTTCCTATGGACCAGGCACCCTCCCCTCATCAGAGCAGGGGGTGCCTGGTGTAATGCTCGAGTCCTCCCATTGACTTCAATGGGGCTCGGGTGCTCGGCCGAGCACTCGAGCCTCAGGGGGTGCTCGGTCAGAGCACCCGAACAACCGAGCATTGGGGTGCTCGCTCATCACTAGTCATTTATAAACATTTTAAAAAGCAGTGGACCAAGTACTGAAATCTGAGGTAATCCACTCACAACTCTAACTGCACTGGAGAATATTATATTTATAACAAAATGCTAGTCCTTATCCATCATCCACAAAGGTTATCCCCTAAACCCAATCTACTTATTTTATAGGTCAGTCTCCCTTCTGGAGCTGTATCAGATGTATTTGTAAATACATATATATATTCTAAATCTATTGCTACGTAGCTACTTACATATTCACAGAGGCTAGATTTGTTTGTCAAGTGGCAAGATTTCTTTACTTTTCTTAAATAAATTGCCTCCTCCAAATAACTGTATTTTCACTGTGTAATTCTGAATGTTATCAATTATTATCCTTCAAGCAATTTCTCAACTTCAGTGATCAAGCTCATAATTTCAAGATTCTTTGTTTAGTTCTCTTCTTACATAAAGGAGCTAAACTGGTGTTAGACTGATCTTGGGGCACTCAGTCTGTGTAGATAGAGTCTGAAAATTAAAAAAGAGGTCTTGGTAACACTGCGCCAAGTTCCTGAAGAACTTCATTTTGTTCAGTCATCCTTTATACTCTTCTTGTGCTAACCACATAATTGATAATGATAATGGTGTAGTTGGACTTGCTTTTCCCTGGTTTATACTAATGAAAAGATTGTGATCAGAAAATCAGCCTTTTCTTATCCTTCCTGATCAACTTATCAGTCTCATTTTTGAAAAGTCCAATACTCTCTCACCCTCTTTTTTTGTTTACGTATCTTATTTTTAATTAGTCTTTACAATTAGAGTTTAATTTTCTATTTTTTTCTAGTATTTGCCATTTTAATATCTGTATATCTGAACACTTAATTCATTAC
Source organism: Rhinophrynus dorsalis (assembly GCA_037306005.1). Lineage (NCBI taxonomy): Eukaryota > Metazoa > Chordata > Amphibia > Anura > Rhinophrynidae > Rhinophrynus > Rhinophrynus dorsalis. The sequence continues at coordinate 551,261,324 of CM074721.1, read as the reverse complement.
AATCTATGTTTTATTTTAGCCAGAAGTCCAGTAGTTACATAGTATAAGAAGTGTTTGCACATTAAATTCTGGAAAACTTAGTGATTACAAAGCTTAATTATCATGTAAAACTGCACTGACAGGCTTAATTAGCAAACATTAGCATATGTTATAACACTCAGAGAGCTCACCACACAGAAGTAGAATAGAATGGAATGAATATCTCATAAATTACACATCTGCTGGTCTCATAGATAACATGACACATGGGTAGTTTTTACTTAAGGTTTCAGATATGCAAACTTAAATAGTGGCGTCAGGTCCATTTTAAATTGGTCTTTTAACTCTCTGAATGATAGAGAGGTCCCCAAAGTATTTTCATAAACTATTTTGGAGAACTCTCAAATTCAAGGGAGCTAAAGACCCATTTAAAATAATTTGTATTACTTATGGTTCAATGGATATGTTCCAGAATATGTTGCTTTCTTCATAAGACTTTCTACATAAGAATTTCCTGTGACATTATCACACAGAAAAATTCTCGATTTTTCCCCAAAAAAGTATATCCCAAATGGCAGATACAATAAAAAAATACATAATGTTCTAATTCCTACCTCTCAAACTATTATGGTTTGAGAGCTATAAGAAAATAAAGATCTGCGCTCCCTCCCCTTTCGGCCTGACGAGGTAAAGCTGTCAGAGGCAGAATCTGGTCATGCGACCAGAAGCGGCTCTTCAGGAGCAATGACATCAAGATATCAAACTATAAATAATTCACCGGAATGGTCTACAATGTGTGACTGGTTTGCAAGCACAAGTTTTAGATCATTCTGATGAAGAATTTATAGTTAGATATCTCGATGTCATTGCTCCTGAAGAGCCACCGTCTGATCCCGGAAGCAGAATCTCATATCATCAGCTATACAGCGGACACATGAGAAGGGGGAGGAAGCGGAGGACTTTATTTTCTTATATCTCTCAAACCATAAAGTTTTGAGACATAGGAATTAGGGCATTATGTATTTTTTTATTGTACCTATAATTCGGACTATACTTTTTTCGGGACGTTACAATTCCGTTAATGTAACATATTTATAGTTTGTACCATCTGTTTACTTTAATGAAACTTTTAAATATAAAAAAAACCAGAGATTAGAGGAAAGTAGGTTTCGACTTCAGCAGAGGGATGGCTTTTTTTACAGTGAAGTCTGTTAAATTTTGGATACCTTGCCTAAGGATGTGGTTATGGTAGATACAATGGATACATTTAATAGAAGATTAGATACTTTTCTTTTTAAAACAGAACATACAGGGTTGTACTGTGTATTAACAGGTAAAACAAGATCTGATGAAGACCAACTTATTTGGTAGCAGGAAAATTATATCATTCTCATGACTATGGGTAATGAGACAAAGGCTAGACTTGTGTCTTATTTCAACCCTAATTTACTATGTTACTAAAAGTTGCTTTAGCAATCATTAACATGTGTTACCACAACCAGAGAGCTCACCACACAGAACTAAAATAATTAATATCTCCTAAACTACACATCAGATGGTCTCTAGCATGAAACATCAGCTGTTTGTAATGAAGTTTTCAGATATGTAAACTTGAATAAAGGTCACAGGTCTACTTAAAATGGGACTTTTATATCGGTGAATGCTAGTGAGGTATCCAATGCATTTTCATACAATATGTTGGATATCTCTACAACTCAATGGAAATAAAATCTAATTGAAAACAAACACTTTTAATTAACTAACTAGGTTCAACTGGTGAGTTTCAGAAATGGTCGTATACTGTAAAAGACTTTCTACCTAAAAATTTCCTGTGACATTTTTACTTAACAAAGTCTAATTTTTCACAGGTTGGATTGTCTTGCATTTTTAATTTAACCATGACCGTCATTAGCAACAACAGCCAGACAAAAATCACAGAATTTATATTACTGGGACTACAAGGCCCTCAGAGTCTGAAGAAATGGGTATTTGTTCTGCTCCTCGTGCTGTACATAATAACATTATGTGGAAACATCCTGATGATTACATTGTTTCTGGCAAGTCATCACCTCCAATCACCCATGTACTTTTTCCTCTGTCACCTTTCCTTATGTGACATCTTGTTGTCTACAAGCATTGTACCCAACCTGTTACATACTTTATTAAGAGACAGTAGCAATATATCTGTCATTGGCTGTCTTTCCCATTTTTATATTTGTAGTTTATTTACTGGTTCTGAATGTTTCCTACTCACTGTGATGTCTTATGATCGATACCTGGCCATCTGTAACCCATTGCATTATGTCTCCATTATGAGTGTACAAATTCGCTTTTATCTAGTTATGTGTTCTTGGGCTCTAAGCATTTTTTTTACCCTGATTGAAGTAATTCCAATCTTCCTCTTAGAGTTTTGTGGATGTAATATTATTGATAACATCTATTGTGACCTTGATCCTCTTCTTGAAGCATCATGTACAGACACATATGTAATGGAAGTAGAGGTCATAGTGATTTCATTTCCTACTGTCCTTGGTCCTTTCTTGTTTATCATTTCAACATATGTCAGAATTTTCCTCACCATAATCAAGATCTCCTCCACCACTGGGAGGCAAAAAGCTTTCTCCACCTGCAGTTCTCATCTCACAGTTGTGAGCACATATTATGGGATACTTTCAGCTAAATACACTGTTCCATCCAAGGGCCAGTTATTCAATATCAGTAAAGTCATGTCTCTGTTGTACACGGCAGTCACACCATTACTAAACCCAATCATCTTTAGTCTTAGGAATCAGGATATCAGGTCAGCTCTGAGTAAATGGATGTCTATTAGGAAATAAATTTAAGGGTGGGGATGGGCGAAAGTTGTCACCGTGTTCTTGCGAGAAATTCCGTGTAAACCACATTATTATTCGATTTTTCTTGAGAAATTCCTCTTTTCGAGCAGTGAGTAAAATGTCCGTGTTTTTCAGCCATTGGCCAAAATTCCTTGCCAAATTTTTTTTCTGCTGTTTTTTTTTTTTTTTATTGCAGCAGGAGAGGCTCATAGTGACTGCTATCACTATGAGCAGCAAAATGAGGAACTGGAAGGACCCTTATTATGTGAGCACTGAATCTGAGGAGGAGGAAGTAACTAGCAGTACTGAACCAATGCTGTGTAGTCCCCCTAAATCTCCCCAAGGGATCTTAGGGATTTAATGGGAAGGGAGAGAGAAAGGGGAATGGGAAGGGAGGGAGAAAAGGGTAATACTAGTGAGAGCAGGACAGATAAGCTGCCTGTGCCTGCTGCAAGAAGTGCTGCCCCTGCTGCCAGTGTCACCATTGCTGTAACTGCAGCCACTAGTGTTGTACCTGCTGCTAGACGTGCTGCTCCTGCTGCCACCAGTGCTGAAACTTCTGCTAGTGTGTCTTTTAGTACTAAATAGTGTGGAAAGGAGAAAATGATGCCAAGTGTGACAGCAAAGGATCCTAAATCCCACTTGCCATTCCTAAGCAGTCCTGTCAGTGCTAGTACTACTACTACTAAGGTCCAGCAGCTTGTTAGTGTTAGGAGTGAAGGAGGGGTAATCAACAACAACAATATCCTCATATTACTAGTGACTGTGAGGAGGAAGACTCTGCGGCTGAACTTAATGTGGTTGGTGTTAGTATTAGTAGCAGTAATGGTGAAGCAGCCATAGTAGTATGGAAAACATTGGGGAGCGTCCAGACTAGTGGTCAAGGGATCCCACATGTCATGGTTTTTGATGAACACTCAGACAGACTGGTAAGGTTAAAATGACTTTATTGTATAAAGTGCACACAAGGAATAAGGCCGTAGGCCACAATACAGAACAAAGACAAGGAAAAAGAAGAAAAGACTACCACATTTGCACTCCTATTCCCTCACTATTGGAATTAATTCATTTAAATCCCTACAAAAGGAGAATGATGTTGAAAATGAAAAACCTTTTTATTAAGTAAATATTTAAATAAAAAACCTTTTGAAAATAAATAGATATAAAAAACATGGATTTGGACTCTAATAAGTCTAAGTCCTACAAAGGCCTCTAACAACAAATCTAACAAACCATCCTCTACAAAATACTCTGTGAAGTCAAGTATCAGTCCACCCCAGTGGCAGCTTATGTCAGGGGGTTCCTGTCTCTATTACTTTTTATACACATTTCTTATTGTATTGTATTAAGTTTCCCCCAAAAAAACAGTCAAGAACACCCAAAAAAACCAAATTTCCTTTTCAACTGATTCATTCCCCAGAGTCCACCCACCAACACAGGAACCCTCCTCAGACCCCTCTTATACCTTGTCTTATGGGATTTTTTATTTTATTTAGGATTTATTTTGTATTAATTGCCCCCCAATCCCAGTAAAAAAAAAACAAATTATTTCCTGTTCAACTGATACTTTCCCCACACCCCACCAACACCCTCATGCCCCTTTTATACTGTGCCTTTGGGAAATAAAAAATATTTGCTATGTATTGTGTGTAACTTCAATGTTCCCATTGATTTCAATGGAATAAGCTAGGTGAAAAAAGTGGGAAAAACAGAAAATCTGTACTTTTTGCTGGAAATTTTTCACCATGTGGAAAGTGCCATTTTTCACCGTTTTCAGTTTGAGGCGAAGATTTTCACCCATTCCTATTTAAGGATAAAAAGGCCAAAGACGTCAATGGATAAATCACAAGGAAATATCTTTATTATTCATCCAGCTAAGGAGATAGAATTCTGGGACAAAGCAAAGGTTCTGCAAACTCCCATTGCTTTGCAATGAACGTGGATCTCTCTAATAATCACAGTTACCCTGTAGTGCAATTGGTTTGTTCTGCAGTTGTTTTTCTTCAGTTTGCTATATAAGGGCAATACTTACATAGCTAATGAGGTGTAATAGAGACACTAGTTCAAAACGTTCAATCCTAAATGATAGTACTTTCCTATACATGTTGCTTTTAGCAAATGCATCAATTAATTTATAAGCTCTCATTTATCAATAAGCGAGTACACAGGTAAGCCAGGTAAAAGTGTTGTTTCCATGCCCTAGATTCGGTGTGGATCATTCTATCTAGGGATGAGTGTAATGGTTATGTAAGATCATTAATCTATTGAAAGACGCAGTGTCACAAGGCACAATACATGACATCTGAACTGGGTGAGTTTATAGGTTTGCTTTTCCAGAGGAAATAAAAAATAGGCTTTATTCAAACCTCGCAGACTGGAACAAGAATTATTAGAGGAGACAAACAAAATAAAAAAAAGTCTGCTGAGGGGCTGTTTTACACATCAGCAAACAACCTCTCGTGGCCAATTCTTCAATCAGACTATATCCAAAAGCAAGAGTATGACTGCAAATTGAATTTATTTGAAAAAAAGTCCCAAACCCCTCCAACATGAATAATATTTTATTTTTGTATTAGCTGAGTTGTATACAATGGTAGGTTTTTTATTTCTTTTATTTTAATCTGTTACAGGAGAGTTAGGACCAGACACCTAAGACTCTGGAACTTGACATCCGGATGAGAAAGCACTACGAGTGGCTCCAGACCTCAAGTTAATTTCAATAATAAAACCAAGGACTTCAAGGGAGTGGTGAAATACCCTTTCTTCTTCTCCTCCACATTCCCCTTCACTGGCTGAGGTAGAGGATGATGATGTTGCTCTTGCTACTACTGCCTCAGAATCAGCACTGCAACTAGGACCAGGACCATTGCTGTTGGTAAGTGGAACCTGTCCTAGTCCCAAATCACTGTACTCCATTCCCACTGTGTTCATGGTGGTTTGGGGCATGCTAACCTGAGCATGATCATCCTGCTGCACTTAAAACTTTGCAGCAGCAGCAATTACAGCAGCAGCAAAATCTACAAATTATAAAATATCACTGCTGGTGGTGGTGGTAATGCCCACCCCCATCCATGTCTCCCATTCCTACTTGGTTTGGGCTAAAAAGACCATTAAAGTCTCTTCAATCCCAGCTTCTTCACCATCATTATCATCACTACCACCAGTCCCTCCTTGCTGTGCAGCTCTATTACAGACATCTCACTGGTTGGAGGAGGTGACGAGAAATGTGACAGATGGTCCATTATAGTCACACTAGCCATCTATTGTTGAGCTTAAGACACCAGACTGGAAACACTAGCAGCAGGTACACGCAGCCTTCTTCATGTTCCATCTGGACAATGTTGTGATGGTAAGGGTATTCCTATGGTAAGGGGAATGTTGTTGGCTACCTTGGCCGATAGTCAGTCTGCTCTGTATTACTTCCCCTACCACCTCAGCATCAGTAGGAGGATCTACTGTGGTAACACTAGTCCCACCAGCTTCCTCACCATCACTATTATTTTTACTAACACCAACCACACCCCTGCTGTACTCCAAAAACTCTGAGTAGCTGCTGGAACTTAGTAGTAGTAGTAGTAGGGGTGGGACCTTTTTGAGATGGCCAGTGTGATTTAGGGTCCCCTGCTGTCACATTTGGCATCATCTCCTCCTGAGAATCACAAGACACCATAGCAGGCGTAGTACTGACAGCAGACACACCACTGACATTATGCACAGGCACCTGACCTGTTCTTCTCACACTACTACCCTCTTCTTCCTCTGCCCCAAGACTCCTAGGAGTGATGTAGGGGGCTGACCATCATTGGGTCTGAGGAATCAAGCCATCCAGACCCTTTCATGTTGGCAGTGCTCATTTCCTCCTGCACAGATTCACTGGAAGCATAACTGTCCTTCCAGTTCCTCTTTATTATTATTCCACTTGCTCATAGTGATAGCAGTCCTTATGAACCTCTCCTGTCTCAATTTTGCTATTAACTCACAACACCAAAGCTAGAACCCTCTCTCACTGTAGCTGATTGTATTGTGTTTCACTTCCTGGAAAATGTCACATTTTTATAGAGGTGAAAAACATGTAATTAAAGAGGCAAAAAGTTTGTAATCATTGAAAAAATAGTGGAACATTTTTGGCGATAGGTGAAAAAGGTAAAGATTTTAATCACTTTACTTAAAGCTAATTTTCCCATGAAAAAGTGGACAACCACGCCCACCCCTTCTGTGAAGACAAAAGCAGCCGCAATTCAAGCTCCTTCATAATCTGGCTATTATCTCCGTGCTAGTGGAGTCTGGGAGTGGGAGAAGGGAGCATAGGAAGTTGACCACAATTACCCCAACATTCTGTCTGACTGATTTGATTTGAAAGACACAGGCAGCTGTAGTTCAATTTCCTTGCTGAACTGGCTGACAGTACTATAAAACAATATAAGAAGAAAACTGAAGACAACAACTAGTTACAAGCTAGTGTTGATGATGGCATAATGAAGGAAGGTGTAGCAGCTGAACCAACTGGCAGTGAGACAAACAAGCACCAAAACAACTGTTCTCAAAGTAGTGGTGAACTTTGTGAAAGAAAAAAAAAATAGTCTGACACCTCTAAAAGTTTGGAGGAATATAAGTGTATAGAACAAGAAGTGGTGGCAATTCTGAGGATGACGTAATGATGACATGATAACAATGATGATGTATATATAGAATATATTCCTCCAGCATCCTCTTTGTTTGATACAGATGATGTTGTGAGTGTGAGAGGTGATGATATGGCCAGAAAGTTAGCTGAAAGTCAAAGGTTCACGACTAAAAAGATGTTAGGGACCAGGAACCAGACAGACACAAAAATGTAAAGTGGAAAACAACTTTTTTAAAATAACAAAAGCAAACAAAGCAAAATCATGATCCGGAAGCGTAAACCAAAAGACAAGCTGGGGTCAGGAACCAAGACAGGTACTCAGCCAAGCCGGGGCCTGGAATACAAGATCAGCGATGTCAGGATCAAGGCCAGGAGTCAGGAACCAGAAGGGACTTCAGAGGAAGCCAGGTCATGCACAGGAAATCAGCAACACAGTAGAACACTCCTGCAGCCAGAAGCAAACACAAGGGCAACAGGAAGTGAGCCAAGCTGCTTTAAATACCCTGGGAGGATTAGCTGATAGCAGTTAGCTGAGCAACCACAGAGAGGTCAGCTGATTCAGCCACACTCAGAACAGGGAAGATAGCAGCAATAGATAGCAGAGCACAAGATTAGCTCAGACAGCAGAATCAAGCATCAGAGAAAGAGCAGCTCAGATAAACCTTGACAAAAGGAGCACAGTGACTTTCTATAAACTGTTGGAGAAAACCATTGAATATGCTGACCCTGTACTAAAAATAGAGAGTCATCGTTTCGGTCATCATCAGAATTGTCACCACTTCCAACAATAAACTTACAGGGTTCTTCATCCATGTCCTGTGTAGGGATGGGTGAGAATTTTCACCTTAAACCTGAAGTTGGCGGGAATGGCACATTCCCTTTGGCGGAGATATCCCACGAAAAGTGCCAATTTTCCTCTTTTTACAGGTTTTTTGCCTAGCTCATTCCATTCAAATCAACGGGAACTTTGACTTCACACACTACACATAATAAACATTATTTTATTTCCTGTAGGCATAATATAAAAGGGGTATGAGGCTGCCTGTGTTGGTGGGGCGTGGGGAAAGAATCAGTTGAACAGGAAATTTGTTTTGGGGGGTTCTTGACTGGTATTGGGGGGAGAGTAAATAAAAAAATAAATTATTAAAATAAAATCAGAAATTTCAATGCAAAGTGAGTCAAGAACCCCCTGACGTAAGCTGCCACTGGAGTGGACTGATACTTGACTTGATAGAGTATTTTATAGAGGATGATTTGTTAGATTTGTTGTTAGAGGCCCAAGCCCTGAGGAAACATTGATTTGTAGGACTTAGGCTTGTTAGAAAGAAACCCTCAAAAACTGTTTTTCTGTAGGACATTGAATTTTTTTTTGTATTTTTCTGAAAGAATAAGCCCTGAGAAAAATAAGTAATTCCCTACTGGCCTAGTGCCAGCAGTTGATGTCCTGTTGACCATTGGCCATTAGCCATTGTCAAATGCCCTGATGCAGATGCGGGATTTGCAGCTGCTGTTCTTGCTACTGCTGCTGCTAAGCTGTTTAAGCAGCAAGATGATTAGGCGGCTGAAAGGGAATGGGATAAACAAAAGCAGTAACATGGTTGATGGATGATAAAGGTTCCACTTGCCATGACTAGCTCCCATGATGCACCTGAGGAAGTAGCAGCACCGTAACTAGCCCCCACCACATCTGGTATACGTGTTGCTGCTGCCAAGTGAAACCTTTCCTAGTCTCAGATCACGTGTTGACGACATTCCCACTGTTTCCACTGTGGTCTGTGGCACACTAGCCTGCTCCTTAGAATCCTGCTGCTCTTGCAACTCAGCAGCAGCAGGAATTAGTGCAGTTGCAAACTTCACAAATTTCCAAATCCTCAGTGCTGGTTGGAGAAGGTGACGAGAAATGTGACACACTTGCCATTTTTCGGTGACCTGAAGAAGGCAGACTGGTGGCAGTAGCAACAGGCACAGACAGCTGATCTGTGCTGCTTCTGCTGGTGGTGGTATTATTGCAGTGGTAACAATTCTGCCTTCTTCAGGATCATGTTCTACATGGACAATGCCAGGGGGAAGGGGGCTTCCAGGGTCTGGACCCTCTGAGTTGCTTCCCCTACCACTCTTCTGACACTAGTCCCACCGGCAGCGTCACCGTCACTGTTACTACTACTACTATTAACAGTACTGGTGGTGGCACTGGCACCAGCGGCAGAACATCTGACAGCAGGCACAACACATCTTACAGCAGGCACAGCATGTCTGGCAGTACGTGCAGCACATCTTGCAGCAGACACAGGCAGCTGACCTGTCCTACTCTCACTACTAGTACTACCCTTATATTCCTCCCTTCACAGTAATTTCTCAAAAACCCTAGGGGTGATTTAGGGTGACTGGCCAACATAGCTTCTGTAGTGCTCACTTCCTCCTCAGACTCAGTGGACACATAATGGTCCTTCCAGTTCCTCCTTTTATTATTTTTAATCCTGCTCATAGTGATAGTAGTCATTATGAGCTTCTCTTGCCTCGGTTTTGCCTCAAAATCACAGCAGAACAGCACACTACGTCTACCTCTCTCTGTAGCTGCTTCCATTGTGTTACACTTTCTGGAATATATCACATTTTTATAGCAAAAAGGCGATAACCAGGTAAATCAATAGGTGGAAACTTTCTAGCCGTTGAAAAAATGGAGAAATATTTTGGCCAATGTACGAGAAATGTGAACATTTTATTTGCTAGTTTTAATGCAATTTTTCCTCCCACCCCTAAACCTGTGCCAACCCACACTTACTGAGTTCCTGAGAAAGAGTCAAAAACTTCACAAAAACAATCCCAAAGTTTGCTTGTGGGATGGCAAGGTTGCCAAGATGTTGGCAGTGGACATGCTGCCGTATTCTTTTGTAGAAAACTGAAGTTTCAGAGAACTGATATCATGTGTAACTCCAAACTGACATATCCCAAGCATCAGTAATTTTTCCAGTATGGCTGTGCCTGAATTGTACAAGCCGGTGATTACTGTGGTGGGTAAAGTGCTGGAAAGTGCATACAACAAGAAAATCCATCTGACAACAGATATGTGGACAAGTGGGCACAGCACAGATTATATGACTTAGCTCACTGGGTTTCTCTCTCACCATCACCACCAGTTGGCAACACTAGCTTACAGCATCAGTTAACAGCCAGTAATTGTGCCTCTAGTTCTGGCAGAATGGTTAGAAGGCAACAGCAGGATAGCCCATCCCATTCTACATACCCGTAGATGTTTTAAGTAAACTAGAGCAGGTGCTAGAGGAGTACTGGTTTTGTGTCTGCTGATAACAGCTCCAACATAATCACAGCCTTGATAATTGATGATATGGTGCATGTGCCATGCTTTGCCCATGTGCTAAATTTAATTTTAACCAGATTCCTGGCACAATCCAAAACCTTCAAAGAGATGCTGAACGCCACCTACATAATTGGTGCCTATTTTAGTCACTCCTACAGTGCATGCAATGCTCTATATTCCATAAAAAGTGTAACAACCTGCCCCATCACCAGCTGAAAATGGAGATCCCTACCAGCTGGAATTCCATGATATACATACTAGAGCATTTGTACGAGCAGATTAAGGCCATTAATGAGTACACCATAAAATACTTGAAGGCTTTGGAGGGAGCCTCCTTGTTACCTGGCCAATGGCAACTAATGTGCAATGTAGGTGAACTGCTGAAACCATCTGAGGAGGCAACCATGCTGGTGAGTAGAGGTGGGTGAAAAGTGTGAAAAATTTCCTGAATGACTTTCTGTGAAAACTTGCAGATTTTTCGCTTTTCCTGGAAAAAATTTGCCTTTCTGCCAATGCAAAAATGTCCTCCTTTTCACCTATTTTAATAAATGTTTTGCCTATCTTAACACATTTTTCTCATATATTTCCTACAGGTACTACATTTCCCACTGTAATATTACTTCTTCTGAGGGCTGAAGTTTAGAAATAAGTGTCTGAAAGTCAAAGTTGTGAGTCCTACATCAACATATGGCTAGAAAAATGTTAGCATGCAGAATGCATTTGTCCTTCGCCCACAACACTTACTTCCTGCTTACGTGACACTGGTACATATTCATGATGATGTCAAGTAATAAAAAAATAAAGTACAACCTACAATGAGACATATGTGTATGGTAATAGTGGTGGTGGGGGACTGGCATGGTGTGATTTGTGTATGTATATTGTTATTACCATTGACATACGCTATCCTCCTTCTCAGATTATTGACACTCATTACTTATCGGTTATAGCAGTGGTCCCAAGTGGGGTGGATGGTGGCAACTCTTCTTCACATCACTCCTCAACCTCCTCATCTGTGCTGCTGTTAATATATTTGTCCTGGCTTTGTCTGTCATACTCCTCTACAGCAGGAGACATAGGAGTTATTTGGACTGAACTAACTGTTGGCACTGGCAGTAGCACACTCTCTGACACATAAATAACTTCACTACTTTTTTTTTTCTTCCCTAGAGCTCTGGGAACTTTTTAAAGTGCTTCTGCTGCTGCTGGTTATGGCACCTTTGACCTGCTGATAGTGTGTCTTCCAGTCAGATCTGTGGTTGTGTTTCAGGTGGGATCTCACAGAGGCGATGTCTAGGTGTGAGCCTGCTTTCCCCCCAGCTCATGTGCTTTTTGCACAGACAACAGATAGCAATATGCTTAGCTTGAGGATCCTGAGTGAAGTATCTCCATACTGTGGACTTCATGGAATGTGGGGTTCCTGAGGTGGTGGTGCTGCTACTACTACTACTGGGGCTAGATGATGATGCAGTTCTACTGCCACTACTACTAGGTGTCAAAGGTGCAGCACTCACAGCAGCAGCAGCAGAGGCACTCATCATATCTAACAATCTGGACGTTAACCTGTGTTGCTGTTGTAGGGTACTCAAAACAGGTGTATGTGACTGAGTGGGACTTGGATTTTGAAGAGATGATGATGCGGATGGTGACTGATAGGGTGACTGTGCTTTTGATATCTGTGCTTGTTCAGGGTCAGACTTTCCAATGGATTTCTCAAAGACAGGCACAGTGTTACTTAAAACTGGTGGAAGAATCAGCCTTTGATTGTCTGCTAACCTTATAGCCCTGTCACCATCCTCACTCTCAACTTCATCTTTATCTGAACAAGAGAAGGATGCTGGAGGGATATATTCTAGATCTGCATCATCATCAGTCATCATTAGGTCATCCTCAGCAGCATCAGCATCACCTGACAATTCTTGCCCACTACTACCCTTATATTCCTGTAAACTTTCAGAGATCTCAAACAATTTCTTTTTACTTTAACTGTAACAAAGTTCCCTACTACTTTGAGGACAGGTGTTTTGGTGCTTGTTTACCTTACTATCTGATGTAGCAAGTGCTTCAGCTGCTACACCTTCCTCTATTATGCTATTGCCAGCAACATCAACACTTGAATGCGACTTGTTGTCATCTTCAGTGTTCTTACTATATGGTCCTTTATTTCTACTGGCACTGTTGGTGCTTGAAATAGTTTTGCTGGGACCTTGACAAACTGCATCCTCCCTTGGAGTAGAGGGATCATCATTATTGATTGCACACGTTACAGCAACCATTGCTGCAGTCAGTTTTTGAACTACAACTTTATGCTCATGTCCCTACACTACTCTACCCCTCCCTCTTCCCCTTCCCCTTGTGCTTTTCCTGGATATTATGCAACTACGCTGTGTTTTTTTTAACTATACGGTACACAACACAACTGATGCAGCTGTATGATGTCTTGCATAAGTCCAGTCAGCTGTCTGTCACTGTCACCTAATATATATATATATATTTTTTAAATATATTTTATTATCAGATCTCTCCATACATAACGCAAATACAGATGAGTACAAAGAAACATTCAAATGTAGCAAAAACAAATAGGCTTTTGTAACAATGAAAAGAATAGAGTCATATTAGTAGAAGGTACAGAGACAACCTGAGGTTTTATTGTTATTACAACTTCCAGGAACTACAACTCTCAAAACCTAACCTAACTAAATTGCTAATACACCCCCCATTCTCAAGTCCTCTTTCCCCCGAACCCGCAGCGCCGCCCACCAGCCAGCAATTCCACAATATTCCAATATGTACCGGGTTCATACAGAACGTCACTCATCAACCATATTGCACAAGCATCCACTCATCCAGTAGGTGAAACCTCAATCAACCCTCGCTAGTAATTTGCACATCATCAAGTGCCACATTATTATCTGCTCTATTTGTCCACCATGTCTGCCATCTTCCCCAGATTTTGTCAAACTTACTCGGGTTACCCCTGTGTAGATAAACCAATCTATATTGTGGAATGTACTGCGAAACTAGATGTATCCACGTCACCTAATATATTTAGTTCTTTATTCTTTTAATTAATTAATTAATTTATTTATTTTTTAACTTTTCCTCCCTGTTGTCTTATCACAGTCTGTCCCAAAAATATTATAACTGAAAAAAAAAATCAACAACTTCTTTCCCAAGACTTCCCCACGCAGCACAGAGACAATAACAGCAAGATCAGCAAGCAAATAGGTCCCCAGCTGCATGTGCCTTCCCAGTTAGTCAATCTGAAATTTGGGGTATAATTTGGGGTCAACCCCTTTCCTCCCTTCCTCTTCCCAGAGTGCCCCACTGATTCTCCTAATACAGGGAACAAATATCCTAACTAAAAGATTCCCTAAACTAAACTTCAATTACCCTATCTTCTCTAGCTCAAACAAGGTGCTGCTCTCTCCTCTCACAAACACAGAATGGCTGCTGTGAGAGCCTGACACCCTTTTATATGGCTGTAGAAAACTTTCGGGTGGTGTAGAAACATTTTTCTTCCCATTTATTTCAATGGGCAAAAAAGAAGGGAAATTATTTGCCAAGTGGAAAGTGCTATTATTCGCCGATTTCGGTTTGAGGAGAAAATTTTCACCCATCCCTACTGGTGAGTTGCATAGGGGCAGAAATTAGTGAAATTCTACCACTGATATTTGTTTTTGCAGAATAAAAATGAGGACCATGGATGAGGAATCTTACCATAATGATAACACAGACATGCACCAGCTGGTATGTTAGTGAGTAGGGATGGGTGAAAAATCTCCATTTTGTTATTGTGGGGATTTTTGTTAAAAAGTATGGCTTTCCTATTTCCTTGCAGGAAATGTTGCCATCACAGAACCAGGTCAATTTTCTGTCTTTTTTGCCTCTTTAATTACATTCTTTACACATTTTCTCTATAAAACATGATGTTTTCAAGGTAGTGAAACACAATACAAAAAGCTACAGAGAGAGAGAGGTGCTAGGCTGATGTAATGTGAATTAATAGCAAAATTGAGGCAGGAGAAGCTCATAGTCACTGCTATCACTATGAGCTAGTTTAATAACAATAAAAGGAGGAGCTGGAAGGATGGTTATGTGTCCAGTGAGTCTGAGGAGGAGGAAGTGACCACTACCAACATGAAAGGGTCTGAATGCCCTGATTCCTCTGGCCCAATGATGGCCAGTACTCTACATTAGTCCTAGGGATCTTGGGGAAATTTTGTCATTGGAGGAAGAAGAGGGTAGCGGTGTGAGCAAGACACATCTGCTACCTGTGTCTGCTGCAACTGCTGCTCCTGCTGCTGGTGTGTCTTGTGCTTCTCAGGAAGGTGGAGGATATGATACCAAGTGTGTCAGCAGAAGATTCTATGTCACACTTGCCATCCCCAAGCAGTCCTGCCACTAGTACTACTACTAAGAAGGTCCAGAAGCTTTTACAGACCCAGAGAGTGAAGAGCGAGGGCAGGGGGGTGATCATACTACTAGTGAGGAGGAAGACTCATGGACTGAAATTGATGTGGTTGGTGTTAGTAGTAATAGTGATGGTGAGACTAGCATTAGGGGAGTGGTAGGCAAAGTAATGCAGAGTGGCTAGACTAGTGGTCAAGGGAGCCCACCACATTCCCCTGACGATGGGAGTCCCAGTCCCCTCACGTCATTGTCCAGACAGAACATGATACTGATGACGGCAGAATTATTGACTAGAAGTAATAATACCACCACCATAAGCACAGATTGACTGCCTGTGCCTGCTGCTAGTGCTTCCCGTCTGTCTTCTTCAGATCAACAAGAGATGGCAAGTGTGACATTAGGGGACCCTCTCACATTTCTCATGACCTCCTCCAAGCGGAAACATCTATAATACAGCAGCAGCAGCACGGAGGGAGAGGTGGTAGAGATGATGATGGTGGAGACGCTGGGATGGAACAGACATTAACCCCTTAAGGACCCTTGACGTACCAGGACCGTCAAGGGTAAATGTGCTCCAACGACCCTTGACGGTCCCGGTACGTCAAGGGTTAAACTCTTCCATCTCGGCCGCACGGAGCGATGGAAGAGCGCAGGCTGCTTCTTACTAAGTGTCCCGGTATCGGGACACTTAGTAAAAAGCAGTAGAAACATTGTTGCAACATGCGATTCGCTTCAAAAGCGAATCACATGTTGCAAAACCTGAATGACAGGGACAGTATTTGTAAATACTGTCCCTGTCAGATCTCTCTGCCTCGCTCCACCTTGCATACTGCTGAGGTGGAGAGAGATAGAGAGACGTAGTGTTACAGTGTTCCTGTAAAAAAAAAAGTAAAAGAAAAGTTTAAATAAAGAAAATTAACCCTTTGATCACTGTTCTGCAGTGATCAATAAGTTCCCCCCATCTGATCACTCTTGGAGTGATCAATTTGCTGCACATCAGTGTTTTCTGATCTGTGGGACACCCCACATCCCCCTTGAATTTTTTTAGATTTTTTTAAATTTTTTTAAATTTTTTTTTTTAATTTGAATAGTAAATATAGTTTAGGTATTTTGGTAGGTAGTTGGGTACGTTTAGTGTAGACGTGTGTTAGGGAAAGTTTTAGGGATAGATTTAGGTTTAGGGAAACCCCCTGTCACGGTTTTGTTAAAGACTCTCAGACCAGTATGTAAAAATAAAACACAGTTTTATTTAGCAATAATAACACATAAGGTCGCCCTCTAGTGGCGGTTGGTTGTACATAAACGATAGTGACTGGAAAATACAGAGTTAATGCACAAACGGAAAGCAAGTACACATTTACCACCAAGGAGGGGGTATAACCCCGGAGGGTTAAGTCCTTTATAAATATTAGTTTCAAAGGAACTGTTTGGCACTCCCTGGGTATAAGTAGGTTATGCTTAAGGTAACCACAAAGGGTTAAGTCCTTGATTATGATCAGTCTCTTAAGTGGATGCTTGGCATGCCCAAGGTGTAGATAAGTTGTGCTGAAGAAATGTTCACCAACAAGTGGATAGGGACTGTCTCGCCACGGTGTGTAGTATAGCAGAGCCCAATAGCCCCCCACGGGCGTACCTACAGGAATGGCTACTGCTGGTGCAAGTGATCTTAGCCCCACGGGCGTGTATCGGACCAGCCTGCAGTGCAAGAGCTCCCAAGCCTCTTCAGACTCTACCGGACTGAGTATAGAGAGACAAGGCCCAAAGCCCAACAGAAGTAGTACCGTAATGCTAGTGCTGAAGCCTGTGCCCGTCACCACTCGGTATAACGGAATCGGCCAGTGTATACAACGAGAGAGATAGAGAGCCAAAGCGCCCAACCGGCCTATTAGGAAGTGAACACTCTACTGGGATGGTATCAAGTTGCCGACGGAGAGCGGCCAACTCAGCAAGAGTTTCACTATGAACGAGGCTCACACTGGAGTAGGGAGAGTGGGACCGAGACAGCACTGGTAGGGTTAAAAGGCACGTTTACACAAGGCTTTTCTGCGGTAGCACAGCACTGCGGTCTGAGGGAGGCGCACACAGCTCTGCACGATAGTAACACTGCACTGCACGAAGTAACACCAGGCAAGACAGCCACACAAGTACTGGAACAGTGGATGATAATGTCGCGACGGCGACAAACAGGAACGTGGGTCTTCTGGAACACGCTGGAGGTGATCTTGCGGGAGGCAGTCAGCAAGGCCGGATCGGAGCACGCAGGAGGTAGTCGTACCAGCCGGGTCATACACAAGCAGGAACGTCAGCCAGGCAGAGTCGAGATCCGGAGGAGATAGTCAGACGAGCCGGGTCATACACAAGCAGGAACTTCAGCCAAGCAGAGTCGAGATCCGGAGGAGATAGTCAGACGAGCCGGGTCATACACAAGCAGGAACACTGGAGAATGGTCAGGACTAGCCAAATCGGTACACAGGAATCAGAAACGTAGCAACAGAACAACTGGCTCAGAAACACCACGAAAGGGCGCCTGACAGATGGAATTGCCAGGTATAAAAAGGAAACCAAGGGGCGGGCCAAACTAAGTGAGCAAATCACCCTTGTACATAGAAGAGAGTGACAGCTAGTTCACAGGCACTGTGATACCCCCCCAAAAAAAAAATATATATATATATAATAAGCGCAGTTTAGTTAGGTAGCTCAATTGGGTTAGGTAGGTTCAGGATATACGTAGGTTAGGGTAAGTTTTAGGGTTAGATTTAGGTTTAGGGATAGCATAAGAAAAAAACCCCAAAAAAACCCCAACCCCCCCCCCCAAAAAAATATATATATAATAAGTGCAGTTTAGATAGGTAGCTCAATTGGGTTAGGTAGGTTCAGGATATACGTAGGTTAGGGTAAGTTTTAGGGTTAGATTTAGGTTTAGGGATAGCGTAAGAAAAAAAAAGGAAAATAAAAAGTTTTTTAGATTAGGTGGACAAAATGCAGCGCAGGTACAGTGTTGAAGAGGTATATGCATTTTTGGCATCTGACTCAGAGGCAACAGACACTGCGTCAGACTGACGTAATGCAGTTTTCAGAGAGTGAGAGCAGCTCTAGTGACAACGCTGGGCCTTCTGTAAAGAAAAAATGTACTGCCCCAAGAGCTGCCCTGGCAACTGCCCCAGCACCTGCCAAAAGATCTGCCCAAATACCTACCAAAATCTTCACCTATTCTGTGCTTGAAATTCACATCAACATTGAAGGCGCTGTTTTTTTTACTTACGTCAAGTTTACGAGAAAGTGGTGGTAAAATGGCTGCGTAAAAAAATTGAAAGCACACCTAAACTGAAAGCCTGGGGTGTCTGCTTTCCATACACGTTTGGGGGGAAATTGTAAGTTGGAACGCTGATACAAAGCCCCAAATGAGACATGGCACAAGTGACGCAAGATGTGAAAATTCAGTGTGAAACTGGAAACACACATGTTCCAATTTGGGCCCCGTAGCTCCCCCAAACCTTGAGAAACTTATGCATATGGGGTATTGCCGTACTCAGAAGAAGGAGCTGAACACTAAACAATGTATTTTTAAAAATCTTCACCTATCATGTGCTTGAAATTCACATCAACATTGAAGTGCAAGTTTGAAAAATGCTGTTTTTTTTAACTTGCATCAAGATTTACGAGCGATTGGTGGTAAAACGGCTGCGTAAAAAAATTGAAACATACATAAAATGAAAGCCTGGGGTGTCTACTTTCCAAAAATATACACTTTTGGGGGAAAATCCTAAAGTGGAGTACTAGAACGTAGCCCAAAATGAGTAATGGCACCAGTTAACAAAGATGTGAAAATTCAATATTTGTTCAATATTGGGCCCCGTAGCTCTCCCAAACCTTGAGAAACCTATGCATATGGGGTATTGCCGTACTCATAAGAAGGAGCTGAACACTAAACAATGCATTTTTAAAAATCTTCACCTATCATGTGCTTGAAATTCACATCAACATTGAAGTGCAAGTGTGAAAAACGCTGTTTTTTTAACTTATGTCAAGATTTACGAGTGATTGGTGGTAAAATGGCTGTGTAAAAAAACTGAAAACATACAAAAAATGAAAGCCTGGGGTGTCTACTTTCCAAAAATATATACTTTTGGGGGGACATCTTAGAGTGGAGCACTGTTACACAGCCCCAAATGAGACATGGCACCAGTGATGCAAGCTGTGAAAATTCAAAGTGTGAAACTGGAAACGCGCATGTTCCAATTTATGCCCTGTAGCTCTCCCAAACCTTGAGAATCCTATGCATATGGGGTATTGCCGTACTCAGAAGAAGGAGCTGAACACTAAACAATGCATTTTTAAAAATCTTCACCTATCATGTGCTTGAAATTCACATCAACATTGAAGTACAAGTGTGAAAAACGCTGTTTTTTTAACTTACGTCAAGATTTACGAGCGATTGGTGGTAAAATGGCTGCGTAAAAAAATTGAAAACATACATAAAATGAAAGCCTGGGGTGTCTACTTTCCAAAAATATATACTTTTGGGGGGAAATCTTAGAGTGGAGTACTGTTACACAGCCCCAAATGAGACATGGCACCAGTGATGCAAGCTGTGAAAATTCAAAGTGTGAAACTGGAAACACGCATGTTCCAATTTGGGCCCCGTAGCTCTCCTAAACCTTGAGAAACTTATGCATATGGGGTATTGCCGTACTCAGAAGAAGGAGCTGAACACTAAACAATGCATTTTTAAAAATCTTCACCTATCATGTGCTTGATATCAACAGTAGTATTGAAATGTAAGTGTAAAAACTGCAAAAAAACAAAATATTACCACAATTTTGAAATTTTTTTCTGGAAAAATAGCTGCATGAAAAACTCCAAAATTCTCCTGATTATTTACCTTATGTTGTGTCGTTTTCAGAAACATATATCTTTGTGGGACATTTTTGGTTCTGGCACCGTCAGCTAAGCTATGATGCTCACATGCCAATTGTTGAAAAATCACAAGTTGGAAATAACAGCAGCCATCTTGTAATATTTACCTTGTAAATGTGAGGAAAGGACTAAAATACTAGGCATATGGGGTATTCTTATATTCAGGAGAAGCAAATGAATATATTTCAGGGTATTTTTTTTCATTATCTAATAGTATGCAAATCCTGACAGAAAAATGTAAGCAAAATGTTGTTTTTTTTCAATTTTTTTCCTCTTTTTTTCTATTTTAATCAAATTAAACAATGAGGTATTCATATAATTGTGGTATCAAAAGAAAGCCCTACTTGTGCTTAAAAAAACAGTATATAATTTATGTGGGTGCACAAAAGGAATTAAAGAGAAAATATGGTTGAACAAAGACATAGTAAAAAAAGTCAAAATTGCTCCGGTCCTTAAGTCAAATCTAACTCAGATTTTCCCGGTCCTTAAGGGGTTAATGGCCAGTTTTTGTCCAGCCATTACACACTCTGTGGTGCACTGATCACACATGGTAGTGTGGTGAAGGATAATCACAACCAGGACATAAAGAAGCATCTGAGGATGTTCCATCCTACAGAAGACGCTAAGCTGGTGACTGTCTGCAAGTTGTCACGTTTCCTTAGCGGGGAGTGAACAAAGGACATAGTGACAACAGCAGTACTTGGTCTCTGGTGGGATGATTTCACATTGGGGATCCTAAGCATCATGGTGTTTGGTTACCGTTGTGCCAGGTGTTTGATGTGAGTGCAGCTGTGCCTATTGTTTCCAGTCTTTCCCTTATTCACCACAAACACAATGGAGTTGCTTATGAGAAGCACAGTTCCTGCTCTCAAGGGAAACATTTCTATTCTAACAACACATCCATGATTTTGGAGGAGAGACAGGTGGAGAAGCATTATTGGCCAGCTTCTTCTTGTCTCCACATCTACCTGAAGTGGTGGGGTTTACTTATGGTGCTGCTACTGTCTCAGGTGCATCACTGGAGGTATTAATGGCAAGTGGAACTTTGATCATCCATCCACCACCCATGTTACTGCTGTTGTTTTCTCATTCCCTATGAGATGTCTAGTCATCCTGCTGTTTAAACAACTCATCAGTAGCAAGAAAAGCGGTCACAAATTCTGCATTTACACTGGAGTATTTGAAAATGGCCAGTAGCCACTGGCCACCTCAACATGATCTGCTGCAACTAGGCCAGTAGGGCATTTTTTTCCTCAGGACTTTAAAGAAAAAACATTCCATGTTCATCTGATTCTTTCCCTAGACTGCACCAACACAGACACCCTCATACCCCTTTTATACTATGCCGTTGGGAAGTAAAATAACTTTTGCTATGTGTTGTGTGTAAATTCATTGTTCCCATTGATTTCATTGGAATGTGCTAGCCAAAAAAAGCAGAAATATGGCACTTTTCAAGGGAAAATATTGACCAAGCGTGAAGAGCCGTTATTCGCAGATTTTTTGTCTGAGGTGTAAATTTTCACCCATCCCTACTTCTTACTCATGCTCCAGCAAGCTACAGAACTGAACTTTATTTTTTCTACTTCTCTCTCACTCTCTCTCACACCCTCCTCCAGAATCACTTCAGTCTTATCTACAATTATACAGCATAGGAGATTTTATATAGAAAACAAAATGGAAAATGGTAAAGTTCTTGAAGGAAAATGGAGTGGTGGTAGTGAAAAGGAGGACATTCTATGGTTATCTCTATGGACTCAGTTAGCCAATAAAGTTATGCCCTTTGTTCTGCTTGATGATGGATACATAAGCTAAACAGCCATGTTGTCTGGCCAGTGATTTTATCTTATGAGAAAAATCCTCCCCTATGAGAACGTCTGGAAAAAATGGCAGATTTATATGACGTTTAATGTCCTCTTACATACATCATTGATGACATAAAAACTGATTATATGTAAGATGTTACATAGAGTAAGAGTGCCATCTAGAGTCTTGAGAGCATCATGACTGGGGTATCCCCATTCCTTGAATAATTAGGGATATATTAATATCCAATCAGGGCAGACTGGTGATGTCACGGTATAATGAGATGGATCTTTGTCCAATCATTAGAAAAAGGTGGGGATTACTGATAAGGAAAAAAATTGCCAATATAAAGCCAATATACTCTTAGTTCAGGGCCCTTCATTTCCTGAAAGAAAACTCCTGGGGGAATTCCTGACAAAAGAAGACTCTGATAACACATGATCCTGCCATCTCACAGAGAAATACAAAGAAATCTTGATTGGTAACTATATCATTTATTCATTTAGATTCATTTAATCCAGAATTTCATAATTTTTCTTCTGTTTGAAGAAACTTAAATAGTCTTATAATTGTCGTAAGTGGACTGGCCAACCATCTGGGATAATTTATAATAAGCTAGATTTAGCTATTACATTCTGGAAGTAATAGAATCTATATATATATATATATATATATATATATATATATATATATATATATAATTATTGGGAATTTATTATATTTTGCCAATCAGTGTAATACAGTATATAGCGTGGGTTATCTATATTAGCTAATATAAGTCTTGGTATTCCTAGAGTAATATTTTGTGGTTCTGGGAAGATTATAATAGTTAATATCTGATACAGGATTTTCTTTGAATCCAGTTATTAACCCTTTAACCGCTATTTGTCTGTTGTTAGTGGTGTTTTCTTTGGAATTCTCTGTATATGTGCCAGGCTTATATTTTGTAATTTGAAGGTATTGACTTTTATAGACAAAATAACTTCTGGGTGTGGCACCTAATTTAAACGAGTGGATTAACCCTTGGAGTGCCTATAAGTTTTATATATGTTGCTGTAGTCAAAATGATGATAAATGTTGCATGAAGTAATTTTAAGTAGATTATCTGTGTGATTTTGATTGACTATATTAATCGCAATTTATATATTTTATTCAGAGGTATTCAATACTGAATTCAGTAGATAATTAAATTATAGTGATTTAAATCTGGGATTCTATTCCAGTTATTCCCTAAATTTGATTATTATTGATATATGATACAAGGAATTGTTAGAGGAATTATTTAATTCATCTCACAATACCCCTTACATCATAATTTGCATAGTCTATACAGTTTCTGGGGCAGAGGTATTAAGAGACACTGCGGCCAACTGTATTATATTAATTGTAACAATCAATTAACCTGTTCTATGCTGCTGAATGCAATTATTGTTATAATACCTCTGAATATACCTATGTGTGGTTAACCCTTGCACCGCTGGTAATCTTTATGGTAATAAGTGTAGTTTGGTTTTCTATGTACTTATTATAATTGCTAGTCACTTATATATTTCATTGATGATGATACTTGTGATATATATATATAGTATATTGTATTTTAATAAAATATATATATTTTTGCACAAATATGAAGGACTGATTCTTGTGATCAGTTTGTTACTGTGAAGTAGCATGTCAGTACATATTAAAGATAAAGTTCTCAAATTATTTTATTGTCAATTGACTATTTAAGTGAAGAAATCCAACCTGAGTGGTTCTCTGTTTTAACCCTTTGGATACCTTCATATAAATAGCCCAACAATGATTTTGGAGGAGAAGAATTATTGGCTAACTTTTTCTTTTCTCCACATAGACTGAAAGCTACTTATTCTGCTGCTACTGCCTCAGACGCATCACTGGAGTCAGTCGTGGCAAGTGGAACCTTCATCATCCATTTTCCATGTTACTGCTATTGTTGATCCCATTCCCTTTCAGCTGCCTAACCATACTGCTGCTTAAACAACTGATCAGCAGCAGCAGAAAGAACAGCAGCTGCATATTCTGCATCTTCATCAGGACATTTGACAATGGCCAGTGGCCAATGGCCAACATGACATGACCTGCTGGCACTAGGACAGTAGAACATTTTTTTCTCAGGTCTTGGATTTAAAAAAAATCCTATATAATAATTCGCTAAAATGTGTGTAATGACGCAGTCATGCGCAGTAGAGACTGCTGCGTGTGCTGCAGTCATGCGCAGTAGAGACTGCCCGCGCCACGGCTGATACAGAGCTGGATGCTCCGAAGGAGCGTCCAGCTCTGTATCGGTCGTGGCGCAGGCAGTGTCTACTGCGCATGACTGCCCCGCGACCGGCTGGCTGTGGCACTGTGGCCCGTGTAACGGGCTCTTCAACTAGTAAATAAATAAATAAAATAAAACAAAACATAGTCCTACAAAAATAAACAATTTTTGGGGGTTGGTTTCTAACAAGCCAGTCCCTCAAATCAATGTTTCCTCGGGTTTGGGCCTCTAACAACAAATTTTACAAATTATCCTCTACAAAATGTTCTGTCATGCTACACCAGTGGCAGCTTACATCAGGTTGTCCCTGTCTCTATTACATTATTTATTTATTTTATATTAACTGTCCCCCCAATACCAGTCAATAAACCTCCCAAAACAAATTCCCTGTTCAACTGATTCATTCCCCGGAGTCTACCCACCAACACAGGCACCCTCCTCAGACCCCTTTTATACCATGTCTTATGGGGTACTTTAATTTTAACCCCCCAAAAAAAGCATTCCCTGTTCAGCTGATACTTTCCCCTCACTCCACCAACACAGGCACCCTTGTGCCTCTTTTATACTTTGCCTTTTGGAAATAAAATAATATTTGTTCTGTGTTGTGTGAAAATTCAATGTTCCCATTGATTTCAATGGAACGAGCTAGGCAAAAAAAGCAGAAAAACTGCACTTTCACAGGAAATTATTAGACAAACAGGAAGTTCCATTATTCGTCAATTTCAGATTCAGGAAAAATTGTCATCCTTCCCTAAATAAAATGACTAAGTTGGTATTCAAATGCCTTACCAACTGAAAGCACAAGAGATATTAGGCCACAGAAAAGGACTCTTGGCTATTTAGCATGAATAACAGGAACATCAAAGGGGGGAAAACTAAGGATCAGTGTCTTAGATACTTTCAAGCATCAATTTCTAGCTCATCTGTGTTACAGTTACATGTCATCCACTGTCCATCTTCTTCTATATTTCTTCTTTTTTTAATCTTCGTCTTCTATCTTCTTTCTTCTTCTCCATTCCACGATTCCTGTTAAATAAAGGAAAAAAGATATAACAAATCATGTGGCCCAAATATAACCCTGTCATCTGTGCATAGTTTAACCCCTTGAGTGCCAGAGGGGTACGCAATGCATTGAAAAATAATGTATTGCCTATCTCTCTGGCACCCAACTGGCGCCTAATGGGTTAAACAATGCATAGATGTTAGGGTTACATAGATAGATAATGCCAGCTTAATCTATCAATTGCCCCATAAATCCGGTTAAAATCTAAATATTTGCAACTGTGACGAACAGGACTGTCACAGAAGCCTCTCCTCTTCCCTGGCTGGGATCACATGGACACTAATACTGAATGGTATAGAGAGAATATAGATTTTCATGGATGCCTGCTCCAACCTTCCCCTGCTCAAAGCTGCAGATTACAGCCAGCTTCAGCGTTTTACGGTCAACAGCTATGCACTGGGAATGTATACAAGGGGGCTGCTAGGTGTAAAGTGTCCACTTCCCCTCCCCCTTTAGTAACCTTTGTTTGATTTGATATGGTGACTGCCCCTTTTTCTCTGAACTGTACTAACATGCTGTGTTGGTTGAAAATAAAGAAGTTTGTGATTTACCAAGAAGGAGCATGTTCGTCTCTCTGACGTTTCCAGGTATATTGCTGTTTGAATTGCCAGAGGACTAGATAGACAGAATATCCTATATGAACCTGAGCTATGAGTGCAGTATATCCTGCATTGCCTGTGGATACATGTTTCAAAGTCCGGTACTTAATATAGCGGTTAGCTGTTCAGGTTAGCAAAAGAAACCCACGGACGATAACGGGCCTGAACCGCTATACCTTCTGGGGCAGAGACGCCAGGGCCATATCGTCACAGCATCCAAAAAAAGTTAAGTGAAGCAGTCAAAAAATTTTGAAAGCCATATGTCCCCCTTATTTTCTCTGCCATTGTTGTTATAGAAAGCTTAGCTTTTAAACAAAACTACAGAATATGCAGCTCCTAGTGGAATCAAGGAGATATGATTTATTGTATATCAATAAATAAAAAAAAAAACTTTTTTTTTGCATTCTAGGTACATTTTTTCCATGCCAGCACATATACAGAAACCTATGGTGTATTTAGTTAGTACTGCCTTTGTTAAACAAAATGATATATGAATTGTGAGTGTGTGTACATCACAGAAAATCCATGAAGTTGAAAGTTAACAAAAGTAAACTGTAACAAAACTGTCAAATTGGTGAAAGTTTCTAAACAGCAAAGTTAATTGTTATTTTAACTTTCTATTTGTTCTGAGTTCTAATTGGTCATCATGGAATTCTCTTCTTTTTCTGAACTCCTTCTGGAACCATCCCACAACTATATAAACTGTCTTAAATGGATTAAGATTTATTTTATTGGATTGCTAACAACATTATGACATAAAATGTTATTTGTAAAATATTTAACTCTTCTCTTTATTTGCATGATCAGAACATGTAGCTGAACTGAAGATGTGATATTAATCATGTGATTTAAGCTGAGATCTTGAGACCAAGGTAAGTTCAGGATGCTGATCAGAATTTATTTAATAAGGTTATTTTTGCTTTTCAATAACTTTCTAGAACTGATCACAACTGTTGATGTGGAGAGTGAGGTTGATGTAGGAAGAAATCCAACCGCACCATAGGAGACAAATGCAAATTTTAGAAATTTAGATTTAGAGGCATTTTGACCCATATCCTAAAACACTAGAGTGGGTTCCAATGGAGTGTTTCTCAATGCATCTCTGACCTTTCTAAAATTCAAGTAGTCTGAACCCCCATTTAAATCAGTTGTAATGTTAATTTCTTCCTGTGATGCAGTTGATTTGGCCCGCAAACACCCCATTCTTAGTACATCATCCTCAGTTTGTACTAAATTGCTGAAGGATAGTTTCATTCTGACCTGAATTACAGGTGACAGTTTTATCACTGGTTTTATCTGCAAATTTCCACATATAATTAGGGATGGGTTAAGGTGCCTTTTTTCCCCCCTAGCTCATTGCATTGAAATCAATGAGAAGAAACATTTTCACCAACACAGGAAAGTTTTCTCTATTTTTCTCCATTCATATACAAGGGTGTCAGACTCTCAGAGCAGCCGTTCTGTGTTTGTGAGAGGAAAGAGCAGCATGTTTTTGAGCTAGAGAATCAGAGACGGGAATTGAAGTTTAGTTTAGGGAGTCATTTAGGAAGGACATTTATTATCTATATTAGGGGAGTCTAGGGGCACAATGGGGAGAAGAAGGGAGCTGCCGAATTGTGTTACAGTTCCTCGGATACGTCACGTTTTTAAAGAGAAAAGTTGAAAACCACCTAAATCAATGAGCAGAAACGTTCTAGCCATTGAAAAATTGGTGATAAATATTGGCCAATGAGCAAAAAATTTGAACATTTTAATTGTTGGTTTTAAAGTGGATTTTCCCATGTAAATGCGGGCAAGAACTTGTTTTTTTCACAGAATTTCTTGCAGGAACATGGAGAGAGCTTTAACCCACCGCTTAAAATTATGTTATCTATCCTTGTTTCAATATGTCTTTTTATGCAGGAAATGATTTTGTTTGGTTTTGTTAATGCTGTTTGACATGAATCACTGTTAGCAAATTTTCATTATACAAGTATTCCAAGATCTTTCTCTAGCAATGAGACTCCTAAAATGCTCCCTTTCAAATGCATAACTTTTAAACGTATTACATTAAATCTCCATATTGCATTTGTTTTTACAGGCTGCAGTTTTATGTAAATCTTTCTGTAGAGAAGAAACTTCCTGCTCTGAAATTATCAGCCCATATACTTATTTACAGGTTATTTATAAACATGTTAAAAAGCAGAGGACCAAGTACTTAAATCTGAGGTAATCCACTCTCAACTTTAACTGCACTGGATATATAGCAGTTGGACATATTATTATATCATTCCTAATCCTTCAATCACATTTCTATCCAGATACAAAGCTTATCCCCTAAACCCAATCTTCTTATTTTATAGGCCAGTCACCTGTATGGAGAGGTATCAACTGCCTTTGTAGATGAATATATATTCTAAATCTATTGATAGGTAGCTATTTCTTTGCAGAAGCTTCATTGATTTGTTTGACAAGTGACAAGATTTTTCCTCATATAACTACACTGTTTCCTGCAAATAACTGTACTTTTCACTGTGTAATGCTGAATGTTATCAATTATTACCCTTCAAAGAAATTTCTCAACTTCTGAGATCAAGCTCATAGTTTCCAGATCCTTTTTTAGGTCCTTTCCTACATAAATACACTAAACTGGTGTCAGAGCAATCTTGGAGCACTCAGTCTGATTGAAAAAGTGGTCTTGCTTACACTGCACCAAGTTCCTGAAGAACTTTATTTTGTTCAGTCATCCATTATTCTCTTCTTTTGTTAACCATATAATTGATAATGATAATGGTGTAGATGTACTAGTTGAGGCTCTTCTACCATTGCTTTTTCCCTGGTTTATACTAATTAAAAGATTGTGGTCAGAAGAACATCATCCTTTTCGTTATCCTTGCTAATTAACTTATCAATCTCGTTTTTAAAAAGTCCAATACTCTCCCTCTCTCTTTATTGTGTTTACATATAATTTTTTAAATTAGTCTTTACAATTCAAGTCTCCTTTTCTATTTTTACTAGTCTAATTGCCGTTTTACAATCTGTATATCTGAACACTTAATTCATTACAATCTATGTTTTATTTTTGCCAGAAGTCCAGTAGATGTATAGTATAAGATGTATTTTCATTTTAAATTGTGGTAACATGAAAGTCTTTCAGTGACTACAGAGCTAAATTAGTATGTAAAACTGCACTAATAGGCTTAATTAGCAAACATTAGTATATGTTATGACACTCAGAGAGGTCACCACACAGAAATATAATAGAATCGAATACATATCTCATAATCTACACATCTGCTGGTCTCTTAGATAACATGATACATGGGCAGTTTTTAATTAAGGTTTAAGATATGCAGACTTAAATAATGGTGATAGATCTACTTTAAATGGGACTTTTAACTCAGTGAATGATAGAGACGTCCCCAAACCATTTTCATACAATATTTTGGAGAAATATAGAATTCAAGGGAGCTGAAGATTAATTTAAAACAATGTGTAATGCCTGTGGTTCGACCAATATGTTCTAGAATATATTGCATTCTTCATAAGAATTTCTATATTAGAATTTCCTGTGACATTATCACATAGAAAAAGTCTAATTTTCCACAGTTTGGATTTTTAAATGAACCATGACCATCATTAGCGACAACAACCAGACAAAAATCACAGAATTTATACTACTGGGAATACAAGGCCCTCAGAGTCTGAAGAAATGGGTATTTGTTCTTCTCCTCGTGCTATACATCATGACATTATGTGGAAACATCCTGATAATTACATTGTTTCTGGTAAGTCATCACCTGCAGTCACCCATGTACTTTTTCCTCTGTCATCTTTCCTTATGTGACATGTTGTTATCTACAAGCATTGTCCCCAACCTTCTATGGACTTTATTGGGAGACATTTCTAGAATATCTGTCATTGGCTGTCTTTCACAGTTTTACATTTGTGGTATATTTACTGGTTCTGAATGTTTCCTGCTTACTGTGATGTCTTATGATCGATACTTGGCCATCTGTAACCCATTGCACTATGTCTCCATTATGAGTATACAACTTCGTTTTTATCTAGTTATGTGTTCCTGGGCTCTAGGCTTTTTTATGTCTCTAATTTACACAATTCCAATCTTCCTTTTAGAGTTTTGTGGCTGTGACATTATTGACAACATCTACTGTGACCTTGCTCCTATTCTTGAAGCATCATGTACAGACACATATATTATGGAAGTAGAGGTCATAGTGTTGTCATTTCCTACTGTTCTTGGACCATTTTTGTTTATCATTTCAACATATGTCAGAATTTTCCTCACCATAATCAAGATCTCCTCCACCACTGGGAGGAAAAAAGCCTTCTCCACCTGCAGTTCTCATCTCACAGTTGTGAGCACATATTATGGGATACTTTCAGCTAAATACACTGTTCCATCCAAGGGCCAGTTGTTCAATTTCAGTAAAGTCATGTCTCTGTTGTACACTGCAGTCACACCATTACTAAACCCAATCATCTATAGTCTTAGGAATCAGGAGATCAGGTCAGCTCTGAGTAAATGGATGTCTATTAGGAAATAAAGTTAAGGATAAGGTGTTCAAAGATGACAGTGGTTAACTCACAAGGCAATATGTTGTATTATTCATCAAACAAAGGAATTATGGGGCAAATCAAAGAGATATAAAAAATCCACAACATTCCATTGCTTTGTAATGCACTGGGGATCTTTCTAGTATTCAAAATGTTACAGTCTCCATTTAAATCATTGGGAATTTTCATTTTCCCTGTAGTGTAGCTGGTTTTCTCCACCATTGCTCCTCTTCCCTTTGATAAATAAAGTCAATAGTTACATAGCTAATGTGGTGGAAAAAGACACTAAAGTTCAACAAGTTCAACTTTTAATGTTGATGTTTCCTCTGCATGTTGCTTTTAACAACTGCATCAATCTATTTACATGTTATCATTTTTCAATATGTGAGTACAAGTGTAAGCCATGTAAATAATTGGATTTTTTTACTTACCTATAAATCCTTTTTTCTCAGTCCATTGAGGGATGCAGGGACCATGGTGTTAAGCAGCGTGCCTCCCACTTCCTAGCTGCTAACCCCTCCCCCTGCCCAACTGCCTTCAGTTTTCTTTTAGCAGGAAGGGAATAGCAGTACAACAGATCCACCGGGAAATGCAGTACATCCTCACCAACAAGTTTTCTGTGAGTGGGATGCCCTGCATCCTTCATTGGACTAAGAGAAAACGATTATCGTTACGTAAAAAAATGCCAGGAAACATGGATACATATCAAAGACACCTCAAAAAGTCGGAGGGAAGAAAACTAATGAGCGATAGCCTGTAGAACTTTATGCCGAAAACTAGCATCTTGAGATGCAAAAATGTTGACTTTGTAAAATTTTGTGAATGTGTGAACAGATGACAAAATTTCACAGAACCCACTGGGAAATAACGATCAGATGCAGTAATGCAATCAAATAAGGTTTATTAAAAAATGAAGAATCAAGCGGCAGTATAGTTAATGAACAGACCCGGGAGATGGTCTGCAGTGGTCAGAAAACAACGGGATAGTTGACTAAGCCACTGGGTTACTCAGGTAACAGGCGATACCAAGGACCAGAAGACTATAAGGTCAGTCAGCTGAACTAATGGTCAGTAGCACCAGGAGGTAGTCGGCCAAGACAACGGTCAAGCCCACGGAGGTAATAATCAAAGGCAATGGTCTATAGGCCAAGTGGGTAGTCAACCAATGCCAATGATCAATAGCCCAAGAAGGTAGTCATCCACTGCCAATGGTCAAGCCCAAGGAGGTAGCAACAGACAACTGGATAGCCCAAGATAATGGTGAACAAGCCAAGAGTCAGCCTAAGGGGGTAGTCAACCAAGCCAGGGGTCAATAACGGATAGCAAATGGAGAGTCACAGAGCACAATGCTAAATTATCCTCACAGGAACACTACAGAAGTGCAACTGATGCAGAGATCAGAGCGGTAGACAAGGAGCTGGTGTGTGGGTGGAGAAAGAAACCCCAGAGCTGGGTCTACCAGTAAGATGAGTGTGTGCTCACACTCTCGAGAGAAGTCCAAACCCAGAAGCAGTACTGCAGACTTCTCTCAGTTGCTGCCGGGCATGGAGGTTCAGATAGGGAGCTGTGACACAAAGTAGCTGCTTTGCGCAACAGGTCAACAGTAATTTGGTTCTTCGAGGCCCATGAAGTACTAATGGACCTAGTAGAATGATCTGTGATTCTAAAGGGAGCTGGAACATACATTAGTCTGTATGCTTGCCTGAAAACCTGTTTAAGCCCTGAACAAATGGTTGTCTTGGATGCTGGTCTGCCTTTCTTATGGACTATTGGAATCACAAACAAGTGTCTGAAGTGCTGAAGGATTGTGTGACTTGGACATAATGTCTTAAACATCTCACTACATCTAAAGTATGTAGAGCTTTCTCTTTAGAGTTAGAAGGATTAGGACACAAGGAAGGGAGAACCAGTTCATAGTTTATGTGGAAAGCAGAACCTAATTTATGTTGAAACTCTGGAACAGTCCTTAAACCACTTTATCTTGATGAAAGATAAGGTGTGGTGAAATACATGCAAAAAGAGTGGTAATAACTAATAGAAATGTACCTGTATATAATAAATGCATAATTCAATGGTTCGTCTATGAGCAGTATTTAATATAGAAGTAAAAATACAGATATTTACATTCAGAGTGCAATTCCTTCAAACTGTACTAGGCAAACTATTTCCCTTTTGAAACACCTTCTTTCATCAAGTTACCCACAATCAAACCCAATGTTACCTGATATTCCAAACTGTCCACCAAACAGAGGGGATGGGAAGGCAGGAAATGGGGGAGGAGGAGAAGACACAAGAGGAGAGACACAGCTTGGAATTTACAGGATCAGAAGAGAATTGACTTGAGCAGCTGTGTGCTCTATCATTTAACAACTTCCTAGCCCCGCCCCTTATTTCCTATTGGCTAAATGATATGTCACAAAACACACCCCCATCCATTTTCACCATGTGGACAGATCACCACATTCACCCACTTTTTCTCATCCTATGTTGTCCAGTTCCAAAGTGTCTTCCCCCAAGGCAGGGAAATACAGCGGGTGTGTAAAACCTTTTTGAGGTGAAAATTCACCCACCGTCCCTCAGGAACAATTCCCTCAGCGACATGAGCTTCCCTGCAAACTTCATAGGTTGGATACTTATTCTAACATCCATCTATAATTGCACAGTTCAGTACAAAATATACTCATATTTACAAGATTCTATGTTCAGGTCTTTGCTAAAAGGTCTCTACAGGACTGTGACCATGGTCTTTTCATGTTCGTATGGACGAATGAATGCGAGTCATCTGTCTCCCATCACTCTGTTTGGCATCAGTAGATTCCCTGCAGTTGAGGCCCAGGATATTCATTGAAATACACATCCCAGTCATGTTGCAACTACTCCAGAAATGGTTCCTTGTATTCCCAGTTCCCTTGGTTCTGGACCGCTATTGATGTTGTTCCAGACATCTTAAAGGAAGTGAACAAAATTAAAATCCCACCATACTGAAATATTTGAAAAACATGTCAATACAACTCTTTGGGAATGTGATTCAACTATACTTTATGGGTCTCTCATCATATCCTTACCATGTTATATGTTAAAAATACCTTCCTCCCACAAACTCCAAATACACTTTTTTGTGCATGCCAGAGCATGCCATTCACCCCCTTAATTTAAATTATTGTTCCCCATTTACTATTTGTTATAACTGCTCCATACAAGATCCCCCATTCCCAGATCTGTCCTGATTCTGATGGTAATCTGAACATAGTTCCTCCCCCTCTATCTCTCTTATACACATAATTCTTGCTCTCTATGAACATGCATTGTATGTAACAAATTTCCCTCTTTTCCCATTGTGATACAATGTATACTTAGTCCAGGGAGGAAGTTCCACCATTGTCCATCAATGAATTCCATCTTTATAATATATAATTAATGCTGTTAGAGAGAGAGAGAGAGAGAGAGACAACAGATGGAAACAAAAACTTATAGAGACAGAGGAACAAAATCAGAGAAAGAAACACATTACTTCCCTGGGATATGTGGCTTTATTTTGCGTTAAACCGCAAGGTTTATACCTACAACAGTGTTCACCATTCAATCCCTGTACACACGTATCTGAGAAAAAAATAAAGTTAGTATCCTGTCTCCCTGGAACCCATACATTACCTCCCTGGAATATGTGGCCTTTTTGTGAGTTCAGTCGCAAAGTTCACACCCACAACAGTGTCCATAATCCATCCTTGTATACACATACTCACCCACACAACTTTTATGTGCCCCCCAATTCCTAAAAACAATAAAACAATTTTATAATACAGACAAAATAACCAATTGCAATCTTACTGCACCCTCCCCTCACTATAACATTATGGGATTGATGAGAAATATAGACTGAAAGGGAAAAATAATTATAATTTAAGTTGTCTCTGAGACCACTGTCAAGTCATCCTACTTAAGGTGGTATAATTCTGCCTCAAGCCTGGTAACTTGCTCCCTTAAGAGATCATGTTCAATTTTTATTTTAGTGTAATCTCTTTCTAGATTTTCATGTTCTCTTTTCAGAGAAGAAAATGGTCTCCATGTCCCAAAATTGTCTTTCACACATCTATTATTATTTCCCTCACTGTGCACCCCAAAAAATTCCCTCATCTTTTATCCTCCAGTTTTCGCTATCTCTGTTTCCCTGTGGTGCGTCCAATCTCCGCTTTAGGGTCCTTACTGATGAGACTGTGCATACCCGTTCAGTATATGGGTGGTCAAGCCACCACTTATCTGCTCTCAGTAGTAACAGTTCTAAATCTGTGGGGGTTGGATCAAACAACCTCACAAATTCCTGACATTGCCTAGGAAGAGTGTCCAGAACCCTTGCTAAGACCTCCACGGATTTCAGGAGGGGTGACATGTCTGAGCTGGGGTTAGGGTAGAGGAAATAGGGGAGGGTGTTAGAAGAAGTAAGGTAGGGTGCATCTGAGAAGGTTATAAAAGCGGGTTACCAATTCCTGAAGTGTGGCAGAGCGGGTGAACCTGGAGAAGCAGCAGTTCCCTCCCTCCCTCCCTGTTTTATGGGTTTTGTATTGAAGATACTATTGTTCTGTTCATGTGTTAATTTAATTTTTAATGTTATTTTGTCACAGCTTGGTTGGCGGTTTGGGCCCTTGCCAATGTATAGAGTGGCAGTAAAATGGGGGAGGTTACAGGAGATGGTGGGCCAGCGGCCCATGTCTAAGGACATCCGGACCTTGTCGCGGGTTAGACGCTGGCCTCTTTGAGCTGCAATGACCAGCTAATAAGGTGCGGTTAAGGAAACAATTTGGGTGTTTGAAGTTTTGGCTCAAAAAGGTGGATAGGCTGGGTTAGATGGACATTGGCAAGGGCTTAAGGTTGGAGGTAACTGTTAAAATGTTAATTTATTATAATGGTTTTATATAATAAATCTGCGGCCTAATTCAAACCCAAGAAGGTGTGTAGCATATTTCTTGGACCTATACCCCATACTCAGGACATGTGTGCCAGCCAGCCCTGTGACATTGGTAGCTGTGGCTGACGCAGGGTACACAGGAACAAAACCCTTTGTGCCACCCCACGAGGTCCCTCTGTTGACATCATGGTAATCTGACTTACCTCTTTCTCTATATTATTTATTTAAAAATGAGTCTCTGTATTCTCCCTGCCTGATCAGACACACTTGCACTGAAGCCAATCTGCTAGCTATAGGACCCAGAGCCTGTTTTAACAACTCACTCCACTCCTTAAAGTGGAGCCCTCCATTATTGGCTCTTTCCACCCCTCTCTGGAACCAGCGGGTAAAATCATTAAAGCTAGAAGTTGGCATAGCACTCCACCATTTTTGGAAGTTGTCCATGTCCCCAATGGACATGGGACGTGTCTGCATGGTAAACCCTGTGGACATCTGTCTTGCGTTAAATATTTCAGAAATTATGACAGGTGCTTGCTGCATATAACCTGGATTTGCTGGGCTATTGTCTTGCTTAAAACCCTGTGATGGTCCCCTACCTTTTGCCCCCAATGAGTTCAAAGCTGGGTACATCTTTGGACTGTCATTACATACCACCTCCTGTTCTTCCTCTACTTTATTATTTCCGCATTCAATTACAGTATCCTGTAGTTCATTAATTGTAACTTGATATTTATTACACTTTTCTTCCATCTGTTTCAACTCAGTTTTTAAGTTGCCAACCATAGTGGGTTTTCTCAGGCAGCTGACTTCAGAAAATCATTATATTCATGGGCTTGAGATAACTTCTCTGTTAAATGTACATTAATATCCCTTAACTCTTGTACAATATCCACTCCACCACCAATTGCTATTACAACTGCCTGTACCACCATGACTTTTCGCTTATTTGAATTCTATTCCTTACTAGTTACCACTTGAGTCAGAACATTCAAAAAAACCCTCAAATTTGCCACATATTGGGTCTGTGGGATCAGGGAGTACATTTGGGCCATTATGTCTAAAGATATTATCCCTGAAATAATCACGTACTTCAGTAGAGAAATAGATGGCTCCTGAAAAAGACATCTTAAATAGTGATGAGCGAGCACCCCAATGCTCGGGTGTTCGGGTGCTCTGACCGAGCGCCCCCGGAGGCTCGAGTGCTCGGCCGAGCACCCGAGCCCCATTGAAGTCAATGGGAGGACTCGAGCATTACACCAGGCACCCCCTGCTCTGATGAGGGGAGGGTGCCTGGTCCATAGGAAAAGGGCAGAAAAGGATGGAAACACCACAGAAATGGTTCAGGGACAGCATAGGGAGGATGTCTGGATGCATCTTGGACTCCAACATCGCTGCTGGGAACGATCTTTCGCCGGTAGTACGCCATTTCTACAGACTGACCGTAAAACACACAAAAAGGAAAATAAAAACGACTTTAGGCGAAAAATTGTTACCAAACAGTATTTGCTGTATATTTACTTGTATATCATCTGCAAATTCTCCCAAAAATTTCCTCGATTTTTCTGAACTGAGGCCATGATTAAGAGGGAAACGTGCGCAGAGGCAAATTCTCCCAAAATTTTCCTAGATTTTTCTGAACTGAGGCCATGATTAAGAGGGAAACGTGCGCAAAGGCAAATTCTCCCAAAAATTTCCTCGATTTTTCTGAACTGGGGCCATGATTAAGAGGGAAACGTGCGCTGAGCCGACCATCTAAAACATTATGGGTGAGGGTCTGCTGCGGAGCTGACCATCCTAAACATTATATGCGAACGCCCGCTAGTGAGCTGACGCTATAAAACATTATATGAGAGGGCCCGCTAGAGAGCTGACCCAATAAAACATTATATGAGAAGGCCCGCTGGTGAGCTGACCTATACAAAAAGTTGTCAAACAGGGCCCGCTGGTGAGCTGGCCCTATATAAAAATTATATCACAGGGCCCGCTGGTGAGCTGGCCCTATATAAAAATTATAGCACAGGGCATATGGAAGAGGAGGAGGAGGATGAGAAGATTAAGAGTCAACCATATACCCGTTTTATGGGTGGAAGGGGTGAATGGGAATACAGAGTATTCACATCATTGTAAATAACATATATAAAGTGAGTTTATGTTCCCCCGGGGCTTTCCTCCAGTGGAGTGGAGAAGTCAGGGGAAATCCAGGCCTTGTTCATTTTTATAAGTGTCAACCTATCAGCATTGTCGGTGGAAAGGCGGATACGCTTATCTGTTATGATGCCACCAGCAGCACTAAATACCCGCTCAGACAGAACGCTGGCGGCAGGGCAGGCCAGCACCTCCAAGGCGTAGAGTGCCAGTTCATACCACGTGTCCAGCTTGGACACCCAGTAGTTGTAAGGCACAGAGGGATCATTGAGGACGCTGACACGGTCTGCTACGTACTCCTTCATCATCTTCCAAAACTTTTCCCTCCTTGTGACACTAGGCTGCGCATCAGGGTGAGGGTGCTGGCGGGGTGTCATGAAGGTGTCCCACGCCTTGGAGAGTGTTGCCCTGCCTTTCTCGGAACTGCTGTGTGCTCCCCTTTTCTCCCCTTCTCGGTTGGCAAAGGTAGCACGTACTCTGCCGCCAGCGTTGTCAGATGGAAAATTTTGGAGCAATTTTTCAACAAGAACCTTCTGGTATTGCACCATTTTGCTTGTCCTCTCCACCGGAGGAATGAGAGATGAGAAATTCTCTTTGTAGCGGGGGTCCAGAAGGGTGAACACCCAGTAATCCGTGTTGTCTAAAATGCGTATAACGCGTGGGTCACGGGAAAGGCAGCCTAACATAAAGTCAGCCATGTGTGCCAGAGTACCAACAGTCAAGATTTCGCTGTCCTCACCAGGAGGATGACTCTCAATCTCCTCATCCTCTTCCTCCTCTTCTGCCCACCCACGCTGAAGAGATGGAACTAAAGTTCCATGGCTACCCTCTGTAGCGGAGGCAACCGTGTCTTCCTCCTCCTCCTCCTCCTCCGCCTCCTCCAATTGTCGCTGAGAAGACGAAGTGAGGGTGCTCTGGCTATCACCTTGTGTAAGCTCTTCCTCCCGCATTTCCACCTCTTCCACATGCAAAGCGTCAGTTTTAATTGTGAGCAGCGAGCGTTTCAGTAGACACAGAAGTGGGATGGTTACACTGATAATAGCGTTATCGCCGCTCACCATCTGTGTCGATTCCTCAAAATTGTGTAAAACCTCACAGAGGTCTGACATCCATTCCCACTCCTCACTTCTGATTACAGGAAGTTGAACGGAGAGGCGACGACCGTGTAACAGCTGGTACTCCACTACTGCCCTCTGCTGCTCACAAAGCCGGGCCAACATGTGGAAGGTGGAGTTCCAGCGCGTGCTCACGTCACACAGCAGCCGGTGAGCTGGCAATTGTAAGCGCTGCTGCAGCTTCAACAGGCCGGCCGAAGCTGTAGATGACTTACGGAAATGTGCACACACGCGGCGCACCTTGGTCAAGAGATCATGCACATTGGGGTAGGTTTTTAGAAATCGCTGAACCACTAAATTAAATACATGCGCTAGGCATGGTACGTGTGTGAGCTTGCCGAGCTCCAAAGCCGCCACCAAGTTACGCCCATTATCACACACAACCATGCCTGGTTGCAGGTTGAGTGGCGAGAGCCACTGCTCGGTCTGGTGACTAATCCCCTGCAACAGCTCTGAGGCCGTGTGCTGTTTGTCCCCAAGGCAGATCAGCTTCAGCACGGCCTGTTGATGCTTCCCCACTGCAGTGCTACACTGCTTCCAGCTACTGGCTGATGGGGGAGTGGCGCTGCGTGTAGAGAATTCGGAGGTGGAAACGGAGGAGGAGGAGCCAATAACGTAGGTGCTGGCGGAAACCCTGATGGAGGTAGGGCCCGCTATCCTCGGCGTGGGTAGCACCCGTGCCATCCCAGGGTCCGAGTCGCTCCCAGCCTCCACGACATTCACCCAGTGTGCCGTCAGGGAAATGTAGCGTCCCTGGCCACAAGCACTTGTCCATGTGTCAGTCGTTAAGTGGACCTTCCCAGTAACTGCGTTGGTCAGGGCACGGGTGATGTTACGGGACACATGGTGGTGTAATGCGGGGATGACACACCGGGAAAAGTAGTGGCGGCTGGGGACCGCGTACCGAGGGACAGCTGCTGCCATCAGGCTGCGGAAGGACTCAGTGTCCACAAGCCTAAATGGCATCATTTCGATGGCCAGTAATTTGGAAAGGTGTGAGGTTAGTGCTATGGCCTGTGGGTGGGTGGCTGGGTATTTTCGCTTGCGCTCAAATGCCTGGGGTAACGACATTTGGACGCTGTGCTGGGACAGGGAAGTGGATGTGGTCGCTGATGGTGCTTCAGATGGTACAGGTGCAGGGCGGGAGGTATGCGGGCCTGCGCCTTCGACAGGCGATTGGCCGGAACCGAAAACAGGGGAAG
The DNA here is from genome assembly GCA_037306005.1 of Rhinophrynus dorsalis. NCBI lineage: Eukaryota > Metazoa > Chordata > Amphibia > Anura > Rhinophrynidae > Rhinophrynus > Rhinophrynus dorsalis. The sequence continues at coordinate 551,221,567 of CM074721.1, read as the reverse complement.
AGGAGGCAGTGGTGTGGCCTGCAGACACAGATGGGCGATCCAGGCGTTCCTCCCACTTATTACGGTGCTTGGATGCCATGTGTCGGATCATGCTGGTGGTGGTGAGGTTTCTAGTGTTCATGCCTCGGCTCATTCTGGTGTGGCACAGGTTGCAAACTACAATTCTTTTGTCGTCCGCACTTTCCTTAAAAAAACGCCATACCGCGGAACACCTACCCCTTGGCAAGGGAGATTTACGCAAGGGGGTGCTCCGTGGAACATTTGCGGGCCGGTTTGGTGCGGTCCGCCTTCTTTCTGTAGCCACACCACTGCCTCTTCCAGCCTGTTGCGGTGCTGCAGATGGCTCACCCTCAGGACTGCTGTCATCGCTCGGCTCTACACCTTCCCAGGTGGGGTCAGTCACCTCATCGTCCACCAAGTCCTCGTCCACTTCCTCACTCTGATCATCCTCCTCATGTCTTGATCCCACCACATAGTCATTGACAACTGTATAACATTCTCCTCAACAAGGTCTTGAGACAGTAATAGTGGTTGATTTAATGGCAACTGTGTCTCATCATCATCATCATCATCCACTACTTCCTTTGACCTTAAATGCCGTTCACATCTGTCATCTTCTTGTGATTGGGTACCCTCTAGAGGTTGTGAATCAGGGCACAAGATGTCATGTTCCTCTGCAAGCGTGCTTGGAGAGAGGGTCAAATGAAGGATTGGTGATGAGACGAGCTCCTCACTATATCCCAGTGTGGGATCACTTCTTTGACCAGACCGTGTATGGTGGGAGGAAGGATGATCAGAGTGAGGATTATGTTGACCAGACTCTTGGCTACTGAGAGTGGACTTGGTGGAAGACAGGGTGGTGCTTAACCGACTGGAAGCAGTATCAGCTGACATCCAACCGACCACCTGTTCGCAGTGGTCGGACCTCGAGAGTGATGTCCTGCGACGCCCTGTAAAATGAGACATGAAGCTAGGTATGGTGGATGTCTTTCTTTCTTGTGCTCTGGCACCAGGCACAGTTTCTCCGCGTCCTGACCCGCGCCCTGAACTATCAGGATCACGTCCACTTCCCCGTCCCTTTTTACCCGCCTTCTTCATCTTACACGGAATATGTGACTTTGATATTTGAGTTTGAAGACTTAACAGTATTTCTTCCTATTCTGCAACTGTGCAGAGTACACAGAATAGGCTGATAAACTGCGGTGACGCACACTGAATGGAATATGTGACTTTGATATTTTAGTTTGAAGACTTAACAGTATTTCTTCCTATTCTGCAACTGTGCAGAGTACACAGAATAGGCTGCTAAACTGCGGTGACGCACACTGAATGGAATATGTGACTTTGATATTTTAGTTTGAAGACTTAACAGTATTTCTTCCTATTCTGCAACTGTGCAGAGTACACAGAATAGGCTGCTAAACTGCGGTGACGCACACTGAATGGAATATGTGACTTTGATATTTTAGTTTGAAGACTTAACAGTATTTCTTCCTATTCTGCAACTGTGCAGAGTACACAGAATAGGCTGCTAAACTGCGGTGACGCACACTGAATGGAATATGTGACTTTGATATTTTAGTTTGAAGACTTAACAGTATTTCTTCCTATTCTGCAACTGTGCGGAGTACACAGAATAGGTTGCTAAACTGCGGTGACGCACACTGAATGGAATATGTGACTTTGATATTTTAGTTTGAAGACTTAACAGTATTTCTTCCTATTCTGCAACTGTGCAGAGTACACAGAATAGGCTGCTAAACTGCGGTGACGCACACTGAATGGAATATGTGACTTTGATATTTTAGTTTGAAGACTTAACAGTATTTCTTCCTATTCTGCAACTGTGCAGAGTACACAGAATAGGCTGCTAAACTGCGGTGACGCACACTGAATGGAATATGTGACTTTGATATTTTAGTTTGAAGACTTAACAGTATTTCTTCCTATTCTGCAACTGTGCAGAGTACACAGAATAGGCTGCTAAACTGCGGCGAAGCACACTGAATGGAATATGTGACTTTGATATTTGAGTTTGAAGACTTAACAGTATTTCTTCCTATTCTGCAACTGTGCAGAGTACACAGAATAGGCTGCTAAACTGCGGCGAAGCACACTGAATGGAATATATGACTTTGATATTTTAGTTTGAAGACTTAACAGTATTTCTTCCTATTCTGCAACTGTGCAGAGTACACAGAATAGGCTGCTAAACTGCGGCGAAGCACACTGAATGGAATATGTGACTTTGATATTTGAGTTTGAAGACTTAACAGTATTTCTTCCTATTCTGCAACTGTGCAGAGTACACAGAATAGGCTGCTAAACTGCGGCGAAGCACACTGAATGGAATATGTGACTTTGATATTTGAGTTTGAAGACTTAACAGTATTTCTTCCTATTCTGCAACTGTGCAGAGTACACAGAATAGGCTGCTAAACTGCGGCGAAGCACACTGAATGGAATATGTGACTTTGATATTTGAGTTTGAAGACTTAACAGTATTTCTTCCTATTCTGCAACTGTGCAGAGTACACAGAATAGACTGCTAAACTGCGGTGACGCACACTGAATGGAATATGTGACTTTGATATTTTAGTTTGAAGACTTAACAGTATTTCTTCCTATTCTGCAACTGTGCAGAGTACACAGAATAGGCTGCTAAACTGCGGTGACGCACACTGAATGGAATATGTGACTTTGATATTTTAGTTTGAAGACTTAACAGTATTTCTTCCTATTCTGCAACTGTGCAGAGTACACAGAATATGCTGCTAAACTGCGGTGACGCACACTGAATGGAATATGTGACTTTGATATTTTAGTTTGAAGACTTAACAGAATGTGCTCTAATCTGCAACTTTGCACTCTAAACAGAATGTGCTCTAATCTGCAACTTTGCACACTAAACAGAATGTGCTCTAATCTGCAACTTTGCACACTAAACAGAATATATGAAATTTTTTTTTTTTTGTTTTTTTCCCCCCACACAAAATAAACTGCTGCCCCCACACACAGTAGTCCTAAAAAGGACTTTTGGTTCTTTTTTTTTCACAAATTTGCTTTTTTTCTCCCTACACTGACTTTCCCTTCCTATCCTCATCTCTCCCTGGCTAAGACTGAGCCGAACTCGCTGGTCAGGTGCTATACAGCACCCGACCACGGGTTCTGGCCAGCCAATCAGTGTAATGCCAGCAGCCAACATGGCTGCTGGCATTACACTGATGTCAGAGCCTCCCTGCACGTTTATTGGCTGCGCAGCAGCCGCAAAACGTGCGGGGAGGAGACCCGAACATGGCGGGCGAGCACATGCGGTACTCGTACGAGTACCGCCATGTTCCGAGCAGAGCGATGCTCGAGCCGATCCGAGCATCGGCCGAGCATGCTCGCTCAACACTAATCTTAAACCCTGTGATATTTCCTACAATCTTTGTTAATAAAATAATATACTTTTAAACAAGCAACCTATTTACCAACACACTTGAAGAGCCACAAGACAAAGCTAAAATGGCCACCGGTTAACAAACAATGTCTAACAAGAAACTGCCCATTCACACTTTTCCTTTTAACAAAGTAATATTTATGTCTTAAACCCAACGGACAATTAGCAGACAACAAAATGTGGTCAATTGTAATCTATCCATTCAGTGTATTTTAACAAAATAACATTTGCTCTCTCAGAAGACACAGTTAAAGCCAAAAAGCAAAAAAAAAAAAACTTATGATCAGTGACAAGGGAGTACCTACATGGGTGTGCCCCTTGGAAACTGCTTTACACATGCAAATGAACAACGCTAGACACAGAAGAGGCCTCCTTTAATAATAGGGTTGCTGTAACTTCCCCCACAGATAAACACAGCTATTTATCCTTTTAAGCAGAAAAGTAAAAAGGACAAAGAAACAAAATACCAGTTTCACCTAAAAACCAACACCAGTTATAACAACAAAATGTCTACTGCTGAAAATGGCTTTCGCCCCACAGAATTAATGGCAGCAATGGAGAGGAAGCCACATCCAGATACAGCTAACAATTTACCCAGTTCATCCTTAAAGACTATACCTTTAAAGCGATAGTAATGTTGAATTATTCAAGTAAAATTGAGTCTTCTCTATTCTTTTTTATAAAGATGTGTATCAAGAAAACGTTATTAAACTCTGCCGTTTTTCATTTACAGTCTAATAAAGTTTCCCCCTCCCGCCCCTTCAACTTACTTCTGCAGCCTCCCCTCAGATTTGAATCCGGTCCGCGGACCGGACGTGCTGCATTGAGGGACAATCTTTCCGCTTTCAGTATAAGGGAAAGCTTGCCCCATTGATGAAGGAGGGCAGGTTTTTCCTTATGCTGGAAGAAGATTGTCACTCGTCGCATTCTGTCCAGGCTGGCTTGCTGAGGCTGCTGAGGTAAGTGGAAGGGACGGGAGGGGGAAACTTTATTAGACTGTAAATGAAAAACGGCAGCGTTTAATAACGTTTTCTTGCTACACATCGTTATAAAAAAGAATAGAGAAGTAAGTAAGGGCGTCAGCTACAGTTTTACTGGGGTTACTCACATTCCTAGTCTAATTAGGGATTATCCAATCAGATAATACTGATGATGTCACTGTATAATGAGATGGCTCTTTATCTAACCAGACTAGGCTAGGCGGAGTTCTGATAAGAAAATCTTTTAATCTTTTACCATGCTAGCCTTGTAGCGAAAGAGTGTTATCCAGTGCTATGTATTGGACAACACTCTGTCACATCAGGCGTTAAAGGGCCATTGGACTCAATACGGGTCCTGTACTGTGCTAGAGATGAAAAGAGCAGCAGAGGGGTGGATGTACAGTGGTATTTTTACACAACGTAGAGGTCATGAAACGTAGACCAGATCTCCAGGGACACCATGCTGACCTGTGAATGTGCAGAGATATGTGCCCCTGACATGGATACACACATTACTTCCATGGAGCTCTCAGAACATACTTGTTGATGTGTGTATTCATGTCAGGGGCACATATCCATAGGACTGGTGGCACATTTCCTTAGTTCTCCACATAATGGGTTACAGACGAGTATACAACACATTATAAAGCAATGGTTTGTGTACACACCTGCAACTAAAAAGATTGAGGGGATTATAAAGTCAAAATTGTTGTTACTTGATGATCAGTTTGAGTCTGCTGCTCAAAATTCTGTCCTCTTGTCCCACAGACATCCATAGTATGATCCATCCTTGAACTGAAGATCTTCCATGTGATTGGATTGATGTCTTGACAACACCTTTATGAAGCTCACTCCTTGCTGTTTCAATGATTTTGTTGGTGATGCAATGTTTGACTTGAGGTTCACAGCAACCTCTACTGGAACATTCTCATATAGACACAGAAAACACAAATTCATGTGTGTACTAACCTGTACAGTTAGGATGCTCATGTACAGAGTTGTCAAACCTTGTGGACAACACATGAGCAGGACAGTAGTGTTACTAAACTAGCAATATTTAGTTTCAAAGTACATTTAGTGTTCTCATACAAGTATTTAATGCATATAGGCAATATACCCAGAAAACACATGTATGTTCTAATGTACTTTGAGACACAATAAAGAAGAGCCATCACTATTCAATCTGTGTCTGTATGAAGAAATGTTGGATTACACATTTGTCAATGCGTAAACACACTCAAGGCTAGAGTATCTCCCATACATGGGAAAGCATGACCCACATCACAGGAGTCCACTACTTGTTTGCCAGTGAGTTGTCTCTGTGATGTATTTTTGCAAGAGATGATGGCAGTGATACACTAATGTGTTTTGGAAGTGATAAAGAGGTGACACAGGGGACATACTTCCACTGTGATTTAATGCCCACAGTTTATGTGTTGCTCAATATAATCAATGTTCTGAGATTGGTTCACTTTGACATATCTCAGTACATGGGCTACATCAACAAACAACCAGACTAAGTGGACAAATGTTATCACTTGTGCACAATAAGAGTTTGAATCCAAGACTATATTGATGCATGTTCCATCTGCCCTGCTTGTTATTTCACTGCTAAGTCACATTGCTGTTTGTTTGGTTATCCCCTTAAACACAACAATTGATGTAGACGAATGTTCAGTGTTGCACCATTTGTTGTGCTAAGGGATATGTTTTGATGTTCAAATTCAACACACAATATCACCATATAACACTGTTTTTTAATATGGCTGTAGGATGTATTGGCAGTTGAATTTGTACAACGATGTGTGTGTGAACCCATTTTGTAACATCCCACAAACATTTTACCTAGGCATAAGTTGTGTTCACTGCATTGTTTGGCAATGCATTGGAGACAACTCTGCCACCCAATCTATAACCAAATACAAAGCAGATCAGACAGGATTCAAAAGCAGAATGTTCCTTTATTCAGGGGGAATGGAACATGTTGGGCATTTTATTTTTATTATGTTTTCTTTGGGGGGGGCCCTTAGACTGTGTGCCAGAAGTGGATGCCCTGGATGATCTCCTGGTCACTCTTTGACCCCTAGGTGTGGGTTCAGGGGTCACATTCAAGGGGGAGGTGGGTGCAGTGGACCCCTCTGTGAAAAGCAGGTTCTCCCTCTGCTTTCTCATCTCCACCAGTACCTGTGCAAACTTGTCCATCACCCCCGTGTGGAGCTGATGGAGTTGAGTGTTGATCCTCATGACCTCCAACTCCAGGGCATGGATCCTTGCCTCAATTCTGTTTGTGTTTCTCCAGGATTCCCTATGGCTCCTGGTGATTTCAACATTGGTGCAGTGGCTTGACCGACGTAGTCTCCTTTGCAGGGCCATACACTCCGCCTCCATCCCTGTGGGGAATTCACTGCTGGAGATGGTTGTGCCTGGTGACTCTGCTGCTGCTTTGTCCTCCTCAGCTGCTGCTGTGTCCACCATATCTGGTTTTGTGTCCTCCTCAGCTGGTGCTGTGTCATCCTCAGCTGGTGCTGTGTCCTACTCAGCTGGTGCTGTGTGTGCTGCAGATGGGTATATGCCCACCACATCAATGGACTCATTGCTGCCCACTGATGTCAGTGCTGGTGGAGGTGGTGGAGTAAACAGGTCCCTCGGCATAGGGTGCTGTGGCTTCCCAAGCAGGCCCAGGTGTTGGTAGTCGAGTGGCCAAGGGTCATACTTTGGCCATTGGTATGTGCTTGGCCCCTACCTGGGATCATACCTGGGGCCAATTTAGAGACTTACTGGAATAAAATCCCAGATATAGATCACTATAATTTAATTATCTACCTATTACAAATATTGCATAACTTCTGAATAAAACATATAAATTGCAATTGCAAGTCAATCATAGATTATACCAAGAATATACATAGAATCAATCCAATAATATATGCCTAGACTGTATACCAACTTCATGCACCATATATCATAAACAAGACTATAGCAATCCTATGTAAATCCTGTAGGGTACTACAAGGGTTAATCCACTTATTAAGATAGGGTGCTTCACCCAAGATGGCAGCTTCTTTTGTCTAGTAAATGTTTGAAAGAAACTTTCACTTTACAAACATTAGGCCTAGTAAACACACAAAGACATCCAAATAAACACCACTAATAAATAGACAAATAGAGGTTAAAGGGTTAATAAATGAATTCATATTAGCTATTATAACATTTCCAGAAACACAAAATATTATTCTAGAAATACCAAGAATTATATTAACTAATTTATAAACTAAGCTATATATCTATGTTACACTTATCTGGCAAAATATAACAATTTACTAATAGTAAATAAATTCTGCTTAACTTCAGAGTCTCTAGAGCTAATATAGCTTATTATAATTGATCTCAAATGTTTGGCCAGTTCAATTAAGACAATTATAAGAAAATCGGGTTTCTTCAAATATAGAAGATATAAATATTTAATTCTGAACTTTTCCAGAATTTAAATAAAGAAAATATATAGTTAACAATCCATTAAGTGTTTCTTTGTATCTCTCAGCTAGTTACACAGAGCAGGAATTGAAGATCCAGGAACCAAGAGGAAAAAGCCCTCTAACATAGTATTTTATATGGTCAAATCAGTCTTATCAGCACTCCCCACCCATCCCCTCTGATTGGACAGAGATCAATCTCATTATACAGTGATGTCACCAGTAGTACCTGATTGGGTGAAGCATTAGTAATAACACAACATAATCTATAGATGGCACTCTTACTCTACATTAAAATTCACCTATGATCAAATGATGTTTGTAAGAGGTCATTAAATGTCACATAAATATGCCATCCTCTCAGACGTTCTCATAGGGGAGTCTGTCTTTGTTTTAGACTTTTGAGATTTTCTCATAAGATAATAATACTGCTTGAGACTGTGGTTGTCTGCAGTTAATCATATATCTCCATAACTGACATTCAGTTATTTTCACCCCCTGACTTGAATCAAAGGGCCATTGTCTTCACATGAGATCATTTACACACATCTTAAAACAGAATTTCAGAGAATTTGGTTTATAAGAAAAATTTATCATTTCCTCCCCACCATGGAAATGTCTCTGACAGTGCCCTGATCCTACAGAGTTAGAGAAACCTGATCTTGTCCCCATCAAATAAACACTACTTTCATGAGAAGTTCTGGAGCTGCTGTGAATAATGGCTGCCACTTTGTGAGGTAAAGTGTGCGCTTGTCTCTAGCGTGCACCAAAATTCATCTGAGGAGAAGGAAACCAGCAATGCAAGCAATACTACATAGTGTTCTGTGTGGAGATCACAGAGCAATATACAGTAAAATAAATGACATATTAATTAACGAAAAAATAAATGAATAAAGAATAATAACAAATAATAAAGTAAATATTTAAGTAAAAAAATATATTTTATCTAAATAAAATTGAGTAAATAATAAAAATAAATCTAAGTCAGTAAATAAACCTGTGTATGTCTTACAAAGATCACCTGCTAACTATAAAGATTCTCTCTCTCTCTGCCAAAGGCTGAGCTTGGGCCTCTATGATTAAGATTATAAACTGTTCCAAAGGAAGGAAGCTACAAATGAAAGAGTTAATTAAGGGGTCTTTCCTCACAAAATGAAGGCCCTCGGAAGAGTTCAAGAGAAATGTAAATGAATATAATAACTAACTAACCATGTTTTCTCAGGAGAAGAGTTGCTCTGGACCTCCTTGAGTGACACACTAAAAATCTGAAGGCAAGTGGGCAGGGGGGAGGGGTTAGAAGCTAGGATGTGGGAGGAGTTTTGCTTATAGTGCTATTCCTCCTATAAGCATGCTGCTTCACCCCATGGTCCCTGTATCCATCATTGATGCTAGAGAAATGTTATTTCCTTGTGCTAAATTCTGTGTTTTTCATTCTACTTAGGGAAGAATGCAATGATTATATAATATCATTATTCTTATGAAACATGCAGTTTTTCAAGACGCAAAACTAGACTTCTGAATTGGGCTAGTTTTTCCAGAAGCTTTATTCAAGTCTTGCAGTCTGGAACATGAAATATTAGATAATACAAACAAAACAATGCACTTTCCCTTAGTGCAATAAACAGGTCTTAAAGGGATAGTAATGTTTCACAATAAAAGCAGCTGCAATTAATCGTCATAGTATTTGGTCCATGGACAGTGTTATTTTAATACTGTCTGAGTTGTAGTTCAAGAGTAGTTGTATGATAAAGTATCCCCCTCCCACCCCTTTTACTTAGTGTAAGCCACCTCCCCTCAGATGTGGAAACTGGTCTTTTGACCAGACAGATCACAGCAAGGGACAATCTTCTTACTGTGATTATAAGGAAAACCATGCCCCCTTTTCAGGTTTTTCCTTAAGTACTCTGAAGATTGTCCCTCTCTCAAATCCATCCGGACAGTCTTGCTGTTCTGAGGTGAGCAGTGTTACATCAGTAAAATGGGAGGGTGGGTTATTCTTTATCATTCAATTACTCTTGAAATACATCCCTGGCAATTTTGAAATAGCACTCTCTATGGCCAAATACTATGAAGATTCATTGGAACTGCTTTTATTGTGAAACATTACTATCCTTTTAAGCAAAATCAAAGTCTCTCAACCAAAGACCTAGACTCTAGTTTATCCTAAAGAATTCTGTGGAGGGGGTATTTGCCAAATACAATCTTACCAAGATACTATTCCGATATGGAAAATCACCTTCTTGCAAGTCCACTTTAAGTAGAGTTGAATGTACGATTTTCAAATCGTTTAGGGTAGCTAAGAATAAAGACATAAAAGGTATCAGAATTTCAACCTGTAGAATATCAAATGCCAGTCTATTTTTGGAAAGAGTCTGGTTCAAACTTGGAAGGATTAAAATATAATCAAAACACAAGACACTTTTATTAACTCTGATTAGCAGACAGTTGCATAGAAGGACTATTATCATTTATCTCAGTAATCATTACTATATGTGAGCCATTGTCTAATGCTTCCAAAAAAGTATATGGTATCGGGATGCGGGTTACAGTGATAGGGCAATCTAAACCAGTACCATTGGTTCCACAGGGCAAATGATTTGTAACATTAACACACATTAGGAAGCCTAGGTCTTGGAAATTACTGACACTGAGATAAATATACTCATCACATTCCAATGATATATAATGATAAGGTTGTTGTGTTTGAACTAAGGCTAAATCACCTGGAAAGATTATTAAATGTCCTATATTTTCTGTGGCCCAATTGATAGTATAGACATTAAAACGTACAATTAATTCATAATAAACAAAATAATTCTATTTACAACCTTCAAGTTTTTTTTACATGTCTGTATCTGAGTTCATTTGCGTAATAAATATTCTTTTGAAATATGAGTCATAATTTCAGATTGCTTAGCTATTAACCCAAGTTAACACAAGTTTATACTTAAAAGGCCTCTGTTTTCATATTTTGTAAAGTTAATCTCATTGCAGTCAACTTGTTAAGTAATATAGTAAATGTAATTCTTATTTAGAGAGGTTAAATCTGAATTTTCAGTTGACATGAAGGTAACCACATAATTTCTTAATACTAATATTCATTTCCTGAGTTCTTCATCATTAGAATAGGATAACTGACAAATCATGGTCATTGCATCACTAAACAAGTGTCCTGTAGTTATTAATTTTCTAAAAACACCTTTTTATTTTTCATATTCATAATTGGTAACTATATCATTGTTAATGTAAGTTACATTCATAACAGTATTGCTGGTTTTCCATATGGCTTCAGTATATGGCAAATTAGCTATATTAGTTTCTACACAATGAGTAAAGTCACAAGGCATACCAACAGGGATGATCATGCCATTCATTTTGTCTCTTACACCTTTTATTACCACATCAACTCTATGAGTTGCATTATCAGATAAAGATTACTGGAACAGGGAGTACTCTGCTTTAATAGTTTGTTGTTGTTGTATATACCAAATCCATGCAGTGCAATGTAATTTAGGTAAACTTGGTCAGTTTGCTTTGGATGCCACTTAAAAGAAATTCCAGGAATATCTTCAGCATACCATGAACAGGCTTTAAATTGATATATATGAGAGGGAATGCCTGGATTACATATAACTTACTATATCAGTTTCTCTTTGCTTATATTGCAAAATGTATCTCTGTCTTTACATGAGTTGCTATAGTAAGAGGAAAAGAGAAAAGCTGTAGATCTTGGTTGTATACGGGCGTACCATGCAGATAGACTGTGAAACATATTTCCAGTGCCTTTAGAATTCTATTCAACAGGTATAGATTGTTCTATTAGTGTTGCTGTATTCCTACATAATAATTCCACTTTCATTTTGGTTAATATTTCATTATATACTTCATCTTCAATGTCACTTTTCCACCAATCAGAATAAAGGGCACTGGAACAGAATATAGCTCCAGTATGTGGACTTACTCCTCCAGGAAAGTGATATTCTTCCTCTTCAGCATCTTCCCAGAGGTTCATCTTTGAAACATTCCTTCTAATGGAAAAGTAGCCTTTTATGTATTCTGTCCTGTGTTTAGGTAGAAAATGTGGTATTCTTTATATCTTACTTTGTTCTGGGTGGTGCCAATGTGTGGACATTGATCAGCCTTAATTTCTTTTGCTGGCAATAACTGTGTTGTTGAAAGTCAACATAATACTCACATTTAAAGAATGAATGGCACATCATTTTGTTCTTGGAGTGCTCATGTATCACGGTGCCCGTGATTCTGCCTGAGCGACATTCTTGCTTCCGGGTTTGCTTTGGCTGCTTCTTATTGGCTCTGGGTTTTCAACCCCTCCCAGGGCTTGCTTTTATATACGCCCTCCTGTCACTATGCCGGTGCCCTTTTGTGGTGTTCCTGACCAGACGTTTGTTGCTGTGTTCCTGTTCCGTGTATGATCCGGTTTCGTCTGACCTTGCTCCTGTATTCATTGCCCGTATTGTTTTGACCCGGCTTGCCTGACTACGATTCCGTGACTGATTTGGCTGACTCTGTGTACCGTTCCAGGCTTGGCTGACTACTGCTCTCTGTGTACCGATCCAGGCTTTGGCTGACTACCGCTCTCTGTGTACTGATCCAGGCTTTGGCTGACTACCGCTCTCTGTGCACCGATTTTGGCTTTGGCTGACTACCGCTCTCTGTGCACCGATTTTGGCTTTGGCTGACTACCGCTGTCTGTGTCCAACCGAGGCATTGGCTACTCGCCTAGCGTCAGCTTTTCACTAGTGCATCTGTTGCCTCAGTCTCGTGTATATTGCCTTTGCCTTACGGGTTTGCCTTACGGTTGCCTGTCAGTCTGCTCTTATCCGTTGCCTCCGGTTACGCTCTTAGGTCAGTGCTTCACTGTTTACCCCGGTTACAGTCTATTCTACCTTGCCTCAGTGGGTACTTGTGGTTGCACGACCTGTCCATTTGCACCTACCAGCTGTCTCAGGTTGTGTTGCTGGACCACTGCTCTCATTATTGCCTCAGGGCACATTAGACTTCGTCTGCCTACCATCACATCTGGTGGCGCTCCGTGCAGACGGTGCCCATTCCGGTTGCCTCCGGGCATCTCCTCAGTGTACTCATTTGAGCCGTCATGTGGACTGCCTTACCTGGTTATAGGTAAGGCCGGTAGAGCCTATCCATTACCCAATCATTTGGGGTGTCTGATCTGCAGCACTTGCCTCTCCTAGGGCTTCTCCTGATCTGTACTGCTGAGGTTTTGTACCAGTTCCTGTTCCAGTCATTTGCTGCATTTCTGCATTTTTGTCATATCTATGTTATTTACCCTGACCTGTGTCAGACTCAAAAGTGCTATCCTCTGTTTGGGTCTGGACCTGTGAAGGGCACTTATGTTCTTTATTATTTTGTTTAATGAAGCTTCATTGTTTTACCTTAATAACACCGTGACATCATGCAAGGGTAAATCATATTGCAATGTAGATGCTTGAACTATTTTAATGTGTTCATTATTAGGGAACCTGACCAGTCTTCTTCCTTCAGGAGTGGAGATCCCAGCACTTTTGGCCATTATGTTGGAGTCCATTAGAATAAATTGAGAAACTCCCAATGTCCTCAACTTCTGTATAACTGGTTTAGAGAAAGGTTTCCATTACAGTCCATGCGGTAGGCCTGTAGTTTGTATATCCACTGGTTGTATGTCATAGTTTATAGCTCTTACCTTTTACATGATTGTAGGCCTGTCACTTGAACGATCTTGTACCTTAGTCCAGTTTAGAATTTCTCCTGGCTGTTGTGTAACATAATGTCATGGAATTCTCAGTGTCACCATGCATACAGATACAGTAAAGATGGTTGTGATCAAAAGATAAAGGCAAAAAAGTCCAACCCATTTGGGCTCTTTGTCTTTGAGAAATTACTGGCCTGTGTATCTTTTCCTGTAACTCTTTAATAGATATTGCGGTTTCAGGAATATATCATTTACAGTCTCCTGTGTCACATTTCTCCTAATAATTGCATAGTGGGATATGTACAATAGCTTGTGCAGAGGGTCTTCTGATAATCAGCTCTTGAGCTTGAGTCAGAATCAAGAATTGTGAGAAGGTTACTGCTTCGATTGGATCTTGTGGTCTCATTCTCACTTATTTAATTATTATAATTATTCTTTATTTATATAGTGCCAACTAATTCTGCAGTGCTCTATAATAGAGAATAGATATACAGAGATATTAAATAATAAAAATCAAATATGGAGAACAGAAGGATCAGAGGGCCCTGTTCATCAGAGCTTACAGTCTAGAGGAAGGTAGTTTGAACACTTACTGTATGTTGTTGGCCTTATTTGTCCATTGTAATAAATGTCCTCTCATTTAGCTTTGTCTTTATGCATACAGGTGGTTGGTTTCCAACTTGATCTCAATGGTTTGGTGGTCTGTACTTTCTTCAACACACTGGGTGACTTCCAGTTTCCAAAAATGGGTTTTGGTGGGTGTATGAGAAAGACTAAAATAGTCAATTGATCTAGTCTCCCTGGTGCAGAAAGTTATTAGCAACACATTCAATATTATTGGAATACCATATCATATTTTATAATGTTTTTTCCCCAATAACATAAAAAGGTATGCTATTTAGAGCAATATGTACTTGAATTATCAATGAATACCTCTTTGTAGGGCAAGAAGACAATAGCATGGTCTAAAATCATTTTACTTAGCATTTGCCTTTCCACTAGCCCACTACTTTGGGGATGGTTAAGTGTACTGATACCCTATTTCATACCATATGTATTAGCCCACTCTTGGGATTCTTTTGCAGTAAATACAGTTCCTCCCACCATAGTACAAATTATTTTATGTTTCTTTGTTAGAAAGAGATTGATGATTGGGGTTATTAATAAGTAAAAATGACTTACAAGTCCAAAGCAGGGGGTGGGCAAAAAGTGAGAAAAATATCCTACGTGAGTTTTTTGGGAAAGTTTTCTCCTTTTTGCCTATGCAAAATGTTCCTCTTTTTTGCCAATCCCCAACATTATTTTGCATATGTTTCCTATGGTGCAACATTTCCAACCACAGTATTATTTCTTCTGAGGGCTGCGAGTCCCACAGCAACATATGCCTTGAACATTTTGTTCATCCTCAAGTGACACTGGCACATATTCATTAGGATGTCAAGAGATAAAAAAGGTACAACCTACAATGTGGCAGATGTGTATGGTAGTAATGTTTGGAGACTAACGTGGTGTGCTTAATGTGTTAATAGTTTTTAGCATTTAACAAAATGCATAGTGAAAGAAAGGAATAAAAATCTAAATCAAATCAATATTTGGTGTGACCATTATTTGCCTTCAAAAAAGCATCAATTCTTACAGGTACAGTTGCACAAAGTCAGGGATTTTGTAGGTATATAGTCAGGTGTATTGAACAATTATACCAAACAGGTGCTAATGATCATCAGTTTAATATGTGGGTTGAAATACAGTCATTAACTGAAACAGAAACAGCTGTGTAGGAGGAATAAAATGGGTTAAGGAGCAGCCAAACTCAGCTAACAAGTTGAGGTTGCTGAAGACAGTTTAATGTCAAAAGTCATACACCATGGCAAGACTGAGCACAGCAAAAAGACACAAGGTAGTAACACTGCATGAGTAATGTCTCACCCAGGCAGACATTTCAATGCAGACAGGGGTTTCCAGACGTGCTATCCAAGCTCATTTGAAGGAGCACAAAGAAACAGTCAACAATGAGGACCGTAGATGCAGTGGTCGACCAAGGAAACTTATTGCAGCAAATGAAGATACATCATACTTACTTCCCTTTGCAATCAGAAGATGTTGTCACAGTGCCTTACCTCGGCCTGCGCCATTTGGCCAGGAGCAGAGTTCTGGACTGACGCTCCAGCATCACTAGCTGCGTCCCTCCTGGCCTGCGGCCTGGTTGCATATGGTTCCCTGTACTGGCATCATGAATCAGGCACTTGCTGGACTATTGTTATAGGCCCAACCTGGGGGACTTAATTGGTCCTGCCTTCTCCCACTCCTTTATAAACCTCTCTGGGCCTGTGTGTCATTACCCTTACATTGGTGTTCAGTGCAGTTCTAGTTCCTGTTGCTCCTGTCTCCTGTGTATGACTCGGCTTGTCTGACTATCCATTCTGGTGCTAACCTGTGGCTCTGTCTGACCATTCTATCTGTGCGCTCCTTTGACTTTAGACATCCAGTCTGATCCAGACCTGTTGCTCTGGCTGACTATGCACTCCGTGTATGATCCTGGCTTGTCTGACTCTACAACCTGGTGCTGACCTGGGGATCTGTCCAACTAGCCTCCCATTCTTGCCTTACTATTATTGGACAACCTAGCTGGTGCTGACCTGTGGCTCTGTCTGTTCACTCCGCTGTGTGGCTCCGTTCCCCACAGACATCTATTCTGGTGCAGACCTGGGGCTCTAGCAGACTCCGACCTTACTTACTGCAGGTGTGAGTCAGTAGTCTCCCTTGTTTCCAACCTTACTGACTGCAGGCATAAGTCAGTAGTCTCCCTTGTTGCTAGTTTGGAGACTGTAGGTACTGTGTGCATTCCACCTTTACCTCGAGACTTCCAGTTGGCTTTGGCCTAGTCTCCAACAGACATAGTTGACCCCTTGGCAGGCTCCTATTTCTGATAGAGTTGCTAGCCTCTCCAGTCACCGTCTGATTATGATATTTGATTATTGCCTATTGTATATTATACTAATAAAGGTGAATTTAGCTATACTGTCTGACTTATTGTCTTGCTTGAGAACCGTGACACATGTCCATCAGTGCCATCAGATCAGAATTGGCAGAAAACAGTGGGATCTTGGGACACTCATCTACTATCCAGAGAAGGCTTGTCAGAAGTGGTCTTCACGGAAGACTTATGTCTAAAGAGCCATACCTCTCATGTGGAAACAAGACCAAGCGAATAAGTTATGCACAGAAACACAGGAACTTGGGTGCAGAAAAATGGCAGCAGGTGCTCTGGACTGTTAAGTCAAAATTTTAAAAAATTTGCTGTAGCAGAAGGCAGTTTGTTTGCCAAAGAGCTGCAGAGAAGAGTCTGTAGGCAACTAAAGCATGGTGGAGATTTCTTGCAAGTTTGGGGCTGCTGCATTTCTGCAAATGGAGTTAGGAATTTGGTCAGAATTAATGTTCTCCTCAATGTCAAGTAGTATAAGCAATACCATCAGGGAGCCATCTGATTGGCCCAAATTTATTCTGCATCATGACAACGACCCCAAACATACAGTCAAAGCCATCAAGAAGAATCTTCAATGTAAAGAAGAACAAGGAGTCCTAGAAGTGATGGCATGGCCCCCACAGAGCCCTGACCTTAACATCATTGAGTCTGTCTGGGAATACATGAAGAGAGAGAAGCAACTGGGGCTGCCTAAATCCAATGTGGTTAGTTCTCCAAGATGTTTGGAACAACCTACTCTGATTTCTCTAACAAACTGTGTACAAGTGTACCTAGATGAACTGGTATCCTTTTAAAAGTTTGCACACAAAAGAACGTGCAACCAAATGACACAGTTACCATGTCGTAATGTCGACATGAGAATCTTGCATTGCATGACAGGGCGAGATTGTCATGTCGAGTGCTGCAAGGTTGCATGTTTCCTTGGCTGTATCCCATCATACTGACCCGACGTACACTTACAGAAGGAACACACTCATCCTTTCTTGCTTCAGGTCTGTGTGTCCCTACAATACATCTAAAGTTCCACTCAGAGAGGTAGTCTGCTACAGAACTGGTATGGCTGAGCCAGGAGATTGTGGAGGAAGATAAATGTGTTGCAGGGACAGACAACTAGCCAGCTCAAGTAGGAAACCTGAAGAAAGTGATGAATGCTACCCAGGAACAACCTGTTCATTGACAATAGAAGGCTGACAAGAAGCAATGCAACTCTATACAGCAATCTCCAGTCAGAAAGGAAAACTCAGCAAGCCAAGGGTCACACCAGAGAATCTCCGATCAGATAATCCAAAACAGTAGGCAGAAGCAGAACTGGAATCAAGCCGGGTCAGAAGTCCAAACTAGGACATCAATAGCCGAATCGCAGGACAGAGAGTAAATAGGAAGCAAGCTGAGGTCAGAATCTGGTAGGAGTCCTTTAGCTGAACACAAAGAAAACACTAGGCACAAAGATCAGGCACATGTGTAGCAGAGGAGGCAGAATAAAAAAGCCAGGTAGCTAATCATAACAGGACAACTGTGAGGGCCAGAGGATCCTGAGACCTACAACAAAATACATTTCCGTGCTAAATGCAACAAATTAAATGAAAACATATTAAATAAATGGTTTTACTGCTATAAACACTATTAACATTATTACAGCTCTCCTTTTGTAAGTAGACATCCAGGGCAGCATGATGGGATAGAGCCAGGAAGCGTGCAATCTTTCAGTACTCGACATGCAGTACAAGATTCTCATGTTGACATTTTTACCATAGCAACATAGTAACTGTGTAATTTGGTTGCACAATCGTTTGCGTGCGACCATTTATAAAGTAAATTGAAGAACTGATGCTGTTTTGAAGTCAAAGGGTGGTCACACCAAATATTGATTTGATTCAGATTTTTCTTCTATTCATTTAATGTATTTTGTTAATTGATAAATATAAACTATTAACATGTCTATTTTTTTTAAAACATTCTTACTTACATATTTGTGTGAAATGTAAGCTATCCTACTAAGAGTAATGATACACATAACTTATTGGTTATAGTAGTGGTCCCAAGTCTGGTAGATGGTATAAACTCTTCTTCTTCACATCCCTCCTCTGCCTCATCTGTGCTGCTGTTTATGCATTTGTCCTGGCTTCCTCTGTCATACCTTTTGGATCCTGAGTGAAGTATCTCCATACTGTGGACTTCATGGACTGAGGTGTTCCTGAGGGGCTGCTGCTACTACAGGGGCTAAATGTTGAAGAAATTCTACTGCTACTAGTACTAGGTGTCAAAGGTGCAGCACTTCCAGCAGCAGCAGATGCACTCATCATAGCTATGGTTGTGGATGTTAATAACCTGCATTGTTCCTGCTGCTGCTGGTTACTCAACACAAATGTGTGTGGCTGAGTGGGATTGGATTTGGAAGTAGTGCTGATGCTGATAATGACTGACAGGATGACTATTTACTTTCTGACATATTTGTTTGTCCATGGTCAGATTTTCCAATGGTTTTCTCAAACAGTTTACAGACAGGCATAGTGCTCCTTTTCAGTGGTGGAAGAATGTGCTTTTGCCTTTCTGCTGTCTTACTGGCCAGAATATCATCTCTCTCACTCTTAGGTTCATCAGTAACTGAAGAATAGTTGGATGCTGGAGGCATTTATTGTATATTTGCATCACCATCAGTCATCATTAGGTCATCCTCCGCATCAGCATCGCCCACCTTTATTAGCCCACTTCCTTTGTATTCCTCTAAACGTCTAGCGGTGTCATGCAATTTTACTACATGACAGGAGGCTTCGTATTTTGCATAAATCCTTCTTTACTCCTCTCATAGCAGCAAGTCCTCAAACCAATCATAAAACAGAAACTTTCTCCATAAAACCATGTTTCCCTTAAGTCCCTCCCTCTTTCTCTGCTGCTCTCAACAAGTTCAGGTCAGCGTTTTTTGCCCTTTCTCTCTTTGATATATTTGTTCTTACATTGCTTTATTTTAAAATACGTGTTTGTAGCGTTTTACTGTTTATTGTCTGTTGTAAATGTTAACCATTGCCTACTGAAACATACTGCTCTATTTACCTTGTGTTCTGGAGCTGTATGTGCTCCCCGCGGGGGTGGTTTGGCACCTGGTGCCCTGCTTGTGCTTCCGCTTCTTGGCCTGGCCGGCGGGGAGGACTGCCTTCCTCCTCCGTGGGGACCCGGGTGTAAAGAAAAGACATCTCCGGGTTTCCCCTGTCTATCTTTCTTTGTTCTCTTGCTTTACCTTGCTCTACCTTTGAGCAGGGAGGTAATCTCCCTGTGCTTCCTTCCTATTCTGTTCCTTGCAGTGCAGGAGGCCGTGGTTCACACGGGCCTGCGCCGCGTCCTTTCTTCCTGTCTGCCTTCTGTCTGTGCTCCTCCCTGGTCGGCCCGCGTGATCTCGTGGACTGTCCGGGGTCTTACTGCTAGGGTGGCCTGTTGGCTGCTCAGGGTTCTGGTATTGCAGAGGTGCTCCCTTCCCGTCCCTCCCTTGTTTCATGTGTTCATAAGGATAGTTTCATAAGGCACATGTGCATGCTCTGTGTGAGCTCGTCCCATGCCCGGCGGTGAACTGTTGGGTCGGGACTCTCAGGTCTAAGTACAGTGTGCCCTGCTCCTTTGCCTAAGGCTTCTCCTTATCTGTTTCTGTAAGGACTGGAGTCTGGTGCCTGGCCTGGTGGCCTAGAGGTACTGCATCTGCCTTGCATGCAGCAGCTCTGGGTTTGAATCCAGGGTCTGTCTGCTGAGTGCTTGGTGGTTCTGCTTACTGTGCACATCTTTGTTAAAAAACCTGTGTGTTAAATAGGACTGAGTCCTTGCTGCCTAGGGGTGAGCCCCCTTTTTTATTCTGCTCAGGGTTCTTGGTTTAAGGGAACTGTCTTCCTGTGCCCTGTAGCTTGATGTGCCCCCAGGCAATGGTTTGGGCGTCTGGTTTGTCTACTCCTTGAGTGCTAAGACTCACAAAAAAAGATTTCCTAAGTAGTTCTCTTTGCATGCACGATTTATTTGATTTGCCACGTACTTTATGTGGTTGGTGTCACTGTGGGGCTCCTCTGTGCAGCACAGTCTTCCTACGACCACTGCACCTTGTTGACTGATTCCTCTTCCCACTATGGACCCTTCCAGAGCCCAGGCTGATGAGATACAGGCGATGATCAACGCTGCGGTCTCCGCCTTGGTAGAGAAAGTATTGGCTAGGATGATGGCTCAACATCCAGCGGAGATGCTGAACAGACCTTTAGCTGCGGGTGATATGAGATCTGATGAGGAAGTATTGCCTCCACCCAAAAAGTTCAGACCCACCTTGGATGGGTCTGGATCCTCTACTAAAGGGAAGCACCCCAGACGCTCCAAGGGGGATTCAGTTCTGGTGGAACCGTGCTCCTTTGGAGGTTCGCTCTTCAGATGACGAGGATGCTCCCAACCCCCTTTCTGTTGTTGATGCTTGCTACGCTGATGCGGATTCTGGTTCTGACAGGGATCTCCATTGGGAAGACAAGGATGAAGTGTCTCCTTACATTAAGGAATCAGTGATGGTGGACAAGTCTTCGCCTTCTCGACCTTCTACATCCCAGGATCCAGAGGGTGTCTTTTTGGATTCCTTAGGTGCCACACTCTTCGATCCTTGCACTGTACGTCATCCACACTCGTCTGAGTGGCAGTTACTGGATCATCTGGCCAACTACATTCATTTCTGGCTGCACAGACCATTAGATTGTGAAGTTCGCAACCGCCTGCATGCAGAATGTCCGAGACCTATGTTACAGGACAATGTGGCCCTTACCCCAATCTTTGATAATACCATGGTGGTCTTCATGTCCCGTTCTGGACGTGACCCTCGGAAGGGAATGGAAAAGGGGTTGTGAACAGCTCAGGACAAACTACTGGACATCTCTGGGCCACTAGCACAGATACTGCACATGGTGGACGAGGCGGTGGCACACAACGTTACTCTTGATCCTCTCTGTGTCAGGGAATGGGCACTTCGCTCCTTCTGTCTCCTGGGCAACGCGAGCACCGCACTGTCATCTGAACATTGGAAGGAGGCTCTTCTTCGTATTGATAACAAGCTTTTAGACCTGGCAGCCAAAGAATTGGGACAGGCAGCAAATGGCCTTCTGTTCGGTGATTCGTTCCTGAAGGAGTTGCAGAAACATGTCAGCATGTTTACGGCACTTAACAAAGCTCAGCTCTCCATGAAAAAGGTTTTCCATCCAGTGGCCTCTCGAGGGGTTTTTGGACGGGCTGGCCGGCAGAGGGGCCGTGCCACCAGCCTTTTTGGCCATCAGGTCCCCGATCAGGAATGCTGCCATTCTTCCGCTCCACGTCTGCTAGAGCCAATTTCCAGACGAGAGGTCAAGGTCGAGGCTCCTCGTTCCGAGGCAGAGGGAGAGCTGTACAATCTAAAGGTGAGTGGTTCTCCAGATCCGCTTTCTCTAACTTTAACTGTGGGTCCCTTAGCCCTTTTGTTACAGGCTTGGTCTCTTCTGACGTTGGATGCTTGCGTCTTGCAGATAGTTCAAGGGTATGTAATAGAGTTTTTTGCAGATCCTGTTCAGCTTGCGCCTCCGCATCCCATTCAGTTCGAGGATGATCAGAGGGTGTTGGTCGATGGGGAGATTCAGTCCTTACTTCGAAAAGGTGCTGTAGAGGATGTGTCAGAAGCCGGAAGTTTCTTCAGCAACATCTTTCTAGTTCCCAAAAAGACCGGAGGGTTTCGTTCAGTCATCAATCTTTATCATTTGAACGCCTTTGTCCTCTATCGGCACTTCAAGATGGAAGGCATCCATCTTCTCAGGGATCTTCTGCGTCCCAGCGACTGGTTTACCAGGTTGGATCTGATGGACGCGTACCTTTCCATACCGATGGCTCTTGGCAGTCGATGGTTTCTGCGTTTTCTTTGGCAGAACAGGGTGTTTCAATTCACATGTCTGCCTTTCGGCCTCAGCTCTGCTCCATGGTGCTTCACCAAGATGATGAAGCCCGTCATGGTGCATCTCAGAGCTTGGGGTTTTCTTGTTTGATCTATTTGGATGATCTCCTTCTGTTTTGCGACGATCGCTTTCAACTGCTCTCTCAAACGAGATTTACCATTCAGTTGTTGGAATCCCTGGGATTCTTGGTCAATGTGGAGAAGTCAGTGTTAACACCTTCCAAGAAGGTGCAGTTTCTCGGCTTCGAGATCAATTCCGAGACTTGCTCGCTTCATCTTCCTTCTCAAAAAGTCAGGGCGATTCGGAAGGAACTTCGGAAGGTTGTTTGGTTGGAGTCGGGGCCTCTTCGTCAGTTGGCAAGGATAGTGGGACTGCTGTCATCCTCCATTCAGGTGATATTTTCGGGGCCTCTGCATTACAGGGCGATGCAGAGGTTGAAGGCTTCCTTCCTCAGACTACAGCCTTCATACGATCAGGTCATCCCTTTAACCGAGGAGGTCGAATCTAAGAATCTCCTTTGGGACTCATGGGCTCCAGGTATCAGAAGATGTTATATCTCGGCTTGGGGTCAGTGGACTAGCTGGTGTGTGGAACGGGGTTTTGATCCCTTTACGGCACCTTTACCAGACATTTTAAATTTCCTCTCGTCTCTGTTTCATTCGGGGAAGTCTGCTCGGTCGATAAATGTTATGCGTTCCACTATTTTGGTTGCACATGTTCCGATTGCTGGGGTTCCTGTGGGTCAGGACCAGTTGGTATGTCGCCTTTTATGGGGAACTAGTTGAACAGCCCGTTACATGGGCCACAGTGCCTCTGGCAGCCGGTCGCGGGTCTCCCGCGCCTCGGCTGATACAGAGCCTCTGGCAGCCGGTCGCGGGGCAGTCTCACGCAGTGGAGACTGCCCGCGCCTCGGCTGATACAGAGCTGGACGCTCCTTCGGAGCGCCCAGCTCTGTATCAGCCGTGGCGCGGGCAGTCTCTACTGCGTATGACTGCCGCACGCGCAGCAGTGTCTACTGTGCATGTCCGGCGTTACACACAACTTGGCGAATTATTATATAGGATTAAGTTGTCTTGGCCTCCGGTACCCAAATATTCCCAGTTATGGGATGTTCACCAGGTTCTTCATTTTCTGCAGGACTGGCCAGGGGATGAGTGTTTATCTTTACGTCAGTATCGGCCAAGTTAGCCTTGTTGCATTGTTTGGTGTCATTTCGTAGAGTATCGGACATTCGTGCTTTCGATGTCAACGGCTTTACGTTTTCCCCGGCTGGGGGTATTTTTTCTATTTCTAGGAGAACAAAAACTGACTCAGCTACTGTTTTTTTATCCTTTTTTCGGGAACGACCTAAACTTTGTGTATGTTCAGTTCTTAGATCTTATGTCCAGAGGACGGAATCTCTTAGGTTTGCAGTGTCTGGACAACTTTTGGTATCTTATGTGAAGGCCTATAAAGCTGTTTCTACCACAACTTTAGCCAGGTGGATCCGTTGGATTTTATCTTCGGCTGGTGTTGCGGAGTCCTTTGGTGCCCACTCTGTTAGAGGAGCGGCGGCTTCATCGGCTTTTTTGGCAGGAGCTTCATTGTCTGACATTTTGCAAGCCGCTGATTGGTCCCGAGAGTCTACGTTTTGCACTTTTTATTTTGTCAGGTAGAACATGCGTCATCGGCGTTGTTTTCGGAGCGTTAAAACTGCAAAATACGAAGCCTCCTGTCATGTAGTAAAATTGAAGATTATGCTAGCTTTAGTGTACTTATAATATTAATTTTAATAATGACAGGAGGCGAGTATTTTCCCTCCCGCAGGCTGTTGATCAGTGGGGGGCGTGTTACATTAATGATCGTGTAATCTTATGTTCTTATGTTGTATTCTTATGTGTTTTCATGCTTGCCTATTTGCTTAATATTGTACCATATCTGCTTACTGTTGATATATGTATGTGAGCACATAGTTTGGAGCTGTTGTCTTTCACTTTGTTTCTTTTCTTTCAGTGTAATTGGATTCCGGCCAAAATTCGTGTTTATCTGGTCCGGTGCAGATGTTATATTGGTTCTTGGGAGATTGTTCCTGTTTGTTGGTGTGCTATCAAAGAAAGAGGGAGGGACTTAAGGGAAACATGGTTTTATGGGGAATGTGTCTGTTTTATGATTGGTTGTTAGGACTTGCTGCTATGAGAGGAGTAAAGAAGGATTTATGCAAAATACTTGCCTCCTGTCATTATTAAAATTAAGATTATAAGTACACTAAAGCTAGCATAATCTTCAATTTCTTTTTACCTTTACATTTCACAAAGTTCTGTACTACTTTGAGGACAGTTGATTTGGTGCTTGTTTCTATCACTGTCAAATGCAGTATTTGGTTCAGCTGCAACACCTGCCTATATTATGTCATTGCAATCATCAACACTAGAATGCAACTCATTTTCATCAATGCTCTTCTTACATGTTTTTTTTTTATTTGTACTGAGTCTGATGCTGGTGGTGTTGGAACTTTTGGTGGGACCATAACAAACTGCATCCTCCTCTTGAGGGGTGGGGACATCATTATTTATTGCATAAGCTGCAGCCACATTGACTGCAGTTAGTTTTGAATTACCACTTTACTCCCACATACCTCTGTGGCAACTAAAGGGTCAGATTCTACTACCCAAACCTGTCCTAGTCCCTCATCACCTGTTGACCTCAATCACACTTTGTTCAAGGTGGTCTGTGGCACACTAGCCTTCTCGTCAGCACCCCGCTACTCTTGCAACTCAGCAGCATCAACAACAGGAATTACCGTAGCAGCAAACTCTGCAAATTCCAAAATCTCACTGCTGGTGGTGGTGGTGATGCCCATCCCCATATGCGTCTTACATTCCTTTCCAGTTTGGGCTAAAAAGACATTACTGTATCTTCCACTGCAGCTTCTCAGCCATCTTCATCAACACCAGACCCTCCTTGCTGCTGCTGCTCTGTTACATCCATCTCATTGGTTGGAGGAGGTAATGAGAAATTTGACAGAAGGTCTTCTACTATCACACATGCCATGTCTTGTTGAGCTGGAGAAAGCAGACTGGAAGTATTAGCAGCAGGCACAGGCAGCTGATCTGTGCTCATGGTGGTGGTGGTATTATTGATGCTAGGCAACAATTCTCCTTTCTTCAGGATCATGTTCCATTTGGATAATGCTTTGGGAGTAAGGGGAATCCCATGGTCAGGGGAATGTTGTGGGCTCCCTTGACCCCTAGTCTGGCCACACTGCATTACTTCTATCACCTCAGGATCAGTAGAGGGATGTACTGTGGTAATATGAAAGTCCCACCAGCTGCTTCTCCATCACTACTATTACTACTAACATCAACCACCAATCAGTTTAAGTCCCTGAATCTTCCACCTCACAACTAGTATGATCACCACCTCGCTCACTCTGAACACTCTGTGTCTATAGCTGCTGGACCTAGGAGTAGTGATGAGACTGCTTGGGGTTGGCAAGTGTGACTTACCGTCCCCTGCTGTCACATTTGGCATCATCGCCTCCTTCCTTCTCCTGAGAATCACAAGACACCCAAGCAGGTGCAGCACTGGCAGCAGTAACAGGCAGATGCCCTGTTCAGCTCACTCTACTACTCTCTTCTTCCTCTGCCCATGACACATATTTTTCCAAGATCCCTAGGGCTGATGTTGGGGGACTGGCCATCATTCAATCTGAGGAATCAGGGCATTAGACCTTTTCATGTTGGTAGTGGTCTATTCCTCCTCCTCAGACTCTGGATGCATAAATGTCCTTCTAGCTGCAGTGATAGCAGTCACTATGAGCATCTTCTGTCTCCATTTTGCAAAACAATTCAAAGCACAACAGCCTGGCACCTCTATCTTTCTCTGTAGCTGCTTGTATTGTGTTTCACTTCCTAGAAAAGATCATGTTTTATAGAGAAAAGGCAAAAAACATGTAATTAAAGGGGCAAAAAGCTTGTAGCCATTAAAATAAGAGTGGCATGTTTTTGGCACTGGGCAAAAGTAGCCAAGATTTTAATTGCTTTATTTAATGCTGATTTTCTTTCAAAAAACTGAAAAACATATGATTTTTGCAGTTTTTTCGTGGGAACACAACAGGACCTATGGTAAGCCTTTCTGTCAAGACACAAGCAGCCACAAGCAGCTCCTTCATGATCCTTCATGATCTGTGCTGGAGGAGTCTGGGGGTGGGAGAAGAGAGCAAAGGAGGTTGACCACAAATATTTGAAGCATACAGGCAGCTGCAGTCCAAGCAATGTCCTTGCTGATCTTGTTGTTATTATCTCTGTGTTGGTCATGGCTGGGGGTGTGAGAAGGGAGCAAAGGAGGTTTTGATCACAAATACCCCAACATTCTGTCTGACTGATCTGATTTGAAAGATACAGACAGCTGAAGTTCACTTTTCTTGATGATCTTGCTGTTGTTATCTCTATTCTGGAGGTGTAAGAAGGGAGCAAAGGACCACCTTCCAGAGGAGGCCTGGGTCTACCTGATTTAATTTGCTACAGACATGCGGCACTGTTGCAGGCTCTTTTGGAGCTCTGCAGCTCTTCCCCTTGGAAGTCTTGGGTGAAACTTATGCTGGTCACACATCCGCATTTACGGTTTCAGCAACTTTTGTGGTCCTCTCGGCAATCTATTCCCCTTTCCTTATCTAGAAATGCGGTGATTAGTCATTTGCTGGACTTTTGGCATACATTTTCTTCGCCATATGCATTATCCTAGTTTCCCTCCCCTCTATATGCTATTTTAGGTAACCCTTATTTTCCGCCAGGACTTTCACGGGATAGATTCGCGGCTTGGGAATCTGCAGGCCTGGTGGATCTTGATCATTTATTACCTTAGGCTTCCTCTCCTTCCCTTGTGTAATTGAGTTGTGCTCACGGTCTTCCCCAGCATGAATTTTGGAGGTATATGCAGGTTCGTCACTTTCTGCAATCACGCCCTCTCCATAATTTTCTCCCCCACCTGTGAACTCCTTTTGAGACATAAGCAATGTGGAACGATCCTATTGCAAGGATTATATCACTTTTATATTCCCTTATTAATTCCTGGAAGACTCTGCCCCCCTCCTTTCATAGAGCGGCCTGGAGTACCAACCTCTCCATTGTCATATCTGATGCTCAGTGGTTCTCCTCTCATGTCATTAACTCCACTATGGTTCGGAATTCTAATTTACGAGAAACAACATACAAATTACTGCTGCAGTGGTATCGCTCATCTGTTTTCTACATAGTATTCGCCCAGAGCTTCCCAGTACTTGTTGGAGATGTGGATGTCCGGACGGCTCTCTTCTTCATATATGGTGGTCTTGCCCTCTCCTCACACACTTTTGGACAGAGGTTCATAAGCACATCTGTACTTTGCTGAAGGTTGACTTGACATTGTCACCCAAGATTAGGTGTTATCTATACTTTCTGAGAATGATCGTAGTCTCCTTTCCACACATACCTCTCTTGAGAGTTGGAGTTTGTTGATCTCGGCGGCGATGGCATGTATTCCCAGGCTGTGGAGGTCATCGACTTTCCCAACAGTGTCCGACTGGAAACTACGCATCAGTTATGTCCTGGATATGGAACGGATCTATTATCTCTCGGTGGGGAAGAGTGGAGTAATTCTCCAGATCTTTGCCGCCTGGCTTGATTTTTTAGACCCACCTTGATGGCCTTTTACGACTATCCTCTTTTTCATCACCTTCAGTGCTGTGCCTCGCTCATTTGGCCTCAAATCTATAGCCTCCCCTCCTGACCGCCCCTCCACACCTCTCCCTTATCTCTTTTCTATCTCTTTATCTATAACTCTATCTTTTTCTCTTGACTTTGTTCTTCTCTGGCCCTTTTACCTATTACAACTACTACCTGATTCACACTATTATGTGACTCACGTTCAGAGTTATTTTGAGCACTTTATACTCACGTCTTCAACCTGGCATTTTTGTTATGTAATGTACTTTTCCATTTGTCCTGTTTGTGTCATTCCTGTAATGTAATGTTTGTTTATTCTCAATAAAGCTTTTTGAAATGGAAAAAAAAGACTTTTAACCCATCCATAGTGGTGATGCACATCCCAAATCCATCTTATCTTCCCTTTCTTCATTGCTTTGATCCAAGAAGGCTCACATGCTGTATTTGTACCACCACCCTCTAAGTCATCAGTGATCACTATCACCATCAGTCTCTTACTCCTATCTTCATAGTGGCAAATGTGAAATAGGGACCTCTGGTGTCACACTCATCATCACAGTCACAGCAGCAATAGGCACAGGCAGCTGCAAATTGCTGCTACTGAAGACAGCCACATAATTTAGTATTCACCTTCATAAAATATCACCCCAGATCCTTGGGATATTTTGGATCTGGAAGCGCTATGTACTGGACTAAAAAGACTCCAACTCATGCTGCTGTTGATGGATTTCTCCATATCAGCAAAATCAGCACCCTTTCAACTCTACTCATATTCATGCTCCAGCAAACAACAGAACTAAACTATATTTGTTCTATTTCTGTCTCTGGCACTTTCTCTTAAACCATCTTACAGAATCACTTCACCACTTACCTTCATCAGTGAAATACAGTGAGTGAAAATATTATTTGATCCCCAGCTGATTTTGTATGTTTGCCCAATGTCAAGGAAATGACCAGTCTATAATTTTAATGGTAGGTTTATTTGAACAGTGAGACACAGAATAACAACAAAAATATCCAGAAAATTGCACTTCAAAACAGTTATAAATTGATTTGCATTTTACTGAGTGAAATAAGTATTTGATCCCTTATCAATCAGCAAGATTTCTGTCTCCCAGGTGTCTTTTATACAGGTAACAATCTGAGATTAGGAGCACTCTCTTAAAGTGAGTGCTTCTAATCTCTGCTTGTGAAACCTGTATAAAAGACACCTGTCCACAGAAGCAATCAATCAATTAGATTGCAAACTCTCCACCACGGCCAAGACCAAAAAGCTGTCCAGAGCCGGTAGCACCCCCTGGTGCATTAACAGATACACACACACTGCAAGAGCTGAATAGAACCAGAGCCAGTAGCACCCTTCCGGTGCAAAAATGGAGTGAGTAATACTGCAAGAGCTAACAGTCTCGCCCAAATAGCACCACGCGGTGCCACAATCCGGCCCTGTGCTCGTAAGGAAGTATATGGTAGCACAGTAAACGTAGGCCTCAAATGCTCTGCAAGTATAGCGGACAGGCTCGGTATCGGAGGAAACAAGCTCAGCAAGTGTTAACGGAGAGGCTCAGTATAGGAGGCAACAAGCTCAGCCAGTGTATAACGGAGAGGCTTAGTAACGGAGGCAGCAAGCACAGCAAGTGTAACGGATAGGCTCAGGATCAGAGCAACTAGCACTGCAAGGGTTAAGTGGAAGATCAGGCTTCACTGCTCGAAATACACAGTTCACAAAGTCGGCAGGTGACATAGAAGAGCTCTCGCTGGAACAGGAACACTGGAAACAAGTCACGGAGCAGGAACGTCAGCCAAGCCGGGTCAATCACAGAGCAGGAACGTCAGACTAGCCGGGTCAATCACGGAGCAGGAATGTCAGCCAGGCCGGGTCAATCACGGAGCAGGAACATCAGACAAGCCGGGTCAATCACGGAGCAGGAACGTCAGCCAGGCCGGGTCAATCACGGAGCAGGAACCAGTAGAATAGTAAGGCAGGCCAAATCAGTACACAGGAATGCAGGATCACAGCAACGGAAGCACTGGTACAGGAACACCACGAAAGGGCACCTGACAGGTGCCAGAGGCCCGGTATAAGAAGGCCATACTGGGCGGGTTTAACCAAGCTCCACCAATAGAAGAGCACCACAGCAGAGAATAACAGAAAATCATGGGAACCGTGATAACTTGAGGATCTTGTCAATGATCTCAAGGCAGCTGGGACCATAGTCAACAAGATATCAATTGGTAACACACAACGCCATGAAGAACAGAAATCCTGCAGCACCTGCAAGGTCCCCCTGCTCAAGAAACCACATGTATAGGTCCATCTGAAGATTGCCAATGAACATCTGAATGATTCAGAGGAGAAATGGGTGAAAGTGTTGTTATCAGATCAGACCAAAATCGAGCTCTTTGGCATCAACTCAACTCGCCGTGTTTGGAGGAGGAGGAATGCTGCCTATGACACCAAGAATACCATCCCCACCATCAAATATGGAGATGGAAATATGATGCTTTGTGGGTGTTTTTGTGCTAAGGGGACAGGACAACTTCACAACATCAAAGGGACGATGGATGGGGCCATGTACTGTCAAATCTTGGGGAGAACCTCCTTCCCTCAGCCAAGGCATTGAAAATGGGTCGTGAATGGGTATTCCAGCATGACAATGACCCAAAACACACGGCCAAGGCAACAAAGGAGTGACTCAAGAAAAAGCGCATTAAGGTCCTGGAGTGGCATAGCCAGTCTCCAGATCTTACTCCCATACAAAATCTGTGGAGGGAGCTGAAGGTTCGAGTTGCCAAACATCAGCCTCAAAACCTTAATGACTTGGAGAGGATCTGCAAAGAGGAATGGGACAAAATCACTACTGAGATGTGTGCAAACCTCGTCACCAACTAAAAGAAACGTCTGACCTCTGTGATTGCCTCCAAGGGTTTTGCCACCAAGTCATGTTTTACAAAGAGGTCAAATACTTATTTCACTCAGTAAAATGCGAATCAATTTATAACTGTTTTGAAATGCTTTTTACTGGATTTTTTTTGTTGTTATTCTGTGTCTCACTGTTCAAATAAACCTACCATTAAAATTATTGACTGATCATTTCTTTGTCAGTGGGCAAATGTGCAAAATCAGCAGGGGATCAAATATTTTTTTTCCCTAACTGTAGCTCAGTGGTAAATACCCTGACTGCAGTGCCTGTTCAAAACTCAAGGTTGCAGGTTTGAATCCCAGCAGGGTCAGCTCGGCCCATCATCTTTCTTAGGTTGATAAATGAGTACCATTAATTGGGTAATAATAATGTATATTATTGAGCTGCTGATTCTGTTAATTCTGAGAGAGTACACTGAAAACTCTTTGAGTCCACTGGTAGAAAGGTGCTATATAAATACTAGTTATCATTATTATTATTATTATTATCTATAACTACACTTAACATAGAAGGACATACTTATATTATTGTAGCAGGAATTCTCACAGCCATAGAAAATGAAGATGGAAAAGTTATTGCAGGGAAATGGAGTGGTTTTAGCGAATAGGAGGACATTCTATAGTTTTCTCTAAGGCTTAGTTAACCAATAAAGGTAAGCCCTTTGTTTTACTTATGTCCAAGAGTAAAATACTGATGAATATAACTGCAATTTATGCAGCTTCTAGTGGAATCAAGGATATATGATTTACTGTATATTAATACATTAAAACAAAAATTGCAGTCTAGGTAAGAGTACTCTTTTTCATGACAGGGCATATACAGAAACTAATGGTGTCTTATGATAGTGCTAAATTTGTTGAAGAAAATGAGATGTACTTATGTCACAGAAAAATCCATGAAGTTGCAGATTAAGAAAAGTAAACTGTAACAAAACTATCAAAGTGCACATAGGTGAAAGTTTCTTAACAGCAAAGTTGTTAATTGTTATTTTAACATAACTTTTAATTGGGCATCATGGAATTCTCTACTTTTTTTGAACTCCTTCTGGAACCATCCCACAACTCTATAAACTGTAAGGCTTCACCTTTATCATTAATGGATCAAGATTTTTTTATTGGACTGCAGTGCTAACAACATTGTGACATAACATTTTACTTGTGGAACTTTTTACTCTTCTCTTTATTTACATGATCAGAACATATAGCTGATACTGAAGATGTGATATTAATCATTTGATATAAGCAGAGATCTTGAGACCAAGGTAAGTTTGGAATGCTGACCAGAACTGATTTTAAAAAAGTTATTTTTTGAGTTATTATCAGATATCATCTATAACTTGAATCATGTCAGAAATAATAATAGCAGGTCTTAAATAGTTATTAAATAATAAAAGCAGGTCATTTCAGTGTTAAATTGGTGAAACAATTAATTAAAGAACAATATCATTAAGGGATATATCACTTCAATAGTCCTGAATGCTTCATATGAGTCTGTTGTTTTTTATCAGACTATAAACTGAATCCATCTATCAGTAAAATACAACTCAGTTCAAATGCAGTGTATCTGTATGACTGCTGTTTAAAAGAAACCTACATAGATAAGTTAAATAAATTAAACAAATTAATAACCTTATCTTTGCAGGTTATGGCTCCATTACATTTAATATAGGATGAATGTGTCACATAAAAAGTCAGGCATTTAATCAAGCCATGCAATAAAAAATACATCTGAATGTCTTTGTTCTTATGACATTTTATAGAGCCCATAGATAAAGCAGGTGCAGTTGATTAGATTGTTTGGTAACTTGAGGGAGAATTCTGTATGATGTTACTGTGCAGGTTACTGTGAGATTACTGTGCAGGTTACTGTGAGATTACTGTGCAGGTTACTATGAGATTACTGTGCAGGTTACTATGAGATTACTGTGTAGGTTACTGTGAGATTACTGTGCAGGTTACTGTGAGATCACTGTGCAGGTTACTGTGAGATTACTGTGCAGGTTACTATGCAGTTTGTAGAATTTTCATCCAAAGTGGAATAAAAGTAAAAAAAAATCCACAGAAGGACTTAACAAAGTTGACTGAACCTATAAGTTAAAATAAAGCCTCTGTGATAGTTTCCATCCATGGAATATAAAACAGAAATTAAATAAAACAGTTTATAGTTTTTTATTATTGGTTGATCAATAAATATAATATAAAGTCTATGTTTAAAACCTTACATATTTCTAATTTTCTGAAAGTATGTAAAAAATTAATGTTAGTGAATGAGCTCCATGGAATAACATAAGATAGAAAAGATTATTGAACATATTCCATATCTCTTCATAAGTTTAAGATAATAGTTACACAGTTATATAGTAAAATGGGTTGAAACACACAAGTCCACCAGGTTCAACCAAACTATAGTCCATAAAATGTGAATTACATAATAATGTCATTTGTCTATTTACCAGAACCTCCTGTTTGACCTATCAATACTAAGTGTAACCCTTTATGTTTCCTTCTGCTAGAAATGTTTCTAATCTTCTCTTAAATGTCCACTGTATCTGTCTTTACCCCATTCCTGGGCAAAAATGTCCACAGTTTAACAGACCTTAATGTAGAACCCCTTCCTCTACTAAAACTTTCCTCTCCTATATTTTTAAGGGGAGACTTGTCATAAATCTCTATTAATAAAAAAGAGAATGTTTAATAGAGAGAGCTTTGTATTCACCTTGCATATTCATATACAATATAACAAGATCCCATTCTCAATGTATTTTCTCTAAAGTAAACTAAGTTTGGGTAGACGTTCTACTTACTTCATTTCTTCCATTCCCATAATTCATTTTCTTGCTCTTACCTGTACTCTTTCCATTTCTGAAATAACTTAATTCAGAACTGGTGCCAAAAACTACACTACATATTTGTGGTGAGGACTTACCAACAATTTATTAAGTTTCAAAATGGTGTTATCTACTTTTGTTTTAATACCTCTTTTTATGCAGGAAAGTATTTTATTTGTTTTAATGCTGTTTGACATTGATTACTATTGACTAATTTTCAATATACAAGTACTCCAAGATCTTTTTATAGCAATGAGTCTCCTAAAATACTAACATTAAATTCTTAAATATAATGTCTGTTTGTTTGTCCCAAATGCATAACTTTATACTTTATTACATTAAAATGTTATATTCCATTTGTTGTCACAGTCTGCCATTTTGTGCAAAGCTTTCTGTAGAGAAGAAACATCCTGCTTGGAATTTATTAGTCTGTATAATTAAGTGTCATGTGTAAATAGTGACATTTTGCTTTTTATATTTATTTACAGGTCATTTATAAACATGTTAAAAAGTAGTGGACCAAGTACTGAAATCTGTGGTAATCCACTTACAAGTCTAACTGCACTGGAGAATATTATATGTACTACAAAATACTAGTCCTTATCCTTCAACCACATTTCTGTACAATTACAATGATCCCCTAAACCCAATCTACTTATTTTATAGGTCAGTCTCCTGTATGTATGTATGTATATATATATATATATATATATATATATATATATATACACTAAATCTATTGCTAGGTAGCTACTTACTTCTTCTCAGAAGCTTCATAGATTTGTTTAGCAAGTGGCAAATCTTTCCTCATGTAACTAAATTGTGTCCTGCAAATAACTGTAGTTTTCACTATGTAATTCTGAATGTTATCAATTATTATCCTTCAAGCAATTTCTCAGCATAATTTCCAGATTCTTTTTTTAGTTCCCTTCTTACATAACGGCACTAAACTGGTGTTAGAGTGATCTTGGGGCACTCAGTCTGTGTAGATAGAGACTAACTAAACAAAATGGTCTTCAGAAACTTGACGCAGTGTTACCAAGACCGCTCTTTTAATAGTCATCCCTTATACTCTTCTTGTGTTAACCGCATAATTGATAATGATAATGGTGTAGTTGTAATAGCTGAGGCTCTTCTACCATTGCTTTTTCCCTGGTTTATACTAATGAACAGAATGAGCCCAGAAGAACATCAGCCTTTTCCTTATCCTTCCTGATCAACTTATCAATCTCATTTTTGAAAAGTCCAATATTCTCCCTATCTCTCTTTTTTCTGTTTGCATATTTTATTTTTAA
Organism: Rhinophrynus dorsalis; assembly: GCA_037306005.1. Lineage (NCBI taxonomy): Eukaryota > Metazoa > Chordata > Amphibia > Anura > Rhinophrynidae > Rhinophrynus > Rhinophrynus dorsalis. Next base: position 551,186,331 of record CM074721.1, on the reverse strand, counting down.
TTAGACTTTACAATTAGAGTTTCACTTTCTATTTTTACTAGCTGAATTGCCATTTTACAATCTGGATATCTGAAAACTTAATTCATTACAACCTATTTTGTTTTTTTTTTAGCCAGAACTCCAGTTGTTACGTAGTATAAGATATATTTGCACTTGAAATTCTGGAAGAGTTCAAGTCTTTCAGTGAGTACAGAGCTTAATTAGCTTGTAAAACTGCACTGACAGGCTTAATGAGCAAACATTAGCATGTGTCATGACACTCAAAGAGCTCACCACACAGAAATAGAATAGAATGGTATTAATATCTCATCTGCTGATCTCATGATACATAGGCTGTTTTTAATTAAATATAGGTGACAGGTCCACTTTAAATCAGCTTTTAACTATGCTACAGAGGTCCCCAAAGAATTTTCATTCAATATGTTGGAGAAGTTTAGAATTCAAGGTAGATAAAGACCCATTTAAATAAATTTTATTGTCAATGGTCCAATGGATATGTTCCAGAATATGTTACTTTCTTCATAAGACTTTCTACATAAGAATTTCCTGCGATATTATCACATAGGAAAAATTCTCAATTCCCACAGTTTGGATTTTTCCATGAACTATGACCATCATTAGCAACAACAACCAGACAAAAATCACAGAATTTATACTACTGGGACTACAAGGCCCTCAAAGTCTGAAGAAATGTGTATTTGTTCTGCTCCTCGTGCTGTACATCATGACATTATCTGGAAATATCCTGATTATGACATTGTTTCTGGTGAGTCATCACCTCCAATCACCCATGTACTTTTTCCTCTGTCACCTTTCCTTATGTGACATGTTGTTGTCTACAAGCATCGTCCCCAACCTTCTATGGACTTTATTAAGAGAAGGTAGCAGTATATCTGTCATTGGCTGTCTTTCACAGTTTCACATTTGTAGTGAATTTACTGCTTCTGAATGTTTTCTACTCACTGTGATGTCTTACGATAGATACTTGGCCATCTGTAACCCATTGCACTATGTTTCCATTATGAGTGTACAACTTCGTTTTTATCTAGTTATGTGTTCTTGGGCTCTAGGGTTTTTTCTCAGTCTGATTTGCATAATTCCAATCTTTCGCTTAGAGTTTTGTGGATGTAATATTATTGACAACATCTACTGTGACCTTACTCCTATTCTTGAAGCATCATGTACAGATACATATATTATAGAAGTAGAGACCATAGTGATTTCTCTTCCTGTTATCCTCTGTCCCTTTTTGTTTATCATTTCAACATATGTCAGAATTTTCCTCACCATAATCAAGATGTCCTCCACCACTGGCAGGCAGAAAGCCTTCTCCACCTGCAGTTCTCATCTGACAGTTGTGTGCACATATTATTGGATACTTTCAGCTAAATACACTGTTCCATCCAAAGGGCAGTCATTCAATTTGAATAAAGTCATCTCTCTGTTGTACACTGCAGTCACACCATTACTAAACCCAATCATATATAGTCTTAGGAATCAGGAGATCAGGTCAGCTCTCAGTAAATGGATGTCTATTTGGAAATAAAGTTAAGGATAAGGTGTTCAAATAGGTCAATGGTTAACTCACAAGGTAATAAGTTATATTATTCATCAAGCACAGGAGGTAGAATTCTGGGGCAAATGAAAGGGAGATATAACAATTCCACAACATCCCATTGCTTTGTAATTCACAGGGGATCTCTGTAGGATTCAAAAGGTTAAAATCTCCATATATGTCATTGAGTATTTTCATTTAACCCTGTTGTGTAGCTGGTTTGCTCCACAATTGCTCATCTTCACTTTGATAAATAAAGCCAATAGTTACATAGCTAATGAAGTGTAAAATGACACTAATGTTCAACAAGTTCAAGCTTTAATGTTAATGTTTCCTCTGCATGTTGCTTTTAAGAACTGCATCAATCTATTTACATACTACCATTTATCAACAGTACAAGTGTAAGCCATGTAAATAATTAAATTATTTTACTTACAATAAATCATTTTGTCTTGGTCCATTGAGGGACGCAGGGACCATGGGGTTAAGCAGTGTGCCTCTAGTTGGCTGGACACTCTAAGCAAAAAAACTCTTCCCACTTCTTAGCTGCTAATCCCTCCCACTGCCCATCTGCCTTCAGTTTTTGTTTAGCTGAATTATGAAAGGAATAACAGTAAAACAGAACTGCCAGAAAAGGCAGTACATCCTCACCAATAGGTTTTCTGTTGGTGGGAAGCCCTACAACCCTCAATGGACTAAGAAAAAATGATTTCTCAGTAAAAAGGTAAAAAAATCTCATTTTCTCTAGCGTCATTGAGGAATGCATGGAGACATACGAAAGCTGTCCCAAAAATGTGGAGGGAAAAAAACTAATTAGCATTGACCTGTAGAACTTTGTATCCAAAACTAGTGTCTTGAGATGCAAAAATTTTAACTTTGCAAAGATTTGTGAATGTGCAAATGGCTGACCATGTAGCTGTTTTGCATAACTGGTAAACATTAGCTTGGTTCTTCAAGGCCCACAACACACTAGTGACCTAATAGAATATGATTTTAAAGGGAGCTGGAACAGACTTTAGTCTGTAAGCTTGACTGATAACCTGTTTAAGACATGAAGCAATGGTTCTCTTGGATTCTGGTCTGCCCTTCTTAGGACCTTCTGGAATCACCAACAAAGTGTCTGAAGTCCTAAAAGATTGAGTTACTTGGACATAATGTCTTAAACATCTTAAACATCTCACTACGTCTGAAGTATGAAGATATTTTTTTGTTAGAGTTATTAAGGACACAAGGAGTGGAATATCAATTCATCGTTTATGTGGAAAGCAGAAACTACTTTAGATTGAAACTCTGGAGCTGTCCTTAATACCATTTTATCTTGATGAAAGATAAAGTGTGGTGAAATACATGAAAGAGCACTAAGTTCTTCTTGCAGATACAGTTATTGGGAGGAAGACTGTTTTCAGTGTTAGGTCTCTGATAGAGACTGATGACAGCCTCAAATAAACAGGATTGAAGAGCCTCTATATCACGGTGACCGTGTAATGCTGGCGACAGTTTGACAGTATTATTTCCTGATTCCTTTCTATTGGCTAACTTGATGTTGCTCCACCCAGTGTTAGCCTTTAAGTACTGAGCCCTGTCACTTCTGCAGGGCCCTTTCGTGGTGTTCCAGTTGCTTAGTGCCTGCTCTGTATTTCGTGTGAATCCTGTGTATGACCCGGACTGTCTGACTACTCTGTCTGATTTTGTTCCCGCTCTGTGTACCGACCCGGATTGGCTGACATTCCTGTTCTGTGTACCGACCCGGCCTGGCTGACGTTCCTGCTCTGTGTACCAACCCGGATTGGCTGACGTTCTTGCTCTGTGTACCGACCCGGCCTGGCTGAAGTTCCTGCTCTGTGTACCGACCTGGATTGGCTGACGTTCCTGCTCTGTGTACTGACCTGGTTTGGAGGACGTTCCTGCTCTGTGTATCAACCCGGATTGGCTGAGACTCCTGCCCTGTGTATCACTCAAGCCCGGTTCACTACTCCGTCCGGTTATCTGATTGAGGAATCTTTCCAGTGCTCTGTCCAGGTATTTTTTAAGACCCGTTTCGTTGCCTCGATTGCTGCTGTAGCAGTTCAGCTACTGCGACCCAATTACGCTATTGTGTCTTGTATCTCCATACCCCAGGGTAGGAGCTATTCCTGGTTGCACACTATATGCTTGGCTTGTTACTGCTCTCCTACTGAGGTTGGTCTCCTGGGTGCCTCAGTTTGTCTCTACTACCTGGTAGTTGCCATCACGCCTGAGCGTTCGTTAACCCTTGCTGTCTGGTGCCTTTATCCTTGGGTCGCAGTTATTGCTGGTTCGGTTTGGCGTTACACTGCACCTCCGGTTGCAGTGATCCTGTGTTGTCCAGTAGTCTGTTACTCATTCAGGGCCTCGCTCACCCATTGTGGCCAAGTCGCTATTGTATCACTCTCTGTGTAGAGAGTGTTTCTCGGGCCTTCCGCTATTAGGGCCTTTCAGCCTCCCGGCCTAATAGCACCTTCCTATCGTTATATCGCTGATTCATACAAACTGTACCTGACCTGTGTCAGTAATATATATTTTGCTCTCAGATATATGTACTGGACCCGTGTGGGTAATGTCTACTCTGTAATCTGTCCTGTGTCAGTATTACGTATTATCTATATGCTGGACCCGCGAGGGTTACTTTATTCTGTCTGGTTTCAATAAAACTGTGTTTTACCAAACATCCTGTCTCTGAGTGTACTGAAAACCGTTACACTCTAACACTAAATTCAAATCCTATGGTAGAATGGGATGTCTATATGGGGATACTGTCCTGTTGACCGCTTGTTGGAATGATTGAATTTGTGGAAGAGAAGCAATCTTTCTTGGGAGAGATGAAACTTGGACCTTTAGGGAATCAACCCTTAAACCTTTATGAATGAATGAATATGTTGATTTATATAGTGCCACAAGTGTACGCAGCACTTTACAATTTCAGGATTTAAACAATACAGGTTTACAGGTGCTTTGTAGAGTGAATAATTGGGTGTGAGGTCCCTGCCCGAAAGCTTACAATCTAAAGTGCAAGACCTAATTGCAGGTACTCTAGAAGAGATGGAAAATGGAATAAGGAGGGATCTAGATCTTTTCTAGCACAAAAAGAAAAATCGATTCTCCAAACTTGGTGATATATGTTATCTGACACTGGTTTGCAAGCTCTATCATAGATTGAATTACTGGAGAACTGAAGCCTTTGCACTTCAGAATATGGAACTCAATTTCCCCACCTTCAAAATAAGGTTGAGTAAGTTGTGGGTGAGAATTGGCACATGAGAGATGAGGTTTGGAAACTGAGGTAGCTGCCAAGGCTCTGTCAATGACATGTCTTTGAGGTGGTGAGGGTGAAACCAAGACCTCCTGGGCCAAAATGGAGCTATGAGGATGGTGTACACCATCACCTCCTTTATTTTGCAGAGTATTCATAGCTAGTGGAGGGAAGACATACACTAGTCTATAATTCCATGGAATTGTTAAGGCATCAACTGCTATTGCTTGTGGATCCCTTGCTCTTGAACAGAATGTTGGTAGTTTTCTATTTCTTCTTGACGCCATCATATCTATGTCTGACCTAGAAACAGGATCTGCTGACATGGAACTAATGAGACTTTCTTAGGTTGATGATCCAACTGTGATTCTTCATAGTTAACAGAGTAAGATGAAGATGTTGTTGAATTAGCTCCTCAAATGGAGCATTTAGCAACTGATCATCCATGTAAAGAGTCAGGATTACTCCTATGGATCGAAGGTGAGCCATTGGCAGAGCCCTCACCTTGAAAGTGTTGGTTTTGGTATGCAAACCTGAGATATTTCCAGTGTTTGGGCCAAATAGGGATGAGTAGGTATGCATCTTTGATATCTAAAGATGTGAAAAATTCCTCTGGTTCCATGTCTGCTATCACTGACATGGTAGACTCCATCTTGAACATTGGAACTTAGAGAAACTGGTTTAGTTTTTAGATCCAGAATAGGACGCAATCCTCTGTCTTTTTTGGGTACCATAAAAAGATTGGAAAAAAAGCCTTTGAATGTTTGTGCTTTTGGTACTGGTATTACCACCTATTCTCTAAAAACTGACATATAGCCTGATGAAAGGCTTCCTATAACATCTCTTCTTTTGGTACCCTGGACATGAGAAACCAATGAGGTGAAAGGGTTGTTAAAGACATTCAGTATTCCTTCTTGAATGGACTCACTCATCTGAAATTTACAGCCTCTATTGTCATGTGAAGTGTCAAAGTCTTCCCCCTAGAGGAAGATTTGTGGGGAACTCCATCCTCCAAACTTCATGCTGTGTTGAGTTTGGAATCTGAAGCCCTTGGGTAATTTTTTCTTTTGTACCCAAGTTTTGCTGTATTAAAATTAAAGTAACCTTCAGATGAATGAGTAGAATTTTGTCTGGAGGAAGATTTCCCTCTATGAGTAAAAGACTATTTCCTGTTGTCAATACTTTAGGTCCTTTAACATCCAGTGACGTGGCTTACAATTTTGTCTAACTCTGCCCCAAATAGGTGGGATCCTTTGAAAGGCAATGATATTAGAGTTTTTTGGAAGCAGAATCTGCATTCCCAATCTTCAACCATATGCATCAAGAGTTGATGCTGAACATATAGATGTCAACTTAGCTATCTCCAGTATAGCATCCCCAGTATAGGAGGTGGTCTCCTGGAGATAGACTATGAAAGGGAAAATATCATCATGATGCATATTATTTTGTAAAGTTTGAATAATTTGAGCTTGTCAAGCCCCAGCAGCTCTACAAGCCCAGGCTGAAGCAAGGAAGCTCAAATGATTACTCCTAGTCCAGAAAACATTAGTCTGTTCAAGGTATCAACCTTTTTGTCAGTAAGATCATTAAGTGCTGCTTCAGTTTTAACAGGAATAGTGGTATGTTTGGATAATCTGGAAACAGGGTCAGCCGTTAGATGTTTGGCCAACCTGTTTGGTTTAGCCAACCTTAGAATTAGAAAATGAGTACACCTTTGCAAATTTCTGGAGCATAACCATAATTTTATCTGGGGATTCCCACTCATCTCCAACTATCTTCATAGTCAGGGAAAATAATAGCAGATTTCTATTTAATTTTAAAAAGTCAATTGGCTGAGTACTTAGGGGATTGGTAATCTGAGACTTCTAAACATCTAAGACATCTAAGATAGCTTTAAATAAGGAATCCATAGATTCTGAATCTGAGTCCTCTAATATGGAATCCTCTCCAATGGATGAGGAAGACTCAGAAATGTCACTAGCCAGCTCACCTTCATCATAAGAGGTATCTGATGGTGAATAGAGAACATTTTTGGGGTTTTTTGGTTCTTGGTATTTGAACTGGTGTACAAAGCTCTTCTGATAACCATCCTGTCCAAAAACCTTTCTAATTTGTCAAGGGAACCCGATATAGCTTTGACCTACTCTGGATCAAGCATAGGGGGTTCATCTGTAGATGTGGAAACCCTGTTATCCTCTAAGTCCATACATTTAGAGCACACAGACATATTGTTTGTGGCTTTGGAATTTCATTGTTATATGAAATAAAATTACTTTTATTGCTCCTAGTTTTCTTCTCCTCTTTGTCTGCCAAAGTAGTAGAAGCAGACGTAATGAAAGAAGAGAAGAAATGAAACATGTTCCAATGGGCTAGTAATATTAATGAATAAGTTCAGCTTCCTCCAATTTAATCTGAATTAAAAATGTGCAAATGTCCCAAAGGGAATAGCATAATCCTGAGACAATTGTAGTTCAAGACCATATTAATATAGAGCGTCCCCAATGGAATGTCCACAGTCTGTGCAATAAATGGACAAACTTGAATCTAGGGATGGGCGAAAGTTGTCACCATGTTCCTGCGAGAAAGTCAGCAAAAACCACGTTGCTGTCTGCTTTTTCGCTTTAAAAAAAAAAATTTTTTTTTTTTCCGTCCATTGGTCAAAATATTTTGCCATTTTTTTCAATATCTAAAAAGTTTCCGCCCACTGATTTACATGGTTTTCCCATTTTTTGTTATAAAAATGTGAGGTATTTGCAGAAATCAAAGACAATAGAAGCAGCTACAGAGCGAGGTAGACATTCTGTTCTATTCTACTGTGATATTTTTGCAAAATGGAGGCAGGAGAGTCTTTTATTGACTGCTATCGCTATGAACAGGTTGAAAAATAATCAGTGGAGGGCCTGGAAGGACCCTTATGTGTCCACTGAGCTTGAGGGGGAGGAGGAAGTGAGCACTACTGAATCAATGGTGTCCAGTCCCCCTAAATCACCCCAAAGGATCCTGGGGAATTTAATGGGAAGGGAGAGAGAAAAGGGTAGTACTAGTGAGAGCAGGACAGGTCAGCTACCTGTGCCTGCTGCTAGACATGCTGCCTCTGCTTCCACTATTGCTGCCCTTGTTGAAGCCAGTGCTGTACCTGCTGCCAGTGCTGAACCTGCTGCCACCAATACTGTGCCTGCCGTCAGATGTGCTGTCCCTCTTGCCAGTGCCACCAGTGCTGTGCCTGCTGCCAATGGTGAAGCTGCTGCCACCAGTGCTGAAGCTGCTAGTGTGTCTTGTAATACTCAGGAGGAGGGAGAGGAGAAGATGATGCCAAGTGTGACAGCAAGGGACCCTAAGTCACACTTGCCATCCCCAAACAGTCCCGCCAGTGCTAGTACTACTACTAAGAAGGTCCAGCAGCTTGTTAGTGTTAGGAATGAAGGAGGGGGTAATCAATATCTTCATATTAATAGTGACTGTGAGGTGGAAAACTCTGGGGCTGAACTTGATGAGTGTGGTGATAGTAGTAGTGTAGTAACAGTGATGGTGAAGCAGCTAGTGGGACAAGTGTTAGGGGACTGGTAGGGGAAGCAGTTGAGAGCATCAAGACTAGCGGTCAAGGGAACCCACACCATTCCTCTGGCTTTGGGAGTCCTCTTCCCCTTCCCTTCACTACAGTGTCCAAGTGGAATATGATCCTGAAGAGGCCAGAGCTGGTGTTGGGGGAAAGCAGGCTCAGAATTAATACCACCACCACCAGCATGAGCACAGATGAGCTGTGCCTGCTGCTAGTGCTTCCAGTCTGCCTTCTTCAGGTCAAAAAGAAATAACAAGTGTAACATTAGGGGACTCTCTGTCACATCGCTCATCACTTCCTCCAAGTAGCAGTGAGACTGTGATAGAGCAGCAGCACGTAGGGACTAGTATGGGTGGTGATGATGATGCTGTAGAAGCTGTGGTGGCCTTTTTATCAGAAACTGAGAAGGAATGGGAGACAAGAATGAGGATTGACATCACCACCACCACCAGCAGTATGCTTTTTGAACTTGTGGACTTTGCAGCTACTCTAAATCCTGCTGCTGCTGAGAAGCAAGGGCAGCAGAATGCTGAGCAACAGGCTAGTGTGCCACAGACCACCATGGACACACTGGGAACAGGGTCATCAATGATATGAGACTAGGACAGGTTCCACTTGCCAGCAGTAGCAATATTCCTGGTTCTAGTTGCAGTGCTGAATCAGAGGCAGTAGCAGTAACATCATCCTCTGCCCAAAACAGTGAAGGGGAATGTGAAGGACAAGAAGAAAGAGGACATTTTTATCTAGCTGTTCCCCCACCCGGAAGTCATGGATGTGTGACTATTTTTCTTTTGGGGCAAGCACAGTGCAGTTATCATCACCAACGGCACTGTGCACAATTTGTGACAAGTCAGCGAGAAGGGGAAAGGAGGGAACACACCTTGGCACAACATCCCTGATATCACACATGAAATACTGACACCATGACATTTATGTCAAACATGTTAAAGCCAAACACCCATTACAGAAATCTAGCACCTCTGTTACTGTACCCCTGACTATCCAGAAAGGCAACAAGAGGCAAGGTGGATATCAAAGATGAGGAAGAATAAAGAAACTCAGACAGACACTGGAAGTTCCATGATGAGTGAAACAACTATCTCACCATCAACATCACCTTCTTCCTCTAGGGTAACAACTGCATCTTCTGCCAGTCTACCTCATTCATCGTTACCTCCCCCGCCAACTGATAGACACTCTGTTGATGTTAGCATATGGCAGTTAGTCTCTACCCATTGCACACTGTGTGGTGCACTGACCACACGTGCCAGTGTGGTGCGGGAGATACCAGGTCATTAAGTGGCATCTAAGGAGATTCCATCCTGCAGAATATGCTAGGATGCTGACAGGGACGGTTCATCATTACTATTAAATTGTCAGCAAGGTGTGAAGTGTCATGCGGGGTCTGGACAAGGGGTATAATGACAGTGGCAGTACTTGGTTTCGGGTGTCATGGTGTCTGGATACAGTTATGTCACCAAATGTTATTTACCACACACACACTGTTGCTGATAAGAGCCACAGTTCCTGCTTTCAAGGGAAAAATATATTCTAATAATAACACACCCATGATTTTGGAGTAGGGGCAGGTGAAGAAGAATTATTGGTCAACTTCTTCTTTTCTCCACATAGACTGGGGGCTACTTATTGTGCTGCTACTGCCTCAGGAGCATCACTGGAGCTAGTCGTGGCAAGTGGGACCTTCATCATCCATCACCCATGTTACTGCTATTGTTGATCCCATTCCCTTTCAGCTGCCTAACCATACTGCTGCTTAAAAACTCAGCAGCAGCAAGAACAGCAGTCGCAAATTCCACAATTATGGACTCATGAGGACATTTGACAATGGCCAGTGGCCACTGGCCAACATGACCTGCTTACACTAGGCACAATTTTTGGAGGTTTGTTTCCTACAAATCAATGTTTAATCAACAAACCTAACAAATTATCCTCTACAAAATACTATATTAAGTCAAGTATCAGTTCACCCCAGTGGCAGCTTATGTCAGGGGGTTCCTGTCTCTATCACTTTACATACAAATGTATTATTTTATTTGATTTATTTTATTTTTTTATTAACTGTCCCCCCAATACCAGTAAAGAACCCCCACAACAAATTGCCTTTTCAACTGATTCATTCCCCAGACTCCACCCACCAACACAGGCACCCTCCTCAGACACCTTTTTTTAAATTTTATTTAGGATTATTTTTTACTAACTGCCCCACAATCCCAGTAAGCAACACCCCAAAAATCAACCCCTGTTCAACTGATTCTTTCCCCACACCCCACCAACACAAGCACCCTCATGCCCCTTTTATACTATGCCTTTGGGAAATAAAATAATATTTGTTGTATGTTGTGTGTAACTTCAATGTTCCCATTGATTTCAATGGAATGAGCTAAGTGAAAAAGTGGGAAAATTAGTACTTTTCACGGGAAATTTTTCTTCATCAAGCAGAAAGTGCCATTTTTCGCTGATTTTATTTTAAGGTGAAACGTTTTGCCCATCCCTACCTGAATCCCCACAAAGTATAATCCAAATAGCAATAAAATACTTTTGCTTGAAAGGAGCTGGCAATGAAAGGGTTAACAAAGTTATCACTGTAACAAAATAATGTCGCACCTGCAATCTGCTCAGAGTGTTCTGCTCCTATAGAGTTAGAGAAACATGATTTTTTCCCAGTCAAAGAAATGCTGCTTTCAAGAGACGCTCGGGTGCTGCTGTGAGTAATGTCCGCCATTTTGTGAGGTAAAGTGTGTGCTTGCATCTAGCATCAGATTCACCTGAGAAGGAAACCAGAAATGCAAGCAGTACTACATAGTGTTCTGTGCGGAGAATACAGAGCAATATACAGTAAAATAAATTAAGTATTAATTAAAGAATAAATAAATGAAAAAGTAAATAATTAAAAAAAAATCAACTTTTTTTTATCTAAATAAAATTGGGTAAATGATAAAAAAAAATGTAAAACAGTAAATAATCCTGTGTATGTCTTACAAAGATCACCTACTAACTAGGGATTGGCAGAAAATTTCACCTCAAACTGAAATTGTTGGAAAATGGCATTTTCCGCCTGGCAAATAATTTCCAGCAAAAAGTTTGGATTTTCCACTTTCTCACACTTTTTTTTGCCTAGCTCATGCCATTGAAATCAATGGGAACATTGAATTTACAACCAACACATAACAAATATTATTTTATTTCCTAAAGGTATAATATAAAAGGGGCATGAGGTTGGTGGGGTGGGGGTAAAGAATCAATTGAACAGGGAATTTTTTTTGGGGGGTTGTTTACAGGGATTGGGGGGCAGTTAATAAAAAATAAATCCTAAATACAATTTTAAAAAATCCCCATAAGACATGGTATAAAAAGGGTCTGAGGAGGGTGCCTGTGTTGGTGAATTAATGAATCAGATGAACAGGGAATTTGTTTTGGGGGGTTCCTGACTGGTGGGGGGACAGATAATAAAATAAATCAATAAAATAAGATAAGACATTTATATGTAAAATGTTAGAGGTAGGAACCCCCTGACATAAGCTGCCACTGGGGTGGACTGATACTTGACTTGATAGAGTATTTTGTAGAGGATGATTTCTTAGATTTGTTGTTAGAGGCACAAGCCCTGAGGAACATTGATTTGTAGGACTTAGACTTGTTAGAAACAAACCCCGAAACATTGTTTATTTTTTTGTAGGACTATGTTTTTATTTATTTATTTACTTACTTTCAAAGCATAAACCCTTAGAAAAAAATTGGCCTAGCGGACAATAGTCTGGTTTTCGCAGATTTCTCACGGAAACACCACGCCAACTTTCTCCCATCCCTACTACTAACTATAAAGCTTCTCTCCCTCTCAGACAAAGACTGAGCTTGGGCCTCTAGGATTAAGATTGTAAGCTGTTCCAAATGAAGGAAGCTAGAAATCAAAGAGTTAACTAAGGGCTCTCTTCTCACAAAATGAAGGCCCTGATAAGAGTTCAAGAGAAATGTAAATTAATAAAATAGCTAACAAACAAAGTTCTCATGGGAGAAAAGTTGCCCTGGACCTCCTTGAGGGACACTCTAAAAATCTAAAGGCAAGTGGGCGGGGGGAGGGATTAGAAGCTAGGATGTGGGAGGAGTTTTGCTTAGAGTGACATTCCTACTATAAGCACCCTGCTTTACCCCATAGTCCCTGTATCCATCACTGACACTAGAGAAATTTTATTTCCTTGTGCTAAATTCTGTGTGGTCCATTCTAGTTTGGGAAGAATACAATGATTATACACGATCATTATTCTTAGGAAACATGCAGTTTTACAAGAAGCAAAGCAAGATTTCTGAATTGGACTAGCTTTTTCCAGAGGAAAACACTGAAATGTTTTGAATAAAAAATATTTATTTTATTTAGAAAATGTTTTACCAGGAAGAATACATTGAAATCAGGCCTTACAGACAGGAACAAGAAGTACTACAGAATACAAACAAAATAATGTACTTCCCGGTAGTGCAATAAACAGTTCTTAAAGGGATAGTAATGTTTCACAAGAAAAGCAGCTCCAATTAATCTTCATAGTATTTGAGTCACAGAGAGTGTTAGTACAATACTGTCAGAGTTGTATTTCAAGAGTAATTGAACGATAAAGTATTCCCCTCCCTCCCCTTTTATCTAGTGTAATCCACCTCCCCTCAGATGTGGAATTTGGTCCAGGACCATACAGATCACAGTAAGGGACAATCTTAATACTGTGATCCTTAGGAACACCCTGCCCCCTTGACAGGTGTTTAAAGGGATAGTAATGTTTCATAATAAAAGCAGCTCTAATTAATCATCATAGTATATGGACTTTGGAGAGTGTTATTTCAATGCTGTCAGAGTTGTACTTCAAGAGTAATTCAATGACAAAGTATCCCCCTCCCGCCCCTTTTACTGATGTAACACTGTTAAGCCAGATCAGAAGGGAGGTGCCCAGGTAGATTGCAGAGAGGGACAATCTTCAATTAAGATAAGGAAAAAAGCTGAAAAACTTGTCAAGGGGGGCAGGGCTTTCATTGTTCTCATATGATGAAGATTGTCCCCTACTGTTATCTGTCTGGTCTATGGACTGGATTCCACATCTGAGAAGACATGGATTACACTAGGTAAAAGGGGAGGGAGGGGAAACTTTGCTTGTCAATAAGACTTATATCGTTCTTCATGTTATTTAATGCCTACAAAATAAAATAAAGATAAAACGAAGTATTACTATCCCTTTACGTTTTTGCCTTATGCTCACTGAAGAAAGTGAGCAGTAAACTGGGAGGGAAGGGGATAATTTGTCATTCAATTACTCTTGAACTACAACTCGGACTGTATTGAAGTAACACTCTATGGTCTAAATTCTATGAAGATTAATTGGAGCTGCTTTTATTGTGAAATATTACTATCCCTTTAAGCAACATCCTAAAATAACTGTGGTGGGATTATTCACCAAATCAGCAAATACTGACTACATGTTAGAGCCAAGAGTTATGTTCAAATTGTTTAGTTTGATTAACAATACAGGCATAAAAGGAATCCAAATTTCAACATGTGGAATATCAAATGCCAGTTTATTTTTGGAAAGAGTCTGGTTCAAACTTGGAAGGGATAAAATATAATTAAACCAGAAGACACCTTTATTAACTGTGATTAATAGAAGGTTGCATAGTAGTAATATTACAATTTATCTCAGTAATCATTACTATATGTGAGCCATTGTGTCATGGTTCCAAAAGAGTGTTTGGCATTGGGATGGGGGTTACAGTGATAGGGCAATCTGAACCAGTACCATTGGTTCCACAGGGTAAATGATTAGTAACATCAACACACATTAGGAAGCCTAGGTCTTGGAAATTACTGACATTGAGATAAATATACTCATCACATTTCAATGATATATAATGATAAGGTTGTTGTGTTTGAACTAAGGCTAAATCACTATCACGGTGCCCATGATTCCAGCATCTGGGTGACATTGCTATTTCCGGGTTACTATTGCATGATGCTTATTGGCTATTGGGCTCTGGCTCCTCCCAGGGTTTTCCTTTTTAAACTCTCTCCTGTCATACTTTCAGCTCCGTTTCGTGGTGTACCCATGTCTAGCGTTTGAGTTACTGCTTGTTCCTGTTCCATATATGACCCGGCTCACCTGACTACGCTCCTCTGTTCCTGACTCTCCTGTGTTCCGATTCCGTTGCTGATTAGGTTGCTGCCTCCGCTAACCCTAGCTTTCTAGGGATTTGTCACCGCCAGTGCCCTGTCTGTGCTGCCTCCGCTAACCCTAGCGTTCTAGGGATTGGTCACTGCCAGTGCCCTGTCTGTGCTGCCTCCGCTAACCCTAGCATTCTAGGGATTGGTCACTGCCAGTGCCCTGTCTGTGCTGCCTCCGCTAACCCTAGCGTTCTAGGGATTGGTCACTGCCAGTGCCCTGTCTGTGCTGCCTCCGCTAACCCTAGCGTTCTAGGGATTGGTCACTGCCAGTGCCCTGTCTGTGCTGCCTCCGCTAACCCTAGCGTTCTAGGGATTTGTCACCGCCAGTGCCCTGTCTGTGCTGACTCCATTAACCCTATCATTCTAGGGATTGGTCACTGCCAGTGTCCTGTCTGTGCTGCCTCCTCTAACTCTAGCGTTCTAGGGATTGGTCACTGCTAGTGTCCTGTCTGTGCTGCGTCCGCTGATCCTAGCATTCTAGGGATTGGTCACTGCCAGTGTCCTGTCTGTGCTGCCTCCGCTAACTCTAGCATTCTAGGGATTGACCACTGCCAGTGTCCTGTCTGTGCTGTCTCCGCTAACCCTAGCATTCTAGTGACTGGTCACTACCATTGTCCTGTCTGTGTTGCCTCCACTATCCTTAGTCTCCTAGGGAGTTGCCCTGCAGTTACCCATCGCCATATCTCACCTTGCTGTGGTGTGGGACTGTTGTGGTTCTTCTGTTCCTGTACCTGTCCACGGATCAAGCCTACAGAGTCCTATTGTTTATTATACTGTGATTCTTCCGTCCATCCTGACCTGCTTCAGATTTGGGAAGTACTAAGGTACAGACCTCATCTGGACCTGAGTAGGGTGATTGTTTTCTGTTTATTTTCAATAAAGCTTTGAACCTTACCTAACTGTCTGAGTGTTCTTACAAACCATGACAATTACCTAGAAAGATTATTAAATGTCCTATATTTTTTATCTCCCAATTGGTAGTATAGACATCAAGAGGTACAATTAATTCATAATAAACAAATAATTTCTATTTACAATCTTCAAGTTTTTTTTACATGTCTGTATCTGAGTTAATTTGAATTATAAATAGTTTCTTTTGAAATATGAGTCATAATTTCAGATTGTTTAGCTATTAACCCAACTTGTTCACTTATTTAGTTTATAATAGATGATTCTGTTTTCATATTTTGTAAAGTTAATCTCATAACAGTCAACATGTTAAGTAATACAGTAGCTTTTAATTCTTAATTAGACAGGTTAAATCTGACTTTTTAGTTGATATGAGGATAACCACATAATTTTTTAATACTAATATTAATTTCCTGAGTTTTTCATGTTTATAATCAGATAACTTGACGAATCATGATCACTGCATCACTAAACTAGTGTCCTGTAGTTACTAAAACATCAGCATTATTCATTAATTTTCTGCAAACACCTTTTTCATATTCATAATTAGTAACATTAATGTAAGTTACATTCATAACAATATTGTTGCTTTTCCACATAGCTTCAGTACACTAGTGGTCAAAAGTTTTGCTACACCTCAATTTTTACTACTTTTAGTTATTGCCATATAACTTGAAAATACATTAGAAAAACATATAAACATTGGGTATTTCTAAAATCAAGACAAATATTATAATCTATTTAGCAGGGCTTTTTTAGCTTTTGTAGATGTGTAAAATATTTTTCGTGCCAAAATTAAAATAAGAGCATCTGTTACATATGTTTCATCATATTTTTTAAATTGTTGTAGAGGATATTTGATGAAAAGAATGGTATCGTTAGAAAGACAATCTTATTGCAAGAAAAACAGTATATAATATATGTGGGTACATTAAATGAGTAAGAGGAAAATTACAGCTAAACACAAACACGTTAGAAGTGTTAATACAGCCATAGTCCAGAAGTGTTAATACAGCCATGGTCCAGAAGGACAATGGCTGTTTTAACACTTCTTCTGTGATGGATGATGAAGGTTCCACTTGCCACCACTATCTCCAGTGATGAGACTGAGGCAGTAGCAGCACAATAAGTAGCCCCCAGTCTATGTGGAGAAAAGTTGGTTAATAATTCTTCTCCACTTGCCCCTCCTACATAATCATGAGTGTGTTGTTAATAGAATATACATTTTCCCTTGAGAGCAGGAACTGTGCCTCTCTTCAGCAACTGCAATGTGCACAATGCGTGTGATAAATAACACCTTGGGGCACAACTGTATCAGAAAGCAAGTACTGCCACTGTCACTATACATCTTGTCCACATCCAGTTAAGGACATATGACAACTTGCTGTCAGTTTAATAGTAATGATGAACCCTCCCTGCAGCATCTTTGCATATTCTGAGGGATTAAGTCTCCTCAGATGCCACTTGATGCCCTGCTTGCGATTCTCCTCTACCAAACTGGAATATGTGGTCAATGCACCACACAGTGGCTATCACTGGTGCTGGCAAGTGGAACCTGTCCTAGTCCTTCATTACTTTTTGACCCCATTCCCACTGTATTCACAGTGGTCAATTGCATACTAGCCTGCTCCTCTGCATCCTGCTGCCCTTGCAACTCAGAAATAGAAGGAATTAGACCAGTTGCAAATTCCAAAACTCACTGCTATTGGTGGTGGTGATGCCCTTCATCATCTCTGTCTCCAATATCTTCTGTTTCTACTAAAAATGCCATAAATATCTCCACCCCAGCTTCTCCACCATCATCACCACCACCACTAGTCACTACATGCTGTTGCTTCTCTATTACAGACATCTCACAGTTCCTTGGAGCATATAATGACTGATGGTCCACTAATGTTACACTTGCCATTTCTTGGTGACGTGAAAATGGCAGACTATAAGCAGTAGCAGCAGGCACAGGCAGCTGATATGCATCTGGTGTTAGTGGCGGTATTGCATCTGGTGTTAGTGGCGGTATTATTAAGTTATTGTCTGCTATCCACCACCAGTTCTGTCTTCTTCAGCATCATATTCCACTTGGACACAGTAGTGAAGGGAAGGGGAGGACTCCTAGAGCCAGAGGAATGGTGTGGACTCCCTTGACCACTAGTCTGAATGCTCTCAAATGTTTCCCCTACCACTCCCCTAACACTAGTCCCAATGTCTGCTTCACCATTACTGTTACTACTGCTAACACCAACCATATCCAGTTCAGCCCCATAGTCTTCCTCCTCCCACTCACTAGTAATATGAGGATACTGATTACACCCTTCTTCACTCCTAACACTAACAAGCTGCTGGACCTTCTTAGCAGTAGTAGTACTAGCACTGGCGGTACTGCTTGTGGATGGCAAGTGTGACTTAGGGTCCCCTGCTGTCACACTTGATATCATCTTCTCCTTCCCCCCTCCAGAGTATTGCAAGACAAACTAGCAGCAGGTATAGCACTGGTGGCAGCTGGTTCAGCACTGGCAGCAGGCACAACACTGATGGCAGCAGGTTCAACACTGGTAGCAGGCATAGCACTGGTGGTAGCTGGGGCAACATGTCTGACAGTAGGCACAGTAATGGTGGCAGCTGGTTCAGTACTGACAGTAGGCACAGCAATAGTTGCAGCAGGGTCAGCACTGGCAGCAGGCACAGCAATAGTTGCAGCAGGGGCAGCACACCTGACAGCAGGAATGGCAATGGCGTAAGCAGCAACAGCATGACTGGCAGCAGGCACAGCAATAGTTGCAGCAGGGGCAGCACATCTGACAGCAGGAATGGCAATGGTGGAAGCAGCATGACTGGCAGCAGGCACAGGCAGCTGCTCTGTCCTGATCTCACTATTACCCTTTTCATTGCCCCAAGATCCCTTGGAGTGATCTAGGGAGACTGGACAGCATTGGTTCTGTAGTGCTCACTTCCTCCTCCTCAGACTCAGACTCAGTGGACACATAAGGGTCCTTCCAGCTCCTCCATTTATTATTTTTTAACTGGATCGTAGTGCTAGCAGTGACTATGAGCCTTTCCTGCCTCAGTTTTGGAAAAAGATCACAGCAGAATAGCACAGCACATCTATTTCGCTCTGCAGCTGCTACTATTGTGTTTGATTTCTGCAACTACATCATGTTTTTATAGTGAAAAGGTGAAAAACACATAAATCAATGGCCAATGGGCGAAAAAGTTTAAGATTTTAATTGCTGGTTTTAAAGTAGACAACAATATGTTTTTTGCAGGATTTCTTGCAGCCCTGTCAATAGTACTACTACTAAGAAAGTCCAGCAGCTTATACAGACTCAGAGTATTAAGAGCAATGGAGGGGAATATATACTGCTATTGAGGAGGATGATTCAGGGACTGAAACTGATGTGGTTGGTGTTAGTAGTAATAGTGATGGTGAAGCAGCTGGGGGGTAGCATTAGTGGAGTGGTAGGGGAAGTAATTCATAGCAGCCAGACTAGTGTTCAAAGGAGCCCACAAAATTCCCCTGACCATGGGATTCCCCATCCCCCCATGGCATTGTCCAGATGGAACATGATCCTAACAATGGTAGAATTTTTGCCTAGAAGCAATAATACCACCACCATGAGCACAGATTGACTGCCTGTGCCTGCTGCTAGTGCTTCCAGTCTGTCATCTTCAGCTCATCAAGATATGACAGGTGGCATTAGGAGACCCTCTGTCACATTTCTCATCACCTCTTCCAACCCATGACATATCTGTAATAGAGCAGAACCAGCAAGGAGGGACTGGTGGTGGTGATGATGGTGGTGGAGAAGCTGAGGTGGCCTTGATGTCCTTTTTAGCCTAAATTGAGAAGGAATGGGAGACAGAGATGAGGTTGGCATCACTACCACCACCAGCAGTGAGCTTTCGGAATCTTCAGAGATTGTTGTTGCTGTAATTCCTGCTGCTGCTGAGTTGCAAGGGCAGCAGGATGCTGAGGAGAAGGCTAATGTGTCACAGACCACCATGGACACAGTGGGAATGGGGTCCAGTGATGCGGGTTCCACTTGCCAGTAGCAGCAATAATTCTGGTCCTAGTTACAGTGCTGCTTCTGAGGCAGTTACATCAACAGCAGCAACGTCATCCTCTGCCCCAGCCAGTGAAGGAGAATGTGGAGGGGAAAAAGAAAAAGGTAATTCTTCTGCACCTTTCCCCACCCCCGGAGGTCCTGGCCACAATTTTTGATAAGTCAGTGAAAAGGGGAAAGGAGGGAAATCACCTTGACGCAACCACCTTCATTACACACATGAAACAAAGACCTCATAACATTTATATCAGACATGGTAAAGCTAAAGACCACCAAATAAATTGAGCACCACTGTTGCTGTACCCCTAACTCTCCCCTATGCCAACAAGAGGTGATGTGGAAATCAAAGAGAAGGAAGACTAGAGAAACTCATCCAGAGCCTGAAAGTTTGATGGTAAGCAAAACACCTGGCTTGCCATCACTATCTTGCTCTAGGGTAACTACATCTTCTGGCAATCCACCTCATCCATCTTTACCTCCCCACCAGTTGATAGCCATACAGTAGATGTCAGGATGTGGCAGTTCATGTCCACCCAATGCACACCGTGTGGTGCACTGATCACACATGGTAGAGTGCTGGAGGATAAACACAACCAGGGCATAAAGCAGAATCTGAGGAGAGTCCATCCTGCAGAATATGCTAAACTGGTTAAAGGGAAACTTCAACATTATTATTAAACTATCTGCAAGTTGTCACGTGTCTTTAGTGGGGAGTAGTCAAAGGGCATAGTGACAGCAGCAATACTCGATTTCTGGTGTGATGATTTTACATTGGGGACCCTAAGCTTCATGGTGTTTGGTTAATGTATGACAGATATTTATAATAATAATAATAATAACAACTAGTATTTATATAACGCCTTTCTCCCAGTGGGACTCAAAGCGCTTTCAGCGCACGCTCTCGGAATTAACCGAATTGGCAGCTGAAATAATAGATGTTCTTATTACCCAATCAATAGTACTCATTTATCGATCTTGGGAGGATGAAGGGCTGAGTTGATCCTGCTGGGATTTGAACCTGCAACATTGCTGTTTGAACAGGCTCCATAGTCAGGGACTTTACCACTGAGCTATCTCACCAGCATTGATGTGATACAGATGTGCTCATTGTTCCCAGTCATTCCCTTATTTACCACACACACACACTGTACACATTTTAATTTCTGATGACAGGCACAGTTGCTGCTCTCAAGAGAAAACATTATATTTTAACATCACACCCATAATTTTGGAGGAGGGGCAGGTGGGGAAGCATTATTGGACAACTTCTTCTCATTTCCACATATACATGAAGTGGTGGGGTCAACTTATGGTGCTGCTACTGCCTCAGGCACATCACTGGTGCTTGTAGTGGAAAGTGGAACCTTGATAATCCATCACTTATATACCGTTGTTGTTGATCCCATTCCCTTTGACCTGGCTAATAACCCTGCTGTTTAAACAACTCAGCAGCAGCAAGAACAGCATTCTCAAATTCTGCATCTATATTAGGGCATTTGACAATGGCCAGTGGCCACTGGCCAACACAACATGACCTGCTGGTACTAGGCAAGTAGGGTATTTTTTCTCAGGGCTTGTTCTTGGAAAAAAAACACAGGTGTACAAAAGAAAAGCATAATTTCGGTGGGGTCTGTTTCTAACAAGCCTAAGTCTTACAAATCAGTGTTTCCTTAGGACTTGGGCCTAACACAAGTTTAATTTCCTATGTTTAAAAGAACTAACAGGTATTGGCTGGGGTGTGTAATCACACATATATAAAGGCAGTAGATATTCAAAATTCCCTCATAGTGCAATAGGCATTGGCCCATCAGGTACTAAGGGAGGGTCTGTTCATTTACCCTTTCTCCACATATAGTTTTCTATAGTTTTTGGCTACTTCCCATTAATTTTTTTGGGGCAGCAAATATTTTGATTTTAACTGGAATAATGGGGCAATTGATTAAGTTGGCATTATCTGTCTATGTAACCCTGACATCTGTACATTGTTTAACACTTTGGTTTCCTGACAGGTATGCAATGCATTGCTATGCAAAGTGATGTGTGCCCATCTGGCACTCAAGAGGTTAAACTATGCACAGATGTCAGGGTTATGTTTGGGCACACATCATTTAATATGTCTTTTTATCTGTTATTAAAGGAGTCATGGAACAGAGAGGAAGAAGAAGGAAGAGAGAAGATAGAAGATGAAGATGGCAGTAGCTGACCAGGGTTCTGAACACCCCGCTGGACATCAGGATTAATGGTAAGTGTTTGTTTTCAGGGGCTCTTGCTGTGTAAACTAGTTGGATTAACCCTGTGAGTGCCACAATAAAATTTGTCCCTTACCGGATCTTAGGGCTCATGCATGTAATTACATTTTTGGCTTTTTTTTATTATCTTCTAAGGGCGAAACGCAGCTAACTTCATAGACCGACAGGTGTTTTTCTTTGCCTGCATTTTTTAATAGCACGAGTAATTGAATAGCTTACCGTGCTTGAAAAAAGGTTGTTGGTTGTTTTTTTAGCCATCAGACCTAATTGAATTGAGGCCTGTATGTGGGTGTTATAGAAGCTTCGCTACAAAACAGAAGTAAAGTATATGCAGTTTCTAGTGGAATCGAGAAGATACAATTTACCATATATCAATAAATAAAAATACTTTTTTTGCATTCTAGGCAGATTTTTTCCATGACAGCACATATACAGAAAACCACGGTGTCTTTGGATAGAGATGAATTTGATAAATAAAATGATTTGTGAGTGTGTGTGCATCACAGAAAATCCATGAAGTTGCAGATTAATAAAAGTAAACTGTAACTAAACTAACAAAGTGTAAATTGGTGAAAGTTTCTAAACAGCAAAGTTCTGACTTCTAATTGGTCATCATGGAATTCTCTTCATTTTCTGAACTCCTTCTGGAACCATCCCACAACTATATAAACTCTAAGGCTTCGTATCATAAATGGATTAAGATTTTTTTATTGGAGTGCAGTGCTAACAACATTGTGACATAACATTTTACTTATGAAATGTTTAACCCTTCTCTTTATTTTCATGATCAGAACATAGAGCTAATACTGCAGATGTGATATTAAACATATGATATAAGCAGAGATCATGAGACCAAGGTAAGTTGAGTTGTCCTTTTCAATAACTTTCTAGAACTGATCACAACTGTTGATGTGGAGAATGAGGTTGAAGTAGGAATAAATCCAACAGCTCTGTAGGAGACAAATTCAAATTTCAGAAATTAAGATTGAGTTATATGGCATTTTGACCCCTAGAACACTATAGTGGTTCCAACGAATTGTTTCTCAATGCATCTCTAACCTCTGTTACACTCAAGTAGTCTGAACCCACATTTAAATCATTATTTTTTTTTCTCCTATGGTACAGTTGATTTGACCCATAAACACTCAATTCTTAGTACATCATCCTCAGTTTGCTGGATCTGCTCCTGATTATTATGTTGTAAATACATTTATTTCAATGTAACATTACAGTGAACATCACCACTATGTGTAAAGAATGTAAACTATGTATTACAGAATAGATACCAACTAATAATATAATCTTATATTATCAATTGATAATGGGTTATTATCCAATATCATCTAATAATTGAATCATGTCAGCAAATAATTCTATCAGGTGTTAAATAATTATTAAATAATACAATCAGATAATTTGAGTCTTAAATTGGTGAAACTATTAATTAAAGAACAATATCATTTAGGGATATGTCACTTTCTTTTAATAGATGTTGTTAACATGGTAGCTGGCTTTCAAACAGCAGACAGGTATATTTATATATGCTTTGAATTGCATCTGTAGTTGCCTGTATATGATGATTTATCTGTCTCTGTTCACACAACAAAACAATGAGGTTTAATATTCCTGAATGCTTCATATGAGTCTGTTGTTTTTATCAGACTATAAACTGAATCCATCTATCAGTAAAATACAACTCAGTTTAAATGCAATGTATCTGTATGACTGCTGTTTAAAAGAAGTCTACATAGATAAGTTAAACAAATTAACACCCTCGACTTTCCAGGTTATAGTTCAATTACATCTAAAAAAGGATGAACGTATCACGTAAAAAGTCAGGCATTTAATCAAACCTTAAAATAAAAAATACATTTAAATGTCTTTGCTCTTATGACATTTTATAGAGCACATAGATAAAGCTTTGGTAACTTGAGAGAGAATTTTAGTTAAGATTACTGTGCAGGTTACTGTGAGATCACTGTGCAGGTTACTGTGAGATTACTGTGCAGGTTACTGTGAGATTACTGTGCAGGTTACTGTGAGATTATTGTGCAGGTTACTGTAATATTACTGTGAGATTACTGTGCAGGTTACTGTGAGATTACTGTGCAGGTTACTGTGAGATTATTGTGCAGGTTACTGTGAGATTACTGTGAGATTACTGTGCAGGTTACTGTGAGATTATTGTGCAGGTTACTGTGAGATTACTGTGATATTACAGTGAGATTACTGTGAGATCACTGTGAGATTACTGTGCAGGTCACTATGCAGTTTGTAGACTTTTCATCCAAAGTGGAGTAAAATTTAAAAAAAATCCACAAGAGGACTTCACAAAGTTGACTGAACCTATAAATTAAAATAAAGCTACTGTGATCTTTTCCATCCATGGACTATGAAGAAAATTAAACAGTTCATAGTATTTTATTCTTGGTTGCTCAATACATATAAGATAATATCTATATTTAAAACCATACATATTTCCAATTTTCTGAGAATATGTAAAAAAAATATATATGTTAATGAATGAGTTCCATGGAATAACATATGACTGAAAAGGTTATTGAACATATTTTCATATCCCTTGATAAGTTTAAGATAATAGGTACATAGATACATAGTTATATAGTAAATTGATTTGAAACAAGACACAAGTCCACAAGGTTCAACCACACTATAATCCATAAAAAGTGAATTACATAATTCTGGCATTAGTCTGTTTACTTTATCCTCCTGTTTAACCTAATACTAAGTGTAACCCTTTATGTTTCCTTCTGCAAAAAATGTTTCTAATCTTCTCTGTCTTTACCCCATTCCTGGGTAAAAATGACCACAGTTTAACCTTATTATATAACCTATTCCTCTGCTGAAACTTTCGTGTCCTATAATTTTAAAGGGAGACTTGTCATAAATCTGTATAAATAAAAAACTTGTAAGAAAAAGTTTTCTAGAGAGTCTTGTATTAACCTTGCATATACATATACAATGTAACAAGATCACATTCTCAATGACTTTTCTCTACAGTGAGTAAACTAAGTTTGGGTAGACGTTCTTCATACTTCAGTTCTTCTATTCCCATAATTCATTTTCTTACTCTTACCTGTACTCTTTCCATTTCCAAAATTGCATTATTCACAACTGTTGCCAAAAACTACACTACATATTTGTGGGGAGGACTTAACAACAATTTAAAAAGCAGCAAAATGGTGTTATCTACTTTTGTTTCAATACTTGATTTTATGCAGGAAAGTATTTTATTTGATTTAATGCTGTTTGGTACTGATCACTGTTGACAAATTTTCAGTACAAGTACTCCAAGATGTTTCTGTACGAATAAGTCTCCTAAAATGCTAACATTAAATTAATAAGTAGAATGTCCGTTTGTTTGTCCCAAATACATAACTTTACACTTTATTACAATAAATGTTATATTCCATTTGTTGTCACAGTCTGCCATTTTGTGTAATGCTTTCTGTAGAGAAGAAACATCCTGCTGGGAATTTATTAGTCTGTATAATTAAGTGCCATATGTAAATAGTGACATTCTGCTTTTTATATTTATTTTCAGGTCAATTATAAACATGTTAAAAAGCAGTGGACCAAGTACTGAAATCTGAGATAATCCACTCACAAGTCTAACTGCATTGGAGAATATTATATTTATAATAGAACACTATTCCTTATCCATCAACCACAAAGGTTATCCCCTAAACCCAATCTATTTATTTTATAGGTCAGTCTCCTTTATGGAGCTGTATCAGATGTATTTGTAAATATATATATATTCTAAATCTATTGCTACGTAGCTACTTACATATTCACAGAGGCTAGATTTGTTTGTCAAGTGGCAAGATTTCTTTATTTTCTCTTAACTAAATTGCCTCCTCCAAATAATTGTACTTTTCACTGTGTAATTCTGAATGTTATCAATTATTATCCTTCAAGCAATTTCTCAACTTCAGTGATCAAGCTCATAATTTCAAGTTTTTTTAGTTTTCTTCTTACATAAAGGACTAAACTGCTGTTAGACTGATCTTGGAGCACTCAGTCTGTGTAGATAGAGTCTGAAAATTAAGAAAGAGGTCTTGGTAACACTGCACCAAGATCCTGAAGAACTTCATTTTGTTCAGTCATCCCTTGTACTCTTCTTGTGTTAACCACATAATTGATAATGATAATGCTGTAGTTGTACTAGCTGAGGCTCTTCTACCATTGCTTTTCCCTGGTTTATACTAATGAAGAGATTGAGCTTAGAAGAACATCAGCCTTTTCTTATCCTTCCTGATCAATTTATCAATCTCATTTTTAAAAAGTCCAATACTCTCTCACCCTCTTTTTTTTGTTTACATATTTCATTTTTAATTATTCTTTACAATTAGAGCTTCATTTCCTATTTTTTTTCTAGCAATTGCCATTTGAATATCTGTATATCTGAACACTTAATTCATTACAATCTATGTTTTATTTTAGCCAGAACTTCAGTAGTTACATAGTATAAGAAATATTTGCACTTTAAATTCTGGAAAAGTGAAAGTCTTTCAGTGATTACAAAGCTTATTTATCATGTAAAACTGCACTGACAGGCTTAATTAGCAAGCATTAGCATATGTTATGACACTCAGAGAGCTCACCACACAGAAGTAGAATAGAATGGAATGAATATCTCATAAATTACACATCTGCTGCTCTCATAGATAACATGATATATGGGTAGTTTTTAACTAAGGTTTCGGATATGCAAACTTAAATAGTGGCGACAGGTCCATTTATTTGGTCTTTTAACTCTCTGAATGATAGAGAGGTCCACAAAGCATTTTTATACAATATTTTGGAGAACTCTTGAATTCAAGGGAGCTAAAGACCCATTTAAAATAATTTGTATTTCCTATGGTTCAATGGATATGTTCCAGAATATGTTGCTTTCTTCATAAGACTTTCTACGTAAGAATTTCCTGTGATATTATCACATAGAAAAATTCTCAGTTCTCACAGTTTGGATTTTTACATGAATCATGACCATCATGAGCAGCAACACCAGACAAAAATTACTGAGTTTATACTACTAGGACTACAAGGACCTCAGAGTCTGAAGAAATGCTTATTTGTTCTGTTCCTCATGTTATATATCATGACATTATGTGGAAACCTACTGATAATTACATTGTTTCTGGTGAGTCATCACCTCCAATCACCAATGTACTTTTTCCTCTGTCACCTTTCCTTATGTGACATGTTGTTGTCTACAAGCATTGTCCCCAACCTTCTATGGACTTTATTAAAAGACAGAAGTATTATATCTGTCAGTGGCTGTCTTTCACAGTTTTACATCTCTAGTGTATTTACTGGTTCTGAATGTTTCCTACTCACTGTGATGTCTTATGATCGATACTTGGCCATCTGTAATCCATTGCACTATATTTCCATTATGAGTATACAACTTCATTTTTATCTAGTTATGTGTTCTTGGTTTATAGGAGTTTTTATATCCCTGATTTATGTAATGCCAATCTTCCTTTTGGAGTTTTGTGGATGTAATATTATTGACAACATCTACTGTGACCTTGCTCCTCTTCTTGAAGTCTCATGTACAGATACATATGTTATAGAAGTAGAGACCATAGTGTTTTCTATCCCTTTTATCCTTGGCTCTTTTGTATTTATAATTTCAACATATGTCAGAATTTCCCTCACCATAATCAAGATCTCCTCCACCACTGGGAGGCAGAAAGCCTTCTCCACCTGCAGTTCTCATCTCACAGTTGTGAGCACATATTATGGGATACTTTCAGCTAAATACACTCTTCCATCCAAAGGGCAGTCATTCAATCTGAATAAAGTCATCTCTCTGTTGTACACTGCAGTCACACCATTACTAAACCCAATCATCTATAGTCTTAGGAATCAGGAGATCAGGTCAGCTCTGAGTAAATGGATGTCTATTAGGAAATAAAGTTAAATGTTACATAGCTAATGAGGTTTAAAAAGACATTAATGTTCATCAAGTTCAATCTTTAAAGGGGAACATTCACATTGCAAAAAAATTGTAGCACTAGTTTTAACCCCTAAGACAATATTGGCACTGGGTTTTCGTATTATCTTAAACTGAGCTTGATATAACGTTAGCCCACAACAATACAGCTCCGAAGTGAAGTGAGAACGTGCTCGCTGGGGCAGCTGGGAGGGAAATGGGAAGTCCTGCTGCTCCGTGCTGCAAATACACGGTGCCGCAGTATTTGGAAGTGGCACTTTTTAAAGATTAACATCTGCACTCCTACGTAGGTCAAACTAAAACAAAACCCAGCGCTAATATTGTCTTAGGGGTTAAAACCAGTGCTCTAATTTTTTTGCGATGTGAATGTTCCCCTTTAATGTTAATGTTTCCTCTGCATGTTGCTTTTAACAACTGCATCAATCTATTTACACACTATCATTTATCAATACGTGATTACAAGTGTAAGCCATGTAAATAAGTGGATTTTTTTTACTTACTGATGAATCCTTTTCTTTTAGTCAATTGAGGGATGCAGGGACCATGGGGTTAAGTAGCATGCCTATAGGAGGCAGGGCACTCTAAGCAAAAACTCCTCAAACTTTCTAGCTGCTGATCCTCCCCCTGCTCAACTGCCTTCAGTTTTTGTTTAGAAGAGTCAGGAAGGGAATAGCAGTAAAAGAGATCCGTCGGGAAATGCTGTACATCCTGACCCGACCAGTGTTCCTTGAGAGGGATGCCTTGCATCCTTCATTGGATGAAGAGAAATGGATTATCGGTAAGTAAAAAAATGCCATTTTCTCTAGCGTCATTGAGGGATGCATGGGGACATATAAAAGCCGCCCAAAAAAGTGGGAGGGAAGAAAACTAATGTTCTTTGGCCCGTAGAACTTTACACCCAAAACTAGTATCTTGAGATGCAAAAATGTTGACTTTGTGAATGTCTGAACAGATGACAAAGTAGCTGCTTTGCACAACTGGTCAACAATAGTTTGGTTCTTCAAGGCCCATGAAGTGCTAATTGACCTAGTGGAATGAGCTATGATTCTAAAGGGAGCTGGACCAGACTTTAGTCCTTTTCATATGTCTGACTTATGTAATGCCAATCTTCCTTTTGTAGTTTTGTGGATGTAATATTATTGACAACATCTATTATTGACAACAAAATTTGGAGGGAAGAAAACTAATGAGCAATGGCCCTTGGAACTTTATGCCCAAAATTAGCATCTTTAGATGCATAAATGTTGACTTTGTCATCTGTTCACACATTCACAAAGTTTTACAAAGTAGCTGCTTTGCACGTCTGGTCAACAGTAGTTTGGTTCCTCAAGGCCCATGAAGTACTAATGGACCTAGTAGACTAAGCTGTGATTCTAAAGGAGCTGGAACAGACATTAGTCTGTATACTTGTATGATAACCTGTTTAAACCATGAAGCAATGGTGGTCATGAATGCTGGTCTGCATTTCTTATGGACTATTGGAATCACAAAGAAGTGTCTGAAGTGCTAAAGGATTTTGTGACTTGGACATAATGTATTAAACATCTCACTACATCTAAAGTATGTAGAGCTTTCTCTTTAGAGTTAGAAGGATTAGGACACAATGAAGGGACTACCAGTTCATGGTTTATATGGAAAGCAGAAACTACTTTAGCTTGAAACTCTGGAAAAGTCCTTAAAACCACTTTATCTTGATGAACGATAAGGTGTGGTGAAATACATGAAAGAGCAATAAGTTCTGAAACTCTTCTTGCATATACAATCATTGTGTTCAGTGTGAGGTCTTTGATAGACGCTGATGATAAAGACTCAAATAGACAGGACTGAAGAGCCTCTAACAGTAAATTCAAATTGCATTGTGGAATGGGATGTCTATGGGGGATTATCCTGTTGACTGCTTGTAGGAAAGTTTGAAATTTTGAGGTAGAAGCAATCTTTCTCTGGAGAGCACAGAGAGAGAGCTGAAACATGGATTCTTAGGGACTTAACCCTTAAACCATTATCTAGACCTGATTTCAGGAACTCTAGAAGAGATGGAAGATATAAAAAGGAGGGATCTAGATCTTTCCTAGCACAAACAAGAAAAATAGATTCTCCAAACTCAGTGATATATTTTAGCTGACACAGGTCCGCGAGCTCTGATCATGGTTTAAATTACTGGAAAACAGAAGCCTTTGTTCTTCATAATTTCGGTCTCAAATTCATCGCACTCAAAATGAGGTTGAGTATATTGTGGGGGAGAATTAGCCCTTGGGAAATGAGGTTTGCATATGAGGTAGGAACCAATGCTCTGTAAATGACATGTCTTTGGTGGAGAGAGGGTGAAATCAAGACCTCCTGGGCCAAAATAGAGCGATGAGGATGGTGTGCAAAATCTCATCCTTTAATTTTTGGAGTATTATTGGAATCATAGCTAGTGGAAGGAAGACATTGACTAGTCTGCATTTAATGTTATTTCTTGTAGATCCCTTGCTCTAGAACAGAATGTTGGTAGTTTTCTGTTTCTTCTTGATTGTCAAGGTTTGGCTGAGCTATGCTACTCTACAGATTGATTCTGCTGTCTGAGCTAACCTTGTGCTCCTCTAAAGTTTGTTACAGTCTTTCCCTTCTCCAGTCAGGCTGTACCAGCTGACGTCTCTGTAATTACTCACCTGATTGTTATCAGCCAACCCTCTCAGGGTATTTAAAGCTGCTTGGCTCATTCCCTCATTGCCTTTGTGTTTGATCCTGGCTGCAAGAGTATTTCCTGAGTTGCTGATATTCTGTGTATGACCTGGCTTCCTCTGACAACCCTTCTGGCTCCTGACCCACTGGCTTGTTCCAGACATCGCAGTCTTCTGTGCTCCTGACTTCGGCTTGGCTGATTACCTGTCCTGGTTCCTGACCCTGGCTTTCAATTTGGTTTATGCTTCTGGAACACAGTTCTGTTTGTTTATTTTTTGTTTCTTTAATAAACGTGTCTATTGTCTTATGACTGAGGTAATTTGCCTCCCAATTCTCCACTCCTGGGAGGTACAAAACTGGAAAATGGTTTTCTGCCCAGACAAGAATTTTCTCTACTTCCATTCAGGCAGCATTGCTTTTTGTTCCTCCTTAATGGATTATATATGCCACTGCTTTAACATTGTCTTACTGAATCTGAATAGGAAGATTATTCAGGATTGACATCCATACCAATAGTATATTGTATTTATCCAGTAACTCCAAGATGATTATGAGAATACGAGACTCAGTTGGAGTCCACTGACCATGAATGGGGAGACATTTGTAAACTGCTCCCTATCTGAACAGACTGACGTCTGTTGTGACTATTTCCGACTTTGTTATGGAGAAAGATTTCCCTATTAGGACATTTGAAATTATGAGCCACCAGTGAATAAATTGTATCCTGTTCTGTGATATCTTCATCACATGATGATGATAGTTTGGATTTTTGGACCATTTGCAAATTAGATCCAATTGAAGAAGCCTCAAGTAGAACTGAGCAAAGGAACTACTTCTAATGTGGCAGTGGCTATCATTTTTCCCACAGTCTTCATGCACTGCCTCTGTCTTGAAGAACCACATTTTTCTTTTGAAGGCTGGTATTATATCTCGGACACAAAAACAAGATGTGCTGACATGGTACTAGCTGATTCTTGCTTCGGTTGATGATCCAATTGTGATTCTTCATAGTTAACAGAGTAAAATCAAAATGTTGTTGAATTAGCTCTTGAGATGCAGCCTTTAGTAGCAAATTGTCATTTTAAGGAGTCAGTGTTGTTCCCATAGAAATGAGGTGAGCAATTAGCAGAGCCATCAGCTTGGTAAAAACTCTCAGAGCTGTGGATACAAAATATATTGAAAGTGCTGGTTTTAGTATGCACACCTAAGATATTTACAGTGTATGGGCCAAATAGGATGTGTATGCATCTTTGTTGTCCTATGTATGCTATCACTGATTTGATAGATCCCACCTTACATAGTAACATAGTAATTTAGGTTGAAAAAAGACTTGCGTCCATCTAGTTCAACCTTTTCCTATTCCTGTTTACCATCGTTGAACCAGGGAACTTTGAGAAACTGGTTTATTTTATTTTTTTCGATCCTTGATAAGACAGAATGCTGATGAAAGGCTTCCTGTAACATCCCTTCATTTAGTACCCTGGACATAAAAAAATAATGAGGTGGAAGGGTTGTGAAAGACATTTTGTATCCTTCTTAACTGTGCTCACTTTTCTGAAATTGACATCCTCGATTGTTCTGTGAAGTGTCATAGTCTTCCCCCTTGAGGACGATTTATGGGGGACTTCTTGCGCCAAACTTCATGATGTGATGGGTTTGGAATTGAAATCCTTAGGTTCATTTTTCTTTTGTACTCAAGTAGGTTTTGTTCTGTTACCTCCAGTGGCGTGGCTGTCAATTTTGTCTAACTCTGCCCAAAGTAGAAAGGATCTTTCGAAAGGCAAGGATATTAGAGCTTTTTTGGAAGCAGAATCTGCATTCCAAATCTTCAAACACTAAACACAGCGTGCTTTAACAATTGATGCTGAATATTTGGGTGCCAACCTATGAGTGGGAAAATATTATCATGATGTATATTATTTAGAAAAACTTGAATAAGTTGAGCTTGTCAGGCCTCAGCAGCTCTGCATGTCCAGGCTGAGGCAAATGAAGCTTGAATGATTGCTCCTAGTCAAGAAAACATTAGTCTGTTCAAGGTATCAAGCTTTTTCTCAGCAGGATCATTAATTGCTGCTGCAGTTTGAACAGAAATAGTGGTATGTTTGGATAATATGCAAACAGTAGGGTCAACTCCTGGAGGTTTGGACCAAAGGTCAACCTTTGATTTAGAAAAGACGTACAACTTTGTAAATGTCCTTGAAAAACCATAACTTTATCTGGGTTTTCCCACTCATCCTTGACATTCTGACATTTCTTTGTACTTTTTAAAATAAATTTGGCTGAGTATTTGGCTTGGTCATCTGAGACTTCCAGGACATCTAGAAGAGCTTTAATTAAGGACTCCATGGATTTTGAATCATAGATCCCTCTCCAATGGATGAGGGAGACTGATCGCTGTCACTAGCCAATTCATCTTCATTGTCAGCGAAATATGAGGGTGAATAGAAAAAGCTTTTTGAGGGTTTTTTGGTTCTTGGGCTCTTAACTGGTGTTCAAAGAGTTTCTGTTAACCATCTATACAAAAACTTCTCTAATTTAGCAAGAGAACCTGGTAAAGTTCTAACCCACTCTGGATCAAGCATAGTGGGTGTATCTAAGTCCATACATATAGAACACACAGACACATTGTTTGTAACATTGGAATTGCATTTTTTACATGAACTAGAATTACTTATATTGTTCTTAGTTTTCTTTTTCTGCCATACTGAAGTAATGAAGTAAGAGAATGAAAGAAAAAAGTCGCAATGGGCTAGTAAAATTAATGAATGCATTCGGCTTCCTCACAATTAATCAGAATTAATAATGTGCAATGTCTAGCATAAACGTGAAACAATTGTAGTTGAAAACCATATAAATATAGCGTGTCCCCAAACGGATGGATGGCCATAGTGATTGCAATAAACAGACAGACGTGAGTCCTCACAATGTATAATCCAAATAGCAATATAGACCTTTGCTCAAAAGGAGTTGTCAGTGCAAGACTTAAAGAGTTATCAATGTAACAAAATAATGCTGAACCCACAGAGACATCACAGTAACCATGGCCCAATAAACTGTTTGATTTGTGAAGAGTGCCCTGATCCTGGAGAGCTACATTAACCTATTCTTGTTTCAGTCAACGAAACTGCAGAAGCACCAGATCTGCTGTGAATAATGGCCTCCGCTTTGGTGTGTGCACGCTGAAAGTGCCAAAATCAATTGAGGAGAAGGAAACCAGCAACGTAAGCAGTACTGTATAGTCTTCTGAGTGGTGAACACAGAGCAATATACAGTAAAATAAATTAAGTAATAATTACAGAATAAATAAAGGAACAAAGACTAATCCTATATAATAATTTGCTAGGATGTTTGTCATAATGCAGTCATGTGCAGTAGAGACTGCCCGTGTTCAGACAGTCTCTCCTGCGCATGATTGCATCGCAAGAGTGAGGAGACGCAAGACTGCATTGCTTGGCCGGTGAGGTAGCGTCCGCTTAACATTATCTGGACATTGTCTCGTGTACACGGGCTTTTACACTAGTAAATTAAATATTCTGACAATTGTATCGGAGTGTTCCTTGTTTCACTTTCTGAATCCTCCAACTTTTCAGTCTCTATTTCAGCACAGGAGACGCTTTATGGTTTAAATATAAACATGTATTTTTTATGTAAATAAAAATTGAGTCCCGGCCGGCACCGCACTAGCGGAGCAGAAAGTGCTTTGTCTACTTGGACTCAGACTAATATTGAAGGCTTAATAGGGACTGTGAGAGCCCCGCCTTGGGGGTCAGTGCCGCAGGCGATGCATTGTGGCCTCATGACCGAGGGGAGCGAGTGATAGTGGACAGCCCTCGTTTGTCTATCATTAAAAATAACTGGATCTCTGGCCGCGGCCTCACGTGGCCCCTGATACTTTGCCAGCACTACTCACTATACTTATATCATTGCCCCGGTTCTGGGCCCACGGGACCATTTTTTATGTTGGGGGGGTCGAGCTAGGATTAAACTGGCCACTTTTATGAAATCCAAACGTGAGGGAGGAATCGCTTTACCCTATTCGTTATCAGACCACCCAGGTAGATAAACTATTATTACAATCCACTTATGTCTTACCCCAGTTCCTACATGGAGGCCCCGCAGTTTTCAAGGTCCAGACTGCCTTGGCTACAGCTCTTCACGAGGCGTGGGTGGAGTTGAAGAAGCTATTGGGATACTTCGCCATGGACCCAGACACCCCCTTCTGGGGAGTCGTGGGTTTACAACATCTGCTTGGTAGTGACTTTGGCTCTATTTGGACTAGATTTGGGATTACTACTCTGGGTCAGTTGTATCAGAATAACCAATTAAAATCTTTCGCACAACTGCATGATGAGCATCACATACTGAACAATCTCTTCTACTCATATTTGTGTATTATACACATTCTACGAGCTTAATGGGGGTAATCGAGCTCCAGTGATTTCTACATTCCCACTTCTTAGTAGATTGCTTCTTATTGAGCCTTTGAGACCACTATCTTTCATATACCAGTGGTTGGAATCTCACATGGAGGGCCAGGAGATACCTGCCTGCAGCAGATTGGAAACGGAATTGGGTCATTTGGAGAATTGGGAATGGGACATGGCCAAGGAGGGACCAGCACTGGTGGCGACATCGACTAGACATCAAATGATACAATTAAATATATTACACAGGGTTTATTACACGCCGGTCAGACTGCATAGAATGGGGAACTCTCATACTGACCACTGCCCTAGATGTGATGGCATTTAGGGCACATATCTACATATGATATGGGAATGTTACTCAGTCAGGATCTTTTGGAGAGAAGTAATGCGCATTATAGCCCTGGTGTTGGAGAGGCCTGTTCCTGCAACTCTAAAGGTTTGTTTGCTATCTATCTTTCCTAATGTGATGGGATGCAGCTGACAGGTCTCTATTGAGTGAACTCTTGGTGATGGCGAGAATGGTGGTGGCTTTGAACTGGATGTCAAACATAGCTCTTAACTATAGGGCATGGCTGAACTTGGTTTGACAGTGCGCTCCGTACTTTAAATTGGTCTATTTACACCTGGGAAAACCGAATAAGTTTGATAAAATCTGGGGGAAGTGGTAGACTGGAGGACGAGTGGAGCAGATGGTATTACAGTTTCTGATAATATACTCCTTATAGGTGTTGTCTGAATGAGGTCGTGATTGGTTAGCAATTGATTGGCCGAGGAGAATAAATATTGACAAACCTTCACGTTAGGAACTCCTTGATAATTTGGGGACAAAAAAAAAATGACCCCTGTTATGGCCTTGCGAGACTGCTTGGTTG
The DNA here is from genome assembly GCA_037306005.1 of Rhinophrynus dorsalis. NCBI lineage: Eukaryota > Metazoa > Chordata > Amphibia > Anura > Rhinophrynidae > Rhinophrynus > Rhinophrynus dorsalis. The sequence continues at coordinate 551,150,570 of CM074721.1, read as the reverse complement.
TTGGGTGAGGAGGGAGAGGAATTGGGGACTTGGGGTGTATAGGGATTTAGGTTAGGTTAGATTCTAGTTGTTTTATGTTACTGGGGTTTAAAAAATTATAAAAACCTCGGGTTGGCTCTGTACACCTCAAACTTATGTCTATGCCATTCTCAAATGTACAGATACATGCATATTTTTGCTGTATTGGATGTTACTTTAAGTATATTTTTCTGTACTTGTAATGTGTCTGGAGCAATCTGATAATAAAATCTATTTAAAAAAAAAAAAAGAATTTGTAGCTGATCTTAAACGGGATCCTATCTTACTCTGCCGTAGACATAATGGGTTAAGTGAGGCCAGCTGTACTCGTGGGTGTGAATTTTAAATATCCTATACTTTTTAAATCAGTATCTCCCAGCCGGCCTACCTGTGAGAATTCCATCCCCGCAGTATCCTCTTATTTGGTATATAACATCATATCCATTATGGTGAGCAAGAGGACAGTTCCTATTTTACATTTCTAGGACTCCGATGAATCAAAAAGAGGCTACATTAGACTGAGGAGTGGACACAGTTATGAGGACTAAAATGCCTGGAGACGGATAAGCGATTCATTTACTGTATTCTGTACATGTTTAACATTACATGCGCAGTATATTTTAAGGACTAAAAACATTGCTTTTAGATGGATTCTCTTTGTGTTTTGCGCCATTGATCTGTAGATTTCATTTTGAGTTTTCCATTTATCTGCCCTGGAAGTCTTCAATAGATATTGGGGTTTCAGGAAAATATAATTTACAGTCTCTGTAACTTTTTCCTAAAAATGTGTTCAGGACAGGAGCTTGTATGGAGGGTCTACTGACAATCAGCTCTTTAGCTTGAGTCAGACACATCCATTGTGAGAAGGTCACTGGTTCGGTTGGATCCTGTGGTCTCATTCTCAGCTGTAGGATTAAAATGAGAAGCTCATTTTACATTATCAACATTTGATCTATGTTCAGGTGGTTGGTTTCCAACTGGTTCTCAATGGTTTGGTGGTCTGTACACTCTCTTGGACACACTGGGTACCTTGCAGTTTCCAAAAATGGGTTTTGGTGGGTGTATGAACGAGTATAGAGAATTAGGCCTTAATTTAACTGCGTCCCTTAAAACTGGAGTTAATTCAGAATGGCTAACGGATGTCAACTATGTCTGACTTATGTCATATGCAATATGAAGTCTACCTGAATGGCTAACGAATGTAGGCCCAACAAATCCAAGTAGCTCAAAAGCCTGAGTTGCACCTTTTTTCATATCACTGTGTGACATACAATACAATGTTATGTAGCAACCCTGATTGCTGTCAAGACAAGTTCAAACGCACAGCCAATCACAACACATGAAAGTATCACATACATTTAAATTCACCTATATATACCTTCAAATAACTAACATACCATATCTGTGTTTTGAGTTTTGACGAGTAAGGGCACAGGACCCAGGAGAGGAGGATAGTGAATTAGAGAGAGAGTGGAGCATAAAATGGAGGCAGGTAGAAGGAGTTTGGAGTTTGAAGCAGAGAGTTGCACTACAATTTACACATAATACACATTTGCACATTTGCCATACACAAACACACACTTTTTTTTTGTTTATAACACCAGACATATTTATTTTTTATTTTGACAGTGCGTATGAATCAGTGAGTGGCAGAGAGTGAGTGTGATTGTGTGTATCTGTGAAGGCCTGTGTGAGTTCCTGGGTGTGAGTGGATGTGTGAAGGTGAAGAGAGGAGAGCAGGAGAAAGGGATGGGGAGAGTACCAGGATAGGAGGAAAGTTAGGAGGGCATCCGTGGTCAGGGTAGGAGTGGAAGAGGGAGATCCATGGGGTGGAGAGGGACCCGGCCAAGAACAAGCCCCCAAAGAACAGGAAAAGAGTGTCAGTGGTATGAAGGGTAGATTGTGGGGAACACCACACACAGTCAGGGTCAAGTCAGGCAGATCCAGAAAGCCACAGCTTTGATACATCCAAGGCTGGAGCTGAGGAGGATGTGTGACCAGCGTTAAACCTACAAGGAGAACAGGCCTCTCATCCAAAGCATACTGGAGAGAGAGAGCAGCCTCTATCTGAGGGAGAGCATCCCTTGCCTGGCTGCCAAGAAGAAGGCCGTCTGGAGTCAAGTCCTCAACATGGTCAATACAGTGTCCACCTGCAAGTGGACCATAGAGTCAGTAAAGAAATGCTGGGAGGAATGCAAGTGGCTGGTAAACCATAAGACTGGTGAGGTTGTCCTGCATGCCCGAGGCACTGGATGTTGTCCCCCTGCCCAGATCACCTTCAACACCTGGGAGGAGATGCTGAGGAATAGTCTGCCAGCTACCACTGTAGAGAGGATCCCTGGAGGTTTTGACACTGTGGACGACAGTACCCTCCACACTCCTGGTAAGTGCATCATCATCTAACTAGACACCACACTACCCCTCACAACTACCACAGCCCAACACAATCACACCTGAGCAAATGACCAGCATTGATCTTCTCTACTGCACCAACACAGCGCAGAGAGGCTTCAAACAAGGACAGAATACTGGACAATACAAACAGTAATGGGAAGGCTCAACCAGGCCAAATCTTGTCCAAGTTTAGCATAGTAACATAGTAGATAAGGGGGAAAAAAGACATGCATCCATCAAGTCCAGCTCATGCCAATAACACCCCTGTTGATCCAGAGGAAGGCAACAAAAAAGCCCTCTGGAGCAATTTCCAGTGTAGCTGTGTGTGTGTGTGTGTGTGTGTGTGTGTGTGTGTGTGTGTGTGTGTGTGTGTGTGTGTGTGTCAAATAGTTCCCCGGCTCAATATCCTATTTGCTTTGAAGCCATCTGTCATAACTGTCAATATTGTTCTGTGCTAGATAGGCATCCATTGCTTTTTTGAATGCAGTTACATTATCTGCAAGCACAACATCCCGAGGCAAAGAATTCCATAGCCTTACCGCCCTTACTGTAAAGAATCCCTGCCTGTGTTTTAGTCGAAAGCGCCTTTCCTCAAGTCTTAATGGATGACCTCTTGTTCTTAGCTCAGCTCTTTGCATAAATAATTCATTGGATAGTTCTTTGTATTGACCTTGAATGTATTTGTAAATGTTAATCATATCACCCCTTAGACATCTCTTTTCTAATGTAAACAAACCCAGTTTGGCTAGTCTCTCTTTGTAACTCAGATCCTCCAATCCCTTTATCAGTTTTGTTGCACGCCTCTGCACCTTTTCCAGTTCAGTAATGTCTTTTTTTAGAACAGGCGCCCAAAATTGTACTCCATATTCTAGATGAGGCCTAACCAAGGATTTATACAGAGGTAGGATAATATTAGCATCCCTTGCACCTCTTTTTATGCAGGCTAGTACTCTATTTGCTCTTGCAGCAGCTGAGTGACTCTGCACACTGCTGTGAAGACTATTGTCTATCAGTACACCTAAATCTTTCTCTAATGAGGATTTCCCAAGTTTTTTCCCATTTAGAGTATATGTAGCAAGTTTGTTTCTACAACCCAAATGCATAACCTTACATTTATCTACATTAAATGACATCTGCCACTTTTCTGCCCATTCACTTAGTTTATCTAAATCCTTCTGTAGGGAAAAAACATCCAGCTCTGTATGTATTTCCTTACATAGCTTAGTGTCATCAGCAAAGATTGAGATGCTACTTTCAATTCCCACTTCTAGATCATTAATAAACAAATTAAAAAGCATTGGGCCCAGGACTGAACCCTGCGGCACCCCACTTATAACCCTAGACCAATTTGAAAAAGTTCCATTTACAACAACTCTCTGCCATCTATCATTTAACCAGTTCTCAATCCATGTACAGATAACACCGCCCAAACCGAAGCCTTTTCATTTATGCAGTAACCTGTTGTGAGGCACTGTGTCAAAGGCTTTTGCAAAATCCAAGTATACTACATCAACAGCAATTCCCCTGTCCAAATTACTACTCACTCTTTCATAAAATGCAAGTAAATTAGTCTGACATGATCTGTTCTTCATGAAACCATGCTGATTCCTACTAATGATATTGTTTGTCTTCACATAGTTCTGAATACTGTCAGTTAATAACCCTTCTAGTATCTTACCCACTATGGAAGTCAAGCTCCCAGGTCTATAATTTCCTGGTTTGTATCTTACTCCCTTTTTAAACAATGGAACTACATCAGCTTTCCTCCAATCACAGGGCACTATGCCTGATGAAAGCGAATCAATAAATATTAAGTATAATGGTTTTGCTATTACTGAACTAAGTTCCTTAAGTACCCTTGGGTGTATACCGTCCGGTCCAGGCGCTTTATTCACTATAACCCTTTCCAGTCTCTTTTGGACCTTGTCCTCAGTAAGCCATGTCGATGTTGGAGGAAATTCCATGGTTTTGTCTGTTTGCCCACAGCTTGTCATTTCTGCTTCCTTTGTATATACTGAAGCAAAGAACGTATTTAGGGTGTCAGCCATAGCTTTATCCTCACTAATCAATTCACCTATTTCAGTCCTAAGAGGACCAATATCAACCTTAACTTTTTTGTTGTTAATATACTTGTAGAATTGTTTAGGGTTTTTCTTGCTCTCATTTGCAATGTTTCGCTCATTTTTTATTTTAGCTAGCTTAATTGCTTGTTTGCAGATTTTATTACATTCTTTATATTTTTTAAATGATGCATCTGACCCATTTGACTTAAACACTTTAAAAGCCTGCTTTTTATTTCTCATTTCCCTGCTAACCACATTATTAATCCACATTGGCTTTGCTTTACTTCTCTTGTGCTTATTCCCCAATGGTATATATTGACGTGTATATTTGCCCAAGAGCATTTTAAATACATTCCATGATTCTTTATTAATCCCCCTCAGTGCTGCTGAGCCACATACACACACCACACAAACAATGCTTGTCATCAAGTTGTCAGATCTGTTATGTTCCACCACTATGATACACATGGATCCAATGGGAAGTAAACACCTAACTCATTGAGTGTTAGAACGATAATCAACGCAAAGCAATACATTGGCTACCCCGTCTCACTCAAAGGGTTAATCATCAACAAAGACAAAACAACAGGGTTACATTGAGCTGCTCCCCAGAGATCATTTCAAATAAGACAGTTACATTGAGACAAAATGCTGAACCTGCTGACAGTGCAGAACCTGTTGACAGTGTGTCTTGTAATTCTTAGGATGGGGGGCAGGATGAGATGGTGCCAAATTGTGACAGCAGGGGACCCTATATCACACTTGTCTTCCCCAAGCAATCCCTTCACTAGTACTACTACTAATAATAAGGTGCAGCAGCTTGTACAGAGTGTTAGGAGTGAAGGAGGTGGTGATCATTACATTTTTAGTGGCTGTGAGGAGGAAGACTCAGTGATTGATGTGGTTGGTGTTAGTAGTAGTAACAGCGTTAGAGGAGTGGTAGGGGAAGTAATGCAGAGCGTCCAGAGTAGTGGTCAATGTAATGTAGTAGAACAGCAGCAGCAAGTAGGGACTGATGGTGGTGATGATTATGAGACGCTGGGGTGGAAGAGACATTAATAGCCTTTTCAGCCCAAACAGAGAAGGAATGGGAGACAGAGATAAGGATGGGCATCACTACAACCACTAGCAGTGAGCTTTAGGAATTTTTAGAGTTTGCTACTGCTCTAATTCCTGCTACTGCTGAGTTGCAAGGGCAGCAGGATGCTGAGGAGCAGGCTAATGTGTCACAGACCACCATGTACACAGTGGGAATGGGACCCATTGATGCGGGACTAGAACAGATTTCACTTGCCAGCAGCAAAACTCTTGGCCCTAGTTGCAGTGCTGATTCTGAGACAGTAGCAGCAACAGCAACAATGTCATCCTCTGCCCCAGCCAGTCAAGGGGAATGTAAAGGAGAAGATGAAAGAGGGCATTCTTGTCCAACATTCCCCTCCCCCCTGAGGTCCTAGGAAGGTGTGGGAATAATTATCTCTTGGGGCAGACACAGTGCAGATATCACCGATGACACTGTGCACAATTTGCGACAAGTCAGTGAAAAGGGGAAAGAAGGGAACTCAACATGGCACAACTGCCCTAATAATACACATGAAACACAGACTCCATGACATTTAAGTGAAATATGTTATAGCTAAACCCCCACAAAAGAAATTAGGCACTGTTGTTGCTGTACCCCTGACTCTCCCCAATGAAGCGGAAATCAAAGAAGATAAAGAATAGAGAAACTGTAACGGTTTTACCGACACTCAGACCAAAGGTTAAAATTAAAACACTGTTTTATTGAGGTAAAACAAGGAACACTGCCCCCTAGAGCTGGAATAGATAATAGCACGAATCAGACAAGTATAGGACTGTAGTACAGGCCCAATATGGCTAGTAACAATATAGCTTGCAACAGAGAGCAATAGAGGTGACAGGGTTAATGCAATATAAATAATCAGTCTCTGTTGTGGTGATTAGCCAGCGCCCAGTGAATATAAACAGTCCAGGTACTGGTACAGATAGAGAGTGTATAGCAGTGTGACTGAACTGAATCACTACAGATCAGGAGTATCGTAATATGCCCAATAGTATAGCAAGAGCTGGCTAAAGCCTGAGCCAACAGCACCCCTAGGTGCGGCAACGGAGAAGAGACACTGCAAGAGCAAATGGGACCGGAGCCAAGAGCTCCCCTTAGGTACTGTAACGGAGAGAGACACTGCAAGAGCAAACGGGACCAGAACCTATAGCACCCCTGAGGTGCGCTAACGGAGTCAGAGACACTGCACAAGCGAATGTAACGTGAGCCAATCTCACTCCCCGGTACGGTATGATGGTACAACACTGCGAGCAGAATGAGACCAGAGCCAAGACACCCTTCCGGTGCCGTAACGGAGCTACACACTGCAAGAGCTAACGGAATGCCCAATAGCACCACGCGGTGCAACGGCTGCCAGGGTGGATGGTGAAGGCACCGTAAATAGACGTAATATTTGCTCTGCAAGTGTTAACGGATACACTCGGTAAAGGAGGCAACAGGCTCAGCAAGTGTTAATGTCGGGCTCAGATTCGGAGGCAACAGGCTTGGCAAGTGTACACGGACAGGCTCTGTAACGGAGGCAACAAATGCACAGGTACGGGAACACCACGAAAGTGCACCTGACAGGTGCAAGAGGCCCAGTATATGAAGGGATACCCTGGGCGGGCCAATCAAGCTCCGCCAATGAGAAAGCACCACAGCAGAGAGTGACATAGGAATCACGGGAACCGTGATAGAAACCCAACTAGAGCCTAAAAGTTCAATGGTGAGCGAAACACCTGGCTCACCATCAATTTCTTGTTCAAGGGTAACTATATCTTCTGGCGATCCACTTAATTCATCTTTACCTCGCTCACCAGTTGATAGCCAGTCAATAGATGTCAGGATGTGGCAGTTCGTGTCACCCCATTGCCTGTGTGATGCAATGATCACACATGGCAGTGTGGTGGAGGATAATCCCATACAGCACATAAAGCAGCATCTGTGGAGATTCCAGCCCACAGAATACGCTAAGCTGGTGGCAGGGAGGGTTCATCATTATCATTTAATTGTCTGCAAGTTGTCGCATGTCCTTAGCAGGGAGAGGACAAAGGGTATAGTGACAACTGCAGTACTTGGTTTCTTTTGGGATGCTTTCACATTGGGGACCCTAAGCATCATTGTGTTTGGTTAGAGATATGTAAGGTGTTTGATGTGAGTCCAGATGTGCCCAGTCCCTCCCTTATGTACCACATGCACACTGTGCACATTGCAGTTGCTGAGGAGAGGCACAGTTCCTGCTCTAAGACAAAAAATGATATTCTAACAACACACTCATGATTTTGGAGGAGGGACAGGTGGACAAGCATTATTGACCAACATCTTCCTGTCTCCACATATGCATGAAGTGGTGGGGCTACTTATGGTGCTACTACTGCCTCAGGCACATCACTGGAACTGTAGAGGCTAGTGGAACCTTCACCCATCATCCATCACCCATGTTACTGCTGTTGTGGATACCAGTCCCTTTGAGCTGCCTAATTATCCTGCTATTTAAACAACTCAGGCAGAAGAACAGCAGTCGCATATTCCGTGGCATTTGACAATGGCCAGTGGCTACCACAGCATAATCTGCTGGCACTAGCTGGCACTAGGCCAGTAGGGCTTGTTCATTTACAGAGGACTGCAAAAAAAGTTTGGGGGCATTTGTTTCTGACAAGCCTAAGCCCTTCAAATCAGTGATTCCTTAGTGCTTGTGACACTAACACACCAAAGTCCTACAAATCAATGTCTCCTCAGGGCTTGGGCCTAACACAAGTCTAATGTTCTACAAATAATCAATGTTTCCTCACGGCTTGTGCATCTAATAAGTCTATTTTCTACAAATCAATGTTTCCTCATGGTCTGGGCCATACACAAGTCTAATTTCCTACAACCAATCGATGTTTCCTCAGGGCATTGCCTCTAATAAGTCTAAGTCCTTGGGGCTTAGGCCTCTAACAAAAAGTCCTACAAATCATCCTTTACTAAATACTCCCAGCCAAGTATCCCTGTCTAGTATCAGTCTGCCCCAATCGCAGCTTATGTCAGGGGGTCCTGGTCAAGGTCATGTTACTACCAATTTCTTGCATTACTTTTAATTACATTTTCATTTTTATTTGTTGTCCCTCCAATACACCCCAAAAAATATTCCCTGTTGAACTGATTCTTTCCCCAGACTCCACCCACCTCCAATGAGAGCGATGGCACCTAAGTAGCACTGAAAGGGTTAAACAATGCACAGATGTCAGGGTTACATAGATAGAGAATGCCAACTTAATTAATCAATCACACCATAAATCTGGTTAAAATCAAAATATTTGCTCCCCAAAAAAAATGTAAATGAAGCAGAAAAAAAAATTGAAATCCTTATGTCCCCACTGTTTTCTCTGCTGCTGCTGGCAGCGCCGGTGGACAAAGAGGAAATGAGCAGACCCCTCCCCCCCTTAATACGTGACTGGCAGATGACCATTCCACTGTGAGAGAATTTTCAATAGAGACTGCCTTTTATATGGGCAGTCTATGTTCAAAAGGGCTTATGCTTATGCACCTCCCATCCAATCAGCTGAGAGCAGGGATTGCCAATGGCTGTGAGTCCTTTTGAACTGCCCATATACAAAAATTCCCTCACAGTAGAGGGACATCGTCCCGTCAAGTAATGAGGTGTCTGCTCATTTACACTTTCTCCACCACAGTGGCCAACAGAGGCAGAGAAAACAATGGGGATATATGGATTTCAATAGTTTTTGGCCACTTTCCTTAACCTGTTTTTGGGAGCAAATGTTTTGATTTCAATTGGATTTATGGGGCAACTGATTTATTAAGTTGGCATTCACTGTCTATGTAACCCTGACATCTATGAATTGTTTAACCCTTTGGGCTCCAGTTGGGTGCCAGAGAGATAGGTAATACATTATTCTTCAATGCATTGCATACCCCTCTGGCACTCAAGGGGTTAAACTGTGCACAGATGTCAGGGTTGTGTTTTGGCCACATGATTTAATATGTATTTTTATCTGTTATTAAAGGAGTCATGGAACAGAGAGGAAGAAGATGGAAGAGAGAAGATAGAAGAAGAAGATGGCAGTAGCTGACCAGGGTGCTGAACACTCCGCTGGACATCAGGATTAATGGTGTGTGTTTGTTTTCAGGGGCTCTTGTTGTGTAACCTAGTTGGATTAACCCTGTGAGTGCAACAATAAAGGGAGTCCCTTACTGGATCTTAGGGCTAATACATGTAATTACATTTTTGGCTTTTTTTATTATCTTCGAAGGGCGAAACGCAGCTAACTTCATAGACCGACAGGTGTTTTCTTTGCCTGCATTTTTTAATAGCACAAGTAATTGAATAGCTTACCGTGCTTGAAAAAATGTTGTTGGTTGTTTTTTAGCCATCAGACCTAATTGAATTGAGGCCTGTATGTGGGTGTTATAGAAGCTTAGTTACAAAACAGAAGTAAAGTATATGCAGCTCCTAGTGGAATCGAGAAGATACGATTTACTGTATATCAATAAACAAAAAAACTTTTTTTGCATTCTAGGTAGATTTTTTCCATGACAGCACATATACAGAAAACCACGGTGTCTTTGGATAGAGATGAATTTGATAAATAAAATGAGTTGTGAGTGTGTGTGCATCACAGAAAATCCACAAAGTTGCAAATTAACAAAAGTAAACTGTAACTAAACTAACAAAGTGTAAATTGGTGAAAGTTTCTAAACAGCAAAGTTCTGAGTTCTAATTGGTCATCATGGAATTCGCTTCATTTTCTGAACTCCTTCTGGAACCATCCCACAACTATATAAACTCTAAGTCTTCAAAGGTATCATAAATAGATTAAGATTTTTTTTTATTGGAGTGCAGTGCTAACAACATTGTGATATAACATTTTTCTTGTGGAATGTTTAACCCTTCTCTTTATTTTCATGATCAGAACATAGAGATGATACTGAAGATGTGATATTAAGCATGTGATATAAGCAGAGATCTTGAGACCAAGGTAAGTTGAGTTGTCCTTTTCAATAACTTTCTAGAACTGATCACAACTGTTGATGTAGAGAATGAGGTTGAAATAGGAATAAATCCAACAGCTTTGTAGGAGACAAATTCAAATTTCAGAAATTAAGATTGAGTTATATGGCATTTTGACCCCTAGAACACTATATTGGTTCCAACGCATTGTTTCTCAATGCATTTCTAACCTCTGTACTACTCAGGTAGTCTGAACCCACATTTAAATCGTTATTTTTATTTTCCTCCTATGTTGCAATTGATATGACCCAGAAACACTCCATTCTTAGTACATATCCTCAGTTTGTACTAAATTGCTGAAGGATAATTTCGGTCTGACCTGAACTGCAGGTGACAATTTTATCACTTTTCTTTTCTGCAAATTTCCACATATAATTCAGTAGGATTCTGTGAGATGAATCAGTGATAACATCAGCTGCAATGGAATCTAACTCTTTCCTTGCTGGATCTCCTCCTGATTATTATGTTGTAAATACATTTATTTCAGTGTAACATTTCATTGGGCATCACCATGTGTAAAGAAGGCAAACTAGATATTACCAATTATATTATCTTATATTATAACCTGATAATGGTTTATTATCCAATATCATCTATTAATTGAATCATGTCAGCAAATAATCCTATCAGGTGGTCAATAATTTTTAAATAATAAAGTCAGATAATTTCAGTCTTAACTTGGTGAAACTATTAATTAAAGAACAATATCATTTAGGGATATGTCACTTTCTTAACAGACGTTGTTAACATGGTAGATATCTTTCAAACAGAAGACAGGCATATTTATATATGCTTTGAATTGTATCTGTAGTTGCCTGTATATGATGATTTATCTGTCTCTATTTCACACAACAAAGCAATGAGTTTCTATAGTCCTGAATGTTTCATATGAATCTGTTGTTTTTATCAGACTATAAACTGAATCCATCTAGCAGTAGAATACAACTCAGTTCAAAAGCAGTGTATCTGTATGACTGCTGTTTAAAAGAAGTGTACATAGATAAGTTAAACAAATTAATAGCCTTATCTTTCCAGGTTATGGTTCAATTACATTTAATATAGGATGAACGTATCACGTAAAAAGTCAGGCATTTAATCAAACATTGAAATTAGAAATACATCTGAATGTCTTTGTTCTTATGACATTTTATAGAGCCCATAGATAAAGCGGGTGCAGTTAATTAGATACTTTGGTAACTTGAGGGAGAATTCTATATGAGATTACTGTGCAGGTTACTGTGAGATTACTGTGCAGATTACTGTGAGATCACTGTGCAGGTTACTGTGAGATTACTGTGCAGGTAACTGTGAGATCACTGTGCAGGTTACTGTGAGATTACTGTGCAGGTTACTATGAGATTACTGTGCAGGTTACTGTGAGATTACTGTGCAGGTTACTGTGAGATCACTGTGCAGGTTACTTTGAGATTACTGTGCAGGTTACTGTGAGATTACTGTGAGATTACTGTGAGATTACTGTGAGATCACTGTGCAGGTTACTGTGAGATTACTGTGCAGGTTACTGTGAGATTACTGTGCTGGTTACTGTGAGATCACTGTGCAGGTTACTTTGAAATTACTGTGCAGGTTACTGTGAGATTACTGTGAGATTACTGTGAGATCACTGTGCAGGTTACTGTGAGATTACTGTGCAGGTTACTGTGAGATTACTGTGAGATTACTGTGAGATTACTGTGAGATCACTGTGAAATTACTGTGAGATCACTGTGCAGGTTACTGTGAGATTACTGTGCAGGTTACTGTGAGATTACTGTGCAGGTTACTATGCAGTTTGTAGACTTTTCATCCAAAGTGGAGTAAAATTAAAAAAAAATCCACAAGAGGACTTCACAAAGTTGACTGAACCTATAAATTAAAATAAAGCTACTGTGATCTTTTCCATCCACGGACTATAAAGCAAAATTAAATAAAACAGTTCATAATATTTTATTCTTGGTTGCTCAATAAATATAAGATAACATCTATGTTTAAATCCATACATATTTCCAATTTTCTGAAAGTACGTAAAAAAATATACGTTAATGAATGGGTTCCATGGAATAACATATGACAGAAAAGGTTATTGAACATATTTTCATATCCCTTGATAAGTTTAAGATAATAGTTACATAGTGATATAGTAAATTGATTTGAAACAAGACAAAAATCCACAAGGTTCAACCACACTATGATCCAGGAAAAGTGAATTACATAATACTGGCAATAGTCTATTTACTTTATCCTCCTGTTTAACCTACTAACACTAAGTGTAACCCTGTATGTTTCCTTCTGCTAGAAATGTTTCTAATCTTCTTGTAAATGTCCACTGTATCTGTCTTTACCCCATTCCTGGGCAAAAATGTCCACAGTTTAACCTTATTATAGAACCTAATCCTCTGCTGAAACTTTCCTCTCCTATAATTTTAAAGAGAGACTTGTCATAAATCTGTATTAATAAAAGACTTGTAAGAAAAATGTTACTAGAAAGAGTCTTGTATTAACCTTGCATATACTTATACTATGTAACAAGATCACATTCTCAATGACTTTTCTCTACAGTGAGTAAACTAAGTTTGGGTAGAGGTTCTTCATACTTCAGTTCTTCTATTCCCATAATTTATTTTCTTTATCTTACCTGTACTCTTTCCATTTCTGAAATTGCATTATTCACAACTGTTGCCAAAAACTACACTACATATTTGTGGGGAGGATTTAACAACAATTTAAAAAGTGGCAAAATGGTGTTATCTACTTTTGTTTCAACACCTGTTTTTATGCAGGAAAGTATTTTATTTGTTTTAATGCTGTTTGGTACTGATCACTGTTGACAAATGTTCAATATACAAGTACTCCAAGATCTTTCTGTAGCAACGAGTCTCCTAAAATGCTAATATTAAATTCATAAGTAGAATATCTGTTTGTTTGTCCCAAATACATAACTTTACACTTTATTACATTAAATGTCATATTCCATTTGTTGTCACAGTCTGCCATTTTGTGCAGTTTTCTACAGAAAAGAAACATCCTGTTGGGAATTTATTAGTCTGTATAATTAAGTGTCATGTGTAAATAGTGACATTCTGCTTTTTATATTTATTTTCAGGTCATTTATAAACATGTTAAAAAGCAGTGGACCAAGTACAGAAATCTGAGGTAATCCACTTACAACTCTAACTGCATTGGAGAATATTATATTTATAATAGAACACTATTCCTTATCCTTCAACCACAAAGGTTATCCCCTAAACCCAATCTACTTATTTTATAGGTCAGTCTCCCTTCTGGAACTGTATCAGATGTATTTGTAAATATATATATATTCTAAATCTATTGATACGTAGCTACTTACATATTCACAGAGGTTAGATTTGTTTGGCAAGTGGCAAGATTTCTTTACTTTTCTTAACTAAATTGCCCCCTGCAAATAACTTTTCTTTTCACTGTGTAATTCTGAATGTTATCAATTATTATCCTTCAAGCAATTTCTAAACTTCAGTGATCAAGCTCATAATTTCAAGTTTTTTTAGTTCCCTTCTTACATAAAGGACTAAACTGGTGTTAGAGTGATCTTGGAGCACTCGGTCTGTGTAGATAGAGTCTGAAGATTAAAAAAGAGGTCTTGGTAACACTGCACCAAGTTCATGAAGAATTTCATTTTGTTCAGTCATACCTTTTTCATTTCTTATGTTAACCACATAATTGATAATGGTAATGGTGTAGTTGTACTTGCTTTTCCCTGGTTTATACTAATGAAGAGATTGTGGTCAGAACATCAGCCTTTTCTTACCTTCCTTATCAATTTATCAATCTCATTTTTGAAAAGTCCAATACTCTCTCACCCTCTTTTTTTGTTTACGTATCTTATTTTTAATTAGTCTTTACAATTAGAGTTTAATTTTCTATTTTTTTCTAGTAATTGCCATTTTAATATCTGTGTATCTGAACACTTAATTCATTACAATCTATGTTTTATTTTAGCCAGAAGTCCAGTAGTTACATAGTATAAGAAGTGTTTGCACATTAAATTCTGGAAAACTTAAAGTCTTTCAGTGATTACAAAGCTTAATTATCATGTAAAACTGCACTGACAGGCTTAATTAGTAAGCATTAGCATATGTTAGAAACACTCAGAGAGCTCACCACACAGAAGTAGAATAGAATGGAATGAATATCTCATAAATTACACATCTGCTGGTCTCATAGATAACATGATATATGAGTAGTTTTTAACTAAGGTTTCGGATATGCAAACTTAAATAGTGGCGACAGGTCCATTTTAAATTGGTCTTTTAACTCTCTGAATGATAGAGAGGTCCCCAAAGCATTTTCATAAACTATTTTGGAGAACTCTCGAATTCAAGGGAGCTAAAGACCCATTTAAAATAATTTGTATTACTTACGGTTCAATGGATATGTTCCAGAATATGTTGCTTTCTTCATAAGACTTTCTACATAAGAATTTCCTGTGACATTATCACACAGAAAAATTCTCGATTTTTCCCCAAAAAAGTATAGCCCAAATGATAGGTACAATAAAAAAATACATAATGCCCTAATTCCTACCTCTCAAACCATTATGGTTTGAGAGCTATAAGAAAATAAAGATCTCCACTCCCTCCCCTTTCGGCCTGACAAGTTGAAAAGCTGTCAGAGGCAGAATCTGGTTGCGCGACTTTACGCAGCTCTTCAGGAGCAATGACATCAAGATATCAAACTATAAATAATTCATCGGAATGTTCTACAATGTGTGCTTGGTTTGCAAGCACACGTTTTAGACCATTCTGATGAAGAATTTATAGTCAGATATCTCGATGTTAGCGCTCCTGAAGAGCCACCGTCTGATCCCGGAAGCAGGATCTCATGTTGTCCGCTATACAGCGGACACATGAGAAGGGGGAGGAAGCAGAGGACTTTATTTTCTTATATCTCTCAAACCATAAAATTTTGAGACATAGGAATTAGGGCATTATGTATTTTTTTATTGTACCTATAATTTGCGCTATACTTTTTTAGGGACTTTACAATTCCGTTAATGTAACACATTTATACTTTGTACCATCTGTTTACTTTAATGAAACTGTTAAAAATAAAAGAAAACAGAGATTAGAGGAAAGTATGTTTCGACTTCAGCAGAGGGATGGCTTTTTTACAGTGAAGTCTGATAAATTGTGGAATTCCTTGCCTAAGGATGTGGTTATGGCAGATACAATGGATACATTTAAGAGAATATTAGATACTTTTCTTTTTAAAACAGAACATACAGGGTTGTACTGTGTATTAGCAGGTAAAACAATATCTGATAAAGACCAACTTTTTGGTAGCAGGAAAGTTATATTATTCTCATGTCTATGGATAATGAGACAAAGGCTGGACTTGTGTCTTATTTCAACCCTAATTTACTATGTTAATAAAAGTTGCTTTAGCAATCATTAACATGTGTTACCACAACCAGAGAGCTCACCACACAGAACTAAAATAATTAATATCTCCTAAACTACACATCTGATGGTCTCTAACATGAAACATCAGCAGTTTGTAATGAAGTTTTCAGATATGTAAACTTGAATACAGGTCACAAGTGTGCTTAAAATGGGACTTTTATATCGGTGAATGCTAGTGAGGTATCCAATGCATTTCCATGGAGTATGTTGGATATCTCTACAACTCAATGGAAATAAAGTCTAACTGAAAACAAACACTTTTTATTAACTAACTAGGTTCAACTGTTGAGTTTCAGAAATGGTCGTATACTGTAAAAGACTTTCTACCTAAAAATTTCCTGTGACATTTTTACTTAAAAAAGTCTCATTTTTCACAGTTTGGATTGTCTTGCATTTTTAATTTAACCATGACCGTCATTAGCAACAACAGCCAGACAAAAATCACAGAATTTATATTACTGGGACTACAAGGCCCTCAGAGTCTGAAGAAATGGGTATTTGTTCTCCTCCTCATGCTGTACATCATGACATTATGTGGAAACATCCTGATGATTACATTGTTTCTGGCAAGTCATCACCTCCAATCACCCATGTACTTTTTCCTCTGTCATCTTTCCTTATGTGACATTTTGTTGTCTACAAGCATTGTACCCAACCTGCTACATACTTTATTAAGAGACAGTAGCAATATATCTGTCATTGGCTGTCTTTCACATTTTTATATTTGTAGTTTATTTACTGGTTCTGAATGTTTCCTACTCACTGTGATGTCTTATGATCGATACCTGGCCATCTGTAACCCATTGCACTATGTCTCCATTATGAGTGTACAAATTCGCTTTTATCTAGTTATGTGTTCTTGGGCTCTAAACATTTTTTTTACTCTGATTGAAGTAATTCCAATCTTCCTCTTAGAGTTTTGTGGATGTAATATTATTGATAACATCTACTGTGACCTTGCTCCTCTTCTTGAAGCAGCATGTACAGACACATATGTTATGGAAGTAGAGGTCATAGTGATTTCATTTCCTACTGTCCTTGGCCCTTTTTTGTTTATCATTTCAACATATGTCAGAATTTTCCTCACCATAATCAAGATCTCCTCCAGCACTGGGAGACAGAAAGCCTTCTCCACCTGCAGTTCTCATCTCACAGTTGTGAGCACATATTATGGGATACTTTCAGCTAAATACACTGTTCCATCCAAGGGCCAGTTGTTCAATATCAGTAAAGTCATGTCTCTGTTGTACACGGCAGTCACACCATTACTAAACCCAATCATCTATAGTCTTAGGAATCAGGATATCAGGTCAGCTCTGAGTAAATGGATGTCTATTAGGAAATAAATTTAAAGGTGGGGATGGGCGAAAGTTGTCACCGTGTTCTTGAGAGAAATTCCGTGAAAACCACATTATTATTCAATTTTTCTTGAGAAATTCCTCTTTTCAAGCAGTGAGTAAAATGTCCGTGTTTTTCAGCCATTGGCCAAAATTCATGCTGTGCTTTTCTGCTGTTTTTTTTTTTTTAATTGAGGCAGGAGAGGCTCATATTGACTGCTATCACTATGAGCAGCAAAATGAGGAACTGGAAGGACCCTTATTATGTGTGCACTGAATCTGAGGAGGAGGAAGTAACTAGCAGTACTGAACCAAAGCTGTGTAGCCCCCCTAAATCTCCCCAAGGGATCTTAGGGATTTAATGGGAAGGGAGGGAGAAAAGGGTAGTACTAGTGAGAGCAGGACAGATCAGCTGCCTGTGTCTGCTACAATAAGTGCTGCCCCTGCTGCCAGTGTCACCATTGCTGTAACTGCAGCCACTAGTGTTGTACCTGCTACCTGACGTGCTGCCCCTGCTGCCCCCAGTGCTGTACCTGCAGTCCCCATTGCTGTACCTGCTACCACTAGTGTTGTACCTGCTGCCAGACGTGCCACTCCTGCTACCACCAGTGCTGTACCTGCAGCCACCATTGCTGAAACTTCTGCTAGTGTGTCTTTTAGTACTCAATAGGGTGGGAAGGAGAAAATGATGCCACGTGTGACAGCAAAGGATCCTAAATCACACTTGCCATTCCCAAGCAGTCCTGTCAGTGCTAGTACTACTACTAAGGTCCAGCAGCTTGTTACCGTTAGGAGTGAAGTAGGGGGAACATCAATATCCTCATATTACTAGTGGCTGTGAGGAGGAAGACTCTGCGGCTGAACTTGATGTGGTTGGTGTTAGTATTAGTAGCAGTAATGGTGAAGCAGCCATAGTAGTATGGAAAATATTGGAGAGCATCCAGACTTGTGGTCAAGGGATCCCACATGTCACGGTTTTTGATGAACACTCAGACAGACTGGTAAGGTTAAAATGACTTTATTGTATAAAGTGCATACAAGGAATAAGGCCGTAGGCCACAATACAGAACGAAGACAAGGAAAAAGAAAAAAAGAATAACACATTTGCACTCCTATTCCCTCACTATTGGAATTAATTCATTTAAAACCCTACAAAAGGAGAATGCTGTTGAAAATTAAAAAACTTTTTATTAAGTAAATATTAAAATAAAAAACCTTTGAATTCTTGTTGTTGCGATGGAACTAAGGGGTTAGTATTGTGAATAGTTCCATCGCAATCATCCTGATCACTTAATTAGCGGAATAGGTCTTACTTCCGTTTGTGAGCTACAGATAAAGCTGTCTGTAGGGTGTTCCTAAGAGGATGATAAAGAACTGCTACTAATAAAGAGAAATACACAAAGCAACATTAAAGGAGTGTCACAGGAACCACCGGGCCCTTGGCTTTTGGCGGGGCCTGGGGGCCAGCCCCCTTCCTACAGACTCTGTGGACTGTTTTAACCAGTTTTAAGACTATTGTAGTTAATATTGCTATGTAGAACTTTTGGACGTTATATTAGCAGACAACTATGCCAAAAGGACTAAAAATAATAACCTGCTTTCAGGGGACTGGGCCGTTAGGGGTTAATTATTTGAGTTTACCTAAAGTTACTTTCAAGGTGTATTGTAGCCACTCAAGGCAATGTATTGTGAACTGTACTGAGACCCCCTGCTGTGTGTTAATCCATTCAAGCCCTCAAGTCTTTGTGTCCATTGTCTGAGTTCAGCAACCCCTTTGTGTGTGAAATGAAATCATGTCTAAGTCATTGTATTTGTTAGACCATCTGTTTACTGTATGGTGATTGAATTATGTCCCTATTTTATCTGCTTTGTCTAGGTATTTGAATGTAAGGTTTGAGTATAAATATGTGTGGTATGTTCCAATAAAGAGAGTTCTTGTCTTAACCTACACTGGTGTTGTCTGGTGAGGTTAAGCTTGCTGTATCCAGAGTGTGTGCTGGTTACTCTGACACTGGTTCTACCTGGTGATTCAGAGTACATTGCGGTGTGCTGCGGGAGCTCTTGCTGATGGATTCTGGGAAGAAGTGATCCTTGACGGTGACACCAACGCTGGGTGTCTGCTGGTACCGTCACAAGGAGAATATCTCTTTAACTGATAAGGGGTTCAAAAAGTATGTTGATAGTGTATCCTTTTATAATTGCAAAACAGTAACACTCTACTTAAATCTTGTAATGATTGAAGATATGAGACATACGTCTTAAAAATACCAGATGTCTACTAATAAAGCCTATTAACTGTTTAGTGATTAGTCTCATATGGATGGTTATACCACTTTAAGTATCCCTTTTTTGAGGGATCTTGGTAAGACAGGTAAATTGGATCTCATTTCACCGAAAGAGTTATGATGCACAGCATATATTTTAACAACAAGAATTCAAAGGTTTTTAATATTTACTTAATAAAAAGTTTTTTATTTTCATCATCATTCTCCTTATGTAGGGATTTAAATGAATTAATTCCAATAGTGAGGGAATAGGAGTGCAAATGTGGTATTCTTTTTTCTTTTTCCTTGTCTTTGCAGGTATATTTCATTAGCACTGCACCCGATAGCCAATAATTGAATAAGGCAATAATCCCTCTCCTCAAACGGGTGGTGCAACCCAGATTCATTTGTGTGTCGGCACAATACAGAACAACAAATGTATAGCAAGTCAAAGAGGCAATGACTGGAATCAGAATGACTGAGATAGGAACTGAGGACTGGAGGTAACTAAGGACAGCCAACCTCCCACTAGTGGACTAGGGTAAATCAGGCTACTCGACCCAGGCTGACAGTAGTGCTGAAGGTGACAGGTAGTCCTGGAAGTGATAAGGAATGCCAGCAGGACTGCAGGTGGTAATAGGCATGAAATCCAGACTCCAGGGTGGCACAGAACCCAGTAGGCAACGAGGCAACACTGACCAAGGGACAGGGGTCCCAGGAAGACCGAGGCCACCACTTTCAGTTGGTAAACCCTAGAACGCTAGGGGTGGATCGAAGGCAGACAACTGGAAGGCCACAAATGTCTCCTCACACAACAGTGTGACATAACACAACCGCTGGCTCTTAAGCCCAAAGGCTACTGTAACAAGGAATGAAGCTCAGTGTCTCCACACACTATCGAGTGTGATGTAAGGCAAGTGTTGGACCTAGCCCAAGCACTGCAACAGCGAAGGAGCACAGGCTAAGCTTAGATAGACTAGGCACTGAACGGGTTAACTGGAGATGCCCAGAGATATACTGAACCTCCCACAGAGAGAGAGCCCAGCAAAAGTGCAGAGGAAGACACAGATGGATCTGAGTAACTCAGTCAGCACTTGATAGCACTGTACCGGTATTTTGCGTGTTCACACCGCCAAGGGCGGTTAGCGTAAGTAGCTATAGCACGAATGCCAAGCCTACGGTCGACAAGATAAGAATAGCTCTACGTGGCACACAGCAAACAAGGGAATCCACTGCTTGTAACGATGGCCAGACTAGGACAATGGAGGAATACAGCCATGCACGGATGGCAACGGAACGAATGCTCAGCCTGGGATGACTACAAGTGTAACGGAAGCAGTTCAGGTGCAACGGAACAGGCTCAACAGCCAGATAGGTCAGCAACGCAGCGGGTTCATAGCCAGATCAGTTAGTAACTGAGCAGGTTCTCAGCCAGATCATTTCACCAACGGAGTGGGTTCTCAACCAGATCAGTTCAGTAATGGAGCAGGTTCTCAGCCAGATCAGTCTGTAACGGAGCGGGTTTTCAGCCAGATCAGTTCAGCAATGGAGTGGGTTCTCAGCCAGATCAGTTCAGCAATGGAGCGGGTTCTCAGCCAGATCAGCCGGTAACAGAGCTGGTTCTCAGCCAGATCAGTTCAGCAATGGAGTGGGTTCTCAGCCAGATCAGTTCAGCAATGGAGCGGGTTCTCAGCCAGCTCAGTCGGTAACGGAGCGGGTTCTCAGCCAGATCAGTTCAGCAACAGAGCAGGTTCTCAGCCAGATCAGTTTAGCAACAGAGCGGGTTCACAGCCAGATCAGTCGGTAACGTAGCGGGTTCTCAGCCAGATCAGTTCAGCAATGGAGCGGGTTCTCAGCCAGATCAGTTTAGCAATGGAGCGGGTTCTCAGCCAGATCATTCGGTAACGGAGCGGGTTCTCAGCCAGATCAGTTTAGCAATGGAGCGGGTTCTCAGACAGCTCAATCGGTAACGGAGCAGCAACACAGGAAGCACAGGAACATCGTCAGGCAGGCCGGGTCATACACGATAACAGCAACTAGTAGCAAACGTCAGGAACAGATACACCACAAAAGGGAGTCTCGGTATAGACATGACAGGGTATATAAAGGCAAACCCTGGGTGGAGCAAGAATATCAGGCCAATAAGAGGACGGCATTGAAATTAGGCAGAGAAACAATGTCGCTGTCAGAGCAGGAACACGGGCACCATGATACCACACCATTCCCCTGACCCTGGTAGTCCTCCTCTTCCCTGAAAACTAAGAGATCAGAACTGGTGTTGGGGGAGAGAAGACACACAATTAATACCACCACCACCAGGAGCACAGATCAGCTGCCTGTCCCTGCTATTGCTATTGCTGCCAATGCCAGTCTGCCTTCTTCATGTCGCCAGGAAATGACAAGTCACCTCCACCAAGCAGCAGTGAGATGTCTGTAATAGAGCAGCAGCATGTAGGGACTAGTGGTGGTGGTGATGATGAAGCTGGAGAAGCTGAGGTAGAAGAGACATTGATGGCCTTTTTAGCCAAAACTGAGAAGGAATGGGAGACAGGGATGAGGATGGGCATCACCACCACCACTAGCAACTGCTCTAATTCCTTCTGATGCTGAGATGCAAGGGCAGCAGGATCCTGAGGAGCATGCTAGTGTGCTATAGACCACCGTGGACACAGTGGGAATGGGGTCAACATGTGATACGGGACTAAGACAGGTTCCACTTGCCGGAGTCAGCAATACCCTGGTCCAAGTTGCAGTGCTGAATCTGAAGCAGCAGCAGCAACATTATCTACTGCCACATACAGTGAAGGAGAATGTGGAGGACAAGAAGAAAGAGACCATTCTTCTACACCTTCCCCCTGAAGTCATGGGTGTGGGATTATTTTTCTGTTGGAGCAGACACAGAGCAGTCATCACCAATGGCACTATGCACAATTTGTGACAAGTCAGTGAGAAACGGAACACACCTTGGCACAAGTGCCCTGTTATCACACATGAAATGCAGAGACCATGGCATTTATGTCAAACATGTTAAAGCCAAACACCCACCACAGAAATCAAGCAATGCTGTTGTTGTACCCACTGACGCTCCAGAAAGGCAACAAGAGTTGAGGTAGAGATCAAAGAGGAGGAAGAATAGAGCAACCCAGACAAAAACTGGAAGTTCCATGATGAGTGAAACAACTAGCTCGCCATCACCTTCTAGGATAACTACATCTTCTGCCAATCCACGTCATTCATCATTAATTCTCCCGCTAAATGATAGCCAAGCTGTGTGGTGCACTGACCACACATGCCAGTGTGATGTAGGAGAATCACAAGCAGTGCATCATACAGCATCTGAGGAGATTTCATCTGGCAGAATGTGCTAAGATGGTGGCAGGGAGTGTGCATCATTACTACTAAACTGTCAGCAAGTTGTCATGTGTCATGCGGGGTCTGGACAAGGAGTATAGTGACAGTGGCAGTACTTGGTTTCTGGTATCATGGTGTTTGGATACAGTTGTGCCCCCATATGTTATTTATCACACACACTGTGCACATTGCAGTTGATGATGAGAGGCACTGTTCCTTCTCTCAAGGGAAAAAAAAATTCTAATAACAACACACCCATGATTTTGGAGGAGGGGCAGGTAGAGAAGAATTATTGGCCAACTTCTTATTTTCTCCACATAGACTGGGGGCTACTTATTGTGCTTCTACTGCGTCAAACATAACACGGGAGCTAGTTATGACAAGTGTAACCTTCATTACCCATCAACCATGTTACTGCTGTTGTTGATCCCATTCCCTTTCAGCTGCCTAATCATCCTTCTGCTTAAACAACTTATTGGAAAAAAAGTACAAAACCCCTCCAACATGAATAACATTTTATTTTTGTATTATTAGCTGAGATGAGCTGTATACAATGGTAGGTTTTTTATTTCTTTTATTTTAATCTGTCACAGGAAAGTTAGGACCAGACACCTAAGACTCTGGAACTTGACATCCGGGTGAGAAAGCACTACGAGTGGCTCCAGACCTCAAGTTACTTTCAATAATAAAACCAAGGACTTAAAGGGAGAGGGGAAAGGTGCTTTCTTCTTCTCCGCCACATTCTCCTTCACTGGCTGTGGCAGAGGATGATGATGTTGCTCTTGCTATTGCTGCCTCAGAATCAGCACTGCAACTAGGACCAGGAGCATTGCTGTTGGTAAGTGGAACCTGTCCTAGTCCTAAATCACTGTACTCCATTCCCACTGTGTTCATGGTGGCCTGGAGCACGCTAACCTGAGCATCATCATCCTGCTGCACTTAAAACTTTGCATCATCAGCAATTACAGCAGCAGCAAAATCCACAAATTATAAAATATCACTGCTGGTGGTGGTGGTAATGCCCACCCACATCTATGTCTCCCATTCCTACTTGGTTTGGGCTAAAAAGACCATTAAAGTCTCTTCAATCCCAGCTTCTCCACCATCATTATCATCACTACCACCAGTCCCTCCTTGCTGTGCAGCTCTATTACAGACATCTCACTGGTTGGAGGAGGTGATGAGAAATGTGACAGACGGTCCATTATAGTCATACTAGCCATCTCTTGTTGAGCTGAAGACATCAGACTCGAAACCCTAGCAGCAGGTACAGGCAGCCTTCTTCATGTTCCATCTGGGCAATGTTGTGATGGTAAGGGTATTCTTATGGTAAGGGGAATGTTGTTGGCTACCTTGGCCGATAGTCAGTCTGCTCTGTATTACTTCCCCTACCACCTCAGCATCAGTAGGAGGATCTACTGTGGTAACACTAGTCCCACCAGCTTCATCACAATCACTATTATTTTTACTAACACCAACCACACCCCTGCTGTACTCCAAAAACTCTGAGTAGCTGCTGGAACTTAGTAGTAGTAGTAGTAGGGGTGGGACCATTTTGAGATGGCCAGTGTGATTTAGGGTCCCCTGCTGTCACATTTGGCATCATCTCCTCCTGAGAATCACAAGACACCCTAGCAGGAGAAGTACTGACAGCAGACACACCACTGACATTAGGCACAGGCAGCTGACCTGTATTTCTCACACTACTACCCTCTTTTTCCTCTGCCCCAAGATTCCTATGAGTGATGTAGGGGGCTGACCATCATTGGATCTGAGGAATCAAGGCATCCAGACCCTTTCATGTTGGCAGTGTTCATTTCCTCCTGCACAGATTCCCTGGATGCATAACCATCCTTCCAGCTCCTCTTTATTATTATTCCACTTGCTCATAGTGATATCAGTCCCTATGAGCCTCTCCTGTCTCAATTTTGCTATTAACTCACAGCACCAAAGCTAGCACCCTCTCTCACTGTAGCTGATTGTATTGTGTTTCACTTCCTGGAAAATGTCACATTTTTATAGAAGTGAAAAACATGTAATTAAAGAGGCAAAAAGTTTTTAATCATTGAAAAAATAGTTGAACATTTTTGGCGATAGGTGAAAAAGGCAAAGATTTTAATCACTTTACTTAAAGCTAATTTTCCCATAAAAAAGTGGACAACCATGTCCACCCCTTCTGTGAAGACAAAAGCAGCCGCAATCTAAGTTCCTTCATAATCTGGCTGTTATTATCTCCGTGCTAGTGGAGTCTGTGGGTGGGAGAAGGGAGCATAGGAGGTTGACCACAATTACCCCAACATTCTGTCTGACTGATTTGATTTGAAAGACACAGACAGCTGCAGTCCAATTTCTTTGCTGAACTGGTTGACAGTACTGTAAAAAAATATAAGAACACTGAAGACAACAACTAGTTACAAGCTAGTGTTGATGATGGCATAATGGAGGAAGGTGTAGCAGCTGAACCAACTGACAGTGAGACAAACAAGCACCAAAACAACTATTCTCAAAGTAGTGGTGAACTTTGTGAAAGAAAAAAAAAATAGTCTGACACCTCTAAAAGTTTGGAGGAATATAAGTGTATAGAACAAGAAGTGGTGGCGATTCTGAGGATGACCTAATGATGACTTATGATGACCATGATGATGTAGACATAGAATATATCCCTCCAGCATCCTCTTTGTCTGATACAGATGATGTTGTGAGTGAGAGAGGTGATGATATGGCCAGAAAGTTAGCTGAGAGTCAAAGGTTCACGACTAAAAAGATGTTAGGGACCAGGAACCAGACAGACACAAAAATGTAAAGTGCAAAACACCTTTATTAAAATAACAAAAGCAAACAAAGCAAAATCGTGATCCAGAAGCATAAACCAAAAGACAAGCCGGGGTCAGGAACCAAGACAGGTACTCAGCCAAGCCAGGGTCTGGAATACAAGATCAGCGATGTCAGGATCAAGGCCAGGAGTCAGGAACCAGAAGGGACTTCAGAGGAAGCCAGGTCATGCACAGGAAATCAGCAATGCAGTAGAACACTCCTGCAGACAGAAGCAATCACAAGGGCAACAGGAAGTGAACCAAGCTGCTTTAAATACCCTGGGAGGATTGGCTGATAGCAGTCAGCTGAGCAACCACAGAGAGGTCAGCTGATTCAGCCAGACTCAGAACAGGAAAGATAGCAGCAATAGATATCAGAACACTAGATTAGCTCAGACAGCAGAATCAAGCAGCAGAGAAAGAGCAGCTCAGATAAACCTTGACAAAAGGAGCACAGATGCCCAAAAATAGAGAGACACCATCTCGGTCATCATCATCAGAATTGTCACTGCTTCCAACAATAAACTTACAGGGTTCTTCTTCCATGTCCTGTGTAGGGATGGGTGAGAATTCTCGCCATAAAACTGAAGTTGTCGAGAATGGCACATTCCCTTTGGCGGAGATATCCCACGAAAAGTGCCAATTTTCCACTTTTTACGTTTTTTTTTTCCTAGCTCATTTCATTCAAATCAATGGGAACTTTGACTTCACACACAACACATAATAAACATTATTTTATTTCCCGTAGGCATAATATAAAAGGGGTATGAGGCTGCCTGTGTTGGTGGGGCATGGGGAAAGAATCAGTTGAACAGGGAATTTTTTTGGGGGGGTGTTTACTGGGATTGGGGGCAGTTAATCAAAAATAAATCCTAAATATAAATAAAAAACACATAAGACATGGAATAAAAGGGTTCTAAGGAGGGTTCCTGTGTTGGTTAGTGGAGTCTTGGAAATGAATCAGTTGAAAAGGAAATTTGTTTTGGGGGGTTCTTGACAGGTATTGGGGGGAGAGTAAATAAAATAATAAATCATTAAAATAAAATCAGAAATTTCAATGCAAAGTGACATATGCAAACCCCCTGACATAAGCTGCCACTGGGGTGGACTGATACTTGACTTGATAGAGTATTTTATAGAGGATGATTTGTTAGATTTGTTGTTAGAGGCCCAAGCCCCGAGGAAACATTGATTTGTGGGACTTAGGCTTGTTAGAAAGAAACCCTCAAAAACTGTTTTTCTGTAAGACATTTAAATGTTTTTTGCATTTTTCTGAAAAAATAAGCCCTGAGAAAAAAATTAATTCCCTACTGTCACAGTGTCAGCAGTTGATGTCCTCTTGGCCAGTGGCCCCTGGCCATTGTCAAATGCCCTGCTGTACATGCTGAATTTGCAACTGTTGTTCTTGCTGCTGCTGCTGAGTTGTTTAAGCAGCAGGATGATTAGGCAGCTGAAAGTAAATGGGATCAACAGTAGCAGTAACATGGTTGATGGATGATAAAGGTTCCACTTGCCATGACTAGCTGCCGTGATGCACCTGAGGAAGTAGCAGCACCGTAAGTAGCCCCCACCACGTCTGGTACACATGTTGCTGCTGCCAAGTGGAACCTTTCCTAGTCTCAGATCACATGTTGACCCCATTCCCACTGTGCACTAGCGTGCTCCTTAGAATCCTGCTGCCCTTACAACTCAACAACAGCAGGAATAAGTGCAGTTGCAAATTCCACAAATTTCCAAATCCTCAGTGCTGGTTGGAGAAAGTGACGAGAAATGTGACACACTTGCCATTTTTCGGTGACCTGAAGAAGGCAGACTGGTGGCAGTAGCAGCAGGCACAGACAGCTGATCTGTGCTGCTTCTGCTGGTGGTGGTATTATTGCAGTGGTAACAATTCTGCCTTCTTCAGGATCATGTTCTACATGGACAATGCCAGGGGGAAGGGGGCTTCCAGGGTCTGGACACTCTGAATTGCTTCCCCTACCACTCTTCTGACACTAGTCCCACCGGCAGCGTCACTGTCACTGTTACTACTACTACTACTATTAACAGTACTGGTGGTGGCACTGGCACCAGCGGCAGAACATCTGACAGCAGGCACAACACATCTTACAGCAGGCACAGCATGTCTGGCAGTACGTGCAGCACATCTTGCAGCAGACACAGGCAGCTGACCTGTCCTACTCTCACTACTAGTACTACCCTTATATTCCTCCCTTCACAGTAATTTCTCAAAAACCCTAGGAGTGATTTAGGGTGACTGGCCAACATAGCTTCTGTAGTGCTCACTTCCTCCTCAGACTCAGTGGACACATAATGGTCCTTCCAGTTCCTCCTTTTATTATTTTTAATCCTGCTCATAGTGATAGTAGTCATTATGAGCTTCTCTTGCCTCGGTTTTGCCTCAAAATCACAGCAGAACAGCACAGTACGTCTACCTCTCTCTGTAGCTGCTTCCATTGTGTTACACTTTCTGGAATATATCACATTTTTATAGCAAAAAGGCGAAAACCAGGTAAATCATTAAGTGGAAACTTTCTAGCCGTTGAAAAAATGGAGAAATATTTTGGCCAATGGACGAAAAATGTGAACATTTTAATTGCTAGTTTTAATGCGGATTTTTCCGCCCACCACTAATCCTGTGCCAACCCACACTTACTGAGTTCCTGAGAAAGAGTCAAAAACTTCACAAAAACAATCCCAAAGTTTGCTTGTAGGATGGCAAGGTTGCCAAGATGTTGGCAGTGGACATGCTGACGTATTTTTTTGTAGAAAACTGACGTTTCAAAGAGCTGATATCATGTGTAACTCCAAACTGACATATCCCAAGCATCAGTAATTTTTCCAGTATGGCTGTGTCTGAATTGTACAAGTAGGTGGTTACTGTGGTGGGTAAAGTGCTGGAAAGTGCATACGACAAGAAAATCCACCTGACAACAGATATGTGGACAAGTGGGCAGAGCACAGACTAAGGGTTCGATCCAAATGTTGGCATTAAAACCAACATGAAGAAAAAACTGCCTTCGAAAGTTAACCAAGACCGGGTAATGTGAGATTCAGATCTTCCTTACCCAGAAATGCTAACGAGCGATGACCAACAAATTACACGTTCACCTTAAACCTGCATTGCATAGAAAATATTACCTAAAAACACACAATAAAAATGTTACCTAGCACCACAGCCAATCACAGCACTCCATAACAGAAAGTTCAGTCAGAAAATCCAGAATTAACGTCTCCAGTTCTGAACAACATTCTCTGTACTTCCCTACCCAGCCACTAGGGGAACACAGAGATGGCTTTCAGCACCACGGACAGCTTTGAATGCCATAGGGATGTGCACTGCTCACCCCTGTGGCATTCAAAGGGTTACAATA
This sequence comes from Rhinophrynus dorsalis, assembly GCA_037306005.1. Classification (NCBI taxonomy): domain Eukaryota; kingdom Metazoa; phylum Chordata; class Amphibia; order Anura; family Rhinophrynidae; genus Rhinophrynus; species Rhinophrynus dorsalis. The sequence goes on along the minus strand of CM074721.1, from coordinate 551,121,444 downwards.
AAGAAAACTAGTACACCAAGCTCTACACAATGCCCCCCTTGGACAGCCCCCCCTTAGTATGTCACATATATTGCATATATGCGACATACTAACCCCATCCACATCCACCTCATGGACTTCCATGTAGTGGACAAATCTGTCTGATATTCAACACTTAACTCTTTGAGTACCAGAGAGGTAGGAAAGCATTGCTTAGCATGTTTCCTACCCCTCTGGTACCTAAAGGGTTCATAGGCAATGTATGGACTACATACCTTGCCTGTATATATGTGTGTGTGTTTGTGTTTTAAACATTTTATTATTAAAATACTATTATTAAACATATATTTACTTAGATTCATTCATTTGTAATGCCCTACCTCCTGTGTCCCATTGCTATGATTACTAGTAGTGGCGTCGCACAGGCAGGGGACAATGCCGACGCGTAAGGAGGGGAGAGAGGTACCGGAGGAAGCGGGCAGCAAATACAAGCTTGCCACCCACTTTCTTCGATGTCTCTCTCCCCTCCACCTGCTTCGTCCAATGCCTCTGTCCTCTTCAATGTCCCCAGCCATCAATATGGGATATTGATAATGTATATGAAGCGAGTGCTGGGGAGGGCTGCTTCCTCAATAGTTTCTGTATTAGATTCATTCATTCATAATGTCCTACCTCCTGTGTCCCATTCAAATGGAGAGTGGAGCAAAAGTACTAATAGCAATGGGACAAAGGAGGTAGAGCATTATAAATGAATAAATCTAAGTAAATATATGTTTAATAATAGCATTTTAATAATAAAATGTTTAAATCACACACACACACACACACACACACACACACACACACACACACACACACACACACATATACAGGCAAGGTATGTAGTCCATACCTTGCCTATTAACCCTTTGGGTACCAGAGGGGTAGGAAACATGCTAAGCAATGCTTTCCTACCTCTCCGGTACTCAAAGAGTTAAGTGTTGAATATCAGACAGATTTGTCCACTACATGGAAGTCCCTGAGGTAAATGTGAATGGACTTAGTATGTTGCATATATGCAATATATTTGACATACTAAGGGGGGGGGGATGTTGAAGGGGTGCAATGTGTAGTGCTTGGTGTACTAGTTTTCTTTATTGTAACCCTTTGAATGCCACAGGGGTGAGCAGTGCACATCCCTATGGCGTTTAAAGCTGTCCATTTTGATAACAGATGAGCGTTGGTACCGTGTTAGCCGTATAAATACAGGAGGCAAGTATAGTTTTTGATACCTTTTATTGGCTAACTAAGCAGATTTAAATGCAAGCTTTCAAGACCTTAGGTCTCTTCCTCAGGCATGTTATACAGATAAATATGAAAACATCTCTCTTAAATACAAGTACACATCACATTGTTTAGCATGGAAATCAGATAACAGAATGCAGTCCAGATCCAGATATCTTTGATCAGTCAATGGTAAATTGCACTCTTCCTCTGAGGCTTTAGAGGTATTTACGATGCTCTTGGGTCTGTGGAAAGGTCAGTCAACTACCAGGTGCTGTAGGCTTTTGCTTAGAAATTATATTTTGTCATAAATTCCTTATCCCTGTTCAACCCACTACAAATTGCATTAAGTTTTAACATTAATTTTACCTCCCATACCTTTCTGTCCCTCTGAGTGCGAAACAGTCCCATCAATACAGTTAATTTAATATCCTTGACACTGTGCCCATTTTGGCAAAAATGTTCTCCCACTGGTGTCTCTGTCTTTTTGTTATTAACACTGGATCTGTGGGAATTAAATCTCCTATGTAGTGCTTGTCCAGTTTCTCCCACATACAGAGCTGTTGGGCATTTTGCACACATGATAAGGTATATTACATTGGAAGATTTACAGGTGAAGGTACCATTGATCTTATGGTGTAACTGGGTGTTTGGAATTGGTATGTTGTCCGTGGTGTAAATGTGTGCACACGTTTCACATCTATTTTGTAGGCAGGGAGATGTGCCATTTTTTGTATTTTTACTCAGGGCACTCCTCACCATCAGTTGTTTCAAATTTGGAGGCTGTCTGAATGAGAGTAAGGGAGGCTGTGGGAATATGTTCTTGAGTCTTTCATCTGTATGTAATTTCTTTTGAAGTTCTCTTGAAATTTTGCGTAGCACTTCAACCTGGGGGTGGTAAGTGACCACCAGTGGCACCCGGTTTCCCCTGGTCTACCTCCGCTACATAGATGATATTCTTATCATCTGGACCTCCAGTGAGGAGGAACTTCTCAAATTCCATGAGAATTACAATACATTCCACCCCAATATCAACCTAACACTCAGTCACTCACGCACAAGCATTAACTTCCTTGACACAACTATCAGTATTCAGAAAAACTCCATCCACACATCCCTATACCGCAAACCAACAGACAGACCAACATACCTGAAAAGCAATAACTTCCATCCAAAACACACAAAGAACTCCATCATATACAGCCAGGCCATCAGATACCACCGCATCTGTTCTGACAGGATGGACCGTGACAAGCACCTCCAGGAACTCAGAGGAGACTTTATAAAACAAGATTACAGCGCAACTATTATTGACAGTCAGATACAGAAGGCTACCCAAATACCAAGAAAAAATCTGTTACACTACAAAGAACAACATAAGGGAAACCGGTACAAAAAGTACAACCTACAATGAGACATATGTGTATGGTAATAGTGGTGACAGGGGACTGGCATGGTGTGATTTGTGTATGTATATTGTTTTTACCATTGGCATACGCTATCCTCCTTCTCAGATTATTGACACACATTACTTATCGGTTATAGCAGTGGTCCCAAGTGGGGTGGATAATGACAGCACTTCTTCACATCCCTCCTCAACCTCCTCATCTGTGCTGCTGTTAATATATCTGTCCTGGCTTTGTTTGTCATACTCCTCTGCAGCAGTAACCATAGGTGTTATTTGGACTGAACTAACAGTTGGCGCTGGCAGTAGCACACACTCTGACACATAAATAACTTCACTACTTTTTTTTATGCCCTCGGAACTTTTTAAAGTGCTTCTGCTGCTGCTGGTTATGGCACCTTTGGCCTGCTGATAGTGTGTCTTCCAGTCAGACCTGTGGTTGTGCTTCAGGTGGGATCTCACAGAGGAGGTGCCTAGGTGTGAGCCTGCTTTCTCCCAGCTCACATGCTTTTTGCACAGACAACAACATGCTTAGCTTGAGGATCCTGAGTGAAGTATCTCCATACTGTGGACTTCATGGAATGTGGGGTTCCTGAGGTGGTGGTGCTGCTACTACTAACTACTGGGGCTAGATGCTGATGCAGTTCTACTGCCACTACTACTAGGTGTCAAAGGTGCAGCACTCACAGCAGCAGCAGCAGCAGAGGCACTCGTCATATCTAACAATCTGGACGTTAACCTATGTTGCTGCTGCCGGGTACTCAAAACAGGTGTGTGTGGCTGAGTGGGACTTGGATTTTGAAGAGATGATGATGCGGATGGTGACTGATAGGGTGACTGTGCTTTTGACATCTGTGCTTGTTCAGGGTCAGACTTTCCAATGGCTTTCTCAAACAGTTTAAAGACAGGCACAGTGCTACTTAAAAGAGGTGGAAGAGTCAGCCTTTGACGTTCTGCTAACCTTATAGCCCTGTCATCATCCTCACTTTCAACTTCATCTGCATCTGAATAAGAGAAGGATGCTGGTGGGGTATATTCTAGATTTGCATCATCATCAGTCATCATTAGGTCATCCTCAGCAGCATCAGCATCACCTGACAGCTCTTGCCCACTACTACCCTTATATTCTACTAAGCTTTTTAGAGGTCTCAAAAAATTTCTTTTTACTTTTACTGTAACAAAGTTCCCCACCACTGTTTTGGTGCTTGTTTATCTTACTCTCTGATGTAGCAGACGCTTCAGCTCCTACACCTTCCTCTATTATGCTATTGCCAGCATCATCTTAAATGTGACTTGTTGTCATCTTCAGTGTTCTTCCTATATGGTCCTTTACTTCTACTGGCACTGTTGGTGCTTGAAATAGTTTTGCTGGGACCTTGACAAACTGCATCCTTCCTTGGAGTAGAGGGATCATCATTATTGATTGCACATGCTGCAACAACCGTTGCTGCAGTCAGTTTTTGAACTACTACTTTACTCTCATGTCCCTACACTGCTCTACCCCTCCCTCTTCCCCTTCCCCTTGTACATTTCCTGGATATTATGCAACTACGCTGTGTTTTTTTAACTATACGGTACACAACACAACTGATGCAGCTGTATGATGCCTTGCCTAAGCCCAGTCAGCTGTCTGTCACTATCACCTAAAAAAGTTCTTTATTCTTTTAATTTATTTATTTATTTATTTATTTATTTAAGTTGTCCACCCTGTTGTCTTATCACAGTCTGTCCCAAAAAAATTATAACTGAAAAAAGAAATCAACAACTTATTTCCACAGACTTCCCCACCCAGTACAGAGACAATAACAGAAAGATCAACAAGCAAATAGGTCCCCAGCTACATAGTTACATAGTTACATAGTAATTTAGGTTGAAAAAAGACTTGCGTCCATCCAGTTCAACCCTTTTCCTATTCCTGTTTACCATCGCTGACCCAAAAGAAGGCATCTGACTCCAAATGGCAATCAGATTTCTCCCTGGATCAACAAGCCCTAACTAAATATTAATCCCAATACTAACGTGCATAGCCCTCTATATTATGCTCTTTTAAATAAGTATCCAGGCCCCTTTTAAAGGCATCTAATGTATTTGATAGCACCACCTCCTCCGGAAGTGCATTCCATACCTTTATTGTCCTTACTGTAAAGAAACCCTTCCGCTGTTGTAGACTAAATCTCCTTTCCTCAAGTCTAAGTGGGTGGCCCCTTGTCCTGTGTACTGTTCTGTTAATGAACAGGTCTTTTGAAAGCCCTTTATATGGGCCTTGAACATATTTATATAGTGTTATCATATCCCCTCTAAGACGCCGTTTCTCTAGTGTGTACAAGTTTAACTTTTCTAGACTCTCTTCATAACTAAAACTTTCCATTCACCTTACTAGTTTTGTAGCCCTCCTCTGCACTCTCTCTAGTTCCATAATGTCCTTCTTTAGAAAGGGCGTCCAGAATTGAACAGCATATTCTAGGTGGGGTCTTACCATGGACCTGTAAAGAGGCATAATGATATCTTCCTCCCTTGAGTCAATACCCCTTTTAATACATGCCAATATCTTATTGGCCTTTGCAGCTGCCAGCTGGCACTGCATGCTACTGCAAAGTCTATTGTCTACCATTACTCCTAAATCCTTTTCATTAGTAGATTTCCCCAGAGAAACACCATTTAAACTATATGTTGCATTTTTATTATTATACCCAAAATGCATAACTTTACACTTGTCTATATTGAATCTCATTTTCCATTTGCCTGCCCAGTTACTCAATTTGTCCAAGTCCTCTTGTAATGAAGACACATCCAGTTCAGACTTTATTACCTTACTTAATTTTGTGTCATCGGCAAACACTGATACATGGCTTCCTATGCCCTCTGGGAGGTCATTAATAAACAAATTAAAAAGAAGAGGACCCAGGACAGATCCCTGAGGCACTCCACTTATCATGTTTATCCAACTGGAGAACTTGCCATTTACTACCACTCTTTGCATTCTATCTTTCAGCCAATTTCCAATCCACACACAAACATTTTCCCCTAGTCCTATTTCATTCAATTTGTACAGTAACCTCTTGTGTGGAACTGTATCAAATGCCTTGGCAAAGTCTAAATAGATCACGTCAACCGCCGCTCCCTCATCTATATTATTACTTACTTTTTCATAAAATGCGATCAAGTTCGTTTGACAAGACCTTTCACAAAGCCATGTTGCCTATTGCTAATGATATTCCTGTTCCAGCAGAATTCTTGAATATATTCCCTTAGCAACCTTTCAAACAGCTTCCCTACCACAGATGTCAAGCTTACGGGTGTGTAATTTCCTGGCTGGGACTTTGATCCCTTTTTAAATATGGGCACCACATCTGCTTTACGCCAATCCATGGGCACCATACCAGAAATAAAAGAATCCCTGAAAATCAGATATATCGGTCTGGCCAGGGTCTGGCTTAGCTCTTTAAGTACCCGTGGGTGTATACCATCTGGCCCCGGAGCTTTGTCTACCTTGACACCATTCAATTGTTTTAACACTTTTTCTTGTGTTAGCCAGTCCCATGCTTGCTGTGACTGTTCTGTAAAAGTAGTTTGCAGATTCTTGTCCAATGGGTGTTCCTTGGTATAAACAGAAGAAAAGAAATTATTTAAAATATCTGCCTTCTCTCTGTCACCTTTGACCATCTCACCCGTTTCAGATAACAAGGACCCAACATTATCAGACTTTAATTTTTTGCCATTAATGTATTTAAAGAATTTTTTTGGGTGCTTTTGCTCTCCTTAGCAATATTTTTTTCATTCTCCAGTCTAGCTAATTTAATAGCCTTTTTACAGGTTTTGTTGACATTTTTGTATTCTGCAAATGCCTCTGCTGATCCCTCAGCTTTGTAATGTTTAAATGCCGCTTTCTTGTTATTTATTTCATGAATTACTTTACTGGTTAGCCACATTGGTTTCAGTTTGCTTCTTTTGTATTTGTTTCCAACAGGGATAAATTTGTATGTGTATTTTTGCAATGTTATTTTGAAGGCATTCCACTTACCTTCTGTGTTTTTTCCTGAAAATATTTTATCCCAGTCAACGAGACCAAGGGATGAATTAAACCTGCTAAAGTTGGCCTTTTTAAAATTCAGTGTTTTGGTGGAACTCATATCAACTTGTTTTTTTGAATTAATCTCAAACGATACCATGTTATGGTCACTATTCCCCAAGTGCTCCCTTACTTGGATGTTAGAGATAAGTTCTTCATGGTCAGTTATTACCAAATCCAGACATGCATTCCCTCTGGTTGAGGTCTGCACTAGTTGTGACAAAAAATTGTCATTCAACAAGTTCAGAAACTTGCTGCTTTTAGCAGAGTTAGCTGTTCCATTTTTCCAGTCTATTTCTGGATAATTAAAATCCCCCATAATTATAGTTCTCCCTATTTGGGAAGCCTTTTCTATTTGCATTAATAGCTGTGTTTCTTCAAGGTCACCAATGTTTGGTGGTTTATAACAAATACCCACTAATATTTTCTGGGCAGTTTTACCCCCAGTGACTATTTCAACCCACAGGGATTCCAAATGTTCACTACTGTCATCACATATATCTTCCCGCAATTGAGGCAATAATGCTGGTTTGATATACAGACAGACCCCACCACCTCTTTTGCTTGACCTATCTTTTCTAAATAACATGTAGCCCTCTAAATTGATTGACCAATCATGTGTGTCATCCCACCATGTTTCTGTTATGCCTATCAAGTCATAGTTTTCAATTTCAGCTACCAGCTCCAGTTCCCCTATTTTACCAGTTAAACTTCTGGCATTTGCAAGCATACAATTTATGCCACTGCTGTGTTTCATTTGTGATTTAATTTTGATGTGGCTTATAGGCTTCTCCCTATCATCTGTACTAACCCCGCCCCCAGATCCTCCCACCTGGTTATTAACTACATCGCCTTCCCTTTCTATACTATCTATCCCAGTATTTATTGACCCCTCCCCCCCCTTCCTAGTTTAAAATCTCCTCCAACCGTGTAGCCATCCTCTCCCCAAGCACTTGAGACCCTCTTGCATTCAGGTGCAATCCATCCCTGCTATAGAGTTTGTACCCCAAAGCAAAATCAGCCCAGTGCTCTAAAAACCAAAAGCCCTCCTTCTTACACCAAGACTTCAGCCATGCATTGAGCTCCCTAATCTCCCGCTGTCTCTCTGGCGTAGCGCATGGCACAGGTAGTATCTCTGAGAATACTACCTTGGAGGTCCAGTTCCTAATCCTACTCCCTAAATCCCTAAAATTACCTTTTAGGACTCTCCACCTTCCTCTTACTTTGTCATTGGTACCAATATGCACCAAGACAGCTGGATCCTCTCCAGCCCCTCCCAATAATCTGCATGTGCCTTGACAATTAGTCAATCTTAATTTTGGGGTATAATTTGGGGTCAACCTCTTTCCTCCCTTCTTCTTCCCAGAGTGCCCCACTCACTCTCCTAATACAGGGAACAAATATCCTACCTAAAACATTCCCTAAACTAAACTTCAATTCCCCTATCTTCTCTAGCTCAAACAAGGTGCTGCTCTCTCCTCTCACAAACACAGAATGGCTGCTGTGACAGCCTGGCATCCTTTTTATATGACTGTAGAAAACGTTTGTGTGGTGGAGAAAAATTTTTCTTCCTATTTATTTCAATGGGCAAAAAAGGCAGAAAAAAAAGCAGAAAAACAGCACTTTTCATGGGAAGTGCTATTATTCGCCGATTTTAGTTTGAAGCGAAAATTTTCACCCATCCCCACTGGTGAGTTGCGTAGGGGCAGAAATTAGTGAAATTCTACCACTGATATTTGTTTTTGCAGAAAAAAAATGAGGACCATGGATGAGGAATCTTACCATAATGATAACACAGACATGCACCAGCAGCTGGTATGTTAGTGAGTAGGGATGGGTGAAAAATCTCCATTTTGTTACTGTGGGGATTTTTATTAAAAAGTATGGTTTGCTATTTCCTTTCAGCAAGTTTTGCCTGCACAGAACCACGTCGATTTTCTGCCTTTTTTGCCTCTTTAATTACATGCTTTACACATTTTCTCCATAAAAATGTGATGTTTTCAAGATAGTGAAACAAAATACAAAAAGCTACAGAGAAAGACAGCGGTGCTAGGCTGTTGTAATGTGAGTTAATAGCAAAATTGAGGCAGGAGAGGCTCATAATCACTGCTATCACTATGAGGAAGTTTAATAACAATAAAAGGAGGAGCTGGAAGGATGGTTATGTGTCCAGTGAGTCTGAGGAGGAGGAAGTGACCACTACCACCATGAAAGGGTCTGGCTGTACTGATTCCTCAGGCTCAATGATGGCCAGCCCCCTACATCAGTCCTAAGGATCTTGGGGACATTATTTCATTAGAGGAAGAAGAGGGTAGCGGTGTGAGCAAGACACATCCGCTACCTGTGTCTGCTGCCACTGCTGCCCCTGCTGCCGGTGTGTTTTGTGCATCTCAGGAGGGTGGAGGCTATGATACCAAGTGTGTCAGCAGAAGACTCTATGTCACACTTGCCATCCCCAAGTAGTCCTGCCACTAGTACTACTACTAAGAAGGTCCAGAAGCTTTTACAGACCCAGAGAGTGAAGAGCGAGGGCAGGGGGGTGATCATACTACTAGTGAGGAGGAAGACTCATGGACTGAAATTCATGTGGTTGGTTTTAGTAGTAATAGTGATGGTGAGACTAGCATTAGGGGAGTGGTAGGGAAAGTAATGCAGACTGGTAGACTAGTGGTCAAGGGAGCCCACAACATTCCCCTGACAATGGGAGTCCCAGTCCCCTCACGTCATTGTCCAGATAGAACATGATACTGATGTCGGCAGAATTGTTGACTAGAAGCAATAATACCACCACCATGAGCACAAATTGACTGCCTGTGCCTGCTGCTAGTGCTTCCCGTCTGTCTTCTTCAGCTCAACAAGAGATGGCAAGTGTGACATTAGGGGACCCTCTTATATTTCTCATGACCTTCCCCAACCGGTGAAACATCTGTAATACAGCAGCAGCAAGGAGGGAGAGGTGGTAGCGATGATGATAGTGGAGACTCTGGGATGGAAGAGACATTAATGGACAGTTTTTGTCCACCCATTACACACTCTATGGTGCACTGATCACACATGGTGGTGTGGGGAAGGATAATCATAACCTCGGCATAAAGAAGCATCTGAGGATGTTCCATCTTACAGAAGATGCTAAGCTGGTGACTGTCTGCAAGTTGTCACGTTCCCTTAGCAGGGAGTGAACAAAGGACATAGTGACAACAACAGTACTTGGTCTCTGGTGGGATGATTTCATATTGGGGACCCTAAGCATCATGGTGTTTGGTTACTGTTGTGCCAGGTGTTTGATGTGCGTGCAGATGTGTCTATTGTTCCCAGTATTTCCCTTATTCACCACAAACACAGTGAAGTTGCTGATAAGAAGCACAGTTCCTGCTCTCAAGGGAAACATTTCTATTCTAACAACACATCCATGATTTTGGAGGAGAGACAGGTGGAGAAGCATTATTGGCCAACTTCTTCTTGTCTCCACGTCTACCTGAAGTGGTGGGGTCTACTTATGGTGCTTCTACTGCCTCAGGTGCATCACTGGAGCTAGTAATGGCAAGTGGAACTTTGATCATCCACCTCCCATGTTACTGCTGTTTTTTTCTCATTCCCTTTGAGCTGTCTAATCATCCTGCTGTTTAATCAACTCAGCAGCAGCAAGAACAAAGGTCACAAATTCTGCAATTACACCAGAGTATTTGACAATAGCCAGTGGCCATTGGACACCTCAACATGACCTACTGCAACTAGGCCAGTAGGGCATTTTTTTCTCAGGGCTTGTTCTTTAAAGAAAAAACATTCCCTGTTCATCTGATTCTTTCCCTAGACTGCACCAACACAGACACCCTCATGCCCATTTTATACTATGCCTTTGTGAAATAAAATAACATTTGCTATGTGTTGTGTGTAAATTCATTGTTCCCATTTATTTCATTGGAATGTGCTAGCCAAAAAGAGAAATATGGCACTCTTCAAGGGAAATTATTGGCCAAGCAGGAAGAGCCATTATTTGCAGATTTTTTGTTTGCGGTGTAAATTTTCACCCATCCCTACTTCTTACTTATGCTCCAACAAGCAACAGAACTCAACTTTATTTTTTCTATTTTTCTCTCTCTCTCTCTTTCTCTCACACCCCCTCCTCCAGAATCACTTCAGTCTTATCTACAACTATACATAGGAGGAAGTTCTGACTGAGTTTTTATATTATTGGAACATGAATTCTCACAGTCACAGAAATCAAAGATGGAAAATTGTAAAGTTCTTGAAGGAAAATGGAGCGGTAGTAGTGAAAAGGAGGACATTCTATGGTTATCTCTATGGACTCAGTTACCCAATAAAGTTATGCCCTTTGTTCTGCTTGTGTCCTAGTGTTAAATACTGAGGCGTCAATTCAATTATCTGACCTAAAACATGCGATATGGCAAAATTGTCTACCGACTGACAATTCCACCCTAGGGAGGAGAAGTTGATGCCAAGTGTGACAGCAGGGGACACTAAGTCACACTTACCATCCCCAAACAGTCCCACCAGTGCTAGTACTACTACTAAGGTCCAGCAGCTTATTAGTGTTAGAAGTGAAGGAGGGGGTAATCATCATATTAATAGTGACTGTGAGGAGGAAGACTACGGGGCTGAAATTGATGTGGTTGATGTTAGTAGTAGTAGTAACAGTGTTGATGAAGCAGCTGGTGGGATAAGTGTCAGGAGGGTGGTAGGGGAAGCAACTGAGAACATCCAGACTAGCAGTCAAGGGAGCCCACACCATTCCCCTGACTCTGGGAGTCCCCTTCCCCCCACATGATTGTCCATGTGGAACATGATTTTGAAGAAGGCAGAATTGGTACCACCTCAATAATACCACAACCAGGAGCACAGATCAGCTGCCTGTGACTGCTTGCTAGTGCTGCCAGTCTGCCTTTTTCATGTCACCAAGAAATGGCAAGTGTGACATTAGGAGACTCTCTATCACATTTCTTGTCACTTCCTCCAACCAGCAGTTATATGTCTATAATAGAGCAACAGCATGAAGGGACTAGTGGTGGTGGTGATGATGATGATGATGGTGGAGAACCTGAGGTGGAAGAGATATTAATGGCGTTTTTAGCCCAAACTGGAAAGGAATGGGAGACAGGGATGGAGATGGGCATCATCAGCAGCAGCAGCAGCAGCGAGCTTTTGAAATTTGCTGAGTTTGCAACTGCTCTAATTCCTGCTGATGATGATTTGTAAGGGCAGCAGGATGCTGAGGAGCTGGCTAATATGCCACAGACCACGAGTGGACACAGTGGGAATGGGGTCAACAAGTGATCTGGGACTAGGACAGGTTCCGTTTGCCAGCAGCAGCAATATTCCTGGTCCCAGTTGCAGTGCTTGTTCTGAGGCAGTAGCAGCAACAGCAGCAACATCATCCTCTGCTCCAGCCAGTGAAGGGGAATGTGGAGGAGAAGAAAATAGAGGCCATTCTTCTCCACCTGTTCCCTACCCCCTTAAGTCATGGGTGTGGGAATAGTTTACTCTTGGGACAGGCACAGTGTAGTCATCACCAACAGCACTGTGCATAATTTGTGACAAGTCAGTAAGAAGGGGAAAGGAGGGGACACACCTTGGCACAACCTCCCTGATAACAAACATGAAACACAGACACTGTGGCATTTGTCAAACATGTTAAAGCCAAGCACCCACCACAGAAATCAAGCACCACTGTTGCTGTACTCCCTGACTCTCCAGAAAGGCAACAAGAGGCAGAGAACAAAGAGGAGGAGGAATAGAGAAACCCTGGCAGAGATTGGAAGCTCCATGACCAGTGAAACAACTAGCTCACCATCCCCTTCTTCCTCTAGGGTAACTACATCTGCTGCCAATCCACCTCGTTCATCGTTACCTCCCCCGCCAAATGATAGCCACTCTGTTGATGTTAGGATGTGGCAGTTCTTGTCCACCCATTGCACACTGTGTGGTGCACTGACCACAAATGCTATTGTGGTGGAGGAGAATCGATACCAGGTCATCAAGCAGAATCTGAGTAGATTCCATCCCACAGAATATGCTAAGATGTTGGCAGGGAGTGTTCATCATTACTATTAAACTATCAGCAAGTTGTCATGTGTCCTTAGTGGGGTCTGGACAAGGGGTATAGTGACAGAGGCAGTTCTTGGTTTCAGGTGTAATGGTGTTTGGATACAGTTGTGCCCCCAGTTGTTATTTACCACACACACTGTGCACATTGCAGTTGCTGATGAGAGGCACAGTTCCTGCTCTCAAATGAGAAATGTCTATTCTAGTAACAACACGCCCATGATTTTGGAGGAGAAGAATTATTGGCTAACTTTTTCTTTTCTCCACATATACTGGGGGCTACTTATTGTGCTGCTTTTGCCTCAGGCACATCACTGGAGCTTGTCATGGCAAGTGGAACCTTCATCATCCATCACCCATGTTACTGCTATTGTTAATCCCATTCCCTTTCAGCTGCCTAATCATCCTGATGCTAAACAGCAGCTGCATAATCTTCATCTTCATCAGGACATTTGACAATGGCCAGTGGCCAATGGCCAACATGACATTAGCTGCTGGCACTAGGCCAGTAGAACATTTTTTTTCCTCAGGTCTTGTATTTAAAAAAAAATAAATAAATAAAATAAAACAAAACATAGTCCCACAAAAAATAAACAATTTTTGGGGGTTGATTTCTAACAAGCCTTATTCCTACAAATCAATGATTCCTCAGGGTTTGTATCTCTAATAGTCTAAGTCCCTCAAATCAATGGTTCCTTGGGGCTTGGGCCTCTAACAACAAATCTTACAAATTATCATCTACAAAATGTTCTGTCATGTTACACCAGTGGCAGATTACAGGTTGTCCCTGTCTCTATTACATTATTTATTTATTTTCTATTAACTGTCCCCCCAATACCAGTCAAGAAATCTCCCAAAACAAATTCCCTGTTCGACTGATTCATTCTCCGGAGTCTACCAACCAACACAGGCACCCTCCTCAGACCCCTTTTATACCATGTCTTATGGAGTATTTTAATTTTAAACACCCCCCAAAAAAAATTCCCTGTTCAGCTGATACTTTCCTAACACTCCACCAACACAGGCACCCTCATGCCCCTTTTATACTATGCCATTTGGAAAGAAAACAATATTTGTTATGTGTTGTGGAAAATTCAATGTTCCCATTGATTTCAATGGACCGAGCTAGACTAAAAAAGCTGAAAAACTGTATTTTCACAGGAAATTATTAGACAAACAGGAAGTTCTATTATTCGTCAATTTCAGATTGAGGACAAATTTTCGGCCTTCCCTAAATAAAATGACTACGTTGGTATTCAATTGCCCTACCAACTTAAAGCACAAAAACATGCTGCTCTCTCCTCTCACAAACACAGAATGGTATGATGTGAGAGTCTGACACCCTTGTATATGACTGTAGAAAATTAGAGAAAACGTTCCTGTGGTGGAGAAAATGTTTCTTCCCATTGATATCAAAGCAATGAGCTAGGCGAGAAAAGTGGGAAAACTGCATATTTTGTGGGGAATTTTTCACCAAGCGGAAAGTGCCATTTTTTGCTTATTTCAGTTTGAGGTGAACATTTTTGCCCATCCCTAATTATATGTGGAAATTTGCAGATAAAACCATTGATAAAATTGTCACCAGCAATTCAGGTCAGACCGAAATTATCCTTCAGCAATTTAGTACAAACTGAGGATGATGTACTAAGAATGAAGTGTTTGTGGGTCAAATCAACTGCACCATAGGAGGAAAATAAAAATGACAATTGATTTAAATGTGGGTTCAAACTACTTGAATGTTAGACAGTTAGGTCAGATCAGCTGCACCACAGGAAGAATTAAACATTACAATTTAAATGGGGCTTCAAACTAATTGATTGTTGGAGAGTTCAGAAATGCAATGAGAAACATTCCATTGGAAATCACTCTAGTGTTCTAGGGGTGAAAATGCCTCTAAATCTAAATTTTAAAAATTTGCATTTGTCTCCTATGGTGCTGTTGGATTTCAACCTCACTCTCCACATCAACAGTTGTGATCATTTCTAGAAAGTTATTGAAAAGGACAACTTTTTAAATCAATTCTGATCAGCATCCTCAACTTACCTTGCTCTCAAGATCTCAGCTTATATCACATGTTTAATATCACATCTTCAGTATCAGCTATATGTTCTGATCATGCAAATAAAGAGAAGAGTTAAACGTTTCAGTGCCGGAGGATTGGGCCATTTCCTGTACCCTGCAGGCCAGACACTTTTTCAGCATTTTTGCTATCCTTCCGTTTAGGCTTCATTTACTTCATTTGATTTTTAGTTATATATGGAAAACTATATATTGTTTTTTTTCAGAACGAATTGAGATTTCTTGTGGTACCTTACATAAAAATAATTTTACATCGTGCAAAAAGCTATGATGTCATAATGACAAAAAAAGTGAAAATTGACTCATTTTGTTAAAATCACATACTATGTATCAAAAACATTTACCTTGATTGAAAAAGTTTCAATTATTTGAAAAAGCCCCGAGTCCCCCGAGTAAAAAAATACCAAATTTGTATAGTTTTACCTACGTCCATGGCTAGCGTAGAGCCCTAATCACCATCAGCGCAAAATGACATTTTCAACTTTATAGACTAAAATGCACATTCTAGGGTTTTTGTGGTAAAACTACGCTAAAACAGTGGAATAACTATATAAAACTATATATTTCTGAAAAGTAGACAACCTGCCGCATCTAATGAGGGGTAACTTGCCTTCTTGCCCCAGCCTGTTGTGCCCAAATGCTTCCAGAAATGGCACTATAGGGAAAAAAATGACATTTTCTTACATTTCTGCCCCTTCAACTGTACTGAAATCTGTGAAAACCATGGAATTTCCAACTATATTCATTAGCTAGTGCTCTTAGGAGAAAAATGACACCCCATTGGTATGGGTTGACCTACCTCAGGGGATGCAAGAAGTGCAAAAAGACACCTACTACAACCTCTAAATTTTCAAACATTTTCTCTAACATTACTTGTCTATACAAAAATGGTTATAACAACTAGAAAAGTGAAGAAAGGCTACACAAACCATACCATTTTGGAAATAAGACAACCTGCCGCATCTAATGAGGGGTGAATTGCCTTCTTACCCCAAGCCTGTTGTGCCCAAATGCTTCCAGAAGGTGGCACTATAGGAAAAAATGGCATTTTCTTTTATTTCTGCCCCTTCATCTGTATGGAAATCTGTGAAAACCATGGAATTTCCAACTGTATTCATTAGCTAGTGCTCTTAGGAGAAAAATGACACCTCAATGGTATGAGTTCCCCTACCTTAGTGGGCGCTACAAGTACCAAACTACACCTATTGAAACCACTAATTTTTCTAACATTTTCTCAAACATTACTTTTCTGTGCAAAAATGGTTATAACAACTAGAGAAGTGAAGAAAAGCTACACAAACCATACCATTTTGGAAAGAAGACAACCTGCCGCATCTAATGAGGGGTGAATTGCCTTCTTACCCCAAGCCTGTTGTGTCCAAATGCTTCCAGAAGGTGGCACTGTAGGAAAAAAATTGCATTTTCTTTCATCTCTGCCCCTTCATCTGTATGGAAATCTGTGAAAACCATGGAATTTCCAACTGTATTCATTAGCTAGTGCTCTTAGGAGAAAAATGACACCCCATTGGTATGAGTTCACCTACCTCAGGGGGTGCTACAAGTACCAAACTACACCTATTGCAACCTCTAATTTTTCTAACATTTTCTCAAACATTACTCTCTGTACAAAAATGGTTATAACAACTAAAGAAGTGAAGAAAGGCTACACAAACCATACCATTTTGGAAAGAAGACAACCTGCCACATCAAATGAGGAGTGAATTGCCTTCTTACCCCAAGCCTATTGTGCCCAAATGCTTCCAGAAGGTGGCACTATAGGAAAAAAATGGCATTTTCTTTCATTTCTGCCCCTTCATCTGGATGGAAATCTGTGAAAACCATGGAATTTCCAACTGTATTCATTAGCTAGTGCTCTTAGGAGAAAAATGATACCCCATTGGAATGAGTCGACCTACCTTAGCGGTGCCAGAAGCACATAACAACACCTACCTGTTTGCTTCTTCGAAAATGGCTGCTTCTACTAAAATGTTCATAACTGTTAGAGTCATGAAGGAAAGGTATAAAAGGTATACCATTTTGGAAAGTAGACATTCTCCCGCATCAAGTGAGGGGTCACTTGCCTTTCTACCCCCTGGGCTGAAGTGCACAAATATTTCCAAAATGTGGCACTATGGGAATAAATACATGTTTTTTTACATTTCCACCACTTCAAAGATACTAAAATCTTTGAAAACCATAACATTTCCTGCTGTATTTAGTACCTGCTACCAATATGAGAAAAATGGTAGCCCATTTGTGTGGGTTAACATACAATATGTGTGTGCTAGGAACACTTACGTAAACCTGACACTTTTGTTTTTGAAATGAACTGCTTGCACTAAAATGGTTATAACCATATATGCAGGAAAGGTAGAGAAACAATGCCATTTTGGAAAGAAAACAAACTGCCGCATCTAATGAGGGGTCACTTGCCTTCTTACCCAAAGGCTGGTATGCACAAATGCTTCCAGGAGGTGGCGCTAATGAAAAAAAGGCATTGTCTTACATTTCTGTCCCTTCAAATGTATGGAGCTCTGTGAAAACCATGGAATTTTCAACTGCGTTCATTAGCTAGTGTTCTTAGGAGCCAAATGACATTGGTATGAGTTGACCTATCTTAGGGGGTGCTAGAAGTAGAAAACTACACCTACTACAACCTCTGATGTTTCTAACATTTTCACAAATGTGACTTGCCTGTACAAAAATGGCTATAACACCTTCAGAAGTGAAGAAAAGGTAGATAAACCATACCATTTTGGAAAGAAGACAACCTGCTGCATCTAATGAGGTGTCACTTTCCTTCTTACCCCAATACTGGTGTGCATAAATGTTTCCAGAAATAGGCGATATAGGAAAAAAATAGAATTTTTTAGATTTCTGCCCCTTCAAATGTATGGAGCTCTGTGAAAACCATGGAATTTTCAACTGCATTTGTTAGCTAGTGCTGTTAGGAGTCAAACGACACCACACTGGTATGAGTTGACCTACCTTAGGGGGTGCTAGAAGTAGAAAACTACACCTAGTAGAAATTCTGATGTTTCTAACATTTTCTCAAGCCTGACTTGCCTGTACGAAAATGGCTATAACACCTTCAGAAGTGAAGAAAAGATAGATAAACCATACCATTTTGGAAAGAAGATAACCTGCCGCATTGAATGAGGGGTCACTTGCCTTTTTACCCCTAAGTTAGTTGGCACAACTATTTCCAGAATGTGGTGCTACAGGAAAAAAAACTAACTTTTTTTTACACATCAGTCACTTCAAACATACTAAAATGGATCAATGGTGTGGGATTTCCTAGGAGGACTTCTTGCCAGCCTAAGAAAAATGGTACCCCACTGTTGTGGGTTGACATACCAATTTGGGTGACAGGAGCGTAGCTACCAGTGAAACAGGAATGGGAAAGCAAACTGTGTATGTGTGATTTTATGGCTAACAGATGAAAGAAGCTAAGGCGTCAGCCAGTGTACGTGCGGACCTGTGACTACCAGTGTAACAAAGTGTGTGGGTGGGTGAGGGATTAGGCAGTGTGTGTGGGTATGAGCAGAGGAGCAAGGATGGTGGTGATGGTGGGGCAGTGTCTGATAGTGTGTATGGGGGATCAGTGACTATCAGTGTGCACTGTATGTCCCCCTCATACAAAGTTTGATTCCCAGCCTGAATCTAGTGCATACTGGTACTTTGAGTCTACCAGTAGGCAGTGGAAACAGGCTGGGGGACAGGCTTGGAAATGGGACTGCCAGTTGGCTGTGGAACCAGGCAGGGGGATATGGTACGTGGGGAGGGGATTGGAGGCATTTTTTGTGCATTCCACAGGGGTGCCGAATACACTGTAAAGCAATGCGTTGGACCCCCTGTTGCACACAAATTTTTTTTTTTTTTAATTATTATTTTGTATTCATTCTTTGTTGGGGAGGCAGTATCAGGAACATTCCTGGTGTCCCCCATCAAGGTCTAAAAACAGAATAATGAAAAAAGAAAAGTGTGTGTGTGTCACAGGGGGTCCAACGCATTGCAAAGCACTGCGTTGGACCCCCCCTGTTGCACTTGCATTTTTGGGGCTTTTTCCCCCAATATTTTTGTGTAGACCTCATTGGGGGCATCAGAACCCATACAATGAGGTCTAAATAAAAAATAAAAAGGGGAAAAAAAAATAATCCTTTGTGTGCCACAAGGGTGTCTAGTGGATTGGAAAGCAATGCATTTGGGCCCCTGTGGCACACAAAGGGTTAATTTTTTAATCGTTACTTTGTATTCAGATGGCCACCAAACAAGCTCTGATCACAAAGTAATGATAAAAAGTCCTGTGTGTGTGCCACAGGAAGGGGGTCTGCATTGAACCCCCCCTCCCAGTGGCACACACAGGGTTACATTTTTATTTATTTATTTATTTTTATTATATACCTCATTGAGGGGCATCAGGACCCCTGTGACCCCCCCAACGAGGTCTTAGTAAAAAAAAAAAAAAAAAAAAAAAAAAAAAAATATATATATATATATATATATATATATATATATATATATGTCCACAAAAGAAGTGACCCTGTGAGTGCCACAGGAGTCTCCAGCTCATTGCAAAGTATGGTTCATTTTTTTCTATCATTACTTAGTAATCAGAGTTTGTTGGGGGGCCATCAGGACCAATCCTGATGGCCCCCCAACAATCTCTGATAACAAAGTAATGATAGAAGCCCTGTGAGTGCGGCAGAAGGGGGGCTGCATTGGCCCCCCCGTGGCACACACAGGGTTAATTTTTTTTTTTAATTTACTTTTTTTATTATAGAACTCATTGAGGGGTATCAGGACCCCCCTGATCCCCCAATGAGGTCTTATAAAAAAAAGTTATCAAAATAAGTGTCCCTGTGAGTGCCACAGGGGTCTCCAGCGCATTGCAAAGCAATGCATTGGACCCTTTTGGCACTCAAAGGGTTATTTTTTTTTTTAATCATTACTTTGTAATCAGAGCTTGTTGGGGACCAATCCTGATGGCCCCCAACAATCTCTGGTAACAAAGTAATGATAAAAGCCCTGTGTGTGCTGCAGAAGGGGGGCTGCATTGGAGGCAATATAGGAAAAAATTGCATTTTTTTACATTTCTGCCCCTTCAGATGTATGGAGCTCTGTGAAAACCATGGAATTTTCAACTGCATTTGTTAGCTAGTGCTCCTAGGAGTTAAACGACCATGTATTTACAAATACAATGTTATGTCATAATGTTAGTAATCCAATAAAATAAATCTTAATCCATTTATGATAGTTTATGTAGTTGATTCCAGAAGGAGTTCAGAAAGTGAAGAGAATTCCATGATGACCAATTAGAACTCAGAACTTTGCTGTTTAGAAACTTTCACCAATTTACACTTTGATAGTTTTGTTACAGTTAAGTTTTGTTAATCTTCAACTTCATTGACTTTCTGTGATGCACACACACATTCACAATTCATATATCATTGTATTTAACAAATGCAGCATTATCAAAAGACACCATAGGATTCTGTATATGTGCTGGCACGGAAAAAATGTACCTTGAATGCAAAAAAAAAAATGTTATTTATTGATATACAGTAAATCATATCTTCTTGATTCCACTAGTAGATGCATAAAATGTAGTTCTGTTTAGAAGCTAAGCCTTCTATAACAACAATGGCAGAGAAGATAAGGGGGGCATATGGCTTTCAATATTTTTTGACTGCTTCATTTAACTTTTTTTGGGTGCTGTGATGATACAGCCCTGGCGTCTCTGCCACAGAAGGTATAACAGTTCAGGCCTGTTATCGTCCGTGGGTTTCTTTCACTAACCTGAACAGCTAACCGCTATACTAAGCACTAAGACCCGGTACTTTGAGTTGTGTATCCGCCAGCAATACAGGATATACTGCACTGATAGATCCGGTTCATATAAGATATTCAAACTATCTACTCCTCTGGCACTTCTCTATGAGAAACTACTCTATAGTGGATGACAAACAGCAATATACCTGGGTACATCAGAGAGACAAACACGATCCTTCTTGGTAAATCACAAACCGCTTTATTTTTAACCAACACAGCATTTTACTACAGTTCAGAGAAACAGAGGCAGTCACTACACTAACATCAAACAAAGGTTACTAAAGGGGGAGGGGAAGTGGACACTTTTCACCTAGCAGCCCCCTTGTATACATTCCCAGTGCATAGCTGTTGACCATAAAACACTGAAGCTGGCTGTAATCTGCAGCTCTGAGCAGGGGAAGGTTGGAGCAGGCATCCATGAAAATCTCTATCCTCTCTATACCATTCAGTATTAGTATCCATGTGATCCCAGCTAGGGGGGGGGGAGGAGAGGCTCCTGCAAATATTTAGATTTTAACCGGATTTATGGGCAATTGATTGATTAAGTTGGCATTATCTATGTAACCCTGACATCTACGCGTTGTTTAACCATTTAGGCACCAGTTGGCTGCCAGAGAGATAGGCAATACATTACATACCCCTCTGGCACTAAAGGGGTTAAACTATGCACAGATGACAGGGTTATGTTTGGGCCACATGATTTGTTACGTCGTTTTTCCTTTATTTAACAGAAGAAGAAAGAAGGGAGAAGCTAGAAGATGAAGATTAGAAAAAAAAGAAGAAACATAGAAGAAGATGGACAGTTCATGACAGGTAAGTGTAACACAGATGAGCTAGAGATTGGTGTTTGAAAATATCTGAGGCACCAATCCTTAGCTTTTTTCCCTTTGATGTTTTTCATTCTAAATAGCCAAGAATCCTTTTCTGTGGCCTAATATCCATTGTGCTTTCAACTGGTAGGGCAAATGAATACCAACTTAGACATTTTATTTAGGATTGGGTGAAAATTTTCACCTCAATCTGAAATTGACAAATAATGGAACTTCCTGCTTGTCTAATAATTTCCTGTGAAAGTGCACTTTTTTGCCTAGCTCTTTCCATTTTAAATCAATGGGAACATTGAATTTCGGCACAATACATAGCAAATATTATTTTATTTCCAAAAGGCATAGTATAAAAAGAAGAAATGTATATGTAACGTGATACACAGGGACAACCTGACGTAAGCTGCCATTTGTGTGGCGTGACAGAGCATTCTGTAGAGTATAATTTGTAAGATTTGTTGTTAGAGGCCCAAGACCTGAAGAAACATTGATTTGTAGAACTTATGCTTGTTTGGCACAAGCCCTGAGGAAACAGCCCTGTTTATGTTTTAATTTTTTTTTATATATATATTTTTTTTTAAAGACAAGCCTTGAGAAAAAAATGCTTTACTGACCTAGTGGAAGCAGGTCATGTGGTGTTGGCCATTGGCCACTGGCCATTGTCAAATGTCCTGATATAGATGCAGAATTTGTGACTGCTGTTCTCACTGCTGCTGCTGAGTTATATTAGCATCAGGATGATTAGGCAGCTGAAAGGGAATGGGATCAACAATAGCAGTAACATGGGTGATGGATGATGAAGGTTCCACTTGCTATGACTATCTCCAGTGATGTGCCTGAGGCAGTAGCAGCACAATAAGTAGCTCCCAGTATATGTGGAGAAAATAAGAATTTGACCAATAATTCTTCTCCACCTACCCCTCCTCCAAAATCATGGGTGTGTTGAGTTCTGTTGCTTGCTTGAGCATGAGTAAGAAGTAGGGATGGGTGAAAATTTTCACCTCAAAAATAAAATCTGCTAATAATGGCTTTTCCTGCTTGGTGAATAAATTCACGCAAAAAGTGACATATTTCTCCTTTTTTGACTAGTGCATCAATGGGAACATTAAATTTACACACAAAACACAGCAAATGTTATTTTATTTCCTAAATTCATAGTATAAAAGGGGTATGAGGGTGCCTGTGTTGGTGGAGTCTGGGAAAAGAATCAGTTGAACAGGGATTTTTTTGTTTTTTTAAGAACAAGCCCTGAGAAAAAAATGCCCTACTAGCCTAGTGCCACCAGATCATATTGAGGTGGACAGTGGCCGCTGGCCATTGTCAAATACCCTTGGGTGTTTGCAGAATTTGTGACTGCTGTTCTTGCTGCTACTGCTGCTGTATCACGGTGCCCGTGATCCTTGAGCGACATTGTTACTTCCTGGTTTACAATGGCTGCATTCTTATTGGCTCTGGGTTATTACTCCTCCTAGGGCTTGACTTTAAATACACCCTTCTGTCACTATACCGGTGCCCTTTCGTGATGTACCCGTATCTAGTGTTTAGAAGCTTTTGTTCCTGTTTCCGTGTATGTCCCGGCTCGTCTGACTACGTTTTGTTCCTGATGCTACTGTATCAGATTCCGTTGCTGACTAAGGACTGGCTGACTAACCCTTCGTGTACCGAACCGGCTTGGCTGAGTATCTGATTCTTTTACCGACTAAGGACTGGCTGACTAACTCCTTGTGTACCGTACTGGCATGGCTGAGTATCTGATTCCGTTACCGTCTAGGACTGGCTGACTACTCTGTGTACTCTGACCTGGCTGGGCTAGTGTCTGGTCGTCCATTTAGACTGGCTGCATTCTCCGTGTGTGCCGACCTGATTGAGTTGCTGTTCTCGTTGCTAACGGGACGGGCTGATACTCTCCGTGTTCCGATCAGGACAACACCAATTACTGACCGGCTACATTACGTGCTTGCTTACCGCATAGCACCAGTCAGTCCCAATTGCTCCGATAGTCATCTGGAGCGTGCATGGGCCCAATCACTCACCAGTGTCTGTGTTGCCTCCGGTGACCCTGTAGCAGTAGGGTCCAGTCTGTGCCAGACGTCTGCCCGAGTTGCCTATACTTACCCTAGTGGTCTAGGGTCCATATACTGCCAGTGTCTGGTTTCCGTTGCCTCCATTAACCCTAGCATGCTAGGGCCAAGTCTCTGCCAGATCCCCGATTGTGTTGCCTCCGTTAACCCTAGCGTTTTATGGTCAAGCCACTGCCAAAGTTGCTTCCATGTTGCCTCAGTATCCCTAGCATTCTAGGGTCCAGTCACTGCCTAAGTCCTGTCAGTGTTGCCTCATTAACCCTAGCATTCTAGGGTCCAGTTGCTGCAGAGTCCTGTCCGTGTTACCTCCGTTTACCCTATCTAGGGTCAGTTCTCTGCCAGAGTCTTTGCTGCCTCCGCTATCCCTAGTCCACTAGGGGATTGCCCTGCAGCTACCCTTCGCTTCTGTCACCTATTGCGGAGTGGGGCTGTTGAGAAGTTCCTCGTCCCTGAAGCTTTCTATTGTATCCTGCCTGCTAGTCCTAGCTATTCGCAGTTATCTCGTATTATTTCTCTGTGTGTATTCTCACCCTGACCTGCGTCAGATTTACAAGGTACTTGGTACAGACCTCATCTGGACCTGAGTGGGGTATTTGCTTATTAATTTTCAATAAAGCTTTTTAACCTTAGGTGACTGTCTGAGTGTTCTTTACAAAAACTGTGACATGCAGCAGGAGTAGACAGATCAAAGGGAATGAGAAAACAGCAGCAGTAACATGGGTGATGGATGATCAAAGTTCCACTTACCATTATTAGCTCCAGTGATGCACCTGAAGCAGTAGCAGCACCATAAGCAGCTTCGGCCACTTCAAGTATACGTGGAGACAAGAAGAAGTTGACCATTAATGTTTCTCCACCTGCCCCTCCTCCAAAATCATGGGTGCATTGTTAGAATAGAAATGTTTTCCTTGAGAGCAGGAACTGTGCCTCTCATCAACAACTTCAATGTGCACAGTGTGTGTGTGATAAATAAAGGAAGGACTTGGAACAATGGGCACATCTGCACTCATATCAAACACCTGACACAGCTGTAACCAAACACCATGATGCTTAGGGTCCCCAGTGTGAAATCATCCCACCATAAATCAAGTACTTCTGCTCTCACTATGCCCTTTGTTCACTCCCCGTTAAGGACACATGACTACTTGCAGACAGTTTAATAATAATGATGAACACTTTCTGTCATCAGCTTAGCATCTTCTCTAGGATGGATCCTCCTCAGATGCCGCTTTGTGCCCTGGTTGTGCAATGTGTTGTGCACCCCATTTGGCACTCAAAGGGTTAAGCATGCTGCAGTGTTGAAAATGGCGACACGAGACTCTCGCCATGCATAAAAGTGTGAGATTCTCATATTCTCTCCTTAAACGTCGCTTCAACCCTACCTTCATTCAATTTACTGCCTGCAGCGTCCATGTACCCACATTCACCCTTGGTCTGCCTCCAACCTCTCCTCTACCACAATCACTTTGGTGTCATTTTTTTTTACAGGCTCTCCAGGCTTTAAGGGCCTTGTCTCCCCTAGCAACTCTGGTGTTTTCCTTTTTCGGAGGTAGTGGCTGCCTGTTCTCCAGAGTTTGTCTCGTTTGTTATGATGTTGTGTTTCCCCAGTGACTGAACAGTGTATGATCGAAAGGTTACAGCTGGCACTGAGTAGCTCATACGGGAGTTTCTGGTGGTTGTCAGTGTGGTCCTGTTGCTACTGACAGCACCAGGCAGGCCCTTTGATTGCCTATCCAATTAGAGTATTAAATCTGTGTCTGTCTGGGATTAGTTGACCCCCAATATTTCTATCTGCTTTTGAATGATTTTATTGAGACTGGTACACAGAGTTTCTGTAAATGACTGCAACATGAGGATGTCTCAAATACATAGTAACATAGTAATTTAGGTTGAAAAAAAAACTTGTATCAATCTAGTTCAACCCTTTTCCAATTCCTGTTTGTTGATCCAAAAGAAGGCAAAAAAAACCCTCAATACAGCAATTTCAAATTCCAGCTTGAATAAGGGAAAAAAAATCCCTGTTTGATTCCAAACGGCAATCAGATTTCTCCTTGGATCAACAAGCACTAACTAAATATTAATCCCAATACTAACCGACATAGATATCACGGTGCCCGTGCTATTCGGCGACATTCTGTCAGTTTCCACTCCTGCCGGTTGCCTATTGGCTGAGCTGTGGTTGTCCCACCCAGTATTTTCCTTAAATACTGGGTTTTGGCACATCTCCGGTGCCCTTTTGTGGTGTTCCAGTACCAGTGCTTGTTCCTGATTATTGTGTGCTCTCAGTGTATCGACCCGGCCTGCCTGACTATTCTGCATCTAGTTTCTGCCTGTGCACTGACCCGGACTGCCTGACCATTCTGCTTCTCATCTCCTGTGTACCGACCCGGCTTGGCTGACGTTCCTGCTCCGTGTACCGACCCGGCTTGGCTGACGTTCCTGCTCCAAGTACCGACTTGGATTAGCTGACGTTCCTGCTCCGTGTATATTTACTCTTTAAAGATTCTATTGCCACAGGCTCAGTGCCACAGGATTGGCGAAGAGCTAACATAGTGCCTCTATTTAAGAAGGGAACTAAACCAGAACCTGGGAATTATAGACCAGTGAGTTTGACCTCTGTAGTGGGAAAACTATTAGAAGGCATAATAAGGGACTATATTCAGGATTACAACACATAAAATAAGATCATTAGCACGAATCAACATGGTTTTTTGAAGAATAGATCATGCCAAACAAATCTTTTCAGCTTCTATGAGGAGGTAAGCAGGAACCTTGACAATGGCAAGGCAGTAGATGTAGTATATCTAGACTTTGCAAAGGCATTTGATACATTACCACACAGAAGGCTGATGTATAAAATAAGGAAATTGGGGCTAGGAGATAACCTTTGCAATTGGATACAAAACTGGTTGAAGGATAGGGAACAGTGTGTGGTTGTAAATGGAAAATTCTCCAGTATAGTTAAAGTGGAGAGTGGAGTACCTCAGGGTTCAGTATTGGGTCCGCTGCTTTTTAACATGTTTATAAATGACCTGGAAATAGATATAGAAAGCAAAATATCAATATTTGCAGATGATACTAAATTTTGCAAAATCATTAATTCAGAACAGGATATTTTCTCTCTACAGAGGGACTTACATACAATGTCAGATTGGGCAAACATGTGAAATATGAAGTTTAATGTGGGGAAGTGTAAAGTCATGCATTTGGGAGGAAACAATCCCAAGGCTACTTATAAACTTAATGGAATCATTTTAGGGGACTCATTGCTAGAAAAAGACCTGGGTATCCTTGTCAATTACAAACTTGGAAACAGTGACCAGTGTTAAACAGCAGTAGCAAAGTCCTGTCTTGCATAAAAAGAGGTATCGAAGCAAGAGTGAATAACATTATTTTGCCATTATACAAATCATTGGTAAGACCTCACCTTGAGTATGCAGTGCAATTTTGGGCACCGGTTCTGAAAAAGGATACACTAGAACTAGAGCGGGTACAGCGGAGAGCAACAAAATTAATTAAGGGAATGGAGGTCTTGACATATGAGGAACGACTAAACAAAATTGGTTTATTTACTCTAGAGAAAAGACGACAAAGAGGAGACCTTATCACATTGTACAAGTATATGAGAGGTCAATACAAGGATCTCTGCGGTGAGCTATTTATTCCAAGGCCTGATCAGGTGACCAGGGGACACCCCTTGAGATTAGAGGAAAGGAGGTTTAAACTTCAGCAGAGGAAGGGTTTTTTTACATTACGGTCTGTCAAATTGTGGAATTCATTGCCCAGGGAGGTAGTTATGGCAGATACAATGGATACATTTAAGAGAAGATTAGATACATTTCTTTCAAAAGGGAACATACAGAGTTATACTGTTTATCAGTAGGCTGATCAGGAAGGTCTGATAAAGACTAATGTAATTGGTAGCAGGAAAGCTATAAAATTCTCAGTTACTGAGGTATGAGGCGAAGGTTGAACTTGATGGACTTGTGTCTTTTTTCAACCTAATTTACTATGTTACTATGTTACTAATTTATATGTATATTTTTGCACTGTTATTTTGAAGGCATTTCATTTACCTTCTGTGTTTTTTTCCTGAACATATTCTATCCCAGTCAATGAGACCAAGGGATGAATTAAACCTGCTCAAGTTGGCCTTTTTAAAATGCAGTGTTTTTGTGAAACCCATACCAAATTGCTTTTTTGAATTAATCTCAAACGATATCATGTTATGGCCACAATTCCCCAAGTGCTCCCTTACTTGGATGTTAAAGATCATTTCTTCATTATCATTTATTACCAGATCTATACACACATCCCCTCTGGTTGAGGTCTGTACTAGTTGCAACAAAACTTGTCATTCAACAATAAGGGCAGTCCAGTACCAAATGATGGGCAAGTCCCCTCAGCACAGAAAAACCAACTAACCTCAGACATATGATTCAGCCTTATTTGGGCCTCATCAGTTAGGTACAGCTGGTTCCCTAGGCACTGAGAGCAAAGGGTCCACGTCTGGATTACCCTTTACACTTAGGGAGAGACCTTAAGTGTTTTGCAGAAACAAACCAAAAATGATGTGAGAGGCTCTGAGCACGAACAAAAGCACAATGGCCTGTTCTCCGGCTAGTCACCGCTCAAGAGCATCACATTTTAGCTCTCTAGTGCCATTACAGAGGAGAAATTTCCACATACATATTAGACTAATCCCGCCCATAAGGGCAGTCCAGTAACAAAATGGGCGGGTTTAGTCTAATATGAATGTGGACATTTCTCCTCTGTAATGGCACTAGAGAGCTAAAACGTGATGCTCTTGAGCGGTGACTAGCCGGAGAACAGGCCATTGTGCTTTTGTTTGTGCTCAGAGCCTCTCAGATCATTTTTGGCTTTGATGATGAGGCCCAAATAAGGCTGAAACATAAGTATGGGGTTTGCTGGGTTTTCTGCACAGAGAGGACTTGCCCATCATTTTGGTACTGGACTGCCCTTATGGGTGGGATTAGTTTAATATGTATGTGGAAATTTCTCCTCTGTAATGGCACTAGAGAGCAAAAATGTGATGCTCTTGAGCTGTGACTAACCGGAGAACAGGCCATTGTGCTTTTGTTAGTGCTCAGAGCCTGTCACATCATTTTTGGCTTGTTGGTGTTACAGCAGCAGCATAGGCACTCATCATGTATAACATTGTGGATTTTAATAACCTGTGTTTATGTTGCTGGGTACTCAAAACAGGTGTGTGTGAGGTGAGAGGGACTTGGACTTTGAAGAGACGGTCATCTTGATGATGACTGATTGGGTGACTGAGTGCTTTCTGACATCTGTTCTTGTCCAGGGTCAGACTTTCCAATGGCTTTCTCAACAGGCACAGTGCTCCTTAAAAGTGGTGGAAGATTCAGCCTTTGACTTTCTGCTAACATTATAGCCCTGTCATCATCCTCACTCTCAACTCCATCTGTATCTGAACAAGAGAACGATGCAGGAGAGATATATCCTAGATATGAATCATCATTAGTTATCATTAGGTCATCCTCAGCAGCATCAACATCACCTGACAGTTCTTGCCCTCTACTACCCTTATATTCCTCTAAGCTTTTAGAGGTTTCAAACAATTTATTTTTACTTTTACTTTCACAAAGTTTGCTACTACTTTGAGGGCAGGTGTTTTGGTGCTTGTTTGTTTCACTGTCAGATGCAGCAGTTGGTTCAGCTGCTACACCTTCCTCCATTATGCCATCATCAACACTAGCATGCAACTCGTCTTCAGTGTTCTTCTTATATGTTTTTTTTATAGTACTGGCACCCAGTTGAGCAAGGAAATTTAACTGCAGTTGCCTGTGTCTTTCAAATCAAATCAGTCAGACAGAATGTTGGAGTATTTGTGGTCAACCTTCTTTGCTCCTTTCTCATATCCCCAGACGTACAACACAGAGATAATAACAGCAAGATCAGCAAGGAAATTGCCTGGACTGCAGCTGTCTGTGTCTTTCAAATCAAATCAGTCAAACAGAATGTTGGGGTAATTGTGGTCAACCTCCTATTCTCCCTTCTCCTACCCCCTGACTCCACTAGCACAGAGATAATAACAGCCTGATTATAAGGAGCTTGGGTTGTGGCTGTTTTTGTCTAGAGAGGGGTGTGGGCATGGTTGTCCACTTTTTCACAGGAAAATCAGCTTTCACTTAAGTGATTAAAATGTTCAGTTTTCACCCATCACCAAAAATATTCCACTATTATTTAAGGTTTACAAACGTTTCACCTCTTTAATTACATGTTTTTCGCCTTTTCTCAATAAAAATTTGAAGTTTTCCAGGAAGTGAAACACAAAACAAGCAGCTACAGAGTGAGAAGGTGCTGTCTTTTATGGTGTTAGCTGTTTTGCAAAATTGAGACAGAAGAGGTTCATAAGGACTGTTATCACTATGAGCAAGTGGAATTATAATAAAGAGGAGCTGGAAGGACGGTTATGCATTCAGTTAATCTGAGGAGGAGGAAGTGACCACTACCACTATGAAAGGGTCTGGATGCCTTGATTCTTTAGACCCAATGATGGCCAGCCCCGTACATGAATCCTAGGGATCTTGGGAAAATTTGTGTTATGTGCAGAGGAAGAAGAGGGTAGTAGTGTGAGCAGGACAGGTCGGCTGCCTGTGCCTAATGTCAGTGATGTGCCTGCTGTCAGTACTAAGCCTGCTAGGGTGTCCTGTGATTCTCAGGAGGAGATTATGTCAAATGTGACAGCAGGGGACCATAAATAACACTTGCAATCCCCAAGCAGTCCCACCACCACCACCACCACTGCTACTACTATTAATAAGGGCCAGCAGTTACAGACTCAGAGTTTTTGGAGTGAGGGAGAAGTGTGGTTGGTGTTAGTAGAAATAATAGTGATGGTGAAGAAGCTGGTGGGACTAGTGTTACCACAGTAGATCCTCCTACTGATGATGATGTGGTAGGGGAAGTAATGAAGAGTTCAACAAGAGATGGCTAGTGTCACATTTCTCATCTCCTCCAACCGGTGAGACATCTATAATAGAGCAGCAGCAGTAAGGAGGGACTGGTGGTGGTGATGATGATGATGGATGAGAAGCTGGGTTGGAAGAAACTTTAAAAATCCAAGAAGGAATGGGAGACAGAGATTCGGGGTGGGCATTATTACCACCAGCCCAGCAGACCACCAGGGACACAGTGGGAATGGGGTCCAGTGATGCAGGACTAGGACAGGTTCCACTTGCCAGCAGCAACTTCTGGTCCTAGTTGCAGTGCTGATTCTGCCCCAGTGAGTGAAAAGGAATGTGGAGGAGAAGAAGAAAGGACCTTTTCTCTCCCCCTTGAAGTCCTGGATTTTTATTATTGAACCATGAAGTCTGGAGTAGTGCTTTCTCACCCGGGTATTTAGTTCCAGAACCTTCAGTATCTGGTCCTTACACCCCCTTAACAGGCAAATAGAAATGAAATAAAAAACGTGTCATCATTTACAACTCAGCTAAAAATAAAAAAATACAATCTTAATTATTTTGAAGGGGTTTTGACCTTATTTTTTTAAATAAATTCAATTTGCAATCATATTCTTGAGAGGTTATTTGCTGATGTGTAAAACAGCCCCTCAGCAGACTTTTTGGCATGGAATTGGATTCTACATCTTTGCTTTAAATACTATGATCTTGCTAAGGAACTGTTACTGGAAAACTAAATTTATTTTGTTTGTATCCTCTAATAATTCTTGTTCCAGTCTACGAGGTTTGAATGAAGCTTCATTTTTTATTTCCTCTGGAAAAGCAAACCTATAAACTCACCCAGTTCATAAGTCATGTATTGTGCCTTGTGGCACTGCGTCTTTCAATAGATTAATGATCTTACATAACCATTACACTCACCCCTAGATAGAATAAACCACACTGAATCTAGCACATGGAAACAACACTTTTACATGACTTACCTGTGTACTCGCTTATTGATAAATGAGAGCTTGTAAATTAATTGATGCAATTGTTAAAAGCAACATGCACAGGGAATACTAACAATAACTCTTTGAATGCCAGAGGGGCACACAACACTTTGCTGTGCATTGAGAAAGGGAAGCAATGGGACTTTGTGGAATGTTCTGTCCCTTTGATTTGCCCCAGAATTCTACCTCCTTAGGTTAATGAATAATATAACATATTTCCTTGTGATTTAACCATTGACCTCTTCAACCTCTTTGCCCTTAAAGTTATTTCCTAATAGACATCCATTTACTCAGAGCTGACCTGATCTCCTGATTCCTAAGACTATAGATGATTGGGTTTAGTAATGGTGTGACTGCAGTGTACAACAGAGACATGACTTTATTCAGATTGAATAACTGGCCCTTGGATGGCACAGTGTATTTAGCTGAAAGTATCCCATAATATGTGCTCACAACTATGAGATGAGAACTGCAGGTAGAGAAGGCTTTATGCCTCCCAGTAGTGGAGGAGATCTTGAATATAGTGAGGAAAATCCTGGCATATGTTGAAATGATAAACAAAAAGGGACCAGGGGCAATAGGAAGAGACAACACTATGGTCTCTACTTTCATAATAAATGTATCTGTACATGATGCTTCAAGAAGAGGAGCAAGGTCACAGTGAATGTTGTCAATAATATTACATCCACAAAACTCTAAGAGGAAGACTGGAATTGCGTCAATCAGACCAAAAAAAACGCTTAGAGCCCAGGAACACATAACTAGATAAAAACAAAGTTGTATATTCATAATGGAGACATAGTGCAATGGCTTACAGATGGCCAAGTATCGATCATAAGACATCACAGTGAGAAGAAAGCATTCAGAACCAGTAAATACACTAGAGATATAAAGCTGTGAAAGACAGCCAATGACAGATATCGTGCTACTGTCTCTTAATAAAGTATATAGCAGGTTGGGGACAATGCTTGAAGACAACAACATGTCACATAAGGAAAGGTGACAGAGGAAAAAGTACATTGGTGATTGGAGGTGATGACTTGCCAGAAACAATGTAATTATCAGGATGTTTCCACATAATGTCATGATATATAACATGAGAAGGAGAACAAATACCCATTTCTTCAGACTATGAGGGCCTTGTAGTCCCAGTAGTATAAATTCTGTGATTTTTGTCTGGTTGTTGTTGTTAATGATGGTCATAATTAAATTAAAAATGCAAGACAATCCAACCTGTGTGAAATGAGACTTTTGTTAAGTAAAAATGTCACAAGAAATTCTTATGTAGAAAGTATTTTACAGAATGAAATTCTGAACCTTAGCCAATAAAAGTTTTTATTGTTTTCAATGAGATTTTATCTCCCTTGAGTTGTAGAGATATCCAGCATATTGCATGGAAATGTATTGGATACCTCACTAGCTTTCAGGGAAATAAAAGTCCAATTTAAAGTGGACCTGTGACCTATTTTTTAATTTACATATCTGAAAACCTCATTAAAAATTGCCTATGTGGTCATTCTAGTTAAGAGAGCAGCAGATGTGTAGTTTAGGAGATATTAATTCTTTAATTCTGCGTTTTGAGCTCTCTGAATGTGGTAACATATATTAATGTTTGCTAATGCAGCTTTGAGTAACAGACTAATTTAGGTTGAAAAAGACACACGTCCATCAAGTTTAACTTTTGTTTCATAGCCTAAAGACATGATAATTATATAGCTTTTCTGCTAACAAAAAATTTATTGTTTATCAGGCCATCCTGTTTTGCCTACTAATACACAGTATAATCCTGTATGATCCCTTTTGAAAAAAAATGTATCTAATTGTCTATTAATGTATACATTGTATCTGCCATAACCACCTCCTTGGGCAAGGAATTCCATAATTTAACAGACCTCACTGTAAAAACCCTTTTCCTCTGCTGAAGTCTAAAGGTCTTTTCCTCTAATATCAAGGGTTGACCCCTGGTTATTGGATCTGGCCTTGGAGTGAATAGCTCACAAGATACTTATATTGACCTCTTATATACTTGTGCATTGTGATAATATCTACTCTTAGTCATCTTTTCTCCAGAGTAAATAAACCAAGTTCTTCTAGTCATTCCTCAAACGTCAAGTCCTTCATACCTTTCATTAATTGTCTTACCCTTCACTGTATTCTCTCCAGTTCTAATATATCCTTTTTCAGAACTTCCCAAAACTGAACTGCATATTTAAGGTGAGGTTTTAACATTGATTTGTACAATGGCAAAACGATGATATTCAGTCTTCAATACCTATTAATATGCAATACAAGACTTTGTTTGCTTTTTCTACTGCTGTTTGACACTGGTCACTATTTCCAAGTTTGTAGTTTACAAGGATTCCAGGTCTTTCTCTAGCAAAGAGTCCCCTAAAATGATTCCATTAAGCTCATAACTAAGTAGCATTGGGATTTTTTCTCCTGAAATGCATGACTGTACTTTCCCATACTGAACTTCATTTGTTTGCCCAATCTGCCATTTCATGTAAATCCCTCTGTAGAGAGCAAATATCCTGACTTTATTACCCTGCATAATTGAGTGTTATCTGCAAATATTGATATTTTGCTTTCTATATCTATTTCCAGGTCATTTATAAACATGTTAAAAAGCAGCGGATCTAATACTGAACCCTGAGATACTCGTCTTTCAACTTTAACGGTGTTATTGAATTTCCCTTTTATAACCACACACTATTCCCTATCCTTCAACCAGTTTTCTATCCAATTGCAAAGGTTATTACCTAGCCCCAATTTCCTTATTTCCTGTGTGGTACTGTATCAAATGGCTTTGCAAAATCTAGATATAATATACTGTATCAACTGCTTTACCATTATCTAGGTGCTACTTAATTCTTCTTAGAAGCTCAAAAGATTAGTTTGGCATGATCTATTCCTCATCAATCCATGATGATTCCTCCTTAACTTATTTTTTGAGGTGCAATCCTGAATACAATCCCTTATTATCCCTTCTAGCTGTTTTCCCACTACAGAGGTCAAACTCACTGGTCTATAATTCCCATGTTCTGTTTTAGTTCCCTTCTTAAACAGAGTCACTACATTGCCTCTTTGCCAATCTTGTGGAATTGAGCCTGTGGTAAGAGAATCTTTAAAGCGTAAAAAGAGGAGTTTTGCTAACACTGCACTAAGTTCCTGAAGAACCCTTGGATGTATACCATCAGGATGTGGTTCTTTGTCAGTCTTAATTTTGTTCAGTCATCCCATGACCTCTTGTGTTAACCCAATATGTGATAATAATATGGTTTTATTTGTTATTTGTTAATGCTCTTGTACTTTTCCTTCTTTCCTTGTATATATTGATGCAAAGTAAGTATTTACAACATCCGCCTTTTCCTTATCCTCTCTAATGAACTCAGCATTTCATTTTTGAAAGGTCCAATGCACTTGCACTATTTTTTTTGCTATTTATGTATTTGAACAACTTTTTTAGGTTACTTTTGCTATCCCTTGCAATACGAGTTTCATTATCTATTTTTGCTAACCTAAATGCAATCTTTTTTGCCTTTTTTCTTGTCATTTACTTCTTTACATCTGCAGTTAACTAGACTTGTGCACGGGCAAAATTTTCGATTAAATTCGAATTTGGACAAATTTTTTTTTTCTAATTCGGATGATCCTAATTTCGGACCAGGCCTATTCGATTCGAACTAAATTCTGATCCATTCTGCATTATTCGGCCGAATTTAACATGGGTTAAATTATAGCAGTGCGCCTCCGTGCACGCTGCTATCATTCTTTGCAGACAGGGTGTGCATTTAGAAAAAGATCCATCCCAAAAATGGACATTGTCGTACATTGCCAGTCTGTGCATGTCACCTCTACTCCAGCATGGGATGCCAGTCACAATGCAAACGTTGAACATTGAGAACCCATGCCTGTCATTCAATTTAGCATATGTTCGAACATCGAAACCCCATGCCTGTCCTTCAATATAGCATATGCTCGAACATCGAAAACCCATGCCTGTCATTCAGTTTAGCATACGCTCAAACATCGAAAACCCATGCCTGTCACATCCTACTCAACATAAGTAGTCGACTCGAACATGGACAAACTACATGTCACATTCTATGTTAGTACATGGGTAAAGATTAAGGTTTCATTTTCTGGTACCAGCCTCCTACCCTACTGTACCTCTTTAGTACCCAAATTCCTCTCTCTCATTTTCCTATCCTGATTTCCCTTCATATCAGATAAGTCTATGAGTATATACATTGTATTGTTTCATACTACATCAAGAATAAACATCAATGATTGTAATGTGACAGATGTAATGTGTTAAAAAGAAAAACTGAGACATTCTTTTGTGAACGAACTGCAACACAGGAGAGAAATAAAAAAAAATGCTTGACATCTATACTGAAGAGGGGTCCACAGCATTGTCTTAGTATAGCAATATCACCGTTTTCCGTGAGTGTGCAATTCAGGGCTCTATGGTAATTGCTGGGCATTTCCCAACGTCATAATCAGGGGATGATGGGAGTTGTATTCTAACTACTGTTAGGAAACACATAAGTGATGCACATTCATCTCCCACCTAGAAATTAGTTACTCATGAGGCAACTCCCCCAAGTAATACCTAGCCCATTTCCAAGTGAAAGGACTTCCAGAAAGGCTTCTTAGTGACTCACCTGTTATTGCCAGTCAGCGGGACCCGGAGAGTAGGAGGGGGTGATGCTATGGCTGCAGATTAAGTCTGGCACGGTGCTCTTAGTTGCTCACTCGTCACAATGTTGAAGCTCAGCCCAGCCAGCACCTTCTGGGTGGAGACACCTCACAGCAATCCTGTTCAGGACACATCATGCACTGTTGTGCACTCATACTAGGGATCCCTAGTGTTTAGACTCATTTTGTACAGGGGGCACCCTCCTGTATTTGTAAAACCTCTCTAGCAAATCTGGGACGGTAGACCTATTTACTCAAGTCTTGACTTTAGGTGGGCGATAAACAATACAAAATAGGCATAATGTTTCACTATCACATAATTCACGTCAATGAAGCAGCCAGCAGGCATCACCACTGAGTGAGCATAGGGCTGCCCGGCTGCTGACAGTCACACTGATGGGACACCCTGCAACACAGAACTGGCGGAAGCGCACAAAATAAACATGCTATGGGATGGCAAATTGCCGTCCCTGTCAAAGTGCCGCCTGGGTCCATGGACCCACTGGGACCCATGTAAGGGCCGGCCCTGTATTCGAACAAATACCTAATTTTTTTTATATTTTGCACAGGAACAAATATTACTCACTCTTGCAGTGGCAATAACTGGAACTAATGCTGGCTGCCTACCTATGCCTAGCCTAATGCTACCTGCTGCCTACACAACAACTGGACACTCTCTAATCCAACAACACAATGAGGAAATGCAGGCTGTCTGTCTGTGTGACTGTGTCATTAGTCCAACCCCCATCATGAAACGAAGAAGGCTATTGGAATACAGACAAAAGAGGGAAGTAGTGCATGAAATGGAGAATGGAATTGGACTAGAGACATAGAGGGAAAATTATGGAGGGAAAGTAATTGAGCGCGCACAGTACAAAAAAGTCCTGGTCGAAAGTAGTCAAAACTTTTGGAAATTTGTCGATTGCCAAAACTTCCGAAAGTTTTGACGAATTTCGGTCCTGGGCTGTTCGGAGTCGGATCATTTTTTCCGAATGACCCTTGAGTTTCGGATTGGCCGAATGTCTCCGAATTACCCCATTTTCGACGAAATCCGAATGTCTCCGAATGAATTTGCACAAGTCTACAGTTAACCATATTGGCTGTGATCTACTTATTTTGCATTTGTTCCCTACTGATATTTACTATCAAATACATTTATGCAACCTAAATTTGAATTCTGACCATTTTTGCTAAGTATTTGCCATTAAAAAAAGTTAGCTTTTATTTAAATTAAGAGTTTTGGTCGAACCTATATAGTTTTGCTTTGCCAAACTGATCACAAATGTAACCATGTTGTGATCCCTGTTTCCCAAATGTTCACCTACCTTAAAATCGAATACTATGTCTACGTTATTCGAACAGACACAAAAACAGGTGAATAGGAGATATCCTATAAGTAAGGAAACTCCTTCACCACGCTTAGAGCGTTATAATCATAGTAGTCCTAAAAGTCACCAATCCTCTACAAAAGATAATTCTTGATTCTTTTCTCCAACAGTATTTAGACTCCTCTCTGTTTTCTTCACTCTTCTCTCTGCACAATGCCGCTAGGGTCAGGGTCACCTGGTATCTTGACCTCCACAATAATCCAACCGTGAAACTACAAAAGAAACAAAAACAGACCCAGCGCAAAAGCGCATCTAAGAGCAATCTCTTTGGATAGAGGAGCAAAGCTTTAAATGGATGAAGAGGGGGGGCGAGGCCTGGCAGCCATACTGAGCGGACGTGTGTTGGAGAGGCTCCGCTATTCTTGTTTGCTTTCCATTGCCATCCTGCACTTACAGCCTTATTTTTGCCTACACTCAGCAGTATACTTACTGCCCAGCTGTTGGGCTCTCTGTAGAGGCCCTTCTTTCCTCATTTCGTGGTCCACGGAGGTTCCCGGACACATAGGCCTGAGCCAAGGCCTTGCGCGCCGCATCCGCCCGGCAGGGCGCTGGACGAATATGTTGATCGGAGTGGAGCTGCATCTCTTCATCCCCGTCATATTCAGTTGATCGGAGACGCTGATAAGGGGCACCCAGAGCAGCCTGAGAGACTCCCACTGGTGGAGGGCCGCGCACGGAAGAAGGGGAAAGTGGCGCGGAGGCCCTGTTGGATTCTTCCTCCTTCCGTTACAGTGAGTACTGGATTTGAGCTGCTGTTTTTGACCCAGGGACCGTTAGCTTGCCATTCCCTCCTCTTTATTTTACTGTTAGTGCACCTTCCGTTTATTTTTTTTTCTCCCAGTGTCCCTTCCCTGCCAATAGGTCCTTTTATTCTGTTTATTGCCTACTGGGGCCCTGGGGCTTATGGCCCTACACAGTGGAGTCAGCTTCACAGATCTGACTTGGATTTTCCCCTGTTTGTGACTCTCCTCTATTTGTTTCCCCCCTCAGCCCCGTGAAAATAATTTCACCTGGGCTCGAAGTTCTGGATCATTGCTACACTTGATGCCAGGATACATCTGTGGTGCCTACAAAAAGAAGGAGGGGGGTTGAAGTAAATGGCTTCTGGCTGACGCACCGCCATTTGGATGGGTTTGCCATTTCCTAGCCCGCTGTGTGGAAAAGAGGTGGCTGGATGGCCCAATGTTGGTGTGCTCTTGCCTGACTGCAATCAACACCTCTTGGCTTGAGATGATTTTTGCAATGTGGCCCCTTGATATGTAACCAGTTTGAGGCCCCCTTACCCCCCACATAACCCGCCTCTGGAATTCTCATGGTGACATTACTCCTATTACAGTTTGATGGCTTCATCAGCTTCATGGAACGCTTCCTTACAATGTCTGACCAGTCTAAGCCACAAAGCCACACTAGAGGTGGAGGCAGACCTGATAGGAAGAAATCTGCTATCTCATCCCCTGATGTTGATGACTCTACTATGGACTCTGATGAGGTGACAGATCCAGATACTCCCTCTCTTGCGGATGCTACTGCCAGGGCCGTGATGAATCTGCTTACTCCATTGATTGACGCAAAGATGGACTCTCTCAACTCATCCATGCAAGAGATACTGGGTGAATTGAAAGCGCTCAAAGAACAACTTGTGGATATAGACTCCCGCACTACTACCTGCGAATTGTCCATCACTGATCTACAGCAGAAAATTCAGACCCTTGAATCAACTGCTAACCTGCTTACTGACGATCTAGAGAACCGTAGCAGATGGAATAATCTCAGGATCATGGGTCTTCCAGAGTAGCTGAAGGGCAGAGAACTGAATGACTTTCTTTCGAAGGGTCTTCCTGACTTGCTTCATCTGGACGACATGGTCTCTCCAATGCCAATTGAAAGGGCTCATCGCTTGGGCCCCCCGGGCGAGGGCACCACCAACCGTCCAAGACCAGTCATCTTTCGATTGCTAAACTTTGCAGATAAACAGAGACTATTGTTTGCCTATCACAAGATGGATCGTCTGGAATATAAGAATCACAAA
This sequence comes from Rhinophrynus dorsalis, assembly GCA_037306005.1. NCBI lineage: Eukaryota > Metazoa > Chordata > Amphibia > Anura > Rhinophrynidae > Rhinophrynus > Rhinophrynus dorsalis. The sequence goes on along the minus strand of CM074721.1, from coordinate 551,081,795 downwards.
CTGCTGCTTTTCCAGGACTATTCTGCAAGGGTGTCCGTGAAACGTCGGGAGTTTTGCTGAGATTTGTGGAAAATTGATTCAAAATCACACCAAGTTTGCACTGATATACCCAGCACGTCTCAGAGTCCTGGACGGGGAGAAGCCGAGATGGTTCTACCCCCCCAAAGATGCATGGGCATTCTATGACAGCCTACATCTATCATGACAGTGCCACCTGGATCTTCTCTTGTTACCTGTTTTGGTGGTATCTCTCCATTGAGTAACACTTAATTACCTACTGCTTCTATATGTTTGTTTGGGAAGCCAGAATGCTGAGCTATACATCATCCTGGACCTGGGGGATTTAGTTGGGGGCTCTCTCCTTTACCCTGCGGGGGGAGGGAGGGATCCTCTAAGGGGTTCGGCTGTTTTTTTGGCAGCGGTCCAGGATGGTGTTTCATTGCTCCCCTCTCTGCCCTTCGGGGGATAGAGGGGACCTCTCCTTTTGATTCTGGGGTAAGGGGTAGGCTGATTAGCTACGATATGGTGATCTGCTCCGCGGGGGAGGTGGGGATTGCGGGGTTTCCGCCGGGGGCCTGGGGGGTGCTGGTGGGTTGGGGGTGGGTTTCTCGGCTGCCTGGATTTATTCTGGGCAGGGCCGATTGGGCCCATGGGCTGGGTTTCGGCCTCTCTTGGCTCCTGTATTTTACACCCTATGGTGGCCCCCTGGGGTCCCGGTGGTCTCCCTGGTAGGGGGGGTTTACAAGTACCTCTTCTTTTAGTAACTATGTGAGACGGGTTGGGGGGGTCACATTGTTTTGTGGATATTGGAACTGATTACTTCCTTGAACATGTATTTTCTGTTACAAGTGTTTGTTAGGTCTGTACTGTTTGGATTTAGGTCCTTCTCCAGCCCATGCGGGGGTGCGGGGGTTTTGGTGTCTCCTCCCGCCCTGTCTGCATTGGCTCCTCCAATGCTTGTTATTTTGGGTGTCCTGCGTTACCTCCCTTGGATGTCCCTCGATGGCTCCTCGCTGGGAGAGCTGTTGGGGACGACTAATAATTCTCATCTGCTCACGATAGTTCTCTTCCCTGATCCGCCATGAGCTCGTGCCATATTCGAGATTCCCACACACAATTGCATGATCTCGCTTTCACTACATGGAATGTGGGGGGTATTCATAGTCCAATAAGGCGCAGGCAAATCCTGTCTCATCTGAAACATTTAGGCACACGGGTGGCTTTCCTCCAGGAGACTCACCTATCTGCCACGGAACATCAAAAGCTATGTAGGGACTGGGTGGGTACTTGTATTGACGCCCCTTTCTCCAGTAAGAAACTAGGCCTGGCTATCCTTGTGCACAAATCCCTTAGCTTTCAAGTGAACCAGAAAGTGGTAGACCTGGAGGGGAGGTTTTTAATAGTTCAGGCAGATGTAGATGGTCGGCCTTTAGTATTGTGCAAAGTATACGCCCCTAACAGTCCGTCTCATCTTTTTTGCCACTCTTTTGAACAATTTGTTGAACTTCCCATTGGATCAACTACTAGTGGGAGGTGACAAACTCTATTGTTAACCCTCATATTGATAGAAGTGGACGGCCAGTAGTTTCAGTTCGTCAGTCTCCGGCCATGCTGGTTAAGTGGATTGACCAAATGGCTCTCCGTGATGTATGGCGGACTCTTAATCCTATTGAACGACTATATACTTTTTACTCCCACCCACACTCGGTTTTTACCAGAATAGATTACTTTCTGGCGGCTTCAGCGGTCTTGTCTCTCATTCAACATTGTCAAATCCACCCCATTCATATCTCGGATCACGCCCCGGTTTCCTGTAGCCTCTCATTCAAACCCCCTCTTCTGGTCTCCTTTAATTGGCGTATGCCCGCTTTTCTTACTCATTCCCAGGAATTCAGGGCCAGTTTGAAAGCGGCTTGGGATTTATACTGCATTGACAACAAGGCCCACGAACAAGATGTCCTCACGTTTTGGCCAGCTGCTAAAACTGTTCTCACAGGTCACATTATATCATATTATACTAAATTGCTTCGGGATACCAAAACCAAATTAAACTTGCTCCAAAAACGTCTGACTGCCAGCTATACGGCCTATTTGCGCTCCGCGACTGAACAAAATAAATCCCGATACCTTGAAGCCAAAAAAGCCTACGACACACTATCTGCAACCATGGCACAAACATGCAAATAAACAAGGAAGGCTTCTGGCACATGTTATAAAGACTTCCAGAGGCCCCAATTCTATCAGCTCTATTGTCAATTGTCAGGGAACAGTCACTACGGACAACACCCAAATAAATAACGCCTTTGAAGAGTATTATAAAAACTTACATACGGGTGAAGCGGACTGTCCCTCGTTGAGAGAGGCCTTTATGTCTGACGTCGGTCTTCCCAAACTTTCCGCAGCTCAGGCTGACTCTCTTAATGCGCCAATCACATCCCTGGAATTGCAAGAGGCTCTCAATTCCCTTCCATCCGGGAAAGCACCGGGACCCGATGGCCTTCCGGGTGAATTTTACAAAGTTCTTGGTCCGAATATAGCACCTTCACTTTTGGTCTTGTACATTGCAGCCCTCTGTGATCATCACATCCCAAAGGATTTAGCTTTGGCTAGGATTATAGTTCTCCCTAAACCGGGTAGAGACCATATCCTTACTTAATACTGACTATAAACTTTTAACCAAAATTCTGGCGACCACATTGAGTCGTATTCTTTCTCTTCTTATTTCACCTGAACAAACGGGATTCCTCACGAGTCGGCACTCTGTTACCAATATCCCTACTGCCTTGGCGGCGATTATGAAAGTGAACGACTTTCCCCATGTTCCGCATCTCATGGTGAATTTAGATGCGGAAAAAGCGTTCGACAAAATTCTTTGGCCCCATCTATTTTATCTCCTCTCGGTACAGGGCTTTGGACATCATTTTACTGGTTTCGTTAAACTCCTGGATAGCTCCCCCAGGGCCACTATCACAACAAATAATCTTAACTCTCCACTATTCACTCTCTCGAAGGGTACCAGACAGTGTTGTCTGCTCTCCCCCTTGCTGTTTAAGCTTGCCTTGGATCCTTTGCTAAGGAAGCTTAATCTGCTCCGTTCATTCCGAGGGGTGACCCTGGGTGGTCGGGAGGTCAAATTATCAGCGTTTGCTGATGATCTTCTGCTCTTTATTCGACATCCCCTAACAGCACTCGCTGATATTTTGACTGTTTTGGGTGAATTTCAATCTATAGCAGGTTTCAAAGTTAACTTTCACAAATCTGAGGCACTCTGGCTGACACCTCGTCATCCTCCTCTCACAGCCCCCTTGTGTAAGTTTCGCATTGTTCATGATCACATTAAGTTCTTAGGGATTCATTTGCCATGGCACATGGATCAATTATACGATAGTAATATTCCACCACTACTTGGCCGGATCGCCTCGGATCTTCATGCATGGCGTTCACTCCCGCTCTCTTTTATTGGTAGGTCTCAACTGATTAAGATGGTGGTTTTCCCTAAACTGTTGTATTTATTACAAACAATGCCATTATATTTGCCCAACTCGGATGTAAGATTTCTTGACAAGAAATTTCAGGGTTTCATTTGGAAGGGAAAATGGCCCAAAATTTATATAGGCAAATTGCAGAGGAGGAGAGAACAGGGGGGACTGGTACTCCCTAATATCAGATTATACAATGTGGCTTGCCTCTTACGCATTGCTAGAGATTGGATCAATCATACTAATACCTTCACAAACTCTACCTGGGACCAGGCGTTTACCCCAAACGTGGCTCTTAGTTATCTTCTACATGTCCCACGTTCTCATATCCCCGACCACTGCTTAAACAATCCTTTAATCAGCTCAACAATTAAAGCGTGGCAATACTCCCGGGACCTATTACACAACACTAAAAATGTTTCAGTTTTTCTTCCTTTCCTTCAAAACCCTTTTTTCCAACATGGCTCCCCGGATGGGAGATTTTATACATGGGCGGAAAAGAAGATCTTCTATGTCGGGGCTCTCCTTGACCCAACCACTGGAAAGCCCTATCACTTACCAGACTTCCAGGCTAAATATGATCTCCCATCTAATCATTTATTCACCTATCTTCAGGCCAAACATTACGTGCATTCGCTCCTGCCTATCTTGCAATCCCAAATTTCAGATAACCCCCTTGATTGTCTTTTACAGGCCTCATATCCCATTCCTTTTACAATTTCCAGAGCCTATAATCTCTTATTACAGGTGCTTTCTACCCGCATTGTTCAATCTTCCATTGATAAATGGATTATTGACATCCCGTCATTAACTTCTGAAAGGATATATCAAAGCTTCCGTAGTCGTTTACGCCACTCCCCTGCTTCTTACTTTCATGAGGTCTCCTACAGGCTCCTACATAGGACTTATGTTACTCCCAAATTAGCCCATACTATTGGTCTGACCACCTCTCCACTCTGTCCTAGGTGTGATGAACCCCAGGCTACTCTGTTACATGCTCTTTATCTCTGTCCACCTATTTTTTCTTTTTGGACCAAGATCTTTGCTTATATAACTGAGAAGATGGGTCGTTCGGTAGATTTCCCCACTCCGTCCTTTTTGCTGGTGGTCTATGAGTCCCCGCTATCACTGACGATACCTCAGATGACTTTGTTGGACTACTCTATACTGATAGCCATTAAGGTGATCTTAACTCATTGGCTCTCACCCGCACCCCCTACATTGCTTCAATGGAAAACGCGAATGTTACATTTCACAAAATTAAACTGGATTCTCTCATTGGAGAACAAAGAGGCACTAGGGGAAGAATTTGTGACGATATGGGATCCTTTTATTCATATATTACCCAAGTCCCAGCAAGATGATTTCTACACTTGCTTTCGTTACACAAGGTGGATGGACGAACGGGCAATAAGACAACTAGACACATCTTCGGTAACACAGAGGGATTGCTAGAATTGGCGGATTGGGGGGAGAATGAGCTTTCCGGGGGGGACGTTGTGGACACCCTTTATATTTTTTATTGTTGCTTTGCAATGTAAGACCTTCTTGTTTCATTGAGACACCACATTTCCTTGTTAGTTTGTGGTTTTTAGTAAGCACAATTTGACGGACTCGCTGTTGGAGTCCCACCTCAATGATATGGGAAGGTTGTTTGTTTTCTGTAACCAAAGTTTCTAGCATTTAGGTTCTTACTCATACCAATGTCTTCTCGGGTGTGTAATTCGCTGTGTATGATGCAATATCACTTCATATGAAAAGAACCTTTATTCCAAGAAATGGTCCTTCAACTGTGTTTGGACTGTAATCCATTGCTGTGTTTGGTGGATGTTTAATTTTCTCTGATATCATTGTTGCCTGCAAAATAGTCTGTAAGTTTTATTGTATTTAATACTTTAAAATTTAATAAAAAGTTTTGGAAAAAAAAATGGATGAAGAGAAACCCCTTTCGGGGGGGTATTTACTATACACAGAGGCTACCCCAACCTTTGAGTATATTTGTATTGTACAATATAACTTGCTCGGTCTCTCTGGCATCCAACTCTCGGCACCAGGTCCAAGCAATAGTCCAGTAGAAAATTCTTGTATTTAATCCAAATATTTTTTAAAACATATGTACAATCAGTGTACTAAAAAACTTGAAAGCCACCTAACGCGTTTCGTTAGAATATAACTTCATCAGAGTTGTTAATCGATATCACTAGGCCCAATGCATTGTTATTTCTTATCAGGACTACCACCATTTGTGACGTAGCTATCCCTAAGCATGCTCACATAAAAATTATATAATTATAGTATGCCTAATAATGTGCAGCTTTCCTCATTTGCAGTAGCAGTGGGAACTCAACCTTCTGGTCAATATTTGGTGGTTTGTAGCATACGCCCACCAACGCCTTTTGTTTTTCCTTGAATGCCACAGTTAGCCTCAATTTCTTCCCACAAGGAATCCACATTATGGTTTAGTTCCTCACTAATATTAGCCCTTAACATTGGATTTAGCTCTGGTTTCAAATATAAGAACAGACCTCCCCCTTTTCTATTAACCCTGTCTCTCCTAAACAGGGAATAGCTTTCTATATTTACATCCCACCATGTTTCAGTTATACCTCTTATGTCCAAATGCTCACTGACTGCCAGTAATTCTAGTTCTCCCATTTTATTCAAGTCTTGAATATATTTTACCCACTACTTTCCTTTTTTCTACATTTTCATTTAATGCCTATTGGCTACATTTATCACCCCCCCCCCATTCTCCACACCATGAGTGGTGTTAGAGGTGTTAGGAGATAGTGGTGATGAGATTGGAGTTGTAGATGAGGAGCGACAGATAGGTAGCTGGGTAAGGAAAGGAGGTAGTTGGCAGCGGAAGAGGAAGGCCGGTTCTGAGTTGACTCAGTCCAACAGATTTGCAAGGTTGTGTGAAGATGTTAATGAGGATAGCTCAGAAATAGCAATACCGGAGAGGGCTGATTCCTTTAGCAGCCAGGAGAACAATCTAGATGGGAAGCAGAGTAGACAGGTGGTGGTAATAGGGACTCTATTATTAGGAGAGTAGATAAGGTAATCTTCCACCAGGAACATGAGTGCCAAACAGTATGTTGTCTCCCAGGTTCTCGGGTTTGGCATATTGTGGACGGGGCAGACAGATTATTGGGAAGGGCTGGAAATGATCCAGCTGTCCTGGTGCATGTTAGTACCAGTGGCAAAGTTAGAGGAAGATGGAGGTCCCTAAAAATGATTTCATAAATTTAGGGTGCAACCTCAAGGCAAAACCTCTAGGGTAGTGTTTTTTTAAGTACTACCTGTTGTATGTGCCAGTGTAGGTAGACAGAGGGGACTCAGGAAGCTTAATGCATGGCTCAAGTATTGGTGTAGAAAGGAGAGTTTGGGGTTTTTAGACCACTGGGCTAACTTTGTTCTTGGGTACAATCTTTAGTGAAGTGATTGATTGCACCTAAATGGTAAGGGAGCCACCATGTTAGGGACAGAATGATAAGAAGGAGGAGGAACTTTTAAACTAGGAAAGATGGTAATAGTATAGATAGGAAAAATGGGGTACAAAGAGTAGATAGTAACTGGGTCCAAGTAAAGGAAGATGAGTCATGGATGAATAATTGACTAACCTCCTATCCTCCTCTCCCTACGCTACAAGCACACTTGATCAGCTCCCCTCTCACCTCATACAGTCCCTCTCCCCCCATACTAATTGCTATTGTATTACAGATTTTTAACTCTTCCTTTGCCACTAATACATTTCCTGATGACTTCAAACATGTCATAGTCACACCCATCCTCAAGAACAATTCCTCTGACAGTACCACACCCTCTAGCTATTGACCTGTTTCTCTCCTGCCTTTTGCCTCTAAGGTCTTGGAATGCTTAGCCTACTCCTGCCTGCTTGACTTCCTTAACATGCACAACCTACTGGACCCATTACAATCTGGCTTTCACACTGCTCACGCCACTGCAATTTAACATTGAAAATATGAAGGTCACTATTCTATACTTATCCATCTTGATCTCTCAGCTGCTTTTGAAACTATTGATTATGCACTTCTTCTCCAAATTCTTCACTTAGCACTGGACTGGCTACCCTCTTATTTAACTAACCAATCCTTCAGTGTAATCTTTGCCAACTCTTCATCCTCTCCCATTCCTCAAGGTTCTGTTCTAGGACCATTTCTGTTCTCTCTTGATAAAATATCACTTGGTGATCTTATTACCTCATTGGGACTCAAATACCACATCAATGCAGATAACACCCAACTGTATTTATCTGTACATCTAATTACTACTGATAGTCAATCTAAAGTCACAGATTGCATCTTGTCTATCTCAGACTAGATGGCTCATAAGCACCTCAGCTCAAGCTCAATATGTCTGAAACAGACCTAATCCTCATCCCACCTAGGTATGGCCCAGTAGTGCCCTTCCAGGTGACTGTGAATGTCACCACCATTAATCCAGTATCAGAAACAGTGCCTAAGAGTGATAATTGACACTTTTCTCTCATTCTTTCCTCATATTAATGCCTTGGCTAAGTTCTGCCGATTTCTCTTGTGTGACATAGCTAAAATCCATCCTTTCCTCTGTTTCTTCAGAGCTAAAATTCTTACACAAGCACTCATATTTCCCACATGGTCTATTGTAACCTTCTTCTCTCTGGCATTCCTGTCTCCCAAGTTTGTCCTCTTCAATCCATACAGAATGCTGCAGTATGAATTTCCATATTGTCACCTAGGTTTTCCCTGCCCCCTCTTTCTCAATTCCCTCCAGTGGCCCTCCAGATCTTTTACAAAATTATGCTTCTCTCATTCAAGAAACTTCTCTCCTCTAACCCATCCTACATTTATCTCCCGTTGTACCCCATCCTCTACTTATACGATCAGCCAAATGACAATCTTCTCTCAGCTCTTTTTGTGTCTACAGCACTCTCACATATCAAAGTGTTTTCTCTCATTGCTTCATATCTATGAAATGCTCTTCCTCCCACACTGTACCACTGCACCTCTCTCGAGGCCTTCAAGTCACTATTGAAACGACACCTCCTTTCCAAAACGTAAACATGCTAAGACACTGATTTCGTACAACTTAGTCTCTTCATAAATAATTTACTTTATTTATGTCCCCTATCCCAACCAGAACTCTAGCACTGTATTCAGCACTTGACCCTTATGTACGTGTATGTCTCCCATTACCACTTTAGATGGTAAGCTTTCGGGCAGGGACCTTACTTCCAGTGTTTCAATTTACAAAGCACTTGTAACCCTGTATTGTCTAAATCCTTTAATTGTAAAGTGCTGTGCATACTTGTGGCACTGTATAAATATACATATTCATTCACTCATTCATTCAGATGGATCTCATTTGCAACGAACCCCCTAATCCCTCAGGAGAAAAGCAAAGAGTAAACAATAGAAATGTTTTAATGTTTTAAATACGGCCCCCCCCCACACACACACACACAAACACACTGAACAAAAAGTAGATGCCTTTTTAACCCTTAAGAAACATCCAAACACATTCACAGGTACTTTTCACTAGATTCTTTATAACTCCACTTGACCACTAGCAATTCACTTAGTTGCAAGCCACAATGAGCAAGTTCCAGTATGGTTCTGTATGCTAATTAAGCTTGTTAGTGCAGTTTCACATGCCAGTTAACCCTTTGCCTTGGATTCTTCTCTGGCATTCAAGGGGTTAAGTTCTGTACTCACTGAAAGATTTTAACTTTTCCACGATATTAAGTGTGAATATTTCTTCAGCTATGTACCTACTGGACTTTTAATACACAGACTGTAATGAATTAAGTTTTCAAATATACAAAGATTGCAAAATGGTAATTAGGTTAGAAAAAATATAAAATGAAACTCAAACTACAAAGGTGAGCAAGAAATCAAATATGTAATTAGAAAAAAGAGAAGGATAATTCTGGACTTTTCAAAATTGAGATTGGTAAGTTAAATAGCGAGGTTAAGGAAAAGGCTAATATTCTTCCAAACACAATCTTTTCATCCATACAAACGAGGTAACAAGCAGAGGTAGAAGACCCTCAACAAATAACAAGTACAACCATGGCATTATCAGTTATATGGTTACCTCAAGAAGAGGATAAGGGATGATTGATCACAATAAAGAGTGACATAGCACCTGGACCAGAGGGTAGACATCCGAAGGTTCTGCAGGAACTTGGTGCACTGTTAGAAGACCACTTTTTCAATCTTTACACTCTGTCTACACAGGCTGAGTACCACAAGATTGTTCTAACACTATTTTAGTGCCTTTATGTAAAAAGAGAACTAAAAAAGAATCTGGAAATTATGAGCTTGATTTTAAAATTTGAGAAATTGCTTGAAGGACTACAATGAAAAATACAGTTATTTGCAGGAATCAATACAGTTTTAGGAGAAAAAGTTCTTGCCAAACAAATCTATAGAGCTTCCATGAAGAAGTAGATGAGGTGTATATAGATTTTACAGTGGCATTTTATACAGTGCCATACAGGAGACTGGCTTATAAAAAGTAAATTTGAGATAAGGGATAACCTTTGTATTTGAATAGAAAAGTGATTGAAGGATAAGGAATAATATAATAATATAATAATAATATGAAAGTTCATCTCAAACCTTGCTGATGACATTAAGCTATGTATGAAAATACGTACAGAGCTGGATGTTTTTACTCTGCAGAAAGGATTTAGATAAACTGAGTGAATGGTTAGAAAAGTGGCAGATGACATGTACTATAGATAAATGTAAGGTTATGCATTTGGGCTGTAGAAACAAACTTGCTACATATACTCAAAATGGGAAACAACTTGGGGAATTCTAATTAGAGAAAGATTTAGGAGTACTGATAGACAATAGACTTCACAGCAGTGTGCAGAGTCACTCAGCAGCTGCAATAGGGTACTAGCCTGCATAAAAAGAGGTGTAGATGCTAGGGAGGCTAGACGGGAGACACCTAGTGGTTAAAAAAAATACAGCAGTTGGGGGTATTAACCCCTTCACTGCTGGTGCAGGAGGCTAGCTAAATGCAGGTCAATTTTTGACCTGCAATTTTACACTTTTCTTTTTTTTTTTTTTTTTTTAAAAGAAACAACACACTTTTTTTTTTTGCAAAAACATATTTTTATTTATACAAAATATATATAATTAAACAATATTGCAAGTGTGATTGTTGTGGAGCCATGTAATACACTTATATACACCACTAAATGCCAGGGACAAAAAAGTGTCAAAATAGGGTGGGAAAAAGGGACATGGGGATTTTCACCCAGGGGGGACAGTGGCCACTTTAAACTGCGCATTTTGTAGGTATGACTGACCGGTCATACCTTTCATGCAGTCTCCATAAAAATGTAACCCTTTGTGGCCAATTGATCCCAAGAGAAAAATCAAAAATGGTGTTTTTTTTTTACATTTTTTTACCATTTTTTTTAATTTTAATAAAGTGAATGGTGGGTTATCCATATAAATAGGGTATCAAATGAAAGGCCTATTTATGCTTAAAAAAACAGTATATAATTTATGGGGGTGGAATAAAAGCCTAAGAGGGAAAACACTGTTGAACAAAGACATAGTCATAAAGGTCAGAATTGCTCCGGTCCTTAAGGGAAAACGACCTCAGATTTTCCCGGTCCTTAAGGGGTTAATAGGAACATTAAATTGCTAGAGACTCATTGCTGGAGAAAGATCTTAGAATATTTGCATTGAAAACTTGTCAACCATGATCGATGTCCAACTGCATTAGAAAAAACAATCAAAATACATTCCTGCATAAAAAGAGGTATTTAAACAAGAGTGGATAAAATCATTTTGCTATTTAAAAAAATTGTCAGTAAGTCCTCTCCACAAATACGTAGTTCAGTTTTTGGCAAATGATATTTCAGAACTGGAGGGAGTACAGATAAGAACAAGAAAATGGGTTACGGGAATGAAAGAACCGATGCATGAAAGAGAAAAGATGTTGAGGATGGGGTCTTGTTACATTGTTTAGGGATATGGGAATAAGTACAAGGCTCTCTATAGTAAGCTTTTTATTCAAGTCCTGAATAAATAACAAGGGCCACCCCTTCAAATTAGAGGAAAGGATGGTTTCAACTTTAGTAAATAAAGGTTCTGTAGTAAGGTCTGTTAAACTGAGGAATGCTTTGCCCAGGGATGGTGTAATGACAATTTCAATGGATATGTTCAAGAGAAGATTAGACACATTTCTAGCAGAAGGTAACATGCATGGTTATACTAAGCATTAGTACATTAAACAGGACATTCTGGTAAATAGATTATTGCAAATATTATGTAATTCTCTGTCTGGATTATAGTGTAGCAAAGGTTGGACTTGATGGAATAATATAATTATATAATAATAATATGAAAGTAGCATGCCAGTCTTTAATGATGACACTAAGCGGAATTAGTTGGTACTATAGAAATAAATAATAATAATAAGCTGTGTAAGGAAATACATACAGGGCTGGACAGCTTTTCTCTGCAGAAGGATTTTAATAAACTGAGTGAACAGGCAGAAAAGTGACAGATGACATAGATAAATGTAAGGTTATGCATTTGGGTTGTAGAAACAAACTTGCTACATATACTCTAAATGGGAAACAACTTGGGAAATCCTCATTAGAGAAAGATTTAGGGGTACTGATAGACAATAGACTTCACAGCAGTGTGCAGAGTCACTCAGCTTCTGCAAGAGCAAATAGAGTACTAGCCTGCATAAAAAGAGGTGTAGAAGCAAGGGATGCTAATATTATCATATTATAGTTTTCAGAGTGACACAGTCTCAAAATTGTGTAGGCAGGTAGGCAGGCCTAGTACCTTATTGCCACCTCAAGGGAGAGTAATTGTTTAAAGTATGTTAAATTCATCTGAGTCGAATAGGTCCGGTCCACTGAATTTAAAAAAAAAATAAAATGAAAAATTGAATTTTAACAACATTTTTTGCCGTGCACAAGTCTATCAACTATGTTACTATATTAATATCTCCAACTGCAATATCTTCAGTGCAATTAAAGTAGAGGGTTGATTACCTCACATTTCAGTACTTGGTCCACTGCTTTTAACATGTTTATAAATGACCAGTAAATAAGTGTAAAGGCTAAATTTCAATACTTACAAATGGCGCTAAATTATTTGGACTAATAAATTAAGACCCGGATGTTTGTTCGCTACAGAATGCTTTGCATGCAATTGCAGTCTGTAAAACAAAAGGAATATGAGATTTAATGTAATAAATTCATGTATTTTGAACAAACAAATAGGCGTTCTACTTAGGAATTTAATGGGAACATTTTATACAACTCATTGCTGGAGAAAGATCTTGGAATACTTGCACTGAAAACTTGTCAGCCATGATCAATGTCAAACTGCTTTAAAAAAAGTTTAAAAAAAATCTAAATATGTTTGTGCATAAAAAAGAGGATAACAACATTTTGCTATTTAAAAAAAAATATATCAGCAAGTCCTCACCACAAATATGTAGTTCAGTTTTTGGCACCAGTTGTGAAAAAGGATATTTCAGAACTGGTGGGAGTACATAAGAACAATAATATGGATTACAGTAATGGAAGAACTGAAGTATGAAAGAGAAAAGATATTGAGGATGGGGTCTTGTTACATTGTTTAAGTATATGTGAGTTCAATACAAGTCTCTCTCTAGTAAACTTTTTGTTACAAGGCCAGAATAAATAACTAGGCCCACCCCTTAAAATTAGAGGAAAGGATGGTTTCAACTTCAGTAGAGGAAGAGGTTCTGTAGTAAGGTCTGATAAACTGGGGAATTTTTGCCCAGGGACGGTGTAATGACAGATTCAATGGATATATTTAAGAGAAGATTAGAAACATTTCTAGCAGAAAGTAACATACATGGCTAAGCATTAGTAGGTTAAACAGGACATTTTTGTTAATAGATTAATACCAATATTATGTAATTCTTTCTCTTTGTCTGGATTATAGTGTGGCAAAGGTTGGACTTGATGGATTTGTGTCTTGTTTCAGCCCAACTTACTATATAACTATGTAACTGAATCAAGAGTTACAAAAATATGTCCATTAATCTTTTCTATCACATGTTATTCTAAGGATCACATTCATTAAGATGCATTTTTAAATACTTTCAGAAAATTCTTTAGAAATATGTGTGGTTTTCAACATTAGCATAAGCTTACATTTATTGAACAACAAACAATAAAATACTAAGAACTGTTTTATTGCACTTCTGTTTCATAGTTCATGAATGGAAATCATCACAGGAACTGTATTTTAACTTTTAGGTTCTGTCAACTTCTGTCCTCCTGTGACATTCTACAAACTGCATAGTAACCTGCACAGTAATCTCACAGTAACCTGCACAGTGATCTCACAGTAACCTGCACAGTGATCTCACAGTAACCTGCACAGTAATCTCAACTAAAATTACCAAAGTATCTAAACAACGTCACCTGCTTTATCTATGGGCTCTATAAAAATGTCATAACAACAAAAGACATTTAAGTATATTTTTTATTTCAAGTTTTGATTAAATGCCTGACTTTGTACATGATACATTCATCCTATATTAAATGTAATAACCTGGAAAGATGGGGCTCTTAATTTGTTTAACTTATCTACGTAGGTTTCTTTTAAACAGCTGTCATACAGCTACATTGCATTTAAACAGTTTATAGTCTGATAAAACAACAGATTCATATGAAGCATTCAGGACTATTGAAGCTCATTGTTTTGCTGTGCGATGTAGAGACAGACTTTAAATAAATCATTATATACAGGCAACTACAGATGGGATGGAAACCAGATATCCATATATCTGAGTGCTGTTTGAAAGACATCTACGATATTAACAACTTCTATTAAAAATAGTGAAATATCACTAACTGATATTGTCTTTTAGTTAATTATGTTTCATAACTTTAAGACTGAAATTTTCAGATTGAATTATTTAATAATTAACACCTGCTATTATTATTTGATGACATGATTCAATTAGTAGATGATATCTGATAGTAACCCATTATCAGGTGATAATATAAAATTATATTATTTGCTCATTTCTATTCTGAAACACATAATTTGCCTTCTTTACACGTGGTGGTGACCAATCAAATAATACATTGAAATAAATGTATTTACAACATAATAATCCAACACAGAAAGACTTAGATTTCATTGCAGATGACGTTACCACTGATTCATCTCACAGAATAATATTGAATTATATGTGGAAATTTGCAGATAAATCCAGTGATCAGTATATAGTTGTTGATACCTTTTATTGGCTAACTAAGCAGATTTAGGATGCAAGCTTTCAAGACCTTAGGTCTCTTCCTCAGGCATGTTATACAGACAAATACAAAAAATATCTCTTATATACAAGTACAAATTGCATTATTTAGAATGGAAATTTTATAAGAACACACAGTACAGATCCAGATACTTTGATCAGTCAATGGTAAATTGCAGTCTTCCTCTGAGGAGTTAGAGGTGATAAACCAGTGATAAAATTGTTACCTATAATTCATGTCACACCAAAAGTATCTTTCAGCAATTTAGTACAAACTGAGGATGATGTACTAAGAATGGAGTGTGTCTGGGTCAAATCAACTGCATCATAGTAGGAGATTAACATTACAATTTATTTAAATGGGGGTTCGGATTAATTGAATTTTAGAGAGTTCAAAAATGCATTGAGAAACAATCCGATTGAAATTAAACTAGTGTTCTAGGGGTCAGAATGTCAAATAACTTTGTGTGATCAGTTGTGATCAGTTGTAGAAAGTTACTGAAAAGATAAACTAACATTAAATCAATTCTGATCAGCATTCTCAACTTACCTTGGTCTCAAGATCTCTGCTTATATCACGTCTTTAGCATCACATCTTCAGTATCAGCTATATGTTCTGATCAAGCAAATAAAGAGAAGAGTTAAAAGTTCAACATGTAAATGTCTATGTCACAATGTTGCTAGCACTGCAGTCAAATAAAAAATCATCATCAATTCATGATAAAGGTGAAGACTTACAGTTTATATAGTTGTGGGAATGTTCCAGAAGGAGTTCAGAAAATGAAGAGAATTCCATGATGACCAATTAGAACTCAGAACTTTGCTGTTTAGAAACTTTCACCAATTTACACTTTGATAGTTTAGTTACAGTTTACTTTTATTAATCTGCAACTTCATGGATTTTCTGTGATGCACACACACTCACAAATCATTTTATTTAACAAATTCAGCACTATCAAAAGATACCATAGGTTTCTATATATGTGCTGTAATGGAAAAAATGTACATAGAATACAAAAAAAAAAGTTTCATAAATGTATTGATATATGGTAAATCGAATCTCCTGCATTCCACTAGGAGCTGCATATACTTTATTTCTGTTTTGTAGCGAAGCTTCTATAACACCCACATACAGGCCTCAATTCAATTAGGTCTGATGGCTAAAAAAACAGCCAACGGCATTTTTTTAAGCACGGTAAGCTATTCAATTACTTGTGCTATTAAAAAATGCAGGCAAAGAAAAAAACCTGTCGGTCTATGAAGTTAGCGGCATTTCGCCCTTAGAAGATAATAAAAAAAGCCAAAAAAATGTAATTACATGCATTAGCCCTAAGATCTGGTAAGGGACTCATTTTATTGTGGCACTCACAGGGTTAATCCAACTAGGTTACACAGCAAGAGCCCCTGAAAACAAACACTTACCATTAATCCTGATGTCCAGCAGGGTGTTCAGAACCCTGGTCAGCTACTGCCATCTTCATCTTCTATCTTCTCTCTTCCTTCTTCTTCCTCTCTGTTCCATGACTCCTTTAATAATAGATAAAAAGACATATTAAATGATGTGTCCCCAAACATAACCCTGACATCTGTGCATAGTTTAACCTCTTGAGTGCCAGATGGGCACGCATCACTTTGCAGAGTAATGCATTGCATACCTCTCAGGAAATCAAAGGGTTAAACAATGTACAGATGTCAGGGTTACATAGACAGATAATGCCAACTTAATCAATTGTCCCATTATTCCAGTTAAAATCAAAATATTTGCTCCCACAAAAGAAAATCCTGTCGGGCAATAAAGTTAGTGATGTTTCATCCTTAAAAAATAATTAAAAAAGCAACAAGATGAAATTCAATTACATGCGTTTGCTCTAAGATCCGTTAAGGGACTCAGTTTATCGGGGCACTCACAGGCTTAACTAAGCTACACAGCAACAGCCCCTGAAAACAAACACTTACCATTAATCCTGTTGTCCAGTGGGGTCATCAGCACCCTGCTCAGCTACTGCCATCTTCTTCTCCTATCTTCTCTCTTCCTCCTTCTTCCTCTCTGTTTTATAATTCCAGTGAATATTAAATGACGTGTGGTCCAATCAATCTCTATAAAAAGTGACGTTTTCCAGGAAGTGAAACACAAAACAAACAGCTACAGAGAGAGAAGGTGCTAGCTCTTGTGTTGTGAGCTGTTTTGCAAAATTCAGACAGAAGAGGTTCATAGGGACTGTTATCACTATGAGCAAGTGGAATAATAATAAAGAAGAGCTGGAAGGACAGTTATGCTTCCAGTGAATCTGAGGAGGAGGAAGTGACCACTACCAACGTGAAAGGGCCTAGATGCCATGATTCCTCAGTTCCAATGATGGACAGCCCCCTATATCACTCCTAGGGATCTAGGGGAAATTTGTGTCATGGGCAGAGGAAGACGAGGGTAGTAGTGTGAGCAGGACAGGTCAGCTGCCTGTGCCTAATGTCAGTGGTGTGTCTGCTGTCGGTACTATGCCTGCTAGGCTGTCTTGTGATTCTCAGGAGGAGATGATGCCAAATGTGACAGCAGGAGACCTTAAATCACACTTGCCATCCCCAAGCAGTCCCACCACCACTACTACTACTGTTACAACTAATAAGGTCCAGCAGCTACAGACTCAGAGTTTATGGAGTTAGGAATGTGTGTGGTTTGTGTTAGTAGAAATAATAATGATGGTGAAGAAGCTGGTGGGACTAGTGTTACCACTGTAGATTCTTCTACTGATGCTGAGCTGGTACGGGAAGTAATGAAGAGCAGCCTGTCTATTGATCAAGGCAGCCAACAACATTCCCCTTACCATAGGAATACCCTTACCATCACAACCTTGTCCAGATGGAACATGAAGAAGGCTGCTTGTGCCTGCTGCTAGTGTTTCCAGTTTGGTGTCTTCAGCTGAACAAGAGATGGCTAGTGTCACATTAAGGGACACTCTGTCACATTTCTCATCACCTCCTCCAACCAGTGAGACATCTATAATAGAGCAGCAGCAGCAGCAAGGAGGGACTGGTGGTGGTGATGATGATGGAAGGGTGGAAGAGATTAAATGGTCTTTTTAGTAGGGGTGGGAGAAAATTTCTGCCTCAAATTAAATCAACAAAAAATGGCACTTTCTGCTTGGCAAAGCATTTCCAGCGAAAAGTGCTGATTTTCCACTTTTTCCCGCTTTTTTTCTCCTAGCTCATTCCATTGAAATCAATGGGAACATAGAAGTTACACACATCACACAGCAAATATTATTTTAAGTCCCAAAGGCATAGTATAAAAGGGGCATGAGGGTGCCTGTATTGGTGGGGTGTGGGAAAAGAATCAGTTTAACAGGGGATGATTTTTTAAGGGGGGTTGTTTACTGGGATTGGGGGAGGTAGTTAATATAAAAGAAATCCTAAATACAAATAAAAAACCCATAAGACATGATATAAAAGGGGTCTGAGGAGGGTGCCTGTGTTGGTGAATGGATGAATCATTTAAACAGGGCATTTGTTTGGGGGGGTTTCTTGACTGCTATTGGGAGGAACAGATAATAAAAAAATAAATCAAGATAATAAAATAAGACATTTGTATGTAAAGTGATAGAGGCAGGAACCCCCTGACATAAGCTGCCACTGGGGTGAACTGATACTTGACTTGATAGAGTATTTTGTAGAGGATGATTTTTTCTTGGAGGCCCAAGCCCTGAGGAAACATTGATTTGCAGGACTTAAGCTTCTTTGGCACAAGCGGTAAGAAAACACTGACTTGTAGGACTTAGGCTTCTTAGAGCACAAGTCCTGAGGAAACATTGATTTGTAGGACTTAGTCTTGTTAGCAACAAACCCCCCAAAATTGTTTATTTTTTGTAGGACTATGTTTTTTTGTTTTTGTTTTTTTTGTTTTTTTCAAAGCACAGGCCCTGAGAAAAAAAGAAAAATGTGCTACTGGCCTACTATATACTATATACTATATGTAAGTGGCCAGAGAAGCCCTAGAGGGGAGATAACCCCAATAGGAGTTTGCGAGCTGCTACTGTAATGTGAAAGTAATAATAGCGGGCAGTAAGCTATAAGTAATACTCACTGTGTAGGCCCCAGTGAGCCAGAAGCTTGAGTGTGAGGAGTGGGCAGCGTTGCTAGAGGTCGGTGGCTGTTCCCAGGTGATCTTGCTGTGGCTGGAGCTGGGTGGGGAAGCAGGCCGCGAAGCCTGATGTCTGGATAACCCCTAGGAGACAGACAACTATGCACCACGTCTGGAAACAGCTTAGGAAACCTACCAGTAGTACTGATAGCTTCTGTTGAATGGTGCAGCTGCAGGGGTCGCAGGAATACCGTACGAGTGGGGGTCACAGAAAAACGTCATACGACTAAGGGTTGAAGGTACTCAAAGAATGACTGAGGGTCGTAGAGGGGGCTTCGTACGACCGGAGGACGAGGGGACTGGGAAGGTCGAACCCGACGGTAGAGAAGCAGGACAGACTCAAGACACAGGCACGGAGGGAGGATGGTCGACAAATCTGGGTTGGTAACAGGCGGGCGGCGTCAAGACCTAAGGAGGAGACAGGAGGAATAGTCAAACAAGCCTAAGTCAAAACCAGTCGGAGCAGGACAAGAGACAAAGCCAAATCAGAACACGGAATCGAAGTCGAGGAAAGCCGGATCATAAACAGTAAATGCTGGAACTGAATCAGGAACTCACAAAACGCTTTAATCATGCACCGGTGCAAGATATAGGCTCAAAACAATGGATGTAACAAAAGGGCGGAGACCAAAGAAATCCAAGAAGGAGAGCAATAAATCCAGGAAAAAAAGGGAAAAACCCGGAAACCATGAAAAATAGTAATGATGAACCCTCCCTGCAATCATCTTAGCATATTCTGCCGGATGGAATCTCCACAAATGCCGCTTGATGCACTGGTATCAATTCTCCTCCACCACACTGGCATGTGTGGTCAGTGCACCACATAGTGTGCAATGGGTAGAGATGAACTGCCACACCCTAACATCAACAGTGTGGCTATCATTTGGAGGAGAGGTAATGAACGAGGTGGATTGGCAGAAGATGTAATTACCCTAGAAGTTGATGGCGAGCTAGTTGTTTCACTCGTCATGGAACTTCCATTCTCTGCCTGGGTTGCTCTATTCCTCCTCTTCTTTGCTCTCCGCCTTGTCTCTAACATGTTTGAGGTAAATGTTCTGGTGTCTGTGTTTCATGTGTGATATGAGGACACTTGTGCCAAAGTGTGTTCCCTCCTTTACTCATTTCACTGACTTTTCACAAATTGTGCACAGTGCCATTGATGATGACTGCATTGTGCCTACCCCAACAGAAAAATAGTCCCACACCCATAATGACTTCAGGGGGAAGAGAACAGATGGAGAAGAATGGCCTCTTTCTTCTTGTCCTCCACATTCCCCTTCTTTGTCTGTTGCAGTGGATAATGTTGCTGCTGTTGCCTCAGATTCAGCATTGCAACTAGGACCAGGAGTATTACTACTGCTGGCAAGTGGAACCTGTCCTAGTCCTGCATCATTTATTGACCCCATTCCCACTGTGTCCACGGTGGTCTCTGGCACACTAGCCTTATCTTCAGCATCCTGCCCTTGCAACTCAGCATCAGAAGGAATTAGAGTAGTTGCAAATTCCTGTAATTCCAAAATCTCATCCACAGTGGTGGTGGTGGTGATGCCCATCCTCATCCCTGTCTCCCATTCCTTCTCAGTTTCTGCTAAAAAGGCCATCAATGTCTCTTCCACCCCAGCTTCTCCAACATCATTTTCCCCACCACCACTAGTTCCTATGTGCTGCTGCTCTGTTACAGATATCCCACTGCTACAGAGGGATGTGACAGAGGGTCCCCTAATGTCACACTTGGTATTTCCTTTTTGAACTGAAGAAGGCAGACTGGCAGCACTAGCAGCAGGGACAGGCAGCTGATCTGTGCTCCTGCTGGTGGTGGTGGTGGCATTAATTGTATGCCTGCTCTCCCCCAACAACAGTTCTGGCCTCTTAGTCTTCAGGATCATGTTCCACTTGGACACTTTAGTGGAGGGAAGGGGAGGACTCCCAGTCCAGGGTCAGAGGAAATGTGTGGGCTCCCTTGACTGCTAGTCTGGATGTTCCCAAATGTTCCCCCCACCACTTCAGCTGCTTCAACATCACTGTTACTACTACTAACACCAACCACATCAAGTTCAGCCGCAGAGTCTTCCTCCTCAGTCTCACAGTCACTATTAATATGAGGATATTGTTGTTGTTTACCCTCCACTGGAGGGACTGCTTGGGAATGGCAAATGTGACTTAGGGTCCCTTGCTGTCACACTTGGTATCATTCCCCCCCCCCAGTACTACAAGACACACTAACAGCAGGCAAAATATTGGTGGCAGCAGGTACAGCACATCTGGTAACAAGTACAGCAATGGTGGTTGCAGGTACAGCAGTGGAAGCAGCAGGGGCAGCACATCTGGCAGCAGGTACAGTAATGGTGGCTGCATGTACAGCACTGATGGCAGCAGGGACAGCACATCTGGCAGCAGGTACAGCAATGGTGGTTGCATGTACAGCAATGGTGGCAGCAGGGACAGAACATCTGGCAGCAGGTACAGCAATGGTGGTTGTAGGTACAGCACTGGTGGCAGAAGGGGAAGCACATCTAGCAGCAGGTACAGCAATGGTGGCTGCATGTACAGCACTGATGGCAGCAGGGACAGCACATCTGGCAGCAGGAACAGCAATGGTGGTTGTAGGTACAGCACATCTGGCAGCAGGTACAGCACTAGTGGCAGCAGGGGTAGCACATCTGGCAGCAGGTGCAACAATGGTGATACTGGCAGCAGGGGCACCACGTCTTGCAGCAAGCACAGACAGCTGACCTGTCCTGCTCTCACTAGTACTACCCTTTTCTCCCTCCATTCCCATTTACTTCCCCAAGATCCCTTGGGGTGATTTAGGGGGACTGGACAGCATTGGTTCAGTACTGCTAGTCACTTCCTCCTCCTCAGACTCAGTGGACACATAATAAGGGTCCTTCCAGTTCCTCCTTTCGCTGCTCATGGTGATAGCAGTTACTATGAGCCTCTCCTGCCTCAGTTTTCACAATAAATAACAGCAGAACAGCACAGCATATCTACCTCGCTGTGTAGCTGCTTCTATTGTGTCTGACGTCCGCAAATACATCACATTTTATAGCGAAAAAGCGAAAACAACTTAAATCAGTGGACTGAAACTTTCTAGCCACTGAAAAATTGGTGTTAATTTTGGCCAATGGGTGAAAAATGCAATAATTAGGTCATCCTCAGCAGTCAGCAGAATCACCTGCCAATTCTTGCCCACTACCCTTATATTCCTCTAAGCTTTTGGAGGTCTTGAACAATTTGTTTTTACTTTTACTGTAACAAAGTTCCCTATTACTTTGAGGAAGGGTGTTTTGGTTCTCATTTGTTTCACTATCTGATAAAGCAGGTAGTTCAGCTACAACACACATTAGTTGCCATTGCCCAGGTAACAAATATGCTTAGTACAAAACTTTCCAGTTTTGCATTGTGTACAAATGCTCTAACATGTACAAAGTGGAATTTCACCTTATAGGACCACCATTTTCAGCTAGCGATAGGGCAGGTTGTTACGCTCTTATATGAAATATAATATACGATGTTCACTGTGGGAGTGGCTAAAATGAGCACAGATATTGCAGGTTATATTCAACATCTCCCTAGGATTTCGGATTCTGCCTGTAATAGGGTCAAAACTAAATTTAGCATATGGGCAAAGCACTTTATCACCTATTTTCAATACATCTATTATGCTGGATACCATGCATACGATTACTCTCCACCACATTGCCATGTGTGATGAGCACACCACACAATGTGAAATGGTTTTGGGATTGGCGACTTCCAAGGGGCTCATACTCTCAGTTCTCTTTGCATCATATCAGGCGATCAGAAGAGGTTACCACATTATGCATTGCAAGAGTACATAGTGTGTACATCAAAGTGATGACATTTCTTCCCTTCTCTTATGTAAAAATCTGTTCTCTGCTTAGCCAGCATGCAGTTTTACTGGTGTTCTAATTTAACCCTTTTAGCGCCATTGGGGTACACAACTCGTACCTCTTTGGCACTCAAAGGGTTAGCATCTTGGCGTTTGTTTCCTGTATTATTTTTCTGGGTTCTCATCTTCTGGTTAAGTTTCTTGTGTCTAATCCTTGCTGCCTCTCTTGACCTCACCCTTTCTGGATTTGATGGCTTAGATTCGATAGTGACCTTTAAACCTTGCTTTAAGCCAGAAATGGCTTACGTACACGAGCAATGTCTGACAAACTTTCCATTCAACAAGGAGCCTACCAGAATGGCTATCGAGCGTAGGCCCAACCAAAACTTGTGTTGCACCTGTTTAAACAACATTGTATGTCCAAATCAGCCAATAAGTAACTTGGGATACATCTAATGTATCTAGCAACCTTGACTGTTGTCAAGTTCAAACCCACAGCCAATCACAACATGTGAAAGTCACACAAACAGTCAAATTCACCTACAAATACACCCCAAAATAACTGACTAGACTTGTGAAATTCAGTTAGTCCGAATTCGGGTCATTCAGTCGTCATTTGGGTCTGCTGAAAGGCAAGGGGCATTAATTTTTTCCCCCCGAATCCGAACGGTACTGGATCCCTCTCTAGTCCAATGAGCTTCTTAGTGTCATGATGGGGGTTGGACTATAGACACGTCAGGCACCCAGACAGCCTGCATTTCCTGTTAGTCCGTTGTTGGAGCTCAGAGAAGAGGGAGACAGTGCCAGTTGTTGTGTAGGCAGACAGATAACATAGGCACTAGCAGGCAGCAAGCATTATTGCACCTGCATGTGAGAGTCATCTTTGTTCCTGCGCAAAATATAAGCAATTTGCTTGAATAGCAGAGTGACAAAGCCAGTCTCACATTTCTTTTGGCAGTCCTAATGCCACTGAAAGGGAGAGTCTTCTTTGTTCCTGGGCAAAATATAAGCAATTTGTTTGAATAGTAGAGTGACTCAGCCAGTCTCACATTTGTTTTGGAAGTCCTATTGTCACTGCAAGGGAGAGTCATCTTTGTTCCTGGGCAAAATATAAGCAATTTGTTTGAACAGTAGAGTGACACAGCCAGTCTCACATTTATTTTGGCAGTCCTATACCTATTGCCAGTGCAAGGGACAGTCATTTTTTAAAATATGTTAAATTTGCACTAATTATTTGGAACGTCACCGAATTTCGTCCGAGTTGAACAGGTCCATTCTGAAATTCGTATGATGTTGAGGAGAGGTGAGCAGGAGAGTGGAATGTGGCGAGTAGAAGGAGAGGAGGAAGCTCAGGAGAGCATCCCTGGTATGATTGGGAGAGGGAGATCTGTGGGGCGGAAAGGGGACCTGGACAAGAGCACACACAGAAAGGTCAGGGCCAGCTTTGTCATTGGGATGACAGATACATCCTGAGGCCCACCACTCACAATCAGGGTCAGGTCAGACTGAACTAGAAAGCCACAGCTCTGACACTTCTCAGGCTAGGGCTGTGGAGGAGAGGATGAGTGACCCTAGGTACACTTATGAAGAGAACAGGGTCCTTGTTCAAGCTATCCTCAAAAGGGAGAACATCCTCTATCTGAGGGAGAGGGTCCCTGGCCTGGCTGCAAAGAAGGCTGCATGGAGTCAAGTCCTCCTGAGGGTCAACACTGTCGCCACCTGCAACTCAATCAAGACGCGCTAGGGTGATTGCAAGAGGCTGGTCAAGCACAAGATAAGCCAGGCATCCCTTCATGCTTGAGGCACCGAAGTTGGTTCCCCTGCCAACAACATTCAACAGTTAGGAGGAGCAGTTAAGAACACCCTGTCGGCCACCTCTGTAGAGGTGATCACTGGAAGTCCGGGCACTGGGGACCCCAGCACCCTCCAAACTCCTGGTAAATGCATCATCAACTTACAAAACACCACACTGCCCTCACCACCACCACAGCACAACACAGTCACACCTTAACACCTGAGTAGCATCCATCTGCACTACTGCACCAACACAGTCATGAGACGGTTCAAACAAGGTCTGAATACTGGACACTACCAGCAGTAATGGGAAGGCTCATCTAGACCATAGCTTGTCCAGGTTCAAGTTTAACTCCCTTGGTGCTGTGTTGAGTAGTACACATACACCACACAAACGATGTTGTCAGCTAATGAACTGTAATGTTACACCAGGATCAAGCACATTTACCCATAGGGAAAGAAACACTTAACCCATTGAGTGCCAGGGGGTAATCAATGCATCGCTTAGCAAAGCATTGTCTACCTCTCTGCCACAATAAACACAAAACAACATGGTTGTATTGCACTGCTCCACTGGATCACTGCAATGTAACCATGTTGTTTTGTGTTTGTTGTTGGATAACTGAGTTAAATTGAAACAAAATGTGTGTATGTACAGCACACAGGCATCCAAATCAAAAACAGGGCCCCAAAGCAAACAAATGTATGGTTAAATACAATGCCAAAAAAGTAGGTGAAAGATTCTGTGAATCACATGCATTCTTGGAATGGGAATGGCAAGTGGGTAATTTGTTGTGGCTAGAGGCCATACAGTCTTGTTCCTCACTAGGCCTGTGTGTTGTTTATGCAATCATTTGCTTGTACAGAAACTGTCATAGTTAAGTTTGTGTTAGCATCTGTATCCATAGGAGTGGGGATGTCAAGGAGAGATGCCAGGCCATCCACACCTGTCTGGACACATATGATAACTAAACCTCAACAAACTGATGTTGCTCACATCAATCATCACACAGGCCATCAAGGGCAAGCAAAAGGCATGGCTGAAGGTTATTTCTAAATCAGCACAAGTGGGTCAGTAGAAACAAAGTAGTTACTGATCAATTTACCAGTGCTGAATCTGGGACATGCTTCATTTTTGGACTTTTGCTGGGCCTGAGGCCTCTAACTTTGACAGGCATGATGTACATGATGATAGCAAGGTGTTCAATCCCTGATTGCCAGGGTGTTCTCCCATGCATCTCAAAGTAATGCATAGATACCATCCTGACACTCACAGATTCACATGTCAATGTCATTGTCATGCATCCATCCATCCTGTCTTTGCTCACCTATCTAATCACACCATGTCATATCTCCAATCAGAATACAGACCTGCAACACCTCAGGATGAGAGTGAGGAGGAGGCGGTGGATGATAACACTAGTGACTACCACCTGTGGAGCAGGATGTAGGCACTAGCAGGTGGTCCCCATTACCACCATCCCTGCCATCACTACCACCTCTGACATCACCACCATTCATAAATGGAATACACAGTGTATACATTAACACACTATTTACATGAGGTATTATCTCAAGTGGTAATTCAGCAGGGTTAACTCTACCACATGTGAAATTTTCATAACTCAATTTTCCCTGTAGCACCCTGACACTTCCTCATCTGGAATATGGACCACTATATCAATATTGTTTGCGATCATCACTAGATCAAAACAATGTAAGGAACATGTGCATTGTCTTGTACCTTTGTTGGCATGGAGGATGCATGATATCCTTGCAATGGCAACATGGAGGAAGGACTAGCTGATGTCTGTTGAATACACAACCCCAACATGACATGTTTATGGAATGGATTATGCATGTTATCCTTACTACTGGCAAAATCAGGCCTGTGACTCTCATTGATCCTGTGGGGTGAAACAGAACAGTGAGTGTTGTGTAGCTTGTGTAGCATGGTATCCATTGGCTGCTCATGGACATTCATAGACTATGTTGATGTCTGTCTTATAGTCAAGCTTGACGTGGTCCCTGATCAGTCTGTCATGTATCTGCACCCCCTCTGTGAGTCTCCTCAGTATATGCTCATTGAACAGGGACATCCACAGTGGGGACTAGCTCAAGTTAATCCACATATTACCATCGTTTGTGATTCTTAATATCCGCTTTACTTTTGTTGAGATATCTTATTGAATGGCTTAACATGCTTACTAAACTGCCATCACCTGTTTTTTTATTTTTTATTTTTTTTGCGTCAGAGGATATCAAATCAAGTACGATGTCTTTGTAAGTCTTTTATCTAATCTCTATTAAGGCTTTTTTTTCTTGCTGTGTCTACCTGCATCAAGGTTCCAGTATATCTTCTTTAATACATGTTTCAAATGTATTTATCCAAAAGTGTCATTATCCCATCATCCTCTCAGATACCAACAAATGTCATTCTGCATCTCATCCCATCATCCTTTTAGTTTCCCAAATGTGTCATCCTGTATCTCGTCCCATCATCCTCTCAGTCACCTCAGTATTATGCCTGAAAGCCCTGACAAATGGATGGATCCTCATCTCTTCAGACTACCATCTGGTGGGGGAGGTAATGGAGGCAAATGTGGTACATCGGAGGAGAGGAAGAGGATGCTGAGAGTGCTGGAGTGGGGACAATGGATGCATCTTCCCACAACACCTTTAACCCCATAAGGACTGGCTCGCAAATGCTCAGCTGGCACTTAAGGACCACAGGATATTTTTTTTATCCAATTAAGGGCTCCCTGAGTGGCATACAACTACGCGGGGAGCCCTGAATTCCATGACGTGCCAGGAAAGTCACTGGTCCTTAACTGTCATGGCATTGGATGTTAGGCGGTTAACTTAAGAAGACAATGACAATATAGGTGTTACTCTGGGTTTCTCTTATCTTCCACTGTATTTTTGCCCACATTCTTTTTTGTCCTTGGAGAGGGACAGGGGGCACAGTGACAGCAGCTCTAGATAGCATTTTTGAGGTTTGACTTTTGCATGCTTAACATAAACGTTGTGTTGTCTATGTTGCATGTGCTTAATGAGGGCAGCTGTGACATGATGAGTTCCCCCCCTTTCCACTTTTCACTACCATATCACATATAGTGCACAGTGCAGTGACTGATGACTGTATTGTGCCTGTCTGAGGGTAAAAATATTCCCATACCCAGTGAGGGGAGAGGTGGAGGAGAATTGACTACTTCTTCTTCTTCTCCAGAATCACCTTCACTGGCTGGTGCAGGTGATCCTGCTGCTACTGTCTAAGCATCAGCAATAGACCTAGGGCCAGATGTATTGGTGACAAGTACAGCAATACGTATATGCCTTCACCAGTCACCAGAGTGAATGGTACTCACAAGATAAGTTGCTGCTTCAGCACAAATGTGAGAATATACTGCCCCAAATCAGTCAATCTGCAATTCACTATACAAGAGGCTACTCCTTCTCCAATCGATCTCCCCAAGTGGTCAACCATAAAAGACACAAAAGAAAAGAAGGGTGCCCAATAGTGTAATAATATCTCCAAAAAAACAACAAATAAAAAATAGATGTGTGCTCACAATGGTAAAAGTCAGCTGAGAGATAAGCTGACACCAATGCTTTTGGAGATAGCAACCCTCTCTCTGTTCAGGCTGCATATATATTGTTTTGATTATTCCAGATAATTGAAGATTAAGATTAAAGATGAGCGAGCACCCCGATGCTCGGGTGCTCGGGTGCTCTGACCGAGCACCCCCTGATGCTCGAGTGCTCGGCCGAGCACCCGAGCCCCATTCAAATGAATGGGAGCACTCGAGCATTAAACCAGGCACCCCCTGCTCTGATGAGCGGAGGGTGCCTGGTCAATGTCCCCCTTCATCTCCGCTATGCCCCTCTTCCACAATGTCCCCCTTCATCTCCTATGCCATAGCGGAGATGAAGGGGGACATTGTGGAAGAGGGGCATAGCGGAGATGAAGGGGGACATTGTGGAAGAGGAGCATAGACTCTATGCCCCTCTTCCACAATGTCCCCCTTCATCTCCGCTATGCCCCTCTTCCACAATGTCCCCCTTCATCTCCTCTATGGCATAGGAGATGAAGGGGGACATTGTGGAAGAGGGGCATAGCGGAGATGAAGGGGCACATTGTGGAAGACGGGCATAGCGGAGATGAAGGGGGACATTGTGGAAGAGGGGCATAGAGTCTATGCCCCTCTTCCATAATGTCCCCCTTCATCTCCGCAATGCCCCCTTCATCTCCGCAATGCCCCCGTACCTCCATTCCCTGGTGGTCCAGCGGAGCGTCTTCGGATCTGTGCCTCTTCCGGCACAGATCCTCTTCACCCGAGCATGTCGGGCGAGCACATGGCGGTACTCGTACGAGTACCGCCATGTGCAGAGCAGAGCGATGCTCGAGCCGATCCGAGCATCGGCCGAGCATGCTCGCTCAACACTAATTAAGATACTAAACACGGCTCCAATCAATCCAGTTGTTATCTATCAAAAAGTATGTTTAATCGAAAATAAGACTTATCTATAAAACCAAATAATGATCTATAACAGAAGTAATCTAATGCGATTTGTGGCAACACGTGCCACTTTATCAAAGAAATAATAATAACTTCCGTATATAAAAGACTAATCTCAGCTTATTACCTGTATAAAAGACACCTGGGAGCCAGAAATCTTGCTGATTGATAGGGGGTCAAATACTTATTTCACTCAGTAAAATGCAGATCAATTTATAATTGTTTTGAAATGCGTTTTTTCTGGATTTTTTTGTTGTTATTCTGTGTCTCACTGTTCAAATAAACCTACCATTAAAATTATAAACTGATCATTTCCTTGTCAGTGGGCAAAGGTACAAAATCAAATAATTTTTTTCCTCACTGTAACATCTCCCCTTGGGGAGAGAATTTGGGCCGCCCAAGTAGATGCACCTGCTGGGACTCCCTCTGGGCACTGTTTTGTACCTATTAACCTCCGTACCAAGGAGCTTTCAACCTACCATAATACTAAATCAGCAGGTCATCCCGGAAAGAACCAGCTCCTTTGGTTGGTTTCACATCTCTTCTGGTGGTCAGAACTTAGCAAAGATGTTGCTGCCTTTGTAATTGCCTGTCCAGTCTGTGCGCAGATCAAATCACCCCATCACCTTCCAGTGGACCTTCTCCAACCCATACCCAATGGGGAGAAGCCATGGTCACACCTTTCCATGGACTTCCTAGTCGACCTCCCATTGTCTAATGGTAACACAGTCATCCTCATGGTCGTTGACCGATTTTCTAAGATGATTCATTGCATACCATTCAAAAACTTCCATCTGCTAAAGAGATGGCTATGGTCTTTGTCAAAGAGGTCTATCGGCTACACGGGGTTCCCAAAGTCATAGTTTACAACCGGGGTATCCAGTTTGTCCTGAGATTCTGGAGGGCATTCTGTGCAAAACTTGGTATCCAACTTTCCTTCACCTCGGCTGTAACGGTTTTAT
Source organism: Rhinophrynus dorsalis (assembly GCA_037306005.1). Lineage (NCBI taxonomy): Eukaryota > Metazoa > Chordata > Amphibia > Anura > Rhinophrynidae > Rhinophrynus > Rhinophrynus dorsalis. The sequence continues at coordinate 551,051,766 of CM074721.1, read as the reverse complement.
GGACACTCAGACACAGTAGGTTTAGATAAAACACAGTTTTATTGAAAAAACACAGAATAAGAATAACCCTTGCGGGTCCAGTAATATATATATATATATATATATATATATATATATATATATATATATACAACATAGTACTGACACAGGTCAGTTTACAGTAATCATTACCCACACGGGTCCAGTATATATATATATATATATATATATATATATATATATATATATATATATATATATATATATAAGCAATAATATTATACTACACAGGTCAGGTATAGTTTGTGTGATTCCCAAACGAGACAGCAGTGAAATTGTTACTATTAGGCCAGGAAGACAGACAGGCCCTAATACCGCGAGGCCCACAAGACTCTCACTATGCAAAGAGTGACATAATAGCGAGTAATGCCACAGGAGTAAACGAAGGCCCTGGACAAGCGGTAGACTGCAATAGCAGTAACGGAGGACTGCAACTGTAGGCACAGAGGAACACCCACCTGAGACTGCAATGACTGTAACCCAGTGGAATATGGCACCAACCCCGAAGGGGTTAACGAACGCTCAGACCTAGAGTCGACGGCCAGATAGTGAGAGCAGCCTGAGGCGCCCAGGGTTAGACCAACCTCAGCTTGCAGCAGTAAAATGTCAATGGTAAATTGCAGTCTTCTTCTGAGGCTTTAGAGGTATTTATGAACCCTGTAGGACTGTTGGAAAGGTCAATGCACAATGTGATAATGTGACAAGAATTCTCTGTCTTTATTCAAACCATTATGAATAGTATTAAACTTCAGTGTTAACTTAACCTCCCATATCTGTCCCTCTGAGTATGGAACAGTCCCATCAGAACAGTTAATCTAATGTCCCTGACACTGTGTCCATTTTGGCAAAAATGTTCTCCCACTGGTGTCTCTGTCTTTTGTTGTTAAAACTGGATCTGTGGGAATCAAACCTTTTGCGTACTGGCTGTCCAGTTTCATCCACATAAATAAAAAGGCAGCTCCCCTCCTGGGAATTACAAGACACACCGGCAGCAGGGGCAGCACTGGCAGCAGAAACAGGTTGCTGATGTGTCCTGCTCACACCACTACCCTTTTCATCCTCCCATGACACAAATTTCATTTCATTTCATAAATACCACCTACAAAATTGTACCACCTACAAAATTCCCACTGTGTCCACGTTGGTCTGTGGCACACTAGTCTGCTCCACCACATCCTACTGTCCGTGCATCTCAGAAGCAGCAGGAATTAGAGCAGTTGCAAATTTTGCAGATTCCAAAAGCTGATTGCTAATGGTGGTGGTGATGCCCCATCCTCATCCCTGTCTCCCATTCCTTCTCAGCTTCTGATAAAAAGGCCATCAATGTCTCTTCCACCCCAGCTTCTCTACCATCATTATCACCACCACCACCACTAGTCCCTACATGCTGTTGTTTTATCACAGTCATCTCACTGCTGCTTGGAGGAAGTGATGAGCGATGCGACAGGGGGTCCTCTAATGTCACACTTGTCATTTCTTTTTGATCTGATGAAGGCAGACTGGTAGCACAAGCCCATCTGTACTCATGCTGATGGTGGTGGTATTAATTCTGAGCCTGTTCTCCCCCAACACCAGTTCTTGCCTCTTCTGAATGTTCCACTTGGACACTGTAGTGAAGGGAAGGGGAGGAGAACTCCCAGAGCCAGAAGAATGATGTGGGCTCCCTTGACCGCTAGTCTGGATGCTCTCAAATGCTTCTCCAACCACTCCCCTAACACTAGTCCCACTGGTTACTTCCCCATTACTGTTACTTATTACTACTAACACCACACACATCAAGTTCAGCCCCAGAGTCTTCCTCCTCAAAGTTGCTAGTAATATGAGGATATTGATTACCCCCTCATTCACTCCTAACACTAACAAGCTGCTGGACCTCAGTAGTAGTAGTACTAGCACTGGCAGTACTGCTTGGGAATGACAAGTGTGCCTTAGGGTCCCAGGCTGTCACACTTGGCAGCATCTTCTCTTTCCCCCCTCCTGAGTATTACAAGACACACTAGCAGCTTCATCATTGGTGGCAGCAACTTCAACACTGGCAGCAGGCACAGCACTGGTGGAACAGGCATCAGGGGCAACACGTCTGACAGCAGACACAGTATTGTTGACAGTAGGTTCAGCACTGGCAGCAGGCACAGCACTGGTTTCAACTGGGGCAGCAATGGTGGCAGCAGAGGTAGCATGTCTAGCAGCAGGCACAGGCAGCTGACCTGTCCAGCACTCACTACTACTACCCTTTTCTCCTTCCCGTCCCATTCCCTTTTCTCCCTCTCTTCCCTTTTCTCCCTTCCTTCCCATTCCTCCCTCCCTTGCCATTCCCTTTTCTCCCTCCTTTCCCATTAAATTCCCCAAGATCCCTTGGGGTGATTTAGGAGGCTGGACAGCATTGGTTCAGTAGCGCTCACTTCCTCTTCCTCCTCAGACTCAGTGGACACATAAGGCTCCTTCCAGTTCCTCCATTTATTATTTTTAAACCTGGTCATAGTGATAGCAGTCACTATGAGCCTCTCCTCAATTTTGGAAAAAGATCACAGCAGAATAGCACAGCGTGTCTACCTTACTCTGTAACTGCTTCTTTTGTGTTTGAGTTCCGCAAATACTTCACGTTTTTATAGCGAAAAGGTGAAAACCATGAAAATCGATGCACGGAAACTTTCTAGCCATTGAAGAAATGGTGGAAAATTGTGGCCAATGGTGCGAAAAATGCAAAAATTGTGATCATTAGTTTTAAAGTAGATGTTCCCATGAAAAAGCGGACAACAACAAGGCATTTGCAGAACTTCTCATGGAAACACGGCGCCAACCCTTATCAGTTCTCTGAAACCTCAGTTTTCTACAAAAGCCTATGGCAGCATGTCCACTGCCAACATCTTGGCAATCTTGCCATTATTGAGGAGGTGCATAGGAGTAAGTCTGCTCTCCCCTTGCTCACGTGCTTGTTGCGCACTCCACAGGTAGCAACACGCTTAGGTTTTGGATCCTGAGTGAAGTGGACTTCATGGAGTGCTGGGTTCCTCTGGGGCTGTGTAAGTGGTTGCGCTTACCTTCGGGGATGGCTGCGGCAGGTCCCCAGGAGGGATTCTTGCTGGGCGGATGTTTGGAGAACCTTGAACCTACGGTTCCCATGTAGGAAACTGGCTCCCCGGCTTGTGGGCCCGTTTTGTGTCCTACGTAAAATCAATCCTGTCGCTTATGCCTTGGAACTGCCGGCCACCATGCTCATTCATAATGTATTCCATGTTTCCTTGCTTAAACCTTTGGTCTGCAACCGGTATACCTCAGCCCCTGTATGCCCGGCTCCCATGAGAGTTGCAGATCATGAGGAGTATGAAGTATCACGCATTCTTGATTCCCATAGGGTACAGAGGCACCTACAATAACTTGTACATTGGAAAGGTTATGGACCAGAGGAGCATTCCTGGGTATCATGTTCTGATATACATGCTCCCACCCTCATTCTCGTTTTCCTTCTAAGCCTCAACCACTCCCGCAGGGGAGGGAACTTTGAGGGGGTTACCGTAAGCAGTTGCATTTACCTTTGGGGACAGTCACGGCCGGTTCCCAGGAAGGATTCTTGCAGGGTGGCTGTTTGGAGAACTGGTGTGCCCTGGTAGTGTCTGGGCGACCGGCCTCCTTAATGCTTCCCCTGGTGGCTCCTCGTGCTTCCTTCAGTGCCGGACGCGTGTCTCAGGGATTCCCTGATGATGTCGCAACCCGGCGTCTTAAAGGGCCAGGACTGAATTGCTCCACCTCTCTAGAGGTGGAGCAATCAGTATATAAACTGCCTGGACACCACTTCAGTTGCCCTCTCGTGGTGTTCCAGTGCAGTTCCTGAGTGGTTTCTCTGTGTATTACCTGGCTTGTCTGACTAACCAATCTGGTGCTGACCTGTGGTTCTGTCCGCTAATTGACTGCAGGATGAGTCAGTGTATCTATCCGCTAACTGACTAGTGGTGTGAGTCCGTGTACCTATCTGCTAACTGACTAGTGGTGTGAGTCCGTGTACCTTTTCACTAACTGACTGCAGGCATGTGTGGAGTCCTGGTTCCTGTGCTGTTCCAGTTCATGTCATACAGTATTGTATATTACTGCCGATATCATTGTCAACTACCTTATTCTGTTCCTCAATAAAAGTGATTTTATTCAAACGTTCTTACTCCTGAGTATCTGGTCACAGTGACAGGCTGCTACTACTATTGGGGCTACATGTTGATTCGATTTTACTGCTGCTACTGCTAGGTGTTAAAGGTGCAGCACTTCCAACAGCAGCAGAGGTCCTCATCATAGCTAAGGTTGTGCCTGTGTCTTTCAGATAAAATCAGTCAGACAGAATGCTGGGGATTTATACATAGTCAGTGTGGCTTGTACATGGTCAGTGTTGCATGTACATGGTCAGTGTTTTCAATGATTTTTAGCAATAGTTTATAGAAAGGCAATGGGATCCTTTTCAGTGGTGAACTTTTGACTTTCAGCTAACTTTCTGGCAATATCATCACCTCTTTCACTCTCAATGTCATCTGTATCGGAAGAAGAGGAGGATGCTGGAGGGATATATTTTATATATATAATAGTTTTTTGATATAACCTACAATACTGAAGAAGCAGCGTATGGTGCTGCGAAACGCGTTTAATGTAGGATTTTTATTTGGATGTTCTTAATTGTTACAAATTTTAAGAATAAAGACTATTTGAGTGGAGCGGCTATATATATAAATTTTTTCTCGCATTGGGATATTGGTTCCAGCTTTGAACTATTTTATGTGAAGATTCGAGGAAGTGTGTGTGGAGCACATTTTGAATACAGTGGACACTATCAAAGATCGGAGAGAATCCCTGCAATATACTCCAATTGACGAAATACCGAGCAAGGGCGGTAAGATATCCCTGCAAAGCGATCTTAGCTGTATACACACATAGGTGTCTATATAGCCATTTATAAATGTGAGTAACATATTTATTAAGTTTAGAGTATCTACATTTGTTGGATATAAGCACCATTGGCGCCCCTCTTTTTGTTCTTCTTTTTTCGGTATACATATTGGTCCCTTCGAGAGTGGAGGTGTGGGGTGGCAGCCAGATCCAGAAGTGGATATAAGCTGATTAAGGGACAGCTATACATTTATCCCTGAGCACGAAGGCTGGTTAGCACGTATGTGCATATCCAGCTATTAATTTTGTGAGTATCATTTAATCAGGCAGTGGGGTAATATCCAGTACCTGACGATATAACACCAGGAAGCGCCTTTTGTTTCTTCTTTGTTTTCTACATATTTTATATCTACATCATCATTGTCAACATAAGTTATTAGATTATCCTCAGCATTGACGCCACTTCTTGTTCACTACACTTATATTCCTCTAAACTTTTAGAGGTGTCAAACTACTTTGTTTTACTTTAACAAAGTTCACTACTACTTTTAGGACAGGCATTTTGGTGCTTGTTTGTCTCACTGTCAGATGCAGCAGCTGGTTCAGCTGCTACACTTTTCTCCATTATGACATCATCAACACTAGCATGTAACTCATTGTTGTTTTCAGTGTTCTTCTCCTATGTTTTTTTATAGTATTGGTGCCCAGTTCAGCAAGGAAATTGAACTGCAGCTGCCTGTGTCTTTCAAATCAAATCAGTCAGACAAAACGTTATTTGCAGACAACCTCCTTTGCTTCTTTCTCTCACCTCCAGAAAGGTCCAATACAGAGATAATAACAGCAAGATCAGCAAGGAAATTGCTTGGACTACAGCTACCTGTGTCTTTCAAATCAAATAAGTCAAACAGAATGTTGGGGTATTTGGGATCAACCTCCTTTGCTCCCTTCTGACACCCCCAGTCTCCACTAGCACAGAGATAATAACAGCCAGATCATGAAGGAGCTCGGATTGTGGCTGCTTTTCTCTTGACAGAAGGGGTTGGTGTGGTTGTCCACTTTTTCATGGGAAAATTAGCTTGAAGTAAATTGATTAAAATCTTTGCCGTGTTGACCTATCGCCAAAAATGTTGGACTATTATTTCAATGATTACAAAATTTTAACCTCTTTAACTACATGTTTTTCACCTCTATAAATACATGACATTTTAAAGGAAGTGAAACACAATACAATCAGAGAGAGGGTTCTAGCTTTGGTGCTGCGAGTTTATAGCAAAAATGAGGCAGGAGAGAGTCTTAGTGACTGATATCACTTTGATCAAGTGGAGTAATAATAAAGAGGAGCTGGAAGGACGGTTATGCATCCAGGGAATCTGAGGAGGAGGAAGTGACCACTATCAACATGAAAGGGCCTGTATGCCTTGATTCATCAGACCCAATGTTGACCAGCTCCCTACATCACTCCTAGGGATCTTGGGGAAATTTCTGTTATGGGCAGAGGAAAAAGAGGGTAACAGTGTGAGAAGGACAGGTCAGCTGCATGTGCTTAATATCAGTGGTGTGCCTGCTGTCAATACTTCTCCTGCTAGGGTGTCTTGTGATTCTCAGGAGGAGATGATGCCAAGTGTGACAGGACACTTGCCATCTCCAAGCAGTCCCACCACCACTACTACTACTACTACCACTACTACTACTAATAAGGTCCAGCAGCTACAGGCTCAGAGTTTTTGGAGTGAGAGAGGAGTGTGGTTGGTGTTAGTAGAAATAATAGTGTTGGTGAGGAAGCTGGTGGGACTCGTGTTACCACAGTAGGTCCTTCTACTGATGCTGAGGTGATAGGGGAAGTAATGCAGAGTGGACTATCAACATCCAACCAGTGAGATGTAATAGAGCAGCAACAGCAAGGAGGGACTGGTGGGGATGATGATGATGGAGGAGAAGCTGTGGTGGAAGAGACATTCATGGTCTTTTTAGCCCAAACCAAGAAGGAATGGGAAACAAGGATGTGGATGGGCATTACCACCATCACCAGCAGTGAGATTTTGGTATTTGTGGATGTTGTTGCTGCTGTAGTTTCTGTTACTGGTGCTGAGTTTTAAGAACAGCAGGATGCTGAGAAGCAGGCTTGTGTGCCACAGACCACCATGCACACAGTGGGAATGGAGTGATGTGGGACTAGGAAAGGTTCCATTTGCCAGCAGCAATACACCTGATCCTAGTTGCAGTGCTGATTCTGAGGCAGTAGTAGCAAGAGCAACAACATCATCCTCGAAATCAGCCAGTAAAGGGGAATGTGGAGGAGAAGAAGAAGAAAGCACCTTTCCCCTCCCCCTTGATGTCCTGGGTTTGGTTATTGAAATTAACTTGAGGTCTGGAGCCACTAGTAGTGCTTTCTCACCCGGATGTCACATTCCAGAGTCTTAGGTGTCTGGTCCTAATTCTCCCGTAACAGATTAAAATAAATGAAATAGAAATCTTTCCATTGTATACAGCTCAGCTAATAGTAAAAAAAATAAAATGTTATTCATGTTGGAGGGGTCTTGCACTTTTTTTTCAAATAAATTCAATTTGCAGTCATATTCTTGCTTTTGGATAGAGTCTGATTGCAGAATTGGCCATGAGAGGTTATTTGCTGATGTGTAAAACAGCCCCTCAGCAGACTTTTTGGCATGGAATGAAGTCTACGTCTTTGCTTTAAACACTCTGATCTTGCAAAGAAACTGCTACTGTAAAACTACATTTATTTTGTTTTTGTCCTTTAATAATTCTTGCTCCAGTCTGCGAGGTTTGAATGAAACCTAATTTTTTATTTCCTCTGGAAAAGCAAACCTATAAACTCACCCAGTTCAGAAGTCATGTATTGTGCCTTGTGACACTGCGTCTTTCCATTGATTAATGATCTTACATAACCATTACACTCATCCCTAGATAGAATGATCCACACTGAATCCAGCACATGGAAACAACACTTTTACATGGATTACCTGTGTACTTGCTTATTGATAAATGAGAGCTTAGAAATTAATTGATGCAATTGTTAAAAGTAACATGCACAGGAAACACTGACATTAACCCTTTGAATGCCAGAGGGACACACAACACTTTGCTGTCCATTGAGAAAGGGAAGCAAAGGGAATTTGTGGAACGTTCATTTGTCCCTTTGATTTGCCCCAGAATTCTACCTCCTTAGCTGGATGAATAATAAAGATATTTCCTTGTGAGATAACGATTGACCTCTTCAGCCTCCTTAAATTTATTTTCTAATAGACATCCATTTACTCAGAGTTGACCTGATCTCCTGATTCCTAAGACTATAGATGATTGGGTTTAGTAATGGTGTGACTGCAGTGTACAACAGAGACATGACTTTATTCAAATTGAATGACTGCCCTTTGGATGGCACAGTGTATTTAGCTGAAAGTATCCCATAATATGTGCTCACAACTGTGAGGTGAGAACTGCAGGTAGAGAAGGCTTTATGCCTCCCAGTGGTGGAGGAGATCTTGATTATGGTGAGGAAAATTCTGACATATGTTGAAATGATAAACAAAAAGGGTCCAAGGGTAAAAGGAAAAGAAAGCACTATGACATCTACTTCTAAAAAAAATGTGTCTGTGCATGACGCTTCAAGAAGAGGAGGGAGGTCACAGTAGATGTTGTCAATAATATTACACCCACAAAACTCTAAGCGGAAGATTGGAATTATATCAATCAGACTAAAAAACAAGCATAGAGCCCAGGAACACATAACTAGATAAAAACGAAGTTGTACACTCATAATGGAGACATAGTGCAATGGGTTACAGATGGCCAAGTATCGATCATAAGACATCACCGTGAGAAGGATACATTCAGAACCAGTAAATACACCACAAATATAAAACTGCGAAAGACAGCCAATGACAGATATACTGCTACTGCCTCTTAATAAAGTATGTAGCAGGTTGGGGACAATGCTTGTAGACAGAAACATGTCACATAAGGAAAGGTGACAGAGGAAAAAATACATTGGTGACTGAAGGTGATGACTTGCCAGAAACAATATAATTATCAGTAGGTTTCCACATAAAGTCATGATGTACAGCACGAGGAGCAGAACAAATACACATTTCTTCAGACTCTGAGGGCCTTGTAGTCCCAGTAGTATAAATTCTGTGATTTTCGTCTGGTTGCTAATGATGGTCATGGTTAAATTAAAAATGCAAGACAATTCAACCTGTGTGAAATGAGACTTTGTTAAGTGAAAATGTCACAGAAAATTCTTATGCAGAAAATATTTTGCAAAATGCAACCAATTCTGAAACTTACCAGTTAAACCTTAGTTAATAAAATTGTCCTTGTTTTAAATGGGTCTATATCTCCCTTTAGTTGTAAAGGTATCCAACATATTGCATGAAAATGTACTGTATAGATTTCTAGGATATTTTTTTAACCCTTTGAGTGCCAGAGTGGTACGGAATGCATTGCAAATTGATGCTTTACCTACCACTGTGCCACTCAAATGGTGCACATGGTGCAGTCAGCATGTCGCCATGTTGAAAATGCTCACAGTGCTTAGAGAGATCAGCTGCACCTCACTAACGAGGCCCAACAAGACTGAAACGTACATCTGGGGTTGGTTGCTTCTCTTGTTCAGAGAGGAAATGCCTGGCATTTCGTGGTTGGACTGCTGTAAGGGCAGAACCAATATGATATGCTTTAGGATATTTTCTCTCTGTAAAAGGCACTAGTGGGCTAAAATAGATTGCACACTGGGTAGGACACCATTCCTATAGAGCCTGCAAATTTGTATTGGAGGTTCGTTCCTAGTTGAGCATCTCTGACTTTTGATATACATGTTGAAAATGACAACATGAGAATCTCCCCCTGATAAAAGTGCAAGATTCTCATGTTGCATCTGTTACTGTTTGTCTCAGCGATGCTCTCCTTCCTGGCTGCCTCTCACTCTGGCTCTCGGCAAGACTATTGTTCTGGGTCTGCTCATATGTCAGGCTGTGCATGTGCAGGGAGCTGCAGCTTCCTCCTCAGCATCTGCTCATGCTCCCAGTTCATCACCCTATTGATTGACTTTCCCTCTCTCCGGCATGACTCCCAGGTGAGCCCCCTCCTTGCCTCTTCTCATTGGTCCCTTCTGACATTTAAATGGGCTACCCCAGATCTTGGGTGCCCGTTCCACAAGCTATCCAGTGTTTGTTCTTGAACTCTTGCTTATCCTGCTTTGTAGACCTGGCTACTGACCCTTGGCTAGTCTGCTGACCATTCATTGTATCTTGCTCCAGGCTTTTGACCCTTGGTAACGCTCCTGAATACAGCTTGTCTCCTGCTCCTGGCTACTGACCCTTGGCTATGCTGCTGACAATTCCTTGTCTCCTGCTTCTGGTTATTAACCCTTGGCTACGCTCATGACCAAGTCTTGTCTGAATCCTTTCCTCCCCAGCTGAGGATCCATTTCTCGCTCAGCTTCTGGCTTATCTTGTCGGCTTGTTATCCGCGGTTCCCAGGGAACTCCATCCTGATTACATCCTGGCTCAGCTGATGTGAAACAATCTGGTTTCACAACCAGCATCTTTACTCAGCTTCCGAGCAACAAGGGAGTTCCTGGCATGCCGTCACCGATCCCAAGCTTCGCTCCCTAGCTGTGCTTTCTAACCACTGAACCAGTGCCGGCACCACACAGGTCCCTACCGCACCCTACAGCCCCCTTAAACATTGCAGCACCAGTCAATGTTCAGTGCAGTTGTGTGCTGCAGGCAGCCAGCTCAGGTAGGGATTCGGAGAGTGCTGCAGTGTAAGCCCCTAGCTTTGCTGCCTGACCAATCCAACACCATGCACTTGCTCCTCCTGCTGCAAAAGCTGATGACCGTCAGGCTGCTGCGTTCCTCACTTCATATCACCTGTGCAACACTCCAAATGCAGTTGGACTACAACTCCCATGATCCTCAGCCAGGCATTGGATGGGTAAGGATGATGGGTATTGTATTTTAACAACAAATTAAGAGAGTGAGAGGGACTGGAGATGATCCAGCTGTCTTGGTGCATATTGGTACCAATGACCAAATAAGAGGATGGTGGAGAGTCATAAAAGGTAATTTTAGGGATTTAGGGAGTAAGATTTAGAACTGGACCTCCAAGGTAGTATTCTCAGAGATACTACCTGTGCCATGTGCTACGCCAGAGAGACAGCGGGAAATAAGGGAGCTCAATGCATGACTGACGTCTTGGTATAAGAAGGAGGGCTTTGGGTTTTTGGAGCACGGGGCTGATTTTGCATTGGGGTACAATCTCTATAGTAGGGATGGATTGCACCTGAATGCAAGAGGGTCTCAAGTGCTTGGGGAGAGGATGACTAGATGGTTGGAGGAGATTTTAAACTAAGAAGGGGGGAAGCGGTCAATAAATACTGGGCTAGACAGTATAGAGAGGGAAGGCGATGTAGTTAATAACCAGGTGGGTGGATCTGGAGGCTGGGTTAGTACAGATGATAGGGAGAAGCCTATAAACCACATCAAAATGAAATCACAAATGGAACATGGCAGTGGCATAAATTGTATGCTTGCAAATGCCAGAAGTTTAACTGGTAAAATAGGGGAATTGGAGCTGGTTCTGAAATCGAAAACTATACTTGATTGGCATACAGAAACATGGTGGGATGACACACATGACAGGTCAATCAATTTGAAGGGCTACATGTTTTTTTTAGAAAAGATAGATCAAACAAAAGGGGTGGTGGGGTTTGTCTGTATGTCAAATCAGCATTAATGCCTCATTTGCGGGAAGATATTTGTGATGACAGTAGTGAACATGTGGAATAACTGTGGGTTGAAATAGTCAATGGGGGTAAAACTGCCCAGAAAATATTAGTGGGTATTTTTTATAAGCCACCAAACATTGGTGACCTGGAAGAATCACAGCTATTAATGCAAATAGAAAAGGTTTCTTAATCATGGAGGATTTTAATTATCCAGAAATGGATTTGAAAAATGGAACAACTAATTCTGCTAAAAGCAGTAAGTTTCTGAACTTGTTTAATGACTAGTACAGACCTCAACCAGAGGGGATGTGTGTATAGATCTGGTAATAACTGACAATGAAGAAATCATCTTTAACATCCAAGTAAGGGAGCACTTGGGGAATAGTGGCCATAACATGGTATCATTTGAGATTAATACAAAAAAGCAATTTGGTATGGCTTTCACAAAAGCACTGAATTTTAAAAAGGCCAACTTGAGCAGGTTTAATTCATCCCTTGGTCTCATTGACTGGGATAGAATATTTTCAGGAAAAAAACACAGAAGGTAAGTGGAATGCCTTCAAAATAACATTTCAAAAATATACATATAAATTGATACCCTTTGGAAACAAATACAAAATAAGCAAATTAAAACTACTGTGGCTAACCAGTAGAGTAATTCATGAAATAAATAACAAAAAAATGGTGTTTAAACAATATAAAGCTGAGGGATCAGCAGAGGCATTTGCAGAATGCAAATGTCTAGAATTAGCTAGACTGGAGAATAAAAAAAATATTGCTAAGGAGAGCAAGAGCAACCCCAAAAAATTCTTTAAATACATTATTGGCAAAAAATTAAAGTCTGATAATGTTGGGTCCTTGTTATTTGAAACGGATGAAATGGTCAGTGGGGACAGAGAGAAAGCAGATATTTCAAATAATTTTTTTTTTCTGTTTTTACCAATGAAGACCAAATGGACAAGAATCTGCAAGGTACTTTAACAGAACAGTCATAGCAAGCATGGGACTGGCTAACATAAGAAAAAGTGTTAAAACAATTTAATGGTGTTAAGGTAGACAAAGCCCTGGGGCCAGATGGTATACACCCACGGGTACTTAAAGGGATAGTAATACTTAAAATGTAAAAAAAAATATGTTGTAGGGTTTATCCCCCTGAGTTAAACAAGGGTACTCCCACTGCTGAAAGGTGTTTCATTCAAAAGTTATTAATTTTCAAAGTTGAATTTTTTAGGTGCAATATCACAGTGGCCTGAAATTGTACAGTGGCGCTGTTGCTACATAATCCTATGGATAGCTCTGGTCAGTTGACCATAAATCTCCATAGGATGGTGTAGCAACAGCTCCACTCTACAATTTCAGGCCACTGTGATATTGCACCTAAAAAATTCAACTTTGAAAATTAATAACTTTTGAATGAAACACCTTTCAGCAGTGGGAGTACCCTTGTTTTACTCAGGGGGATAAACTCTACAACATATTTTTTTTACATTTTAAGTATTACTATCTCTTTAAAGAGCTAAGCCAGGCCCTGGCCAGATGGCTATCTTTTGATTTTCAGGGATTCTTTTATTTCAGGTATGGTGCCCACAGATTGGGGTAAAGCAGATGTGGTGTCCATATTTAAAAAGGGATCAAAATCCCAGACGGGAAATTACAGACCTGTAAGCTTGACATCTATGGTAGGAAAGCTGTTTGAAGGGTTACTAAGGGAATATATTCAAGAATTCACCTTGAACAGGAATATCATTAGCAGGAACCAACATGGCTTTCTGAAAGACAGGTCTTGTTAAACTAACTTGATCGCATTTTATGAAAAAGTGAGTAAAAATACAGATTTGGGAGCAGCAGTTGATGTGATCTATTTAGACTTTGCCAAGGAATTTGATACAGTTCCACACAAGAGGTTACTGTACAAATTGAATGAAAGGCTTAGGGACAAACGTTTGTGCATGGATTGGAAATTGGTTGAAAGAGAGAATTGAAAGAGTGGTAGTAAATGGGAAGTTCTCCAATTGGATAAACGTGATAAGTGGAGTACCTCAGGGATCTGTCCTTGGTCCTCTTCTTTTTAATTTGTTTATTAATGATCTCCCAGAGGGCATAGGGAGCCATGTATCAGTGTTTGCAGATGACACAAAATTAAGTAGGGTAATAAAGTCTGAACTGGATGTGTCTTCATTACAAGAGGATTTGGACAAATTGAGTAACTGGGCAGGCAAATGGCAACTGAAATTCAATATAGACAAGTGTAAAGTTATGCATTTTGGTTATAATAATGAAAAATGCAACATATAGTTTAAATGGTGTTTCTCTGGGGAAATCTACTAATGAAAAGGATTTATGAGTAATGGTAGACAATAGACTTAGCAGTAGCATGCAGTACCAGCTGGCAGCTGCAAAGGCCTATAAGATATTGGCATGTATTAAAAGGGGTGTTGACTCAAGGGAGGAAGATATTATGCCTCTTTACAGGTCCATGGTAAGACCCCACCTAGAATATGCTCTTCACTTCTGGGCTTCCTTTCTGAAAAGAGACATCATGGAAGTGGAGAAAGTGCAGTGGAGGGCTACAAAACTAGTAAGGGGAATGGAAAGATTTAGTTATGAAGAAAGGCTAGAAAAGTTAAACTTGTACACACTAGAGAAACGGAGTCTTATGATATGATAACACTATATAAATATGTTCAGGGCCCATACAAAGGGCTCTCTAAAAACCTGTTCATTAACAGAACAGCACAAAAGGACAAGGGGCCACCCACTTAGACTTGAGGAAAGGAGATTTAAGTGGAAGGGTTTCTTTACGGTAAGGACAATAAAGGTATGGAATTCACTGCCTGAGGAAGTGGTGCTATCGAATACATTAGATGCCTTTAAAAAGGGCCTGGATAATTACTTAAGAGAACAGAACATAGAGGGCTATGTATGTTAGTACTGGGAGTAATATTTAGTTAGGGCTTATTGATCCATGGAGAAATCTGATTGCCATTTGGAATCAAGAAGGAATTGTTTTCCCTCATTCAAGCTGGAATTTGAAATTTCTATATTGAGGGGTTTTTTTGCCTTCTTTTGGATCAACAAACAGGAATTGGAAAAGGGTTGAACTAGATGGACACAAGTTTTTTTTCAACCTAAATTACTATGTTACTATGTATTTGAGACATCTTCATGTTGCAGTCATTTACAGAAACTCTGTGTACCAGTCTCAATAAAATAATCCAAAAGGAGATAGAAATATTGGGGGTCAACTAATCCCAGGACAGACACAGACTTAATAGTCTAATTGGATAGGCAATCAAAAGGCCTGCCTGGTGCTGTCAGTAGCAACAGGACCACACTGACAACCACCAGCAACTCACATATGAGTTACTCAGTGCCAGCTGTAACCTTTCGATCATTCACTGTTCAGTCAATGGGGAAACACAATGTCATAACAAATGAGACAAACTCTGGAGAACAGGCAGCCACTACCTCCGAAAAAGAAAAACACCTGCGTTGCTAGGGGAGACAAGGCCCTTAAAGCCTTGAGAGTCTGTAAAAAAATGACACCAAGTTGATTGTGGTAGAGGAGAGTTTTGGGGCAGACCAAGGGTGAATGTGGGTACATGGATGCTGCAGGCAGTAAATTGAATGAAGGTAGGGTTGAAGCAACGTTTAAGTAGAGAATACGTGAATCTCACACTTTTATGCAGGCCGAGAGTCTCATGTCGCCATTTTCAACACTGCTGTATGCTTAACCCTTTGAGTGCCAAATGGAGTGCACAACACATTGCATTGCAATGGGACTGCGATGCATACCCCTCTGGCATTCAAAGGGTTAATGCACAGGGTAGCCTCACAATATTTTACATGCAATGTTTTAAAAAAGTGAACCCCTCTCTAGCATTCAGGAAAATAAAAATCTCATTTAATTGGACCTGTGATCTGTATTCAAGTTTATATATCTGAAAACTTAATTAAAAACTGCCTGTGTATCGTTCTACTTAAAGAGATAGTAATACTTTAATTTTACTAATCCTCATCTTGTAGAACTTAAAAAAGATTTTAATGCCCCCAATCACATCTCTCAAACCTTTATGATTTGAGATAAAATCGATTTCAAAGTTCCCCCTCCCTCCCCTTTCCCTGACATCAGCGTCAAGCTGTATGCAGGGGAATCCGATCCTGGGGCCATCCGGCGACTCTACAGCAGAGCCGAGATCACGTTAATGAAGAAAAAATCCTTGAATGAAATGGTTTTTTACGTGTGCTTTGTTGTGCCTGAAGTCATATTGCTCCAGTCAATTTCAGGGTAGTTGAAATTTCCCATTATAATTACCTTTGCTGACCTAGCAGCCTTTTCCATTTGCAGTAAAAGTTGGGCTTCCTCCAACTCCCCTACATTAGGTGGCTTGTAGCAAATCCCCACCAATATCTTTTTATTATGTGTGCCCCCAGTGTGTATTTCAACCCACAAGGCCTCTGTCTTTTCATTGGACCCTTCATTTATATCTTCCCTTAAACTAGGTTTTAAGGCCCGCTTTACATATAGGCATACCCCTCCTCCCCTTTTATTAACCCTGTCCCTCCTAAAAAGTGAATAACCCTCTAGATTGACTGCCAAGTCATACGTTTCATCTAACCAGGTTTCAGACACTCCAATCAGATCATACTGCTCATGTATTGCAATCATTTCTAGTTCCCCCATCTTACCAGCCAGACTGCAAGCATTTGCATGCATCTTTTTGCCATTCCTAAATATTTCTTTCTTTTTCAGATGTATTTGTCTTTTATCAGGCTGTAACAATGGCAACTCCCTCTTAGATGAACTAGTCCATTCCCCCTCTCCATGACCCTTCTCTAATCCCATTTCCTCAATTATACTACCTTCCCCAGCCTTTGTTGCAGCTCCCTCCCCCCCCTTTCTAGTTTAAAGTCTCCTCCATCCCTCTAACCATCCTATCACCCAGCACTGTGGCCCCCCTTCCACTAAGGTGCAATCCATCACTACTATAAAGATTGAGCCCAAGGGAAAAGACTGCCCAGTGCTCTAGGAACCCAAACCCCTCCTGCTTACACCAAGTCTTTATCCACGCATTTAAGTCCCTAATATCCCGTTGCCTTTCTAATGTAGTATGTGGCACAGATAGAATTTCAGAAAATACTACCTTAGATGTCCTCTGCTTAAGCTTATATCCTAGGTCCCTGAAATCCTTCTTAACGGACCTCCATTTTCCACTGACTTTGTCATTAGTACCAACATGTACCATGACAGCCGGGTCATGCCCAGCCCCTCCCAACAATCTATCAACCCGATCAGCCACATGTCGAACCCGAGCTCACGGGAGACAGCAAACTGTACGATTGTGGCGATCTTAGCGACAGATTACCCTGTCTTCCTAATAAAAGAATCCCCTACCGCCACCATCTGTCTAGGTGTGCCTGAGTCCTGGATCCCATTCGTGCAAGAGGGGCTGTTCACTCGGCTGTTAGAGAGAATAGTCCTCTCCAGGAAAAGACATTCCTGTGTCAGCATCCCCAACATCATTACTCAATGTAGCAAATCTGTTAGGATTAGTAAACACAGGAGTGTCCTCCCTATTCCTCTGTCCACCCCCCTTGCTATGTCTAACTGTAACCCATCTGGCTACCTGCTCTTTCTTTGTGCAGTCTCCACCCCCAGAACTACCTACCACCACTTCCTGCTGCTCAGTCAGCAGACCCCTCTCAAGATTGGTCGTCTTTCTCAATGTTGCAACCTGCCCCTCCAGATCTCTAATACGAGCTTCCAGAGAGACCACTTGCTCACATCTGCCACAGAGGTATGCACCCTGCAACGGTTGTTCCAGGTGTGCAAACATGTGGCAGTTATGGCACTGAGTTAAATGGACAATCATGCTACCACTCATAGTATGAGGCAAAAATAGCTGCACAATAAGATTGATAAATGTGTTCCCCTGTGTAACCCCCTGTATTTGAATTACCCTGTTTTAAATTCCCACACTTACCACACTTCTGCACTTACACACTGAGGCAAGATTCACACGTTCAGGTATTCACTATGTATCTGCTATTTAAGCCAGGAATCCACCAATTACAAACACAGCAATTAGTCACTCCCACCACACCAGACTTCAATTATTTACTTGTCTCACAGCAAAGAGAGGGAAAACAAAATTCAGAGAGATTTGTTTTTAACCTCTCCCTTACCACACTACACCACACAATATTCTTATGCTATTTTTCCAGCAAGTATCCAAACTCAGTCTTTCAGGCAATTTATAACAATAAATTAATTAATTCTGCGTAATTTCAGAATTACTATGCTAAATATAGCTGATCATAATATTTGCTATAATAAAACTGGCCAGGCTTCTATTTAGCAAATGAATAAATAACTTTCCTCAATTATCAAGAAAATATGTTTATTTTGAAATTCTGCAGAATTAAAATAAATAAAATATAGTTACCAGGTCAATCAGTGTGGGTTCTTGAAGTTATCAGGGATGGAACCATGAACCAAGAGCGCAACCAGGAAGCTCAGCCTTCTTCAACCAGGAACCAATCATCCTCTCTTGGCATTATATTAGACAAATGTTACCTTATCAGTAATCCCCACCTATTCCCCATGATTGGACAGAGATCCATCTCATTATACCATGACATCACCAGTATGCCCTGAATGGATACTAATATTATCCTTAATTATTCACGGAATGTGAATCATTCAGTCATGACACTCTCAAAACTATAGAGGGCACTCTTACTGTACCTTAAAATTCACACCTAAAATAATAAATTGGTGTGTTATTTTTTTTAACTCAGGAATTTAAGCTTTAACTTACGTCATATAAAGATGTCACGAGGAGGAGGCTTTCTCTGTTTAAAGCTTGCAGATTCTCCCATAAGATAATCTTACTGCTTGGCACCATGGTTGTCTGGCATCTCTATTTATCACCATTACTGTCAGTTATTTTTCCCTCATAGAGGGCCATTATTTTAACATGAGGTAATTTGAACACATCCTAAACAGAATTTCAGTTAATTCTGGGATTTAAATTTTAACCCTCTATGCTCCACCAGGACAAAGTCTCTGACACACTTTACCTCCACGTCCTTCCACTGCGCCACCTTTCCCCGTCCCGCTTTTGCATTTGCTACACATTACTCAACTACTATGTGTGTATTTTTACTCTCTGCTGATGTCTGTCAAGTCTGCTTCAGTCACAGACCTCCCAGTCAGCTGTCTAATATATTTATTTGTTTAATTATTTATGTTTTTGTTATTTTTATTTTTAATTTTTTTAAGTTGTTCACCCTATTTTATCACAGTTAGTTAAAAAAAAAAAAAAAAAAAATATATATATATATATATATATATATATATATATATATGTATATATATATATATATATATATATATAAATAAAACTACAAAACAAAATCAGCATCTCCTTTCCCCAGACTTAACCAGCACAGAGACAATAAAAACAAAATCAACAAGCAAATTGCACCCCAGCTGCCTGTGTTTTGCCAGTCAGTCACACCAAATTTTTAGAGTATTTTAGGTCAACCTCCTTCCTCCCTTCTTCTCCCCAGAGTGACTCCAGACTCCCCTACTACAGAGAACAAACGTCCTACCTAAATGATTCCCTATCTAAACTTCAATTCCACCCTATTTTCCTATGTTTTCTAGATCAAAAAACGTGCTCTCTCTCCTCTGATAAAAACAGAAGGCATTCTGTGAGAGCCTGACACTTGTATATAGCTGTAGAAAAGTAAAGAAAAATGGAGAAAAATGTTTCTTCCCGTTGATTTCAATGCAATGAGCTCAGTGAATAAGCAGGAAAACAGCACTTTTTGTGGGAAAGTTTGTTGCCAAGTGCAAGTGCCATTTTTTGCCCAACCCTACTTTTAGGAACATAGTAAATTAGGTTGAAAAAAGATACAAGTCCATCAAGTTCAACCTTTGCTCCATAACCCAGAGACATGAGAATTACAACTTTCCTGCTGCCAAATACCTACTAATATATATTATATCCCTGCATGTTCCCTTTTGAAAGAAATGTATCTAATCTTCTCTTAAATGTATCCATTGTATCTGCCATAACCATATCCTTGGGCAAGGAATTCCATAATTTAACAGACCGTACTGTAACAAAAACTCTTCCTATGCTGGAAACCTCATTTCCTCTAATCTCAAGGGGTGACCCCTTGTCATTTGATCAGACCTTGGAGTGACTAGCTCACAAGATCCTTGTATTGACCTCTCATATATTTGCAAATTGGGATAAGATCTCCTGTTATTCGTCTTTTCTCTAGAGTAAATAAACCAAGTTTGTCTAGTCGTTCCTCAAATGTCAAGTCCTCCATTACTGTAGAGTTAGTTTTGTTGGTCTTTGCTGTACTTTTTCCAGTTCCTGAATATTCTTTTTCAGAACTGGTTCCCAAAACTTCACTGTGTAATCGAGGTGAGATCTTACCAATGATTTGCACAAGGCAAAATCATGTTATCCACTCTTGCTTCCATACCTCTTTTTTGCTATTTGACACGGGTCATTGTTTCCCAGTGTGTAGTTTACAAGGGTTTCCAGGTCTTTCTCTAGCAACAAGTTTATAAAATTATTCCATTAAGTTAGTAAGTACTGGGATTTTTCTTCCCAAATGCATGACTTTACACTCTCCCACAACTTCATATTCCATTTGGTTGCCCACTTTGTCATTTTATGTAAATCCCTCTGTAGAGAACAAATATGCTGCTCTGAATTTATTACCCTGCATAATTTAATGTTCCAGATAATTTATAAACATGTTAAAAACAGTGACCCAAGTACTGAACCCATGCTCAACTTTAACTGCATTGGAGAATTGTCCATTTACAACCACACATTGTTCCCTATCCTTCAACAAGGTCTCTGTCCAAGTACAAAAGGTTATTTCCTTACCCCAATTTCCTTTTTTTATACACCAGCCTTCTGTGTTCCACTGTATTAAATGCCTTTGAAAAATCTAGCTATACTACATCAACTGCTTTACCATTATCTTGGTGCTACTTATTTCATAGAGGCGTCAAAGATTACTTTGGCATGGTCTATTCCTCATAAACCATGCTGATTCCTGATAATCTTATTTTTTTGTGGTGTAATCCTGAATAAAATCCCTTATTATCCCTTCTAGCAGTTTTCCCACTACAGAGGTCAAACTCACTGGTCTATAATTCAAAGGTTCTGCTTTTGTTCCCTTATTAAATAGAGGCACTATGTTGGCTTTACACCAACCTTGTGGCACTGAGTCTGTGGTGAGAGAATCTTTAAAGAGTAAAAAGTAGGATCTTGCTAACATTGCACTGAATTCCTGAAGAACCTTTTGGATATATACCATAAGGACCTGGTACATTGTCAGTCATAATTTTGTTCAGTTCAGTCAATATCTGATAATGTTATGGTTTATTTGTTACTTGTTGAGGCTCTACCATTCCTTGTTCTCTTGTATATACTGATGCAAAGAAAGTGTTTAGAACTTTGGCCTTTTCCTAATCCTCTCTAACCAACTCACCCATCTCATTTTTGAAAGGTCCAATGCACTCCCTCTTAAGTTTTTTGCGATTTATGTAATTGAAAACTTTTTTGGATTAACCGTGCTCTCACTTGCAATTTGAGTTTTATTATCTATTTTTGCTAACCTAAATGGATTTCTTCAATCTTTGCTGCACGTCCTGTATTTCAATAAAGAATGTTCTGTACTTTCAGAATTAAATAGTTTGAATGCATTTTGCCTTGCCATTTTCTTCTTTACATCTGTAGTTAACCACATTGGCTGTGATTTACTTCTTTTGCATTTGTTCCCACTGGTATATAATATTGAATGCATTTCTGCAACATAAATTTAAATTCTGTCCAGTTTTCTTCAGTATTTTTGCCTTTAAATAAATTATCCCAGTCTAAGTGTGGAATTGTCACTTTTAACAATTTGAATAAAACTTTTTTAAAATTAAGAGTTTTGGTTAAACTTCTACAATTTTGCTTTGCCAATCTGATCTCAAATATAACATGCAGTTCCCCAAATGTTCACCTACCTTAATATTGGATACTATCACCCAAACACACTTACAGGTACTTTTCACCAGATTCTTTATAACTCCACTTGTATGACATTTACTATATGCAAGCTCCAGTATGGTTTTGTATCCTAATTAAGCTTTTTAGTGCAGTTTCACATGCCAATTAACCCTTTGCATCAGATTCCTTTTTGACATTCAGAAGTTAAGCTCTGTACTCAATGAAAAACTTTAACTTTTCCAGAATTTGAAGAGTGAGAATTTCTTCAACTATACATCTATAGGACTTATAATACACAGACTGTAATGAATTAAGTTTTCAAATATACAAAGTTTGCAAAATGGTAATTAGTTTAACAAAAAAAATGAAATTCGAACTGCAAAGGTGAGCAAGACTAATAAAAAAATCAAATATGTAATTAGAAAAAAAGAGGGAGAATATTGGACTTTTCAAAAATAAGATTGGTAAGTTAATTAGCGAAGTTAAGGAAAAGGCTGATGTTCTTCCAAAGACAATCTTTTCATCCATACAAACCAGGGAACAAGCAAAGGTAGAAGAGCCTCAACAAATGAAAAGTACAGCCATGCCATTATCAGTTATATGGTTACCCCAAGAAGAGGATAACAGAACACAATAAAAAGTGGCAAAGCACCTGGCCCAGTGGATATATATTCAAGAGTTCTGTAGGATCTTGGAGCAGTGTCAGCAAGACCACTTTTTTTTTAATCTTTCAAATTCACAGATTGAGTGCCACAAGATTATTCTGATACTATTTTAGAGGCTTTATGGAAGAAAGGAACTAAAAAAAGTGTGGAAATTGAGCCTGATCTCAGAATTTGAGAAATTGCTTGAAGGATGAAAACTGATTATATTCTGAAAAATATAATTATTTGCAAGAATCAGTATATTTTTATGAGGACAGATCTTGCTAAACAAATCTTTTAAGGTTCTATGAAGAAGTAACTACCTAGCTGTAGATGAGGTATATATATTTTAGAGTGGCATTTGATACAGTGTCATAGAGGAACAAAAAGAAGTTGTCTGTGCAGCAAACCCTGATTTTTTACAAGCAAGCAAGTTATGACTTGCTATAAATAAAACAGTGTCACCACTCTTAAAATCACTGTCATGACTTCCCATAAAGCAGCGTATCACATTCAAAATCCTCCTCATTATCTTCAAGGCTCTCCATCACTTGTCCCTGCCTTATATTTCATCTTTGATATCCCGCTATATTCCTGCACGTCCACTACGCAGCACACATGGTGGATGACTCTCTGCCCCTTTAACCGCTATCGCTGTTTCACAATTGAAAGCTTTCTCACTTTCTGCCCCCTACCTCTGGAACTCCCTACCACCCAGTATTCACCAAGCCTCATCCCTCAACATCTTTAAATCAAACAAAACACCAAATGGATACATTTTCTACATTGACTTTTTTTACTCTATTGTTATACTATATTATTCAATAGTAGTTCCAGTGTATATATTTGGAAGTCTAATCATCCAATTGTATTTTTAGACCTAGAGTCTTTTATTCTTTTTATGATTTTTATTTTTAATGGTATGTGAATTTAGTTTATGGTGCCATAAACAATATAGGTTGATGTGGTTATTTAGTGGATTACTCTACAAATTTATATTATTGGTGTTCTGAAATAAATATTGTATTCATTTTTATCTCAAAAGCGCTCTCCCTGGTTTTTTGGTTGTATCTTTAAATCAAAGCTAACAGAGCATCTTTTTTATCTCTAGCAACAGCGTAATATAGAAACATTATCATTATCAAACATTATCATCATAAGCCAAACCCTGCACTTCCTCCTCTATCAGCTGTTTCTGTATGTTGCCCATCCTATACTTAGATTGTAAGCTCTATGGGTTAGGGACCTCTTATCTTCATGTATACTCACCTGTTCCCCTTTTGACTGCCTATACAAGCACTTAATCACCGCACTTCTTGTACCCCTTCTATATTAAATGTAATCTGTAATGTGCCAAGTACAACGGTTGGCGCTATATAAATAAAAATATACAATACAATACAGGAGACTAGCCTATAAAATAGGTAAATTGTTGTTAGGGGATAACCTTTGTATTTGGATAGAAATGTGGTTGAAGGATAAGGAATAATATCGTCAGTATTTTCAGTACTTGGTACAATGCTTTTTAACATGTTTATAAATGACCTGTAAATAAGTATAAATTCAGAGCAGGATGTTTGTTCTCCATAAAAACTTTGCATAAAACTACATTCTGTAAAAATATGAGATTTAATGTAACAAATTCTAAAGTTATGCATTTGGGACAAACAACTAGGCATTCTACTGATGAATTTAATGGGAGCATTTTTAGGAGATTCATTGCTACAGACGTATTGGACGTATTGAATATTTGTCAACAGTGATCAATATCAGACATTAGCAAAAAACAAACAACACTTTCCTGCATAAAAGGATGTAATAAAAAAGAGGGGATAATATAATTTTACCACTTAATTGTCAATAAGTCTTCACCACAAATGTTGTTCAGTTTTTGGTATCAGTTCTGAAAAGGTAATTTTCAGAACTGGAGAGAGTCCATAGAAGAAGAAGAAAATGGATTACAGGAATGGAAAACTGAAGTATGAAAGAGAAAAGATGTTGAGGATGGGGTTTTGTTACATTGAATATGCGAGGTCTTAATAAATAACTAGGCCCACCCTTTAAAATTAGAGGAAAGGATGGTTTCAACTTCAGTAGAAGAAGAGGCTCGGTGGTAAGGTCTGTTAAACTGGAGATTTTTTGCCAAGGGATTGGGTAATAATAGACATGGTTTTACCAAGTATTAGTAGGTTATACAGGAAGTTCTGGTAAATAGATTAATACCAATATTATGTAATTCTCTTTTTCTGGGCTATATTGTTGCAAAGCTGGACTTGATGGACTTGTGTCATATTTCAGCCCAACTTACTATATAACTATTTTCTTAAAAATATCAAGAGATAACAAATATGCTTAATAATCTTTTTGATCATATGTTATTTCTGGAGCTCATTCATTTAGATGAATTTTTTAAATACTTTTTGAAAATTCTCTAGAAATAGGCGTGGTTTTAAACATTAGTATAAGCTTTTATTTATTGAACAACAAATAATACAATAATATGAACTGTTTTATTACACTTCTGTTTCGTATTCCATTGATGGAAAACATCACAACAACTTTATTTTAACTTTTAGATTCAGTCAACGATGTGAAGTTCTCTTGTTAAATTCTACAAACTGCATAGTAACCTGCACAGTGATCTCAACTAAAATTCAATTATCTCAATTTACCAAAGTATCTAATCAACTGCCCCTGCTTTATCTATTGGCTCTATAAAATGTCATAAGAATATTCAGATGTATTTTTTCAAGGTTTGATTAAATGCCTGAGTTTTTACATGATTTGTTCATCCTATGTTAAATGTAATGGAATCATATCCTGGAAAGGTGAGGCTATTAATTTGTTTAACCTACCTACATAGGTTTCTTTTAAAAAGCAGTCATACATATGGACTGCTTTTAAACGGAGTTATATTCTACTGCTAGTTGGATTCAGTTTATAGTCTGATAATAACAACAGACTCATATGAAGCATTCAGGACTATTGAAGCTTATTGTTTTGTTGTGTGATGAAGAGACAGACTTCAAAAGAAATCATTATATACAGGCAACTACAGATGCAATGCAAAGCAGATATCCATATACCAGACTGCTGTTTGAAAGACATCTAACATGTTTACAACGTCTGTTAAAAAATTAATTGACATATTCCTAAATTATATCGTCCTTTAATTATGTTTCATCAATTTAAGACGGAAATTTTCTGATTTATATTGTTATTACTATATAACACCTGCTATTATGTGCTGGCATGATTCAATGAATAGAAGACATCTGGTTATATCTATTCTGAAATGCATAGTTTACCTTCTTTACTTATTGTGGTCATCAATGAAATGTTAAATATAACAACAAAGATGTATACGTGGATAGCAAATGGGCACTCAGAAGGCAGATGCCAGAAAAAAAAAAAAAAAAAAAAGGTACATAAAAAGATTGGAAGTATGTCCCTTTAAAAGCTGCTACAATCCCCAGACCGGTGTGAGAACAATCTGAACTTCTAACGAATTGAAAACAGAGGAGAGCGCTAATAGTACTATATATATTGACTCAATATAAAATAGAGACCCCCTTATTAAACCAAGAAGCACACAATAGCTCAATATTTATAGAATATTGTAGAAATATTTAATTATTTATAAAACAACATCTATAACATATACACCAAAATTAATGGATAAAAATTCAAATGCATATTTTAGTGATACCACTCTAATATGGCCAAGAATACTTCAATATTAGTCCGTGAGGTTAAACTGTTGTTACCTCTCCTATGAAGTGGTAGCTATGTCTTCCAAAAAGCAGAACCAAAACATTCCCCCGTCTTTAATAGTAGATCTTTTGCACCAATGGATTCTCTGTACAGATGTTGTAGGGAGCACCTCCGGCAGCAGCCACTCGATGAATATATTTGTAGTTTTCCAAGACTCACCGGGCTTTGGAGCTAAGTGCTATCAACGACATCTGATATAAATCTTCCCACTCTCTGCCCACATATAGTAGCACACATTTGGATGCCTAAGGATGGGGTAGTCCTGGAAATCAAAACCCGGTGAGTTTTGGAAAGCTACCAATATATTCATCTAGTGGCTGCCACTGGAGGGGCTCCCTACAACATCTGTACAGAGGATCCATTGGTGCAAAAGACCTACTATTAAAGACGGGGGAGTGTTTTGGTTCTGCTTTTTGAAGACATAGCTACCACTTCATCGGAGAGGTAACAGTTTAACCTCACGGACTTTGATTTAATATAACCCGGGTACTAATGTTGAAGTATTCTTGGCCATATTAGAGTGGTACCACTAAAATATATATTTTGAACTTTTATCCATTAGTTTTGGTGTATTTGTTATAGATGTTGTTTTATAAATAATTAAATATTTCTACAATATTCTATAAATATTGGGCTATTGTGTGCTTCTAGGTTTAATAAGGGGGTCTCTATTTTATATTGAATCAATATATATATATATACATAATACTATTAGTGCTCTCCTCTGTTTTCAAATTGAAATAAATGTATTGACAACATGATAATCAGGACGGAGCAGATCAAACAAAGAAAGAGTTAGATTCCATTCTGATAATGTTATCACTGATTCCTCTAACAAAATCCTACCGAATTCTATGTGGAAATTTTCAGATAAAAACAGTGATAAAATTGTCACCTGCAATTCAGGTCAGAGAGCGAAATTATCCTTCATCAATTTAATACAAACTGAGGATGATGTACTAAGAATGGGGTGTTTCTTGGTAAAATCAGCTTCATCATAGGAGGAAAATAAAAGTGACACTACATCTAAATGTGAGTTCAAACTACATGAATGTTAGAGAGGTCAGAAATGCATTGAGAAACAATGCTTTGGAAACTAAACAAGCGTTCTAGGGGTCAAAATGTCATATAGCTGTTGGGTTTCATCCTATATCAATATCACTCTCCACATCAACAGTTGTGATCAGTTCTAGAAAGTTATTAAAAAGGACATCTTTTTTAAATCAATTCTTATCAGCATCCTGATCTTACCTTGGTCTCAAGATCTCTGTTTATATCACGTTTAATATCACATCTTCACTATCAGCTAAATGTTCTGATCATGAAAATAAAGAGATGAGTTAAACATTATACAAATAAAATATTATGTCACAATGTTGTTAGCACTGCAGTTCAATAAAAATCATCATCAATGTATGATAACGGTAAAGTCTTACAGTTTATATTGCTGTGGGATGGCTCCAGTAGGAGTTCAGAAAATGAAGAGAATTCCATGATGGCCAATTAAATGGTTTGTTAAAATAACAATTTAACACTCTCCTGTTAAGAAACCTTCACCTATGTACACTTTGATAGCTTTGTTGCAGTTTACTTTTGTTAATCTGTAACTTCATGGATTTTTTCTGTGACACAAGTACACACACCAGTCATGTCTCATTTTCTTCAACAAATTTAACAGTATCACAAGACACCATCAGTTTCTGTACATGACGTCTCATGGAAAAAATGTACCTACGTAACATGCCACAAAAAGTTTATATTTATTTATTGATTTACAGTAAATTTTATTGTCATGAGGCTGCTGGTCAGGAAGGGGTGCTGACCACAGCCGCAAAAGTAAATTAATAAAGTAGAACTCAAAGAACAAAGAAACTAGCACACACAATTAAGAGGGAAGACAATGTATTTAACATTTGCATACATGGACAATTAAAGAGCACTGCAAAACAAAATATATAATTAAACTAAAAAGGGTAGTGACTCAGGACTAGAAGGGACAGGACCTATGGGCAAAACTAGGGACAGGGGCTACTGAGGACAGAGAGCAAGGGCCACTGAGAACGGGGACAAGTCAACTGTGATACTCAAGGAATGCAGCCGGCTCTAGAACTCTAGGGGTGCAGCCAGGCTCAAGAAACAAGGGGTACTGCCACTCTGGAACTAGGGGTGCATGGCCTGCTCTGGAACAAGGTGGTGCACAGCCTGCACTGGAACAAGGGGTACAGCTGCTCTGGAACAAGGTGGTGCATGGCCTGCACTGGAACTAGGTGGAGCATGGCCTGCTCTGGAACAAGGTGGTGCACGGCCTGCACTGGAACAAGGGGTACAGCTGCACTGGAACTAGGTGGAGCATGGCCTGCACTGGAACAAGGGGTACAGCTGCTCTGGAACAAGGTGGTGCACGGCCTGCACTGGAACAAGGGGTACAGCTGCTCTGGAACAAGGTGGTGCACGGCCTGAACTGGAACAAGGGGGTGCACAGCCTGCATTGGAACACAGACACATGAGAGTAACAGTCAATACAGGAGCACAGGAGGGCTATTGGCAGTACAGGAATGCAGGAGGACCATTGGCAATTCAGGAACACAGGATGGCCATTGGCAATTCAGGAACACAGGAGGACCCAGGGTCAATGGGACAGAAACCAACAAGGACAGGATGGGAAGTAAAGTCTAGGCAGTGTGAAGTCAAGTATAATCTGGCCCAGAACAAGGGGAAAGACTACACTAAATAAGGCAGATTGCAGGTGATAGGGGCCAGCTGAGAAGAAAATCAGTCCTCTGAAATTAGATAGCTGCAGCCTGAAACAGCACCAAGGGAAGACAGTGGCACTGAAAGGTACTGCTCCAGACTGAGAAAAGGACAGGGACATGACATGTGTCTCATCGATTCCACTAGAAGCTGTATATCCAGTGAAGCTTTATATAACACCCATATTCAGTATTTCACATGTGGACACAAACAGAACAAAGGGCATGCCTTTTATTGGTTAACTACCATAGAGAAAATCATAGTATGTCCTCCTTTTCACTAACGCTACTCCATTTTCCTGCAAGAACTTTGCCATGTTCCTTCTTTGTATTCTATGACTGTGAGAATTTTTGCTCCAAAAATAAAAAAATTCTTTCCTGTGCTGTATAATTGTAGATAAGATAGGCGTGATTCTGTAAGGTGGTGTATGAGAGAGAGAGAGATGGAAAAATAAAGTTTAGTTCTGTTGCTTGCTGGAGCATGAGGAAATAAAGTTGCTGATAAGGAAGAATCCAGCAGATAGTGCTGACAGCCCCAAATTATCCCCATGGATCTGGGATGATATTTTAAGAAGGGAAATATTAAATCATGTGGCTGTGTGTAGTAGCAGCTCAGTGTATCTGCCTGTGCCTATTGCTTGTGTTACTATGTGTCAGCGTTCAGCGGGGTTGTGGTGCTCCATAGCGGGCCATCACAACGTAGGTCTCCGTCGTCGCCTGCCGGAGTTACGGAGTATCAGAGCGGGACGTCATGACGTCAGACATCGCCGCGTCATCCTTGACACGCGGGGGGACTCCTCTATATAACTAAGCGTCACAGTTTAGTTGACGCTTAGTTATTTAGTAAGCTCCTACATTCTTGTCCTCAAATCCGTTTAGTTATTAAAGTGTATGACCTTTGGCTTACTGTCCTGACCATCCACTGAATGCTGCTTGCACTGACCTTTGGCTTGCTCTCCTGACCATCCACTGAACACTGCCTGCACTGACCTTTGGCTTACTCTCCTGACCATCCTCTGATCATTGCCTGCACTGACCTTTGGCTTACCCTCCTGACCATTCTTCTTGTTTGCCGTCCACCTTCTCCTTCTGGTCATCCTCAGACCCCTCTCCTCATCTAGGCCCTTCAGTATCCTCTGGAGTTCTACCCATCAAGGGCCTACATGGTTGGCCTCTCCTAGCCTATTATATGGGTCATGGACTTCCTCTCTCTCCACCTCTCCTCCCTTTATTCTATAGAACTTGTGACTCTGGGGGTTCCTCAGTTGTCTGTCTGGGGCTCTCCCTTTGTTCTGGTTCTTAGTTGGGCTCCTCCTGCTATTGGGTTCCTACTCTGCCTGATCTTATTCCCTCGATTACCATCTCTCTGACTATTTGGCTTTCTGCTAGTTCTTTGTGGGGTAATCATTTCCTATAGAGTACGGTTCAGCAAGCGTACATATCTATCTCGTCCACGTTTTGATCTCGACAAGTGAGTCCCCAAAGGCTCCTATGTTACATTTGCCACCATCAAGAGTGGAGCAAGAGACTATTGGTGGTTGTGATGACTCAGAGGATGGTGCTGCAGAATAAAGTATGTGAACCATCTTGGATCAAAGCAATGAAGAATGTGAAGAAGAAATGAAGTTAGGACACAGCATTACCACTTAGGGGTAGATTTAAAGGCAGTCAATAGTAAAAAAAAAAAAAAAAAAACACTAACTGTGCATTAACGTGTTGTAAGCCATTTAAAGGTCCATCTTAAGAACAGCTAACGGCAGTTTGATAAACCTTACGGCTGATAGACTTAAGTGCATTGAGACGCATGGAACAAGATTCCCCAGAGGCATTTAAAGGAATGCAGTGCTGCTAAAGGCTGAAAAAAAATCCAGTTAATGGACAAAAGTTAAGACTCCAGTTTTATTAGCCTTTAGACACTTAACGGTCAAAAAAAAACCTGTTACATAGGAAAACAGACACACCGCTTACAGCACAAGCATACAAATGGGAAAATTAACCCGTGGAATGCCAAAATAACAAAAAAAACATGGCCAGACACCACAAATCACCGTCACACACAACACAAAACCAAGTAATACTACAGTAAGAAGGACCTCCAAAAAAACACCAACACAACATGGCAAGGAATAATGGGGGTTACCACACAAAACAGACACCTGCCAATACAAAACAAGCTCACCTGTGCAACATCACCACACGATCCAGACACAACCTGCATCCCAAAATGTCACACCTGCAACTGACAAAGACACAGCAGTCAGAACACAACACTATGCATTTTTTTTTCTTGGGAGGGACCTTTGATTGAGTGCCAGATGTTGATTCCCCTGGCTGACTGTCTGGTCACCCTTTGCAACCTACGTGTAGCTTCAGGGGTCACACTGGAGGGAGTGGTGGGTGCAGTGGACCCCTCTGTTGAACACAGCTCCCTCTCCACACACAGGTTCTCTCTGTGGTTTTGGTCTCTCAACTCCACTCACCCCTGTGTGGTACTGATGGAGTTTTGTGTTCAGCCTTGTATGCTCCAACTCCAGATCATGTATCCTTGCCTCAATTCTTGTGGTGTTCCTCCAGGATTCCCTTCTGCTCCTTGTTATGTTGTGGTTGGTCCTGTGGCATTCCCGGAGTAGCCTCCTCTGTAGCACCAGGCACTTCACCTCCATCCCTGTGATGCGTGCAATGCTGGAGGTGGATGTGACTGGGGAGTCTGCTGGTGGAGTTGCTGCTGAGTCTTCTGCTGCTCTGGCTGCTGCTGCTGAGTCTGCTGTTGCTGTGGTTACTGCTGCTGAGACTGCTGCTGTGGAGTCTGCTGCTGCTGTGGACGCTGCTGCTGCTGTGGCTGCTGGTGGTGCTGTTTGTGCTTGTGGAGTGGTTGCTGCAGATGATGTGTGTGTGTGCCCACCACATCTCTGGACTTCAAGCTGCCCAATGATGTCTGTGCTGGAGTAAAGTCTTAGGGCACTGGGGATCCCCAGTTAGGCCCAAGTGCTGGTATTCCAGTTGCTAAGAGCGATACCTTGGCTTCCACCTGGGATCATACCTCTGGCCATGCTGGGGAGGAGGGTAGGTCGATCTGCTGTGAATATGGCCCTTGTTGGGTGGTGGCCACTGTCCCAGGGAGCCATTGTCTCTGTGGTGGTGCTGCTGCTGCTAGAGGGTAGGTGGTCCTGGAGGTGGGGGGATACAGCCAACTCTCCTCCTGTTGTATCCATGCACTGTATTGGTGTGGTGCAGACAGTGATGGAGCAGCCTGTGGTGGAGCTGCCTGTGATGGAGGAGGTGTGGATGGTGGGTTCGGTGACCACCGGCTGGTCCCCTCCTCTGTATACTGCTCACTAGGCACTGATTCCGCCTCCTCCACAGGTTCCTGCTGTGCTGGAGGCCCGTAAGCTGTGTGGATAAATGAGATGGTGTGATTAGTAAACGTAGACATGATAGGATTAACATGATAGCAATAGATAATTTCACCTTGGTATAATATTGTAGGCATTCAAAACAGATGTGGATTAATGTAATTCCTATCCCTCAAACCATCATGGTTAGACAAATATCCCTCTATGTAACAGCTGGCGACTTCAGTCATCTAACCACACAGAGGCTCTTCAGAAGAGCCAAAATTGTGCCATTTAGAGATGAAAACTTCATTGGAATGGTCTACAGAGTGTGTTTGCAAACCAGGCACACTTTGTAGACCTTTCCAATTAAATATTTATCATTAAATGGGGCAAGTTTGCCTCTGCTGAAGAACCTCCTTCTGGTCAAATGACTGAAATCTCCAGCTGTCACATAGAGCAATATCTGTCTAACCATGAGGGTTTGAGGGATAGGACTAACATAGATCAACATCTTTTCTGAATGCCTACAGTATTAAATCAAGGTGAAATTAACCATTGCTATCTCATGTAATGTGTACAAAGGAAAATGGTCTGGTATCTATGTGGAAATGTACCTTTAATATGTGTACAAATATATCCTAACAAGATATGAACCCAAAGATCAGTTCAGTATGTGTGATTGCCTTACTGGCTATATATGTGCACCCATCAAAACCTTCCTCGTATATCCCATCTATGTAAGGTGGGATATATTAGGTATGTGTTTATTGATGATATCAATAAAAATTTGTTTTTCATGGGTGCATATATATAGTCAGTAAGGCAATCACACGTACTGAACTGATCTCTGGGTTCATTTCTTGTTAGGATATATTTGTACACATATGAAAAGGTACATGTCCACATAGATATCAGACCACTTTCCTTTGTGTACGTATCTGTTTTAACAGATCTGCAGTACGATTTAACTGTTACTCATTCTTATCTTATTAGTTTATCCCATTCAATGCAAGATTTAAGTTTAAGTAGTTGACATGTGACTCTCTGGTTGTCATGATGGTATCCTATGAATTGCACTGTGATACATGGGATACCACCATGGCAATCACAGATTGATGAACTTGACAGGATCTGGTCCATGAGGTTTATTCAAGTTCAATCCTGAAGGGCAACAATCAAGCCAGTCGTAAAGGATATCTTTGATTGAGGCCTGTTGTTTTTCTGGATAAGCCCATCCATCCTTCTGAGTGTGCTAGCCGTACTCGATCAGAAATATTCATCATTCATGTCCTGTTGGTGAACAAACTACAAATGTTCATATTTGGTTCCCATGAGTATCCTGCAAATAGTGGCTTTTGTAACATCCATCCATGACATCACCACTCCTGAGGATCCATGTGTGAATCAAATGTGAAATATGTAATTTCAAGTTTGAGTAAATGATTGCATGCACAACAGCAAGGCCTACTTTTTTTCCCTTTAATTCCAGTGAATTATTTTAGGCCTTTGTGTTGCACATACACCCAGTTATTCTCAATGGCACTGTGATGTGTGACCTGATTCGTCCTTTTGAGATTCAGTAAGTGGTGATGAAGACCCGATGAACTGAACATGATAATGACTTCTCCAGTGATCTCATTTCCCCATTTTCAATGTTTTCTATGGAGTCTATACAATGGGACCTTAGCAACTTGATTCATGTGTTGAATAGTCGCCATAGACTAACATAGGGATTGGTGAAGTGAGTGTATGTAAGGGTTAATTTCTCTCCATCATCTCTTTTCCACCGCTTAGTGAATGTCCCCTGTGTAGCATGCAATCGTTACCTTATCAACTTGTGTTTTGTTTTCCGTTTAACCCTTTGAGTCCCGGAGGGGTTGCCAAAGCATTGTTGAGCAATGCATTGATAATTTCTCTAGCACTCAAGGGGTTATGTGCTGGGTTCCCTGTGGTTACACTGTGTAGGAACAGTTATGGTGTTTAATATGCAACACTTTGATAAGCATGGTGTGTGTTGATTGTGTGTGATCAGCACAGCAACATGAGGGTTGACCTGGGACTTGGACAGGTTTGGACCTGTTTGAACATTGACATTTGTCCTTGTATTGTGTCCTATTTTAACCCTCAGGGTGCTGTGTTGGTGCAGTTGCATGGATGAATGATGTGCATATGTTGGGATGTGACTGTGTTTGTGTGTAATGGTTATGTGGGTTTATGTGGTGTGTGGTTATGTGATTATTCACTTACTGGTAGTGTGGAGGCTCCTCTCTTTCCCAGTGTCCGATCCTCCAGGAACCCCCTCAATCAGTGTGGAGGACATGGTCTGCCTCACCTTCTCCTGCCATCTGCAGAAGGTAATAGGGACAGTTGGCCCACATCCGGGGCCTCGGGACTGCTTGCCGATTTCAGCCAACTTGTTCTTCACCACCTTCCGGTGGTCACCCCACCTTTTCTTGATTGAAGAGATATAATGATTCTGGAGCCCAGTTCTCAGTTGTCGTGCTAGTAACCTCCCTGGTTTATTGCCATGTTCAAAATGAGTTTGACGAACTTTGAAAAAAGTACGTTCCACTTTTGTCTGTAAGAGCAGAGTCAATTTCGATCGCAGAGATAATAGTGTTTGTAGAGACGCCTTCACCCCAGAAGCCTTGAGTAGTGTCTCTAAGGAGTGTATTTCTGCCAGTAAGGCATCTATTTCCCTGGTTGCTGCTTTCTTTCTGCCAGATGCCAATTTAATCATTTATCCACGCAAGACACATTTATGTGCTTCCCAAATAGTGAGGAGTGAAACCTCATCAGAATAATTTTCAGACACGTATTGTTCCAAAATTTCCATTAGTCGGGCTACATTATCAGTATATTGTAGTAGGATTCATCTAGTCTCCAAGGGGCAAGGGGCATGGGAGATAAGTGTTTCCATAAGGTTATGATAACAGGAGCATGGTCTGTCCATGTAATGTTGCCGATTTTGGCTTCTAGTAATAATGGGATAGACGAGTGGTTTATAAAGATATAATCAATTCTAGAGTATTGCTCATGGGAATGGGAATAGAATGAATAATCTTTCGAGGTGGGGTTTAAAAGGCGCCACGTGTCCACTAGTCTAAAAGAATGTAAGGTTTTGGCAAAGTGGAGAATGACTGACTGTAAGAGGACGTACCAGAGGAGCAGTCTACAGCAGGAACTATAGGGAGGTTGAAGTCCCCTCCTAATAAAAGGGTCCCCTCCTGAAATACAGATAGAGACTCCAGAGCTTCTGCCACAAAGGAGGCTTGTTGCATATTAGGAGCATATATAGAAGCAAACGTATATAAGCAACCGTCAATAGTTCCCTTAACATAAAGATATCTGCCCTCTCTGTCATAGAGGGTAGAAAGGTGGTGGAAATGGAGAGTTTTATTAAATAAGATTGCTATACCATTTTTCTTGACTACATTGGAACTCATGTACGATGTGGGATAGAATCTATTGCACAACTTTGGAGAGTGTGGTTTTTTAAAGAGAGTCTCCTGCAACATGGCTACATCACTCCTCATTCTATGAAGTTCTCCCAATACCAGTGAGCGCTTCCTCTGCGAATTCAGGCCTTTAACATTTTGAGTAAGGATGCGCAGTGGCGGATCACCAGAAAGGGCCATAAGTGAGGGTAAAGGTGCTACCATCTATCATGTCAGAAAGAGGTGCAATAAAGTATTTTGCCAACCCAGAAGAGACAATAACAGGGAAGGCCCAGGCCCGCATCCAAGAGGTAGAAGGAATGAGTGTAGAAGGAGATAGGAGAAAGAAGCAAAGAGGCTGAAAGGGAGAGGGAAAAGAAAGGAAGAATATACTCATTCCAGGAGACAAAAAGGGCGCGTGCCCAGTTCCTGGATACCAATTTACATGAGAGCAGAGGGGAGGCTCTGGCAGAACAACATGTCTCCCAGACACCAGGAAAGCTGGCATCAGGAAAGGAGCCTCCAACCAGAGAAACACCCGGCCCCCAGGGAGCGATACATATGAGTGAAACATAGAGTATAAGTAACATTTTCCAAACCGAAGTAGAAAGAACTACAAATGATATACTTAGTATAAAATTTGTAGTGAAACATGACATAGCAGAGTGGGTATGGACATAAGAAGAGCAATATTGGACATAAAAGAAAGAGTACCTGGGAGGCTAAACAACAATAGATCACAGGTCCTATACCTAGCTAGATTAGTGAGATACCATATAACACAAACAGAAATGAAGCCGTTCACTATTACTGTCTTAAAGTGCAATAATGTTGGTCAGCACTATGCTATGGCCTATCTGGTGTAGCGGGGAGTCGCAAGTGATGGGAGCTATATCGTAAAGCTAACAAACACCCCCGGGTTTGCATCAACATTCCCAACTGGATATGAGCACTTAAGTAGTCTTATTGTTAGTGTTGCGTCACTCCCTGTGAGCATAGCCGCACATGCGCAGTAGCCATTTGGAGCTCCACATTAAGGATCAGCGTGTTCGGTAAGTCTCTGCTGTGCATGAACGCTCTGATCCGGAGCGGGGAGCTCCGGATGGCTCACCACCTCTCTCTGTTCCAGGGCCGCTGGGTGCACTTCACCCCGTGTACACGGGCTTTGATACTAGTATATATATATATATATATATATATATATATATATATATATATATATATTAAAAAAAAAAACAGAAACAGGGAACAGGCTCTTCAATTTCCCCATGCGAAGGGTGGAGTGAAACAGGTTAACACTAGTGATGAGCGAGCATGCTCGGCCGAAGCTCGGTTCGGCTCGAGCATCGCTCTGCTCGGCACATGGCGGTACTCGTACGAGTACCGCATGTGCTCGCCCGCCATGTTCGGGTCTCCTCCCCGCACGTTTCGCGGCTGCTGCGCAGCCAATAAACGTGCGGGGAGGCTCTGACATCAGTGTAATGCCAGCAGCCATGTTGGCTGCTGGCATTACACTGATTGGCTGGCCAGAACCCGTGATCGGGTGCTGTATAGCACCTGACCAGCGAGTTCGGCTCAGTCTTAGCCAGGGAGAGATGAGGATAGGAAGGGAAAGTCAGTGTAGGGAGAAGAAAAGTGTTTTTGAACTCTTTAAAGACCCAAAAGTCCTTTTTAGGACTGTTGTGTGTGGGGGCAGCAGTTATATTTTGTTTGGGGGGGCACAAATTTAAAAAATAAACGTCACATATTCCGTTCACTGTGCCTAGCCGCAGATTAGCAGCACATTCTGTTTAGTGTGCAAAGTTGCAGATTAGCAGCACATTCTGTTTAGTGTGCAAAGTTTAAAAAATAAACGTCACATATTCCGTTCACTGTGCCTAGCCGCAGATTAGCAGCACATTCTGTTTAGTGTGCAAAGTTGCAGATTAGCAGCACATTCTGTTTAGTGTGCAAAGTTTAAAAAATAAACGTCACATATTCCGTTCACTGTGCCTAGCCGCAGATTAGCAGCACATTCTGTTTAGTGTGCAAAGTTGCAGATTAGCAGCACATTCTGTTTAGTGTGCAAAGTTTAAAAAATAAACGTCACATATTCCGTTCACTGTGCCTAGCCGCAGATTAGCAGCACATTCTGTTTAGTGTGCAAAGTTGCAGATTAGCAGCACATTCTGTTTAGTGTGCAAAGTTTAAAAAATAAACGTCACATATTCCGTTCACTGTGCCTAGCCGCAGATTAGCAGCACATTCTGTTTAGTGTGCAAAGTTGCAGATTAGCAGCACATTCTGTTTAGTGTGCAAAGTTTAAAAAATAAACGTCACATATTCCGTTCACTGTGCCTAGCCGCAGATTAGCAGCACATTCTGTTTAGTGTGCAAAGTTGCAGATTAGCAGCACATTCTGTTTAGTGTGCAAAGTTTAAAAAATAAACGTCACATATTCCGTTCACTGTGCCTAGCCGCAGATTAGCAGCACATTCTGTTTAGTGTGCAAAGTTGCAGATTAGCAGCACATTCTTTTTAGTGTGCAAAGTTTAAAAAATAAACGTCACATATTCCGTTCACTGTGCCTAGCCGCAGATTAGCAGCACATTCTGTTTAGTGTGCAAAGTTGCAGATTAGCAGCACATTCTGTTTAGTGTGCAAAGTTTAAAAAATAAACGTCACATATTCCGTTCACTGTGCCTAGCCGCAGATTAGCAGCACATTCTGTTTAGTGTGCAAAGTTGCAGATTAGCAGCACATTCTGTTTAGTGTGCAAAGTTTAAAAAATAAACGTCACATATTCCGTTCACTGTGCCTAGCCGCAGATTAGCAGCACATTCTGTTTAGTGTGCAAAGTTTAAAAAATAAACATCACATATTCCGTTCACTGTGCCTAGCCGCAGATTAGCAGCACATTCTGTTTAGTGTGCAAAGTTGCAGATTAGCAGCACATTCTGTTTAGTGTGCAAACTTTAAAAAATAAACGTCACATATTCCGTTCACTGTGCCTAGCCGCAGATTAGCAGCACATTCTGTTTAGTGTGCAAAGTTGCAGATTAGAAGCACATTCTGTTTAGTGTGCAAAGTTGCAGATTAGCAGCACATTCTGTTTAGTGTGCAAAGTTTAAAAAATAAACTTCACATATTCCGTTCACTGTGTAATATGAAGAAGGCGGGTAAAAAGGGACGGGGAAGTGGACGTGATCCTGATAGTTCAGGGCGCGGGTCAGGACGCGTAGAAACTGTGCCTGGTGCCAGAGCACAAGAAAGAAAGACATCCACCATACCTAGCTTCATGTCTCAGTTTACAGGGCGTCGCAGGACATCACTCTCGAGGTCAGACCACTGCGAACAGGTGGTCGGTTGGATTTCAGCTGATACTGCTTCCAGTCGGTTAAGCACCACCCTGTCTTCCACCAAGTCCACTCTCAGTAGCCAAGAGTCTGGTCAACACAATCCTCACCCTGATCATCCTTCCTCCCACCATAGAGGGTCTGGCCAAAGAAGTGATCCCACACTTGGATATAGTGAGGAGCTCGTCTCATCACCAATCCTTCATTTGAACCTCTCTCCAAGCACGTTTGCAGAGGAACATGAGATCTTGTGCCCTGATTCACAACCTCTAGAGGGTGCCCAATCACAAGAAGATGACAGAGGGGAACGGCATTTAAGGTCACAGGAAGTGGAAGATGATGATGATGAGACACAGTTGCCATCAAATCAACCACTATTACTGTCTCAAGACCTTGATGAGGAGGATGATACACAGTTGTCAATGACTGAGTATGTGGTGGGATCAAGAAATGAGGAGGATGATCAGAGTGAGAAAGTGGAGGAGGACTTGGTGGACGATGAGGTGACTGACCCCACCTGGGAAGGTGGAGAGCCGAGCGATGACAGCAGTCCTGAGGGTGAGCCATCTGCAGCACCGCAACAGGCTGGAAGAGGCAGTGGTGTGGCTAAAGAAAGAAGGCGGACCGCACCAAACCGGCCCGCAAATGTTCCACGGAGCACCCCCTTGCGTAAATCTCCCTTGCCAAGGGCTAGGTGTTCCGCAGTATGACGTTTTTTTAAGGAAAGTGCGGACGACAAAAGAATTGTAGTTTGCAACCTGTGCCACACCAGAATGAGCCGAGGCATGAACACTAGCAACCTCACCACCACCAGCATGATCCGACACATGGCATCCAAGCACCGTAATAAGTGGGAGGAACGCCCGGATCGCCAATCTGTGTCTGCAGGCCACACCACTGCCTCCTCTTCCCCTGTTTTCGGTGCCGGCCAATCGCCTGTCGAAGGCGCAGGCCCGTATACCTCCCACCCTGCACCTGTACCATCTGAAGCACCATCAGTGACCACATCCACTTCCCTGTCCCAGCGCAGCGTCCAAATGTCGTTACCC
Source organism: Rhinophrynus dorsalis (assembly GCA_037306005.1). Classification (NCBI taxonomy): domain Eukaryota; kingdom Metazoa; phylum Chordata; class Amphibia; order Anura; family Rhinophrynidae; genus Rhinophrynus; species Rhinophrynus dorsalis. The sequence goes on along the minus strand of CM074721.1, from coordinate 551,011,755 downwards.
CAGGCATTTGAGCGCAAGCGAAAATACCCAGCCACCCACCCACAGGCCATAGCACTAACCTCACACCTTTCCAAATTACTGGCCATCGAAATGCTGCCATTTAGGCTTGTGGAGACTGAGTCCTTCCGCAGCCTGATGGCAGCAGCTGTCCCTCGGTACGCAGTCCCCAGCCGCCACTACTTTTCCCGGTGTGCCGTCCCCGCCTTACACCACCATGTGTCCCGTAACATCACCCGTGCCCTGACCAACGCAGTTACTGGGAAGGTCCACTTAACGACTGACACATGGACAAGTGCTTGTGGCCAGGGATGCTACATTTCCCTGACGGCACACTGGGTGAATGTCGTGGAGGCTGGGAGCGACTCCGACCCTGGGATGGCACAGGTGCTACCCACGCCGAGGATTGCGGGCCCTACCTCCATCAGGGTTTCCGCCAGCACCTACGTTATTGGCTCCTCCTCCTCCGTTTCCACCTCCGAATTCTCTGCGCGCAGCGCCACTCACCCATCAGCCGGTAGCTGGAAGCAGTGTAGCACTGCAGTGGGGAAGCGTCAACAGGCCGTGCTGAAGCTGATCTGCCTTGGGGACAAACAGCACACGGCCTCAGAGCTGTTGCAGGGGATTAGTCAACAGACCAAGCAGTGGCTCTCGCCACTCAACCTGCAACCAGGCATGGTTGTGTGTGATAATGGGCGTAACTTGGTGGCGGCTTTGGAGCTCGGCAAGCTCACACACGTACCATGCCTAGCGCATGTATTTAATTTAGTGGTTCAGCGATTTCTAAAAACCTACCCCAATTTGCATGATCTCTTGACCAAGGTGCGCCGCGTGTGTGCACATTTCCGTAAGTCATCAACAGCTTCAGCCGGCCTGTTGAAGCTGCAGCAGCGCTTACAATTGCCAGCTCACCGGCTGCTGTGTGACGTGAGCACGCGCCGGAACTCCACCTTCCACATGTTGGCCCGGCTTTGTGAGCAGCAGAGGGCAGTAGTGGAGTACCAGCTGTTACACGGTCGTCGCCTCTCCGTTCAACTTCCTGTAATCAGAAGTGAGGAGTGGGAATTGATGTCAGACCTCTGTGAGGTTTTACGCAATTTTGAGGAATCGACACAGATGGTGAGCGGCGATAACGCTATTATCAGTGTAACCATCCCACTTCTGTGTCTACTGAAACGCTCGCTGCTCACAATTAAAACTGACGCTTTGCATGTGGAAGAGGTGGAAATGGGGGAGGAAGAGCTTACACAAGGTCATAGCCAGAGCACCCTCACTTCGTCTTCTCAGCGACAATTGGAGGAGGCGGAGGAGGAGGAGGAGGAGGAGGAAGACACGGTTGCCTCCGCTACAGAGGGTAGCCATGGAACTTTAGTTCCATCTCTTCAGCGTGGGTGGGCAGAAGAGGAGGAAGAGGATGAGGAGATTGAGAGTCATCCTCCTGGTGAGGACAGCGAAATCTTGCCTGTTGGTACTCTGGCACACATGGCTGACTTTATGTTAGGCTGCCTTTCCCGTGACCCACGCGTTATACGCATTTTAGACAATACGGATTACTGGGTGTTCACCCTTCTGGACCCCCGCTACAAAGAGAATTTCTCATCTCTCATTCCTCCGGTGGAGAGGACAAGCAAAATGGTGCAATACCAGAAGGTTCTTGTTGAAAAATTGCTCCAAAATTTTCCATCTGACAACGCTGGCGGCAGAGTACGTGCTACCTTGGCCAACCGAGAAGGGGAGAAAAGGGGAGCACACAGCAGTTCCGACAAAGGCAGGGCAACACTCTCCAAGGCGTGGGACACCTTCATGACACCCCGCCAGCACCCTCACCCTGATGCGCAGCCTAGTGTCAAAAGTTTTGGAAGATGGTGAAGGAGTACGTAGCAGACCGTGTCAGCGTCCTCAATGATCCCTCTGTGCCTTACAACTACTGGGTGTCCAAGCTGGACACGTGGTATGAACTGGCACTCTACGCCTTGGAGGTGCTGGCCTGCCCTGCCGCCAGCGTTCTGTCTGAGCGGGTATTTAGTGCTGCTGGTGGCATCATAACAGATAAGCGTATCCGCCTTTCCACCGAAAATGCTCATAGGTTGACACTTATAAAAATGAACAAGGTCTGGATTTCCCCTGACTTCTCCACTCCACTGGAGGAAAGCCCCGGGGGAACATAAAGTCACTTTAGATATGTTATTTACAATGATGGGAATACTCTGTATTCCCATTCACCCCTTCCACCCAAAAAACGGGTATATGGTTGACTCTTAATCTTCTCATCGTCCTCCTCCTCTTCCATATGCCCTCTGATACAATTTTTATATAGGGCCAGCTCACCAGCGGGCCCTGTGATATAATTTTTATATAGGGCCAGCTCACCAGCGGGCCCTGTTTGACAATTTTTGTATAGGTCAGCTCACCAGCGGGCCTTCTCATATAATGTTTTATTGGGTCAGCTCTCTAGCGGGCCCTCTCATATAATGTTTTATTGGGTTAGCTCTCTAGCGGGCCCTCTCATATAATGTTTTATAGCGTCAGCTCACTAGCGGGCCTTCGCATATAATGTTTAGGATGGTCAGCTCCGCAGCAGACCCTCACCCATAATGTTTTAGATGGTCGGCTCAGCAGCAGACCCTCATTCCTAATGTTTTAGATGGTCAGCTTAGCGGCATGCCCTCGCCCCTAATGTTTTAGAGGGTCACCAGCAGGCCATTAATCCTAATTTTTCAAGGGTGTGTATGATGCCCTCCTTTATGTGTAATAAAGGGTGTATTGGAGTGACATTGCAGTCTAATTTTTGGCAGCCCTTTCACTTAGTGCATAGGCTTTATGAGTGTTGGACCACTACCTGAACTATTGTACCACAATGTGAATGAGGCCCTCCATTTTGTGATATACAGGTTGTATCGGAGTGCCTCAGGTCCTCCCATTGAATTAAATAGGGCTGGGGTGTTCGACAGAGCAGAAGGTAGTTCTTGGCTTCATCCACTAAGTCACTTCGTCACTTTTACTGAATGGATCAGACCCCACTGTTCCGACTATAAATTTTGGACTTAACAAGGGCAAACGGACATGTTGTAAAACCTGTGGTAGCTGCGGCCTCCGTTCCTGAATGCTGTACCTTACCCGGGCCATAACCACGTTGAACACCTGCTTTACGCTGCGCACGTTTCCCTCTTAATCATGGCCCCAGTTCCGAAAAATCGATGAAATTTTTTGCAGATTTTGCAGATGATATACAAGTAAATATACAGCAAATACTGTTTGGTAACAATTTTTCGCCTAAAATCGTTTTTATCTTCCTTTTTGTGTGTTTTACGGTCAGTCTGTAAAAATGGCGTACTACGGGCGAAACATCGTTCCCAGCAGCGACGTTGGAGTCCAAGATGCATCCAGACATCCTCCCTATGCTGTCCCTGAACCATTTCTGTGGTGTTTCCATCATTTTCTGCCCTTTTCCTATGGACCAGGCACCCTCCCCTCATCAGAGCAGGGGGTGCCTGGTGTAATGCTCGAGTCCTCCCATTGACTTCAATGGGGCTCGGGTGCTCGGCCGAGCACTCGAGCCTCCGGGGGCGCTCGGTCAGAGCACCCGAACACCCGAGCATTGGGGTGCTCGATCATCACTAGTTAACACAGACCCTATCATCATCAGGAGCGAGACAAGGGTGGACATCATGGAAGGTATCATTTTCCCCTTTCTCGAGAGAGGAAAAAGCAGGGTGTGAGAGAAGGCTTAAACCCAGAACTCAAATGAGGAGTGTAGCTACTTCCACCACAGGAGATGCCCCCAGCACTTACAGCAGAAGGAGAAGACTGATGGGGTCAACTCCAAAGCCTTGGTCTTAAAGAAGCCGTACAAGCATCACCCAGGTTGCAAACCGCACCCACTCTCAAGTAGTAAGTAGTAAGCATCAGCATGAATAAAGGTGCTATGAGAGGGACCAAAAGTGGAAAATAACTGAACGTATACGTATTAATGTGATCCCAATTCAACACATATATAGTGCAATTATCTTGACCATACGTGTTATAAAAACACAGAGCGTTTGGGGTAAATCGTACAATGTTATCAGAAATCAGAATAATGGGTCCCAAAGGTAGGAGTGGAACCATAGACCTTAGATCCAGTTTGTCCACAAACCATAGGCAAGTGAAAAGAGTTCTCTCTTTCCCTTCTCATTAATTTCCTTCGATAACTGGAACAGGTACAACCAACATCGAGAGAGAGTAGGCCCCATATCAGTGTTTGCCCCAAGCAACTGTAGGAGAACAAGGTAAGAGTACAACCGCGTCCAACCATTTCAAGGAAGGAGATTCCTAATAAAAGGGGAAGAAGAAGAACAAAGGTAGTGAGTACCATCCATCAGCCAGGGGTTTGGCTGGCATGTTTTGTCACAACCAAGGTTGAGGGTGGAGAACTGGCAACACTCCACTTCTTAGAGGCCGGTAGCCAGGGGGATGAAATCTCCATCTGTTCGCTCCATGGTAACTGGCTCTACAATCGTGATATCCACGGCTGTCAGGAACTCTCGGCAGTCTTCATGGTATCTCAAGGTATGGGTCTGGCCGTCTTTATTCACTATGAGGTAAGAGGGAATCAACACCGATACTTTATCTATTTCCTCTGTAAAGCAGCAGTAATGGATTTCAGCTCCTTCATTAACGTAGCATCGTAGGAGACAGGTCACTAAATACAGAAATGTGATGGTTGTTGTAAGAGACAGGGGATTTATTCCTGGTTGCCTGAAAAACTTCTTCTTTATCCGTATAAAGCTGAAATCAGACAATTAAGTCCCTTGGCACCTCGTGGGGGACCCCTTTGGCCTTTAGAGGTCTATGAGCCCTGTCCAAGGGAAACGTCTTGGAAGGTGTGGCAGGGACCGGGGAGCCGAAGAAGTCCTGTAAGTATGCCATTAATGCCTCACGGCCAGCTTCCTCAGGGATTCCCTTGAGACGGAGGTTCTGTCTCCAGCTCCGGTTCTCAATGTCGCCAAGTTTGATGATCGCGTCCTGATGCGCTCGGCAAAAGTCTGAGATCTGAGATATCGTTTGATCCTTAAATTTGGTCCACGTAGTCAGGTCCAATTCCAGGGTACTCACCCTATCCCGTAGGTGAGTCAGGTCTCGCTTTATTTCAGATAGTTCGTCTTTTATAAAGAGCTTTAAGTAGGCCAAGAGTTTCTGAATGTCCCGTCTTGTAAATCATTCTGGGAATCGTCGTCAAAGTCACTATCCGCACTTACTGAATCCTGTTTGTCTCGTACTTCCAGTGGCGGGAGTGCAGTGGCGCCGGCCATCTTGGATGTACTCTTATCTGGTGGGTGGTCTTGACTCGCTTTAAAAAAGGACTTCATATGTCTCTCTTTTTTCTACGATCTGCTGTGAGGTATGTCTGCTCCTCCTAAGAGGTAGTGCAGGTCCAAATTAAACACTGTGAGTGTCAGTTTGAAGGGCTTTATCTCTCTCTGTGGCAGGAGCTCACAAACTATGCATCCATCTAGTGAGGCAGTCAAGCCACACCCCATATAAAGTGGTTTTAAGGACTGTTCCAGAGTTTCAACCTAAAGTATGTTCTGCTTTCCACATAAACCATGAAGAGGAATTCCCTTCTTATTCTTCTAACTCTAAAGAAAAAGCTCTTCATACTTTAGATGTAGTGAGATGTTTAAGACATTATGTCCAAGTCACACAATCCTTTAGGACTTCAGACACTTTGTTTGTGATTCCAGAAGGCCCTAAGAAGTGCAGACCAGCATCCAAGACAATCATTGCTTCATGGCTTAAACAGGTCATCAGACAAGCATACAGACTAATGTCTGTTCCAGCTTCCTTTAGAATCACAGCTTATTCTACTAGGTCCAATAGTACTTCATGGGCCTTGAAGAACCAAGCTACTGTTGACCAGTTGTTCAAAGCAGCTACATGGTCATCAGGTCACACATTCACAAAGTTTTACAAAATCAACATTTTTGCATCTCAGGATGCCAGTTTTGGGCATCCCAAAGGCCATTTCTAATTAGTTTTCTTCTGTCCCACTTTTTTGGGACTGTTTTGGTATGTCCCCATGCATTCCTCAATAACGCTAGAGAAAATGGGATTTTTACTTGCCGATAATACTTTTCTTTTAGTCCATTGAGGGATGCAGGGTTACACTTGTACTCACATATTGATAAGTGATAGTATGTAAATAGATTGATGCAGTTGTTAAAAGCAACATGCAGAGGAAAAATTAAAGCTTGAACTTGATGAACTTTAGCTTCTTTTTACACCTTATTAACTATGTAACTATTGGCTTTATTTATGAAAGTGAAGAGGAGCAATGGTGGAACAAACCAGCTACACTACAGGGTAAAATGAAATTTCCCAATGATTTAAATGGAGATAATAACCTTTTGAATTCTAGAGAGATCTTCAGTGCATTACAATGCAATTGAATATTTTAGATTACTTTATATCACCCTTTGATTTGCCCAAGAATTCTACCTCCTTTGCTTGATAAAATATATAACATATTACCTTATGAGTTAACCACTGACCTCTTTGAACACCTTATCCTTAGCTTTATTTCCTAATAAACATCCATTTACTCAGAGCTGACCTGATCTTCTGATTCCTAAGACTATAGATGATTGGGTTTAGTAATGGTGTGACTGCAGTGTACAACAGAGAGATGACTTTATTCAAATTAAATAACTGCCCTTTGGATGGAACAGTGTATTTAGCTGAAAGTATCCCATAATATGTGCTCACAACTGTGAGATGCGAACTGCAGGTGGAGAAGGCTTTTTGCCTCCCAGTGGTGGAGGAGATCATGAAACCCGTAGATGTTTTAAGTAAACTAGAGCAGGTACTAGAGGAGTACTGGTTTTGTGTCTGCTGATAACAGCTCCAACATAATCACAGCCTTGATAATTGGTGATATGGTACATGTGCCATGTTTTGGCCATGTGCTAAATTTAGTTTTAACTAGATTCCTGGCAGGATCCAAAACCTTCAAAGAGATGCTGAATACCGCCAACAAAACCTGTGCCTATTTTAGTTGGTCCTACAGTGCACTCAATGCTCTACAATCCATAAAAAGTGTAACAACCTGTCCCATCACCAGCTGTACAACTAACTACATCATGGAATTCCATGATGTTTATAGTAGAACAGTTGTACGAGCAGATTAAGGCCATTAGTGAGTAAACCACGCAAAACTGGAAGGCTTTGGAGGGAGCCTCTTTGTTACCTGACCAATGGCAACTAATGTGTAATGTATGTGAGCTGCTGAAACCCTCTGAAGAGGCAACCATGCTGGTGAGTAGGGGTGGACGAAAAGCGTGAAAAATTTCATGCATGGCTTTTCGTGAAAACCTTTCACTTTTACCGAGCATTGCTTTTGCCTTTACAAAAATGTCCTCCTTTTCACCTATTTAAACAAATTTTATGCCTATATTAACACATTTTTCACCAATATTTCCTATAGGTACTACATTTCCTACTGTAATATTACTTCTTCTGAGGGCTGAAGTTTAGAAATAAGTGGCTGAAAGTCAAAGTTGTGAGTCCTACAACAACATATGCCTTGAAGAATGTTAGCATGCAGAATGAAATTGTCCTTCGCCCACAACAATAAATTCCTGCTTAATTGACACTGGCACATATTCATGATGATGTCAAGTAATACAAAAAATAAAGTACAACCTACAATGAGGCAGATGTGTATGGTAGTAGTGGTGGTGGTGGGGGGGACTGGCATGGTGTGATTTGTTTATGTATATTGTTTTTATCATTGTCATACGCTATCCTTCTTCTCAGATTATTGACACACATTACTTATCGGTCATAGCAGTGGTCCCAAGTGGGGTAGATGGTGGTAACCCTACTTCATGTCCCTCCCCCACCTCCTCATCTGTGCTGCTGTTAATATATTTGTCCTGGCTTTGCCTGTCATACTCCTGTGCAGCAGGAGACGTAGGTGTTATTTGGACTGAACTAACTGTAAATAACTTCACTACTTTTTTTTGTGCCCTAGAGCTCTGGGGACGATTTAAAGTGCTTCTTCTGCTGATAGTTGTGGCACCTTTGGCCTGCTGATACTGTGTCTCCCAGTCAGACCTGTGGTTATGCTTCAGTTGGGATCTCATAGAGGAGGCGACCAGGTGTGAGCCTACTTTACCCCTTCAAACTTGTTTTTAGCACAGACAGCAGGTAGTAACACGCTTAGCTTGAGGATCCTGAGCGAAGTATCTCCATACTGTGGACGTCATGGATTGAGGGGTTCCTGAGGTGGTGCTGCTGCTACTACTACTACTACTACTACTGGGGCAGGATGTTGATGTGATTCTACTGCCACTATTACTCGGTGTTACAGCAACAAGCCAAAAATGATCTGAGAGGCTCTGAGCACGAACAAAAGCACAATGGCCTGTTCTCTGGCTAGTCACCGCTCAAGAGCATCACATTTTTGCTTTCTAGTGCCATTACAGAGGAGAATTTTCCACATACATATTAGACTAATTCTACCCATAAGGGCAGTCGAGTACCAAAATGATGGGCAAGTCCCCTCTGCACGGAAAAACCATCTAACCCCAGACATACGTTTCAGCCTTATTTGGGCCTCATCAGGGAGGGGCAGCTGGCTTCCCTAGGCACTGAGAGCAAGGGGTCCACATCTGGATTACCCTTTACACTCTAGGGAGAGACCCTGTTTTGCAGAAACAAGCCAAAAATTATCTGAGAGGCTCTGAGCATGAACAAAAGCACAATGGCCTGTTCTCCGGCCAGTCACCGCTCAAAAGCATCACATTTTTGCTCTCTAGTGCTATTACAGAGGAGAAATTTCCACATACATATTAGACTAAGCCCACCCATAAGGGCAGCCCAGTACCAAAATGATGGGCAAGTCCCCTCTGCACAGAAAAACCAACTAAGCTCAGACATACAATTCAGTCTTATTGGGCCTCATCAGTGAGGTACCGCTGGCTTCCCTAGGCACTGACAGCAAAGGGTCCACATCTGGATTACCCTTTACACTTAGGGAGAGACCCTAAGTGTTTTGCAGAAACAAGCCAAAAATGATGTGAGAGGCTCTGAGCACGAACCAAAGCACAATGGCCTGTTCTCCAGCTAGTCACCACTCAAGAGCATCACATTTTAGCTCTCTAGTGCCATTACAGAGGAGAAATTTCCACATATATATTAGACTAATCCCGCCCATAAGGGCAGTCCAGTAACAAAATGGGCGGGTTTAGTCTAATATATATGTGGAAATTTCTCCTCTGTAATGGCACTAGAGAGCTAAAATGTGATGCTCTTGAGTGGTGACTAGCCGGAGAACAGGCCATTGTGCTTTGGTTCATGCTCAGAGCCTCTCACATCATTTTTGGCTTGTTTTTGTGAAACACTTATGGTCTTTCCCTAAGTGTAAAGGGTAATCCAGACGTGGACCCCTTGCTTTCAGTGCCTAGGGAAGCCAGCTGCACCTCACTGAGGAGGCCCAAATAAGGCTGAAATGTAAGTCTGGGTTTTGCTGTTTTTTTCCGCACAGAGAGGACTTGCCAATCATTTTGGTACTAGACTGCCCTTATGGGCGGGATTAGTCTAATATGTATGTGGAAATTTCTCCTCTGTAACGGCACTAGAGAGCTAAAATGTGATGCTCTTGAGTGGAGACTAGCTGGAGAACAGGCCATTGTGCTTTTGCTAGTGCTCAGAGCCTCTCACATCATTTTTGGCTTGTTGGTGTTACAGCAGCAGCATAGGCACTCATCATATATAACATTGTGGATTTTAATAACCTGTGTTTATGTTGCTGGGTACTCAAAACAGGTGTGTGTGAGGTGAGAGGGACTTGGACTTTGAAGAGACGGTGATCTTGATGATGACTGATTGCGTGACTGAGTGCTTTATGACATATGTACTTGTCCAGGGTCAAACTTTCCAATGGCTTTCTCAAACAGTTTATAGACAGGCACAGTGCTCCTTAAAAGTGGTGAAAGATTCGGCCTTTGACTTTCTGCTAACCTTATAGCTCTGTCATCATCCTCACTCTCACCTTCATCTGTATCTGAACAAGAGAAGGATGCTGGAGGGATATATTCTAGATCTGCATCATTATTAGTTATCATTAGGTCATCCTCAGCAGCATCAGCATCACCTGACAGTTCTTGCCCTCAACTACCCTAATATTCCTCTAAGCTTTTAGAGGTTTCAAACAATTTCTTTTTACTTTTACTTTCACAAAGTTTGCTACTACTTTGAGGACAGGGGTTCTGCTGCTTGTTTGTTTCACTGTCAGATGCAGCAGTTGGTTCAGCTGCTACACCTTCCTCCATTATGCCATCATCAACACTAGCATGTAACTCGTTGTCTTCAGTGTTCTTCTTATATGTTTTTTTATAGTACTGACACCCAGTTCAGCAAGGAAATTCGACTGCAGTTGCCTGTGTCTTTCAAATGAAATCAGTCAGACAGAATGTTGGAGTATTTGTGGTCAACCTTATTTGCTCCTTTCTCATATCCCCAGACGTACAACACAGAGATAATAACAACAAGATCAGCATGGAAATTGCTAGGACTGCAGCTGCCTGTGTCTTTCAAATCAAATCAGTCAGACAGAATGTTGGGGTATTTGGGGCCAACTTCCTTTGCTTCTTTTTCTCACCTTCAGACATGTCTAACACATAGATAATAACAGCAAGATCAGCAAGGAAATTGCTTGGACTACAGCTGTCTGTGTCTTTCAAATCAAATCAGTCAAACAGAATGTTGGGGTAATTGTTGTCATCCTCCTATGCTCCCTTCTCCTACCCCCAGACTCCACTAGCACAGAGATAATAACAGCCAGATTATAAGGAACTTGGGTTGTGGCTGTTTTTGTCTTGAAAGGGGTGCGGACATGGTTGCCCACTTTTTCACAGGAAAATCAGCTTTCATTTAAGTGATTAAAATGTTCACTGTTTTCACCCATCACCAAAAATGTTCCACTATTATTTAAGGTTTACAAACGTTTCACCTCTTTAATTACATGTTTTTCGCCTTTTCTCAATAAAAATTTGAAGTTTTCCACGAAGTGAAACACAAAACAAGCAGCTACAGAGTGAGAAGGTCCTATCTTTTATGTTGTTAGCTGTTTTGCAAAATTGAGACAGAAGAGGTTCATAAGGACTGTTATCACTATGAGCAAGTGGAATTATAATAAAGAGGAGCTGGAAGGACGGTTATGCATTCAGTTAATCTGAGGAGGAGGAAGTGACCACTACCACTATGAAAGGGTCTGGATGCCTTGATTCCTCAGACCCAATGATGGCCAGCCCCGCACATGAATCCTAGGGATCTTGGGAAAATTTGTGTTATGTTCAGAGGAAGAAGAGGGTAGTAGTGTGAGCAGGACAGGTCGGCTGCCTGTGCCTAATGTCAGTGGTGTGCCTGCTGTCAGTACTACACCTGCTAGGGTGTCTTGTGATTCTCAGGAGGAGATGATGCCAAATGTGACAGCAGGGGACCCTAAATCACACTTGCAATCCCCAAGCAGTCCCACCACCACCACCACCACTACTACTACTATTAATAAGGGCCAGCAGCTACAGACTCAGAGTTTTTGGAGTGAGAGAGGAGTGTGGTTGCTGTTAGAAGAAATAATAGTGATGGTGAAGAAGCTGGTGGGACTAGTGTTACCACAGTAGATCCTCCTACTGATGATGAGGTGGTAGGGGAAGTAATGTAGAGCTCAACAAGAGATGGCTAGTGTCACATTTCTCATACCTCCTCCAACCGGTGAGACATCTATAATAGAGTAGCAGCAGCAAGGAGGGACTCGTGGTGATCACGATGATGATGGATGAGAAGCTGGGATGGAAGAAATATTAATGGTCTTTTTAGCCCAAACCAAGAAGGAATGGGAGACAGACATGGGGGTGGGAATTATTATCACCACCAGCAGCGATATTTTGGATTTAGTGTATCTTGCTGCTGCTGTAAAGTTTTAAGCCCAGCAGGATGCTGAGGAGCAGACTAGAGAGTCACAGACCACCAGGGACACAATGGGAATGGAGTCCACTGATGCAGGACTAGGACAGGTCATCTTGACAGCAGCAACTTCTGGTCCTAGTTGCAGTGCTGATTCTGCCCAGTGAGTGAAAAGGAATGTGGAGGAGAAGAAGAAAGCACCTTTTCTCTTCCCCTTGAAGTCCTTGATTTTGATTATTGAAACAAGTCCGGAGAAGTGCTTTTTTACCTGGGTTTTTAGTTCCAGAGCCTTCAGTGTCTGATCCTAAAACACCCTTCACAGACAAATATAAATGAAATAAAAAACTTGCCATCATGTACAACTCAGCTAAAAATAAAAAAAAAAATCTTAATTATTTTGAAGGGGTTTTGACCTTATTTTTTCAAATAAATTCAATTTGCAATCATATTCTTGCTTTTAGATAGCGTCTGATTGTAGAATTGGCCATGAGAGGATATTTGCTGATGTGTAAGACAGCCCCTCAGCAGACTTTTTGAGATGTAATGGAGTGTACGTCTTTGCTTTAAATACTATGATCTTGCTAAGAAACTGCTACTGTAAAACTACGTTTATTTTGTTTTTATCCTCTAATAATTCTTGTTCCAGTCTGCAAGATTTGAATGAAGCCTATCTTTTTATTTCCTCTGGAAAAGCAAACCTATAAACTCACCCAGTTCAGATGTCATGTATTGTGCCTTGTGACACTGCGTCTTTCAATAGATTAATGATCTTACATAACCATTACACTCATCCCTAGATAGAATGATCCACACTGAATCTAGGGCATGGAAACAACATTTTTATGTGGCTTACCTGTGTACTCGCTTATTCATAAATGAGAGCTTATAAATTAATTGATGTAATTGTTAAAAGCAACATGCACAGGAAATACTGACATTAACCCTTCAAATGACAGAGGGGCACACAACACTTTGCTGTGCATTGAGAAAGGGAAACAAAGGGAATTTGTGGAATGTTCATTTGTCCCTTTGATTTGCCCCAGAATTCTACCTCCTTAGCTGGATGAATAATAAAGATATTTCCTTATGAGATAAGCATTGACCTTTTCAGCCTCCTTAAATTTATTTCCTAATAGACATCCATTTACTCAGAGTTGACCTGATCTCCTGATTCCTAAGACTATAGATGATTGGGTTTAGTAATGGTGTGACTGCAGTGTACAACAGAGACATGACTTTATTCAGATTAAATAACTGGCCTTTGGATGGAACAGTGTATTTAGCTGAAAGTATCCCATAATATGTGCTCACAACTGTGAGATGATAACTGCAGGTGGAGAAGGCTTTCTGCCTCCCAGTGGTGGAGGAGATCTTGATTATGGTGAGGAAAATTCTGACATATGTTGAAATGATAAACAAAAAGGGTCCAACGATATAAGGAAAAGAAAGCACTACGACCTCTACTTCTATAATATATGTGTCTGTACATGATGCTTCAAGAAGAGGAGCAAGGTCACAGTAGATGTTATCAATAATATTACATCCACAGAATTCTAAGTGGGAGATTGGAATCATATCAATCAGACTAAAAAACAAGCATACAGCCCAGGAACACATAACTAGATAAAAACGAAGTTGTATACTCATAATGGAGACATAGTGCAACGGGTTACAGATGGCCAAGTATCGATCATAGGACATCACAGTGAGTAGGAAACATTCAGAACCAGTAAATACACCACAAATATAAAACTGTGAAAGACAGCCAATGACTGATATATTGCTACTGCCTCTTAATAAAGTATGTAGCAAGTTGGGGACAATGCTTGTAGACAACAAGATGTCACATAAGGAAAGGTGACAGAGGAAAAAGTACATGGGTGATTGGAGGTGATGACTTGCCAGAAACAATGTAATCATCAGGATGTTTCCATATAATGTCATGATGTACAGCACGAGGAGCAGAACAAATACCCATTTCTTCAGACTCTGAGGGCTTTGTAGTCCCAGTAGTATAAATTCTGTGATTTTCGTCTGGTTGCTAATGATGGTCATGGTTAAATTTAAAATTCAAGACAATTCAACCTGTGTGAAATGAGACTTTGTTAAGTGAAAACCTTAGTTAATAAAATTGTTTTTGTTTTAAATGGGACTCCCTTTAGTTGTAAAGATATCCAACATATTGCATGAAACTGTACTGTATACATTTTTAGGGTATTCTTTTAACCCTTTGAGTGCCAGAGTGATACGGAATGCATTGCAAATTGATGTATTCCATACCACTTTGACACTCATATGGTTAAAAAGCAGCATGTAAAATATTGTGCGGCTACATGGTGCATTCAGCATGTCGCCATGTTGAAAATGCTCACAGTGCTTAGAGAGATCAGCTGCACCTCACTGACGTGGTCCAACATGGCTGAAACATACGCCTGGGGTTGGCTGCGTCTCTTGTTCAGAGAGGAAATGTCTGGCATTTCATGGTTGCACTGCTGTAAGGGCATGACCAATAGGATATGCTTTAGGATATTTTCTCTCTGTGAAAGGCACTAGTGGGCTAAAATAGATTGCACCCTTGGTAGGACACAATTCCTTTAGAGCCTGCAAATTTGTATTGGAGGTTCGTTCCTATTTGACCATCTCTGACTTTTGATATACATGTTGAAAATGACAACATGAGAATCTCCCCCTGATAAAAGTGCAAGATTCTCATGTTGCATCTGTTACTGTTTGTCTCAGCGATGCTCTCCTTCCTGGCTGCCTCTCACTCTGGCTCTCGGCAAGACTTCTGTCCTGGGCCTGCTCATCTGTCAGGCTGTGCATGTTCAGGGAGCTGCCGCTTCCTCCTCAGCATCTGCTCATGCACCCGGTTCAGCTCCCTATTGGGTGACTTTCCCTCTATCCGGCATGGCTCCCAGGTTAACCACCCTCCTGGCCTCTTCTCATTGGTCCCTTCTGACATTTAAATGGGCTACCCCAGATCTTGGGTGCCCGTTCCAAAGCTATCCAGCATTTGTTCTTGAACTCTTGCTTATCCTGTTGACCTGGCTACTGACCCTTGGCTAGTCTGCTGACCATTCCTTGTATCTTGCTTCAGGCTTTTGACCCTTGGTTATGCTCCTGAATACAGCTTGTCTTCATCTCCTGGCTTCTGACCCTTGGATATGCTGCTGACAATACCTTGTCTCCTGCTTCTAGCTATTAACCCTCAGTTATGCTCCTGATTACGGCATGTCTCCTGCTTCTGGATATTGACCCTTGGCCATGCTCAAGACCAAGTATTGTCTGAATCCTTTCGTCCCCAGCTGAGGATCCATTTCTCGCTCAGCTTCCGTCTTATCTTGTTGTCCTGGTTATCCATGGTTACACCCCGGCTCAGCTGGGTGGAACAATCTAGTTTCGCAACCAGCACCTTTACTCAGCTTTGGATGCAACAAGGGAGTACCTGGCATGCAGTCACCAATCCCAAGCTTCACTTCCTAGTTGTGCTTTCTAGCTACTGAACTAGTGCCATCGCCACACAGGTCCCTACCCCACACACGGTGACAGCCTCCTTAAACATTGCAGCACCAGTCAATGTTCAGTGCAGTTGTGTGCTGCAGGCAGCCAGCTCAGGTAGGGATTTAGTGAGTGCTGCAGTGTCAGCCCCTAGCTTTGCTGCTTGACCAATCCAACACCATGAACTTTGTCCTCCTGCTGCAAAAGCTGACAACTGTCAGGCTGTCGGGTTCCTCACTTCACATCAACTATGTAAAGTGGACTAAGACAGGAATGTGCAAACCTCCAAATGAGGTTGAACTACAACTCCCATGATCCTCAGCCAGGCATTGGATGGATAAGGATGATGGGTATTGTATTTCAACAACAAATTAAGAGAGTGAGAGATGCTGGAGATGATCCAGCTGCCTTGGTGCATATTGGTACCAATGACCAAATAAGAGAATGGTGGAGAGTCATAAAAGTTCATTTTAAGGATTTAGGGAGTAAGATTTAGATCTGGACTTCCAATTTAGTATTCTCAGAGATACTACCTGTGCCATGTGCTACGCCAGAGAGACAGTGGGAAATTAGGGAGCTCAATGCATGGCTGACATCTTGGTATAAGAAGGAGGGCTTTGGGTTTTTAGAGCACGGGGCTGATTTTGCATTGGGATACAATCTCTATAGTAGGTATGGATTGCACCTGAATGCAAGAGGGTCTCAAGTGCTTGGGGAGAGGATGGCTAGATGGTTGAAGGAGATTTTAAACTAAGAAGGGGGGGTGCGGCCAATAAATATTGGGCTATACAGTATAGATAGGGAAGGCAATGTAGTTAATACCCAGGTGGGTGGATCTGGGGAGAGGATAGGGAGAAGCCTATAAACCACATCAAAATTAAATCACAAATGGAACATAGCAGTGACATAAATTGTATGCTTGCAAATGCCAGAAGTTTAACTGGTAAAATAAGGGAATTGGAGCTGCTAGCTGAAATCCAAAACTATGACTTGATTGGCATAACAGAAACATGGTGGGATGACACACATGACAGGTCAATTTGGAGGGCTACATGTTGTTTAGAAAAGTTAGGTCAAACAAAAGAGGTGATGGGGTCTGTCTGTATGTCAAACGAGCATTATTGCCACATTTGTGGGAAGATATATGTGATGACAGTAGTTAACATGTGGAATCCCTGTGGGTTGTAATAGTCAATGGGGGTAAAACTGCCCAGAAAATATTAGTGGGTATTTGTTATAAGCCACCAAACATTGGTGACCTGGACGAATCACAGCTATTATTGCAAATAGAAAAGGTTTCTCAAATATGGAAAACTATAATTATGAAGGATTTTAATTATCCAGAAATAGATTGGAAAAATGGAACAACTAATTCTGCTAAATGCAGTAAGTTTCTGAACTTGTTGAATGACATTTTTTGTCATTTAATTTTCAGGGATTCTTTTATTTCAGGTATGGTGCCCATGGATTGGCTTATATGTGGTGCCCATATTTAAAAAGGGATCAAAGGCCCAGCCAGGAAATTACAGACTTGTAAGCTTGACATCTGTGGTAGGGAAGCTGTTTGAAGGGATACTAAGGGAATATAGTCAAGAATTCAGCTTGAACAGGGATATCATTAGCAGGAGCCAACATGGCTTTGTGAAAGACAGGTCTTGTCAAACTAAATTAATTGCATTTTATGAAACGTGAGTCAAAATATAAATATGGGAGCGGCAGTTGATGTGATCTATTTAGAGTTTGCCAAGGCATTTGATACGGTTCCACACAAGAGGTTTCTGTACAAATTGAAATAAATAGGCTTAGAGGAAAAATTTTGTGCGTGGATTGGAAATTGGCTGAAAGACAGAATGCAAAGACTGGTAGTAAATGGGAAGTTGTACAACTGGATAAACATGATAAGTGGAGTACCTCAGGGATCTGTCCTGGGTTCTCTTCTTTTCAATTTGTTGATAGGGACCATGTATCAGTGTTTGCCGATGACACAAAATTAAGGAAAGTAATAAAATCTGAACTGGATATGTCTTCATTACAAGTGGATTTGGACAAATTGAGTAACTGGGCGGGCAAATGGCAAATGAGATTCAATATAGACAAGTGTAAATGTATGCATTTTGGTTATAATAATTAAAATTCAACATATAGTTGGTATGGTATTTCTCTGGGAAATTTACTAATGAAAACGATTTGGGAGTAAGGGTAGACAATAGACTTAGCAGTAGCGTGCAGTGCCAGCTGGCAGCCGCAAAGGCCAATAAGATACTGGCATGTATTAAAAGGGGTGTTGACTCAAGGGAGGAAGATATAATTATGCCTCTTTACAGGCCCATGTTAAGACCCCACCTAGAATATGCTGTTCAATTCTGGGCTTCCTTTTTGAAAAAGGACATCATGGAACTGGAGAAAGTGCAGTGGAGGGCTACAAAACTAGTAAGGGGAATGGAAAGTTATAGTTATGAAGAAAAGCTAGAAAAGTTAAACTTGTACACACTAAACGGAGTCTTAGAGGAGATATGATAACACTATATAAATATGTTCAGGGCCCATACAAAGGGCTCTCCAAAACCCTGTTCATTAGCAGAACAGCACATAGGACAAGGAGCCACCCACTTAGACTTGAGGAAATTCAGTGGAAGGGTTTCTTTACGGTAAGGACAATAAAGGTATGGAATTCACCGCCTGAGGAGGTGCTGTTATCAAATACATTAGATGCCTTTAGAAAGGGCCTGGATAATTACTTTAGAGAGCAGACCATTGAGGGCTATGTATGTTAGTATTGGAATTAATATTTAGTTAGTGCTTGTTGATCCAAGGAAAAATCTGATTGCCATTTGGAATCATGAAGGAATGTGTTTCCCCCATTCAAGCTGGAATTTGAAATTGAGGGTTTTTTTCCTTTTCCTTTTGGATCAACAAACAGGAATTAGAAAAGGGTTGAACTAGATGGACACAAGTCTTTTTTCAACCTAAATTACTATGTTAGTATGTATCTGAGACATCCTCATGTTGCAGTCATTTACAGAAACTCTGTGTACCAGTCTCAATAAAATCATCCCAAAGCAGATGGAAATATTGGGAGTCAACTAATCCCAGGACAGACACAGACTTAATAGTCTAATTGGATAGACAATCAAAGGGCCTGTCTGGTGCTGTCAGTAGCAACAGGACCACACTGACAACCACCAGCAACTCCCGTATGAGCTACTCAGTGCCAGCTCTAAACTTTCAATCATACACTGTTCAGTCAATGGGAAAACATGAGTCAAGCTCTGGAGAACAGGCAGCCACTACCTCCGAAAAAGAAAAATACCAGAGTTGCTAGGGGAAACAAGGCCCTGGAGAGCCTGTAAAAAAATGACACCAAGGTGATTTTGGTAGAGGAGTGGTCGGAGGCACACCAAGGGTTAATGCAGGTACATGGATGCTGCAGGCAGCAAATTGAATGAAGGTCGGGTTGAAGCGACGTTTAATGAGATGACGTGAGAATCTCACACTTTTATGCAGGGCAAGAGTCTCGTGTCTCCATTTTCATCACGCAGCATACTTAATGCAGAGTGTAGCCTCACGTTCTTTTACATGCAATGTTTTAAAAGTGAACCCCTCTCTAGCATTCAGGAAAATAAAAAAACCATTTAATTGGACCTGTGATCTGTATTCAAGTTTACATATCTGAAAACATCATTAAGAACTGCCTGTGTATCAGATAATCATTCTTTTAGTTCTGTGTGGTGAGCCCTCTGAGTGTGGTAACATACGCTAAGGTTTCATAATGCAGCCTTTAGTTAGGGGTGGGCAAAGAGTGAGAAAAAGTTCTTGCATGACGTTTCATGAAAAAGGGATGATTTTTCACTTTTTCGCAAAAGTTTTTTCCTTTTCTCCAATGCCAAATTTTCCTCCTTTTTGTCTATTACAGAAAATGTTTCACCTATTCCAACAAATTATTCTCCTATCCCAACACATTTTTCTCCTATTCCAATACATTTTTCTCCTGTGTTTAATACGGTGCAACATTTCCCAGCACAATATTACTTCTTCTGAGGGCTGTAGTGAAATAAGTAGCTGTAGAAATATGTGTGGTTTTCAACATTAGCATACGATTATATTTACTGAACAACAAAGAATAAAATACTATGAACTGTTTTATTACACTTCTGTTTCATAGTCCATTGATGGAAAACATCACAACAACTTTATTTTAACTTTTAGGTTCAGTCGACATTGTGAAGGGCTACTTTTAAATTCTACAAACTGCATAGTAACCTGCACAGTAATCTCACAGTAACCTGCACAGTAATCTCAACTAAAATTCTCTCTCAAGTTACCAAAGTATCTAATCAACTGCATCTGCTTTATCTATGGACTCTATAAAATGTCATAAGAACAAAGACTTTCAGATGTATTTCTTATTTCAAGGTTTGATTAAATGCCTGACATTGTACATGATACATTCATCCTACATTAAATGTAATGGAACCATAAACTGGAAGGACGAGGCTATTCATTTGTTCAACTCATATACATAGGTTTCTTTTAAACAGCAATCATACAGATACACTGCTTTTAAACTGAGTTGTATTCTACTGATGGATTCAGTTTATAGTCTGATAAAAACAACAGATTCATATGACGCAATCAGGACTATTGAAGCTCATTGTTTTGCTGTGTGATGTAGAGACAGACTTTAAAATAAATCATTATATACAGGCAACTAAAGATGTGATGGAAACTAGATATCCATATGCTACTGATTGAAAGGCATCTAACATGTTAACAACTTCAAATGTTAAGTGACATATCCCTAAATGATATTGTCCTTTAATTAATTATGTTTCATCAATTTAAGACTGAAATTATCTGATTTATATTATTTAATTACTATTTAACACCTGGTATTATTATGTGCAGGCATGATTCAATGAATAGAAGATATCTGATAATAACCCATTGTCAGGTGATAGATTATATTATTTGATGATATATATTCTGAAACACATAGTTTGCCTTCTTTACACATGGTGGTGATCATTGAAATGTTACACTGAAATAAATGTATTTACAACATAATAATCAGGAGCAGATCCAACAAAGAAACAGTTACATTCCATTGCAGATGATGTGATCACTGATTCATCTCACAGAATCCTACTGAATCATATGTGAAAATTTGTAGATAAAACCATTGATAAAACTGTCACCTGCAGTTCAGATCAGACTGAAATTATCCTTCAGCAATTTAGTACAAACTGAGGATGATATACTAAGAATGGGGTGTTTCTGGGTCAAATCAACTGCACCACAGGAGGAAAATAAAAATGGCAATTGATTTAAAAGGAGGTTCAAACTACTTGAATGTTAGAGAGGTCAGAAATGCATTGAGAAACAATGCGTTGGAAAGCACTCTAGCGTTCTAGGGGTCAAAATGCCATATAACTCAATCTGAATTTCTGAAATGTGTATTTGTCCCTATGGTGTTGTTGGGATTCATCCTGCATCATCCTCACTCTCCACATCAACAGATCTAGAAAGTTAGTGAAAAGGACAATTACATTTTTAAAATAAATTCTGATCAGCATCCTGAACTTACCTTGGTCTCAAGATCTCTGCTTATATCACACGTAATATCACATCTTCAGTATCAGCTATATGTTCTGATTGTGCAAATAAAGACAAGAGTTAAAAGTTTCACAGGTATAATTATGTCACAATGTTGTTAGCAGCCCAATAATAAAATCATCATCAATTTACGATAAAGGTGAAGCCTTTCAGTTTATATAGTTGTGGGATGGTTCCAGTAGGAGTTCAACAAATGTAGAGAATTCCATGATGACCAATTAAATATGTTAAAATAACAATTACCCACTTTGCTGTTAAGAAACTTTCACCCATGTGCACTTTGATACTTTTGTTACAGTTTACTTTTGTTAATCTGCAACTTCATGGATTTTTCAGTGACACAAGTACGTCTCATTTTCTTCAACAAATTTAGCACCATCATAAGTCACCATTAGTTTCTGTATATGCCCTGTCATGGAATAAATGTACCTAGAATGCAAAAACAAGTTTCTATTTATTTATTGATAAACAGTAAATCATATATCCTTGATTCCAGTAGAAGCATCATAAATTGTAGTTCTATTGACCAGATAAGCTTTATATAATACCCATAGTCAGTATTTCATACGTGGACACAAACAGAACAATGCACATACCTTTTATTGGATCACTAAGCCATAGAGAAAACCATAGAATGTCCTCCTAACACCACTCCATTCTCCTACAAGAACTTTGCCATTTTCCATCTTTGTTTTCTATTACTGTGAGAATTCATTCTCCAATAATAAAAAAAATCTCAGAACTTTTTCCTGTGCTGTATAATTGTAGATAAGACTAAGGTGATTCTGGAAGATGGTGTATGAGAGAGAGAGAGAGTGAGAGAGAGAGAGAGAAAATGGAAAATAAAGTTTAGTTCTGTTAATTGCTGGAGCATGAGAAAATGAAGTTGCTGATATGGAAAAATCCAGAAGCAGCAACAGAAGGAGTCTTCTTAGTCCATCAGAGACTGCTAACAGCCCCAAATTATCCCCATGAATCTAGGGTGATATTTTAAGAAGGCGAATACATATGGCTGTGTGTAGTAGCAGCTCAGTGCATCTGCCTGTGCCTATTGCTTGTGTTACTGTGAAGACAAGTGTGTCACCAAAGGCCCCTATGTCACATTTGCCATCATCAAGAGAGGAGCAAGAGACTATTGGTGGTTATGATGACTCAAAGGATAGTGCTGCAGAATACAGCATGTGAGCCTTCTTGGATCAAAGAAATGAAGAATGTGAAGTTGTGATGTTTTCCATCAATGGACTATGAAACAGAAGCTGAGAATGGGCATCACCACTTCCAGACCGCCATGGGGGCACACTATCACGGTGCAGCTCCTAGACTGTCACTCTCACTTGGGTTGCGCTCCGATTGGTTGAGCCTGTTTGGCCCGCCCCTGGTGACCTTTTTATTCTGGGCTAGTGGCATCTGTCACTTGCCCTTTTGTGGTGTTCCTGAGCCAGTTTTGCTGTGCTGTGTTCCTGTGTTCCTGATCTCCGGTTACCGACTTGGCTATCCTTGACTACGTTCCAGTGTACCTGCTCCGTGATCTGACCCGGCCTGGCTGACGTTCCTGCTTGCTCTCCTGATCTGGCTTGTCTGAGAAACTGCTCCGTGATTCGACCCGGCCTGGCTGACGTTCCTGCCTGTTTTCCTGATCCGGCCTGCCTCAATGCCTGCTCCGTGATTCGACCCGGCTTGCTGACGTTCCAGTTTCGGTCGCTGTGGCCGGCCTCTATTCCTGTTCTGCGTTGTCGCTACGGCGACATAGTGACTGTGCTCTCACTATTCATCTATCGCTGCTGTGTTGTGTTCTCTCTACCGAGCTGTTAACCCGTGCAGAGCTGTGGCTTTCTAACGAGCTGTTAGTCCATTAAGAGGTTGCGTTCCTACTTCTGAGCTTTTAACCCGTACAGTGCTGTGTTCCTACTAGCGTGCTGTCTGCTGTGCAGAGCTGTGCTACTACTACCTGCCATTAACCCGTGCAGAGCTGTGTTCCAGTGAGGGTGTGTGGCCCATACAGAGAGTTGCCTTGTGCTGAGCCAGTTCTCTCCTTGCAGTCCGAGTAGCTCATTTACCGCGCCCGTTGGTGTCCGGTTCTGGCTGTTTATGTGCACATCTCTGTGGCTAGCCGTAGGGCTATGGATACAAGCTCTTGCAATCCAGTCTCTCTCTCTTCAGTGGGTTTATTGGCTTAAGCTCTTGCAAATCCATCACGCACATCTGGGTTATACGCTCAAGCTCTGGTATCAGGTCATCTCCGTAGGCCGCAGGGCTCTTGGCCCAAGCTCTTGCAATCCAGTACGTCCACGACGCCCGGAGGGGCTAGTGGTTTCAGCTCCGGTACTCAGTCATCTCCGTTACGCCAGTGGGGGCTATTCGCTGAGGCTTTGGCAGCCTATTTGCTCAGTTTCACGCCCGTGGGGGCTAACAGTACAATACAGCAGGTGGGAGGCAGGTTTCTCCTTGATGGACATTCTCTTCAGTATTACTGACTGTGGGTGTTGAGTATTCTCCACCTTTTACACCTTGGGCGTGCCAAACTACACAACTGAGACAGACTGATTATTCCATTAACCTATTGTGTATCAGTACTCAGTGCCTGTTCTTTTCTTTATATTGTATATTGTGCATACTACTGCTATACCGCTATTTCACAGTGTCTCCCCTAGGGGGCGATATTACCTGTCATTATTTTGTTCTTAAATAAATTGCATTTTATTTTTATCCACTGGTCAGAGTGTCTTGAAAACCGTGACACACACCATGTATTGGGGTCTGGGCTGGTGTTGAGGTGGAGGATGAGGGGGTGTTTGCTGACTGCTGGAGAATGAGGGGCTGTGTTTATATGTGGTTATGTTCCCTCATCTCCGTGACTGTCTGGTCCAAGAGGTCAGCCGCCACACCCCTGAATTCTCGCAGTTCCTGGGTCAGAGTGGATACCTGCCCTCTAGCAGATGATGATGCCACTTGTTGTCCCACATCATCAGCCACTGCCACTGTAGAAATTCCCTATCCAGTGGTAGCACACCAGGAACTAGTTCAGGCAGCAATGATGCAGGCGGCAATGGTGCAGGTGGCAATGGTACAGGTGTCGAAGGTGCAGGCGCAAATGGAGCAGCCCATTGGGCATGTGTATTATATGGTGGTGGTGGTGGAGATGGTGGTGGTGTGAGCCAGGTTGGGTCCATTGGCCCCATGTGAGTCCTGTATGTGGGGTAAAGGGGCATCTGCATTGGCAGCCATGGGCAGCCATAGGTCATACCCCACCTTGATGATGTTGCAGGCAGCAGCCAACTGGATGAACCACTTGCCTCAAGTATAGGTGGGACCAGTTCCTGGAGGTGTGACTGGAGCAATTCCACCTGCTGGGGCTGGGGCTGGTCCACCTGCTGGGGCTGGATCCCCTGCTGAGACTGTTGGACAGGGGCAGGTCCCTCTTCAGGGTCTTGGTCCTCTTCTGGCAGCTCCTGTGCTGGTCCCTGGCTTTATGACACATACACTGCAATTGGAGGATGAAAAAATGGAATTAGTTTCAGGTGCAATTACAACGGTCTGCTATGACATACATCATATACATCTGGACCCTAGCCTGGACATATGGAAAGACTGTTTTAGCCTATATCCAGCTTAACCCATTGAGTGCCAAAGGGGCACACAAATCATTGCAAAGCAATGTGTTGCATACCCCCCTCTGGCACTAAAAGGGTTACTATCCTTACAACTCTAGCTACTCATTTGAGGGTTTCATCATGCTGGGTGAAAAGTGTACTCCCACTGCTGCTCATGTGATTGGACACTGACTGATTCTCCTGGAGGTGCATTTTGTGGGCGCATCTCTGCCTTCACTCAGCATTGGGAAATTTCCCTCCATTTGCAAAATAATTGGTTACTGTTTTTACTTTTGCACAACTGTTAGTTGCACTAGTTCAGTCATTGTAACCTGTCACACATTGCACATGTGTCAGTCACTACATGATGGGTCTGATTGTCACAACAGTGAATATGTCACGGTTTTTGATGAACACTCAGACCAGCTCGGTAATGTTAAAATGACTTTATTAGGAAAAAGTGCAAACACTTAATTATGCCCTTAGACCCACAATCACAGAACATATATATGTACAGATATATACAGCAATATCAAGCCAGTCTTCGTGATATATGAAGAAATGGAGACTATACTGGCAAACAGGAGTTCAGGCGTGAACCTGGATGACTGAAGGCAACGCGGCCCAGGAGCTGACAGCCGGACTTGGGTGATAAGTACTCCAGGAGTAGTTGGCTGGCACAGACCCAGATGCCTGGGAGACACAGAACCCAAGCTGAGAGAGGCAACACTGGCCCTGGCACTGGGACCACAATGAGACCGAGGCAACCGCTTAGTAGGCAGCACTGACCCTAGGCCTAGGGTCACAGGGAGACCAAGGCAACTGCTTAAGTAGACAAACCCTAGAACGCTAGGGGTGGATTGTAATATACATAAGAAAGGCAACCAGTGTCCCCTCACACTGAGGTATGATGTAACGCAATCACTGGCTCTTGAGCCCAAGGCTACTACAGTGGGGGATGAAGCACTGACCCTGCCTGGGTGATCCAGGCACAGAAAGGGTCAATAGGTAATGCCCAGACAGATACTGCAACTACCAAAGGGAGTGAGCCCAGCTTTGCTAGGGAGGTGGACACAGAGAGTGATCAGAGTAACACAGTCAGTGCAATGCAACACTGTACCGGTACTTCACATGTGCACACCACCTGAGGCGGTTAAGGAAGCAGCTAAAGCATGAATGCTCAGCCTTCAGTCAACAAGAATAATAGCACACAGCGGCACACACCGACTTGCGTAACGGAAAGGTCACA
Source organism: Rhinophrynus dorsalis (assembly GCA_037306005.1). NCBI lineage: Eukaryota > Metazoa > Chordata > Amphibia > Anura > Rhinophrynidae > Rhinophrynus > Rhinophrynus dorsalis. The sequence continues at coordinate 550,985,862 of CM074721.1, read as the reverse complement.
ACGGGTATCACTTACCCAAATGCAGGCAACCAAGCGGTATATTTAGGCACAGATTATAACAGCACGGTAATCAGCCTGATACGGTCAGTAATGAAAAGTACTCAGACAGATCCGGTCAACACCAGAGAAGGTTCTCAGCCAGTTACAGTCAGCAACGGAGCGGGTTCTCAAACAGGTACAATCAGCAACGGAGCAGGTTCTCAGACAGGTACAATCAGCAATGGAGTGGGTTCTCAGCCAGATATGGTCAGCAATGGAGCAAGTTCTCAGCCGGATACAGTCAGCAACGGAGCGGGTTCTCAGCCAGATATGATCAGCAATGGAGCAGCAGCAACACAGGAAACGCAGGAACGTCGTCAGGCAGGCCAGGTCGTACACGAACATAGAGACTCAGAACAAACGTCAGGTACTAGTACACCACAAAAGGACACCATAGTGTAGACATGACACAGTATAAAAAGGCTATCACAGGGCGGTGACAAAGATACCTGGCCAATCAGAGCAAGGCAATGCAATTGGGAAGTCAGAATGTCGCCGCCTGCAGCCAAGAGCATGGGCACCGTGACAGAATAGCATGTATGACCAATTTGGAACTGAAGGGGTTAAGAACATGCTACATGTCAGAGGGGAACCCAACACATGACAGGGTTGAATATCTCTCTGACATTCAAATGGATGAACTGAACTGGGATGTGTGGTCTGTCACTGTTAGGGACTTGGGTCAAAATATGAATAACTATGTGCTAAGATCCCAGTTTTCACAACACTGAACCAGGGAACAATACAACAGATATGTGGAACTACTGGTAGGACAACATCTCTAACAGGGTATTGGTAAGGGGGACAGGTGGAAGAGAGATGGTTACTTACCAGGATCCTGTAGGGTACGGTCCTCCCCTTGTGTCACATCCTCCCATCAATTGAAGATGATCGATATCCACCACCTGTTCCCCTTCTGTAGGCTGCAAACATCCTCAACTTCTTTTTAACTCTCTGCTTGCTGTCTGTCCATCTTTCTTTTGAGGCCATCCACCGCCCTCCTTCAGACTTCAATGCCACTGACCAGGTCAGTCACCTCCTGCCATGCCTCCCTCTTACAGGCAGAGATGTCCCTGACCTTATCTGATGAATACAGGACCCTTTTCCTGTCTAGGATCCCGTGGACCAGAGCCAGGTTCTCCTCATAGGTATACTTCACCTCTCTGACTCTGTCCTCATCACCTGCAGGCTCAACATGTTGGGACGTGGACGGCCTTTCCTCATCTGACTCTGGCTGTGCGTCCCCAAACTGCATCCAACTGGCATATCTCTCCCTGCCCTGCGTGTGCCTGTTGCTTGGCGGGTCCCTCTCCTCCCACCTGCTCTCAGTCTCCTTCCCAGCCCACGGATCCCTGCACACTTGCCTCAACTTCCTTGCCTCTACCTCCAGCCTCCATTCCTCTCCATGCCATCTCTCCTCTCTCTCATACCATCTCATACACAGGCACTCACACAGGCACTTACTCACACATTCAATCAGAATCACCCTCTAGCACTCACTCAGTGACATTGTAAAAATAAAAAGAGAAATGTATCTAGTGTTAATAAATAAAAATTGTGTGTTTGTGATTGTGTGTGGACGCAATGTATGCAATATGTATTAAAGTGCAATATGTGTTTAATAATAGTGCAAATCTCTCCTAAATATTCCGCCTCTACCTCTCTCACCACTGTAATGTGTCTCTCCTTCTCTTTATATCCTCCACTCCTGGGGCTATCTGCAATAGCTTATAGAATGAGATACAGAGGCAATGTTTGGCGTTTTTTGGGGGCTTTTTATACTTTTTGGGCCTCATATTGATACTTTTGTGGCTTGTGATTGGCTGGGTCTTGGATTTGCCTTTGCTAACACTTAAATTGACCTTTCTTTCATCAAACGTACGGCTATTTCTTTAGACATCGATGCTTAGTGCGCACTTTGATGTGGAAGTTTAATGCTTAGCTGAATAAAAGCAGTCAGCACCATTTTTGTTAGTACTGTGACATGTGCGGCGTACACCAGTTTTATTTAAACATGGTTCTAAAATAGAAAACCAGTAAAACACATTTACAAAATATACAGTGTTTGTTTTTACTGTAAACATGGTTTGGTGAGGCTAATAGTATCAAGCCCCTAATCCTTAACTTTATTTCCTAATAGACATCCATTTACTCAGAGCTGACCTGATCTCCTGATTCCTAAGACTATAGATGATTGGTTTTAGTACTGGTGTGGCTGCAGTGTACAACAGAGAGATGACCTTATTCAAATTGAATGACTGGCCTTTGGATGGAACAGTGTATTTAGCTGAAAGTATCCCATAATATGTGCTCACCACTGTGAGATGTGAACTGCAGGTGGAGGAGGCTTTCTGCCTCCCAGTGGTGGAGGAGATCTTGAATATGGTGAGGAAAATTCTGGCATATGTTGAAATGATAAACAAAAAAGGGCCAAGGACAGCAGGAAAAGAAATCACTATGACCTCTACTTCTATAATATATGTATCTGTACATGATGCTTCAAGAAGAGGAGCAAGGTCACAGTAGATGTTGTCAATAAAATTTCATCCACAAAACTCAAAGAGGAAGATAGGAATTATGTAAATCAGACTGACAAAAAAGCCTAGAGCTCAGGAAAACATAACTAGATAAAAACGAAGTTGTATACTCATAATGGAGACATAGTGCAATGAGTTACAGATGACCAAGTATCGATCATAAGACATCACAGTGAGTAGAAAACATTCAGAAGAAGTAAAGACAGCCAATGAGAGATATACTGCTACTATCTCTTAATAAAGTCCATAGCAGGTTGGGGACAATACTTGTAGACAACATGTCACATAAGGAAAGGTGACATAGGAAAAAGTACATGGGTGACTGGAGGTGATGTCTTGCCAGAAACAATGTAATTATCAGGGTGTGTCCACATAATGTCATGATGTACAGCATGAAGAGAAGAACAAATACCCATTTCTTCAGACTCTGAGGGCCTTGTAGTCCAAGTAATATAAATTCTGTGATTTTTGTCTGGTTGTTGTTGCTAATGATGGTCATGGTTCATTTTAAAATCCAAATTGTGAGAAATTAGACTTTTATGTGATAATGTTACAGGAAATTACTATGTAGAACATCTTATGAAGTCTTATTCTGGAACATATCGGTTGAACCATAGGCAATACAAATTGTTTCAAATTGCTCTTTATCTCCCTTAGATTTCAGAGTTCTCAAACATATTGTATGAAAATGCTTTGTGGACATCTCTAGCCCCATTTAAAGTGGACCTGTCGCCAATATTTAAATTTGCATATCTGAACCATAATTAAAAACAGTCTATGTATCATGCTATCTAAAAGACCAGCAGATGTGTAGATTATGAGATATTCTTTCCATTATATTCTATTTCTGTGTGGTGAGCTCTCTGAGTGTAATAACATATGCTAATGTTTGCTAATTAAGCCTGTCAGCACATTTTTACATGCTAATTACTTGCTAATTAAGCTTTGTACACACTGAAGACTTTGACTTTTCCAGAATTTAATTTGCTAATATTTCTTATACTATGTAACTCCTGGACTTTTGGCTAAAATAAAATATAGACTGTAATGAATTAAGTATTCAGATATACAGATATTCAAATGGCAATTAGGCTTGTAAAATAGTAAAGGAAATTTGAGTTGTAAAGACTAATTAAAATAAATTATGTAAACAAAACAAACAGAGAGGGAGATTATTGGACTTTTTCAAAAAATGAGAATGATAAGTTGATCAGGAAGGATAAGGAAAAGGATGATGTTCTTCTGGGCACAATCTCTTCATTAGTATAAACCAGTGAAAAGCAATGGTTGAAGAGCCTCAGTACAACTACAGCATTATCATTATTAATTATGTGGTTAACACAAGAAGAGTATAATGGATGACTGAACAAAATTAAGTTCTTCAGGAAGTTGGTACAGTATTAGCAAGACAACTTTTTTTTTTATGAATATTTTTTATTGAAATTACTAACAAAGGGTAAATTAGTTTCAGCAAAAACAGAAACTGAAATTAGACTATAGGTCAAATTTCACAAACAAAAACAGAAAACCTGTAATAAATAGTATCAGCAGTATACAGTAATCTAGAAGGTGTCTTTTATTAATACAGGTAATATAAAACCTATCAAAAGAGAATATATTTATTGCGTACCAACAAACTTAAAAGTCCAGATCCAATGAATCCCATTACAAAGAAAAAAGTGAGAAAAGAAGGAAAACAAAAAGCAAAGAAGAAATAAAAGAGAAGTAGAGAGAATAAAAGCGATGAGGAGACTTAAGAGGGGAGGGAAAGGAAAAAAGGGGAGGGAAGTAAGGAATAGGTGAAATAGGGGGAAACACGGAAGGAATAGACACAGACAAGGACAAGGGCGACCAGTGCGGCCATCAGCGGTCCAGCAAACTAATGAGTATCACAGTATACCTGCAACAGGGACCAAACGTCATCGAATATCAGAAGGCGAGAAGTAACCGAGTAATGCATCCGCTCCATACATAAGTTATGTGTTATCAAGTTCCTCAGTGCATCCAAAGTGGGGATATGAGCAGACTTCCAATCACACGCCAGGAGAGTCTTCGCAGCCAGTAATATCTGCCCTATCAGTACCTGTATATGAATCTGAAGAGAGTCTGGCAAGACATGTTAAAGAGCTATTGAGAGATCCATAGCCCATATAAATGAAGTCACCTCCTTAATCATATCAAAGACCATAGCCCAGAAAGATTGCAATTTAGGACAAGACCACCATATATGTGTCATTGTACCAACTCCTGAGCACCCCCTCCAACATCTATCCGATGCTCCCTGATATATTCTAGCTAAGCGAAAGGGGACCAGGTACCAACGATAGAGCACTTTCCTAGAAAGTTCAATGTGAGTAGTGCAATGTGAGAACCTAAATGGGTAGGTGACTGCAATAGACCACTGGGAATCAGAGAATTCTCTGCCTAACTCTTGCTCCCAGGCCACCATAAAAGGAAATTTCCGAGGTCTAGAGGTTGACAGCAGCGACTCATAGCAGAGTGACAGGGCTTTACGTATGGTCAAAGGTTGGAGACAAGCTTTGATTAGACCATGGAGCAATACTTGTGGTCTTGCCTGACTTGCCATATATGGGGAAAGGGCATGGCGCAATTGGAGGTATTTATAAAAGTCCGTGTTAGGAAGACCAAATTGGGAACGGAGATCCTCAAAGGTGCAGAAGGATCCGTCCTTAAATAACTTCCCTAAATTATCTATACCGGCCACACTCCTAGCTGCAAAGCTAATCAAAGGAATATCAAATTCCAAAGTTCGTAGGGAAGAGGCAACCGAATAACCCTCTAACTGCCTCAGCCGGGCAGTAAAAAACTTCCAGTTTGTCAAACAATAAACCGTAGTAGATAAAAGACCCACTCTGTCCTTCCTGCACTTCTGTGATGACCACAAAACATCTTTTACCTGGTAGGGTGTGAACCTGGAGTCCTCCAAGTCTACCCAAGCCACTTCCCCCGGAGCAGCATGAAACATCAAAGTTTGTGCCATTCTGGCCGCTCTATAATAATGAATTAGCGAAGGTATGCCTAGACCGCCTTTCATAGAGGGCGTAAAAAGCCATTTAGCTACAATCCTATGGGGTCCCCTCCCCTGAATGAAACACCGAAGGCCAGATTGTATTTCTAATAGTAACTGATGAGGGATCATCAACGGCATAGCTCTGAATTGGTATAGTATCCTGGGTAGGATGCTCATTTTCACAGCCGCAATACGTCCAAACCAGGACAACATTAATTTCGACCAACCTTGTAGGTCATTTTTAATGGCTGCCCAAAGAGAACCCAAATTTATTCAAGTCATATCTCCACAATGCTTTGTCAATTGGATTCCCAAATAAGATATCCTATCCAAGCTCCAATCTAAATCGTACTCTACTTTCAAAGAATCCACTGACAACCTGCTCAGGTTGAGAGGTAGTGCCTGAGTCTTAGCCTGATTCAATTTATGGTAAGATACTAAACTATACTCATTCAATATTCACATCAGATTCGGGAGGGAAGAGAACGGGTCAGTTAAAGTTATCATAATATCATCTGCGAATAGCCCCAGTTTTACATCCTCAGATCCAAACTGAAAGCCTCGGAGCACATCTGTCTTATCTGAGTAGCCAAAGGTTCCAATGCTAACACATATAGTAAGGGAGAAAGCGGCAACCCTGTCTACAGCCATTGGTAATGGCAAAAGGTTCAGAAAGAAATCCTGCATATTTCACCTGAGCAGCAGGAGCAGAATACAAGGAATAGATCGACTGAATATATTCTGATGGAAATTGTAACTTCTCCAATACAGCCCGTAAAACACTCCAATGTATGTGATCAAAAGCCTTCTCTGCATCGACTGCAATGAGAAGACCCTCTTTCCACCGATCTTTCCTCCAACTCAATGACATTCATCATTGTCAACCTTTTATAAGCCCTACCTGATCGTAATTTAACAGCGAGTGCAAAATGGACTGCAAACGGGATGTCAGTATCTTCGCATATATCTTAAGGTCAGTATTCAGTAAGGAAATAGGTCTAAAATTTTTAGGTATGATAAAGCTGCAACATGTGAGGTAATAAAGTCTCAGCAAACTTTTTATAATAGCCAATCGAAAATCCATCCAGTCCCGGTGATTTGTGAGCCAGAAGGGCTTTAATAGTACAACGTACTTCCTCAAGACCAAGAGGGTGTAATGGTTTGTTTGACTCCCAGACACAGTGGTTTAGGATAAAACACAGTTTTACTGAAAACACAGTAATATAATAATCCTCACAGGTCCTGTAGTGTTTTAACAGAATAATATAGACACAAGACAGGTTACATATACATATGTCTACACAGGTCCAGTATAACCACAGAGTCCATAACAGAATATACTGACACAGGTCAGGCGGAATACGAAGGATTCCCAGGGTATTGGTACTGATTGGGTTAATGGTCTTCAGTGAGTGTAAACAGTCCCATGTGAAGAGAGGTCTGTGATTGAGCTCACTCAAGATAGAGAGCTTATGGATAAGTAACGTCCAGTAATAGGTTAGCAGACAAATGTGAACTGCCAGAGTAGTATCAGAAACTGAGCAACATACAACACTGCCGTAGCAGTAACGGAGACCAGGCAACTAGTGTTTTGCCGTAGCAGTAAACGGAGATAGGCCACTTGCACACTGCCGTAGCAGTAACGGAGACTAGGCCACTTGCACTCTGCAAGAGCAGTAACGGAGACAAGGCCACTTGCACACTGCCGTAGCAGTAACGGAGACAAGGCCACTTGCACACTGCCGTAGCAGTAACGGAGACAAGGCCACTTGCACACTGCCTCAGCAGTAATGGAGATTAGGCCACTTGCACTCTGCAGGAGCAGTAACGGAGACTAGGCCACTTGCACACTGCCGTAGCAGTAACGGAGACTAGGCCACTTGCACACTGCCGTAGCAGTAACGGAGACAAGGCCACTTGCACACTGCCGTAGCAGTAACGGAGACAAGGCCACTTGCACACTGCCACAGCAGTAATGGAGATTAGGCCACTTGCACTCTGCAGGAGCAGTAACGGAGACTAGGCCACTTGCACACTGCCGTAGCAGTAACGGAGACCAGGCAACTAGTGTTTTGCCGTAGCAGTAAACGGAGATAGGCCACTTGCACACTGCCGTAGCAGTAACGGAGACTAGGCCACTTGCACTCTGCAAGAGCAGTAACGGAGACAAGGCCACTTGCACACTGCCGTAGCAGTAACGGAGACAAGGCCACTTGCACACTGCCGTAGCAGTAACGGAGACAAGGCCACTTGCACACTGCCACAGCAGTAATGGAGATTAGGCCACTTGCACTCTGCAGGAGCAGTAACGGAGACTAGGCCACTTGCACACTGCCGTAGCAGTAACGGAGACTAGGCCACTTGCACACTGCCGTAGCAGTAACGGAGACAAGGCCACTTGCACACTGCCGTAGCAGTAACGGAGACAAGGCCACTTGCACACTGCCACAGCAGTAATGGAGATTAGGCCACTTGCACTCTGCAGGAGCAGTAACGGAGACTAGGCCACTTGCACACTGCCGTAGCAGTAACGGAGACTAGGCCACTTGCACTCTGCAGGAGCAGTAACGTAGACAATTCCACTTGCACACTGCTGTAGCAGTACCGGAGACTAGGCCACTTGCACTCTGCAGGAGCAGTAACGGAGGCACACAACTGAGCACTGCCATCACAGGAACGGACTGGGCAACTGAGCAACTCACCCTGAGGTCGCAAACAACCGGGAGCGTCACGAATGCCTAACCGATAGGAATATCACCAAGGCAGGAACGTCAACCAAGCCAGGTCAAATCTCGGAGCAGGAACATCAGCCAAGCCAAGTCGGTACATGGAGCAGGAGTGTTAGCCAAGCCGGGTCGGTACACAGGCAGGAGATGAGATGCAGAGTAGTCAGGCAGGCCGGTTCGGTACACTGGGAATACTGAGAGCAGCAACAAGTACTGGTACAGGAACACCACGAAAGGGCATCGGAGGGGTGCCAGAACCCAGTATATAAAGGCCATATTGGGCGGGACAAGCACAGAATAGCCAATAGGAGTAAAGCACAGTGTAGACGGACAGAATGTCACAAGGGGAGCACGGGCACCGTAATAGTACCCCCTCTCAAAGACACCCTCTCCTGGAAGAGGGACCTGGCTTCTGAGGATATTTAGAATGAAAATTGCACAGCAATCTAGGAGCATGAAGGTCATTCTGATCAAACCAGGAACGTTCCTCAGGGCCATAGCCCTTCCAATGGACCAAATATTGCAATTTTCCTCTAAATCTGTGTGACTGAATTAAAATGGCATAATCAATGTATTCGTCCAAATCACTAGGCACTTCTCTAGCTGCCGTTTCATCCTTAATACGGTCAGCAAGTCCTTGAGCAAAAGCTGCCACCAGCGCCTCGTTGTTCCAACCTACCTCTGCTGCCAATGTACTGAATTCTATGGCATAATCGCCCACAGTACGATTGACCTGTTGTATCTCCATCAGTCGTTTGGCAGCAGAGGCAGCTCTACCAGGAACTTCAAATACTCTCTGAAAAGTCCGTACAAACTCCCTCAAGTTCCTGGTGCAAGGTTTAGCAATCTCCCATAGGGGATTGGCCCACGCCAGGTCTTTGCCCGTCAATAGTGATATCATGAACCCCACATTACTGCAGTCATTCAGAAAGGTGTGAGGGGTTAGTTCCAGAAATATCTCCAACTGATTAATAAACCCTCTGCACAGGGTGGGTTCACCATCATATGTGAGTGGTAGCGGAGCAGAAGCGGTTAACCCTTTAACTGAGGCAACAGCTGTCAAGGACTGACTCTCCGGTGTCGAAACTGGGGGGGACCAACGGATTCTGAACTGATTTATCAAGATGCACCGTGTGCTCAAGAATAGTAGGAACAGTGCCAACTGGTCCAAACACTGCTCATGTACATCCATCCTAAAATGGATGTTCTTTGCATTTCCCTCACCTTTACTGTCTGAGGTCATGGCCCTTTCGTACTGTGACGGTTTGTTTGACACTCAGACACAGTGGTTTAGGGTAAAACACAGTTTTACTGAAAACACAGTAATATAATAACCCTCACAGGTCCTGTAATATTTTAACAGAATAATACAGACACAAGACAGGTTACATATACATATGCCTACACAGGTCCAGTATAACCATAGAGTCCATAACAGAATATGCTGACACAGGTCAGGCAGAATATGAAGGATTCCCAGGGTATCGGTACTGCATGGGTTAATGGTCTTCAGCAAGTGTAAACAGTCCCATGTGAAGAGAGGTCTGTGATTGAGCACACTCAAGATAGAGAGCTTAAGGATAAGTAACGCCCAGTAATAGGTTAGCAGACAAACGTGAACTGCCAGAGTAGTATCAGAAATTGAGCAACATACAACACTGCCGTAGCAGTAACGGAGACCAGGCAACTAGTGTTTTGCCGTAGCAGTAAACGGAGATAGGCCACTTGCACACTGCCGTAGCAGTAACGGAGACAAGGCCACTTGCACTCTGCAGGAGCAGTAACGGAGATTAGGCCACTTGCACTCTGCAGGAGCAGTAACTGAGACAAGGCCACTTGCACACTGCCATAGCTGTAATGGAGACTAGACCACTTGCACACTGCCGTAGCAGTACCGGAGACTAGGCCACTTGCACTCTGCAGGAGCAGTAACGGAGACAAGGCCACTTGCACTCTGCAGGAGCAGTAACGGAGGCACACAACTGTGAACTCCGTGACAGGAATGGACTGGTCAACTGAGCAACTCGCCCTGAGGTCACAACCAACCGGGAGCATCACGAATGCCTAACCATCGCCAAGGCAACACAGTGGCAGCCAGAGCAGGAACATCAACCAAGCCGGGTCGAATCACGGAGCAGGAACATCAGCCAAGCTGGGTCGGTACACGGAGCAGGAACGTCAGCCAAGCCGGGTCGGTACACGGAGCAGGAACATCAGCCAAGCCGGGTCGGTACACGGAGCAGGAACGTCAGCCAAGCTGGGTCGGTACACAGTAGCAGGAGAAGAAGAATGGTCAGGCAGTCCGGGTTGGGTCACAGGCAGGAGACGAGATGCAGAGTAGTCAGGCAGGCCGGATCGGTACACTGGGAATACTGAGAGCAGGAATAAGCACTGGTACAGGAACACCACAAAAGGGCACAGGAGGGGTGCCAGAACCCAGTATATAAAGGCCATACTGGGCGGGGCAAGCACAGAATAGACAATAAGAGTAAAGCACAGTGTAGATGGACAGAATGTCGCAAGGGGAGCATGGGCACCGTGATAGAGGGGCCCTGAGTTGATCTCTCTGAGATTGAGATAAACCAGGTAATCTTACCTTATTGAGATAAACCAGGTAATCTTACCTTATCGAGGAACAACTGAATGTCTGTGATTGTCGGCTGCGAGGTTTCTGCATCAGAGGCCAAATTGAGAGGCTTGCATAATACTTTGCAAATGCACTAGGTATTTTGGCTGGATTCAGTACCTTCTCCCCAGAAGGAGAGAAGACATAATGGATAATCGTTTTGGCTTCCTTTTTCCTCAATCTCCTGGCGAGTAAAGCACTAGCCTTATTGCCATAAGCATTAGTTGAGTCTGGTATAGTTGAATTGATGAAATATCCCTTTTGAGCACTTGTATCCGTTCAAGCTATCTCTTATCAGGACAGGACTTAACCTGGGTTTCCAAGACTGACAATTCTCTTAACAAGCTAGCTAGTCTAGCGTCCCGCGCCTTCCTATCAGCTGATGCTACTGTTATCAAATGTCCTCTAATTACCGCTTTATGTGCCTCCCACAGTATTTCTGGAGAGACATCAGAAGACTGATTTAGTTCAAAATATTCCTGAATTGAAAGAGTGACTTCCGGCCTAGCCAACAGATGCTCATTCAGCCTCCAAGTTCCTGAACTAGTGAACTGAAATTGTTCGGACAGTTCTAACAATAAGGGGACGTGATCCGACCACTGGATCACTCCAATGTCGCATCATCGTGCCCACTGCAGCACCGTCTTGTCTACCCAAAAATAATCTAAACAGGAGAAGGTATCATGAACATGTGAGTGAAATGTATAATCTCGCTCCGTCACATGTAGAACCCTCCATGCATCTAATAATTTTTCCTCCCGCATTGCCGTCTGTAACATATTGCTTTGGGAAAGCATCACTTTCAAATAATGTCCCCTAAGGGTAGCAGTAGTGTCCATGTGTGGATCAGAAAGTACATTAAAGTCTCTGCAAACAATCCTGGATCCCTGAGCATTCAGTAAAGCGTCAGAGACGGTAGATCATAAAAATTGCGTAGAGTTAGAATTAGGCGCGTAAACATTTACTAAAGTATAAAGCACGTTATTAATCGTAAGATTGAGAACAAGAAATCTCCCCTCACTATCTTTTTTCACCTGATGCACTGTCGTTGCTAATGAGTTATGTAACCATACTGACACACCTGCACGCTTAGAGTGGGCTGTGGACTGGTATGCAACAGGGAATGATCGAGTAAAAGCTGTGGGGACCTTCCTGGCTGCAAAGTGTGTCTCCTGCACACAAAGGATTTGCACCCCACTCTTGGATGCCTCCTGAAACAATATACAGCGCTTATGAGGGGTATTAAGCCCCTTTGCATTTATAGACAGTATTTTAATACTCATCTCTGGATTGGTGGATACCATATAGACAATGCTCCTGCACTCAGAGATCCAAAAAGATCATAGTCGGCCTGCGCAGCAAGGTGACACTCTAACTGAAGTGTATTAATAGTGCCTAAGAAAGCCCATTCAAGGTGGCACCCACTCTCAACCGTAAAGTCCGCCACTGCCGACACACCACCCTTCTCGAAGACTACATACAAACAAGGGGGAGGGAAGGGTAGACAAGATAAGGTAAGTTGGGGAAGGAAAGAGCAGTGGCTACAGACAGCCTTGAGGATAAGGATAGAGAGAGAAAAAAGGAAGTGAACAGAGGAAGAAGACAAAGAAACAGCATACGCATATTAGTGCACCAAGTCCCAAACACCATACTAAGAGATGTAGCATGTGCACACAGCTCATACCCAGATGAGATGGGGGAAAGAAAGCATCGGCAAAAAACTATGCCAACGCTGGCAATAAATCAAAACCCATCATTAACTTATAAACCGCCAAAAGCGATAAAACATGGATCTAAGATCCCTAATAGAGTACTCAAATCCCAGAGGACCGTGCTTATAGCACCTGGAGGGCGAGGCTCAAAATAAATGTATTCAAAATTCAGGAAAATAACTTATCTCTGGATAAGAGCCGAATGCACAGTGCTACTACCGTATACAGATTTTAAGAACAAAATTATAAATTGCGTAACATAATATACAATATTAACAAAGCTATATTCACATATTCACCCCCCCGGGTATGCCCTGAGAACCACCCATGTCTCCACAATTATATCCCAGTGAGCCCCCGGGGCCGCCCCAAATACCCAGTAAACTCCTAGGTCTCTGTCTAACTAATTAATTAAAGAAAAAGGGGAGATGTTTAGTGAGATATGCACTACCTGGCTACTAATGGCCCAAGAGTGGAATCCTACTGGTAAGCCACAGCTTTGTATCTGTAATCCCTATCCACCAAAGTGAACCAAGATGACAGATCCACCAACCAGCCAAACCCCAGTACCCAGATAAAGTACTCTCGTTTAAGCAGAGGTCCTCTCTGATTAGCAGTAAGAATTACATCTGACCTATAGCATGAACAAAAATTAAAGAATTGAGAGGTCTGAGTATAACATTTATCAAAATCTAACACAATTTAACACTACAGACCATGAAAGCAAATTAAATCTGCCTTAAAGTCAGCCCCTGCGGCTCCTCGATAACTTCACCCCAAGCACTTTCAAGGTAGTGGGACTATAGTGAGAATACGGAGTTAGCATACTCCGGACGATACCTCATCCACTCGGGGGAATAGGTAAGGTGGAGGCAGGTTGAGAACCAATGCGCCCGCCGGAGGTGGAAGGTGTTCCGCTCACAGTCCAGTCTCTCATAGGACGATGCTCAGATTGTCGTGGAGGGTCAGACTGTGCCACAACCATAATATTCCAAGATGCTAAGATCCTTCAGCCTTCCTCCAACGAGGTAATGGTCCCCATAGATCCTTCACGCGTCACCAAAAATTTCACTGGAAAGCCACACTGATAGCGAATCTCCGCTTGACGCAAAGCCACCGTCAAGGGGCGCAACTGCTTCCGCACTTGAAGAGTGGTGGATGAAAGGTCCGCAAATAAGCGTATCTGCGAGAATTGAGAGGGCAATGTATCCTGCTGCCTCCCAATACGCATGACTTCCTCCTTTACATGAAAATAATGTAGTCATAGTATAACATCCCATGACATTGCCTCAGGTAGATTCCTGGGACGTGGAAGGCAGTGTATATGGTCAATAACCAAATCATTATCCGAAAGATCTGGCATGAGGCTAGTGAAAAAGTCCTGGGCCCAGGATTTCAAATTTTCAGGAGTCACAGACTCTGGGACTCTGTGTATTCGGATATTGTTGCGTCTAGAGCGATCTTCCAAGTCACACACTTTATCTCTCAGGAGCTTCACCTCTTTCGCCAAAGTAGCATAGTTGTCCGCCAGGCCATTATGTGATTCAATAACATCGTCCACACTAGTCTCCAATCTAGCCGTGCGTTCTCCAATGTCGCTTATATCCTTCTGCAGATCGTTCGCAATATTTTTCATATCTCCTTTAATCTGCGTACAAAGGGTGTTGAGAAGTGCCTTAATGTCTCCCATCGAGGAACTGCCTCCCCTGGAAGACGTAAAGGCTGTATCATCCATCTCCGATCCCACCTCATCCTCCAATGCAGGCCGGATGCCATTTTGAGCATGTTTCTCCAAGAGCTTTTGCGACTTCTTTCTCTCCTTTGGAGTCAAATATCGGTGCATCTGTTCCTGATGCCGTTTATTTCTCGGAGTCGCCATCTCTCCATGTACATAGGAGATCAAAAAGAATGGTGCTTTATGGTGATTTATGCTTAGTAATCCCCAGCGTGAGTGGGAGCTTGTTTAAAATGCTGCCATCTTTCTCGCCTGCATGGACACGCCCCCAAGACAACTTTTTTAATCTTTAGACTCTATCTACACAGACTGAGTGCTCCAAGATCAGTCTAACACCAGTTTAGTACCTTTATGTAAAAAGGGAACTAAAAAAAAAGAATCTGGGAATATGAGCTTGATCTAAGAATTTGAGAAATTGCTTGAAGGATAATAATTGATAACATTCAGAATTACACAGTGAAAAATACAGTTATTTGCAGGAAACTATTTAGTTAAATGAGGAAAGATCTTGTAATTTGTCAAGCAAATCTATGAAGCGTCTGTGAAGAGGTAAGTAGCTACCTATCAATAGATTTAGAATATATATTTATCTACAAAGGCATTTGATACAGTTCATACAGGTGACTGGCCTATAAAATAAGAAGATTGGGTTTAGAGGATAACCTTTGTATCTGGATAGAAATGTGATTGAAGGATTAGGAATAATATAATAATATATTCAACTGCAACATATCCAGTGCAGTTAATGTTGAGAGTGGATTACCTCAGATTTCATTACTTGGTTCACTGCTTTTTAACATGCTTATAAACGACCTTTAAATAAGCATAAAAACAAAATTTCAATATTTACTAAATTATATGGGGTAATAAATTCAGAGCAGGATGTTTGTTCTCTACAGAAAGCTTTGCATAAAATTGCTGACAGTAAAAACAAATGGATTATGAGATTTAATGTAATACTTTCTACAGTTATGCATTTGGGACAAACAAATAGGATTCTAGGGAGCATTTTAGGAGACTCACTGCTAGAGAAAAGTCTTGGAATACTTGTATAGTGAAAATTTGTTAACAGTGATTAATGTCAAACATCATTAGCAAAAACAAACAAAATTCTTTCCTGCATAAAAAGAGGTATTGAAACAAGAGAAGATAACATAATTTTGTCACTTACGAAGTTGTCAGTAAGTCGTCACCACAAATATGTTGTATAGTTTTTGGCACCAGTTCTGAAAACGGATATTTCAGAACTGGAGGGAGTACAAATAAGAAAAAGAAAATGGATTATGGAAATGGAAGAATTGAAGTATGAAAGAGAAAAGGTGTTGAGGATGGGGTCTTGTTACGTTGTTTAAGTATATGCGAGGTCAATACAAGGCTCTCTCTAGTAAGCTTTTTATTACAAGGCCTGAATAAATAACAAGGGCAACCCCTAAAAATTAGAGGAATGGATGGTTTCAACTTCAGCAGAGGAAGTGGTTCTGTAGTGAGGTTTGTTAAACTGGGAAATTCTTGGCCCAGGGATGGGGTGATGACAGATACAATAAAATCCCACCACAATAATTAGGCTTATAGTGATTAGCTTCTTAACACTGATATTATCGGGTGCAAGTACCAAGATGTGTAGCAATCCTTCTTTTGTGAGACTGACGGCCAGGCTTCTTGCTTTAGAGCCGTCTGCAAGACTGCATTGTTGGTCCCTTAAGGTACCAGGCAATGCCTTCTAGAGGAGACCAGGACGGACAGCTCAGGAACGCAGATATCTCTAAGCTAAGATGTCTGCGTGCAAGCCTGGCCTCTGGTCTCAGAAGAAGGATTAATTCTGAACGTGGTACTTGTTTCTGATAATAACGCTGTTAAGAAGCTAATCGCCATATGCCTAATTATTGTGGGGGGGGCTTTATATAGGGTGATAGTTCTGCTTTAAGGGATGATTAGAAAGATTTATAGCAGAAGGGAACACTCATTGTTATACTAAGTATTAGTAGGTTAAACAAGAAGTTCTGGTAAATAGATTAATACCAATATTATGTGATTATCTTTTTCTGGTTTATAGTGCGTCAAAGCTGGACTTGATGGACTTGTGTCATATTTCAACCCAATTTACTATATAACTATTTTCTTAAACATATCAAGAGGTACAAAATATGCTCAATAATCTTTTTGATCATATGTTATTTTTGGAGCTCATTTATTAAGATGCATTTTTAAATACTTTCAGAAAATTCTATAGAAATGTGTGGTTTTAAACATTAGCACAAGCTTATATTTATTGAACAACAAATAATACAATAATATGAACTGTTTTATTGCACTTCTGTTTCTTATTCCATTGATGGAAAACATCACAACAACTTTATTTTAACTTTTAGGTTCAGTCAACTTTGCGAAGTCCTCCTGTTAAATTCTACAAACTGTATAGTAACCAGCACAGTAATCTCACAGTAACCTGCACAGTAATCTCACAGTGATCTCACAGTAATCTCACAGTAACCTGCACAGTAATCTCACAGTGATCTCACAGTAATCTCACAGTAACCTCCACAGTAATCTCACAGTGATCTCACAGTAACCTGCACAGTAATTTCAACTAAAATTCTCTCTCAAATTACCAAATTATCTAATCAACTGCACCTGCTTTATCTATGGGCTCTATAAAATGTCATAAGAACAAAGACATTCAGATGTATTTTTTATTTCAAG
The DNA here is from genome assembly GCA_037306005.1 of Rhinophrynus dorsalis. Lineage (NCBI taxonomy): Eukaryota > Metazoa > Chordata > Amphibia > Anura > Rhinophrynidae > Rhinophrynus > Rhinophrynus dorsalis. The sequence goes on along the minus strand of CM074721.1, from coordinate 550,968,756 downwards.
GTTTTATTAAATGCCTGACTTTGTACATGATGCTTTCATCCTTTATTAAATGTGATTGAACCATAACCTCGAAAGATGAGGCTTTTAATTTGTTTAACTTATCTACGTAGGTTTATTTTAAACAGCAGTCATACAGATACACTACATTTAAATGGATAGTAATGTTTCAAAATAAAAGCAATGCCAATTAATCTACATGGTATTTGGGCCATGGAGAGTGCTATTTCAATAGTGTCAGAGTTGTTATTGAAGAGTTATTGAATGATTAAGTATCCCCCTCCCGCCCCTTTTACTGATGTACCACTGCTCACCTCAGAGCAGCAAGACTGTCCGGATGGATTGCAGAAAGGGGCACTCTTCATGGAGCATAAGGAAAAACCTGTCATGGGGGCAAGAGACCAGTTTCCAGACGGGAGGTGACTTACACTAGGTAAAAGAGACGGGAGGGGGATAATTTATCATTCAAGTACTCTTGAATTACAACTCTGACAGTATTGAAATAACACTCCCCATGGCCCAAATAGTATGAAGATTAATTGGAGCTGCCTTTATTGTGAAACATTACTATCCCTTTAAACTGAGTTGTATTCTGCTGCTAGATGGATTCAGTTTACAGTCTGATAAAACAACAGACTCATATGAAGCATTCAGGACTATTGAATATCATTGTTTTGTTGTGTGATGTAGAGACAGACTAAAATAAATCATTATATACAGGCAACTAGAGATGAAATGTAAATCTGATATCCATATACCTGACTGCTATTTGAAAGACATCTACCATGTTAACACCTTCTGTTAAAAAAATTGTGACATATCCCTAAATTATATTGTCCTTTACTTAATTATGTTTCATCAATTTAAGAGTGAAATTATCTGATATACTTAATAACCATTTAACACCTGCTAATATTATTTGATGACATGATTCAATTAATAGATAATATCTGATAATAACCCATTATCAGGTGATAAGATAAGATTATATTATTTGGTGATATCTATTCTGAAACATATAATTTGCCTTCTTTACATGTAATGTTGCTCAATGAAATGTTACACTGAAATAAATGTATTTACAACATAATAATCAGGAGCAGATCCAACACAGAAAGAGTTAGATTCCACTGCAGATGTTATCACGGATTCGTTTCACAGCATCATACTAAATCATATGCAGGGGTGGGTGAAGAGTGAGATAAATTATCCTGCATGACTTTTCACGAAAAAATTACGTTTCTCTTTTTTTTGCCAGTTTTCTCCTTTTCTCCAATTCAAAATGTTCCTTCTTTTCACCTATTCCAACACATTTTTTTGCCTATTCAACATATTTTTTCTTATCCCAATACATTTTTCTCCAATTCTAACACATTGTTCTCCTATGTTTAATATGGTGCAAAATTTCTCAGCACAATATTACTTCTTCTGAGGATGTAGTGGAGAAATTAGTATCTGAATCAAAGTTGTGAGTCCTACAGCAACATATACCTTGAAAAATATGTTAGCATGTAGAATGCATTTGTCCTTTGTCCACAACACTTACTTCCTGCTTAAGTGACACTGACACATCTTCATGATGATGTCAAGTGATTGAAAAAAAAAAAAATAAAGTACTACCTACAATGTGGCAGATGTGTATGGTAGTGGTGGTGGGGGACTGGAGTGGTGTGATTGGTGGGACCTTGATAAAATGCATCCATCCCAAGAGGAATCATCATCATTTATTGCACATACTGCAGCAACCAGTGCTGCAGCCAGTTTTTGTACTAACACTTTACTTCCACGCCCCTGCACTTCCTGCACCTTTCCCTCTCCCACTTGTGCATTTGCTGGACATTACTCAACTACCGTGTGTTTTTACTCTGTACAGTACAAAACTGATGGAGTGTGATGTGTTGCCTTGGCCCTCAACAAAATTCTCAATGTTGTCTGTCTGTCAAGACTACCTCAGTCACAGAGCTCCCAGGCAGCTGCCTAATATATTTTTTTGTATAATTATTATTTATTTTTTTAAGTTCTCCAACCTATCTCATCACAGTTAGTCCAAAAAAAAAATATATAAAACTAAAAACAAAATCAACAACTTCTTTGCCCAGACTTCCCCAGCACAGAGACAATAAAAGTAAAATCAGAAAGCAATTTGGACCCCAGCTGTTTGTGTCTTGCCAGTCAGTCACACCAAATTTTGGGGTATTTTGGGTCAACCGCCTTCTTCCCTTCTTCTCACCCATTGTGCCCCCATACTCCCCTACTACAGAGAACAAATGTCCTACCTAAATGATTCCGTAAACTAAACTTCAGTTCCCCTTTATTTTCCTATCTTATCTAGCTCAAAAACATGCTGCTCTCTCCTCTCACAAACACAGAACGGTATGATGTGAGAGTCTGACACCCTTGTATATGACTGTAGAAAATAGAGAAAACGTTCCTGTGGTGGAGAAAATGTTTCTTCCAATGGATATCAAAGCAATGAGCTAGGCGAGAAAAGTGGGAAAACTATATTTTTTGTGGGGAATTTTTCACCAAGCGGAAAGTGACATTTTTTGCTTATTTCAGTTTGAGGTGAACATTTTTGCCCATCCCTAATTATATGTAGAAATTTGCAGATAAAACCAGTGATAAAATTGTCACCAGCAATTCAGGTCAGACAGAAATTATCCTTCAGCAATTTAGTACAAACTGAGGATGATGCACTAAGAACGGAGTGTGTCTGGGTCAAATCAACTGCACCTTAGGAGGAAAATAAAAATGACAATTGATTTAAATGTGGGTTCAAACTACTTGAATGTTAGAGAGTTAGGTCAAATCAGCTGCACCACAGGAAGAATTAAACATTATAATTTAAATGGGGCTTCAAACTACTTGATTGTTGGAGAGTTCAGAAATGCAATGAGAAACATTCCATTGGAAAACACTCTAGTGTTCTAGGGGTGAAAATTAGTGTTGAGCGAGCATGCTCGGCCGATGCTCGGATCGGCTCGAGCATCGCTCTGCTCGGCACATGGCGGTACTCGTACGAGTACCGCATGTGCTCGCCCGCCATGTTCGGGTCTCCTCCCCGCACGTTTTGCGGCTGCTGCGCAGCCAATAAACGTGCAGGGAGGCTCTGACATCGGTGTAATGCCAGCAGCCATGTTGGCTGCTGGCATTACACTGATTGGCTGGCCAGAACCCGTGGTCAGGTGCTGTATAGCACCTGACCATCGAGTTCGGCTCAGTCTGAGCCAGGGAGAGCTGAGGATAGGAAGGGAAAGGCAGTGTAGGGAGGAAAAAAAAATTGTGACAAAAAAGAACCAAAAGTCCTTTTTAGGACTACTGTGTGTGGGGGCAGCAGGTTATTTTGTGTGGGGGGAAAAAAAAAAAAAAAATAAAAAAAAAATATTCTGTTTAGTGTGAAAAGTTGCAGATTAGAGCACATTCTGTTTAGTGTGCACAGTTGCAGATTAGAGCACATTCTGTTTAGTGTGCAAAGTTGCAGATTAGAGCACATTCTGTTTAGTGTGCAAAGTTGCAGATTAGAGCACATTCTGTTTAGTGTGCAAAGTTGCAGATTAGAGCACATTCTGTTAAGTCTTCAAACTAAAATATCAAAGTCACGTATTCCATTCAGTGTGCGTCGCCGCAGTTTAGCAGCACATTCTGAGTACTGTGCAGAGTTGCAGAATAGGAAGAAATACTGTTAAGTCTTCAAACTAAAATATCAAAGTCACATATTCCATTCAGTGTGCTTCGCCGCAGTTTAGCAGCACATTCTGTGTACTGTGCAGAGTTGCAGAATAGGAAGAAATACTGTTAAGTCTTCAAACTAAAATATCAAAGTCACATATTCCATTCAGTGTGTTTCACCGCAGTTTAGCAGCCTTTTCTGTGTACTCTGCAGAGTTGCAGAATAATAAGAAATACTGTTAAGTTTTCAAACTCAAATATTAAAGTCACATATTCCATTCAGTGTGTTTCACCGCCGTTTAACAGCCTATTCTGTGTACTCTGTACAGTTGCAGAATAATAAGAAATACTGTTAAGTTTTCAAACTCAAATATTAAAGTCACATATTCCATTCAGTGTGTTTCACCGCCGTTTAACAGCCTATTCTGTGTACTCTGTACAGTTGCAGAATAATAAGAAATACTGTTAAGTTTTCAAACTCAAATATTAAAGTCACATATTCCATTCAGTGTGTTTCACCGCCGTTTAACAGCCTATTCTGTGTACTCTGTACAGTTGCAGAATAATAAGAAATACTGTTAAGTTTTCAAACTCAAATATTAAAGTCACATATTCCATTCAGTGTGTTTCACCGCCGTTTAACAGCCTATTCTGTGTACTCTGTACAGTTGCAGAATAATAAGAAATACTGTTAAGTTTTCAAACTCAAATATTAAAGTCACATATTCCATTCAGTGTGTTTCACCGCTGTTTAACAGCCTATTCTGTGTACTCTGTACAGTTGCAGAATAATAAGAAATACTGTTAAGTTTTCAAACTCAAATATTAAAGTCACATATTCCATTCAGTGTGTTTCACCGCCGTTTAACAGCCTATTCTGTGTACTCTGCAGAGTTGCAGAATAATAAGAAATACTGTTAAGTTTTCAAACTCAAATATTAAAGTCACATATTCCATTCAGTGTGTTTCACCGCCGTTTAACAGCCTATTCTGTGTACTCTGTACAGTTGCAGAATAATAAGAAATACTGTTAAGTTTTCAAACTCAAATATTAAAGTCACATATTCCATTCAGTGTGTTTCACCGCCGTTTAACAGCCTATTCTGTGTACTCTGTACAGTTGCAGAATAATAAGAAATACTGTTAAGTTTTCAAACTCAAATATTAAAGTCACATATTCCATTCAGTGTGTTTCACCGCTGTTTAACAGCCTATTCTGTGTACTCTGTACAGTTGCAGAATAATAAGAAATACTGTTAAGTTTTCAAACTCAAATATTAAAGTCACATATTCCATTCAGTGTGTTTCACCGCCGTTTAACAGCCTATTCTGTGTACTCTGCAGAGTTGCAGAATAATAAGAAATACTGTTAAGTTTTCAAACTCAAATATTAAAGTCACATATTCCATTCAGTGTGTTTCACCGCCGTTTAACAGCCTATTCTGTGTACTCTGCAGAGTTGCAGAATAATAAGAAATACTGTTAAGTTTTCAAACTCAAATATTAAAGTCACATATTCCATTCAGTGTGTTTCACCGCCGTTTAACAGCCTATTCTGTGTACTCTGCAGAGTTGCAGAATAATAAGAAATACTGTTAAGTTTTCAAACTCAAATATTAAAGTCACATATTCCATTCAGTGTGTTTCACCGCCGTTTAACAGCCTATTCTGTGTACTCTGTACAGTTGCAGAATAATAAGAAATACTGTTAAGTTTTCAAACTCAAATATTAAAGTCACATATTCCATTCAGTGTGTTTCACCGCCGTTTAACAGCCTATTCTGTGTACTCTGTACAGTTGCAGAATAATAAGAAATACTGTTAAGTTTTCAAACTCAAATATTAAAGTCACATATTCCATTCAGTGTGTTTCACCACCGTTTAACAGCCTATTCTGTGTACTCTGTACAGTTGCAGAATAATAAGAAATACTGTTAAGTTTTCAAACTCAAATATTAAAGTCACATATTCCATTCAGTGTGTTTCACCGCCGTTTAACAGCCTATTCTGTGTACTCTGTACAGTTGCAGAATAATAAGAAATACTGTTAAGTTTTCAAACTCAAATATTAAAGTCACATATTCCATTCAGTGTGTTTCACCGCCGTTTAACATCCTATTCTGTGTACTCTGTACAGTTGCAGAATAATAAGAAATACTGTTAAGTTTTCAAACTCAAATATTAAAGTCACATATTCCATTCAGTGTGTTTCACCGCTGTTTAACAGCCTATTCTGTGTACTCTGCAGAGTTGCAGAATAATAAGAAATACTGTTAAGTTTTCAAACTCAAATATTAAAGTCACATATTCCATTCAGTGTGTTTCACCGCTGTTTAACAGCCTATTCTGTGTACTCTGTACAGTTGCAGAATAATAAGAAATACTGTTAAGTTTTCAAACTCAAATATTAAAGTCACATATTCCATTCAGTGTGTTTCACCGCCGTTTAACAGCCTATTCTGTGTACTCTGCAGAGTTGCAGAATAATAAGAAATACTGTTAAGTTTTCAAACTCAAATATTAAAGTCACATATTCCATTCAGTGTGTTTCACCGCCGTTTAACAGCCTATTCTGTGTACTCTGTACAGTTGCAGAATAATAAGAAATACTGTTAAGTTTTCAAACTCAAATATTAAAGTCACATATTCCATTCAGTGTGTTTCACCGCCGTTTAACAGCCTATTCTGTGTACTCTGTACAGTTGCAGAATAATAAGAAATACTGTTAAGTTTTCAAACTCAAATATTAAAGTCACATATTCCATTCAGTGTGTTTCACCGCCGTTTAACAGCCTATTCTGTGTACTCTGTACAGTTGCAGAATAATAAGAAATACTGTTAAGTTTTCAAACTCAAATATTAAAGTCACATATTCCATTCAGTGTGTTTCACCGCCGTTTAACAGCCTATTCTGTGTACTCTGCAGAGTTGCAGAATAATAAGAAATACTGTTAAGTTTTCAAACTCAAATATTAAAGTCACATATTCCATTCAGTGTGTTTCACCGCCGTTTAACAGCCTATTCTGTGTACTCTGCAGAGTTGCAGAATAATAAGAAATACTGTTAAGTTTTCAAACTCAAATATTAAAGTCACATATTCCATTCAGTGTGTTTCACCGCCGTTTAACAGCCTATTCTGTGTACTCTGCAGAGTTGCAGAATAATAAGAAATACTGTTAAGTTTTCAAACTCAAATATTAAAGTCACATATTCCATTCAGTGTGTTTCACCGCCGTTTAACAGCCTATTCTGTGTACTCTGTACAGTTGCAGAATAATAAGAAATACTGTTAAGTTTTCAAACTCAAATATTAAAGTCACATATTCCATTCAGTGTGTTTCACCGCCGTTTAACAGCCTATTCTGTGTACTCTGTACAGTTGCAGAATAATAAGAAATACTGTTAAGTTTTCAAACTCAAATATTAAAGTCACATATTCCATTCAGTGTGTTTCACCGCCGTTTAACAGCCTATTCTGTGTACTCTGTACAGTTGCAGAATAATAAGAAATACTGTTAAGTTTTCAAACTCAAATATTAAAGTCACATATTCCATTCAGTGTGTTTCACCGCCGTTTAACAGCCTATTCTGTGTACTCTGTACAGTTGCAGAATAATAAGAAATACTGTTAAGTTTTCAAACTCAAATATTAAAGTCACATATTCCATTCAGTGTGTTTCACCGCCGTTTAACAGCCTATTCTGTGTACTCTGTACAGTTGCAGAATAATAAGAAATACTGTTAAGTTTTCAAACTCAAATATTAAAGTCACATATTCCATTCAGTGTGTTTCACCGCTGTTTAACAGCCTATTCTGTGTACTCTGCAGAGTTGCAGAATAATAAGAAATACTGTTAAGTTTTCAAACTCAAATATTAAAGTCACATATTCCATTCAGTGTGTTTCACCGCCGTTTAACAGCCTATTCTGTGTACTCTGCAGAGTTGCAGAATAATAAGAAATACTGTTAAGTTTTCAAACTCAAATATTAAAGTCACATATTCCATTCAGTGTGTTTCACCGCCGTTTAACAGCCTATTCTGTGTACTCTGTACAGTTGCAGAATAATAAGAAATACTGTTAAGTTTTCAAACTCAAATATTAAAGTCACATATTCCATTCAGTGTGTTTCACCGCCGTTTAACAGCCTATTCTGTGTACTCTGTACAGTTGCAGAATAATAAGAAATACTGTTAAGTTTTCAAACTCAAATATTAAAGTCACATATTCCATTCAGTGTGTTTCACCGCCGTTTAACAGCCTATTCTGTGTACTCTGTACAGTTGCAGAATAATAAGAAATACTGTTAAGTTTTCAAACTCAAATATTAAAGTCACATATTCCATTCAGTGTGTTTCACCGCCGTTTAACAGCCTATTCTGTGTACTCTGTACAGTTGCAGAATAATAAGAAATACTGTTAAGTTTTCAAACTCAAATATTAAAGTCACATATTCCATTCAGTGTGTTTCACCGCTGTTTAACAGCCTATTCTGTGTACTCTGTACAGTTGCAGAATAATAAGAAATACTGTTAAGTTTTCAAACTCAAATATTAAAGTCACATATTCTGTGTAAGATGAAGAAGGCGGGTAAAAAGGGACGGGGAAGTGGACGTGATCCTGAAAGTTCAGGGCGCGGGTCAGGACGCGGAGAAACTGTGCCTGGTGCCAGAGCACAAGAAAGAAAGACATCCACCATACCTAGCTTCATGTGTAATTTTACAGGGCGTCGCAGGACATCACTCTCGAGGTCCGACCACTGCGAACAGGTGGTCGGTTGGATGACAGCTGATACTGCTTCCAGTCGGTTAAGCACCACCCTGTCTTCCACCAAGTCCACTCTCAGTAGCCAAGAGTCTGGTCAACATAATCCTCACTCTGATCATCCTTCCTCCCACCATACACGGTCTGGTCAAAGAAGTGATCCCACACTGGGATATAGTGAGGAGCTCGTCTCATCACCAATCCTTCATTTGACCCTCTCTCCAAGCACGCTTGCAGAGGAACATGACATCTTGTGCCCTGATTCACAACCTCTAGAGGCTACCCAATCTCAAGAAGATGACAGATGTGAACGGCATTTAAGGTCAAAGGAAGTAGTGGATGATGATGATGATGATGAGACACAGTTGCCATTAAATCAACCACTATTTCCGTCTCAAGACCTTGTTGAGGAGAATGTTATACAGTTGTCAATGACTGAGTATGTGGTGGGATCAAGACTTGAGGAGGATGATCAGAGTGAGGAAGTGGAGGAGGACTTGGTGGACGATGAGGTGACTGACCCCACCTGGGAAGGTGTAGAGCCGAGCGATGACAGCAGTCCTGAGGGTGAGCCATCTGCAGCACCGCAACAGGCTGGAAGAGGCAGTGGTGTGGCTACAGAAAGAAGGCGGACCGCACCAAACCGGCCCGCAAATGTTCCACGGAGCACCCCCTTGCGTAAATCTACCTTGCCAAGGGGTAGGTGTTCCGCGGTATGGCGTTTTTTTAAGGAAAGTGCGGACGACAAAAGAATTGTAGTTTGCAACCTGTGCCACACCAGAATGAGCCGAGGCATGAACACTAGAAACCTCACCACCACCAGCATGATCCGACACATGGCATCCAAGCACCGTAGTAAGTGGGAGGAACGCCTGGATCGCCCATCTGTGTCTGCAGGCCACACCACTGCCTCCTCTTCCCCTGTTTTCGGTGCCGGCCAATCGCCTGTCGAAGGCGCAGGCCCGCATACCTCCCGCCCTGCACCTGTAGCATCTGAAGCACCATCAGCGACCACATCCACTTCCCTGTCCCAGCACAGCGTCCAAATGTCGTTACCCCAGGCATTTGAGCGCAAGAGAAAGTACCCAGCCACCCACCCACAGGCCATAGCACTAACCTCACACCTTTCCAAATTACTGGCCATCGAAATGCTGCCATTTAGGCTTGTGGACACTGAGTCCTTCCGCAGCCTGATGGCAGCAGCTGTCCCTCGGTACGCGGTCCCCAGCCGCCACTACTTTTCCCGGTGTGCCATCCCCGCATTACACCACCATGTGTCCCGTAACATCACCCGTGCCCTGACCAACGCAGTTACTGGGAAGGTCCACTTAACGACTGACACATGGACAAGTGCTTGTGGCCAGGGACGCTACATTTCCCTGACGGCACACTGGGTGAATGTCGTGGAGGCTGGGAGCGACTCGGACCCTGGGATGGCACGGGTGCTACCCACGCCGAGGATTGCGGGCCCTACCTCCATCAGGGTTTCCACCAGCACCTACGTTATTGGCTCCTCCTCCTCCGTTTCCACCTCCGAATTCTCTACACACACCGCCACTCCCCCATCAGCCAGTAGCTGGAAGCAGTGTAGCACTGCAGTGGGGAAGCGTCAACAGGCCGTGCTGAAGCTGATCTGCCTTGGGGACAAACAGCACACGGCCTCAGAGCTGTTGCAGGGGATTAGTCACCAGACCGAGCAGTGGCTCTCGCCACTCAACCTGCAAGCAGGCATGGTTGTGTGTGATAATGGGCGTAAGTTGGTGGCGGCTTTGGAGCTCGGCAAGCTCACACACGTACCATGCCTAGCGCATGTATTTAATTTAGTGGTGCAGCGATTTCTAAAAACCTACCCCAATGTGCATGATCTCTTGACCAAGGTGCGCCGCGTGTGTGCACATTTCCGTAAGTCATCAACAGCTTCAGCCGGCCTGTTGAAGCTGCAGCAGCGCTTACAATTGCCAGCTCACCGGCTGCTGTGTGACGTGAGCACGCGCTGGAACTCCACCTTCCACATGTTGGCCCGGCTTTGTGAGCAGCAGAGGGCAGTAGTGGAGTACCAGCTGTTACACGGTCGTCGCCTCTCCGTTCAACTTCCTGTAATCAGAAGTGAGGAGTGGGAATGGATGTCAGACCTCTGTGAGGTTTTACGCAATTTTGAGGAATCGACACAGATGGTGAGCGGCGATAACGCTATTATCAGTGTAACCATCCCACTTCTGTGTCTACTGAAACGCTCGCTGCTCACAATTAAAACCGACGCTTTGCATGTGGAAGAGGTGGAAATGGGGGAGGAAGAGCTTACACAAGGTGATAGCCAGAGCACCCTCACTTCGTCTTCTCAGCGACAATTGGAGGAGGCGGAGGAGGAGGAGGAGGAGGAGGAGGAAGACACGGTTGCCTCCGCTACAGAGGGTAGCCATGGAACTTTAGTTCCATCTCTTCAGCGTGGGTGGGCAGAAGAGGAGGAAGAGGATGAGGAGATTGAGAGTCATCCTCCTGGTGAGGACAGCGAAATCTTGACTGTTGGTACTCTGGCACACATGGCTGACTTTATGTTAGGCTGCCTTTCCCGTGACCCACGCGTTGTACGCATTTTAGACAACACGGATTACTGGGTGTTCACCCTTCTGGACCCCCGCTACAAAGAGAATTTCTCATCTCTCATTCCTCCGGTGGAGAGGACAAGCAAAATGTCGCAATACCAGAAGGTTCTTGTCGAAAAATTGCTCCAAAATTTTCCATCTGACAACGCTGGCGGCAGAGTACGTGCTACCTTGGCCAACCGAGAAGGGGAGAAAAGGGGAGCACACAGCAGTTCCGAGAAAGGCAGGGCAACACTCTCCAAGGCGTGGGACACCTTCATGACACCCCGCCAGCACCCTCACCCTGATGCGCAGCCTAGTGTCACAAGGAGGGAAAAGTTTTGGAAGATGGTGAAGGAGTACGTAGCAGACCGTGTCAGCGTCCTCAATGATCCCTCTGTGCCTTACAACTACTGGGTGTCCAAGCTGGACACGTGGTATGAACTGGCACTCTACGCCTTGGAGGTGCTGGCCTGCCCTGCCGCCAGCGTTCTGTCTGAGCGGGTATTTAGTGCTGCTGGTGGCATCATAACAGATAAGCGTATCCGCCTTTCCACCGACAATGCTGATAGGTTGACACTTATAAAAATGAACAAGGCCTGGATTTCCCCTGACTTCTCCACTCCACTGGAGGAAAGCCCCGGGGGAACATAAACTCACTTTATATATGTTATTTACAATGATGGGAATACTCTGTATTCCCATTCACCCCTTCCACCCAAAAAACGGGTATATGGTTGACTCTTAATCTTCTTATCCTCCTCCTCCTCTTCCATATGCCCTGGGATATAATTTTTATATAGGGCCAGCTCACCAGCGTGCCCTGGGATATAATTTTTATATAGGGCCAGCTCACCAGCGGGCCCTGTGATATAATTTTTATATAGGGCCAGCTCACCAGCGGGCCCTGTTTGACAATTTTTATATAGGTCAGCTCACCAGCGGGCCTTCTCATATAATGTTTTATTGGGTCAGCTCTCTAGCGGGCCCTCTCATATAATGTTTTATAGCGTCAGCTCACTAGCGGGCCTTCGCATATAATGTTTAGGATGGTCAGCTCTGCAGCAGACCCTCACCCATAATGTTTTAGATGGTCAGCTCAGCGCACGTTTCCATCTTAATCATGGCCTCAGTTCTGAAAATCAAGGAAATTTTTGGGAGAATTTGCCTCTGCGCACGTTTCCCTCTTAATCATGGCCTCAGTTCTGAAAATCAAGGAAATTTTTGGGAGAATTTGCCTCTGCGCACGTTTCCCTCTTAATCATGGCCTCAGTTCTGAAAATCAAGGAAATTTTTGGGATAATTTGCCTCTGCGCACGTTTCCCTCTTAATCATGGCCTCAGTTCTGAAAATCAAGGAAATTTTTGGGAGAATTTGCAGATGATATACAAGTAAATATACAGCAAATATTGTTTGGTAACAATTTTTCGCCTAAAGTCGTTTTTATTTTCCTTTTTGTGTGTTTTATGGTCAGTCTGTAAAAATGGCGTACTACGGGCGAAAGATCGTTCCCAGCAGCGATGTTGGAGTCCAAGGTGCATCCAGACATCCTCCCTATGCTGTCCCTGAACCATTTCTGTAGTGTTTCCATCTTTTTCTGCCCTTTTCCTATGGACCAGGCACCCTCCCCTCATCAGAGCAGGGGGTGCCTGGTGTAATGCTCGAGTCCTCCCATTGACTTCAATGGGGCTCGGATGCTCGGCCGAGCACTCGAGCCTCAGGGGGTGCTCGGTCAGAGCACCCGAACATCCGAGCATTGGGGTGCTCGCTCATCACTAGTGAAAATGCCTCTAAATCTAAATTTCAAAAATTTGCATTTGTCTCCTATGGTGCTGTTGGATTTCAACCTCACTCTCCACATCAACAGTTGTGATCATTCCTAGAAAGTTATTGAAAAGGACAACTAACTTTTTAAATCATTTCTGATCAGCATCCTCAACTTACCTTGGTCTCAAGATCTCTGTTTATATCACATGTTTAATGCCACATCTTCAGTAATAGCTATATGTTCTGATCATGCAAATAAAGAGAAGAGTTAAACGTTTCAGTGCCTGAGGATTGGGCCATTTCCTGTACCCTGCAGGCCAGACACTTTTTCAGCATTTTTGCTATCCTTCCGTTTAGGCTTCATTTACTTCATATGATTTTTAGTTACATATGGAAAACTATATATTGTTTTTTTTTCAGAACAAATTGAGCTTTCTTGTGGTACCTTACATAAAAATAATTTTACATCGTGAAAAAGCTATGATGTCATAATGACAAAAAAAAGTGAAAATTTACTCATTTTGTTAAAATCACATACTATGTATCAAAAACATTTACCTTGACTGAAAAAGTTTCAATTATTTGAAAAAGCCCCGAGTCCCCGGAGTAAAAAAATACCAAATTTGTATAGTTTTACCTATGTCCATGGCTAGCGTAGAGCCCTAATCACCAGCAGCGCAAAATGACATTTTCAACTTTATAGACTATTATGCGCATTCTAGGGTTTTTATGGTAAAACTACCCTAAAACAGTAGAATAACTATATAAAACTATATATTTCTGAAAAGTAGACAACCTGCCGCATCTAATGAGGGGTAACTTGCCTTCTTGCCCCAAGCCTGTTGTGCCCAAATGCTTCCAGAAATGGCACTATAGGGAAAAAATGGCATTTTCTTTCATTTCTGCCCCTTCATCTGTATGGAAATCTGTGAAAACCATGGAATTTCCAACTGTATTCATTAGCTAGTGCTCTTAGGAGAAAAATGACACCTCATTGGTATGAGTTCACCTACCTTAGGGGGGCACTACAAGTACCAAACTACACCTATTGAAACCACTAATTTTTCTAACATTTTCTCAAACATTACTTTTCTGTACAAAAATGGTTATAACAACTAGAGAAGTGAAGAAAGGCTACACAAACCATACCATTTTGGAAAGAAGACAACCTGCCGCATCTAATGAGGGGTGAATTGCCTTCTTACCCCAAGCCTGTTATGTCCAAATGCTTCCAGAAGGTGGCACTATAGGAAAAAAATTGCATTTTCTTTCATTTCTGCCCCTTCATCTATACGGAAATCTGTGAAAACCATGGAATTTCCAACTGTATTCATTAGCTAGTGCTCTTAGGAGAAAAATGATACCTCATTGGTATGAGTTCACCTACCTTAGGGGGCACTACAAGTACCAAACTACACCTATTGCAACCTCTAATTTTTCTAACATTTTCTCAAACATTACTCTCTGTACAAAAATGGTTATAACAACTAAAGAAGTGAAGAAAGGCTACACAAACCATACCATTTTGGAAAGAAGACAACCTGCCACATCAAATGAGGGGTGAATTGCCTTCTTACCCCAAGCCTGTTGTGTCCAAATGCTTCCAGAAGGTGGCACTATAGAAAAAAATGGCATTTTCTTTCATTTCTGCCCCTTCATCTATACAGAAATCTGTGAAAACCATGGAATTTCCAACTGTATTCATTAGCTAGTGATCTTAGGAGAAAAATGATACCCCATTGGAATGAGTCAACCTACCTTAGCGGTGCCAGAAGCACATAACTACACCTACCTGTTTGCTTCTTCGAAAATGGCTGCTTCTACTAAAATGTTCATAACTGTTAGAGTCACGAAGGAAAGGTATAAAAGGTATACCATTTTGTAAAGTAGACATTCTCCCGCATCAAGTGAGGGGTCACTTGCCTTTCTACCCCCTGGGCTGAAATGCACAAATATGTCCAAAAGGTGGCGCTATGGGAATAAATACATGTTTTTTTTACATTTACACCACTTCAAAGATACTAAAATCTTTGAAAACCATAACATTTCCTGCTGTATTCAGTACCTGCTACCAATATGAGAAAAATGGCAGCCCATTTGTGTGGGTTAACATACAATATGTGGGTGCTAGGAACAGGTACGTAAACCTGACACTTTTGTTTTTGAAATGAACTGCTTGCACTAAAATGGTTATAACCATATATGCAGGAAAGGTAGAGAAACAATGCCATTTTGGAAAGAAAACAAACTGCCGCATCTAATGAGGGGTCACTTGCCTTCTTACCCAAAGGCTGGTATGCACAAATGCTTCCAGGAGGTGGCGCTAATGAAAAAAAAGGCATTTTTTTACATTTCTGCCCCTTCAAATGTATGGAGCTCTGTGAAAACCATGGAATTTTCAACTGCATTTGTTTGCTAGTGCTCTTAGGAGTCAAACGACACCTCATTGGTATGAGTTGAACTACCTTAGGGGGTGCTAGAAGTAGAAAACTACACCTACTACAACCTCTGATGTTTCTAACATTTTCACAAATGTGACTTGCCTGTACAAAAATGGCTATAACACCTTCAGAAGTGAAGAAAAGGTAGATAAACCATACCATTTTGGAAAGAAGACAACCTGCTGTATCTAATGATGGGTCACTTTCCTTCTTACCCCAATACTGGTGTGCATAAATGTTTCCAGAAATAGGCGATAAAGGAAAAAAATAGCATTTTTTTACATTTCTGCCCCTTCAAATGTATGGAGCACTGTGAAAACCATGGAATTTTCAACTGCATTTGTTAGGTAGTGCTCTTAGGAGTCAAACGACACCCCATTGGTATGAGTTGAACTACCTTAGGGGGTGCTAGAAGTAGAAAACTACACCTAGTAGAAACTCTGATGTTTCTAACATTTTCTCAAGCCTGACTTGCCTGTACGAAAATGGCTATAACACCTTCAGAAGTGAAGAAAAGATAGATAAACCATACCATTTTGGAAAGAAGATAACCTGCCTCATTGAATGAGGGGTCACTTGCCTTTTTACCCCTAAGTTAGTTGGCACAACTATTTCCAGAATGTGGTGCTACAGGAAAAAAACTAACTTTTGTTTACACATCAGTTACTTCAAAAATACTAAAATGGATCAATGGTGTGGGATTTCCTAGGAGGACTTCTTGCCAGCCTAAGAAAAATGGTACCCGACTGCTGTGGGTTGACATACCAATTTGGGTGACAGGAGCGTAGCTACCAGTGAAACAGGAATGGGAAAGCAAACAGTGTATGTGTGATTTTATGGCTAACAGATGAAAGAAGCTAAGGCGTCAGCCGGTGTACGTGCGGACCTGTGACTACCAGTGTAACAAAGTGTGTGGGTGGGTGAGGGATTAGGCAGTGTGTGTGGGTATGAGCAGAGGAGCAAGGATGGTGGTGATGGTGGGGCAGTTTCTGATAGTGTGTATGGGGGATCTGTGACTACCAGTGTGCACTGTATGTCCCCCTCATATAAAGTTTGATTCCCAGCCTGAATCTAGTGCATACTGGTACTTTGAGTCTACCAATAGGCAGTGGAAACAGGCTGGGGGACAGGCTGGGGAATGGGACTGCCAGTTGGCTGTGGAACCAGGCAGGGGGATGTGGTACGTGTGGGGGGGATTGGAGGCATTTTTTGTGCATGCCACAGGGGTGCCGAATACACTGCAAAGCAATGAGTTGGACCCCCTGTTGCACACAAAGAGTTTTTTTTTTAATTATTATTTTGTATTCATACTTTGTTGGGGAGGCAGTATCAGGAACATTCCTGGTGTCCCCCATCAAGGTCTAAAAACAGAATAATGAAAAAAGAAAAGTGTGTGTGTGTCACAGGGGGTCCAACGCATTGCAAAGCACTGCGTTGGACCCCCCTGTTGCACATGCATTTTGTGGGGCTTTTTCCCCCAATATTTTTGTGTAGACCTCATTGGGGGCATCAGAACCCATACAATGAGATATAAATAAAAAATAAAAGGGGGAACAAAAATAATCCTTTGTGTGTCACAAGGGTGTCCAGTGGATTGCAAAGCAATGCATTTGGGCCCCTGTGGCACACAAAGGGTTAATTTTTTTCATCGTTACTTTGTATTCAGATGGCCACCAAACAAGCTCTGATCACAAAGTAATGATAAAAAGTCCTGTGTGTGCCACAGGAAGGGGGTCTGCATTGAACCCCCCCTCCCAGTGGCACACACAGGGTTAAATTTTTATTTATTTATTTATTTTTATTATATACCTCATTGAGGGGCATCAGGACCCCCCCTGACCCCCCCCCCAATGAGGTCTTAGTAAAAAAAATATATATATATGTCCACAAAAGAAGTGACCCTGTGAGTGCCACAGGAGCCTCCAGCGCATTGCAAAGCAATGCATTGGATCCTTGTGGCACTCAGAGGGTTAATTTTTTTCTATCATTACTTAGTAATCAGAGCTTGTTGGGGGGCCATCAGGACCAATCCTGATGGCCCCCCAACAATCTCTGATAACAAATTAATGATAAAAGCCCTGTGAGTGCGGCAGAAGGGGGGCTGCATTGCCCCCCCCCCCCCCCCCGTGGCACACACAGGGTTAATTTTTTTTTATTTACTTTTTTTTATTATAGAACTCATTGAGGGGTATCAAAAAGTTAAAAAAAGTTAAAAAAAAGTTATCAAAAGAAGTGTCCCTGTGAGTGCCACAGGGGTCTCCAGCGCATTGCAAAGCAATACATTGGACCCTTGTGGCACTCAGAGGGTTAGTATTTTTTTAATCATTACTTTGTAATCAGAGCTTGTTGGGGGGCCATCAGGACCAATCCTGATGGCCCCCCAACAATTTCTGGTAACAAAGTAATGATAAAAGCCCTGTGTGTACCACATTTCTACCCCTTCAGATGTATGGAGCTCTGTGAGAACCATGGAATTTTCAACTGCATTTGTTAGCTAGTGCTCCTAGGAGTTAAATGACCATGTATTTACAAATACAATCTTATGTCATTATGTTAGTAATCCAATAAAATAAATCTTAATCCATTTATGATAGTTTATGTAGTTGATTCCAGAAGGAGTTCAGAAAATGAAGAGAATTCCATGATGGCCAATTAGAACTCAGAACTTTGCTGTTTAGAAACTTTCACCAATTTACACTTTGATAGTTTTGTTACAGTTAAGTTTTGTTAATCTTCAACTTCATTGACTTTCTGTGATGCACACACACATTCACAATTCATATATCATTGTATTTAACAAATGCAGCATTATCAAAAGACACCATAGGATTCTGTATATGTGCTGGCACGGAAAAAATGTACCTTGAATGCAAAAAAAAAAATGTTATTTATTGATATACAGTAAATCATATCTTCTTGATTCCACTAGTAGATGCATAAAATGTAGTTCTGTTTAGAAGCTAAGCCTTCTATAACAACAATGGCAGAGAAGATAAGGGGGGCATATGGCTTTCAATATTTTTTGACTGCTTCATTTAACTTTTTTGGGTGCTGTGATGATACAGCCCTGGCGTCTCTGCCACAGAAGGTATAGCGGTTCAGGCCTGTTATCGTCCGTGGGTTTCTTTCACTAACCTGAACAGCTAACCGCTATACTAAGCACTAAGACCCGGTACTTTGAGTTGTGTATCCGCCAGCAATACAGGATATACTGCACTGATAGATCCAGTTCATATAAGATATTCAAACTATCTACTCCTCTGGCACTTCTCTATGAGAAACTACTCTATAATGGATGACAAACAGCAATATACCTGGGTACATCAGAGAGACAAACACGATCCTTCTTGGTAAATAACAAACCGATTTATTTTTAACCACCACAGCATTTTACTACAGTTCAGAGAAACAGAGGCAGTCACTACACTAACATCAAACAAAGGTTACTAAAGGGGGAGGGGAAGTGGACACTTTCCACCTAGCAGCCCCCTTGTATACATTCCCAGTGCATAGCTGTTGACCGTAAAACACTGAAGCTGGCTGTAATCTGCAGCTTTGAGCAGGGGAAGGTTGGAGCAGGCATCTATGAAAATCTCTATTCTCTCTATACCATTCAGTATTAGTATCCATGTGATCCCAGTCGGGGGGGAGGAGAGGCTCCTGTGACAGTCCTGTTTGTCACAGGTGCAAATATTTAGATTTTAACCAGATTTATGGGGCAATTGATTGATTAAGTTGGCATTATCTATCTATGTAACCTGGCAACTGTACATTGTTTAACCCTTTGGGCACCAGTTGGATGTCAGAGAGATAGGCAATACATTACTCTTCAATGATTGTGTACCCCTCTGGCACTCAAGGGGTTAAACTATGCACAGATGACAGGGTTATGTTTGGGCCACATGATTTGTTATGTCTTTTTTCCTTTATTTAACAGGAATCATGGAACAGAGAAGAAGAAAGAAGGGAGAAGCTAGAAGATGAAGATTAGAAAAAAAAGAAGAAACATAGAAGAAGATGGACAGTTCATGACAGGTAAGTGTAACACAGATGAGCTAGAGATTGGTGCTTGAAAATATCTGAGGCACCAATCCTTAGCTTTTTTCCCTTTGATGTTTTTCATTCTAAATAGCCAAGAATCCTTTTCTGTGGCCTAATATTCATTGTGCTTTCAGCTGGTAGGGCAATTGAATACCAACTTAGACATTTTATTTAGGATTGGGTGAAAATTTTCACCTCAATCTGAAATTGACAAATAATGGAACTTCCTGCTTGTCTAATAATTTCCTGTGAAAGTGCACTTTTTTTACCTAGCTCATTCCATTTTAAATCAATGGGAACATTGAACTTCTGCACAATACATAGCAAATATTATTATTATTATTTCCAAAAGGCATAGTATAAAAAGAAGAAATGTATATGTAACGTGATACACAGGGACAACCTGACTTAAGATGCCATTTGTGTGGCATGACAGAGCTGTAGAGTATAATTTGTAAGATTTGTTGTTAACGGCCCAAGACCTGAAGAAACATTGACTTGTAGGACTTATGCTTGTTTGGCACAAGCCCTGAGGAAACAGCCCCGTTTATGTTTTAATTTTTTTTCTTTTATATATATTTTTTTTTAAAGACAAGCCTTGAGAAAAAATGCTTTACTGGCCTAGTGGAAGCAGGTCATGTGGTGTTGGCCATTGGCCACTGGCCATTGTCAAATGTCCTGATATAGATGCAGAATTTGTGACTGCTGTTCTTACTGCTGCTGCTGAGTTGTTTAAGCAGCAGGATGATTAGGCAGCTGAAAGGGAATGGGATCAACAATAGCAGTAACATGGGTAATGGATGATGAAGGTTTCACTTGGCATGACTGGCTCCAGTGATGTGCCTGAGGCAGTAGCAGCACAATAAGTAGCCCCCAGTATATGTGGAGAAAAGAAGAATTTGACCAATAATGCTTCTCCACCTACCCCTCCTCCAAAATCATGGGTGCATTGTTAGAATAGAAATGTTTTCCTTGAGAGCAGGAACTGTGCCTCTCATCAGCAACTGCAATGTACACAGTGTGTGTGATAAATAAAGGAAGGACTTGGAACAATGGGCACATCTGCACTCATATCAAACACCTGACACAGCTGTAACCAAACACCATGATGCTTAGTGTCCCCAATGTGAAATCATCCCACCATAAACCAAATACTTCTGCTCTCACTATGCCCTTTGTTCACTCCCCGCTAAGGACACATGACTACATGCAGACAGTTTAATAATAATGATGAACACTTTCTGTCATCAGCTTAGCATCTTCTCTAGGATGGATCCTTCTCAGATGCCGCTTTGTGCCCTGGTTGTGCAATGTGTTGTGCACCCCATTTGGCGCTCAAAGGGTTAAGCATGCTGCAGTGTTGAAAATGGCGACACTAGACTCTCGCCATGCATAAAAGTGAGAGATTCTCATATTCTCTCCTTAAACGTCGCTTCAACCCTACCTTCATTCAATTTACTGCCTGCAGCGTCCATGTACCCACATTCACACTTGGTCTGCCTCCAACCTCTCCTCTACCACAATCACTTTGGTGTCATTTTTTTTTACAGGCTCTCCAGACTTTAAGGGCCTTGTCTCCCCTAGCAACTCTGGTGTTTTCCTTTTTCGGAGGTAGTGGCTGCCTGTTCTCCAGAGTTTGTCTCATCTGTTATGACGTTGTGTTTTCCCATTGACTGAACAGTGTATGATCGAAAGGTTACAGCTGGCACTGAGTAGCTCATACGGGAGTTTCTGGTGGTTGTCAGTGTGGTCCTGTTGCTACTGACAGCACCAGGCAGGCCCTTTGATTGCCTATCCAATTAGAGTATTAAATCTGTGTCTGTCTGGGATTAGTTGACCCCCAATATTTCTATCTGCTTTTGAAAGATTTTATTGAGACTGGTACACAAAGTTTCTGTAAATGACTGCAACATGAGGATGTCTCAAATACATAGTAACATAGTAATTTAGGTTGAAAAAAAAACTTGTATCAATCTAGTTCAACCCTTTTCCAATTCCTGTTTGTTGATCCAAAAGAAGGCAAAAAAAACCCTCAATACAGCAATTTCAAATTCCAGCTTGAATAAGGGAAAAAAAATCCCTGTTTGATTCCAAATGGCAATCAGATTTCTCCTTGGATCAACAAGCACTAACTAAATATTAATCCCAATACTAACGTACATAGCTATCACTGTGCCCGTGCTATTCGGCGACATTCTGTCAGTTTCCACTCCTGCCGGTCACCTATTGGCTGAGCTGTGGTTGTCCCACCCAGTATTTTCCTTAAATACTGGGTTTTGGCACATCTCCGGTGCCCTTTCGTGGTGTTCCAGTACCAGCGCTTGTTCCTGATTATTGTGTGCTCTCAGTGTATAGACCCGGCCTGCCTGACTACTCTGCATCTAGTTTCTGCCTGTGCACTGAGCCGGACTGCCTGACCATTCTGCTTCTCATCTCCTGTGTACCGACCCGGCTTGGCTGACATTCCTGCTCCAAGTACCGACTTGGATTGACTGACGTTCCTGCTCCGTGTACCGACTTGGATTGGCTGACGTTCCTGCTCCGTGTAATGACCCGGTTTGGCTGACATTCCTGTTCCGTGTGATCCCGCCCTGTTGGGCTGCTGCCTTCTCTGCATGCCCTGACTGGTCTCCAGTTTAGGGTAGTGCTTCTCCCTCGCTGTCTGTGAACAGCTGTGCAGTTTGGTCTCGGTTGCCTCTGTGTCGCCCCGGCGACATTCCTATCGGCCTGCCTTACTTCTGTTCCTGGTTGGGTGCCTCTCAGGGAGAGTTGTTTAGATTCTGTTACTATTACGGCAGTGCTCAGTTGCTCTGTCTCCATTACTGCCATGGCAGTGTCCAGTCGCCTAGTCTCCATTACTGCTACAGCAGAGCTCAAGTGGCTTAGTCTCCATTACTGCTACAACAGTGTCCCTGTGGCTCAGATTCCGTTATTGCTACGACAGCTCCTCTGTTGCTCAGTCTCTGTTTATGCCACAGCAGTATCCAATTGCCTAGTCTATGTTAATGCTAAGGCAGTGTCCAGTTGCCTAGTATCCGTTAATGCTACGGCAGTGCTCTCGTGGCTTGGTCTCCGTTACTGCTATGGCAGTGCTCCAGTTGCCTGGTCTCCATTACTGCTACTGCAGTGTTCACGTGACCTAGTCTTTGTTACTGCTCCGGCAGTGCTCAAGTTGCTCAGCTTCCGTTACTGCTAAGGCAGTTCACCATTGCCTGGGATACTTATTCTTGGGCGTTATTCGTACTTAAGCTGTCACCCCTATGTGAGCGCCTTAAAAGGCCTTACCACATATTGGACTGCTTACATTCTCTGTCTGCTATTAACCCATGCAGTACCGATACGCTGGGTCTCATACAAGTTCTACCTGACCTGTGTCAGTATAATGTGTTAAGGACTCTTTACTTATACTGGACCTGTGTGGGCTTATCTCTATATAACCTGTCTTGTGGCTGTACTATATTCCGTGTATATTACAGGATCTGTGAGGGTTATTGTGATCTTAATTGTTTAATAAAACTGTTTTATCCAAACCTACTGTGTCTGTGTGTCAAACAAACTTTTACAATAGCCTTCTATGTTATTTTCTCTTAAAGGGATAGTAATACTTCATTTTAACTTTATTTTATTTTGTAGGCATTAAAAAAACATGAAGAATGATATAAGTCTTATCTCTGAAACCTTTATGGTTTAAGAGATATTCACAAACAATGTATCCCCCCCGTTCAACCAGATCAGAAGGGAGATGCCCAGGTAGACTGCAGAGAGGGACAATCTTCAATTAAGATAAGGAAAAAAGCTGAAAAACTTGTCAAGGGGGAAGGACTTTCATTGTTTTAATACAAAGAAAATTGTCCCCTTCTGTTATCTGTCCTGTCATACAACCAGACTCACATCTGAGAAGAGATGGCTTACACTAGGTAAAAGGGGCAGGGAGGGGAACTTTGCTTGTGAATATCTCATAAACCATAAAGGTTTGAGAGATAAGACTTATATCGTTCTTCATGTTTTTTTAATGCCTACAAAATAAAATAAAGTTAAAACGAAGTATTACTATCCCTTTAAGTAATTATCCAGGCTCTTCATAACTAAAACTTTCCATTCCCCTTTTGTATCCCTCCACTGCACTTTCTCCAGTTCCATGATGTATTTTTTCAGAAAGGAAGCCCAGAATTGAACAGTATATTCTAGGTGGGGTCTTACCATGGACCTGTAAAGAGGCATAATAATATCTTCCTCCCTTGAGTCAACACCTCTTTTAATACATGCCAATATCTTATTGGCCTTTGCAGCTGCCAGCTAGCACTGCATGCTACTGTTAAGTCGATTGTCTACCATTACTCCCAAATCCTTTTCATTAGTAGATTTCCCCAGTGAAATACCATTTAAACTATATGTTGCATTTTTATTATTATAATCAAAATGCATAACTTTACACTTGTCTATACTGAATTTCAGTTGCCATTTGCCTGCTCAGTTACTCAATTTGTCGAAATCCTCTTGTAATGAAGACACATCCAGTTCAGACTTCATTACCCTACTTAATTTTGTTTCATCTGCAAACACTGATACATGGCTCCCTATACCCTCTGGGAGATCATTAATAAACAAATTATAAAAAGAGGAAAAAGGACAGATCCCTGAGGTACTCCACTTATCACGCTTATCCAATTGGAGAACTTCCCATTTACTACCACTCTTTGCATTCTCTCTTTCGGCCAATTTCCAATCCATGCACAAATATTTGCCCCTAAGCCTTTCATTCAATTTGTACAGTAACCTCTTGTGTGGAACTGTTTCAAATTCCTTGGCAAAGTCTAAATAGATCACATCAACTGCCGCTCCCAAATCTATATTTTTACTCACTTTTTCATAAAATGCAATCAAGTTAGTTTGACAAGACCTGTCTTTCACAAAGCCATGTTGGCTCCTGCTAATGATATTCCAGTTCAAGATGAATTCTTGAATATATTCCCTTAGTAACCCTTCAAACAGCTTCCCTACCACAGATGTCAAGCTTACAGGTCTGTAATTTCCTGGCTGGGATTTTGATCCCTTTTTAAATATGGACACCACATCTGCTTTACCCCAATCCATGGGCACCATAACTGAAATAAAAGAATCCCTGAAAATCCAAAAATAACCATCTGGCCAGGGCCTGGCTTAGCTCTTTAAGTACCCGTGGGTGTATACCATCTGGCCCCGGAGCTTTGTCTACCTTAACAAAATTAAATTGTTTTAACACTTTTTTTTATGTCAGCCAATCCCATGCTTGCTGTGACTGTTCTGTTAAAGTAGTGTGCAGGTTCTTGTCCATTGGCTCTTCCTTGGTAAAAACAGAAAAAAAGAAATTATTTAAAATATCAGCTTTCTGTCTGTCCCCACTGACCATCTCACCCGTTTCAGATAACAAGGACCCAACATTATCAGACTTTAATTTTTTGCCAATAATGTATTTAAAGAATTTTTTTGGGTTGCTCTTGCTCTCCTTAGCAATATTTTTTTTATTCTCCAGTCTAGCTAATTTAATTGCCTTTTTACAGGTTTTGTTGGCATTTTTTGTATTCTGCAAATGCCTCTGCTGATCCCTCAGCTTTATAATGATTAAACGCCACTTTTTTGTTATTTATTTCATGAATTACTTTACTGGTTATCCACAGTGGTTTTAATGTGCTTATTTTGTATTTGTTTCCAAAGGGTATCAAAATGGGTTTTGTTTTCCCTCTCTTTGCTGTGAGACAAGTAAATAATTGAAGTCTGGTGTGGTGGGAGTGACTAATTGCTGTGTTTGTAATTGTTGGATTCCTGGCTTATATAGCAAGGAGTGAGAGAGCTCTGTAAGTTGATTAGTGACCTGTGCCCTGAAAGACTGAGTTTGGATACTTGCTGGAAAAATAGAATAAGTATATTGTGTGGTGTAGTGTGGTAAAGGAGAGGTTAAAAAAAAATCTCTGGGTTTTGTTTTCCCTCTCTTTGCTGTGAGACAAGCAAATAATTGAAGTCTGGTGTGGTGGGAGTAACTAATTGCTGTGTTTGTAATTGGTGGATTCCTGGCTTAAATAGCAGATACATAGTGAATCCTTGAACGTGTGAATCTTGCTTCAGTGTGTAAGTGCAGAAGTGTGGTAAGTGTAGGAATTTAAAACAGGGGAATTCAAACACAGGGGACTGCTATTACAAGTGACTTGTTCCAAGAGAAGAGTTAGAAGGAATCTGGTTAAGTACATAAGAGTGATTTCAGGGATTTAGGGTGCAAGTTCAAGGCAAGGACCTCTAAAGTAGTATTTTCTGAAATACTACCTGTGCCATGCACCAGTGCAGGTAGGCAGAGGGAGCTCAGGGAGCTTAATGCATGGCTCAAGCAATGGTGTAGGAAGGAGGGTTTTGGGTTTATAGAACACTGGGCAGATTTTGCTCTTGGGTACAATCTATATGGAAGAGATAGATTGCACCTAAATGGTAGAGGAGCCTCTGTGTTAGGGGAGAGAATGCTAGTAAGCTTGGAGGAGCTTTTAAACTAGGAAAGGGGGGGTGGGTATAGATAGTAAAATGGGGTAGATAGAGCAGATAGGAACTGGGTCCAAGTAAATGACCAGGGGGATGGAGAAAGGGTGGGGAAAAATTTAGTCAGTAGGGAGGAACTCCTAGTAAATGAAGGTGTAGAAAAAAGGCATGCAGGGATTAATATATGTAAAGACTTCAAAATTAATTGTATGCTAGCAAAAGCAAGAAGTATGGTAGATAAAATAGGAGAACTAGAATTGCTGGTGGTTAATGAGCAATTGGACATAATTGGAATAACAGAAACATGGTGGAATGATGCACATGACTGGACTGTAAATATACAGGGCTATTCCCTGTTTAGAAGAGACAGAATTAATAGAAAAGGGGGAGGTTTGTGCTTATATTAGAAAACAGAGCTAAATCCAGTTTTGCGAGGTGATATTAGTGAGGAAACTGGCTAAATTGTGGAGTCCATGTGGGTAGAAATCGAGACTAAATGTGGTGTGAAATGTAAAAAAAAGTTGTTCGTGGGCATATGCTACAAACCACCAAATATCAATGACAATGATGAGGCCCAACTGCTATTGCAAATGAGGAAAGCTGCCCAGTTTGGGCATACTATAATTATGGGAGATTTTAATTATCCAGATATCAACTGGAAAAATGAGACCTGTCAGAGTGCTAAGGGTAGCATGTTTTTGAACACACTTCATGAAAGCTACATTTCACAAATGGTGGAAGCGCCGACAAGAAATAACAATGTATTGGACCTAGTGATCACTAATAACACAGAAATGGTATCCAATATTAAGGTAAGAGATCATTTGGGAAACAGTGATCACAACATGGTTACATTTGAGATCAGTCTGGCAAAGTAAAAATGTATAGGTTCAACCAAAACTCTTAATTTTAAAAAAGCTAACTTCAAATTGTTAAGGGCTTCAATGCAACACATAGACTGGGATATTTTATTTAAAGGCAAAAATACTGAGGAAAAATGGTCAGAATTCAAATTTAGGTTGCAGAAATGTACCCAACAGTATATACCAATGGGGAACAAATGCAAAAGAAGTAAGTCACAGCCAGTGTGGTTAACTGCACATGTAAAGAAGGAAATGGCAAGGAAAAAAAATGCATTCCAATTATTTAAGTCTGAAGGAACTGAACAATCTTTCATAAAATACAGGGAGTGCAACAAAGATTGCAAAAAGGCAATTAGGGTTGCAAAAATAGATAATGAAAGTCGAATTGAAAGGGAAAGCAAGACTAATCCAAAAAAGTTTTTCAAATATATAAATAGCAAAAAACTTAAGAGGGAGTGCGTTCAAAAATGAAATGGGTGATTTGGTTAGTGAGGATAAGGAAAAGGCCGATGTTTTAAACACTTTCTTTGCATCAGTATATACAAGGGAACAAGTAATGGTAGAAGAGCCTCCGCAAGTAACAAATAAAACAATAGAATTAATAGATATTGGGTTAACTCTAGGAGATAACATGGGAAGACCGAACAAAATTAAGACCGACAAAGCACCGGGTCCTGATGGTATACATCCAAGGGTTTTATCAGAAACTTAGTGCAGTGTTAGCAAAACCCCTATATTTACTCTTTAAAGATTCTAGGCTCTTTAAAGATTCTACTCTTTAAAGATTCTAGGCTCAGTGCTACAGGATTGGAGAAGAGCTAACACAGTGCCTCTATTTAAGAAGGGAACTAAAACAGAACATGGGAATTATAGACCAGTGAGTTTAACCTCTGTAGTGGGAAAACTGTTAGAAGGGATAATAAGGGACTATATTCAGGATTACAACACAAAAAATAATATCATTAGCATGAATAAACATGGTTTTATGAAGAATAGATCATGCCAAACTAATCTTTTCAGCTTCTATGAGGAGGTAAGCAGCAACCTTGACAATGGCAAAGCAGTAGATGTAGTATATCAAGAATTTGCAAAGGCATTTGATACAGTGGCACACAGAAAGCTGGTGTATAAAATAAGGAAATTGGGGCTAGGAGATAACCTTTGCAATTGGATACAAAACTGGCTGAAGGGTAGGGAACAGTGTGTGGTTGTAAATGGAAAATTCTCCTGTACAGTTAAAGTGGATAGTGGAGTACTTCAGGGTTCAGTATTAGGTCCGCTGCTTTTTAACACGTTTATAAATGACCTGGAAATAGATATAGAAAGCAAAATATCAATATTTGCAGATTATACTAAATTATGCAAAGTCATTAATTCAGAACAGGATATTTTCTCTCTACAGAGGGACTTACATAAAATGTCATAAAGTTTAATGTGGGGAAGTGTAAAGTCATGCATTTGGGAGGAAACAATCCCAAGGCTACTTATAAACTTAATGGAATCATTTTAGGGGACTCATTGCTAGAAAAAGACCTGGGTATCCTTGTCAAGTACAAACTTGGAAACAGTGACCAGTGTTAAACAGCAGTAGCAAAGTCCTGTCTTGCATAAAAAGGGGTATCGAAGCAAGAGTGAATAACATTATTTTGCCATTATACAAATCATTGGTAAGACCTCACCTTGAGTATGCAGTGCAATTTTGGGCACCGGTTCTGAAAAAGGATATATTAGAACTAGAGAGGGTACAGAGGAGAGCAACAAAATTAATTAAGGGAATGGAGGACTTGACATATGAGGAACGACTAAACAAAATTGGTTTATTTACTCTAGAGAAAAGACGACAAAGAGGAGACCTTATCACATTGTACAAGTATATGAGAGGTCAATACAAGGATCTCTGCGGTGAGCCATTTATTCCAAGGCCTGATCAGGTGACCAGGGGACACTCCTTGAGATTAAAGGAAAGGAGGTTTAAACTTCAGCAGAGGAAGGGTTTTTTTTACAGTAAGGTCTGTCAAATTGTGGAATTCATTGCCCAGGGAGGTAGTTATGGCAGATACAATGGATACATTTAAGAGAAGATTAGATACATTTCTTTCAAAAGGGAACATACAGAGTTATACTGTTTATCAGTAGGCTGATCAGGAAGGTCTGATAAAGACTAATTTAATTGGTAGCAGGAAAGCTATAAAATTCTCAGTTACTGAGGTATGAGGCGAAGATTGAACTTGATGGACTTGTGTCTTTTTTCAACCTAATTAACTATGTTACTATGTTACTAATTTATATGTATATTTTTGCAGTGTTATTTTGAAAGCATTCCACTTACCTTCTGTGTTTTTTTCCTGAAAATATTCTATCCCAGTCAATGACACCAAGGGATGAATTAAACCTGCACAAGTTGGCCTTTTTAAAATTCAGTGTTTTTGTGAAACCCATACCAAATTGCTTTTTTGAATTAATCTCAAACGATATCATGTTATGGCCACTATTCCCCTAGTGCTCCCTTACTTGGATGTTAAAGATAATTTCTTCATTGTCAGTTATTACTAGATCTATACACACATCCCCTCTGGTTGAGGTCTGTACTAGTTGCAACAAAACTTGTCATTCAACAATATGGGCAGTCCAGTACCAAATGATGGGCAAGTCCCCTCGGCACAGAAAAACCAACTAACCTCAGACATGCGATTCAGCCTTATTTGGGCCTCATAAGTGAGGTACAGCTGGCTTCCCTAGGCACTGAGAGCAAAGGGTCCACGTCTGGATTATCCTTTACACTTAGGGAGAGACCCTAAGTGTTTTGCAGAAACAAGCCAAAATTGATCTGAGAGGCTCTGAGCACGAACAAAAACACAATGGACTGTTCTCCAGCTAGTCACTGATCAAGAGCATCACATTTTAGCTCTCTAGTGCCATTACAGAGGATAAATTTCCACATACATATTAGACTAATCCCACCCATATGGGCAGTCCAGTAACAAAATGGGCGGAATCTAGAAATCAGGGGGATCACTGAACCAATACATTGCAGACAAGAGGCAAAGTGCTCGCTGTACATGGACGATGTAACCATCTTCTGCGCTGACCTGCAATCAGTGAAAGAGCTCGTCCAGACATGTGAGGACTTTGGAAAAGCTTCAGGTGCAAAGGTCAACTGCGGGAAGTCAGAGACCATGCTCTTCGGGGAGTGGCACCTGTCTTCTGACCCCTTCCCTTTCCCCATCAGGACAGGCCTCATCAAAATCCTGGGAGTCTGGTTCGGTGGAAAAGGTGCGGCCCTGAAGTGTTGGGATGAAAGACTAGCAAAAGTGAGACAGAAATTTGGATTATGGAGCCTCAGGGACCTCACCATAGAGGGAAAAATACTGGTACTGCAGAATGAGATCCTTCCAGTTCTGCAGTATATGGCCCAAGCTTGGCCACCCTTGGCAACAATTTGCAGAGCCATCACAAGGGCAGTTTTTCACTTCATCTGGGGCTCCAAAATGGACAGAGTGAAGCGTGCAGTTATGTACAAGGAGCCCCACAAAGGAGGAAAGGGGGTGCCAGACATCCCCACCATGTTGCGGGCCTTCTTTTTGTGCAAATGTGTGCGGAGGACCTTAAGAGAGAGCGACCAGGGATCTGCCGGTAATGCCATGTCCTGTTTCTTCCTGCTTCCTCTTTGGAGGGGACTTGGTTGGGAGAGGTGGGACAACCCCATCCCTTACAACTGGACTACCACCTGGTTCTACAAGGATGTTGGTAGATTTGTAAGGGAGAACCAACTGGAGGGTGTTAAACCAGAACTGTAGACCCCAAAGGTCATATATAAGCTCATCAGAGCAAAATACATTATAGAGACAATTTCAGGACTCCCAGCTGCCACTTCCAAGATGGTATGGCAGAACGTGTCATCAGGGAGACTCACCAACAGACACAAGGACACTGCATGGATGGCCATTCAGGGGGGTCTGTCTCTCAGATCATTCATGCATGCAAGGAACCTATGTAGGTATAGACATTGCCCTAGAGGATGCATGGCAGAAGAAACTGCCCTGCATGTTTTTTGGCAGTGCCCCTTTGCCCAAGCTCTGTTGGATGACCTGGAAAATGAACTCAAAGACTCCAAAGAGACACTTGTCGTACCACTCGGTACTGTATGGACTATTTCCAGGGACACACTCGTATGGTGCTATCCAGGAAACCTGGCGCATTATGTGCTGTGTCAAAGACGCTCTGTGGTTTGCAAGGAATCGTCTGGTGCTGAGTAGAGGACAGGTGACAACACAGGACTGTCGCAGACTGATCCACAGTCTGCTAAGAGACTATAACATCTTGGACAGCCCTGAAGAGGAGGACTAGCATCCCCTCCAATGGCTCAATATCACTGTCACCTCCCCTTGGCCCCTTGACCTACCCTGACCCATTCCCCATATCCCACCCCCCCAGGCGAATGCCCACAGAGACTTTAATACAGTGAAATAAAGTACAAGTGTTGAGTTCAATAAAGTGATGTACCTGTGCGCTGCCAAAGTACACTGCGTTGCAGGTATTAAGAATGTTATTGTTTTAAATGTATGAATGCACTCTGTATTGGAAAGCATTACTGGACAAAGAAATGTTGTATTGTATTTTCCATGTCAAAATAAAGATTATTTTTAAAAAAAAAACATAAGTATGGGTTTTGCTGGTTTGTCTGCGCAGATAGGACTTGCCCATCATATTGGTACTGGACTGCCCTTATGGGTGGGATTAGTCTAATATGTATGTGGAAATTTCTCCTCTGTAATAGCACTAGAGAGCAAAAATGTGATGCTCTTGAGCGGTGACTAGCCAGAGAACAGGCCATTGTGCTTTTGTTAGTGCTCAGAGCCTCTCACATCATTTTTGGCTTGTTGGTGTTACAGCAGCAGCATAGGCACTCATCATATATAACATTGTGGATTTTAATAACCTGTGTTTATGTTGCTGGGTACTCAAAACAGGTGTGTGTGAGGTGAGAGGGACTTGGACTTTGAAGAGACAGTGATCTTGATGATAACTGATTGGGTGGCTGAGTGCTTTCTGACATATGTACTTGTCCAGGGTCAAACTTTCCAATGGCTTTCTCAAACAGTTTATAGACAGGCACAGTGCTCCTTAAAAATGGTGGAAGATCCAGCCTTTGACTTTCTGCTAACCTTATAGCTCTGTCGTCATCCTCACTCTCAACTTCATCTGTATCTGAACAAGAGAAGGATGCTGGAGAGATATATCCTAGATATTAATCATCATTAGTTATCATTAGGTCATCCTCAGTAGCATCAGCATCACCTGACAGTTCTTGTCCTCTACTACCCTTATATTCCTCTAAGCTTTTAGAGGTCGCAAACAATTTCTTTTTACTTTTACTTTCACAAAGTTTGCTACTACTTTGAGGACAGGTGTTTTGGTGCTTGTTTGTTTCACTGTCAGATGCAGCAGTTGGTTCAGCTGCTACACCTTCCTCCGTTATGCCATCATCAACACTAGCATGTAACTCGTGTTCAGTGTTCTTCTTATATAATAATAATAATCCTTTATTTATATAGCGCACACAGATTACGCAGCGCTTTACACTCATATTGGTTCCTGTCCCCATTGGGGCTCACAATCTAAATTCACCTATCAGTATATTTTTTGGAGTGTGGGAGGAAACCGGAGTACCCGGAGGAAACCCACGCAAACACAGTGAGAACATACATATGTTTTTTTATAGTACTGACACCCAGTTGAGCAAGGAAATTTAACTGCAGTTGCCTGTGTCTTTCAAATCAAATCAGTCAGACAGAATGTTGGAGTATTTGTGGTCAACCTTCTTTGCTCCTTTCTCACATCCCCAGACATGTACAACACAGAGATAATAACAACAAGATCAGCATGGAAATTGCTAGGACTGCAGCTGCCTATGTCTTTCAAATCAAATCAGTCAAACAGAATGTTGGGGTATTTGGGGTCAACTTCCTTTGCTTCTTTTTCTCACCTTCAGACATGTCTAACACAGAGATAATAACAGCAAGATCAGCAAGGAAATTGCCTGGACTGCAGCTGTCTGTGTCTTTCAAATCAAATCAGTCAAACAGAATGTTGGGGTTAATTGTGGTCAACCTCCTATGCTCCCTTCTCCCACCCCCAGACTCCACTAGCACAGAGATAATAACAGCCTGATTATAAGGAACTTGTGTTGTGGCTGCTTTTGTCTTGAAAGGGGTGTGGGCGTGGTTGTCCACTTTTTCACAGGAAAATCAGCTTTCATTTAAGTGATTAAAATTTTCACTGTTTTCACCCATCACCAAAAATGTTCCACTATTATTTAAGGTTTACAAACGTTTCACCTCTTTAATTACATGTTTTTCGCCTTTTCTCAATAAAAATTTGAAGTTTTCCAGGAAGTGAAACACAAAACAAGCAGCTACAGAGTGAGAAGGTGCTGTCTTTTATGGTGTTAGCTGTTTTGTAAAATTGAGACAGAAGAGGTTCATAAGGACTGTTATCTCTATGAGCAAGTGGAATTATAATAAAGAGGAGCTGGAAGGACGGTTATGCATTCAGTTAATCTGAGGAGGAGGAAGTGACTAGTACCACTATGAAAGGGTCTGGATGCCTTGATTCCTCAGACCCAATGATGGCCTAGATCCTAGGGATCTTGGGAAAATTTGTGTTATGTGCAGAGGAAGAAGAGGGTAGTGTGAACAGGACAGGTCGGCTGCCTGTGCCTAATGCCAGTGGTGTGCCTGCTGTCAGTACTACACCTGCTAGGGTGTCTTGTGATTCTCAGGAGGAGATGATCCCAAATGTGACACCAGGGTACCCTAAATCATACTTGCAATCTCCAATCAGTCCCACCTCCACCACTACTACTACTACTACTACTAATAAGGGCCAGCAGCTACAGACTCAGAGTTTTTGGAGTGAGAGAGGAGTGTGGTTGCTGTTAGAAGAAATAACAGTGATGGTGAAGAAGCTGGTGGGACTAGTGTTACCACAGTAGATCCTCCTACTGATGATGAGGTGGTAGGGGAAGTAATGTAGAGCTCAACAAGAGATGGCTAGTGTCACATTTCTCATGCCTCCTCCAACCGGTGACACATCAATAATAGAGTAGCAGCAGCAAGGAGGGACTGGTGGTGATCATGATGATGATGGATGAGAAGCTGGGATGGAAGAAACTTTAATGGTCTTTTTAGCCCAAACCAAGAAGGAATGGGAGACAGACATGGTGGTGGGAATTATTATCACCACCAGCAGCGATATTTTGGAATTAGTGTAGTGTAATGTAGTGCTGTAAAGTTTTAAGCCCAGCAGGATGCTGAGGAGCAGACTAGAGAGTCACAGACCACCATGGACACAATGGGAATGGAGTCCACTGATGCAGGACTAGGACAGGTTCATCTTGACAGCAGCAACTTCTGGTCCTAGTTGCAGTGCTGATTCTGCCCCAGTGAGTGAAAAGGAATGTGGAGGAGAAGAAGAAAGCACCTTTTCTCTTCCCCTTGAAGTCCTTGATTTTTATTATTGAAAGATGAAGTCCGGAGAAGTGCTTTCTCACCCAGGTATTTAGTTCCAGAGCCTTCAGTGTCTGGTCCTAACACCCCCGTAACAGGCAAACATAAATGAAATAAAAAACTTGCCATCATGTACAACTCAGCTAAAAATGAAAAAAAAATCTTATTTATTTTGAAGGGGTTTTGACCTTATTTTTTCAAATAAATTCAATTTGCAGTCATATTCTGGCTTTTGGATAGCGTCTGATTGCAGAACTGGCCATGAGAGGTTATTTGCTGATGTGTAAGACAGCCCCTCAGCAGACTTTTTGAGATGGAATGGAGACTACGTCTTTGCTTTAAATACTCTGATCTTGCTAAGAAACTGCTACTGCAAAACTACATTTATTTTGTTTGTATCCTCTAATAATTCATGTTCCAGTCTGCGAGTTTGAATGAAGCCTATCTTTCTATTTCCTCTGGAAAAGCAAACCTGTAAACTCACCCAGTTCAGATGTCATGTATTGTGCCTTGTGACACTGCATCTTTCAATAGATTAATGATCTTACATAACCATTACACTCATCCCTAGATAGAATGATCCACACCGAATCTAACACATGGAAACAACATTTATACATGGCTTACCTGTGTACTCGCTTATTGATAAATGAGAGCTTATAAATAAATTGATGCAATTGTTAAAAGCAACATGCACAGGGAATACTGACATTAACCCTTCAAATGCCACAGGGACACACAACACTTTGCTGTGCATTGAGAAATGGAAACAAAGGGAATTTGTGGAATGTTTATTTGTCCCTTTGATTTGCCCCAGAATTCTACCTCCTTAGCTGGATGAATAATAAAGATATTTCCATATGAGATAAGCATTGACCTTTTCAGCCTCCTTAAATTTATTTCCTAACAGACATCCATTTACTCAGAGTTGACCTGATCTCCTGATTCCTAAAACTATAGATGATTGGGTTTAGTAATGGTGTGACTGCAGTGTACAACAGAGACATGACTTTATTCAGATTAAATAACTGGCCTTTGGATGGCACAGTGTATTTAGCTATAAGTATCCCATAATATGTGCTCACAACTATGAGATGTGAACTGCAGGTGGAGAAGGCTTTCTGCCTCCCAGTGGTGGAGGAGATCTTGATTATGGTGATGAAAATTCTGACATATGTTGAAATGATAAACAAAAAGGGTCCAAGGGTAAAAGGAAAAGAAAGCACTATGATGTCTACTTCTATAAAATATGTGTCTGTACATGATGCTTCAAGAAGAGGAGCAAGGTCACAGTAGATGTTATCAATAATATTACATCCACAAAATTCTAAGAGGGAGATTGGAATGCCAATCAGACTAAAAAACAAGCATAGAACCCAGGAACACATAACTAGATAAAAACAAAGTTGCATACTCATAATGGAGACATAATGCAATGGGTTACAGATGGCCAAGTATCGATCATAAGACATCACAGTGAGCAGAAAACATTCAGAACCAGTAAATACACTAGAGATATAAAACTGTGAAAGACAGCCAATGACAGATATAATGCTACTGCCTCTTAATAAAGTATGTAGCAAGTTGGGGACAATGCTTGTAGACAACAAGATGTCACATAAGGAAAGGTGACAGAGGAAAAAGTACATGGGTGATTGGAGGTGATGACTTGCCAGAAACAATGTAATTATCAGGATGTTTCCACATAATGTCATGATGTACAGCACGAGAAGCAGAACAAATGCCCATTTCTTCAGACTCTGAGGGCCTTGTAGTCCCAGTAGTCTGTGATTTTTGTCTGGTTGTTGTTGCTAATGATGGTCATGGTTAAATTTAAAATTCAAGACAATTCAGCCTGTGTGAAACGAGACTTTGTTAAGTGAAAATGACACAGGAAAGTATTTTGCAAAATGCAACCAATTCTGAAACTTACCAGTTAAACCTTAGTTAATAAAATTGTCCTTGTGTTAAATGGGACTATATAGTAACATAGTAACATAGTAGATAAGGCTGAAAAAAGACATGCGTCCATCAAGTCCAGCCCATGCCAATAACACCCCTGTTGATCCAGAGGAAGGCAACAAAAAAGCCCTCTGGAGCAATTTCCAATGTAGGTGTGTGTGTGAGTGTGTCAAATAGTTCCCCGGCTCAATATCCTATTTGCTTTGAAGCCATCTGTCATAACTGTCAATATTGTTCTGTGCTAGATAGGCATCCATTGATTTTTTGAATGCAGTTACATTATCTGCAAGCACAGCATCCCGAGGCAAAGAATTCCATAGCCTTACCGCCCTTACTGTAAAGAATCCCTGCCTGTGTTTTAGTCGAAAGCGCCTTTCCTCAAGTCTTAATGGATGACCTCTTGTTCTTAGCTCAGCTCTTTGCATAAATAATTCATTGGATAGTTCTTTGTATTGGCCTTGAATGTATTTGTAAATGGTAATCATATCACCCCTTAGACGTCTCTTTTCTAATGTAAACAAGCCCAGTTTGGCTAGTCTCTCTTTGTAACTCAGATCCTCCAATCCCTTTATCAGTTTTGTTGCACGTCTCTGCACCTTTTCCAGTTCAGTAATGTCTTTTTTTAGAACAGGTGCCCAAAATTGTACTCCATATTCTAGATGAGGCCTAACCAAGGATTTATACAGAGGTAGGATAATATTAGCATCCCTTGCTTCTACACCTCTTTTTATGCAGGCTAGTACTCTATTTGCTCTTGCAGCAGCTGAGTGACTCTGCACACTGCTGTGAAGACTATTGTCTATCAGTACACCTAAATCTTTCTCTAATGAGGATTTCCCAAGTTGTTTCCCATTTAGAGTATATGTAGCAAGTTTGTTTCTACAACCCAAATGCATAACCTTACATTTATCTACATTAAATGACATCTGCCACTTTTCTGCCCATTCACTTAGTTTATCTAAATCCTTCTGTAGGGAAAAAACATCGAGCTCTGTATGTATTTCCTTACATAGCTTAGTGTCATCAGCAAAGATTGAGATACTACTTTCAATTCCCACTTCTAGATCATTAATAAACAAATTAAAAAGCATTGGGCCCAGGACTGAACCCTGCGGTACCCCACTTATAACCCTAGACCAATTTGAAAAAGTTCCATTTACAACAACTCTCTGCCATCTATCATTTAACCAGTTCTCAATCCATGTACAGATACCACCACCCAAACCGAAGCCTTTTAATTTATGCAGTAACCTGTTGTGAGGCACTGTGTCAAAGTATACTACATCAACAGCAATTCCCCTGTCCAAATTACTACTCACTCTTTCATAAAATGCAAGTAAATTAGTCTGACATGATCTGTTCTTCATGAAACCATGCTGATTCCTACTAATGATATTGTTTGTCTTCACATAGTTCTGAATACTATCAGTTAATAACCCTTCTAGTATCTTACCCACTATGGAAGTCAAGCTCACAGGTCTATAATTTCCTGGTTTGGATCTTGCTCCCTTTTTAAACAATGGAACTACATCAGCTTTCCTCCAATCACAGGGCACTATGCCTGATGAAAGCGAATCAATAAATATTAAGTATAATGGTTTTGCTATTACTGAACTAAGTTCCTTAAGTACCCTTGGGTGTATACCGTCCGGTCCAGGCGCTTTATTCACTATAACCCTTTCCAGTCTCTTTTGGACCTTGTCCTCAGTAAGCCATGTAGATGTT
The DNA here is from genome assembly GCA_037306005.1 of Rhinophrynus dorsalis. Classification (NCBI taxonomy): domain Eukaryota; kingdom Metazoa; phylum Chordata; class Amphibia; order Anura; family Rhinophrynidae; genus Rhinophrynus; species Rhinophrynus dorsalis. The sequence goes on along the minus strand of CM074721.1, from coordinate 550,930,935 downwards.
GGAGGAAATTCCATGGTTTTGTCTGTTTGCCCATAGCTTGTCATTTCTGCTTCCTTTGTATATACTGAAGCAAAGAACGTATTTAGGGTCTCAGCCATAGCTTTATCAATTTAATCAATTCACCTGTTTCAGTCCTAAGAGGACCAATATCAACCTTAACTTTTTTGTTGTTAATATACTTGTAGAATTGTTTAGGGTTTTTCTTGCAATGTTTCGCTCATTTTCTATTTTAGCTAGCTTAATTGCTTGTTTGCAGATTTTATTACATTCTTTATATTTTTTAAATGATGCATCTGACCCATTTGACTTAAACACCTTAAAAGCCAGCTTTTTATTTCTCATTTCCCTGCTAACCACATTATTAATCCACATTGGTTTTGCTTTACTTCTCTTGTGCTTATTCCCCAATGGTATATATCTCCCTTTAGTTGTAAAGATATCCAACATATTGCATGAAAATGTACTGTATACATTTCTAGGGTATTCTTTTAGCCTTTTGAGTACCAGAGTGATACGGAATGCATTGCAAATTGATGCATTCCATACCACTGTGACACTCAAATGGTTAAAAAGCAGCATAGAAAATATTGTGCGGCTACATGGTGCATTCAGCATGTCGCCATGTTGAAAATGCTCACAGTGCTTAGAGAGATCAGCTACACCTCACTGACAAGGCCCAAAAAGGCTGAAACGTGCCCCTGGGGTTGGCTGCGTCTCTTGTTCAGAGAGGAAATGCCTGGCATTTCATGGTTGCACTGCTGTAAGGGCAGAACCAATATGATATGCTTTAGGATATTTTCTCTCTGTGAAAGGCACTAGTGGGCTAGAGGAGAATGCACCCTTGGTAGGATACCATTCCTAAAGAGCCTGCAAATTTGTATTGGAGGTTCGTTCCTAGTTGACTGTCTGTGGCTTTTGATATACATGTTGAAAATGACAACATGAGAATCTCCCCCTGATAAAAGTGCAAGATTCTCATGTTGCATCTGTTACTGTTTGTCTCAGAGATGCTCTCCTTCCTGGCTGCCTCTCACTCTGGCTCTCGGCAAGACTTCTGTCCTGGGTCTGCTCGTCTGTCAGGCTGTGCATGTGCAGGGAACTGCCGCTTCCTCCTCAGCATCTGCTCATGCACCCGGTTCAGCTCCCTATTGGTTGACTTTCCCTCTATCCGGGATGGCTCCCAGGTTAGCCCCCCTCCTGGCCTCTTCTCATTGGTCCCTTCTGACATTTAAATGGGCTACCCCAGATCTTGGGTGCCCGTTCCAAAGCTGTCCAGCATTTGTTCTTGAACTCTTGCTTATCCTGTTGACCTGGCTACTGGCCCTTGGCTAGTCTGCTGACCATTCCTTGTATCTTGCTTCAGGCTTTTGACCCTTGGTTATGCTCCTGAATACAGCTTGTCTCCTGCTCCTGGCTACTGACCCTTGGCTATGCTGCTGACAATTCCTTGTCTCCTGCTTCTGGCTATTAACCCTCAGTTATGCTCCTGCTTACGGCATGTCTCCTGCTTCTGGATATTGACCCTTGGCTACGCTCAAGACCAAGTCTTGTCTGAATCCTTTCTTCCTCATCTGAGGATCCATTTCTCTCTCTCAGCTTCCGGCTTTTCTTGTCGGCCTGGTTAGCCACGGTTCCCATGGAACTCTTATCCTGGTTACATCCCGGCTCAGCTGGGTGGAACAATCTGGTTTCACGACCAGCACCTTTACTCAGCTTCGGATGCAACAAGGGAGTACCTGGCATGCAGTCACCGATCCCAAGCTTCACTCCCTAGCTGTGCTACTGAACTAGTGCCGGCACCACAAAAGTCCGTACCCCACACACGGTGACAGCCTCCTGAAACATTGCAGCACCAGTCAATGTTCAGTGCAGTTGTGTGCTGCAGGCAGCCAGCTCAGGTAGGGGTTTAGTGAGTGCTGCAGTGTCTGCCCCTAGCTTTGCTGCTTGACCAATCCAACACCATGCACTTTCTCCTCCTGCTGCAAAAGCTGACAACTGTCAGGCTGCCGGGTTCCTCACTTCATATCAACTGTGTAAAGTGGACTAAGACAGGAATGTGCAACCCTCCAAATGAGGTTGAACTACAACTCCCATAATCCTCAGCCAGGCTTTGGATGGGCAAGTATGATGGGTATTGTATTTTAACAACAAATTAAGGGAGTGAGAGGGGCTGGAGATGATCCAGCTGTCTTGGTGCATATTGGTACAAATGACCAAGTAAGAGGATGGTGGAGAGTCATAAAAGGTAATTTTAGGGATTTAGGGAGTAAGATTTAGAACTGGACCTCCAAGGTAGTATTCTCAGAGACACTACCTGTGCCATGTGCTACGCCAGAGAGACAGCGGGAGATTAGGGAGCTCAATGCATGGCTGACGTCTTGGTATAAGAAGGAGGGCTTTGGGTTTTTAGAGCACTGGGCTGATTTTGCATTGGGGAACAATCTCTATAGTAGGGATGGATTGCACCTGAACGCAAGAGGGTCTCAAGTGCTTGGGGAGAGGATGGCTTGACGGTTGGAGGAGATTTTAAACTAAGAAGGGGGGGAGCGGCCAATAAATATTGGGCTATACAGTATAGATAGGGAAGGCAATGTAGTTAATAACCAGGTGTGTGGATCTGGGGAGAGGATAGGGAGAAGCCTATAAACCACATCAAAATTAAATCACAAACGGAACATAGCAGTGGCATAAACTGTATGCTTGCAAATGCCAGAAGTTTAACTGGTAAAATAGGGGAATTGGAACAGCTAGCTGAAATCCAAAACTATGACTTGATTGGCATAACAGAAACATGGTGGGATGACACTGTCGGGCTATTTATATGAAGGTATCCAAAGGGTTAAGACAGAGAACCACTCAGGTTGGATTTCTTCACTTAAATAGGCAATTGACAATAAAATAATTCGAGAACTTTATCTTTAATATGTATTGACACGCTACCTCACAGTAACGAATTGATCACAAGAATCAATCCTTCATATTTGTGCAAAAATATATATATTTTATTAAAATACAATGTACTATATATATATAACAAGTATCATCATCAATGAAATATATAAGTGACTAGCAATTATAATAGGTACATAGAAAATCAAACCACACTTATTACCATAAGGATTACCAGCGGTGCAAGGGTTAACCACACATAGGTATATTCAGAGGTATAATAACAATAATTGCATTCAGTAGCATAGAACAGGTTAATTGATTCTACAATTAATATAATACAGCTGGCCGCAGTGTCTCTTAATACCTCTGCCCCAGAAACTGTATAGACTATGCCAGTTATGATGTAAGGGGTATTGTGAGATGAATTAAATAATTCCTTTAACAATTCCTTGTATCATATATCAATAATAATCAAATTTAGAGAATAACTGGAATAGAATCCCAGATTTAAATCTCTATAATTTAATTACATACTGAATTCAATATTGAATACCTCTGGATAAAATATATAAATTGCAATTAATATAGTCAATCAAAGATTATACAAATAATCTACCAGAATGAATCCAGTAACATATGTCTAGTAATGCAACATATATCATAATTTTGACTACGGCAACGTATATAAAACCTATAGGCACTCCAAGGGTTAATCCACTTGTTTAAAAATAGATGCCACACCCAGAAGTTATTTTGTCTATTTGAAGTGAAAAACCTCCAATTTACAAAATATAAGCCTAGCACATATACAGAGAATTCCAAAGAAAACACTACTAACAACAGACAAATAGCGGTTAAAGGGTTAATAACTGGATTCCAAGGACTTCCTATATCAAATATTAACTATTATAATCTTCCCAGAACCACAAAATATTACTCTAGGAATACCAAGACTTATATTAGCTAATATAGATAACCCACGCTATATATTGTATTACACTGATTGGCAAATTATAACAATTTCACAGTAAATATATATATAGATTCTATTACTTCCAGAATTTAAAAGCTAAATCTAACTTATTATAAATTATCCCAAATGGTTGGCCAGTCCACTTAAGACAATTATTTAAGTTTCTTCAAACAGAAGAAAAATTATGAAATTCTGGATTAAATGAATCTAAATTAATAAATGATATAGTTACCAATCAAAATTTCTTTGTATTTCTCTGTGAGATGGCAGGATCATGTGTTGTCAGAGCCTTCTTTTGTCAGGAATTCCCCCAGGAGTTTTCTTTTTTTCAGGAAATGAAGGGCCCTGAACTAAGAGTATCTTGGCATTATATTGGCAATTTTTGTCTTATCAGTAATCCCCACCTTTTTCTAATGATTGGACAAAGATCCATCTCATTATACCGTGACATCACCAGTCTGCCCTGATTGGATATTAATATATCCCTAATTATTCAAGGAATGTGGCTACCCCAGTCATGATGCTCTCAAGACTCTAGATGGCACTCTTACTCTATGTAACATCTTACATATAATCAGTTTTTATGTCATCAATGATGTATGTAAGAGGACATTAAACGTCATATAAATCTGCCATTTTTTCCAGACGTTCTCATAAGGGAGGATTTTTATCATAAGATAAAATCGCTGGCCAGACACTGTGGCTGTCTAGCATATGTATCCATCACCATTACTGTCAGTTAGTTATTTCTCCCTTAATGACTATTCCTTTGTCTGAAAGATGAGAGAATCTGAACACATTTTAAACAGAATTTTCAGTTAATCACTACAATAAGAGTTAACCCTCTATGCTCCTCCAGGACAAAGTCTCTGACAACACACATGACAGGTCAATTTGGAGGGCTACATGTTGTTTAGAAAAGATAGGTCAAACAAAAGAGGTGGTGGGGTCTGTCTGTATTTCAAACCAGCATTATTTTTCACATTTGTAGGAAGATATATGTGATGACAGTAGTGAACATGTGGAATCCCTGTGGGTTGAAATAGCCAATGGGGGTAAAACTGCCCAGAAAATATTAGTGGGTATTTGTTATAAGCCACCAAACATTGGTGACCTGGAAGAATCACAGCTATTAATGCAAATAGAAAAGGTTTCTCAAATACGGAAATTTATAATTATGGAGGATTTTAATTATCCAGAAATAGATTGGAAAAATGAAACAACTAATTCTGCTAAAAGCAGTAAGTTTCTGAACTTGTTGAATGACAATTTTTGTCATTTTGATTTTCAGGAATTCTTTTATTTCAGGTATAGTGTCCATGGATTGGCGTAAAACAGATGTGGTGCCCATATTTAAAAAGGGATCAAAATCCCAGCCAGGAAATTACAGACTTGTAAGCTTGACATCTGTGGTAGGGAAGCTGTTTGAAGGGTTACTAAGGGAATATAGTCAAGAATTCAGCTTGAACAGGGATATCATTAGCAGGAGCCAACATGGCTTTGTGAAAGACAGGTCATGTCAAACTGACTTAATTGCATTATATGAAACGTGAGTCAAAATATAAATATGGGAGCGGCAGTTGATGTGATCTATTTAGAGTTTGCCAAGGCATTTGATACGGTTCCACACAAGAGGTTTCTGTACAAATTGAAAATAATAGGCTTAGGGGAAAAATTTTGTGCGTGGATGGGAAATTGGCTGAAAGACAGAATGCAAAGAGTGGTAGTAAATGGGAAGTTGTACAATTGGATAAACGTCATAAGTGGAGTACCTCAGGGATCTGTTCTGGGTCCTCTTCTTTTCAGTTTGTTTATTAATGATCTCCCAGAGGGTATAGGGAGCCATGTATCAGTGTTTGCAGATGACACAAAATTAAGTAGGGTAATAAAGTCTGAACTGGATGTGTCTTCATTACAAGAGGATTTAGACAAATTGAGTAACTGGGCAGGCAAATGGCAACTGAAATTCAGTATAGACAAGTGTAAAGTTATGCATTTTGTTTATAATAATAAAAATGCAACATAGTTTAAGTGGTGTTTCTCTGGGGAAATCTACTAATGAAAAGGATTTGGGAGTAAGGGTAGACAATAGACTTAGCAGTAGCATGCAGTGCCAGCTGGCAGCCGCAAAGGCCAATAAGATACTGGCATGTATTAAAAGGGGTGTTGACTCAAGGGAGGAAGATATTATTATGCCTCTTTACAGGCCCATGGTAAGACCCCACCTAGACTTTGCTGTTCAGTTCTTGGCTTCCTTTTTGAAAAACGACATCATGGAAGTGGAGAAAGTGCAGTGGAGGGCTACAAAACTAGTAAGGGGAATGGAAAGTTATAGTTATGAAGAAAGGTTAGAAAAGTTAAACTTGTATCTTAGATATGATAACACTATATAAATATGTTCAGGGCCCATACAAAGGGCTCTCCAAAACCCTGTTCATTAGCAGAACAGCACAGGACAAGGAGCCACCCACTTAGACTTGAGGCAATTCAGTGGAAGGGTTTCTTTATGGTAAGGACAATAAAGGTATGGAATTCACCGCCTGAGGAGGTGCTGTTATCAAATACATTAGACGCCTTTAGAAAGGGCCTGGATAATTACTTAAGAGAGCAGAACATTGAGGGCTGTGTATGTTAGTATTGGAATTAATATTTAGTTAGTGCTTGTTGATCCAAGGAGAAATCTGATTGCCATTTGGAATCATGAAGGAATATGTTTCCCCAATTCAAGCTGGAATTTGAAATTGAGGGTTTTTTTCCTTCTTTTGGATCAACAAACAGGAATTAGAAAAGGGTTGAACTAGATGGACACAAGTCTTTTTTCAACCTAAATTACTATGTTACTATGTATCTGAGACAGCCTCATGTTGCAGTCATTTACAGAAACTCTGTGTACCAGTCTCAATAAAATCATTCAAAAGCAGATAGAAATATTGGGAGTCAACTAATCCCAGGACAGACACAGACTTAATTTTCTAATTGGATAGACAATCAAAGGGCCTGCCTGGTGCTGTCAGTAGCAACAGGACCATACTGACAACCACCAGCAACTCCTGTATGAGCTACTCAGTGCCAGCTGTAACCTTTCAATCATACACTGTTCAGTCAATGGGAAAACATGAGTCAAGCTCTGGAGAACAGGCAGCCACTACCTCCGAAAAAGAAAAATACCAGAGTTGCTAGGGGAAACAAGGCTCTTAAAGCCTGGAGAGCCTGTAAAAAAAAATAACACCAAAGTGATTGTGGTAGAGGAGTGGTCGGAGGCACACCAAGGGTTAATGCAGGTACGTGGATGCTGAAGGCAGCAAATTGAATGAAGGTCGGGTTGAAGTGACGTTTTATGCAGGGCAAGAGTCTCGTGTCTCCATTTTCATCACAGCAACATACTTAATGCAGAGTGTAGCCTCACGTTCTTTTACATGCAATCTTTTAAAAGTGAACCTCTCTCTAGCATTCAGGAAAATAAAAATCCCATTTAATTGGACCTGTGATCTGTATTCAAGTTTACATATCTGAAAACATCATTAAGAACTGCCTGTGTATCAGATAATCATTCTTTTAGTTCTGTGTGGTGAGCCCTCTGAGTGTGGTAACATACGCTAAGGTTTCATAATGCAGCCTTTAGTTAGGGGTGGGCAAAGAGTGAGAAAAAGTTCTTGCATGACTTTTCGCGAAAAAGGGATGATTTTTCACTTTTTTGCAAAAGTTTTTTCCTTTTCTCCAATGCCAAATTTTCCTCCTTTTTGTCTATTACAGAAAATGTTTCACCTATTCCAACAAATTATTCTCCTATCCCAACACATTTTTCTCCTATTCCAATACATTTTTCTCCTGTGTTTAATATGGTGCAACATTTCCCAGCACAATATTACTTCTTCTGATGCTGTAGTGGAGAAATAAGTAGCTGTAGAAATATGTGTGGTTTTCAACATTAGCATACGCTTATATTTATTGAACAACAAAGAATAAAATACTATGAACTGTTTTATTACACTTCTGTTTCATAGTCCATTGATGGAAAACATCACAACAACTTTATTTTAACTTTTAGGTTCAGTAGACGTTGTGAAGGGCTACTGTTAAATTCTACAAAACTGCATATTAACCTGCACAGTAATCTCAACTAAAATTCTCTCTCAAGTTACCAAAGTATCTAATCAACTGCATCTGCTTTATCAATGGACTCTATAAATGTCATAAGAACAAAGACTTTCAGATGTATTTCTTATTTCAAGGTTTGATTAAATGCCTGACATTGTACATGATACATTCATCCTATATTAAATGTAATGGAACCATAACCTGGAATGACGAGGCTATTCATTTGTTCAACTTATCTACATAGGTTTCTTTTAAATAGCAATCATACAGATACACTGCTTTTAAACTGTGTTGTATTCTACTGATGGATTCAGTTTATAGTCAGATAAAAACAACAGACTCATATGAAGCATTCAGGACTATTGAAGATCATTGTTTTGTTGTGTGATGTAGAGACAGAATTTAAAATAAATCATTATATACAGGCAACTACAGATGTGATGGAAACTAGATATCCATATACTACTGATTGAAAGACATCGAACATGTTAACAACTTCAAATGTTAAGTGACATATCCCTAAATTATATTGTCCTTTAACTAATTATGTTTCATCAATTTAAGACTGAAATTATCTGATTTATATTATTTAATTACTATTTAACGCCTGCTATTATTATGTGCTGGCATGATTCAATGAATAGAATATATCGGATAATAACCCATTGTCACGTGATATATTATATTATTTGTTGGTATCTATTCTGACACACATAGTTTGCCTTCTTTACATGTGGTAGTGATCAATGAAACGTTACTCTGAAATAAATGGATTTACAATATAATAATCAGGAGCAGATCCGGTACAAAAAGAGTTAGATTCCATTGCAGATGATGTTATCACTGATTCATCTCACAGAATCCTACTGAGTTATATGTGGAAATTTACAGATGAAACCAGTGAAAAAATTGTCATCTGCAATTCAGATCAGATTGAAAATTATCCTTCAGCAATTTAGCACAAACTGAGGATGATGCACTAAGAATGGAGGGTGTCTGGGTCAAATCAACTGCACCACAGGAGGAAAATAAAAATGACAATTGATTTAAAAGGAGGTTCAAACTACTTGAATGTTAGAGAGGTCAGAAATGCATTGAGAAACAATGCGTTGGAAAGCACTCTAGCGTTCTAGGGGTCAAAATGCCATATAACTCAATCTGAATTTCTGAAATGTGTATTTGTCTCCTATGGTGTTTTTGGGATTAATCCTACATCATCCTCACTCTCCACATCAACAGTTCTAGAAAGTTATTGAAAAGGACAATTACATTTTTAAAATAAATTCTGATCAGCATCCTGAACTTACCTTGGTCTCAAGATCTCTGCTTATATCGCGTTTAATATCACATCTTCAGTATCAGCAAAAAAAGATAAGAGTTAAAAGTTTCACAGGAATAATTATGTCACAATGTTGCTTGCAGTCCAATAATAAAATCTCAATCCATTTATGATAAAGGTGAAGCCTTACAGTTTATATAGTTGTGGGATGATTCCAGTAGGAGTTCAACAAATGTAGAGAATTCCATGATGACCAATTAAATATGTTAAAATAACAATTACCCACTTTGCTGTTAAGAAACTTTCACCTATGTGCACTTTGATAGTTTTGTTACAGTTTACTTTTGTTAATCTGCAACTTCATGGATTTTTCTGTGACACAAGTACATGTCTCATTTCTTCAACAAATTTAGCAATATGATAAGTCACCATTAGTTTCTGTATATGTCCTGTCATGGAATAAATGTACCTAGAATGCAAAAACAAGTTTCTATTTATTGATAAACAGTAAATCATATATCCTCGATTCCACTAGAAGCATCATAAATTGTAATTGTATTTACCAGATAAGCTTTATATAATACCCATAGTCAGTATTTCATACGTGGACACAAAAAGAACAATGCACATACCTTTTATTGGATCACTAAGTCATAGAGAAAACCATAGAATGTCCTCCTAACACCACTCCATTCTCCTACATGAACTTTGCCATTTTCCATCTTTGTTTTCTATTACTGTGAGAATTCTTTCTCCGATAATAAAAAAAAATCTCAGAACTTTTTCCTGTGCTGTATAATTGTAGATAAGACTAAGGTGATTCTGGAAGATGGTGTATGAGAGAGAGAGAGAGCGAGAGAGAGAGAGAAGTGAAAAAAAATAGTTCTGTTGCTTGCTGGAGCAGGAGGAAATTAATTTGCTGATATGGAAAATCCAGCAGCAGCAACAGCAGGAGCCTACTTAGTCCAGCAGATACTGCTGACAGCCCCAAATTATCCCCATGGATCTGGGGTGATATTTTAAGAAGGAGAATACTAAATCATGAGGTAGTAGCTGCACAGTGCATCTGGCTATGCCTATTGTTTGTGTCATTGTGATGACAATTGTGTCTACAAAGGACCCTAAGTCACATTTGCCATCATCAAGAGCGGAGCAAGAGACTATTGGTGGTTGTGATGACTCAAATGATGGTTCTACAGAATACAGCATGTGAGCCTTCTTGGATGAAAGAAATGAAGAAAGTGAAGTTGTTGTGATGTTTTCCATCAATGGACTAATAAAACAGAAGCTGAGAATGGGCATCACCACTTCCAGACCGCCATGTATTGGGGTCTGGGCTGGTGTTGAGATGGAGGATGAGGGGGTGTTTGCTGACTGCTGGAGAATGAGGAGCTGTGTTTATATGCGGTTATGTTCCCTCATCTCCGTGACTGTCTGGTCCAAGAGGTCAGCCATCATACCCCTGAATTCTTGCAGTTCCTGGGTCAGAGTGGATACCTGTCCCTCTAGCAGATGATGATGCCACCTGTTTTCCCACATCATCTGCCGCTGCCACTGTATAAATTCCGTATACAGGGGTAGCACACCAGGAACTAGTTCAGGCAGCAATGTTGCAGGTGCAAATGGAGCAGTGTCACAGTTTTTGTAAAGAACACTCAGACAGTCAGGTAAGGTTAAAAAGCTTTACTAAGAAATAATAAGCAAGTACCCCACTCAGGTTCAGATGAAGTCCGTACCAAGTACCTTCCACATCTGACACAGGTCAGGGTGAGTAAAAACACACAGAGAATAATAGTCAGTACTATAATAGCTAGGACAGCTGGCAGGAACAACAGCAAGCAGGAAACAGGAACTCCTCAACAGCCCCACTCCGCAATAGGTGGCAACAGCGAAGGGCAGCTGTGGGGCAAACCCCTAGTGGGCTAGGGGGTATAGGCAACAAAGACTCTGGCAGAGAACTGACCCAGATAGGATAAAGGAGGCAATAAGGCAGGACTCTGTCACAAGATGGCCCTAGCATGCTAGGGTTAACGAAGCAATACTAAGATGGCTAGGCAGCGGACTACCCTAGATGCTAGGATAACAGAGGCAACACCGATATGGCTAGGCAGCGGGCTACCCTAGAACAGTAGGGTAAGAAGGCAACAAGGAGGCAACTCTGAGATGGCTAGGAAACGGACTCCCCTAGAACGCTAGTGTTAAGGAGGCAACACGGGGGCAACTATGGCAGTGGCTTAGCCCAGAGGGCTAGGGTTAACGGAGGCAGCAGAGATTGAGAGCTGGCAGCATCTAAGACCTAGCACGCTAGGGTAAACGGAGGCAACGGAAACCAGACAGTGGCCGTAACGGGCCCTAGATCACTAAGGTAGGTATAGGCAACTCGGGCAGAAGTCTGGCTTAGACTGGACCCTATAGCACAGGGTTATCGGAGGCAACACAGATACTGGTGAGTGAATGGCCCAAGCAAGCTCCAGATGGCTGAAGGAGCAAAGGAACTACCGGCGCTATAGCAAGCATGCACGAAACATAGGCAGGCAGAATCGTTAGCCCTAATGGACCAATGGGACTAACGGCAAGTTCCGGTAGAGGCATGTAAAGCAACACAACCAGGTCGGCACACACGGAGGATACAGCCAGTCTAAATGTACGGCCAGAACTAGCCCAGCCAGGTCGGAATACAACAAGTAGTCAGCCAGTCCCACTAGGTAACGGAATCAGATACTCAGCCACGCCAGTACTGTACACAAGGAGTTAGTCAGCCAGTCCTAGGTCAGCAATGGAATCAGATACTTAGCCAAGTCAGTTCGGTACACACGGGGGTAGTCAGCCAGTCCTAGCTGGTAATGGAATCAGATACTCAGCCAAGCCGGTACGGTACACAGAGAGTTGGTCAGCCAGTCCTAGGTCAGCAACAAGATCGAGATCAGTAACGTCAGGAACAACACGTAGTCAGGTGAGCCGGGTCATACACAAAAACAGGAACAAGAGCTTCAGAACGCTAGATACGGGTACACCACGAAAGGGCACCGGTATAGTAAGAGGAGGGTGTATTTGAAAGCAAACCCTGGGCAGAGCAACAGCCCTGAGCCAATAAGAATGCAGCAGTGTAAACCAGGAAGTAAGAATGTCGCTCAGGGATCACGGGCACCGTGATAAGCAGCCCATGAGTCTCCCTCAGAGGAATGTCCTTCCAGAGCAGTGTGCATTTGTGGCACTGGCTCACCTGTTGATGATCCTCCACCCACCACATTGATCAGTTCCCCTTGTGAGGATTCAGCCTGGGTTTGTGGGCTGAATTGAGCTTGTGGCCGCTGGGGCTCATCCACAAGCCCAATGTGTGTGTAGTCCAATTGCCACTGACTGGCCTGGGGCCTACTCCATGCTGGTTGGGCATGTGTATTGTATGGTGGTGGTGGAGATGGTGGTGGTGTGAGCCAGGTGGGGTCCATTGGCCCCATGTGAGTCCTGTATGTGGAGTAAAGGGGCATCTGCGATGGCAGCCATGAGCAGCCATAGGTCATACCCCATCTTGATGATGTTGCAGGCAGCAGCCAACTGGATGAACCACTTGCCTCAAGTAGAGGTGGGGCCAGTTCCTGGAGGTGTGGCTGGAGCTATTCCACCTGCTGGGGCTGGGGCTTGTCCAACTGCTGGGGCTGGATCCCCTGCTGAGACTGTTGGACAGGGGCAGGTCCCTCTTCAGGGTCTTGGTCCTCTTCTGGCAGCTCCTGTGCTGGTCCCTGGCTCTATGACACATACACTGCAATTGGAGGATGAAAAAAGGGATTTAGTTTCAGGTGCAATTACAACGGTCTGCTATGACATACATCATATACATCTGGACCCTAGCCTGGACATATGAAAAGACTGTTTTAGCCTATATTGAGCATAACCCATTGAGTGCCAAAGGGGCACACAAATCGTTGCAAAGCAATGTGTTGCTTACCCCCTCTGGCACTAAAAGGGTTACTATCCTTACAACTCTAGCTACTCATTTGAGAGTTTCATCATGCTGGGTGAAAAGTGTACTCCCACTGCTGCTCATGTGATTGGACACTGACTGATTCTCCAGGAGGTGCATGTTGTGGGCGCATCTCTGCCTTCACTCAGCGTTGGGAAATTTCCCTCCATTTGCAAAATAATTGGTTACTGTTTTTACTTTTGCACAACTGTCAGTTGCACTAGTTCAGTCATTGTAACCGGTCACACATTGCACATGTGTCCGTCACTACATGATGGGTCTGATTGTCACAACAGTGAATAGCATGTGTGAGCAATCTGGAACTGAAGTGGTTAAGAACATGCTACATCTTAATGAGTGTCAGAGGGGAACCCAACACATGGCAGGGTTGAATATCTCTCTGGCATTAAAATGTATGAACTGTGCTGGGATGTGTGGTCTGTCACTGTTAGGGGCTTGGGTCAAAATATCAAGAACTATGTGCTAAGATCCCAGTTTTCACAACACTGAATCAGAGAACAATACAACAGATATGTGAAACTATTGCTATGACAACATCTCTAACAGGGTGTTGGTAAGAGGGACAGGTGGAAGAGAGATGGTTGCTTACCAGGATCCTGTAGGGTACGGTCCTCCCCTTGAGTCACATCCTCCCATCCGTTGATGGTGATGGAGGTCCACCACCTGTTCCCATTCTGTAGTCTGCAAACATTCCCAACTTGTTTTTAATTCTCTGCTTGCAATCTGTCCATCTTTCTTTTGAAGCCGTCCGCCATCCTCCTGCAGACTTCAATGCCACTGACCAGGTCAGTCTCCTCCTGCCATGCCTGCCTCTTACAGGCAGAGATGTCCCTGACTTTATCTGAGGAATACAGGATTCTCTCCCTGTATAGGATCCCGCAGACCAGAGCAAGGTTCTCCTCATAGGTGTCACACTGGGTAGACCAGACGTTATGGAGCCCACAGGAGAGGGAGTGCTCGAGTGCGATGCTTGTTTGCGATGATCACCGTACTTTGGCTGTCTGCAGGAGTACATTGCTACGGCCTATGCTGGGTGCGGTGCTGGCCGCAAGGCCGGATGACAAACCCCAGAGGAGCTGGAGGTGAGCCTTGGATGGTAATTCCACTGGCAGCACCTAATCTCCTGTGGGGGAGAGTGAATGCTGGGGAGCGCAGAGTAGAGAGCGAGGATTGAGAGCGGAGGCCGGAAGGCTGGAACTCTTCTAGAAGGAAAAGAGAGAAATAGAAAGGTACTCTCCTAGGCTAGAGAGAACAGACCTGTCCAGTAGGAACAGCACTGGTGAGCCGGATGTGAAGAGCTGGAACTGTGGTCATCCAGGAGGGTCTCTGTGAGATAGACACCAACAGGCCAGACCGTCTAAACTGTGGCAGGAGCAACAGGTCAAGAAACAACAGGCTGAGGATAGTCTTGGAGCAGGCAGGTAGGCGCACAAGCTGGATAGCAGGAACAAAGTCACGAGACTGAACAGTCAGGAACAGGCTGGGTCTAAACCCACAGGATCAGGAAGAAGCCAGTTGGGAGAGACAGAAAGGTCAGGAACAGACCAGATCAAGAACTGACTAGGAAGGGAAGGCCTGGCAAGGACACAAAGCTAGAATGCTAGGGAACACTATCAAAGTGCACCCGCATCTGTCTGGAGTGTCAAGAAATAGACGCTACCAGATGACGTCATGGTGCACATGACGCGACATCGGAGGAACCCAGAAGTGGATGGATACAGCCACAAGCACAGAGAAGGAAGCCCACGGACTGGAACGGAGGGCAGAATGGGACAGGAGGTGACACTGCCCCCCTCCCAGGAGGCGCCTCCGGATCCTACCGTGCTGACTTATCAGGATGGGCACGGTGAAAGTAGCGCAATAAGGTGGGTGCATGCACATCCACAGCGAGCACCCAGGAGTGCTCCTCGGGCCCGTAACCCTTCCAGTTCACGAGATACATGAGACGGCCGCGGGTGCGTATGATATGAGTGACGAAAATGTCCTCAAGTTCGGTAGCACTGGGCAATTTGGACAGGGGAATAAAATGACCCTGTTTGGAGAAGAGGTCAATGATCACCAAGATTGTAGTCGTCCTGGCAGAGACTGGGAGATCAACCACAAAATCCATTGCCAGTTGGGTCCAAAGCAAAGTGGGAACCGGAAAGGGTACCAGTAACCCGACGGGACGGACACGTGGTGCCTTCATCCTACCACAAACGGAGCAGGATTGAACCCAGTGAGACACGTTGTGGCGAGACGCGGGCCACCAGAAATAGCACAAGAGGAGATCATGAGTGTGTTCTACTCCTGGGTGTCCCGCAACATGGGACTGGTGGGCCCAGGTTAACACTGCTCTCCTGCAATCCTCAGTATCACGGTCCCCGTGATTCCCTGTCAATCTCTGTGTTGTTACCTGTGCATTGGAGGAGGCTGATTGGCCCGCCCAGGATGTTCCTTTATATACTGGGTTTATGGCAATTGTCAGATGCCCTTTCGTGGTATTCCTGATCCTGCGCTTTGTTGCTGTGTTCCTGCGTTCCTGTGTACCGACCCGGCTCGTCTGACCATTCTGCTGATCCTGCTCGTGATTGACCCGGTTCCGGCTGACGTTCCTGCTCCGTGATTGACCTGGCTCTGGCTGACATTCCTGCTCTGTGATTTGACCCGGTTCTGGCTGACGTTCCTGCTCCGTGATTGACCCGGCTCTGACTGATGTTCCTGTTCCGAGTTTGACCCGGCTCTGGCTATCGTTCCTGCTCCGTGTATTGACCCGGTTCCGGCTGAAGTTCCTGCTCCGTGATCATATCCTGTGTTCCCGTGTGATCTTGGTCACCTTCCGGTGACATTCTGAACTGTGCTACTTGTGCCGCTCTGGCTAATCACTTCTCTATACAACCGAGCTGTTGCCTCTGTAACCAAGCCAGTCCTCATAGCGCTGCTGAGCTGTAATCTCTGTTACTGAACCTGTATTAACCCTTGCTGTGCTAGTTGCCTCCGTTACTGAGCCTGTCTCCGTACACTTGCCAAGTCAGTGTGTTCCATCCGAGCCATTTAAAACTTACTGAGCCTGTGCCTTATAGACCTAGCCTATCCATTCACACTAGCAGAGCAGTTGTCTGTTCCGGTGCTCGGACAGCACCGTGGTTGCGCCACCCGGCGTGAGTACCTCCTGTTTGCTCTTGCAGTGTGTGCTCCGTGACGGCACCGGAAGGGTGTCCCGGCTCTGGTCTCCAAGTGCTCAATGTGTTCCGCTATCTATCGCACTACCAGTCCTTTGGCTCACTGATCGCTTGTGCAGTGTTGCTCTGTTCTGGCACCCAAGGGGTGTTTAAGGCTCTGGTCCCGTTGGCACACGCAGGTTTTCTTCCTTGAGAGTGTTGAGGGCGTTTCAGGTTTTGGTCCCATTAGCTCCTGCAGTGGCTTTCCTCCTTAATATCCCACTAAGGTGGTATTGGCTCAGCTCTGGTCAATCTTTGCTGTTCATTTGGGGCATTCTATGGTACAGCTATCTGAGAGTGATTTAGTTCAGTCGCATGCTACACCTTCCTCTGCACCATCAAGAGACTGACATTACCTACTGGGCGTTGGCTAATTAATTTCACTGAGACTGTTCAGTTACTCTACATTTACCCCTGTATATACGTTTATCCTGATCAGTATATTTTTTGCTACTGCATATTTGGGCCTGTACACTATCATTACCGTTTACACCTGTGCTGGCCCCCAGGGGTGCTGTTCTTTAAATTTATTTCAATAAAACTGTATTTTTACTTTTAACCTGTGTCTGATTGTCAGAAAACCGTAACACTCAGGAACCCGTAGCAAAGAATAGAAGGCACAGAAGGATCTCTAGGAGGCTGGGCCCTTCTAATGAGCTCAAGGATACGGGTGGATAAGGAGCCCAGGACAAGGGCTGGAGGAACAATGGTCTCAGGAACAAAAGGTGCTGACGTGCTTTCTTCGTGCAACCGGGAGAGAGTGTCGGCCTTGCGGCTTTTGGTCCCAGGGATGTATGAGACAGTGAAATCAAACCTGGAAAAGAACAGGGACCACCTGGCCTGACATGGGGTCAACCGTTTGGTTGAAGCCAGATAGTCCAGGTTGCGGTGGTCGGTCAGGCTACTGATAGGGTGCATTGCCCTTTCCAGGAGGTAACTCCATTCTTCTAGGGTGAGCTTGATGGCGAGTAACTCCCTATTCCCGGTATCGTAGTTACTCTCGGCCACGGTGAAGCGCCGAGAGAAGTAGGAACAAGGATGTATTGTCCCAGAGTCCTTGGAATGCTGAAAAAGGATGGCCCCAGCAGCGGTCTCAGATGCATCCACCTCTACCGTAGAAGGAAGAGAGGGGTCAGGGTACGAAAGCAAGGGAGCAGATGAGAAGGCTTGTTTGAGTAGGTGGAATGCCTCCAGGGCCTCTTGTGGCCAGGAGGAGGGGTCAACTCCTTTGCAATTCAGGCGGACAATAGCCTGGATTACTTTGGAGAAGTTCTTGATGAACCTCCTATAATAATTGGAGAATCCCACGAACCGTTGGATGGCTTTGGTAGTCAGTGGAACCTTCCAGTCCAGCACTGCATTGACCTTGCTGGGATCCATGGTCAGACCGTCAGCTGAGATGAAATATCCAAAAATAGGGAGCGAGGTCTTCTCAAAACTGCACTTCTCCAGTTTGGCGTAGAGGTGATTAGTGCGCAGGCGGGTCAATACGTTACGGACATGCTCGCAGTGCTCCGCTAATGTAGGTGAATAAAGAAGTATATCATCAAGATACACGATAACACAGGTGAGGAAAAGATCTTTAAAGATGTCGTTGACCAGAGCCTGAAACACCGCAGGGACATTGCGCAAACCAAAGGGCATGACACAGTACTCATAGTGCCCAAAGCGCGCATTAAAGGCGGTCTTCCACTCATCACCCTCACGCATGCAAACTAAATTGTATGCTCCTCTGAGATCCAATTTGGTGAAGACAGAGGAACCCTGAAGGCGTTCCAACAATTCCGGCATGAGGGGGAGTGGGTACCTCTTCTTCTTCGTGATGGAGTACAAGCCTCGGTAATCTATGCAGGGATGTAAAGAAACGTCCTTCTTTTTTACAAAGAAGAAACCTGCTGCTGCGGGGGAAGTGGAAGGCCTAAGAAGCCCTCTGGCGAGGTTCTCCTGGATGTAAGTCTCCAATACCACCGTCTCGGGTAGGGAGAGGGGATAGGTCCGACCTTTAGGCAGGACTGCCACCGGAACGAGGTCGATAGTGCTGCCATAAGACCGGTGAGGGGGCAAGACCTCCAAACGGGCCTTGGAGAAGACATCGGCAAAATCCAGATAGGGAGTAGGTATCCGAGTAGAACCACCCTACTCAGACGTGGACATGGATGAAAGCACTAAGGAGGAGGGGGTCTTTGATGGAAAGGATAGCGTCCTCTACTTCCAGTGGATTAGTGGGTTATTCCTCTCCAACCAGGGGAAGCCCAGAATGATAGGAGAGTGAGGAGTGTTGATAATGTCGAATTCCAGAACCTCAGAGTGAGAAGGGTTCATGTGAAGGCAGACTGGAATGGTCTGCAGGGTTATGCGACCATCACCAAAAAAAGAGCCGTCTGTGACCACCACGCTCACAGGTGGTGTTTTAGTTAGGAGGGATATACCGTGCTGTTGGGCGAAAGCCTGGTCCACAAAGGTTCCTGCGGCTCCGGAATCAATTAAGGCGTGGTGGTAGACAGTATTCTTAGCCCAGGACAGCTTTATGGGAACCGTGAACCACTGGGTTGTGGGAGAGGGAACAGGAGGCCAACTTAGAGCGAATCCCTCTGAGCTCTCTGTCCGGTCATTTCCCAGTTTGTTCGGGCAGGTACGAGCCATATGTCCTGCACGTCCGCTGTAAAGACATAGTCCCAAGATACTCCGTCTGGCCTTTTCTTCCTCGGAAAAACGGATCACCCGCCTGATCTCCATTGGTTCCACAAGGGATTAGGCGGAAGACGGGGGTGACTGAAATTTCGGTGCTAGGCGGATGGGTGGACGTGCAACTGAACGCCTGGAATGGTCCCGTTCCTTTTCCTGATGTCTTTCCTGAATGCGGGAGTCAAGGGATGAACACAGGGCTATGATACCCTCTAGCATGTCTGGAATGGCTTGAGTAGTCAGGTCGTCTTTCAGACGGTCACACAATCCACGGCAGAAAACTGCCTTAAAATCATCGCTGCCCCAATCAGTGTCGTAGGCAAGGGTCCGGAAGGTGATTGCATACTGCGCAAAACATTGTTGACCTTGTTGCAGCTCCAGAAGTGCGGCCTCAACTGACACCTGTCTTCCCGGAATGTCAAACACTGACAGGAAGGCGGCAATAAATGCATCACAGTAATTAAGAAGAGCAGAACGACGGTCCATCAAAGGAGACACCCACGCCAAGGCCTGTTCCCGAAGCAATGACACAATGAAGGTGACTCGGGACTGGTGAGAGGCGTAAACATCTGGTTGGCTCTGTACCTCTGTAGTGGGAAAACTGCTAGAAGGGATAATAAGGGACTATATTCAGGATTACAACACTAAAAAATTAAATCATTAGCACGAATCAACATGGTTTTATGAAGAATATATCATGCCAAACTAATCTTTTCAGCTTCTATGAGGAAGTAAGCAGCAACCTTGATAATGGCAAGGCAATTGATGTAGTATATCTAGACTCTGCAAAGGCATTTGATACAGTGCCACACAGAAATCTAGTGTATAAAATAAGGAAATTGGGGCTAGGAGATAACCTTTACAATTGGATACAAAACTGGTTGAAGGATAGGGAAAAGTGTGTGGTTGTAAATGGAAAATTCTCCAATACAGTTAAAATGGAGAGTGAAGTACCTCAGGGTTCAGTATTAGGTCTGCTGCTTTTTAACATGTTTATAAATGACCTGGCAATAGATATAGAAAAAAAAATATCAGTATTTGCAGATGATACTATATTATGCAAGGTCATTAATTCAGAAGAAGATATTTTCTCCCTACAGATGGTCAGATTGTGCAAACATATGGAATATGAAGTTTAATGTGGGGAAGTGTAAAGTCATGCATTGGGAGGAAACAATCCCAAGGCTACTTATGAACTTAATGAAATCATTTTAGGTGACTCATTGCTAGAGAAAGACCTGGGTATCCTTGTCAGCTACAAACTTGGAAACAGTGACCAGTGTCAAACAGCAGTTGCAAAGGCAAACAAAGTCCTGTCTTGCATAAAAAAATGGTATCGAAGCAAGAGTGGATAACATTATTTTGCCATTATACAAATCATTGGTAAGACCTCACTTTGAGTATGCAGTGCAAAACATCCCATAATATGTGCACACAACTGTTAGATGAGAACTACAGGTGGAGAAGGCTTATGCCACCCACTGGTGGAGGAGATCTTGAATATGGTGAGGAAAATCCTGACGTATATTGCAATGATAAACAAAAGGGTCTAAAGACAATAGGAAATGAAAATACTATGGCTACTACTTCCATAATATATATATCTGTACATGACGCTTCAAGAAGAGGAGCAAGATCACTGTAGATGTTGTCTGTGACATTACCAGTGGACCCCCACCCCGTCTGGGTGTCCCCGTTAGTCGCTGCTTACTTCAATCATGAGCAAGGCTGCTCTGCTGGAACATCACAATTTTCCACAATCACAAGGCAGGACTATTGTATTGCTTTAGAATCAGTTCTTCTTTATTGAATGGAACACACAGCTTATATCCACTTACAGAGACTCTTATCAAGATTAACATGCAAACTAGGATTTGGGACAATGTTCCTACTCTTGACCAATCAGCCACCAACACCCTTATCAAGATAAGAATGCAGATTAGGACTTGAAAAATAGAAACTCTTAACTGGCTCATAAATAACCTACTCTGATTGGTCAAGGAAGCACAACAAGAATCAATTAACATTCCTTAGCACAGACCTGGAGTATATTGAAAGCAACCCCCAACCCCCATTATCTCTGCACTCTAGCTCTCAAATATCAAATTCCTCCAGTGGACCCAGAATACTACACCATGTCACACAATGTACAACACAGTGATCAGCATTTCAAATGGTGTAGTCCCGGAGGTGAACGTCACCACATGTCCCTGTGCTGATTGCCCCAATCAGTCCAAGGGCAGTCCTTTTCTGTGACACCCTGTGCCCATCAAGCAGCACAGGGTGACTTAAACCCAGTAGGAGGTAGGGAAGCTGGGAAAGCCACTTCCCCATGCAGAGTCCATAGTCTGTAGGAAGAGGGCTGGCCCCCAGGCCCCTCCAGGAGCCAAGGACCCGGTGGTTCCCGTGACATTGTCAATAATATTACATCCGCAAAACTCTAAGAGGAAGATTGGAATTATGTGAATCAGACTGACAAAAAAGCCTAGAGCCCAAGAATACATAACTAGATAAAAGCAAAGTTGCATACTCATAATGGAGACATAGTGCAATGGGTTACAGATGGCCAAGTATCGATCACAGGACATCAAAGTGAGTAGGAAACATTCAGAACAAGTATATACACTAGAGATGTAAAACTGTGAAATACAGCCAATGACAGATATACTGCTACCTTCTCTTAATAAAGTCCATAGAAGGTTGGGGACAATGCTTGTAGACAGCAAGATGTCACATAAGGAAAGGTGACAGAGGAAAAAGTACATGGGTGATCGGAGGTGATGACTTGCCAGAAACAATGTAATTATCAGGATGTTTCCACATAATGTCATGATGTACAGCACGAGGAGCAGAACAAATACCCATTTCTTCAGACTCTGAGGGCCTTGTAGTCCCAGTAGTATAAACTCTGTGATTTTTGTCTAGTTGTTGTTAATGATAGTCATAGTTCATTTTAAAATCCAAACTGTGAGAAATGAGACTTTTGACTATGTGATAATGTCACAGGAATTTGTATGTAGAAAGTCTTATGAAGAAAGCAACATATTCTGGAACATATCAGTTGAACCATAAGTAATACAAATTGTTTCAAATTGTTCTTTATCCCCCTTGGATTTTAGAGTTCTCCAACATATTGTATGAAAATTCTTATAATATTTAATTTAAGTTTGCATGTCTGAAACCTTAATTAAAAACTGCCCATGTATCATGTTATCAAAGAGACCAGCAGATGTGTAGATTATTCATTCCATTATATTCTATTTCTGTGTGGTGACCTCTCTGAGTGTAATAACATATGCTAATGTTTGCTAATTAAGCCTGTCAGCACAGTTTTACATGCTAATTACTTGCTAATTAAGCTTTGTACTCACGGAAAGACTTTGACTTTTCCAGAATTTAATTTGCAAATATTTCTTATACTATGTAGCTACTGGACTTTTGGCTAAAATAAAATATAGATTGTAATGAATTACTGTAAGTATACAGATATACAGATATTCAAATGGCAATTAGGTTTGTAAAATAGTAAAGGAAATTTGAACTGTAAAGACTAATTTAAAAAAATATGTAAAAAAGAAAGAGAGAGGGTGAGTATTGGACTTTTCAAAAATGAGATTGATAAGATGATCAGGAAAGATAAGGAAAAGGATAATGTTCGTTTGGGCACAGTCTTTTCGTTAGTATAAATCAGGGAAATGCAATGGTAGAAGAACCTCAACTAGTACAACTACAGCATTATCATTATCAATTATGTGGTTAACACAAGAAGAATATAAGGGATGACTTCAGGAACATATCTGAAACCTTAATTAAAAACTGTCACGTATTATCTAAGAGACCAGGAAATGTGTAGATTATGAGATATTTATTCCATTCTTTTCTATTTCTGTGTGGTGAGCTCTCTGTCATAACATATGATAATGTTTGCTAATTAATGCTCTCAGTGCGGTTTTACTTACTAATTAAGCTCTGTACTCACTGAAAGACTTTCACTTTTCCAGAATTTAAAGTGCAAATATTTGTTATAATATATAACTACTGGACTTCTGACTAAAAAAAAATAGATTGTAATGAATTAAGTGTTCAGATATACAGATTGTAAAATGGCAATTAGGCTAGTAAAAATTGAAAATGAAACGTTGATCAGGAAGGATAAGGAAAAGGATGATGTGCTTCTGATCACAAGCTTTTCATTAATATAAACCAGGGAAAAAGCACTGGTAGAAGAGCCTTAACAAGTACATCCATGCCATCATCATTATCAATTATGTGGTTAACACAAGAAGAGTATAAGGGATGACTGAACAAAATGAAGTTCTTCAGGAACTTGGTGCAGTGTTACCAAGACCAATTTTTTAATCTTTAGACTCTGTCTACACAGACCGAGTTCTCCAAGATCACTCTAACACCAGTTTAGTGTCTTTATGTAAGAAGGGAACTAAAAAAAGAATCTGGAAATTATGCGCTTGATCTCCGAAGTTGAGAAATTACTTGAAGGATAATAATTGATAACATTCAGATTTACACAGTGAAAAATGAAAAGTTATTTGCAGGAAACTATTTAGTTATATGAGGAAAGATCTTGTAATTTGTCAAGCAAATCTATGAAGCTTCTGTGAAGAGGTAAGTAGCTATCTATCAATAGATTGAGAATATATATATTCATCTACAAAGACATTTGATACAGTTCCATACAGGTGACTGGCCTATAAAATAAGAAGATTGGGTTTAGGGGATAACCTTTGTATCTGGATAGAAATGTGATTGAAGGATTAGGAATAAAATAATAATATATTCAACTGCAACATATCCACTGCAGTTAACGTTGAGAGTGGATTACCTCAGATTTAATTACATGGTTCACATGTTTATAAATTACCAGTAAATAAGTATAAAAAGCAAAATTTCAATATTTACATTTGACACTAAATTATATTGACTAATAAAATCAAAACAGGATGTTTGTTCTCTACAGAAAGCTTTACATAAAATTGCAGACTGTAAAAACAAATGGAATATGAGATTTAACCCCTTAAGGACCGGACATTATGGGACATTTCCGTCCCATAACGTCCGCATAGGGGCACGTTGACGGGCCGGTACACGTGACCTGTCACGTTTATCGGCGCGTCATTATGGGGCTTGAAATAGATCGCTCCGATCTTGGAGCGGTCTATTTCATGCCCCATTTTTACTTACAGCGCTCCCGGTAGAGCGCTGTAAGTAAAATGTACGTGACGTACCAGGACCGTCAAGGGTCTTTCAAGAAAGTTTACCCTTGACGGTCCTGGTACGTCAAGGGTCCCTATGGGGTTAATGTAATAAATTCTAAAGTTATGCATTTAGATGGGAGCATTTAGGAGACTCACTGCTAGAGAAAGATATTGGAATACTTGTATACTGAAAATGTGATAACAGTGAAAAAAGTCAAACAGTATTAGCAAAAACAAAATAATTTCCTGCATAAAAAGACATATTGAAACAAAGGAAGATAACATAAATTTAAGGGGTGGATGAAAGCTCTCTCCATGTTCCTGCAAGAAATTCCACGAAAACCACTTTGTTGTTTGCTTTTTCACAGGAAAATCTGCTTTAAAACCGGCGATTAAAATTTTCAGATGTAACCCTGACATCTGTGCATTGTTTAACCCTTTTGGTTCCAATTAGGTGCCAGAGAGATATGCAACTCATTACTTTGTAATGCACTGCTCACCCCTCTGGCACTCAAGGAGTTAAACTATGAACAGATGTCAGTGTTATGTTTGGGCCCATAATGTATGTCTTTTTTCCTTTATTTAAGAGGAATCGTGGAACAGAGAAGAAAAAGGAAGACAGAAGATAGAAGACGAACGTTAGAAAAAAAAGAAGAACTATAGAAGAAGATGGACAGTGGATGACATGTAACTGTAACACAGATGAGCTAGAAATTGATTCTTGAAAGTATCTAAGGCACCGATCCTTAGCTTTTCCCCCTTTGAAGTTCCTGTTAATCATGCTAAATAGCCAAGAGTCCTTTTCTGTGGCCTAATATCTGTTGTGCTTTCAGCAGGTAGGGCAATTGAATACCAACTTAGACATTTTATATAGGGACGGGTGAAAATTTTCACCTCGATCTGAAATTGATAAATAATGGCACTTCCCGCTTGGCTAATAATTTCCTATGAAAAGTGCAGTTTTCTGCTTTTTTTGCTTAGCTCATTCCATTAAAATCAATGGGAACATTGAATTTACACATAACACATAGCAAATATTATTTTATTTCCAAAAGACATAGTATAAAAAGGACATGAGGTGCCGGTGATGGTGGAGTGTGTGTAAAGTATCAGTTGAACAGGGAATGTTTTCTTTGGGGGGGTTAAAATTAGAAAAAAAACACAAGACATGGTATAAAAGGGGTCTGAGGAGGGTGCCTTTGTTGGTGGGTCAAGTCTGGGGTATGAATCAGCTGAACAGAGAATTTGTTTTGTTTTGTTTTTTACCAGTATTGGGGGGACAGTTAATAAAAAATACATAAATAATATAAAATAATAAATTTATATGTAACGTGATAGAGACAGGGACAACCTGATGTAAGCTGCCACTGGTGTAGCATGACAGAGCATTTCATGGAGGATAATTTGTAAGATTTGTTGTTAGAGGCCTAAGCCCTGACAAAACGTTTATTTGTGGGACTTAGACTATTAGAGACACAAACCCTGAGGAAACATTGATTTGTAGGTCTTAGGCTTGTTAGAAACAAACCCCCCAATTTTTTTTTTCTTTCCTAGTTCCAGATCACTTGTTGACCCTATTCCTACTGTGTCCACGGTGGTCTGTGGCACACTAACCTGCTCCTCAGCATCCTGCTACCCTTGCAACTCAGCAGCAATTAGAGCAGTTGCAAATTCCGCAAATTTCCAAATGCTCGTTGTTCAATAGAGGAGGTGATGATCAATGTGACATAGGGTCCCCTAATGTCACACTTGACATATCTTGGTGACCTGAAGAAAGCAGACTGGCAGTAGTAGCAGCAGGCACAGGCAGCTGATTTGTGCTCCTGCTGGTGGTGGTATTATTGTGGTGGTAACAATTCTGCCTTCTTCAGGATCATGTTTCACATGGACAATGCTGTGGGGAAGGTCGCTGCCTGGGTCAGAGGAATGGTGTGGGCTCCCTTGACCTCTAGTCTGGACACTCTCAATTGCTTCCATACCCCTCTCCTGACACTAGTCCCACCTGCATCACTGTTACTACTACTACTATTAACACCAACCACAGCAATTTCAGCCCATGAGTCTTCCTCCTCACAGTCACTGTTAAAAAACTGTTCATTCCTAACGCTAACAAGCTGCTGGACCTTAGTAGTAGTAGTAGTACTAGCACTTGGGGATGGCAACTGTGACTTAGGGTCCCCTGTTGTCACACTTGGTATCATCTTTTCCTTCCCCCATTCTGAGTATTACAAGACACACTAACAGCAGCTTCAGCACTGGTGGAAACAGGTTCAGCACTGACAGCAGGCACAGCAGTGGTGGAAGCAAGGGGAGTACTGGCAGCAGGCACAGCAGTGGTGGTGGCACTGGCAGCAGGGGCAGAACGTCTGACAGCAGGTGCAGCACATCTTAAATCAGGCAAAGCACGTCTGGCAGCAGGCGAAGCACGTCTTGCAGCAGACACAGGCAGCTGACTAGTCCTTCTCTCACTACTAGTACTGCCCTTTTGTTCCTCCCTTGACAGTAATTTCCCCAAAAACCCTAGGGGTGATTTAGGGGGACTGGCCAACATTGCTTCTGTAGTGCTCACTTCCTCCTCAGTCACTATGTCACTATGAGCTTCTCCTGCTCAGTTTTACATCATAATCACGGCAGAACACCATAGCACATCTACCTCGCGCTGTAGCTGCTTCTGTTGTGTTTGAGTTCTGCAAATATGTCACAGCGAAAAGGAAAAAAATAAAGTAAATCAATGGGCGGAAACTTTCTAGCGCTTGAAAAAATGGTGAAATATTTTGGCCAATGGGAGAAAAATGCAAACATTTGAATTGCTAGTTTTAAAGTGGATTTTTCAGAGAAAAAAATGACAACAATGTGGTTTTCGTGGAATTTCTCACAGGAACATTAAGAGAGATTTCACCCACCCCTAGTACTGTTCCAACCTATACTTACTGAGTTCCTGGAAAAGAGTCAAAAACTTCACCAAAACAACCCCAAACTTTGCTTGTGGAATGGCAAGATTACCAGAGGGACATATAGTAACATAGTAACATAGTAGATAAGGCTGAAAAAAGACATGCGTCCATCAAGTCCAGCCCATGCCAATAACACCCCTGTTGATCCAGAGGAAGGCAACAAAAAAGCCCTCTGGAGCAATTTCCAATGTAGGTGTGTGTGTGAGTGTGTCAAATAGTTCCCCGGCTCAATATCCTCAATATCCCAAGCAGCAGTTATTTTTCCAGGATGGCTGTGCCTGAATTGCACATGCAGGTGGTTAGTGTGGTGGGCAAAGGACTGAAAACTGAGGATGGCAAGAAAATCCACCTGACAACAGATATGTGAACAGGTGGGCAGAGCACAGACTATATGACTTTGATTGCTGATTGGGTTTCCTTCCCACCACCACCACCAGTTGGCAACACTAGCTTACAACATCAGGTGATAGCCACTAACCATGCCTCTAGTTCTGGCAGAATGGTTAGAAGGCAACAGCAGGATAGCCCATGCCACTCTAGAAACCCGTAGATGTTTTAAGTAAACTAGAGCAGGTGCTAGAGGAATGACTAGTACGCCTCTCTTAAAAGCTGGTTTTGTGTCTGCTGATAACAGCTCCAACATAATCACAGCCTTGAGAATTGGTGATATGGTGCATGTGCCATGCTTTGGCCATGTGCTAAATTTAGTTTTAACCAGATTCCTGGCAGAATCCAAAACCTTCAAAGAGATGCTGAATACCTCCAACAAAATTTGTGCCTACAGTGCACTCAACGCTCTACATTCCATAAAAAGTGTAACAACCTGTCCCATCACCAGATGAAAATGTAGGTCCCTAAAAGGTGGAATTCCATGATGTACATAGTAGAACATTTATACGAGCAGATTTAGGGCATTAGTGAGTACACAATGCAAAACTGGAAAGCTTTGGAGGGAGCCTCTTTGTTACCTGGCCAATGGCAACTAATGTGCAATGTATGTGAGCTGCTGAAACCCTCTGAAGAGGCAACCATGCTGGTGAGTAGGGGTGGACGAAAAGTGTGAAAAATGTCCTGCATGACTTTTCGTGAAAACTTGCCGATTTTTCACTTTTACCGAGAAAGGTTTTGCCTTTCCAAAAAAGTCCTCCTTTTCACCTATTTTAACAAATTTCAGAAAGGGAGAGAAAGGGAAGCAATGGGAATTTGTGGAACATTTATCTGTCTGTTTGATTTGCCCCAGAATTCTACCTCCTTAGCTTGATGAATAATATAACATATTTCCTTGTGATTTAACTATTGACCTCAACACCGTATCCTTAAATTGATTTTCTAATAGACATCCATTTACTCAGAGCTGACCTGATCTCCTGATTCCTAAGACTATAGATGATTGGGTTTAGTAATGGTGTGACTGCAGTGTACAACAGAGAGATTACTTTATTCAAATTGAATGACTGGCCTTTGGATGGAACAGTGTATTTAGCTGAAAGTATCCCATAATATGTGCTCACAACTGTCAGATGGGAACTGCAGGTGGAGAAGGCTTTCTGCCTCCCAGTGGTGGAGGAGATCTTTAATATGGTGAGGAAAATTCTGACATACGTTGAAATGATAAACAAAAAAGGGCCAAGGACAGCAGGAAAAGAAATCACTATGACCTCTACTTCTATAATATATGTATCTGTACATGATGCTTCAAGAAGAGGAGCAAGGTCACAGTAGATGTTGTCAATAACATTACTTCCACAAAACTCTAAGAGGAAGATTGGAATTGCATCAATCAGACTTAAAAAAAAGCACAGTGCCCAGGAACACATAACTAGATAAAAACAAAGTTGCATACTCATAATGGAGACATAATGCAATGGGTTACAGATGGCCAAGTATCGATCATAAGACATCACAGTGAGCAGAAAACATTCAGAACCAGTAAATACACTAGAGATATAAAACTGTGAAAGACAGCCAATGACAGATATAATGCTACTGTCTCTTAATAAAATATGTAGCAAGTTGGGGACAATGCTTGTAGACAACAACATGTCACATAAGGAAAGGTGACAGAGGAAAAAGTACATGGGTGATTGGAGGTGATGACTTGCCAGAAACAATGTAATTATCAGGATGTTTCCATATAATGTCATGATGTACAGCATGAGGAGCAGAACAAATACCCATTTCTTCACACTCTGAGGGCCATGCAGCCCCAGTATTATAAATTCTGTGATTTTTGTCTGGTTGTTGTTGCTGATGGTCATAATTCATGTAAAAATTCAAGACAATCCAACCTGTGAGAAATGAGACAGGAAATTCTTATGTAGAAAGTCTTTTACAGAATGCAACCATTTCTGAAACTTATGAGTTGAAACATAGTTAATACAAATTTTCATTGTTTTAAATGGGAGGTTATCTCTCTTGAATTCTAGTGATATCCAACAAATTGCATGAAAATGCATTGGGGAGCACTCTGACATTTATAAAAAGTGGATCGGTAACCTGTATTCAAATTTGAATGTCTGAAAACTTCATTAAAAACTTCTTGTGTATTATGCTATATTAAGAGACCAGCAGGAAACTTCTCTCAGCTTTGGAGATCTTAGTGCATAGGCGTTATAGAATAACATGGGAAATGTAGACGTGATATCACTGGAGAAGTCATCCCGACTCTATCACCTCTTTATCACACCTTAATGCATAACCCCCTTTTAAGGTTCCCAGAATTAAAGTGTGAATATTTCTTCAACTATGCACCTACTGGACTTATATAAAGACTGTAATTAATTAAGTTTTTAAATATACAAAGATTGCAAAATGGTAATTAGGTTTGCAAAAATATGAGATGAAACTCAAACTGCAAAGGTGAGCAAGACAAATAAAAACATCTAATAATTAAATAGAAAAAAAAAAAGACGTAGAATATTGGACTCAAAAATGAGATTGGTAAATTAATTAGCGAAGTTAAGGAAAAGAGCCTCAACAAATAACAAGTTCATCCATGCCATTATCAGTTATAGGCTTAACCCAAGAAAAGGTTAAGTGATGACTGAACAAAATAAAGTGTGACAGAGCACCTGGACATCAGAGAGTCCTGCAGGAATATGGTCCAATTATAGTAGACCACTTTTTCAATCTCTACACTTTATCTACACAAGCTGACTACCACAAGATTGTTCTAACTAAGCGTGGTCGAAAAGTCAGAAAAATTTCTGGCATGACTTTTTGCTAAAAACCATTGTTTTCTTACTTTTCTAGCAAAAGTTTTCATATTTTTTTCCCCTCTGCCAATAAATGTTTCACCTATGTTCCCTATGACTGCTACATTTGCTACCACAATATTACTTCTTCTGAGGGCTGAAGTGAAAAAATAAATAGCTGAATGCCAAAGTTGTGAGTGCTATAAAAACAAATGCCTTGAAAAGGTTGTTAGCAGGCTGACTGCTTTGTCCTTTGCCCGCAACACTAACTTTCTGTTTATGTAACACTGGTACAACCATCCTTGAAAAATAACTGCAGTTTGCAACATGACTTCAGATCTTTAAAGCTTCTGTTTTCAACAAAACAAAAGGGCAGCATTTTGACAAGTTTATTATTCCATAGGTGTACTATTGCATTATGTTTATGCAGGTTTTTACTTTTTTTGTAAGAACTCAGTGAGTGTGTGATGGCAGTACAGATTAGACAAACTGAATAACTGTATTGCTTTAACGCCAACACTTGTGGAGGTGGTGGGCGTGGAGGTGGTATGTGTAGGTAATCTATAACTCTTATCATTTCCTACAGAAAACCCAGAGTCATCATTCTCCTTTACAGCAGAAGCCATAGGTTTTATTTGGAATGAACTAACTCCTGGCAGTGGCACACCGTCTGGCACATCAATAACATCACTCCAACTCTTATATTCCCCACAGCCCTGGGAACTTATTGGAGTGCTTCTGCTAGTTGTGTGTTACGGTTTTATTGAACACTCAGACAATTTGGTAGGATAAAATAGAAAAGCTTTATTAGACAAGATAAAGCGCAACAAGGCCCTACATGGGTCCAAACTCTACAAACAGCAGTATTATAGTTTGACATAGGTCAGGGCATACAGATAGCAATACAAATAATGTGGCTCTACCGGCCTTACCGATTACCGGGTAAGGCAGCCGGGTAACTGGTGCGACAGTAAATAGAGGAGGCTCTACCAGCCTTACCAAATTCCAGGTAAGGCAGCCTGGAGATAGGTGTAACAAGGAACAGAGGAGGCTCTATCGAGCTTACCGAATACCGGGTAAGGCAGCCTCGAGACTGGTGCAACAAGGAACAGAGGAGGCTCTACCAGCCTTACCAAATACCGGGTAAGGCAGCCTAGTGACTGGTGCAACACGGAACTGAGGAGGCTATACCGGCCTTACCAAATACCGGGTAAGGCAGCCTGGTATCTGGTACAGCAGAGAGAGTACTGACAGATAGTAACACTGTAGACCGGTGCGCTCAGGAGGTAGTACCTACAAAGGCCCCACTGAATCACAGGCTGAGCGTAGTGTAATGAGCTGACAACTGTAACCGCTAGTGACCGGATTGCACAGACTGAGTGTATGTAACGGAGGCCACAGAGAATCACAGGCTGAGCGTAGTGTAATGAGCTGACAACGGTAACCGCTAGTGACTGGATTGCGCAGACAGGGTGTACGTAACGGAGGCCACAGAGAATCACAGGCTGAGTGTAGTGTAATGAGCTGACAACGGTAACCGCTAGTGACCGGATTGCACAGACTGGGTGTATGTAACGGAGGTCACAGAGAATCACAGGCTGAGCTTAGTGCAATGAGCTGACAATGGTAACCGCTAGTGACCAGATAGCACAGACTGGGTGTACGTAACAGAGGCCACACTGTTGCTACACATACTCTAAATGGGAAACAGCTTGGGAAATCCTCATTAGAGAA
Source organism: Rhinophrynus dorsalis (assembly GCA_037306005.1). Taxonomy (NCBI): domain Eukaryota; kingdom Metazoa; phylum Chordata; class Amphibia; order Anura; family Rhinophrynidae; genus Rhinophrynus; species Rhinophrynus dorsalis. The sequence goes on along the minus strand of CM074721.1, from coordinate 550,898,731 downwards.
ACATTTAGGTGTAGTGATAGACAATAGTCTTCACAGCAGTGTGCAGAGTCACTCAGCTGCTGCAAGAGCAAATAGAGTACTAGCCTGCATAAAAAGAGGTGTAGAAGCAAGGGATGCTAATATTATCCTACCTCTGTATAAATCCTTGGTTAGGCCTCATCTAGAATATGGAGTACAATTTTGGGCGCCTGTTCTAAAAATAGACATTACTGAACTGGAAAAGGTGCAGAGACGTGCAACAAAACTGATAAAGGGATTGGAGGATCTGAGTTACAAGGAGAGACTAGCCAAACTGGGTTTGTTTACATTAGAAAAGAGACGTCTAAGGGGTGATATGATTACCATTTACAAATACATTCAAGGTCAATACAAAGAACTATCCAATGAATTATTTATGCAAAGAGCTGAGCTAAGAACAAGAGGTCATCCATTAAGACTTGAGGAAAGGAGCTTTCGACTAAAACACAGGCAGGGATTCTTTACAGTAAGGGCGGTAAGGCTATGGAATTCTTTGCCTCGGGATGTTGTGCTTGCAGATAATGTAACTGCATTCAAAAAAGCAATGGATGCCTATCTAGCACAGAACAATATTGACAGTTATGACAGATGGCTTCAAAGCAAATAGGATATTGAGCCGGGGAACTATTTGACACAGACACACACACACACACACACACACACACACACACACACACACACACCCCTACACTGGAAATTGCTCCAGAGGGCTTTTTTGTTGCCTTCCTCTGGATCAACAGGGGTGTTATTGGCATGGGCTGGACTTGATGGACACATGTCTTTTTTCAGCCTTATCTACTATGTTATCTACTATGTTATCTACTGTTACACAGGCAGAGAGTAGCGCACCTGGAGGCAACAAATATGAGAGGACTGACAACAATAGCGAGGGCAACACAAAGAGCGATAGTCAGCCAATGCCTGGATCGGTACACAGAGAGCGGTAGTCAGCCAAAGCCTGGATCGGTACACAGAGAGCGGAACAGGAACAAGGTCAGACGAAAACCGGATCAACACGGAACAGGAGCACAGAATAACGTAAGGTCAGGAACACCATGAAAGGGCACCGGCCTAGTGACAGGAGGGCGTATATAAAGGCTAGCCCTGGGAGGGGCTAGCCAGCTAGCACCAATAAGAGACAGCCAAAAACAAACCCGGAAGTAGGAATTTCGCACAGAGAATCACGGGCACCGTGATATTGTGGTACTTCTGACCTGCAGATAGTTTCTCCCAGTCAGACCTGTGGTTGAGCTTTAGGGTGGGATCTCATATCAGATGACAGATAGTAGACTTGTGCAAATCGGTTCATCCACATTTGGAATTTGGATGAATATGTGTCATTCAGAGTCATTCGGACCTGTCGAAATCCTAGAGCCATTCGTTTTTCAAAAGCCAAATACGAACAACACTGGGCAGAAATTTGTGGCAAGATTCAGATATTCGGATGACAATCTACCCGTGCGCGCTTCTTTCCCTCCCCCTCTAGTCCAATTAGTTTCTTCTATTCATGATGGGGGTTGGACTAATGACATCACAGACACACAGAAAGCTCCTGTATTTCCTCTTAGTGCACACTGCATTGTTGGAGCTCAGAGAGAGAAGAAACAGATAGAGAGATAGAGAGAGTGACTGTCCAGTGTTGTGTAGGCAGGCAGATAGGCATAGGCAAGCAGCTATCGTTAGTGCCAGTAATTGCCACTGCAATGGAGAATCACTTTGTGCCTGTGTAAAATATGACAATTAAAAATAGGAGTTTGTTTGAATAATTTGCAGAGTGACACAATCTCACAGTTGTGTAGGGACTGGGAGTCCTACTACCTTACTGGCACCGAAAGGGAGAATCATCAGTGCTCCAGTGTTACATTTTAAAATTCAAATTAGGATTTTGTTTTAATAATTTGCAGAGTGACAATCTGACAGTTGTGTAGGGACTGGGAGGCCTACAACCTTTCTGCCACAGCAAGGGAGAATCATTATTGTTCCAGGGTTAAATTTTAAAATGTAACTTATGATTTTCTTTGAATAATTTGCAGAGTGACAGAATCTCACAGTTGTGTAGGGACTGGGAGGCCTACTGCCTTATTGCCATCACAAGTGAGAATCATCAGTGCTCCAGTGTTAAATATAAAAATTAAAATTAGGATTTTGTTTGAATAATTTGCAGAGTGACAATCTCACAGTTGTGTAGGGACTGGGAGGCCTACTGCCTTACTGCCACCACAAGGGAGAATCATTATTGTTCCAGTGTTAAATTTTAAAATTTTAAAAAAGGATATTAGTATCTCTTCCACCCCAGCTGCTCCATCATCACCCTTATCATCATCATCATCGCCACCACCAATCCCTCCTTGCTGCAGCTGCTGTTTTATTACAGTCCCCTACAGTCATCATTGACATCACTTGAGCTGAAGAAGGCAGACTGGCACCACTAGCAGCAGGCACACAAAGCTATCCACCAGCTATCCACCAGTGCTGCCTTCTCCCCTATCCGCCAGTTCTGCCTTCCCATGGAGACAATGCCGGGGAAGGAGAATCACAGAGTCAGGGGGGATGCTGTAGAGTCCCTTGACCTTTAGTCTTCTTTCTCTGCTAGTGACACTATTTTGCCATAGACACCTAAGGGTGATATAGGGGGATAGGCCACCTTTGGGTCTGGGGAATCAGGGCTTCCAGATCCTTCAATGTTGGTAGTGCTCACTTCCACCTCCCCCTCCTCAGACTCACTGGATGCATAAGGATCCGTCCAGCTCCTCTTTTTATTTTATTCCAGGTGCTCATAGTGATAGCGGTCACTTTGAAGGCTCTCCTGCCTCAATTTCACTATTAAAATCACAACACAACAGCCTAGCACACTCTCTCTCTCTCTCTAGCTGCATATATTGTATTTCACTTCCTGGAAAAGTCATGTTTTTATAGCGAAAATACAAAGAAAATGTAAATAAAGGGGTGAAAAGTGTGTGCCATTGAAATAACAGCAAAAAATGTTGGCAATGGGTGAAAACGGTAAATATTTTCATTAGAAAAAGCATGTGGTTTTTGTGGATTTTTCTACCTATCGTCCACCCCAAAGTACACAGCACGACTGATGGAATGTGATATCTTGCCTTGGCCCTCATCAAAATACTCAATCTCGTCTGCTATCTATCAAGTCTGCCTCAGTCACACAGCTCATGTCAGGGTCCCAGTCAGATATCCCCAGCATAGAGATAATAACAGCAAGATCAGAAAGGAACTTGGACTGCAGTTGCCGCTGTCTTTCAAATCAAGTCAGTCTGACAGAATGTTGGGGTATTTGAGGTCAACCTCATTTGCTCCCTTCTTACACAGTCAGGTCCAACACAGAGATAATAACATCAAGATCAGCAAGGACACTGTACCACAACTGCTAGTGTCTTTCATATAAATAATTAAATTGAGGTTAGGGGATAACCTTTGTATATAGATATAAATGCAGAGGAAGGATATGGAACAGTGTTTAGTTGTAAACATGATATTCTCCAATGCAGTTAAAGTTGAGAGTGGATTACCTCAGATTTCAGTACTTGGTCAAGTGCCTTTTAACATCATTGTAAACTACCTGTTATTAAAAAGTATAAAGTATAAAAAACAAAATTTCAATATTTACACATGACACGAAATTAAATGGATTCAAATATTCAAAGCAGGATGTTTGTTCTCTGCAGAAAGCTTTGCATAAAATTTGCAGACTGTAAAAACAAATGGGCTATGAGATTTAATGTAATAAATTCTAAAGTTATTCATCTGGGACAAACAAATACACATTCTACTTACGATTTTAATGGGAGCATTTTAGGAGACTCATTGCTAGAGAAAGATCTTGGAGTACTTGTATACTGAAAGTTTGTCAGCAGTGATTCATTTCAAACAGCATTAGCAAAAACAAACTAAAATACATTTCTACATAAAAGATGTTTATGATGGGGTATATCATATACCGTATATACAATGTCAATACAAGGATCTCTAGTAAGCTTTTTATTACAAGGCCTGAATAAATAACTTTTCCCACCTCTTAAAATGAGAGGAAAGGATGGTTTCAACTTCAGCAGAGGAAGAGGTTCTGTAGTAAGGTCTGTTAAACTGGGGAATTTTCTACCTAGAGATGGGGTAATGACAGATATAATGGATATATTTAAGAGAAGATTAGAAACATTTCTAGCAGAAGGTAACATACATGGTTTTACTACATATTAGTAGGTTAAGCAGGATATTCTGGTAAATATTGGTAATAATCTATTATGTAATTCTCTTTGTCTGGATTATAGTGTGACAAAGGTTGGACTTGATGGACTTGTGTCTTGTTTCAGCCCAACTTACTATATAACTATGTAACTATTTTCTTAAACATATCAAGAGATACAAAAATAGGTTCAGTAATCGTTTTTATCATATGTTATTTCATGGAGCTCATTCATTAAGATGCATGTTTTTAAATACTTTCAGAACATTCCGTAGAAATTTCTGTTTTAAGCATAAGCTTATATTTATCGAACAACAAAGAATAAAATACTATTAAATGTTTTATTACACTTCTGTTTCATAGTCTATGGATGGAAAACATCACACATCTGTATTTTAACATTTAGGTTTAGTAAACTTCATGAAGTCCTCTTGTGGAATTCTACAAACTGCACAGTAACCTGCACAGTCATCTCAACTAAAATTCTATCTCTAGTTACCAATCTACTGCACCTTCTTTATCTATGGGCTCTATAAAATTGTCATAAGAACAAAGACATTCAGATGTATTTTTTTATTTTTACCTGATATGTTCATCCTATATTAAATGTAATTGAACCATAACCTGGAAAGACGAGGCTTTTAATTTGTTTTACTTATCTTCATAGGTTTATTTTAAACAGCAGTCATACAGATACACTGCATTTGAACTGAGCTGTTTTCTTCTGCTACATGGATTCAGTTTATAGTCTGATAAAAACAACAGACTCATATGAAGCATTCAGGACTATTGAAGATCATTGTTTTGTTGTGTGACATAGAGACAGACTTTAAATAAATCATTATATACAGGCAACTACAGATGTGATGCAAAGCAGATATCCATATACCTGACTGCTGTTTGAAAGACACCTGCCATGTTTAAAACTTTTGTTAAAAAAATTAAGTGACAATTTAAGACTGAAGTTATATGATTTTATTACTTAATAACTATTTAACACCTGCTATTATTACTTGCTTACATGATTCATTTAATATATGATATTGGATAATAACCCACTATCAGGTGATAATATTATATTATTTGATGATGGCCTATGACATAGTTTGCCTTCTTTACATGTGGTGGTGCCCAATGGAATGTCACATTGAAAACAATGTATTTACAACATAATAATCAGGAGAAGATCCAACAAAGAAAGAGTTAGATTCCATTGCATATGATGTTATCACTGGTTCATCTCACAGAATCCTACTGAATTATATGTGGAAATTTGCAGTTAAAACCAGTGATAAAATTGTCACCTGCAATACAGATGAGACGGAAATTATCCTTCAGCAATTTAGTACAAACTGAGGATGATGCACTAAGAATGGAGGGTTTCTGGGTCAAATCAACTGCACCAGAGGATGAAAATAAAAACTACAATTGATTTAAATGAGGGTTTGGACTAATTGAATGTTAGAGAGTTCAGAAATGCACTGAGAAACTCTTGTGTTCTAGAGTCATATAATTTTCTGAAATCTGAATTTCTGACATTTGTATTTGTCGCCTATGGTGCTGTTGATTTTCTTCCTCCATCAACCTCACTCTCCACATCAACAGTTGTGGAAATTTATTGAAAAGGACAACTAACTTCAATCAGTTCTGATCAGCATCCTCAACTTACCTTGGTCTCAAGATATCTGCTTATATCACATGTTTAATATCACATCTTCAGTATCAGCTATATATTCTGATCATGCAAATAAAGAGAAGAGTTACAATTTTAACAAATAAAATGTTATATCACAATGTTAGCACTGCAGTCCAATAAAAAAAGCTGGATCTATTTATGATAACGGTAAAGCCTAACAGTTTATAGAGTTGTACGATGGTTCCAGAAGGAGTTCAGAAATGGTAGAGAATTCCATGATGGCCAAAGAATTCCATGATGGCCAATTAAAAGATATGTTAAAATAATAATAAACCCCTTTGCTGCTAAGAAACATTCACCTATGTACACTGTGATAGTTTTGTTGCAATTTACTTTTGTTAATCTGTAACTTCATGGATTTTTCTATGGTAAATACACACACAACTCATGTCTCATTTTCAACAACAAACTGAGCACTATTATAAGACACCATTAGTTTCTGTATATGCATTATCATTGAAATGTATCTAGAACGATTATTTTTTTTAATTTATTGATATACAGTAAATCATATATCCTCGATTCCACCAGCAGCTGCAGAAATTGTAATTCTATTTACCAGTATTTTACACTTGGACACAAGTAGAACAAAGGGCATTCCTTTATTGGTTATCTAAGCCATAGAGAAAACCATAGAATGTCCTTCTATTTGCTAACACCACTCCATTTTCCAGCAATAACTTTGCTGTTTTCCATCTTTGTTTTCTATGGCTGTGAGGATTCCTGCTACTATAATATAAGAATGTCCTTCTATGCTATGTGTAGTTGTAGATAAAGGTGAAGTGATTCTGTAAGATGGTTTGAAAAAAAGTGAGAGAGAGAAATAGAAAAAATAGAGTTGAGTTCTGTTGCTTTCTGGAGCATGAGTATGAAGAGTTGAAAGGGTGCTGATTTTGCTGATATGGAAAAATCCAGCAGCAGCAGCATCAGTAGGAGCCTTCAAATGTCAACAGATAGTGTTCCCAACTCCAAAATATCCCCATGGATCTGGGGAATACTACATTTTGTGCCTGTATTCAGTAGTAAAACACCTTCATGTGCCTATTACTGCTGTGACTTTGATGGCAAGTGTGACACCAAAGGTCCCTATGTCACATTTGCCACCGTCAAGAGAGGAGCAAGAGACTGATGGTGGTAATGACCATTGATGATTCAGAGGGTGGTGGTACAAATACACAACATGACCCTTCTTGGATCAAAACAATGAAGACAGGGAAGAAGATGGAGTTGGGATGGGCCTCTCCACTATGGATCGGCTAAAAGTCCAATTTGTTAACACAGGAATTTATGCATGGTGTTTCACTTTTTCACCACCAAAAAGAAACCAATAGATTTCACACATCCTTGACCAAGTGGTGCATGTCTGTGTTGCCATTATGGTTAGATTCCTCAGCTATGCTCCTCAGTTTTTTCTGCAATGAATACATCAGTGAAAACGTTTTGCTTATTTGTGTCCCCTTCTCTTTAACCAGCATAGCTGCCTCTTCAAAAGGTTTCAGCCGCTCACATACAACACACATTGGTGGCCATTGCCCAGGTAACAAATATGCTCTCTCCAAACCCTTCCAGTTTTGCATTGTGTACTTGCTATTGACTTTATTATTTTCGTACAAATGTTCTAGCATGTACAGTGTGGAATTCCACCTGGTAGGACCACCACTTTCAGCTGGTGATAGGGCAGGTTGTTACACTCCTATATGGAATATAATGTGCTGGGTGCATAGTGTGGGTGGCTAAAATGGTCACAGATACTGCAGGTGATATTCAGTTTCATATTCTACTATTCATGGGCAAAGCAGGGCACATGCACCATTTCACCTATTTTCAACACATCTATTATTCTGGATACCATGCATTTGATTGCACTCCACCACATTGCCATGTGTAATGAGCACACCAAACAATGTGCAATGGTGTGTTGGGATCGACAACTTCCAAGGAGCTTGCACTCTCGGCTCTCTGTTCATCGTATCAGGTGATCAGCAGAGGTTATCACATTACACATTGCAGGAGTACGTGGTGTGCACATCAAGGTAACAACATCTGTTCCCTTCTATTATTTAAAGCCTGTTATCTGCTTATCCAGCACTCAGTTGTACTGGTGTTCTGATTTAACCCTTTTAGTGCCACTCAAAGGATTAAAATCTTAGCATTTTTTTCCTGTCTGATTTTTTGGGGTTCTCAACCTCTGGCTAAGTTTCTTTTCTTATCTTTGCTGCCTGTCCTTGCCTCAGCCTTTTTGGATTTGATGTCTCTGTAAGCCCTTTAGCTGATCTCCATTAAAGCTTTTTTATTCCTGCTGTGTCTATCTACCTGCATCTAGGTTCCAATATATCTTCCTTAAAGAGGATGTTTAATGATTAATTGTAGCTCTGTACTACTTCCGGCAGACAGTGCTGACCGGATCTGTACTGCGGTCTGAGCTTCTATCCAGCCTCCTTTGAAGACGGAGGCTGTCTGTCTCTAAGCTGGAGCGATCTCATTGGCAGAGATTAATTTCTGGCCAATGAGATCGCTCCAGCTTAGAGACAGACAGCCTCCATCATCAGAGAAGACTGGATAGAAGCTCAGACTGCGGTATAGATTCGGTCAGCACTGTCTGCCGGAAGTAAGTACAGAACTACACTTAATCTTTGAATTTCTTCAAACAAGCTTTTTTTTTTTTTTTTTTAAAGGATACACTTTCCATTAGTTATCATTGCTAAAGAAAAGATTTAAGCAAAGTTGTGAATGGGGTAAACATCCCCTTTAATACCTGGTTCAGGTTTATTTAGCTGTCATTGTCCCATCATCCTCTCAGTTACCATCAACTGTATCCTGTATCTCATACCATCATCCTTTCCATTATCCAGAAGTGTCATCCTGTATCTCATCCCATCATCCTCTCCGTCACCTCCGTATTATCCCTGACAGCCCTGACAAATGGATGAATCTTCAGACTACCAGCTGGTGGGGGAGGTAACAGAGGGAAATGTGGTACATCAGAGAAGGAGGAAGAGGATGCTGAGGGTGCTGGAGTGGGGACAATGACTACATCTTCCCACAATTAGACCTTAGTGTAAGAATATGATGACAATATAGGTGTTACTTTGGATTTCTCTTATCGTCCACTGTGATGTTTTGAGGTTCGACTTTTGCATGTTTAACATAAACGTTGTGGTGTCTATGTTGCATGTGCTTAATGAGGACAGATGTACCATGGGGTGTTGCCTCCTTTGCATTTTTCACTACCATATCACACATAGTGCACAGTGCAGTGACTGATGACTGCACTGTGCCTGTCTGAGGGGAAAAATATTCCCATACCCAGTGAGGGGAGAGGTGGAGACAAATTGACTTCTTCTTCTTCTTCCCCAGAATCACCTTCACTGGCAGCGGCAGGTGATCCTGCTGCTACTGTCTCAACATCAGCAATAGACCTAGGACCAGAAGTTCTGGTGGCAAGTAGACCCTGTCTTAATCCTGTATCAGTACTTGAAGAACCCAGTCTCATGATTGCCATGAAGGTATGTGTCACTAGCCTGCTCATCATCATCCTGCTACTGTGACAGATGAATGTCTGACTCTGACAATTCAGCAGCAGGAATTATAGTGGCAGGAAATTCCTGAATGTCACTGCTGGTGGTGGTGGTGGTGATGCCCATTCCTATTTCCATCTCTTTTTCCCACTCCTTATCACATTTTACCAGAATATGTTTTCTCCTCTACACAGCTGCTATACCATCACCTTCACTCTCGTAATCACCACCAGTCTGTTGCTAACGTTTGGCACTGGTTGGGGAAGATAAATGAGACCAAGTGTCCCCTATTGTCACAATTGCCATCTCCCCAGAAGAAAGCTCCCTTACAGCAGTAGCAGCAAGCACAGGCAGCTGATGTGCAATGTTGCTCATACTTCTAGCCAGTTCTGCCTTCTTCAATATACATCCCCAGAGGAACAATAATAAAGGGGAGGACTGAGAATCATTGGTTCGGTGGTATGTGGGCCCCATGCTGCTGACTTCATCTTCCACCTCTGTATCAGCAGCATCAGCAGCATCAGGGTCTCCTGCTGATCAAAGTATTTGCCAGCACATATGCATTTCAATTTTAACTTTTTTATATGCTTTTTCTCTCTCCCTTTCTTTGCTGGCTTCCAGTTTCCTTGTCTCCTAAACCATGCCATGCTGGGTTTTGCCACCAGCCGTGGCCTGGGCAGTCTCTAATGCGCGTGACTGCCCCGCGATCGGGTGGCTGTGACATGTGGCCCATGTAATGGGCTGTTCAACCAGTTTTATATAAAACATTTAATCAAAACTCCTATATGAGAATATCACAAACCTCAATACGTTCAATATTACCAAACAGATCGCTATAAACAAATAGAGAGTGCAACCACCTATTCGCACAAACACAAAAAATATAATGGGTTTGTGCAAATATTACCTAACACATCTAACCCACAGGAGGCCCTCTGCTCCACTGCACCTCGCTGCAATCAATACGGTCTGTCAGTAAGACTGTGGAGCAAAAAACGTCAAGCACAAGGTATACGTGCAGGTGGGGCAACACAATCTAGTTGCAAACAGGGGTCCGTTAAGACAACTAAACATCCAGTGCTGGGATATCACGCCAACATGACACCAATATCCATATACATATAAAATAATCAAATAATAGAAAGATCTACAATATATAAAGGTTAAACAAAGAAAAGATTGAAGACACCAAATTAGTTAACCCCTGAGCACCAACCAAACAACAGTTCGGTAATCAACAGATAACTCTTTGACCTCTTTTTTAGCTTTTCAATTGATTATACCATATTATGGTTTTAACCCCTGAAGGACCACCGTTCCTGGGATGTTTCCGTCCCATAAGGACCGCTTTGATCCTTGCCGACACACTGGTACACATGACCTGTTGCATGTATTGGTGCGCTGCTTTGGGGCCTAAAAGAGATCACTCCAGTGTTGGAGCGGTCAATTTTAGGCCCCACTTTTACTTACAGCGCTCCCGGTGTAAGTAAAAAGTATGTGACGTACTATGACCGTCATTGGCCCTTAAGTATTTAAGTAGTCATTAAGGGGTTAATATATATATATATATATATATATATATATATATATATATATTGTTACACAGTGAAGGTTTATTTTGAGATATTGTTTTACCGGTATACATATTGGGAAGTCTAGTTATCCTGTTCTGTATTTAGACCTAGATCTATTTATCCTTCTTAGTGAAAAGGTATTTTTAGATTATTTTTGTTGATGTTATTTTAGTTTATGGTACCATAAACAGTATATTTTTATGTGGTTATTGTATGGATTTAATAGCAGATTAATATTATTGTTTTTCTGAAATAAATATCCTATTTATTTTATCTCAAAAGCACTCTCCCTATTTTTGTGGTTGTATTGGTGTTTTTTGAGTCCAGATTTATGCACTTCTGGAGATTGGGAAGTGCTTATGGAATTTAAATCATATTCTGACTGACAAAAAAGAAGAAATGGTTTTAAAAATAAAATGAGAATTCATAAATCAAGCGATAGTGACATTGACAATGAAAAAAATTGAATTGAAAAAAAGTATTTTTAGATTTGGTACACCTTTTAAAAGATGAGATGAATCATTGGTTGGATTCTATTCTTTTGACTAAGTATTTGGAAGGTCGTATTATCCCAAGGGGGCTGAGAATCTATAAGCCCTGTGGTTTTGTGGATGAGGACCTCCAAAAATCTTGGTACGAAAGTCTTGATCAGTGTTCATTTAATCTTATTGAAAAATTAATTAAATATAGAGAGGATAAATTGGAAGAGGTGCAATTAAAAATAGAGGTGACTAAGGATTTATTAACTCCATATTTACATAGTCCTAATTTTAAAGAGTTAGATGAAGCCACCAACAATAAAGTTATGTTATACGAGAAACAAGTATTTGAAAGAAAAGAGAAGAAATTTAATAGAGATTTGGAGGATTATGCTAGGAATACAGTCAGAAATCTGTATAATATATAATAATATTCGTTCTGTTTCACGTCCACGGTTGAATTCAACCAATAAGGCTATCAATAATAATACATTGTCTACACAAGCACGGGTCACTATGACTGATCAACATGCAAGCACTATCAAAAACATCAGATTAAACACACAGCACAGATTCATACTTTGGGTAATAATGATATGAATAGAAGTTTAGAAAAGAATAGTGGAATTAAACTTACCCCTCTATCTCAAATTAAGCACTTTACGGCACCTTTGGAATGTAATAATAAGTATGAAGTTCTCCGAGATTTGGGGGAACAAACAGTAGACACAGTGCACAGAATTAGAAGATGAAATTAGGAATTCCACAGATAGGACATCATTTAATACTAGTTATGCACAAGTAGTTAAAAGTAATGTTAGTACTAATCATTCTCATTTTTTGGAAATAGTACCTTTAACCCCTTAGCGTTCGGTGACGTACCCGGACCGTCACGCTGGTCCGGCACTTAAGGACCAGTGACAGTCCTGATATATCACGTACTATTACTCACAGCGCTCCTTCAGGAGTGAGTAATACCAGGGACTGAATTTGATCGCTCATAGACCGGAGCGATCTCTTTCAGTCCCTCAGTTCGGCGTGCCGCCCCACGTGATCAGTCACGTGTGGCGGCACGCCGAAATTCTCTATCGGGTCCTTAAAGGACCACACACTCCGCGACCGCTGGTCGTTAAGGGGTTAAACGATGTGAATCCGATAAAAAGAGCAAGAACACAATCACCAGAAATAAGAAAAGAGGGAAGAGAGGATTCAATAGGAAATCGAATAATATCTTAACTCATAAAAAGGTGAATAAGGATGTAGACGTTACTAATGAAGAGATGAGAGGTATGGGTATATATAATCTTAGTAAGTCTAAATTCAATAATAATGAGATTTCATTAATTAATAGAGGATTGAAGTTTGTACCCACTATAGAAGCAAATGAGTTTGATCTCTTCTTAAATCTTAATAGATTCACGAGAAATCTCACTTTAAAAAGATTTTTTGAAAAGAAATCAAAAATCTGAGAGTAATATTTTATCAGAATATACAGCAATTAGACATACCCCGTTTAAACTGCAGTATATTTTTATCCATATCAAGATAGGGGTCCATATATTGATTCTTTTTATCATTTAGTTCTAGAGGATTTTAAAAAACTGTGTTCTCAAAATAAAAATAGATATTATGATAATATTAGTAAAGGGGAAAGAATGGCCTTGAAAGTATTGAAACAAAATAAGGATATTCACATCACATATGCAGACAAAGGTGGAGCTACAGTTATTTTAGCTAGAACATATTATTTAATGGAAATACAAAAACTGTTGGGAGATAAAAATGCGTATGTTAAATTAAAATGTGATCCTACTCAAGTATATGGAGAAGAATTTTGTGAAATAGTTAATAAGGCTTATAGAAATGGGGTGATTAATTTGTCAGAAAAACAATTTTTGATAATAAGTAATCCAAAAATCCCTTATTTCTATCAGATTCCTAAAATCCATAAACAATTGGAAACCCCCCCAGGTTGTCCAATAATAGCAGGAATGGGGGGATATCCTCCAATGCTTCACAATATGTAGATTACTTCTTACAACAATATGTAACTAAACTCCCCTCATATATAAAAGATACTAAACATGTCTTGCAGATAATGGAAGGTATAAAATGGGAAAATTCATATATCTGGACTACTGTAGATGTTACAGCACTGTATACTAATATTATCCATTAAAAGGGGTTGGAAGCAGTTAGTTATTATTTAGAATTGGATGAACAGTTGATAGATATTCAGAAAATGTTTATATTGGAATTAATAGAATACATATATCATAATTATTTTGTAAGTGAAGGATCATCAACAAATTAAGGGAGCAGCGATGGGGGCCAGCTTCGCCCCCAGCTATGCTAATTTATATATGGGTCATTGGTAATTGACCCATGTGTGGAGGGCTCAGCTGGGGGAGAAGTTGGTATACTATGGTCACTTTATTGACAATATTATTTTTGTATGGAATGGTATACAAGAAATACTTGTTTCTTTTTTGTCTAGTTTTGATAATAATAATAAAGGATTGAAGTTTACATATAATATTGATAGAGAATTGGTGCATTTTCTAGATTTGACGTTGATGCACAGTGAAGAGAGTATTATTACTAAAACATATATTAAACAGACTAGTACTAACAATTATCTTAGTTATACTAGTGGTCATAGCCAGGCATGGAAATGTAATATCCCTAAAGGACAGTTCACAAGGTTGAAAAGAAATTGTAAGAATCAGGAAGATTTTGAAATACAAGCTTGTACTTTGATGAAGAGCTTTCAAGAGAGAGGCTATCCAATAAATTTAGTAGAACAATCCAATAGTGAAGTTAACAATCAGGATAGAAATAAAATGTTAAATTATGATTATAAAAAAACTAAAAAGCAGGAATATAGGGATAGGAATGTAGTTTCTTTTGTTACTAAATATAGACGTTCTGCTAAAAAAATTAGTAATATAGTTAACAAATATTGGGCAATATTAAAGGTTGATCCATTATTGCAAAATATCATAGAAGAAAAACCTTCCATTATTTATACAAAAAATACAAATTTAAAAAATATATTTAATAGACATAAACCCGTGATAAATGAGAATAGTTCTGAACTATTTCTGAAATGGAACCATTCTGTCAAGATTTTCTGGTTTCTCTATAGCCAAAATTTCCCACTGGCAAATGTGAAAACCATGCATATTCTACAAAAGTTCTAGTGTGAAGTAAACTGGATGTTTCACCCATCCCTACTCCAGAGAGTCACTCTCCTCAAGGTCCATCCAGCTTTGTTTTGTTTTTGTTTTTTATACAGAGGTGGTCACAGTGTCAGCCTGCACTATGAGTCAGTTCTTTGAAACCTCAGTTTTCTACAAAAGAATACGGGGGCATGTCCACTGCCAACATTTTGGCAATCTTGGGATTGTCTTTCTGAAGTTTTCGACTCCTTCCTAGGAACTCAATAAATGTGGGTTGGCAGGGCATGACAGAAGAACACTGTAGCTTTATTGCTTTAACAACATGACTACAGGAGGTAGTGGAGGTAGAGGCAGCATGTGTGGGTGTTCTATCACCCTTGTCATCTCCGACAGCAAACCCAGAGTCATCTTACTTCTCTGAAGCAGGGGCCGTAGGTGTTATTTAAAAAGAACTAAAGGTTGGCGGTGGCACACTTTCTGACACATCAATAACATCACTACTTCTCTTATGTGCCCCAAAGTCCTAGGATTTTTTTGGAGTGCTTCTACTGCTGCTAGTTGTGGCACCTCTGTTGTGGATGATAATAAACTATGTTGCTGTTGTGGCTGCTGTGTGGCTGAATGGGGCTTGGACTTGGAAGTGGTGACAATGCTCATGAAGATCGAGAGGATGACTGTCTATTTTTCGGCATCTTTGCTTGTACAGCGTTTTCAGTGTTTTTCTCCAACAGTTTATAGAAAGGTAAGGTGATCCATTTCAGTGGTGGAAGATTCAATCTTTGACTTTCAGCTAATTTTCTGGCCATGTCATCATCTCTTTCATTCTCAGTGTCATCTGTACCTGAATAAGAGGGGAATGCTGAAGAGAGATATTCTAGATCTACATCATAATCATCATCATAAGTCATCATTACGTGATGCTCAGCATTGCCCGCCACTTCTTGTCCTCTCAGCTTTTGGAGGTGTCAACCTATTTTTTTTTCACTTTTACTGTCACAAAGTTTGCTACTACTTTGAGGACAAGTGTTTTGATGCTTGTTTGTTTCACTGTTAGATGAAGCAGATGGTTCAGCTGCTACACCTTCCTCCATTACGCCATCATCAACACTAGAATGTAATTCTCTTTCTTCAGTCTCCTTTTTTATGTTTTTGATATAGTACTGGTGCAATGGTGGTGGTGGTGGATCTTTTGGTGGGACCTTGACAAACTGACTCCTCCCCAGGAGGACAGGGATCATTATAATTTATTGCACACACTGCATCAACCATGGCTGCAGTCAGTTTTTGAGCTATCCCTTTACTCCCACATCTCTGCACTGCTCCTCCTTTCCCCTTCCCTCTGCCCCTTGTGCGTTTGCTAGACATTTCTCTGTTACAGAGTGTGTTTTATGTACTTTAGAGTAAAAAGCAGAACTGATGGAGTGTGAGGCTTTGACTTGACCCTCAACAAAATATTCAATCTCGTCTGCCATCTATTAAGTCTGCCTCAGTCACACAGCTCACTTCAGGGTCCCAGTCAGCTGACTGGGTGCTTGGTGCGCTGAACTCCCAGGTGGACGGCTAGGGGAATTTCATGGGCTATGGACATGAGAGCGGCCCTATGCTGGACTGGCACTAGTAGTTGGGTGCGAGTTACTTAGGTGACACCCTGGCAGTGCCTCTGGGTGCTATGATACAGTAACCCATCCTCCCATATGAATTGTTTCCCCCTGAGCCTGTCTCCCTAGTGTCAGCCCTATGTCGGTACCCTGCCAGTGTGGGGTCTTCTAGCAGGGCAGCGTGGAATTCTAGTGGAGGAAGCCAGGAGATGGGGGTCTCTGAGCGGACGGTTGTGTAGGGTAGTGGTGGGGGGCTTACCATCTGTCATTGTGCTGCTGCTCGAGTAAGCACCTGGCAATCCTCGTGGGTCCCTGTGGGGGCAAAGTGGTTCTGAAGATGGCCCAAGTCATTTCCCAACAAGACATCAGTGGGCAGACCAGGCATGATTCCCACAACCTGGTTTCCTTGACCAGAACCCCAGTTCAGGTGAATGTTTGCCATATGCAGCTGATACACCCTGCCCCCCGCCACACATACCTCAAGACCTGATTGGTCCTATAGCAGGGGGTGGGCACACAGGATGGCTGTACCAGGCTGAGGGTGGCCCCAGTATCTCGTAATCCAGTTGCTGGGTTCCCGTTGAGGCTTATTGGCTGCAGATGTTGTTGGCGGTTGTTCTGGTGGGCTCCTTGCGTGAAGGCGACCTCGTGATAGGACCCCCATTCATAATGGTCCCCTGGAGTTGACGGAACCTCCAAGGGAGCTGGCCATTCCTGGTTGTCTGATAAAGAAGGGTTGTCCCAGGGACAATCGCTAGTGAGGTAGTGGGTGAGCCTTGGAGCTGATCGGGCAAGCTAGGGAACGGTACTGAACCGGGGGGATGCCTAGTACTTAGCGTGTGGCCCCCTGAGTTCCTGCGGCTTAGATGTGGTCCCGCAGGCCATGGGACAGTGAAACTGGAGGTGACCCCGCTGGATGCAGTTGTAGCAGAGGGGTCCCATATTGGAGGTTTTACGGGTAGGTGAGGGCGGCCGGAATGGTGCTAGGCCAGAGAGAGGGGGGTAAACTGGGGAAGCCGAGTGTTTTTTGCCTACCCCTCCCTGGGCCTGCTGAGCCCGAGAGCCCATCTTCCTAGTGTCCTCATACTTGCCCGTTAACTGTGCGGGTTGTGTAAGCATACAGGGGTCCTGGTCCTGACCCAGTCTCAAATGGGGTCCAGAATGTTTAAGAAAAAAGTTCCAACAACATTTGTTGGCAGCAGTCCTCGAAACTGCGTGTCCCACACCCCTGCATCCAATTGCGGGCAGCCTGCTAAAAGCCATAGGACCACTCGGTGTAAGAGTCTTGCTCCTTCTTCTGAGACTCCCTAAACTGTTGACGATGTGTCGGGGGTAATAACATACCGTGCCAGCAGTCTCTGTTTCACCTCCACATAGTCGGTTATGTCTTGGTCTGGCACCGCTTGATAAGCTTCGATCACTTGACCAGTGAGTTTCCCAGTGAGGATAGCAGTCCACTGGGATTGCTCTACATGCAACAAATGACACATACTTTCAAAGTTGTGCAAAAATCCACCTTTGTGTCGTCAAAGGTAGGGAACGTTTGATAAGTCACTGGGAGTCCAATTCTCCCTGGTTCAGAGCAGGTCTCCAACGTTGAGAAGGAGAGGAAGCCTCAGGTAACCTCTTCACCCAGTCCTCTCTAGCCTGCACCATGATGCGGTGGACTACTTCAAATGAGGGGTTAGGCCCATAGAGGCCAAACGTTGGACGACAATATTGGTGATGGGGTCATCGCCGTCGAAGATCCGCCTTGGGACCATGTCGTCGACAGTCCGTCGATTCGACATGTGGTCAACGATCTGTCTGGTCGACCCCGGTGGTTCAGGGCTGCCGGCTAGCTCAGCCACCTCCGCATCCTTGTCAAGTAGAATTTGAATTAAGTCCTGTTTCCTTAATCCTAATGCGTTCTGGCCCCACTTGGCAACCAGGTTTTACAGAGTGGGCAAAGGAGCGTGTTTATACAAATCTGCCATGATGCCGCCAGCTGGGTCCCCAGGTGGTGATTTGGACCTCTTGGAAAAGAAGATTCCACCCCTGCCACCAGTGTAATGGGAAATCAAGACGCCGGGGATTCCTGAGCTGTCATAGCGAAATTTTCTCTCCCGAAGTCAGCTGAGCGATGTCGGATGGGCCAGTCGAAGAAAGGTCGGGAGGCTCAAGTGGTTGTGAAGTCATCGACCCGAGAGGTTTGAATCTGAGTCGAACGAGGCAAGCAGGTCGAAGGTCGCCAAATCTCTAGATGCGGAGTTGAACAGCGGCAGTCGTAGAGGGCTCAAGGCTTCGAGTCAAGACATAGTCAGGAACTTCCGGAAGCAGAAAGTGAATAGCTCTTATGCACCTTCTGGGTATGGGAGTCAGAGAGGACTCTTTAGGTCATCCAGGCAAGCACGACACTGGGAAGACTGCTTACTCCAAACAAACATACTTTATTGAAAAGAGTTTAAATGTATACAGGTTTAAATGCATCACATCAGGTGGTGGGTCAATGAACACAAAAGAGTCAACAACAAATGGTATTAATGAAATACAGAACCAGACGTGATTACGTTAACTCACAACAGAGGGTCTTAGTACAGTACATAACATCAGAATGACTGTAGTGGCTGGAATACATATGTTTGGGGACAGTGGTCAGAGGTTAGAGCCGTAAGTCGACTACCAAAGGCTGTTGCAGCCCCACACCCATTAACTCTGTCCATCTACATTTGTCTGCGGCTATTAGTTGACACAATATCCTCCATAGTTTGAGTGTTTTTTGTCTCCATGGCCCCAAAAGGTCATAAATGCAGCATCAGTCTGTAGTAACTGCCTACGACCCGCTACACCGGCTAACAGACTTACAGAATAACCATTCGGGTGATTGCCATATTCAGCATGATATTGCCAGGCGGATGCTAAAACTTCAAAAGCTTTTGCGGTATTTAATATAAAAAAATATACAAATATCCTATTTTTTGGGGACGCTTATGCTTTTTGTAGCTGGAATGGACTGCTTTATCAAAGCTACAAACAATAACCTGGTGTAATCTCTAAAATCCCAAAAGAAAAGAAAGAAGCCACAGCCAAAACACACAACTTTAAGCAGTCATCCGACTGACTGATTGGCCATCCGTGAAATACGCTGTATTGGGAAAGTTTATTAACCCTATCACCTCAGTATAGAGAACAGTGAATCAAAAGCAAAACAATATAATTAAGCAGATTTTATATATATCCAATCTTAGACTGTCCCTCAATACGCAGTCTCTCACCAAGGTGCAACACTAAATGTATACAATATAAACATGATATTCCTTACGAATATAACAACATATAAATAAAATTCAAATATTGAAAAGACAAATGGATCATTAATGGAATTATTCATTTAGGAGAGAAAGCATAAAATCATATGGATCACCTGAAACATATCCTCGATTTTATGAACAATATAACCTGAGTATGTATGTACAGGTGAAAGGACAAAAGGTTCCCGACCTGAAACATTTTACTCCTTCCGTCAATGCATGCTCACTCCAATTGCCACATACAAGAAATAGTAGTGGCTCTCCCGGGTGTGTCTAGTGATGTGTACTGCGTCTCTCATAAATAGTGGAAAGAAATATATATTGATATATTACCACATTTAACTTATGCTTACTAGTAGTTTTCATACACAAAAAGATAATATAAATGCAGTAAACAATCATTCAATAACATCAATAAATAATCAGCAGAAAATAAAGACATATAATTTGGAAATTGGTTCCAGTCAACGTTACATACAGTTCATCATAGTCTCTTGTATTGTCAAAGATGCAGCAATATGGGGAATGGTTGGTTATGGTCCTTAAATGGTTAGTGATGGATATGTGATGAAATATGGATGATGAAGGATGAAAAATAAGGGATGGAATCGTATGATGAGAGATGGCAATGAAGTATGAAAACGTATGATGTAAATGTGACACAGTTTTTAGTCAGTACTCTGCACGTTCAGTGGTGTTTCTTCTGCAGCTGTCTATATGCCAAAGTCCTCTCGGGTATATTATGTATATGCAAAACGAAAAAGAGAAAGGCAGCACACAAAGAACCTCTAAGTGCAGTATTGATTATAAAATGATGCTCAAACTTATAGATATAAAAATCATCATTTATTATAGACATTATATTTAATGAAAATAATACATGGAAGTAAACGGTTTTAAACTTTAAAATATGCTCATCTTTGTAAAATAGTACATGAAGTACATTTGATAATACTTAGTATTGCAATATATCTATACTTTAATATACAGATGAATATTTCATGGTGGCACAGTGGATTTATATGAACAGGGTGGGACAGGACCTATTTGGGGGTTAAAGTGAGGCTAGAAATAGACCAAGCCTATGCACCTCTGTATCTATATCTCTGGGTAGTTCCAGATGCTTATCTGCCCTCCTAGTGTGAGATACTACTCCTAGGTCATATATGGCTTAACAATAGCTTTGTTATCCTCTCACCAGAACTTTTCTTGCTGTAATAGCCCGTAATGAAATGCTCCTAGCAAATCTGGATCGTTCTGGACCTCCTAGACTCTCTGGTTCTCCTTCTTTTTTCGTCTTTGATCTAATTTGATTATGAAGCAATATCTACTTGTCCTCCAACCCACTGTGTCACTCAGTTTAATCTCTTATGTGACGCATTTCAGAGAACAAGTCTCCTTTCTCAAGACAAGATTAAAATTAGTGTTCTAAAATTACACCGGTGTCGATAACGATAATGATATATATGTATTCTTAAAATATCACCCCAGATCCATGGGGGTAATTTGGGGCTGTTAGCAGTATCTGCTGGACTAAGTAGGCTCCTGCTGTTGCTGCTGCTGGATTTTTCCATATCAGCAACTTCACTTGCTCATGCTCCAGCAAGCAACAGAACTAAACTTTATTTTTCCTTCTCTCTCTCT
This sequence comes from Rhinophrynus dorsalis, assembly GCA_037306005.1. Taxonomy (NCBI): domain Eukaryota; kingdom Metazoa; phylum Chordata; class Amphibia; order Anura; family Rhinophrynidae; genus Rhinophrynus; species Rhinophrynus dorsalis. The sequence continues at coordinate 550,877,531 of CM074721.1, read as the reverse complement.
CTCTCTCTCTCTCTCTCTCATACACCATCTTCCAGAATCAATTCCATCTTATCTACAATTATACAGCACAGGAAAAAGTTCTGAGTTTTTTTATTTTTGGAGCAAGAATTCTTACACTCATAGAAAACAAAGATGGAAAATGGCAAAGTTCTTGTAGGAAAATGGAGTGGTGTTAGTGAAAAGGAGGACATTCTATTCTATTCTAAATGGTAGTTAACCAATAAAAGGTATGCCCTTTGTTCTGTTTGTGTCCACTTGTAAAATACTGAATATGGGTATTATATAAAGCTTAGCAGGTAAATAGAACTACAACCTATGCAGCTTCTAGTGGAATCGAGAATATATGATTTACTGTATATCAACAAATAAATAAAAACTTTTTGAGGCATTCTAGGTACATTTTTTCCATGATAGGGTATATACAGAAACTGAAGGTATCTTATGATACTGCTAAATTTGTTGAAGAAAATGAGACATGACTTGTGTGTCACAGAAAAATCCTTGATGTTGCAGATTAAAGGGATAGTAATACTTAAAATGTAAAAAAAAGTATGTTGTAGGGTTTATCCCCCTGAGTAAAACAAGAGTACTCCCACTTATGAAAGGTGTTTCATTCGAAAGTTATTAATTTTCAAAGTTGAATTTTTTAGGTGCAATATCACAGTGGCCTGAAATTGTACAGTGGCGCTGTTGCTACACGATCCTATGGACAGCTCTGGTCAGTTGACCATAAATCTCCATAGGATGGTGTAGCAACAGCGCCACTTTACAATTTCAGGCCACTGTGATATTGCACCTAAAAAAATCAGCTTTGAAAATTAATAACTTTTGAATGAAACACCTTTCAGCAGTGGGTGTACCCTTGTTTTACTCAGGGGGATAAACTCTACAACATATATTTTTTTACATTTTAAGTATTACTATCCCTTTAAGAAAAGTAAACTGCAACAAAACTTTCAAAGTGTACATAGGTGAAAATGTATTAACAGCAAAGCGGTTAATTGTTATTTTAACAAATCATTTAATTGGTCATCATGGAATTCTCTACATTTTCTGAACTCCTTCTGGAACCATCCCACAACTATATAAACTGTAAGGCTTCATCTTTATCATAAATTGATGATGATTTTATTATTGGACTCCTAACAACATTGTGACATAATTATATTTCTGAACTCTCTTTATTTGCACAATTAGAACATGTAGCTGATATTGAAGATGTGATGTTAATCATGTGTTATAAGCAGAGATCTTGAGACCAAGGTAAGTTCAGGATGCTGATCAGAACTGATTTTAAAAAGTTAGTTTTTCTTTTCAATAACTTTCTAGAACTGATCACAACTGTTGATGTGGAGAGTGAGGTTGATATAGGAAGAAATCCAACAGCACCATAGGAGACAAATGCAAATTTCAGAAATTCTGAGTTATATGGCATTTTGACCCCTAGAACACTACAGTGGTTTCCAGCGGATTGTTTCTCAATGCATTTCTGAACTCTCTAACATTCAAGTAGATTGAAACCCCATTTAAATCAAGTGTAATTTTATTTTCCTCCTGTGGTGAAGTTGATTTGACACAGAAACACCCCATTCTTAGTACATTATCCTCAGTTTGTACTAAAATTGCTGAAGGATAATTTCGGTCTGACCTGAACTGCAGGTGACGATTTTATCACTGGTTTTATCTACAAGTTTTCACATATAATTCAGTAGGATTCTGTGAGATGAATCAGTGATAACATCATCTGCAATGGAATCTAACTCTTTCTTTGTTGGATCTGCTCCTGATTACTATGTTGTAAATACATTTATTTCAGTGTAACATTTCATTGAGCACCACCACATGTAAAGAAGGCAAACTATGTGTTTCAGAATAGATACCACCAAATAATATAATCTATCACCTGATAATGGTTTATTATAAGATATCTTCTATTCACTGAATTATGCCAGCACATAATAATAGCAGCTGTTAAATAGTAATTAATATAAATCATGTAATGTCAGTCTAAAATTGATAAAACATAATTAATTAAAGGACAATATCATTTGGGGATATGTCAATTTTTAGCAGAAGTTGTTAACATGTTAGATTTCTTTCAAACGGCAGTCAGGTATATGGATATCTGGTTTCCATCACATCTGAAGTTGCCTGTATATAATGATTTATTTTAAAGTCTATCTCTACATCACACAACAAAACAATGAACTTCAATCGTCCTGAATGCTTCATATGAGTCTGTTGTTTTTATCAGACTATAAACTGAATCCATCATTCAGTATAATAAGGCTCAGTTTAAATGCAGTGTATCTGTATGACTGTTGTTTAAAAGAAACCTACGTATTTAAGTTTAACAAATTAAAAGCCTCATATTTCCAGGTTATGGTTCCATTACATTTAACATAAGATGAATGTATCATTTACAATGTAAGGCATTTAATCAAACCTTGAAATAAATAATACATCTGAATGTCTTTGTTCTTATGACATTTTATAGAGCCCATAGAAAAAGCAGGTGCAGTTTAGATTAGACTTTGGTAACTTGAGAGAGAATTTTAGTTGAGATTACTGTTCAGGTTACTATGCAGTTTGTAGAATTTCACAGGAGGACTTCACAAAGTTGACTAAACCTAAACGTTAAAATAAAGTTGTTGTGATGTTTTCCATTCATAGACTATGAAAAAGAAGTGTAATAAAACTGTTCATAGTATTTTATTGTTCAATAAATATAAGTGTGTGCTAGTGTTTAAAACCACACATATTTTTACAGCTACTCATTTCACTACAGCCCTCAGAAGAAGTAATATTGTGCTGGGAAATGTTGCCCCATATTAAACATAGGAAACAAATATGTTAGAATTGGAGGATAATGTGTTGGAATAGGAAAAAATGTGTTGGAATAGGTGAAACATTTTCTGGAGTAGACAAAATGGAGGAAAATTTAGCATTGGAGAAAAGGAGAAATCTTTTGCTAAAAAAGTGAAAAATGTTCTGTTTTTTCACAAAAAGTTATGCAGAAATGATTCTCACTTTTCGCCCACTCCTAACTAAAAGCTGCATTATGAAACATTAACATATGTTACCACCTTCAGAGAGCTCACCACACAGAACTAAAAGAATGATTATCTCCTATATTACACATCTGCAGCTTAACTAGAATGATACACAGGACATTTTAATGAGGTTTTCAGGTATGTAAAATTGAATGCAGATCACAGGTCCAATTAAATGGGACTTTTATTTTCCTGAATGCTAGAGAGGGGTTCACTTTTAAAACATTGCATGTAAAAGATTGTGAGGCTACACTGTGCATTAACCCTTTGAATGCCAGAGGGTTATGCATCACAATGCAATGCATGCTGCTGTGTTGAAAATGGTGACATGAGAATCTTGCCCTGCATAAAAGTATGAGATTCTCATGTTGTTTCCTTAAACATTGCTTCAACCCTACCTTCATTCAATTTACTGCCTGCTGCATCCATGTACCCGCATTAACACTTGGTGTGCCTCCGACCACTCCTTTACCACAATTACCTTGGTGTCTTTCTTTTACAGGCTCCCCAGGCTTTAAGGGCCTTGTCTGCCCTAGCAACTCTGGTATTTTTCTTTTTCAGAGGTAGTGGCTGCCTTTTCTCCATTTGTTGTGACATTGTGTTTCCCCATTGACTGAACAGTGTATGATCGAAAGGTTAGAGCTGGCACTGTGTAGCTCATATGGGAGTTGCTGGTGGTTGTCAGTGTGGTCCTGTTGATACTGACAGCACCAGACAGGCCCTTTGATGCCTATACAATTAGAGTCTTAAGTCTGTGTCTGTGCTGGGATTAGTTGACCCCCAATATTTCTATCTGCTTTTGAATGATTTTATTGAGACTGGGACACAGAGTTTCTGTGAATGACTGCAGCATGAGGATGTCACTAAATGGAAAGTTTTGCTTTCTGGGGCAACATTTTGTAGTAATGTTTAACAGAATAGAAAAGCATGAAAAATAGATGTGTTTTTTGGCATTTTTATTTTTTACTTCTCAAATACATTCACTCTCTTAATTTGTTGTTGTAGTACAATACCCATCATCCTTACCCATCCAATGTCTGGCTAAGGATCATGGGAGTTGTAGTTCAACCACATTTGGAGGGTTGCACATCCCTGTCTTAGTCCAGTTTAGACAATTGATATGAAGTGAGGGAGCCGGCAGCCTGACAGTCGTCAGCTTTTGCAGCTGGAGGAGCAAGTGCATGGTGTTGGATTGGTCAGGCAGCATAGCTAGGGGCAGACACTGCAGCACTCACCAAATCCATCCTTGAGCCGGCTGCCTGCAGCACACAACTGTACTAAGCATTGGTTGGTGCTGCAGTGTTTAAGGAGGCTGTCACCATGTGGTGGGTAGGGACCTGTGTGGTGCCGGCGCTGGTTCAGTAGCTAGAGATCTCAGCTAGGGAGTGAAGCTTGGCAGGTACTCCCTTGTTGCAGCAGAAGCTGAGTAAAGGTGCTGGTTGCAAAACCAGATTGTTCCACCCCATCTGACCCGGGGTGCAACCTGATGGGAGTGCCCTGGGAACCGTGGATAACCAAGCTGACAAGACAAGCCGGAAGCTGAGCGAGAAATGGATCCTCATCTGGGGAGGAAAGGATTCAGACAAGACGTGGTCATGAGCGTAGCCAAGGGTCAATAGCCAGGAGCAGAAGAGAAGCTGTAGTCAGGAGTGTAACCAAGGTTTAATAGCCATGATCAGGACACAAGGAATTGTTAGCAGCGTAGCCAAGGGTCAGTAGCCAGGAGCAGGAGACAAGGAATGGTCAGCAGCATAGCCAAGGGTCAGTAGCCAATAGCAGGAGACAAGTATTGGTCAGCAGCATAGCCAAGGGTTAGTAGCCAGGTCAACAATGTAGGATAAGCAAGAGCACAGGAACAAACACTGGATAGCTTGTGGAACGGGGACTCAAGATCTGGGGTAGCCCATTTAAATGTCAAAAGTAACCAATGAGAAGAAGCCAGGAGGGGGGCTTGCCTGGGAGCTGTGCCTGATAGGGGAAAGTCACCCAATAGCGAGCTGAACTGGGCGCATGCGCAGATGCCGAGGAGGAAGAGGCAGCGCCCTGCACATGCACAGACGAGCAGACCCAGAAAAGAAGCCCCGCCGAGAGACAGAGTGAGAGGCAGCCAGAAAGGAGAGTGTCGCTGAGACAAACGGTAACAGAGGCAACATGAGAATCTTGCACTTTTATGCAGGGGGAGATTCTCATGTTGTCATTTTCAACATGGCGACATGCTGAATGAGAATGAGCCATGTAACCGCACAATATTTTACATGCTGCTTTTAAATGGATACCCTAGAGAGGTATACAATACATTTTCATGGACTATATTGGATATCTCTACAACTAAAGGGAGATAAAACAAAGACATTTTTATTAACTAAGGTTTAACTGGTAAGTTTCATAATTGTTTGCACTCTGTAAGATACTTTCCTGTGACATTTTCACTTAACAAAGTCTCATTTTACACACATTGGATTTTCTTGCATTTTTAGTTTAACATGACCATCATTAGCAACAGCAACCAGACGAAAATCACAGAATTTATACTGCTGGGACTACAAGGCCCTCAGAATCTGAAGAAATGCATATTTTTTCTGCTCTTTATGCTGTACATCATGACATTATATGGAAACATCCTGATAATTATATTGTTTCTGGCAAGTCATCACCTCCAATCACCCATGTACTTTTTCCTCTGTCACCTTTCCTTATGTGACATCTTGTTGTCTACAAGCATTGTCCCCAACCTTCTACATACTTTATTAAGAGACAGTAGCAGTATATCAGTCATTGGCTGTCTTTCACAGTTTTACATCTCTAGTGTACTTACTGGTTGTGAATGTTTTCTACTCACTGTGATGTCCTATGATCGATACTTGGTCATCTGTAACCCATTGCACTATATCTTCATTATGAGTATACAACTTTGTTTTTATCTAGTTCTGTGTTCCTGGGCTCTATGCTTTTTTTTTAGCCTGATTGACATGATTCCGATCTTTCTCTTAGAGTTTTGTGGATGCAATATCATTGATAACATCTACTGTGACCTTGCTCCTCTTCTTGAAGCATCATGCACAGATACATATATTATAGAAGTAGAGGTCATAGTGCTTTCTTTTCCTATTATACTTGGACCCTTTTTGTTTATCATTTCAACATATGTCAGAATTTTCCTCACCATAATCAAGATCTCCTCCACCACTGGGAGGCAGAAAGCCTTCTCCACCTGCAGTTCTCATCTCACAGTTGTGAGCACATATTATGGGATACTTTCAGCTAAATACACTGTGCCATCCAAAGGGCAGTCATTCAATTTGAATAAAGTCATCTCTCTGTTGTATACTGCAGTCACACCATTACTAAACCCAATCATCTACAGCCTTAGGAACCAGGAGATCAGGTCAGCTCTGAGTAAATTTATGACAATTAGAAAATAAACTTAATGGCAAGGAGGCTGAAGAGGTCAATGATTAAATCACAAGGAAATATGTTATATTATTCATCAAGCTAAGGAGGGGCAAATCAAAGAGACAGATACAAGCTCTGCAAATTCCCATTGCTTCCCATTCTCAAAGCAAAGCAAAACATTGTGTGCCCCTCTGGCACTCAAAGGGTTAATGTTAGTATTTCCTCTGCATGTTGCTTTTAACAATACCTGCAATTAATTTATAAGCTATTATTTATCAATAAGAGAGTACACAGGTAATCCATGTAAAAATGTTGTGTAATTGAAAGATGCAGTTTCACAAGGTTTGCTTTTCCAGAGGAAATAAAAACTAGACTTCATTCAAACCTCACAGACTGGAACAAGACTTGTTAGAGGATACAAACAAAATAAATGTAGTTTCCAGTAGCAGTTTCTTAGCAAGATCATAGTATTTAAAACAAAGATGTAGACTCCATTCCATCCCAAAACATCTGCATAGGGGCTATTTGACACTATCCAAAAGCTAGAATATGACTGCAAATTGAATTGATTTTAAAAAAGTCCAAAACCCCTCCAAAATGATTATCATTTTATTTTTTTATTTTCAGCTGAGCTGTATACGATGGTAGGTTTTTTATTTAATTTATTTTAGTCTGTTATGGGGGTGTTAGGATCAGACACTGAAGGCTCTAGAACTTAACATCCTGGTGACAAAGCACTATGAGCGGATCCAGACCTCAAGTTAATTTCAATAATAAAACCCAGGACTTCAAGGGAGAGGAGAAAGATGCACCACTACACCAGGCGGTGGTGGTGGTAATGCCCATTCCCATTCTTGTCTCCTATTCCTTCTTGGTTTGGGCTAAAAACACAAGGAATATCTCTTCCACCTCAGCTTCTCTTCTGTCATCATCATCACCACCACCAGTCCCTCCTTGCTGCTGCTGCTCTACTACAGACATCTCACTGGTTAGAGGTGTAAGGGTCCCTTACTGTTACACTAGCCATCTCTTGTTGAGCTGAAGACACCAGACTGGAAACACTAGCAGCACGCACAAGCAGCCTTCTTCATGTTCCATCTGGACAATGCAGTGAGGGTAAGGGGACTTCCATGGTAAGGGGAATGTTGTTGGCTGGCTTGACCGATAGTCAGACCACTCTGCATTACTTGCTCTACCACCTCAGCATCAGTAGGAGGATCTACTGTAGTAACACTAGTCCCACCAGCTTCTTCACCATCACTATTATTTCTACTAACACCAACCACACCCCTCCCTCACTCTAAAAACTCTGAGTCTGTAGCTGCTGGACCTTATTATTAGTAGTAGTAGTGGTGGTGGTGGGACTGCTTGCGGATGGCAAGTGTGCTGTCACATTTGGCATCATCTCCTCCTGAGAATCACAAGACACCCTAACAGGCGTAGTACTGATAGCAGGCACACCACTGACATTAGGCACAGGCAACTGACCTGTCCTTTTCGCACTACTACCCTTTTCTTCCTCTGCCCGTGACACAAATTTCCCCAAGAGCCTTAGGAGTGATGTAGGGGGCTGGCCATCATTGGGTCCGAGGAATCAAGGCATCCAGAACCTTTCATGCTGCTTGTGGTCATTTCCTCCTGCTCAGATTCACTTGATGCACCATTCTTCCAGCTCCTCTTTATTATTATTCCACTTGCTCACAGCGATATCAGTCCCTATGAGCCTCTCCTGCCTCACTTTTGCAATTAACTCACTGCAACAAAGCTAGAACCCTCTCGCTCTTTAGCTTTGTAGTGTGTTTCACTTCCTGGAAAACATCACATTTTTATAGAGAAAAGGTGAAAAACATTTAAAGAGGTGAAAAGTTTGTAAACATTGAAATAATAGTGGAACATTTTTGTCAATGGGCAAAAATGGTAAAGAAGCTTTACTTAAAGCTGATTTTGCCATGAAAAAGTGGACAACCACACCAACCCCTTCTGTCAAGAGAAAAGCAGCCACAATCCGAGCTCCTTCATGATCTGGCTGTTATTATCTCTGTGCTAGTGGAGTCAGGGGGTGGGAGAAGGGAGCAAAGGAGGTTGACCACAATTACCCCAACATTCTGTTTGACTGATTTGATTTGAAAGACACAGGCAGCTGTAGTCTAATCAATTTAATTGCTGATCTTGCTGTTATTATCTCTGTGTTGGACATGTCTGGAGTTGAGAGAAAGAAGCAAAGGAGGTTGACCACAAATACCCCAACATTCTGTCTGACTGATTGATTTCAAGGACACAGGCAGCTACTGTCCAATTTCCTTGCTGAACTGGGTGCCAATACTATGAAAAAAACATATAAGAAGAACACTGAAGACAACAATGAGTTACATTCTAGTGTTGATGATGGCATAATGGAGGAAGGTGTAGCAGCTGAACCAACTGCTGCATCTGACATTGAGACAAACAAACACCAAAACACCTGTCCTTAAAGTAGTAGCGAACTCTGTAAAAGTAAAATGAAGTAGTTTGACACCTTGAGAGGAATATAAGTGTAATGAAAAAGTAGTGGCAGCAATGCTGAGGATGACCTAATGATGACTTATGATGACAATGATGATGTAGATGTATAGAATATATCCCTCCAGCATCCTCCTCTTCTTCCGATACAGATGACGTTGAGAGTGAGAGAGGTGATGATATGGTCAGAAAGTTAGCTAAAAGTCAAAGGTTCACAAATGAAAAGGAACACTGTGCCTTTCTATAAACTGTTGGAGAAAACCATTGGAAACACTGACCCTGTACAAGCAAAGATGACTAAAAATAGAGTCACCCTCTCGGTCATCATCAGAATTGTCACAGCTTCTAAGTCCAAGCCACACTCAGCCACACACACACGTGTGTTGAGTAACCAGCAGCAATAACAACAACTCAGGTTATTAATATCCACAACCTTACCTATGATGAGTGCCTCTGCTGTTGTTGGAAGTGCTGTACCTTTAACACCTAGCAGTAGTAGCAGTAGAATTGAATCAGCATCTAGCCCCAGTAGTAGTAGCAGCCCCACAGTAAACCCGCACTCCAGGAAGTCCATAGTATGGAGATTCTTCATTCCGGAACCAAAAGCTAAGCATGATGCTATCTGTTGTCTGTGCAACAAGCACGTGAGCAGGGGTAAAGCAGACTTACTCCTAGGCACCTCCTCAATGAGATGCCACTTGAAGCACACCATCACAGGTCTGACTAGGAGACGCACCATGAACAGGTCCGAGTTGCCACAACTAGCAGAAGCACTCCAAAGAGTTCCCAGTACTCTGGGGCACATAAGATAAGTAGTGATGTCATTGATGTGTCAGAGAGTGTGCCACTGCCAACAGTTAGTTCATTTTAAATAACACCTATTGCCCCTCCTGCAGAGAAGTATGATGACTATGGGTTTGGTGTAGGAGATGGTAAGGGTCATAGAGTGCCCACACATAATGCCTCCACCTCCACCACCTCCTCTAGTCACGTTGTTAAAACAATTAAGTTACAGGGTTCTTCTGCCATGTCCTATGCCAACCCAAACTTCCTGAGATCCTGGGAAAGAGTCAAAAACTTCACAAAGACAATCCCAAAGTTCACTTGTGGAATGGCAAGATTGCCTAGATGTTGGCAGTGGACATGCTGTCATATTCTTTTGTAGAAAACTGAGGTTTCAGAGAACTGATGTGGTGGGCTCCATGTTCCCGTGAGAAATTCTGCAAAAACCTTGTTGTTGTCCGCTTTTTCAATGGAAAATCTGCTTTAAAACTAATGATTAAAATGTTTGCATTTTTCGCCCATTGGCCACAATTTTTCACTATTTCCTCAATGGATAGAAAGTTTCTGTGCATTGATTTATGTAGTTTTCACCTTTTCGCTATAAAAGTGTGACATAGTGCCTGCTATCACTATGAGCAGGTTTAAAAATAATAAATGGAGGAGATGGAAGGACCCTTATAGAGGGGTTTAAAGGCATGGTGTTGGCCTAATGTTTGGGTGTTCTGATCATTGCCTTTAAGGCAACAACTAAACCCCATGTGACTTGTGGGTGTGGGTGGATGGGTGTTATAAAGGGGATTGATGGAGCTCCAGTCTTCTTGGCCTGCTGCTCACTCTCTACGGGTCACTGAAGGTGAGTCCTAACATGAAGTTGTTTTTAAATGTGGTAAATGTTTTTAAAATATGCCCAATGCATTATGTACAAGAAATCCCAACTTATAAGAAAATGCTTTTTCAGGAGTGTTTGTAATCTAGATAGGATGACTGTGTGAAGTTAGGGATTCACCTTATTTTGGGGGGCCTTGACGTGGCAGGTGGGCTTCAACATACTTTGGCCAAACTATGCAACAGAGACCCCAAATTTATTAAAGTGGTATACAATATGCTTTACACTGGGTTCACACTTGGATAGCTTATATGGAGGAGCACAGATTTGGTTTGGTTTTGAATGAGGCAAATGTGTATGGTGGAGGGGGACTGGCGCGGTGTGATTGGTGGAACCTTGACAAACTGCATCCACGGGAGGAGTGGGATCATCATCATTTATTGCACATGCTGCAGCAACGATTACTGCAGCCAGTTTTTGTACTTTACTCCCACGTCCCTGCACTTTTTCCACCTTTCCCCCACTCACTTGTGCATTTGGTAGACATTATGCAACTACTGTGTGTGTTTTTACTCTCTGCAGTACACCACTGATGGAGTGTGATGATTTGCCTTGGCCCTCAACAAAATTCTCAATGTCATCTGCTGTCTCTCAAGTCTGCCTCAGTTACAGAGCTCCCAGTCAGCTGTCTAATATATTTTTTTGCTTAATTATTTGTTTTTTCTTGTTTGTTTATTTATTTTTAAGTTGTCCACCATATCTTATCACATTTAGTCCCAAAAACAAAATCAATAACTTCTGTCCCCAGACTTCCCCAGCAAAGAAACAATAAAAGTAAAATCATCAAGCAATATGGACCCCAGCTGCCTGTGTCACTTTGCCTCAAAATCACAGCAGAACAGCACAACACATCTACATTTCTCTGCAGCTACTTCAATTGCTAGATTTAAAGCAGATTTTTCAGCAAAAAAGCGAACAACAAAGTGGTTTTCATGGAATTTCCTGCGGAAACATGGCGAGAGATTTTGGCCAACCCTAGTCTCAAGTTCCCCACCTTCAAAATATGGTTGAGGAAGTTATGGAAAAGAACTGGTACTTGAGAGATGAGGTTTGGAAACTGAGGTAGACGCCAAGGCTCTTTCATTTACACGTCTTTGAGGTGGTGAGGGTGACATCAAAACCTCCTGGGCCAAAAATGAAACTATGAGGATGTTGAGCACCATCTCCTCCTTTATTTTTTTAGTATTCATAGCTAGTGGAGGGAAGACATACACTAGTCTGTAATCCCATGGAATTGTTAGGACAGCCACTGCTATTGCTTGTGGATTCCTTGCTCTTGAACAGAATGTTGGTAGTTTCTGTTTTGTTTTTTTCTTGATTCCATCATATCTATGTCTGACCAAGAAACAGGATCTGCTGAGATGGAACTAGCCGAGACATGCTTAGGTTGATGAGTATGATGAAGATGTTATTGAATTAGCTCCTGAAATGGAGCCTTTAATAACAGATTGTCCAGGTAAGGAGTCTGGATTACTCTCATGGATCTGAGGTGAGCCATTAGCAGAGCCGTCACCTTGGTAAAAACTCTCAGAGCTGTGGCTAAAACATAAATTGAAAGTGTTGGTTATGGTATGTAAATCTGAGATATTTCCAGTGTTTGGGCCACATAGGAATGTGTAGGTCTGCTATCACTGACTTGGTAGACTCCATCTTGAACCTTGGAACTTTGAGAAACTGGTTTAGTTTTTTAGATTCAGGATAGAATGAAATCCTCTCTCTTTTTTTGGGTACCATAAAAAGCTTGGTATAAAACCCTTTGAACGTTTGTTCTTTTGGTACTGTATTATCACCTCATTGTCTAAAAACTGATGGATAGCCTGATGAAAGTCTTCCTATAACATCTCTGCATCTAGTGCCCTGGACATTAAAAAACAACAAGGTGAAGGGTTGTGAAATACATTCTGTACCCTTCTTGAATGTACCCACTAATATGATAGAGTCTTTCCCTAGAGAAGGATTTGTGGGGGACTCCATCCTCCAAGCTTCATGCTGTGGTGAGTTTGGAATCTGAAGCCCTTGGGTACATTCTTCTTTTGTAGTAGGTTTTGCTGTATTTAAATGAAAGGATCCTACATATGAATGAGTAGAATTTTGTCTCGAGGAAGATTTATAAGTAAAAGACCATTTCTTGTTGTCAAAACTTTAGGTCATTTTACTTCCAGTGGTGTGGCTGACAATTTTATCTAATTCTGCCCCAAATAGGAGGGATCTTTTGAAAGGCAAGGATATTAAAGCATTTTGGAAGAGGAATCTGCATTCTAAATCTTCAACCACAAAGCATGTACTGTAAGAGTTGATGCTGTATTTTTAGATGCCAACTTAGCTATCTCCAAGACAGCTTCCCCAATATAGGAGTTGGTCTAATGGAGGTAGCCCATGGAAAGGAAATATCATCATTAAACATGTTATTATTGTCACGGTTTCACCAATAATGTTCAGGAGTCAGTATGGTATAGTTGAATGCAAAATTTATTAATAATAGAAAAGTAGAGCACACTATATACACAAGTAGCAAGCAGAGGGTTACAAGCCAGTGAGCACTGCTATCAGGAATAGTAGGCTGCCAAGCATGACCACTCTGCTGGAGACTAGGCCTCAGTCACTGGTAGTCTGTGCAGGAACCAGGAACAGGAACAGGAACACTGGATCTTGATCCGATGTAGCGAGAGTACTGACTCACACCTGCAGTCAGTAAGGAGCGATAACTGACTCACGCCTACAGTCAGTATAAGGAAATGGATAACTGACTCACGCCTGCAGTCAGTATAAGGAAAGGGATACCTGACTCACACCTGCAGTCAGTATCGGAGCTAGTCTACCAGAGCCCCAGGTCTGCACTAGATTGGGACTAGATTGGGAACAAACAAAAGAATAGTCAGACAGAGCCACAGGTCAGCACCAGGTTGGATGGAAGACTAGCCAGGTCACACACAGAGCCCAAGGTAATAGAACTGCTATGAACAACAAAGCAAGGGCAACTGAGTCAGGACTCAGGCTGCCCTTTAAACTCCTCCTCAGGAAGTAGGTAGGAGGAGCAGGCTCAGAGGAAGGAAGTAGGTAGGAGGAGATTACAGGAAGCATGGCACAAAACAGAGGCCTGCTTCACTCTGAAGCCTCGTGCCTGCAGATGACACGTGGAATGACGACGAGTGTCGCTGATGTGGCGGAGCTGGAAACAATGTAAGCTGTGACAATTATGTAAAGCTTGAATTATTTTAGCTTGTCAGTCCTCAGCAACTCTGAGTGCCCAGGCTGAAGAAAAGGAAGCTCAAATGATTGCTCCTAGACCAGAAAAACATCAGTCTTTTCAAGATATCAACTTTTTTGTCAGCAGGGTCATTAAGAGCTGTTACAGTTTTAACAGGAATACTGGTATGTTTGTATAATCTAGAAACAATAGATGAACTGTTAGAAGTTTGGCAAACCTGTTTGGTTTGGCCAACCTTAGAATTAGAAAAGGGGTACACCTTTGCAGATTTCTTGAAAATAACTATAACTTTATCAAAGGTTTCCCACTCATCCGTTACAATCTGATCAAGCTCTTCATAGTAAGGGAAAAAAGCAGCAGATTTCTTTTTACTTTTAAAAAGAGATTTGGCTGAGTTTATAGGGACTTTGTCATCTGAGACTTCCAGGCATCTAAGACATCTAAGATAGCTTCAATTAAGGAATCTATGGATTCTGAATCTGAGTCCTTTAATATGAAATCCTCTCCAATGGATTAGAAATACTCACAACTGTCACTAACCAATTCACCTTCATTGTAAGAGGAATCCGAGGTTGAATAGAGAAGGTATTTTAGGGTTTTTTGGTTTTTGGTCTTTGAACTGATGTACAAGGTGCTTCTGGTAACCATCCTGTACAAAAAGCTCTCTAATTTGTCAAGGGAATCTGGTAAAGCTTTGACCCACTCTGGATCAAGCATAGGGGGTTCATTTGTGGATGTGGAATCCCTTTTAGCCTCTAAGTCCATACGTTTAGAACACACAGACATTTTGTTTGTGACTTTGGAATTGCATTTTTTACATGAAGTAATGAAGGGCTTGTAAAATTAATGAATAAGTTCAGCTTCCTCAAAATTAATCAGAATTAGTAATGTGCAAATGTCCCAAAGAGACTAGCATAATCCTGAAAGAAATATTCAAAACAATATAAGTATAGTGTGTTCCCAAAGGGATGACAACAGTAATTGCAATAAATGGACACACTTGAATCCCCACAAAGTGTAATCCAAATAGCAATATAAGAATTTTTGTCAATGTAACAAAATAATGCTGCACCTGCAGAGCCACCACAGTAACAGTGGCCCAATAAACTCTTTGATTTGTGCAGAATGCCTTGCTCCTATAGAGTTAGAGAAACATGATTTTGTCCCACTCAAAGAAATGTTGCTTTCATGAGAAGCTCTGGAGCTGCTGTTAATAATGGCTGCCACTTTGTGAGGTAAAGTGTGTGCTTGCCTCTAGCGTGCACCAAAATTCATCTGAGGAGAAAGGAAACAGCAATGCAAGCAGTACTACATAGTGTTCTGTGTGGAGATCACAGAGCAATATACAGTAAAATAAATGAAGTATTAATTAAAGAAAAAATAAACAAATGAATACATAATAATAACAAATAATAAAGAAGATAAGTAAAAAAATAAACATATTTGTTAAAAATGAGCTGAGCTTGGGCCTCTATGATTAAGATTGTAAGCTGTTACAAAGGAAGCTACAAATCAAAGAGTTAATTAAGAGGCCTTTCTTGACAAAGTGAAGGCCGTGAGAAGATTTCAGAAAGTTAAATTAATAAAATAGCTAACAAACAAAGTTTGTCTTGTTTTTAGGGTTTAATATTAAATAAAGATAGAATTTTAGCAGTCTGATTAGTAGTTCAGTGAGGACACATTGGTGTCCCTAATGTAACAGTATCAAACTGGTCTCTCTGTTGCGGATTAGTATCCGTATATTTCATTTCTCTCTGTCTACTGTTCTGTATTCTTTTGTTGATGCCTTTCTAGAGAGTCGGAGGGTATAGCAGTGCAGTGCTTGACCCCTGTGGTTGTTTGGCTTTTACATGCTTGACATAAATGTCATGGTGTATATGTTTCATGTGCATTATCAGGGTGGTTGTTCCAAGGTGTATTCACTCTTTTCCTCTTCGTACTGACTTGTCAAAATTGTGCACAGTGTTGTTGGTGATGACTGCAATGTGTCTGCCCCAAGAAAAAAATAGTCCCACCCATGAGTTCAGGCAATAGGGATAAAGAACAGATAGAGAAGAATGGCCTCTTTCTTCTTGTCCTCCACATTCCCCTTCACTGTCTGGGGAAGAGGGTGATGTTGCTGCTGTTGCTGCTACTGCCTCAGAAATCAGAATCAGGAGTATTGCTGACACTAGCAAGTGGAACCTGTCCTAGTCCCGCATCACTTGTTGACCCCATTCCCACTGTGTCCATGATGGTCTGTGGCATACTAGCTTGCTCCTCAGCATCCTGCTGCCCATGCAACTCAGCATCAGAAGTAATTAGAGCAGTTGCAAATTCCAAAACTCACTGCTGGAGGTGGTGGTGATGCCCATCCTCATCCCTGTTTCCCACTCCTTCTCAGTTTCTGCTAAAAAGGCCATCAATGTATCTTCTGCTAAAAAGGCCATCCAGTATCATCACCACCCCCACTAGTCTCTACGTGCTGCTGCTGCTCTATTACAGACATCTTACTGTTGGTTGGAGGAGGTGACAATACACTTTCAATTTCTTGGTGACATGAAGAAGGCAGACTATCAGCAGTAGCAGCAGGCACAGGCAGCTGATCTGTGCACCTGGTGTTAGTGGTGGTATAATTATTTCAGTGCCTGCTCTCCACCACCAGTTCTGGCTTCTTCGGGATCATGTTTCACTTGGACACTGTCGTGAAGGGAAGGGGACTCCCAGGGCCAGATGAATGGTGTGGGCTCCCTTGACCGCTAGTCTGGATGCTCTCAAATTCTTCCCCTATGACTCACCTAACACTAGTCCCACTGGCTACTTCACCATTACTGTTACTACTACTAACACCAACCACATCAAGTTCAGCCCCAGAGTCTTCCTCCTCACAGCCACTAGTAATATGAGGATGTTGATTACCCCCTCCTTCACTCCTAATGCTAACAAGCTGCTGGACCTTCTTAGTAGTAGTAGTACTAGCACTGGCGGTTCTGCTTGGGGATGGCAAGTGTGACTTAGGGGCAGCATGTCTGACAGCAGGCACAGCACTGATTGCAGCAGGGTCAGCATTGGCAGCAAGCACAGCACTAGGGGCAGCAGGAGCAGCACATCTGACAGCAGGCACAGCAATGTTGGTAGTAGGGTCAGCATGTCTGGCAGCATGTACAGCAATGTGGAAGCAGCGGCAGCACGTCTACCTCACTCTCTAGCTGCTTCTGTTGTGTTAGATTTCTGCAAATAAGTCACGTTTTTATAGTGAAAAGGTGAAAAAAACGTAAATCAAGGGGCGGAAACTTTCTAACCATTGAAAAAATGTTGAAAAATTTTGGCTTTTAATTGCTGGTTTTAAAGTGGACAACAACATGTTTTTTGTGGGATTTCTCACAGCCCTGCCACTAGTACTACTACTAAGAAGGTCCAGCAGCTTGTAGACACTCAGAGTATTAAGAGCAATGGAGGGGAATATATACTGCTAGTGAGGAGGACGATTCAGGGTCTAAAACTGATGTGGTTGGTGTTAGTAGTAATAGTGATGGTGAAGCAGCTGGGGGAACTAGCATTAGGGGAGTGGTAGAGGAAGTAATTTAGAGCAGCCAGACTACTGGTCAAAGGAGCCCACAAAATTCCCCTGACCATGGAACATGATCCTGACAATGGCAGAATTGTTGCCTAGAAGCAATAATACCACCACCATGAGCACAGATTGACTGCCTGTGTCTACTGCTGGTGCTTCCAGTCTGCCATCTTCAGCTCATCAAGAGATGACAGTGTGATATTCAGACACCCTCTGCCACATTTCTCATCACCTCCTCAAACCGATGAGATATGTGTAATAGAGCAGCAGCACGAAGGGACTGGTGGTGGTGATGATGATGTTAGAGAAGCTGGGGTGGAAGAGACATTGATGGCCTTTTTAGCCCAAACTGAGAAGGAATGGGAGACAGAGATGAGGATAGACATCACCACCAACAACAGCAGTGAGCTTTTGGAATTTGCAGAATTTGCTACTACTCTAATTCCTTCTGATGCTGAGTTGCAAGGGCAGCAGGATGCTAAGGAGCAGGCTAGTGTGCCACAGATCACTGTGACCAAAGGGTAATGGGATCTATTTATGCGGGATTAGGACAGGTGTCACTTGCCAGCAGCAGCAATACTCCTGGTCCTAGTTGCAGTGCTGATTCTGAGGCAGTAGCAGCAACAGCATCGTCATCCTCTGCCACAGATAGTGAAGAAGAATGCAGAGAAGAAAAAGAAAAGGCTAATTCTTCTCCACCTTTCCCCTACCCCCTGAGGTCCTGAGGGTGGAACTATTTTTCTCTTGGGGCAAGCACAGTGCAGTCATTAGCGAAGGAGAAAGGTGAAAAGGGGAAAGAAAAGAACACAACTTGGCACAACCGTCCTCATTACACACATGAAACACAGACGTCATGGCATTTATGTGAGAAATGTTAAAGCTATACTCCCACCAAATAAATTGGGCACCGCTGACTCTTCCCAATGCCAACAAGAGGCGAGGCAGAAATCAAAGAAAAGGAAGGCTAGAGAAACTCATCCAGAGCCTGAATGTTCGATGGTAAGTGAAACACCTTCTTACTCAAGGGTATATACATCTTCTGGTGATCAACCTCATTCATCTTTACCTCCCCCACCAGTTGATAGCCATTCTGTAGATGTCAGGATGTGGCAGTTCATGTCCACCCATTCCATACTGTGTGCTGCATCAATCACACATGACAGAGTGCTAGAGGATAAACGCAACCAGGGCATAAAGCATCATTTGTGGAGATTCCATCCAGCAGAATATGCTAAACTGGTTACTGAAAAAGTTCAGCATTATTGTTAAACTGTCTGCAAGTTGTAACGTGTCTTTAGCGGGGAGTAAACAAAGGGCATAGTGACAGCAGCAGTATTTTGTTTCTGGTGAGATGATTTCACACTGGGGACTCTAAGCATCATGGTGTTTGCTAAGTTATGACAGGTGTTTGATGTGATCCAGATGGGCCCATTGTTCCCAGTCCTTCCCTTATTTACCACACACACTGTGCACATTGTAGTTGCTGATGAGAGACACAGTTGCTGTTCTCAAGGGAAAAAATTATATTTTAACAACACACCCATGATTTTGGAGGAGAGGCAGGTATAGAATCATTATAGGTCAACTTCTTCTTGTCTCCACATATACATGAAGTGGTGGGGGCAACTTAAGGTGCTACTACTGCCTCAGGTGCATCACTATGTATTCTGTAGGTCTCCCATTACCACTTTAGATTGCAAGCTTTCTGGCAGGGACCTCGTGCCCAATGTTTCACTCTACAAAGCACCTGTAACCCTGTATTGTTTAAACCCTTAAATTGTAAAGCACTGCGTACACTTGTGGCGCTTTATAAATAAACATATTCATTCATTCATTCATTCTTTCAAGTGGAACCTTCATCATCCATCACCTATGTTACTGCTGCTGTGGATCCCATTCTCTTTGACCTGCCTAATAATCTTGCTGTTCAAATAACTCAGCAGCAGCAAGGGCAGCAGTCACAAATTCCTCATCTACATCGGGTAATTTAACTATGGCCAGTGGCCACTGGCTAACACAACGTAAACTGCTGGCACTAGGCCAGTAGGGCATTTTTTTTTCTCAGGGCTTGTTCTTTAAAAAAAAAAATCAAAAGAAAAAGCAATTTTTTCGGGACTTGTTTCTAACAAGCCTAAGTCCTACAAATCACTGATTACGTAGGGATTGTGACACTAACAAGCCAAAGTCCTACAAATTCATGTTTCCTCTGGGTTTGGGCCTTCCACAAGTCTAATTCTATACTACCAATCAATGTTTCCTCAGGGCTTTGCCTTTAATAAGTCTAAGTCCTCGAGGCTTGGCCCTCTAACATCAAGTTCTACAAATCATTCTTTAAAAACACTCTATTCCACCAAGTATCAGTCTTCCCCAGTTGCAGTTTACGTCAGGGGGTCCCTGTCTCTGTCACATTACGTACCAATTTCTTATTGAAGGGGTAATAATTTACTCCACCCCCTTCAGGGTGACTGGGAGCTTCTGCATGCAGACTTCTTACACTTCCTAGGAAGAATCTGCACCATGCCCACAGTACAACACAAACTTTGGGCCCAAGTACTTGAAGAAACCAAAATGAAGATACAACACAAGTGTCTCTCCAAAAGGCTTCTGCTTTATTTGGTAAAAAAAGACAATATATAGTTCAAGAAGCAGTTGGTACATTTAGGTGGGGTTAAGAAACAAAGAAAGTTATTTTGCTAAAAGCTAATTTGCGAAAAGTTGGTGCAAGGGGTATGCATCACATGCTCAACATCTGCCCTCAGTCTTATGGTCAAGCTGTCTGACTAACTCATTGTTAGCATCTAACTACTTTCTTTCTTTAGCATTATTTGTTCCTTTCCTCAAGGTCTCTGGCAAATTTCCCAAAAACATAGTGGGGTTTTGTCCTTGCAAAAGCAGTTATAGTAGCAGAGAATTCAAATAAAGATTTGAAACCTTTCACTTATATATATTTTTTTTAATTAAAGGGGATCATTCACATTTTTTTACCATATGTTTAACTATGTAACTATTAGGAAATGTGCTTTTTAATTATTATTAATTTATGTAGTTTTTAAGTTATTTAATCTCCAAGCTATGCACTTCCGCATTATGCGGCACACTGAATCTTTGGTACAGCTCTTCAAGATTTCCCAGTGCTATTTCATCTTCCTCCCCCATCGCAGCTGCCCCAGGGAGCGCGTTCACACTTGCCTTCTGTGTGGTGTGAATCGCTCGTATCGTTACAGCAATGTCCATTTATCATTATACTGAGTTTGCTACCTCAGGTTGCAATGTTTCCGAACACTAGTTACATAGTTAAACAAAAGTTTTACAGATGTGCATGTTCCCCTTTAAGTGCCCCCCCAGTAGTCCCTAAAAAATTCCCTGTTGAACTGAGCCTTTCCCTGGACTCCACCCACCTTCAATGAGAGCAATGTGTTTCATATCGCTCCAGCATGCAACTAGCACCCAAAGGGTTAAAAGACAGAGAGATGTCAGGAATACATTTACAGAAAATGCCAACTTAATCAATCAATTGCTCCATAAATCTGGTTAAAAGCAAAATATTTGCTCCCAAAAAAGAGTTAAGTGAAGCAGCCAAAAAATATGAAATTCATGTCCCCATTGTTTTCTCTGCCATTGTTGGTGGCAGCAGAGAAAGAGAAACAAACAGACACCCCCTAAGTGCCAGACGGGCCTATGATCTTTCCACTGTGAGAGAATTTTCAACAGAGACTGCTTTATATATGGTAGTCTCTGTTTAAATGGGCTCACAGGCATTGGGTGGGATGTGCGCTGATGGACCTCGCAGCCAATCAACTGCTCAAAGCTGATGGACTGGGAGGTTTGTAATCACACTCCCAGCCAATGGCTGTGAGTCCATTTGATCAGCGACTGCCCATATACAAAAGCAGTATTTATTAAAAATTCCCTCACAGTGGAATGGACATTGGCCCGTCAGGTACTAAGTGGAGGTGGTCTGCTCATTTACCCTTTCTCCAGCAGCGGAAAAAACAGTGGGGACATATGGATTTTAATATTTGTGGCCACTTGCCATAACTTTTTTTTGGGAGCAAATATTTTGAGTTTAACTGTATTTAAAGGGCAATTGATTGATTATGTTGGCATTATCTATCTATGAAACCCTGACATCTATGCATTTTTAACCCTTTGGGTGCCAGCGAGGTCTGCAATGTGTTGCATACTCCTCTGGCACTCAAGAGGTTAAACTATGCACAGATGTCAGGGTTACGTTTGGGCACATATCATTTAATATGACTTTTTATCTATTATTAAAGGAGTCATGGAACAGAGAGGAAGAAGGAGGAAGAGAGAAGATAGAAGAAGAAGATGGCAGTAGCTGACCAGGGTGCTGAACACCCCGCTGGACATCAGGATTAATGGTAAGTGTTTGTTTTCAGGGGCTGTTGCTGTGTAACCTAGTTGGATTAACCCTGTGAGTGCCACAATAAAATGTGTCCCTTACCGGATCTTAGGGCTAACACATGTAATTGAATTTCATCTTGTGGCTTTTATTATTATTATTTTCTAAGGGCGAAACGCTGCTAACTTTATCTCCTGACAGTTTTCTTTGCCTACATTTTTTAATAGCACAAGTAATTGAATAGCTTACCGTGCTTATAAAATGCCGTTGGCTGTTCTTTTAGCCATCAGACCTAATCGAATTGAGGCCTGTATGTGGGTGTTATAGAAAGCTTAGCTACAAAACAGAACTACAGTATTTGGAGCTCCTAGTGGATCCAGGAGATAGGATTTACTGTATATTTTTTTGCATTCTAGGTACATTTTTTTCCATGATAGCACATATAAGAAAACCATGGTATCTTTTGATAGTGCTGAATTTGTTAAATAAAATGATTTGTGAGAGTGTGTCACAGAAAATCCATGAAGTTGCAGATTAACAAAAGTAAACTGTAACAAGACTATCAAAGTGTAAATTGGTGAATGTTTCTTAAGAGCACAGTTCTGAGTTCTAATTGGTCATCATGGAATTCTCTTCATTTTCTGAACTCCTTCTGGAATCATCCCACAACTATATAAACTGTAAATCTTCACCTTTATTATAAATGGATTTTTTTATTGGACTGCAGTGCTAACAACATCGTGACATAACATTTTACTTGGGGAACTTTTAACTCTTCTCTTTATTTGCGTGATCAGAACATGTAGCTGATACTGAAGATGTGATATTAAACATGTGATATAAGCTGAGATCTTGAGACCAAGGTAAGTCCAGAATGCTGATCAGAATTTATTTTAAAAATATAGTTTTCACTTAATTTCTAGAACTGATCACAACTGTTGATGTGGAGAGAGAGGTTGATGTTGGAAGAAAATCAACAGCACCATAGGAGACAAATGCAAATTTCAGAAATTCAGATTGAGTTATATGGCATTTTGACCCCTAGAACACTACAGTGGTTTCCAAAGGATTGTTTCTCAATGCATTTCTGAACTTTCTAACATTCAAGTAGTTTGAACCCCCATTTAAATCACTTGTAATTTTTATTTTCCTCTTATGGTGAAGTTGATTTGACCCAGAAACACTCCATTCTAGTAGATCATCCTCAGTTTGTATTAAATTGCTGAAGGAACTGCAGGTGACAATTTTATCACTGGTTTTATCTGCAAATTTCCACATATAATTCAATATGATTCTGTGAGATGAATCAGTGATAACATCATCTGCAATGTAACCTAACTCTTTCTTTGTTGGATCTGCTCCTGATTATTATGTTGTAAATACATTGATTTCAATGTAACATTTCATTGAGCACCGCCACATGTAAAGAAGGCAAATTATGTGTTTCAGAATAGATGCCAACTAATAATATAATCTTATATTATCACCTTTTAAAATCAGATAATTTCAGTCTTAAATTGTTGAAACTTAATTAAAGGACAATATCATTTAGGGATGTTTCATTTCATTTTTTTAAAAAAAGTTGTTAACATGATAGATGTCTTTCAAACAGTAGACAGTTATATGGATATCTTCTTTGCATTGCATCTGTAGTTGCCGGTATATAATGATTTATTTTAAAGTCTGTCTCCACATCACACAACAAAACAATGAGTCTGTTGTTTTATCAGACTATAAACTGAATCCATCTAGCAGTAGAATACAACTCAGTTTAAGTGCAGTGTATCTGTATGACTGCTAATTAAAAGAAACCTACATAGATAAGTTAAACAAATTAAAAGCCTCATCTTTCCAGGTTATGGTTCTATTACATTTAATATAGGATGAACATATCATGTACAAAGTCAGGCATTTAATCAAAACTTGAAATAAATAATACATATGAATGTCTTTGTTCTTATGACATTTTATAGATCCCATAGATAAAGCAGGTGCAGTTGATTAGATACTTTGGTAACTTGAGGGAGAATTCTGCATGAGATTACTGTGCAGGTTACTATGAGATTACTGTGCAGGTTACTGTGCGATTACTATGCAGGTTACTGTGAGAGTACTGTGCAGGTTACTATGAGATTAATGTGCAGGTTACTGTGAGATTAGTGTGCAGGTTACTGTGAGATTACTGTGAGATCACTGTGCAGGTTACTGTGAGATTACTGTGCAGGTTACTATGCAGTTTGTAGAATTTTCATCCAAAGTGGAGTAAAAGTAAAAAAATCCACAAAAGGACTTCACAATGTTGACTGAACCTATAAGTTAAAATGAAGCTACTGTGATCTTTTCTATCCATGGACTATGAAACAAAATTAAATAAAACAGTTCATAATATTTATTCTTGGTTGCTCAATAAATATAAGCTAATGTCTATATTTAAAACCACACATATTTCTACAGAATTTACTGAAAGTATGTAAAAAATGCATGTTAATGAATGAGCTCCGTGGAATAACATATGATAGAAAAGATTATTGAACATATTTAAATAATGATAAATTTAAAATAGATATATAAATACATAGTTTTATAGTAAATTGAGTTGAAACAAGACACAAGTCCACCAGGTTCAACCACACTATGATCCAGGAAAAGTAAATTACATGATACTGGCAATAGTCTGTTTACTTTATCCTCCTGTTTAACCTACTAATACTAAGTGTAACCCTGTATGTGTATTTCAGCTAGAAATGTTTCTAATCTTCTCTTAAATGTCCACTTTATCTGTCTTTACCCCAACCTTGAGCAAAAAAGTCCACAGTTTAACAGACCTTAGTGTATAACCTCTTCATCTGCTGAAACTTTCCTATAATTTTAAGGATAGACTTGTAATAATTGTATAGCTTGTAAAAAGTTTACTAGTGAAAGCCTTGTATTAACCTTGCATATACTTATACAATGTAACAAGACCCCATTGTTGATGTCTTTTCTCTAGCGTAAGTAAACCAAGTTTAGGTAGACGTTCTTCATACTTCAGTTCATCCATTCCCATAATTTATTTTCTTGCTCTTACCTTTGCTGTTTCCATTTCTGAAACAGCCTTTTCCAGAACTGGTGCCAAAAAACTACGTATTTGTGGTGAAGACTTACCAGCAATTTATTAAGTGTATCTACTTTTCTTTCAATATCTCTTTTTATGGAGGAAACTAATTAATTTGTTTTAATGCTGTTTGACACAGATCACTGTTGACAAATGTTCAATATAGCAGTACTCCAAGATCTTTCTGTAGCAATGAGTCTCCTAAAATGCTGACAATAAATTCATAAGTATAATGTAAGTTTGTTTGTCCCAAATGCATAACTTTACACTTTATTACATTAAATGTTATATTCCTTTTGTTTTCACAGTCTGCCATTTTGTGTAAAGCTTTCTGTAGAGAAGAAACATCCTGATCTGAATTAATTAGCCTGTATAATTAAATGCAATGTATTAACAGTTACATTTTGCTTTCTGTATTTATTCACAGATCATTTATAAACATAATAGTTATAACAAAATACTAGTCCTTACTCTTCAACAATGTTTCTATCCAATTACAAAGGTTATTTCCTAAACCCAATCTACTTATTTTATAGTCTCCTGTATGGAACTGTATCAAATGTCGTTGTAGATAAATATATATTCTAAATCTATTGATAGGTAACTACTTACTTCTTCTCAGAAGCTTCAAGTGGCAAGACCTTTCTTCATATAACTAAACTGTTTCCTGCAACTGTACTTTTCACTGTGTAATTCTGAATGTTATCAATTATTATCCTTCAAGTAATTTCTCAACTTCGGAGATCAAGATCATAATTTCCAGATTCTTTTTTTAGTTCCCTCATAACGGCACTAAAATAGCGATAGACTGATCTTGGAACATTTAGTCTGTGTAGATAGAGTCTAACAGTTAAAAAAGTGGTCTTGGTAACACTGCACCAAGTTCCTGAAGAATTTCATTTTGTTCAGTCATCCCTTATTCTCTTCTTGTGTTAACCACATAATTGATAATGATAATGGTCTAGTTGTACTTGTTGAGGCTCTTCTACCATTGCTTTTTCCCTGGTTTATACTAATGAAAAGATTGTGCCCAGAAGAAAATCAGCCTTTTCCTTATCCTTCCTGATCCAATCTATTAATCTCTTATTTGAAAAGTCCAAAACTCTCCCTCTCTCTTTCTATGTTTACATATTTTATTTTTTTATTAGTCTTTACAATTCGAGTCTCATTTTCTATTTTTAGTAGACTAATTGTCATTGTACAATCTGTATATCTGAACATTTAATTCATTACAATATATTTTTTGGTCGGCTAGTCATCCAGTAGTTGCATAAGAAATATTTGCACTTTAAATTCTGGAAAAGTGAAAGTTTTTAAGTCAGTACAAAGTTCAATTAGCATGTAAAACTGCACTGACAGGCTTAATTAGAAAACATTAGCATTTGTTATGACACTCAGAGAGCTCACCACATAGAAATGTAATAGAATGGAATGAATATCTCATAATCTACACATCTGCTGGTCTCTTAGATAACATGATACATGGGCAGTTTTTAATTAAGGTTTCAGATATGCAAATTTAAATAAAGGTGACAGATCTACTTTAAATGGCGCTTTTACTCCCTGAATGCTATAGACTTCTCCACATCATTTTCATACAATAACTTGGAGGACTCTAGAATTCAAGGGAGATAAATACCCATAAAAAACTGAAATGCCTATGGTTCAAATGATATGTTCCAGAATATGTTTCTTTCTTCATAAGACTTACAACATAAGAATTCCCTGTGACATTATCACACAGAAAAAGTTTAATTTCTCACAGTTTGAATTTTTAAATGAACCATGACCATCATTAGCAACAACAACCAGACAAAAATCACAGAATTCATCCTACTGGGACTACAAGGCCCTCAGAGTCTGAAGAAATGTGTATTTGTTCTGCTCCTCGTGCTGTACATCATGACATTATGTGGAAACATCCTGATAATTACATTGTTTCTGGTAAGTCATCACCTCGAATCACCCATGTACTTTTTCCTCTGTCACCTTTCCTTATGTGACATCTTGTTATCTACAAGCATTGTCCCCAACCTTCTATGGACTTTATTAGGAGACATTTGTAGAATATCTGTCACTGGTTGTCTTTCACAGTTTTACATCTCTAGTGTATTTACTGGTTCTGAATGTTTCCTACTCACTGTGATGTCCTACGATCGATACTTGGCCATCTGTAACCCATTGCATTATATCTCTATTATGAGTATACAACTTCGTTTTTATCTAGTTATGTGTTCCTGGGCTCTGGGCTTTTTTCTGACTCTAATTTACATAATTCCAATCTGCCTCTTAGAGTTTTGTGGATGTGATGTAATTGATAACATCTACTGTGACCTTGCTCCTATTCTTGAAATGTCATGTACGGATACATATGTTATGGAATTAGTGGCCATAGTGCTTTCTATTCCTGTTATCCCTGGTCCCTTTTTATTTATCTTTTCATCATATGTCAGAATTTTCCTCAGCATAATCAAGATCTCCTCCACCACTGGGAGACATAAAGCCTTCTCCACCTGCAGTTCCCATCTCACAGTTGTGAGCACTTATTATGGGATCCTTTCAGCTAAATACTCTGTGCCATCCAAGGGCCAGTTATTCAATTTGAATAAAGTCATCTCTCTGTTGTACACTGCAGTCACACCATTACTAAACCCAATCATCTATAGTCTTAGGAATCAGGAGATCAGGTCAACTCTGAGTAAATGGATGTCTATTAGGAAATAAAGTTAAGGATAATGTGTTCAAAGATGTCACTGGGTAACTCACTAGGTAATAAGTTATATTATTCATCAAACAAAGGAGGTAGAATTCTGGGGCAAATCAAAGGGAGATATAGAGAAATCCACAACATTCCATTGCCGTGTAATGCACTGGGATCTCTCTAGTATTCTAAAGGATAAAGTCTCCATTTAAATCATTGGAAATTTTAATTTTACCCTGTAGTGTAGCTGGTTTGCTCCACAATTGCTCTTCACTTTGATAAATAAAGCCAATAGTTACATAGTTAATGAGGTGTAAAAAGACACTAAGGTTCAACAGATTCAAGCTTTAATTTTAATGTTTCCTCTGCATGTTGCTTTTAACAACTGTATCAATCTATTTACATGCTATCATTTATCAATATGTGAGTACAAGTGTAACCCTGCATCCCTGAATGGACTAAGAGAAAAGTATTATCGGTAAGTAAAGAATCCCATTTTCTCTAGCGTCATTGAGGGATGCATGGGGACATACCAAAGTAGTCCCAAAAAAAGTGTGAGTGGAAAAAAACTA
The DNA here is from genome assembly GCA_037306005.1 of Rhinophrynus dorsalis. Lineage (NCBI taxonomy): Eukaryota > Metazoa > Chordata > Amphibia > Anura > Rhinophrynidae > Rhinophrynus > Rhinophrynus dorsalis. The sequence continues at coordinate 550,849,426 of CM074721.1, read as the reverse complement.
GTAGGCGAAATGTTTCACCTCAAACTGAAATCAGCAAAAAATGGCACTTTCCACTTGACAAAAAAATTCCAGCGAAAAGTGCTTTTTTCCTGCTTTTTTCGCCTAGCTCATTCCTTTGAAGTCAATAGGAAAATTATAGTTACACACAGCACATTGCAAATATTATTCTTTTCCCAAAGGCCTAGTATAAAAGGGGCATGAGGGTGTCTGTGTTGGTGGGGTGAGGGGAAAGAATTAGTTGAACAGGGAATCTTTTTTGCGGGGTTTGTTTACTGGGATTGGGGGGGGCAGTTAATAAAAAATAAATCCTAAATACAATTAAAAATACCCCATAAGACATGTTATAAAAGGGGTCTGAGGAGGGTGCCAGTGTTGGTGAATGAATGAATCAGTTGAACAGGGAATTTGTTTTGGCAGGGTTCTTGACAGGTATTGGGGGGACAGTTAATAAAAAAATAAATCATTAAAATAACATAAAAAATATTTCTAACAACAAATCATCCTCTACAAAATATTCTATGTAAAGTGATAGAGACAGGGACCCCCTGACGTAAGCTGCCACTAGGGTAGACTGATACTTGACATGATAGAATATTTTGTAGGGGATGATTTGTTGTTAGAAAGCCCAAGCACTGAAGAAACATTGATTTGTAGGACTTAGGCTTGTCAGAAACAACCCCCAAAAACTGTTTATTTTTATTTTTTTTTTGTATGACTAGGGTTTTTTCATTTATTTTTTTCAAAGCACAAGCCTTGATGAAAAAAATGCCCTACCGGCCTAGTGCCAGCAGGTCATTATGGCCAGTGGACATTGACCACTGCCAAATGTCCTCCTCCTGAGCCTGAGTCCATAATTGAAGAATTTGCAGCTGCTGTTCTTGATGCTTCTGCTGCTGAGATGTTTAACCCTTTAAGTTTCAGAAGGGTATGCAATGCATTGCTTTGCAATGCATTGCATACACCTCTGGCACTAAAAGGGTTAAGCAGCAGGATGATTAGGCAGCTGAATGGGAATGAGATCAACAATAGCAGTAAGATGGGTGATGAATGATGAAGGTTCCACTTGCAACGACTAGCTCCAGTGATGCGTCTGAAGCAGTAGCAGCACAATAAGTAGCCCACGGTCTATGTGGAGAAAATAAGATGGCCAATAATTCTTCTTCTCCTGCCCCTCCTCCAAATTCATGGGTGTGTTGTTATTACAATAACATTTATTGCCCTTGAGAGCAGGAACAGTGCCTCTCATCAGCAACTGCAATATGCACAGTGTGTGTGGTAAATAAATCTGGAGGCACAACCGTATCCAAACACCATGACACCAGAACCCAAATTCTGCTGCTGTCACTATACCCTTTTCTCCAGACCCCACTAAGGACACATGACAACTTGCTGACAGTTTAATAGTAACGATGAACCCTCCCTCCCACAACTTTAGCATATTCTGTTAGATAGAATCTCCTCAGATCTCGCTTGATGCACTGCTTGCGATTCTACTCCACCGCACTGACATGTGTGGTCAGTGCACCACACAGTGTACAATGGGTAGAGATGAACTGCCACATCCTAACATCAACAGACTGGCTATCATTTGGTGGGGGAGGTAAAGATGTACAAGATTAATTGTCATAAGATGTAGTTACCCTAGAAGGTCCTGGTTAGCTAGTTGTTTCACTTGTTATGGAGCCTCCAGTCTCTGCCAAGGTTGATCTATTCTTCCTCCTCTTTGATCTCACCTCACCTCTTGTTACCTTTCTGGAGAGTCAGGGGGGTACAGCAACAATGGTGCTTGATTTCTGAAATTGGTGCTTGGCTTTAACTTGTCTGCCATAAATGTCATGGTGTCTGTGTTTCATGTGTGATATCAGGGAGGTTGTGCCAAGGTGTGTTCCCTCATTCTCCCTTCTCACTGACTTGTCACAAATTGTGCACAGTGCCGTTGGTGATGAATGCACTGTGCCTGTCCCAAGAGAATAATAGTCCCACCCCCGTGACTTCATGGAGGAGAGGGAAGGTGGAGAAGAATGGCCTCTTTCTTCTGGCAGTGGATGATGTTGCTGCTACTGCCTCAAAATCAGCCCTGCAACTAGGATTGCTGGCGCTGGCAAGTAGAACATGTCCTAGTCCTGCATCACTTGTTGACCCCATTCCCACTGTGTCCATGGTGGTCTTTGGCACACTAGCCTGTTCCTCGGCATCCTGCTGCCCTTGCATTTCAGCAGCAGCAGGAATTAGAGAAAATGCAAAATCTGCAAATTCCAAAAGCTGATTGCTAGTGGTGGTGGTGATGCCCATCATCCATCCCTGTCTCCCATTCCTTCTTAGTTTCTGATAAAAAGGCCATCAATGTCTCTTCCACCCCAGCTTTTCTACCATCATCATCACCACCACCATTAGTCCCTACGTGCTGCTGCCCTATCACAGACATCTCACTGCTGGTTGGAAGAGGTGAAGAGCAATGTAACAGAGCGTCCCCTAATGTCACACTTTCCATTTCTTGGCACCAGTTCTGGCTTCTTCAGGATCATGTTGAACTTGTACAGTGTGGTGAAGGGAAGGGGATTCCCAGAGCCAGAGAAATGGTGACCGCTAGTCTGAATGCTCTCAAATGCTTCCCTCTACCACTCACCTAACACTAATCCCACTGGCTGCTTCACCATCACTATTACTACTACTCCCAACACCACGCACATCAAGTTCAGCCCCAGAGTCTTCCTCTTCACAGTCACTAGTAATATGAGGATACTGATTACCCCCTCATTCATTCCTAACACTAACAAGCTGCTGGACCTTCTTAGCAGTAGTAGTACTAGCACTGCCGGAACTGCTTGTGGATGGTAAGTGAGACTTAGGATCCCCTGCTGTCACACTTGGCATCATCTTCTCCTTCCCCCCTTCTGAGTATTAAAAGACACACTAGTAGCTTCAGCACTGGTGGCAGCAGCTTCAACACTGGCAGCAGGCACAGCACTGGTGTCACTGGCAATAGGGGCAGCATGTCTGGCAGCAGGCACAGTATTGGTGGCAGCAGGCACAGCACTGGTGTCACTGGCAATAGGGGCAGCATGTCTGGCAGCAGGCACAGTATTGGTGGCAGCAGGCACAGCACTGGCAGCAGGCACAGCTCTGGTTTCAACAGGGGCAGGAATGGTGGCAGCAGAGGCAGCACATCTAGCATTAGGCACAGGCAGCTGACCTGTCCTGCTCTCTCTAGTTCTACTCTTTTCTCCCTCCCTTTTGTCCCATTTCCTTTTCTCCCTCCCTTCCCATTCCCTATTCTCCCTCCATTCCCATTAAATTCCACAGGATGCCTTGGGGTGATTTAGGGGGACTGTATAACTCTGGTTCAGTAGTGCTTATTTCCTCTTCCTCCTCAGACTCAGTGGACACATAAGGGTCCTTCCAGCTCCTCTGTTTATTATTTTTAAGCCTGATCATAGTGATAGCAGTCACTATGAGCCTCCCCTGCTTCAATTTTGGAAAAAGATCACAGCAGAATGGCACAGCATGTCTACCTCGCCCTGCTGTTTCTTCTATTGTATTTGATTTCCGCAAATATGTCACGTTTTTATAGTGAAAAGGCGAAAACCCCATAAATCAATAGGTGGAAACTTTCTAGCCATTGAAAAAATGGAAAAAAATTTTTTTTTTAATTGCCAGTTTTAAGGTTTTTGTGGGATTTTTTCACGGGAACACAGAGAGATGTTTCACCCAACCCTACTAATATACAATGGCCTGTGGCCTGTAGAATTTTATGCCCAAAAGTACCATCTTGAGATGCAAAAATTTTGAGTTTTGTAAAACTTTGTGACTGTGTGAACAGATAACCAAGTAGCTGCTTTGAACAACTGGTCAACAGTAGCTTGGTTCTGCATGGCCCATGAAGTACTACTGGACCTAGTAGAATAAGCTGTGATTCTAAAGGGAGCTGAAACAGACGTTAGTCTGTATGCTTGTCTGATAACCTGTTTAAAGTGATAGTAATGTTTCATATTAAAAGCAGCTCTAATTAATCTTCATAGTATTTGGGCCATGGAGAGTGTTATTTCAATTCTGTCAGAGTTGTAGTTTAGGAGTAATTCAATGACAAAGTCTCCCCCTCCCTCCCCTTTTACTGATGTAACACTGTTCAGCCAGATCAGAAGGGAGGTGCCCAGACAGACTGCAGAGAGGGACAATCTTCAATTAAGATAAGGGAAAAACCTGAAAAACTTGTCAAGGGGGGCAGGGCTTTCATTGTTCTCATAGGAAGTAGATTGTCCCCTGCTGTTATCTGTCTGGTCTATGGACTGGATTCCACATCTGAGAAGAGATGGCTTACACTAGGTAAAAGGGGCGGGAGGGGAAACTTTACTTGTGAATATCTCTCAAACCATAAAGGTTTGAGAGATAAGACATATCGTTCTTCACGTTTTTTTAATGCCTACAAAATAAAATAAAGATAAAACAAAGTATTACTATCCCTTTAAGCCATGAAGCAATGGTTGTCTTGCATGCTGTTCTGCTCTTCTTAGGGCCTTCTGGAATCACTTACAAAATATCTGAAGATCTAAAGGACTGTGTAACTTGGACATAATGTCCTAAACATCTCAATTAATCTAAAGTATGAAGTGATTTTTCTTTAGCGTTAGAAGGATTAGGACACAAGGAAGGGAGTACCAGTTCATGGTTTATGTGGAAAGCAGAAACTACTTTAGGTTGAAACTCTGGAACAGATGTGGTGAAATTATCACGGTGCCCGTGATCTCTCTCTGTCACTCTCTTTCCTGGTGCGGTCCTATTGTCTGAGCCTGTTTGGCCTGCCCCTGGTGACCTTTTTATGCCTGGCCATTGGCACCTGTCAGGTGCCCTTTCGTGGTGTTCCTGAGCCAGTGTTGCTGTTGCTGTGTTCCAGTGTTCCTGATTCCTGTGTACCGATTTGGCCTGTTTTGACTACGTTCCTGAGTTTCTGCTCCGTAATTTGACCTGGCCTGGCTGACGTTCCTGCTCGTGACTGATCTGGCTTGTCTGAGTACCTCCTCCGTGATCTGACCCGGCTTGGCGGACGTTCCTGCTAGTGACTGATCTGGCTTGTCTGAGCCGGCCACGATGAGAGCCTGGTCTAGACGGCGGCTCATCTTGTCAACTAGCAGAGTAGTCGGTTTCCGTTACCGTGCCCGTGGGAGGCGCTATTGGCTCTAGCTCTAACAGTGTTGCTCTCCGTTACACGCCCGGAGGTGCTATTGGCTCAAGCACTTGCAGCGCAGGTTGTGTCCGTTACTACGCCCGTGGGGGCTATCTGCTCAAGCTCTTGCTGTACTATAAGTCTCCATTACTACGCCCGTGGGGGCTATTGGCTCAAGCTCTTGCAGTGCAGGTTGTCTCCGGTATACGCCAGTGGGGGCTATTGGCTCAAGCTATTGCTTTACAGTTGGTCTCCATTATTACGCCCATGGGGGCTATTGGCAAGCTCTTGCAGTGTAGTCATCTCCGTTGTTACGCCCGTGGGGGCTATTGGCTCAAGCTCTTGCAGTGTAAGTTGTGTCTGATACTATGCCCATGGGGGCTATTGACTGAAACTACTCTGCAGTATTTTGCCTCAGTTCCTGTACTGCCTAAGCAGCTTTCTAAGCCTTATGGACTTAAGGTGTTGCATCATCTAACACCAATTGCTGCCTTATTACCACCTTGGGCGTGCCAAACACCACAACAGAGACTGATTGATTATTTGTACTTAACCATTGAGTACCCTTGCTATTCTGTGCCTGTCCTGTGACAGTATATATTTTATTCTTGCTGCTGTATACTGGGCCTGAGAAGGCATATGTAACCTATCTATATCTATATTTCTGTGTTGCCTTTAGAGGGCAATCTTTCTTCTTTATTTTTTAATAAAACTGTGTTTTATTCTAACCTGCTGGTCTGTGTGTCTTGAAAAACCGTTACAGAAATACATGAAAGAGCATTAATTTCTGAAACTCTTCTTACAAATACAGTTGTTGTGAGGAAGACTTTTTTCAATGTGAGGTCTCTGATAGAGGCAGATGACAAAGGCTCAAATAAACAGGACACTAAATTCAAATTCCATGGTGGAATGGGATGTCTGTTTGTTTGCAGCAAACAAACTGGACCCCAGCTGCCTGTGTCTTGCCAGTCAGTGACACCAAAATTTGGGGTATTTGGGGGTCAACCTCCTTCCTCACTTCTTCTCACCCAGAGTGATCCCAGACTCCACTAATACAAAGAACAAATGTCCTACCTAATCTAAACTTCAATTCCCCTTTATTTCTCTAGCTCAAAAACATGCTGCTTTTTTCTCTCACAAACACCTCTCACAAACACAGAATGGCATTATCATGGTGCCCGTGATTCTGCGACAGGCCGACATGTTTACTTCCGGGTTTTTCGTGCACGGTTCTTATTGGCGATTGGGCACTGGCTCCACCCAGAGTTAGCCTTTTTAAACTCTCTTCTGTCATCCTTTCAGCGCCCTTTCGTGGTGTACCTACCTAGCGTTTGAGTTGCTGCTTGTTTCTGCTCCATGTATGACCCGGCTCCCCTGACTACGCTCCTGTTGCTCCTGTGTTCCAATTCCATTGCTGATTAGGACTGGCTGACTACCTCCGTGTGTACCGACCTGGCTTTGGCTTTGTATCCGATTCTGTTGCTGACTAGGACAGGCTGACTACCTCCGTGTGTACCAACCCGGCTTTGTCTGTGTATCCAATTCCATTGCTGACTAGGACTGACTACTACCTCTGTGTGTACCGATTTGGCAGTTCTGGCTTCAGACCTATCAGGGTGCGTACCCTGTGTTCCATTCCGCATACTCTTGCTTACAGTAATACCGCTACAGCGCCTACTTGGCCTGTCACTCCCAAAGTCATCTGTGAGACTATGTAGTGAGTAGCTCTGGTCGCTTGCCATTATCTGTTGTGCTGCCTCGCTGTCCCTAGCGTTCTAGGGACTTGGTCAGTTGCCAGTGTCCTATCTATGCTGTCTCCGCTATCCCTAGTGTTCTAGGGACTTGGTCACTTTCCAGTGTCCTATCTGTGCTGCCTCCAATATCCCTAGTGTCCTAGGGACTTGGTCACTTGCCAATGTCCTATCTGTGCTGCCTCCGCTATCCCTAGTGTTCTAGGGACCTAGTCACTTGCCAGTGTCCTATCTTTGTTGCCTCCACTATCCCTAGCCCTCTAGGGAGTTGCCCTGCAGTTACCCACCACAATAGTAGGGCCTTGCCACGGTGCGGTGCTGTTGTGGTTTTCTTTGTTCCAGTGACCTGTCTACAGATCAAGCCAGCATAGTCCTACTGTTGTTATTGCCTACTGAAATTTCTGTCCATCCTGACCTGCGTAAGATTTGGGAAGTATCACGGTACTGACCTCATCTGGACCTGAGTAGGGTGGTTGCTTTTGTCATTTATTTTCAATAAAGCTTTTCTTAACCTTACCTAATTGCCTGAGTGTTCTTACAAAACTGTGACAGGCATGCTGTGAGAGCCTGACACCCTTTTATATGACTGCAGGAAAAGTAGAGAAAACTTTCATGTGGTGGGGAAAAATTCTCTGTGGTTTAGTTTTCATCGCCTGTCTAGAGCTCCCATAGGACCCTAAATTGTTGTCCATGAATTGCCTGTAGAACAACACGAAGCAGGAGAGTTGTACTTGCAGATAATGCAGCTGCTTTCAAAAAAGCAATGGATGCCTATCTAGCACAGAACAATATTGAAAATTAAGATAGATGGCTTCATATCAGATAGTTTGATCCAGGAAACTATCCTTCTGCCATTTGGAGTCAGGAAGGATTTTTTTTACCCACTTGGGGCTAAATTAGAAATTGCTCCATAGGTTTTTTTTGTCTTCCTCTGGATAAACAGGGGTGTTTTTAGCATAGGCTGGACTTGATGGACACATGTCTTTTTTCAGCCTCATCATTTATGTTATTATGTATGTTACTATGTTCAGACAGCAAGTCATCTGTGAGGTAAGTGTTTTATCATGAATGAAGTGTATTTGAGTGTAAACCATTTCATCCATCTACTACGTAGAGTTCTCTATCAGAAATGGTTTGCTATTGCAGAGTAACTAATGAAACTATCAATATGTAGGTGTATGTAGGTTTTTTTGTTGCTTTAATAAAATTGTAAAGCCTTTTGAATAAGTCCCATGGGTGCTGCCCTCTTTTTTGGTATCTGTATCTAATTTTGGGATTGTGCACCTGGGCAGTAATTTCTTATGAGAGTGAGTGCTTTCCACCAATGGATTTTGTGTATATATATATATATATATATATATATATATATATATATACACACACACACACACATATATATAGCCTGCACTCACACTTCTCCTAGATAAGGTTTCATCAAACTTTCAATCTGGGTGCTGTTCTATAGTATACATACTCTTAACAATTGAAGAAAAATGCACTGATGTAAACAGATGATAACAAATCTATTGAAATCACATCATTACAAAAACCAGCATAGCAGCAACGTTTCGGTCCTCTCCACAGGACCTTCCTCAAGCTAAAATAGCTGTGTCTAAAATGGACATATTTATAGGTGACTTACCCGCCATGTGCATACAACATCCAGAAACCCCCACAGTGTATAACTGAAGAATGCCAGGTGCACAAACTGGTCTCTCCAGAACTTTGTAACAGTGATGTGCGCATGCTCACCAGAGTTGTCAAACACTAGTCCACGGTACTCACGCTTGCATTCCAAGCGGTAACCATGGAAATCATCATGTGCTCTGTACTTCTAAATTCGAGTGATAACCACAGTGACTGATAAATAAAAGAGTGCGTAAGTGCAAATTAAAAATGAACGAGAGGAAACATATACGTGTCCGTTCATATATGTAACACTATTTTAAAAGCCTGTGTACACAGGCCTCAGTGCCACCCAGCAGCCTCAGCTGGTGCCCCGGAGTCTGGAGCAGAGACAGGCGGTGGGCCCCAGGGAGGAGGAGTCTGGCAACACTGGAGTCTTGGACGGCCTCTTGTCCCCTCATTCCCAGGCCAAAGCCGCTTGTACCATCCCCAGGCTGGAGCCTCTCTGTGCACCAAGCAGCACCAAGCAGTGCACAGAGAGGACTCCGGTCCGAATTTGGAACGCATCACTCTGTATCAGCTGCGGCGCCATCTTGTTTCCTCCTCGGCCTGAGCATTTGAGCACTCTATACTGCGCATGACTGCAGAGCGGGCAGTGTTCTCTACCTCGCATGACTGTAGCGCGCACAGGCTCTACTGTACATGACAGCTTCTGACAAAAATCCTAGCGTTTTATTATATCAAATGTGTTTAAAAGCACTAGAGCAAGATTTCTAACATTTACAGATCTGCTTAACATCTTCAGTAACGATGAAACAAAGTATAGAGACCCCATGCATCCCAAAGGATAGCTGACCACTACTGGAAGGGTTAGTACCTACAGAGAAGACACATGCAGATCAAATATAAACATACAAAAAAATCAAAACAAATAATAATGATGAAAAAAAATGAAATAAATCAAATAAAAAAAAATAAAAAATAAAAAAACTAAAAACGAACCAATAAAAAATGAAAAGTACAAAAATAATAAAATTAAAATAAAATTACAATAAAAATCAATATAAATAAAAATAAAAATCAATAAAAATAAAACATATAAAATATCAAACTAAATAAAAAATCTGCTAAATGAACTACTCCAGAGATAATAACTATCCTACCCGACTCCATCACATAGGTGCCAGAGAATAATATAACAACCCAATGTCCTGCAACCCATCAGAAAGGAGACCAAAAAATGTCATAAAGACATATATAAAACGTTGTTCTCATTCAGTCCATAGGGGTGCAGAGTATTTAACTCTTGGATCCAGTAACACTCCTTTTGCAGCAATAATTTTGACCTATCTCCACTCCTTCTCAATGGTGGCACATGATCTCTCGCTATGAAATTGAAATTTGTTGGTAAATGTTTCTTTTTTTTTAATCTTTATTAAACTTTTATAATACATTACAGCAATATAACTCATTATCTTCATACAATAAATGACTTTTTTTTCCTCCATTCACACATTCATTCATAGTAACATAGTAACATAGTAAATTAGGTTGAATAAAGACACAGGTCCATCAAGTTCAACCTCCGCCTCATACCCCAGTGACTGAGAATTTTATAGCTTTCCTGCTACCAGATAAGTTAGTGTTTATCAGACCTTCCTGATCTGCCTATTAATAAACAGTATAATTCTATATGTTCCCTTTTGAAAGAAATGTATCTAATCTTCTCTTAAATGTATCCATTGTATCTGCCATAATCACCTCCTTGGGCAAGGAATTCCACAATTTAACAGACCTCACTTTAAAAAACCCTTCCTCTGCTAAAGTCTAAACCTCCTTTCCTCTAATCTCAAGGGGTGTCCCCTGGTCACCTGATCAGGCCTTGGAATAAATAGCTCATCGCAGAGATCCTTGTATTGACCTCTCATATACTTGTACAATGTGATAAGGTCTCCTCTTAGTCGTCTTTTTCTCTAGAGTAAATAAACCAAGTTTTTCTAGTCGTTCCTCATACGTTAAGTCCTCCATTCCCTTAATTAATTTTGTTGCTCTTCGCTGTACCCTCTCTAGTTCTAGTATATCCTTTTTCAGAACTGGTGCCCAAAACTGCACTGCATACTCAAAGTGAGGTCTTACCAATGATTTGTATAATGGCAAAATAATGTTATCCTCTCTTGCTTCAATACCTCTTTTTATGCGAGAGGATTTTGTTTGCCTTTGCTACTGCTGTTTGACACTGGTCACTGTTTCCAAGTTTGTAGTTTACAAGGATTCCCAGGTCTTTCTCTAGCAATGAGTCCCCTAAAATGATTCCATTAAGTTCATAAGTAGCCTTGGGATTATTTCCTCCAAAATGCATAACTTTACACTTCCCCACATTAAACTTCATATTCCATTTGTTTGCCCAATCTGCCATTTTATATAAATCCCTCTGTAGAGAGCAATTATCCTGTTCTGAATTAATTACCCTGCATAATTTAGTGTCATCTGCAAATATTGATATTTTGATTTCTATATCTATTTCCAGGTCATTTATAAACATATTAAAAAGCAGTGGACCTTTGTCACGGTAACCCAGATAACTCAGGAGTCAGAAAGTATAGTATAAAACAACCTTTATTCAAGACACAGAATACGTTATATAAAAAGCGGACAAATAGGAATAGGCAGTAGGTCAACAGATAAGCTAGCACTACTATCAGGAATAGTAGGCCACCTGGGATAGAGCTGAGACTAGGCCGAAGCAACTGGTAGTCTCTGCTGGAACTTGGAATGGAACAGGTTAATGATGACCAGGCATACATTGTAGACCATACCGATGAAGTAATTATAGTTAGATATCCTGATGTCATCACTCCTAAAGTCGGTCGACCGGATTCTGCCTCTGACAGCTTTACAGCTCGTCAGGCAGAAAGGGGAGGGAACGGAGGTCTTTATTTTCTTACATCTCTCAAACCATAATGGTTTGAGAGATGGGAATAAGGGCATTACGTGTTTTTTATTATTCCTATCAATTCACAAACAGTTTTTTGGGGGGTTTACTATCCCTTTAAGTTCCATTTCTCATTTAATCCATGGGAAAGGCTTATCTCTGTATTCTAATTCCTCATAAAAACCCATTACTCTAGATACCCGTTTCTTCTTCTTCCATTACATGATTATTTGAGATTATTTTAGATGAAACAACATTTTTAATTCTCAAATATAAAAGCAGATCTCTAGATGACAAATTATATTTCTCCTGGAGTTGAGAAAACGACATCAACTTTGAGTGATCTAATATATCAGAGAAAGTCACGATCCCTCTTATTTCCCAACTTTTCAAATCTAAGTCCTCTATTTCCTTCCTCAGGTTACCAATTGGCATTAATGGAAATATAGTATGAAAATATTAAATCTCTTTTTCAGTTTATCCATAGAAATTATACTGTCTCTAATTATTGGATTTAAAACTACGCCCTTCATTATTTTTCTACCCAATGGCATAGTTATCCAAAAAAAGATTACTAAGATTATATGTAATCAAATCTACCTTCTCCATCTGCATCCATCTGGTTGAGTCCATAATCAGACTCATTCAACGCAGAAAATGCGTAACCATTGTAACGTCATGTAATTTAATTATATTGGGATAATTAACCCCTTCCCGGGACATATGTGTTACAGCTTACCTTAGATTCAGCGTCATCTACAGGCGCGAGGCTTCAAGCGTGCAGCAGGCACCTGTTTTATGTGTTTGCTTCCTGTGGTCTACTCCTACCTACTTCCTCCCTCTGCGCTGCTCCTCCTACCTACTTCCTGTGAAGGGGTTTAAAAGGCAGACTGAGTCCTGACTCAGTTGCCCTTGCGTTGTTGTTCATAGCAGTTCTATTACCTTGGGCTGTGTGTATGACCTGGCTAGTCTTCCATCCAACCTGGTGCTGACCTGTGGCTCTGTCTGACTATTCTTTTGCTTATCCCTATAGTGGACACCCAGTCTGGTGCAGACCTGTGGCTCTGGCTGACTACCAGCTCTGATACTGACTGCAGGCAAGTCAGCTATCTATTCCATTCTCAGATTTCACTCCATTCTGACTGCAGGCATGAGTCAGAGTTCGCTCCATTCTGACTACAGGCTTGAGTCAGTACGCCGATACATCGTATTAAGATCCTGTGTTCCTGTTCCTGGTTCCTGCTGAGACTACCAGTGGCTAAGGCCTAGTCTCTAGCACTGTGGTTTAGCCTTGCATCCTATTATTTCTGATAGCAGGGTTGCTGGCTTTAACCCTTTGCCTTTTCCATTGTATGTATATATGTATAGGGTTTCTTTGTTCATTTTGTCAATAAAATTGCATTAACTATACCGTACTAACTCCTGAACTTTTCTGGGTATCTGTGACAATATGTTTTTTCAAAATTTCTTGAGTAATTCTCGATTTTTTGCTCGACCAAATATAGTCTGCAAATAATTTTTGATATTGTTGCAATATTTTAATATTTACTCTTAGGGGGGAGTGGTCTTAATAAATACAAGACTTTGGAAGAATATAGGCATTTACTACATTAATCCTTCCTAACCATGTTATTTCCAATCCCCTCCACAACATCAATTTGTGTTTAATTTCCTTCAATAAGTTCTTATAATTATATTCCACCAAATTCTCTAAATTAAACATTATTTTAATTCCCATATGATCAATACTTTTTTATTCCAATCAAAATGGTACTGTTCTTTTAAATCCGATCTAATTATATCCAAAATATTGGCAGTAAGAATTTGAGTCTTATTATAATTTATTTTATAACCTGAGTATGTCCCATATCTATCTATCTATCTATCTATCTATCTATCTATCTATCTATCTATCTATCTATCTATCTTAAGAGTCTCTTGAATGTCAAGAGCACATCATTGGCATACAGTGTCACTTTATGGCTTTCATTTCCAACTCATTACTCTATCAAATGCCTTTTGTGCATCTAATGCCAAAAGGACTGAACTAATTTTGTATGTGTTTATCTGATATATATAATATTTATTATTCTGAGAGTACTATCTGACGTACTCCTGACACCAACAAACCCAGACTGGTCGGTATGAATGAAAATAGGTATCACTCCCTTCAATCTCTCGGCCAGTATCTTCAAGAAAATTTTAATATCTGAATTAACCAAAGAAATTGGTCTATAATTTGAAATTTGTGTTGAATCTTTACCAGGCTTCAAAATCGGGCTTATTATAGCTTGCAACATCTCTCTTGGGAAAGATTTCTCTGTGGAGATGTCACTGAATGTTTTTAATAGTAGCAGAGCTATAATATCCTCCACCACAACTCAGCATCAACATCCCTTTAACTCCCTCCCAAGGGATCCTCTATCCTTAAGAATGAGAGCTCTCAATAGATGAATTCACTAATCATGGGGCTAGGAGATAACCTTTGCAATTGGATACAAAACTGGTTGAAGGATAGGGAACAGTATGTGGTTGTAAAGGGACAATTCTATAATACAGTTAAAGTGGAAAGTGGAGTACCTCAGGGTTCAGTATTAGGTCCACTGCTTTTTAACAGGTTTTACAAATGACCTGGAAATAGACATAGAAAGCAAAATATCAATATTTGCGGATGACGCTAAATTATGCAAGGTAATTAATTCAGAACAGGATATTTTCTTTCTACAGGGGGATTTACATAAAATGTCAGATTGGGCAAACAAATGGAATATGAAGTTTAATGTGGGGAAGTGTAAAGTCATGCATTTGGGAGGAAATAATCCCAAGGCTACTTATAAACTTAATGGAATCATTTTAGGGGACTCATTGCAAGAGAAAGACCTGGGTATACTTGTCAACTAGAAATTTGGAAACAGTGACCGGTGTCAAACAGCTTTAGCAAAGGCAAACAAAATCCTGTCTTCCATAAAAAGAGGTATTGAAGCAAGAGTGGATAACATTATTTTGCCATTATACAAATCATTGGTAAGACCTCACCTTGAGTATGCAGTGCAATTTTGGGCAGTGGTTCTGAAAAAAGATATACTAGAACTAGAGAGGGTACAGAGAAGAGTAACAAAATTAATTAAGGGAAAGGAGGACATGACGTATGAGGAACAACTAAACAAACTTGGTTTATTTACTCTAGAGAAAAGACGACTAAGAGGAGACCTTATCACAATGTACAAGGATATGAGAGGTCAATACAAGGATCTCTGTGGTGAGCTATATATCTAACATTATGTTTTCTCAGAATTTGAGTTTGTTCGGTTAATCTTCTCCGAGCTTGTCTTTTTGCTTGTGACATATCCGGAAATATCTTGATATCTTTGAACTCTTCTCCTACAGGGATTCCTCTTCTTATTTCTTACATAATAAGCTCCTTTATATGGAATTGAAAATCTAACTATAACATCACATGGGTATTTAGGATCAATACCTTTTGGTTTCTGGAGTCTATGCAAGTGATCAAAAGGAACAACTCCCAATTTCTGTTCAGTTACATAACTAGAGAAGAATTTCCAATGGTAAGATTCCATTTGCATCTGTTGCACTGATTCGGGAATTCCTCTTATTTTTACATTCTTCCTCCTTGAACAATATTCCAAATCTAATACTTTTCCTATAAGAAGCTTAATTTTACTCTCTGTCTGTGCATTAAACTGCTGTAGGTTTTGATGATCTTCTTGTATTCTCCTCAGAGTTACTGCTTGAGCTTTAATTAGATCTGATAGTTTTTTCACCTCATTGCTCATTTCTCTCATAGTATTCTCCAAATCCAATTTTATTTTAACATATAAATCATCCAACATCTGTGATATTGTTTGCACAGATACTTCCCGACCCATAGATATCCTATTTTGTGGTACATCCATCATCACATTAAGGCTCTGTTGTCTCAAAGATTCACTATTTTCCATAGACAATGATTTCTTTGCTTCTCTTGTGCTTGACTATTGGATTTAGGAGAATATCCTTTTCTGTTCCCATTTCAAGATAAATTCCACGTCAAGGGAAAAAAACTATAAAGTTCACGTAAATGCAAGCCTTAAAATTGCAGATAATTGCTAGTAATCCTTCCACAAATGATACAAAATAGGCTTCAGCATCAACTAAATTAACTTTAAATCAACATTAACCCTATACACTTTATCACAGCACAAGAGTACAATGTTCTAATTGTAAGCAATCATATGGAATATTGTATTAGATATTCCTTTATTCCTACGCCAGCATATTTTAATCTTCCCTTATTGCGGAACCCCTCTTTTGGCTTCTATGTTTAGTTGTCCATACAGCTCATCCAACATTACTAATAAAATGTATACAGTTTGTATAGTTTTAATCCCATTATTAGCCCTCCGACCACAGATATTATATTCCAAAGCTTATACAGTTCTGATGATGTTATCAGTCCTCAGGCAACAGTTGTTACTTCCCCAATCAATGCTGGTTAACCCATACTTTATCGAGCTTCAAGCAGGTACCAACTCACCCATACTGATACCTTAACATTAATATTACACCATGATCTATGCCAAGTCTGGCATCTTATCTCTTCTTTTATGCTAGATTTATATCCAAGGCATTATAGACCATGTTCACTGATCGAATGTTCAGATAGCCCTGCATACCACAGCAAAATTCACTTTCTGCCAGTATTAAAATATTTCCAAAATGTGCATTACATAACATAATGTCAATGAAAGAAGAAATAACAGACATTTAACTCAACACTCCTTTATGGAACTTCCAGGGATCATAATCCGACCAGTCCTCTGACACTTCTGCTCGCCAATATATTTGTGTAAAGTTCCTAATTCAAAGGCTTCAGCTTCGGCGGTATGTTTTACACTTCTCGGAAGAAGCAAACTGTGCCGCTTATT
This sequence comes from Rhinophrynus dorsalis, assembly GCA_037306005.1. Lineage (NCBI taxonomy): Eukaryota > Metazoa > Chordata > Amphibia > Anura > Rhinophrynidae > Rhinophrynus > Rhinophrynus dorsalis. The sequence goes on along the minus strand of CM074721.1, from coordinate 550,833,031 downwards.
CTCAATTGCCAAATCTGCTGCTGCTGTTGAAATAGGATTGTATCAAAGCCCATCCCATCTAACAGATCTGCCGCCAGAACGGTCACTCTGTACAAAGGTCTGCAAAAAGGTTCAAGGCTCAACAGAGCTCAGCCTTCAGACATCCTTGCTGATGCCATTGCCACCGCACCAAACTCTCCAGCAGATGAGCGCTCAAATGTGCATCTTACATCATACATCCTCACTCCTTTTGGGCCTTGTTGATGAATCTTTCAAGGCTAGGTAATGTTTTGCAACAGGTTTACTGGTTTAATTATCACAAAAGGCTGTGTTGATGGCAGATCTATGTCCAGCCATTCTTTCTCTGATGGTTATCTCGGTTTTTCTAATACAACACAAGCCACACGGATATGTGATCATACATGATCCGTTTTGCAAGTGATCTGATGTTGTATCTTATAAGTTTGGTTGCTGTGTGGATGAGTAAATTATTTTGCCTTCCTCAATGATGTACAAGTTGTACAACCTGCATAACTATTACATCCAGGGGGCCCTTAATGAGCCATACTTTGCTTAACACTGAGCAACTTGTATAAGATATAGTGCACTGGCCGGGTGCTACATTTCTTCTCTTAATCAAACATCAACTCAGTCGCGCTGTGTGAAAGCTGGTGACTTACTGTCTCATCTTTTTATTAATTCTATTTATTTTATTCAGTTTTCCATTCTATCTTCACTGTCCCAAAAATTATTTGTATAAAAAAAAATCAACAACTTCTTTTCCCAGACTTCCCCAGCACAGAGATAATAACAGCAAGATCAGCAATGAAATTGGACTGCAGCTGCCTGCATCTTTCGAATCAAATCAGTCAGGCAGAATGTTGGGGGTTTTGTGTTCAACATCCTTTGCTCTCTTCTCACACCCTGTGACTCCAAAAAAAAAAAAAAAAAATCTTTGCAGTTTTTGCCCTTTGCCAAAACTGTTCCGATATTATTGCAGTGGCTACAAACTTTTCACCTCTTTAAATGCATGTTTCTCACCTTTCCTCTATAAAACCATGATGTTTTCAAGGAGGTGAAACACAATACAAGCTACAAATAAAACCCTAAAAAGGGTAAGCGGCGCTGTAAATCCCTAAAGGATAAAAATGTATATACTATAATAGGAGCTGGAGAAAGGATCCGAGGGAAAACCTATATAATATACTACATATAATATACAAATGTCGCTACTATTCCTAAAACAGGGGTGTGTTCCCTATATACAATCTACACAAAGTAAAAAAACAAAATTCACCTAAGTGAAAAAAGCTGGAAGAGCGCTAGTTGTAAAAATATGTAATATTTAATAGTACAATAATCAAAGATATATTAAGGGTACCCTTAATGAAATATACATAAATATAAATAATACAAAAGAACAAAATTAAAATATGTGAAAGTCAATTTCAATAGTAACCACAATTGAGTGCAATTTTGTACCGGTATTACCGGTCTTACCACCCAAGTTAAATTGATTTTCTGTCCGTGGTAAAGGAATAGCTGTGTTCCAAAGTAATGAGAAGATGGACCGTCCTGATAGTTACTTGTAAATGAACGTGATCCGAAAAGCTGTTAATGATATCCCCGGGTTAAAAGATACAGAGTAACAGTCTGTAGGACGCTCTCAATTTTCGTTGGATACAATGATCAGAGGTGCCGCGGGCAGAAAAAATATAGAAATCTCCCGTCTATATCATTCCTCTTCTAGTTTACCATGTGACATCAGACTTGATTCCTTCTCTGTACCTTTCACATGTAATAGTAATAGCGGGCAGAAAGAGGGGTCTCTGCTACTTCCCGACTATAGAAAGAAATCGCCGGCAAGAAAGCAGACCTCCTCTTTTGTTACTCCCGACTTAACCGTCCAAGTGTCTGCTGTTAAATCACCCAGGTATATCAGATCACTATTCAGTGTAACAGGCTGGTTTCTATTGAATATATTTCACATAAATGTCCATATGGGTAAAATATATATTAGAGACTTCCACTCTGCACAGTTTGTACTCCAATATCAACGCGTTTCGTGTTAACTAAGAACACTTCTTCTAGACTGGTACTAAACAAAAATGTATTTCAGAGTGGACACTTTAGACCATAAGCAATACAAGACTCCAGAACTCCTTGTTCACTCAGAATAAGGCTGACTTTATTGTACCAAACCACACATATTTATGTACAGCAAGCACATTGAAACTCATTGGGGAACCAAATACAATGGGAACATAATTCAATCACCATACATGTGTTACAGTAGCGGCGGCTGCCGAGCCAACCGCTACCTTACCTGCTGGTTCGCCAGCATTCTGTGTCAGCGGCAGCTGCGGTCCGTTCCTCTTTCTGCAGCCTGCCGCAGCCTCTTCCGGCGGGCTCTCAGTGTGCCTTGGCGCGCGTCCAGCTAGACGCGCGTCTGTATTTAAAGGGACAGGTACACTTTTTTGGTCTCCTCCTCTTCCGGGGGGCTGGTCCTTATAACCCACTGGACACTACTCTCAGTTGCCCTTTCGTGGTGTCCAGTGTGGTTGGGAGGTTGTAGTACTGACTATCTGTTCTGGTTACGACCATTGGCTTGTTCTGACTATCCGCTCTATGTATGATATTGGCTTGTCTGACAACCATTCTGGTGCATAATCTGCGGCTCTGGTAGACTACCCTCTCTGTGTATGACCCGGGCCTGGCTGACTATCTGTTCTGGTGCTGACGTTTGGCTTTACCTGATTTCCTGTTCTGTGTGTTACGCTGGTTGGTCCTGTTGCCTCTGGGATCTGACCTACTGCTCAGGGTTTTCATCTCCCTTGCATTCCTGTATATCGCTATCTACCTTGGTTTGCCTACGGTTGTCAACTGCGCAACCAGCATACAAACGCTCCAGGGGATAGCTGTTGGGCACCTTGGTAGCTCTAGTGGCCTCTCGATCCTGGTTTCTGGTAGTACAGGTGCGGACCTGTCGGGCGATTCCTATCTTTGTTGTACAGGTGCGGACCTGTCGGTCGATTCCTACCTTGGTTAGTACAGGTGCGGACCTGTCGGGCGATTCCTACCTTGGTTAGTACAGGTGCGGACCTGTTGGGCATTCCTACCTTGATTAGTACAGGTGCGGACCTGTTGGGTGTTTCATACCTTTGGCGGTGCAGTTGCGGGCCTGTAGTGGAGCTCCAGTGCGGACCTGAGTCCTGACTATCACTGGGGCTCAGTTCTTTGTACTTCAGAAGAACAGTATTGCTGCCACCCGTGTTGCATTGTACTTTACTGTACCGTTGCCTGTATGTGTGTTTCCTAATAAAGCTCTGGTGAAGTAGTACGGACTCCAGTATCGTTATTTCTGCCGTGACAGTATGAAAGGGCCATGTCTACGGACTGTACTGGCAACCCTTCTAACCAAGATCTCCTAGCCAGAATGGAGGTTCAAGAGCAGCGTATGGATCAAATGACGCTGGCTTTGCAAACCCTGTTGAACCGTATTGCTCATCTCGACCGCCCAGCCGGTCAGTCGGTGGCCTCCCCAGTTGCCAACCCGGCACCGATAGCTCCAGCCAACCCTGATGCAAGTGTGATCAGGGGTTCCTCGTGGCACGCTCCTACTCCTCAACATTATGAGGGAGACCCAGCTCTGTGTCGTGGGTTCTTGAACCAAGTAGGCATATTTATGGAAATGGTTCCACAGACTTTTCCTAACGATCGTAGTAGAGTTGGATTTCTCATTTCTCTACTCTCTGGCAAGGCTTTAGCTTGGGCCAATCCATTATGGGAGACAGACAAACCGATTGTGTATGATTTCTTGGCTTTTGTGGATGCCTTCCGTAAAGTCTTTGACATGCCCGGTCGTAAGGCATCGGCCGCCAAACACCTCATGACGATATGCCAGGGTACTCGTACAGTAGCCGAATATGCGATTGAATTCCGTACCCTGGCAGCTGAGGTTGGGTGGAACAATGAGGCTCTAGTAGCGGCATTCTCTCAGGGCCTATGCGACTTAGTCAAAGACGAAATTGCGGCCCGTGAGTTACCCAGAGACCTAGATGAATTCATATCATTTACTATCCTGATTGATACCAGGATCAGGGAGAGAACTTCTTTCAGGGAGCGTCTGCGTAGACCTCCATCTCGTCTGGCTCCCAGCTTTACTTACCCACCCAGTCCTCCCACGCCTCCCACACCTCCTGGCCTTGTCTCTGGGGGCGGTGAGCCTATGCAGTTGGGAACGACTCATCTTTCAGGGGAGTAGAGAGCCTTCCGACGGAGGGAGGGTCTTTGCTTGTATTGTGGCAAAGCTGGTCATTTGTTAAAGTCCTGCCCTGTACGGCCAGGAAACGCCCGCACCTAAGGTCATGTCGGGGACAGATCTTGGGTGGAATATCTCAGTCCCCGGAGGAGGGAAAGGGTAAACCTATCCTCGAGATCTTCCTGTCTTGGGGCAACTGCTCCATAATCGCCGCCGCATTGATCGATTCAGGGGCGGCAGGTCACTTTATAGACTCTGAATTTGCTGGAAGACATGGAATTCCTTTGCAGACCCGCGATTCTCCTTTGGCCATTGAGGCCATTGATGGGAGGCCTCTTCAACCCTCCCACATCACTCATGAGACTCTACCTTTAACCCTACGTGTGGGAGCCCTACATTCTGAAACTGTACAGTTCCAGGTTATTCAGTCTCCACATTACGCTATTGTTTTGGGGTATCCATGGCTGCAGAAGTATAACCCCAGGATAGACTGGTTAACCTGTGACATAATCTCCTGGGTTTCCAGCTGTACTAGTTCCTGTCTGGCTCACCCTACTAGACTATTCTTTACGTCCTCTCCTGGTCTACCAGAGGAGTACAGAGCATTTCGTGATGTGTTTGACAAGGGTCAAGCTGGGCCATTGCCTCCTCACAGGGCCTATGACTGCGAAATCAACTTGATTCCTGGTACTACCCCTCCTAGGGGCCATGTTTATCCACTTTCTGCTGAGGAGACAAGGGTTATGGAGGAGTATGTTGCCGATGCTCTTGCGAGAGGCATAATCCGCAAATCCTCTTCACCGGCGGGTGCAGGTTTCTTTTTTGTCAAAAAGAAGGATGGGAAACTGCGTCCCTGTATTGATTACCGTGGTCTAAATAAGCTGGTAACCAAGAATGCCTATCCGATACCCCTGATAAATGAATTGTTTGACAGATTAAAAGGGTCCAAGGTACTTGCCAAACTCGATTTGAGGGCGGCCTATAACCTTATCCATATAAGACAGCTTTTAATACCCGTAGTGGGCACTATGAGTATTTGTGATGCCCTTCGGATTGTGCAATGCCCCGGCTGTCTTCCAGGAGTTGATCAATGATGTCCTCAGAGACTTGTTGCAAAGTTCGGTTGTTGTATACCTGGATGATATACTCATACACTCGCCATCAATTGAGACACATATCACAGATGTGTCAAGGGTTTTACAGCGTCTGAGAGAGAATGGTCTCTACTGTAAGCTCGAGAAATGTGAATTACATAAATCCCAGGTCACTTTCTTGGGCTACGTGATATCTGCCTCGGGGTTTACTATGGACCCACAGAAACTGTCTGCCATCATACAATGGCCTCGCCCAGTGGGGTTGAAAGCCCTCCAATGCTTTTTGGGCTTTGCTAACTACTATCGTAGGTTTATTAAAAACTTCTCCTCGATAGTAAAACCTCTCACGGATCTCACCTGTAAGGGATCGGACGCATCCAGGTGGTCTCCCAGGGCCATTGGGGCATTCGAGACTCTGAAATCTGCCTTTGCCAAGGCCCACATCTTAGTGCACCCTAATCCCGCCCTGCCCTTCACACTGGAGGTTGATGCATCTGAGACGGGAGTAGGCACCCTCCTGTCCCAGCACTCGAGTCCTGGGGAGGTGTTGCTTCCTTGTGGATACTAAGGCGGAAAGGCTGTACGAGATTGGTGATAGAGAACTGCTGGCCATTATATTGGCATTGAAGGAATGGCGTTACCTGCTGGAGGGAACCAGTGCCCCGATCTTGATCCTCACGGATCACAAGAACTTAACTTATTTGTCTGAGGCTAAACGTCTGTCTGCCCGCCAAGCCAGATGGGCATTGTTTCTGTCCAGATTTAACTTCATTGTCTCGTATCACCCGGGCTCTAAGAACATTCGGGCAGACGCCTTATCTCGTCAACATTGTCCTAATTCTGAGGAGGAACCCCCTCCCGTCCCGATCATTCCAGCCGATCGTATTCTGGCTCACATTCGTACTAGTATTACGTCTCCTCTGGGTGAGGAGATTTTGTACCAGTTCAACTGCACACCAGACTGTTGGAAACTTTCCATACCTCCAAAACCGCTGGCCACAATGGACGTGATCAGTTGATCTGGTCCATTTCCCGATTATTTTGGTGGCCAAGCTTGAGGAAAGATTGCGCAGCCTTCGTGGCAGCCTGTCAGACCTGTGCACAGAATAAATCCCCACGTAGCCTACCTGTGGGTCTCCTTCAACCCATTCCCAATGGGGATCGCCCATGGTCTCATCTGTCCATAGATTTTATGGTTGACCTTCCAGCATCCCTGGGCCATATGGTGATCCTGATGGTGGTGGACAGATTCTCCAAAATGGCGCATTTTGTACCTGAAGGGGTTGCCTTCTGCCCAACAGTTGGCGGAGATATTTGCTAAGGAGGCCTTCCATTTACATGGCATTCCTAATGTGATTATATCCGACCGTGGGAGCCAGTTTGTGTCCCGATTCTGGAGATGTTTCTGCACGCAATTGGGGATTCAACTTGCCTTCTCTTCTGCCTACCACCCTCAATCTAATGGTGCCACTGAAAGGTCTAACCAGGGCCTGGAACAATTCCTTCATTGTTATATAAATCACCACCATGACAACTGGGCTACTTTGTTACCCTGGGCGGAATTTGCCAGGAATTGTGCCGTCAACTCCTCAACCCAGAGTTCCCCGTTTCTGATAAATTATGGGTTCCAACCCTCTGTTCTCCCGGAGACCTTTGAGGCACAACCTATTGCGGCTCTGGATGAGCATTTAAGGGCTCTCCGTTCCTCTTGGGTACAAGTACAGCATACCCTGCATGGTACTATGCAACGACATAAACGGCAGGCCGACCGTAGGCGACTACCCGCACCCTCCTTTCAGGTTGGAGATAGAGTATGGCTATCATCCTGGAATCTTAACCTCCAGGTTCCATGCAACAAATTGGCTCCCCGGTTTGTTGGTCCATTTCGCATAATTCGGAGGGTCAACCCTGTGGCATACGCGTTACAGCTACCCGCTACCATGCGTGTTCATAATGTTTTTCATGTGTCGCTATTGAAACCTTTAACCTGTAACCGGTTTACTTCTGCCTCCAGTTCCCCGGCTCCCATTCAGGTGGGGGACCATGCTGAATTCGAGGTGCAAAGTATACTGGATTCCAGGAGGGTAAGGGGGTGTTTACAATATTTGGTGCACTGGAAGGGCTATGGTCCGGAGGAGCGCTCTTGGGTCCCTTCCAGAGATTTGCACGCATCCAGACTGATTCGTAGGTTTCATTTCCACGTTCCAGACAAACCTCGCCCCAATCCTCGGAGGAGGGACCCTTAAGGGGGTGGTACTGTTACAGTAGCGGCGGCTGCCGAGCCGACCGCTACCTTACCTGCTGGTTCGCCAGCATTCTGTGTCAGCGGCAGCTGCGGTCCGTTCCTCTTTCTGCAGCCTGCCGCAGCCTCTTCCGGCGGGCTCTCAGTGTGCCTTGGAGCGTGTCCAGCTAGACACGCGTCTGTATTTAAAGGGACAGGCACACTGGACACTACTCTCAGTTGCCCTTTCGTGGTGTCCAGTGTGGTTGGGAGGTTGTAGTACTGACTATCTGTTCTGGTTATGACCATTGGCTTGTTCTGACTATCCGCTCTGTGTATGATATTGGCTTGTCTGACAACCATTCTGGTGCATAATCTGCGGCTCTGGTAGACTACGCTCTCTGTGAATTACCCGGGCCTGGCTGACTATGCGTTCTGGTGCTGACGTTTGGCTTTACCTGATTTCCTGTTCTGTGTGTTACGCTGGTTGGTCCTGTTGCCTCTGGGATCTGACCTACTGCTCAGGGTTTTCATATTTCCCTTGCATTCTTGTATATCGCTATCTACCTTGGTTTGCCTATGGTTGTCAACTGCGCAACCAGCATACAAACGCTCCAGGGGATAGCTGTTGGGCACCTTGGTAGCTCTAGTGGCCTCTCGATCCTGGTTTCTGGTAGTACAGGTGCGGACCTGTCGGGCGATTCCTATCTTTGTTGTACAGGTGTGGACCTGTCGGGTGATTCCTACCTTGCTTAGTACAGGTGCGGACCTGTTGGGCGATTCCTACCTTGGTTAGTACAGGTGCGGACCTGTTGGGCGTTCCTACCTTGGTTAGTACAGGTGCGGACCTGTCGGGCGTTTCATACCTTTGGCGGTGCAGTTGCGGGCCTGTAGTGGAGCTCCAGTGCGGACCTGAGTCGAGTGCTTCCTGACTATCATTGGGGCTCAGTTCTTTGTACTTCAGAAGAACAGTATTGCTGCCACCCGTGTTGCATTGTACTTTACTGTACCATTGCCTGTAAGTGTGTTTCCTAATAAAGCTCTGGTGAAGTAGTACAGACTCCAGTATCGTTATTTCTGCCGTGACAGTATGAGACAAAAGGCCAACAGCAGATGGCCTAAAAAACAAAATGACTCAAACATGATTACATTTCAGATACAAAAGGTTTTGATGATCAAAGACTTGAGGGCTGGAACGAATTACCACACAGCAGGAAGTCTGACTGCAGTTCATAATGGCTTAATTAACACACAGCAGGAGGTCTTGCTACAGTACACATAGTCACTTACTTGAGGGACTGCAATACACATTGGAATAATTAACCACTCACTGCCTATTCCTTTGGAAGCAAGCCACCAGTTTACCACAGGGCAGTTTTGTGTAATAAAGTCCATTTCCCCATTCACAAAAAGCGTATCCAAAGTATTTTTAGTGCGCAACCAGGGCAAAATGTCCACAGTCTTTGGCCAAACAACTTATGGCCAGACAAGGGCTCAGGTAATGGGTAGGATCCGTTACATTGAGCTATTTGGATTTGTTGGGCCTACGTTCATTAGTCATTCAGGTAGACTTCATATTGCATACAAAGTAAGTCAGACATAGCTGACAACCATTAGCCATTTCTGAATTAATGCCACTTTTACCTGCCACAATTAAATTGAGTCCTAATTCTGCAGACTCACTCATTCATCCTACAAAACCCATTTTTGGAAACTGAAAGTCACCTAGTGTGTCCAGGAGAGGGTACAGACCACCAAACCATTGAGACCCAGTTGGAAACCAACCACACGTGTACATAAAGACAAAGTTTAATGAAAGGATATTTATCACAATAGACATACAAGGCCATGAACGTAGAGAAGGTGTTGATAATGTAAAATCAGCTTCTCATTTTAATACTACAGCTGGGAATGAGATCACAAGATCCAACCCAACCAGTGACCTTCTCACAATGGTTTTGTCTGACCCAAGCTCAAGAGCTGATTGTCAGTAGACCCTCCACACAAACTCCTGTCCTAAAAACATTGTGACACAGGAGACTGTAAATTATATCTTCCTGAAACCCCAATATCTACTGAAGAGTTCCAGGAAAAGATACAGAGGAATAAATTGAATCTCTAAATGAAATATGCCTGTTAGTTCTAAAAGACAAAGAGCCCAAAAAGGATTGGACTTTTTTGCCTTTCTCTCTTGATCACAACCAAGCAAGATTTGAAGTCTTGAACATATTTTACCCACAACTTTCCTTTTTTCTATATCTTCATTTAATCTCTATTGGCTGCATTTATCCCGACCCCATGATCCTTTACTTGGACCCAGTTACTATCTACTCTTTCTACTCCATTTTTCCTATCTATACCCTCACCGTCTTTCCTAGTTTAAAAGTTCCTCCTCCCTTCTTATCATTCTATCCCTAACGCGGTGGCTGCCCTACCATTTAGGCACAATCAATCACTTCAATATAGATTGTACCCAAAAGAAAGGTTAGCCCAGTGCTCTAAAAACCCGAAACTCTCCTTTCTACATCAGTCCTTAGCCATGCATTAAACTTCCTGAGTTCCCTCAGCCTACCAGCACTGGCACATGCAACAGGTGGTATTTCAGAAAACACTACCTTAGAGGTTCATACCCTAAGCTTGCATCCTAAAATCATTTTTAGGGACCCCCATCTTCCTCCAACTTTGTCACTGGTACCAACTTGTACCAAGACAGCTGGATCATTTCCAGACCCTCCCAATAATTTGTCTGCCCTGTCCACACTATGCCAAACCCAAGTATGGGAGATAACATACTGTTTGATATTCACGTTCCTGGTGGCAGATTACCTTATCTACTCTCCTAATAATAGAGCCCCCTATTACAACCACTTGCCTTGTTTTCTGCCTACTCATCTTCTTATCTAGATTGTCCCCCTGGCTGCTAAAGGAATCAGCCCTCTCCGGTATTGCTATTTCTGAGCTATCCTCATTAACATCTTCACACAATCTTGCAAATCTGGTGGGCTTGAGTCAATTCAGAACTGGCTTTCCTCTTCAGCTGTCCACCTGTTGCGCCTCATCACCACCAACTCCACATACTACTTGCTCTGTGATTTCTAAACTCCTTTTCAGGTTTTCATCGTTGTGCAATGTTGCAATATTTCTTTCTATATCCAATATCTTAGATTCTAGACAGAAAATATGCACAGGGAGTGGACTTTATGGCGATGGTTCGAGACACGTTCTCGGTGAGCTCCTCTGATGCGAGCTTTATTCTACCTTTAATTGATTGTTACTTCAATTTGCATACACAGATTACTAGTATAAGAGGTGAATTAAGGGAAAATGGGAAAAGAAAACAGACAAACCAATTACTATAACTAACTTCTTACAGTGAGGTACTACTATCACGCCAAAACCTACTGAGTCAACACTTTCCACTCAGACACCAGACAGAAGCTTTGACTGACATCTTGAGTGATACTTCGGATCAGACAGTCATGGCTGCTTCGGAACAGTTTGATACTATCAAGCATTTAAACTGTAAAGTAGAAGATTTAGAAAATTGCAGTAGGCGATCAAATATTCACATAAAAAATCTTCCAGAGACAAACCCACTACAAGACCAAGAAAGGTAGTGACCTCCATATTTTCAGACTTGTAGAAAGATTCAACTTCAGCAGGTGATGCTCCAAGGGACGTGTTAGTGTGCCTGCACAACTTCGAATTAAAACAACGTATTATGTAGAAAAGCAGATAATCAAATTCACTGTTGTTCGAAGGCACTGAAATTCGCCTTTTCAACAACCTATCTCAGCAAATCCTGCACAACATTGCATTGTAAAACCTCTAACTGACCTGCTTAGACATTTACAGATAAAATATTGCAGGTGTTTCCCCTTTTCACTGACTGCTACCCATATTGGGAAAACGGCTACTCTTCAGTCAGTGGACGACACGGAAGCCTTCTGTGTGTCACTAAACAAAACTCCTTCATAGTTTCCCTCTTCCTTTTCTGAACTTTTGACACAGGTCACAGAAACGATCCGAATGGTCTTCTGCATCTCCCCTTAAAAAGTAAAAGCTGAGACGACTGGTGCTTCCTCCTCCTGTACTTCGGCTGAAGCCTGGACCTGAGACATTTATCTCTCCAGTAAGGTTGTACCAGTGATCCTTCTGACAGGACTGTTTTCTTGCAAGGAATTTGGATGGTTATGTCTAGTTGGACTCTCCTGCTTTATGCGGTTCCTGGACTAAACTGCTGATTGTCTTAAGTTAACTCATGAACCGCTGACTCTATCCTGTCCTTAAGAAAAATTGGCCTCATGGCTGAATCTACATCCACCTATTGGGAGCTGCCTAATGGATACAGTGATGGTCTTTACAGGTTTCCCTGCACTCTGGATTTATGTAAATATGCATAATCTCATAACTATCTTACTTTACTTCTTTATTTTTTCTTTGTTTCTTACTCTTTCCTATTCCATTCTCTCTCTTCTTGCTCGCTCCTATTTTCTTCTCTCTTATCTCCTTATCATGCAGTTCTTTGTCCACACTGTATTTTTGTAATGGACTCTCCTGCACAGGGGAATGCTCTACTCTTTTTACACAGTTGTCCTTGCTTCCAGCGGCTACTCTTATAATACTACATCCTCTCATATTTATGATGACTCCAGGGTATTGGGCCGTATACTCAAAGCCTACCAGTGGCTCCTCAGCTACCTTGTAACTGGTCCTCTTTTCTATTCCCGAGCTCTTACTAGTTCTTTCCTTCAATCACAACATTGTTGTCCTACGCATTTGTACTTTCCACTGTGCAGGGGAGTCTTGGTTATTACTCATAGAGTAAATTTATTGCACCTCTTCAACTGACCTTATTGAATATGTTATGACTTCTTGTCATTATTGTTTTATTATTGTGTTAGTTTCCTGGTAAATGTCCATCTGCTTTGGACATTACTTGTTTCTCCTAATTTGTCTTTACAATCTCTGCATACTGTAATTGGAATGTGGGGTTAGAGTAGAATCGGCCAATTTACTCTTACACATCAGCTAGGGAGCCAATTCACTGTTCTCTGGATTGTGGTGACTGATGAAGTATATTCCTAGTCTTAGCCCTCTCTTTCCCAGTGGGGATGGAGCGGGTCATATCTCCGCGAATACTTACATCTACACCTTTATTAAATCTCTTAAAGAAACGGATTGACGACACTCAAACCATAGACATTCCAAGTTAGTAATTATTATATCACTGATGAAATGCTCTTACCTCACTCTAAAGTTGGCTCTGTTTTATTTCAGCTATTGTTATTTTCTCAATGCAACTTAACCTTATATACCGTGTGTTTGTTACTGAGTCATTAAACGGGGCTGGTGGATTGCAGATCTGATTTCTGTAATACATTAAACTCATATTGTTTTTGCTTCTCTCACACAATACACTCTCCTCCTTTACGAGGTTTCCTTCAATATCTCCTCATATCTAGAAGGATCTCGAGAAATTACTCCTCGTCTAGTTGGCCAGCACAGTTTTATAACCCGAGTAAATGGGAGACTGTATTCTACTACTCCGATCTTTCCCCTCAGCTACACACTGGGATTCTCATCTCCTTGGGATGACCAGTGTCTCCCTTTTACATACGTGAGACACCTACAAGGCATTTCTTGGAGCAGATATTTATAGATAGTCTGCTTGGCTTTCAACACCTTGCTTCTCCATTAGATAATATATCTTGGTTCCATTTTATCTCTCTCCCTTCTCTCCTCTTTAACTTAGAATCTCACTCAGAGGCTCACTGTCCCTTTCCTGGTTCTTGGTTTTAGCTAAATGACATCACCCTATGCCCCGTGGCACAGTATGTGCTGGTTCTTATTTCTCAGCTTACTACCTACACTGACTCTATTTGGTACCATGTTAGCTGTAGAAATACAGGAGTCAGATATAGTTTTTGATACATTTATTGGCTAACTAAGCAGATTTAGAATGCAAGCTTTCATGCCTGAGGAAGAGACCTAAGGTCTTCTAAGCTGGCATTCTAAATCTACTTAGTTAGCCATTAAAGGTATCAAAGACTATAATTGCCTCCTGACTCTATTTTTGTTAATAAATGTTTTTATTGATAGGCTAGTCCGAATCCAGACACGCAGAAAAGAATACAGTCTAAACGATACAGTGTACAAGCAATACATGAGTAAGAACAAGCAAGAAAGTTGAGCATCATATTGAATACAGCGATAACTCAATCTCAACGTAGCCTAAATTTTCTTCCCTGTGTAAAACCCAAACACCGTCTCTCCTGACTCTATTTATGGCGCTACTTTCATGTTTCCCTTTCATTCCTCCTTTCCTCCCACACTTTTTTTCCCTCGCCCCCTCTCTGTGGACAGGAACGTAACATCACATCAATAATTGAAAAAAGTGGATAACATAATCTTACCACTTAGAAAATTGTCAGTAAGTCCTCACCACAAATATTTAGTTCATTTTTTGCCACTGGACCTGAAAAAGGATATTTCAGATCTGGAGAGAGTACTGATAAGAACAAGAAAATGGATAATAGGAATGTAAGAACTGAAATATAAAAGAGAAAAGATGTTGAGGATGGGGTCTTGTTTCCTTGTTTAAGTCTATGTGAGGTCACTACAACGCTCTCTCTAGTAAACTTTTTATTACAAGGCCAGAATAGCTAACAAGGCCCACCCCTTTACACAGTGCTTTCCAAACTGTGTGTCGCGACACGTTAGTGTGTCGGCTGCAGTATGTAGGTGTGTCACAGGCAAAGGTGCCATTTACACAGTGCGAGATTGTCATTCAACCCAAGCATGAGGTACACTGGGAGCTGAGATAAAACAGTATTACTTAATGGTCGTATTTACACAGTGCGAGATTGCCTCCGTGTGCTGCATACAGCTGGAGCACCACAAAAGATTTGTAACAGCTGGAGTGTCTCAATGTGCTGCATGCATATGTATGCAGCACATGGAGGTACTCCAGCTTTTGCAAATCTTTTGGCGCTTCAGCTGTTAAAATCTTTTGAGATGCCACCTCCTCTATACCTCTGCCCTCTCTTTGGGCTGCCAGGCTGGAGTGTCCCTGTGTGCCATGGCTGCTGCTTCTGCTTGTGGTGCTGATGAGACAGGAAAGACGGATAGTACTTCTAAAATCAGTTATGCTGTATGTATTTAATAATGCGATATGAGAATCTTGTATTTATATGTAGCACAACATTCTCATGTCGCCATTTTAAAACCACACGACATGCTTTATGCCCTCTGCAGTATGATTGAAAGGAATTAATGAGATATGTTGTGTCCCCATACATCTTGTTATTACAATTTGTGTATGTGTCTGTATCTCTTATAAGGAATTATTAGTTTAACCTCCGGTTTGCTAGCAAAACTGAATTACTGTGTCACAAAATGATGCCTGCCTAAAAAGTGTGTCATCAACATGAAAAGTTTGGAAAGCTCTGCCTTAACATTACAGGAAAAGATGGTTTTAACTTCAGTAGAGGAATAGGTTCTGTGGTAAGGTCTGTTAAACTGTTGATTTTTATTTTGCCAGGGATTTGGTAATGCAGAAACAATAGATATATTTCAGAGAAGATTTGAAACACTTCTAACAGAAGGTATCATACATGGTTATTAGTATTAGAAGGTTAAACAGGAAGTTGTATTCAATAGATTATTACCACAATAATGTAATACTGTTTTTCTGGATTATACTGTGACAAAGGCTGAAACTGATTGACTTGTGTCTTGTATCAGCCCAAATTACTATATAACTAGTTTCTTAAACATGTTAAGCGATACAAGAATATGTTCAATAAGCTTTTCTATCATATCATATTCTACAGAGTGCATTCATTAAAATGCATTTTTTAAATACTTTCAGAAAATGCTGTAGAAATGTGTGGTTTTAAACATTAGCATAATCACATATTTATTGAACGACAAAGAATAAAATACTATGAACTGTTTCATTCCACTTCTTTTTCATAGTCCATTGATGGAAATCATCACAGCAACTTTATTTTGACTTTTAGGTCAGTCAACTTTGGAAGTCCTCCTGTGAAATTCTATCAACTGCATAGTAACCTGCACAGTAATCTCAACTAAAATTCTCTCTCAATTTACCAAAGTATCTAATCAACTGCACCTGCTTCATCTATAGGCTCTATAAAATGTCATAAGAACAAAGACATTCAGATGTATTATTTTTTATTAAATGCCTTACTTTTTATATGATATGTTCATCCTATGTTAAATGTAATGGAACTGTAACCTGGAAAGATGAGGCTTTTAATTTGTTTAACTTATATACATAGTTTTCTTTTAAACAGCAATCATACAGATACACTGCATTTGAAATGAGTTGCATTCTACTGCTAGATGGATTCAGGTTATAGTCTGAATGTGATGTAGAGACAGACTTTTTAATACATGTTTATATACAGGCAGCTACAGATGTAATGCAAAGCAAATACACATATACCTGAAGTTATCTGAATATATTATTTAATAACTATTTAACACATTATGTTATAATTTTTTTTCATGATTCAATTAATAGACAATATCTGATAATAACCCATTATCAGCTGATAATATAAGATTATATTATTAGTTGGTATCTATTCTGAAACACATAGTTTGCCTTCTTTACACGTGGTGGTGCTCACTGAAATGTTACATTGAAATAAATGTATTTACAACATAATAATCAGGAGCAGATCCAACAAAGAAAGAGTTAGATTCCATTGCATATGATGTTATAACTGATTCATCTCAAGGAATCCTACTGAATTATTTGTGGAAATTTGCAGATAAAACCATTGATAAAATTGTCACCTGCAATTCAGGTCAGACCGAAATTATCCTTCAGTAATTTAGTACAAACTGAGAATGATGCACTAAGAATGGAATGTTTCTGGGTCAAATCAACTGCACCATAGGAGAAAAATAAAAATTACAATTGATTTAAATGGGGTTTCAATCTACTTGATTTTTAGAGAGGTCAGAAAAGCATGCGTTGGAAACCACTCTAGCATTCTAGGGGTCAAAATATCAATATATAAATCTGAGTTTCTGAAATTTTCATTTGCCTTCTATGGTGCTCTTGGGTTCCTTCCTATATCAACCTCACTCTCCACACCAACAGTTGTGATCAGTTCTAGAAAGTTATTGACAAGGGCAAATAACTTTTTTAAAATCAATCTTGATCATCAGCCTGAACTTACCTTGGTCTCATGATCTTTACTTCTATCACACAATTAATACCACATTTTCAGTATCAGCTATATGTTCTGATCACACAAATAAAGAGAAGAGTCGAAAGTTCCACAAGTAAAATGTTATGTCACGATGTTGTTAGCACTGCAGTCCAATAAAAAAATGTAATCCATTTATGATAACGGTGAACACTTACAGTTTATTTAGTTGTTGGATGGTTCCAGAAAGAGTTCAGAAAATGAAGAGAATTCCATGATGACCAATTAGAACTCAGAACTTTCACCTCTTTGTTAGTTTTCTTACAGTTTACTTTTGTTAATCTGCAACTTCATGGATGTTTTTGTAACACAAGGGGAGATTCACTAAGCTGTGATATAGAGGTGATAAAGTGGAGATATCTTCCCCAGTTTATTACTTCTCCAGATCTTATGTAAATCTACGGAGCCTATTCACTAAGATCTTCAAAATTGAAGAATTCTTAGTGCATAGGTTCTATAGAAGAACATAGGATTTGAAGAAGTGACTAACTGAAGAATAGGGATGGGCAAAAAGTTTTGCCCCAAACTGAAATCGGAGCTTAATGTCACTTTTGCGAATAATTTCCCGCTGAAAGTGAAGATTTTTTTATTTTTTTACCTAGCTCATTCCTTTTAAATCAAAGGAAACATTGAATTTACATACAACACATAGCAAATATTATTTTATTTCCCAAAGGCACTGTATAAAAGGGGCATGAGAGTGCCTGTGTTGGTGGGTTGTGGATAAATCAGTTGAACAGGAAATGTTTGGAGGGGTTGGATCCTGTGATTGGGGGGCAGTTAATAAAAAAAAATCCTAAAATACAATTCAAAAACCCCCATAAGACATGGTATAAAAGGGGTCTGAGGAGGGAGCCTATGTTGGTGGGTGGAGTCTGGGGAATGAATCAGTTAAACAGAGAATATTTTGGGGGGGTTCTTGACTGGTATTTGGGGAGAATTAATAAAAAAATAAATCAATAAAATAAGAAATTTGTATGTAAGTGACATAAGCTGCCACTGGGGTAGAGTTATACATTGTCAAATATCCTGAGTCCATATTTGCAGAATTTTCAACTGCTGTTCTTGCTGCTGCTGCTGAGCTGTTTATACAGAAGGCTGATTAGGCAACTCAAAAGGAATGGGATCAACAACAGCAGTAAATGGGTGATGGGTGGCAAAGGTTCCACTTACCACGACTAGCTCCAGTGATGTGGCAGTAGCAGTACAATAAGGAGCCCCCAGTATATGTGGAGAC
This sequence comes from Rhinophrynus dorsalis, assembly GCA_037306005.1. Classification (NCBI taxonomy): domain Eukaryota; kingdom Metazoa; phylum Chordata; class Amphibia; order Anura; family Rhinophrynidae; genus Rhinophrynus; species Rhinophrynus dorsalis. Next base: position 550,814,991 of record CM074721.1, on the reverse strand, counting down.
TGAAATCCTTTTATATGGCTGTAGAAAACTTTTGTGTGGGGGAGAAACATTTTTCTACCAATTCAATGCAATGAGCTAGGAAAGAAAAGCTGGAAAAAGCATGAAAAATGACACTTTTCTCTGTAAAATTTTCAGCAAGAGGCCCATCCCTAAACACACTCAACAATCTGAACTGCTCCTACTCTTTTCCCCCTACCCCTTGTATGTTTGCTGGACATAATCAAAGTAGTATGAATTTTAAAAGTAAAGTACACAATAAAATTGTTTACATGTGGTGTCTTACCGTTCATAAAATAATGTATAATGTACATCTCTATCTCTAGTACCTCTCACAGACATCTTCATTCACAGGTATGTATGCCTGTCTCAGTTAAACATTGTTTTGGGAAAATCTCCTTTCTCTCTTCACACTGTATCGGAGTCCCCATACCACCTTAAAACAGATAACAAATCACCTGACCAAAACTCTCATTAAACTAAGTTCCAACGTCACTTCCTTTGTCTGTCTTCTCAATCTCAAAAATTCTGCTGCTTTTTTTCTCTCTCTCTCACTCTTACAAATAGGGATGGTGAAAGTTTTTACCTCCAAGGATAAACAGACCAATTGCAATTTTCATATCAGATTTTTCATGAAAAGTGCAGTTTTTCCTGTTTTTTTGCCAATTCGATTGCATTAAAAATCAACGGGAGGACACAATTTCTCCCCACCATGTGACACGTTTGCTTTTTTACCACAGGCATAGTATAAAAGGGTTGACAGGATTCCACAGTATGACATTATATGTTTCTGAGAGGGAGAGCAGCACATTGTTGAATAGAGAAAAGTGGCGCTAAAGCTTAGTTTAGAGAGTCTTGTAAGCAGGACATTTGTTCTCTGTACTGGGGGAGTCTGGGGGCAATCTGGAGATAGGAAGGGAGAAGGAAGGTTGACCCCAAATATACCAAAATTCTGTGTGACTGACTGGAGAGACACATGCAGCTTTTATCCAAGTTCCTTTCTGATCTGACTATTATTATCTCTCTATTAGAGGAGTCTGGGGGTAGGAGAAGGGATCATTGGAGATCTTCACCAATTACCCCTACATTCTGTGTGACTAAATGGAAAGACACAGGCAGCTGTCATCCAAGTTCCTTTCTTATCTGGCTGTTATTACAGTGGAGGTGTCAGCCAATACTATGAACCACTAAGTAACCACTTTATGGGCTCGATCCAAATATTGGCATCGGCAGAAAAAACTGGCAATGGTGGTTTTGAAAGTCAAGTATGCGTTGCAAATTTTCCCACAAGAACTAACAGCAGTTTTTAACCCCTTAGTGACCGGCAGCGCGCACATGTGGCCGGCACTTAACACCCGTGTTAAGTACATGTACATGTACGTCCTCTGGCAGGAAAGGGTTAAAACACGACGCTCATCAAATTATCACCCATTGAGGACAATGTAAAAGCCAACCCCAGAGCCATTCAAATGTTTGCGGTAGGGACAAGGAGAGCTAAATTGCAACATTTTCCTCCAGAAATCCAACACCCATTTTATTTAGCCGTACACCACACAATAAAGAAAATAAAACAGAGACAAGTACATAACCCAAGCATACAGAGGTCAAATGTTAACCCCTGCAATGTCTAGCAAATACACCAACAAGGCCTAGACCAGTGTTTAACAATCCCTCCATCTAAGACACCCCTAATATGTAATCTGGATGTTCCAGGGCACCCGTTGAAGTCACAAGGAAATTGCCAACAAGAAAATAATATACGCTTAATATTAGGTCTCACAGTGTCAATGACAATGATGAGAAAATAGTGCATAATATGTCCCAGAAACGCATATCACAAAAAATGTGTAAAATGAATATTACTAATGCAGAAAATAGCATCATGGGAAAAGTCAGGCACCCTGAGCTGGTGCACATGGCACACCAACATGACATGACACCCTGGTTGCGAACCACTGGCCTACACCATACAAACAAGTCACAGACAAACAAGAATCCAGCAACCACACAGGGATAGGGGGAACACAAAGAAGCACAATGGAAGCCAACACAAAACACCCTGGAACAACAGGGATTAACACACAACATGCACACCTGTCATGCACAAAACAAAGCAGGCTCACCTAGGTAACACCCAGCACCCAATGGAAACAAAACATGCACTCCACAACATCACATACACACACCTGACAGGTACATACCAGGTACAAGGAACCACACCACCAACCACAGACACACCAACAAACACTGACCTGGTGTACATCATCCAAACAACATTGTATTCCCATGTCAGCATGCCACAGGTGGGGCCGGATATGGGTACAAGTTGGGGCTGCTCACACCAATAGCCAATTTAGCCAATGCCTGGATCAATCAAGGGCCATTCAAAAATATGCACCTGGTAAAGCATGTGACATGATTTGGGTATGTGCCCATGACACATATTGCTGAACACACAGACGTCCAGCCTATGATGTTAAGCCACAAAAGCCCATGGAGGTACCTGTCACCACTGATTAAGAACTGAATACCTGCGTTGTGATGTAAACATGAACCAGGCTCCTCAGGGACTACTGCACTTGTGCGTAAAAAGCATGTGTGTCCATGTTGATGGGACACCAAATTGGCCATGTTCAACATAACATAACCTGACACATGTTTTCGATTAGTGGACTATTCACACAAGTCCCCTGCAACCCTTGGAGTCAGAGAGGATATCCAATGCAATGACATGCAATGCATAGGATACCACCCTGGAATGTTAGGGGTTAACCTTGTGAGTGCCAGAGGGGTAAGCAATACATATTAAAGCAATGTGTTGTGTATCCCTCTGGCACTCACACCTATAATCATGATTCACCAGTAACATGACTGTTGTGTTGACAGTGCTGTTTCAATGTTTTTTTCAAACAATTTATAGAAAGGCACAGTGCTCCTTTTCAGTGATGGAAGACTGAAATTTGACTTTCAGATGAGTTTTTGGCCATGTCATCATCTCTCTCACGCTGAGCTTCATCTTTACCTGAACAAGAGTGGAATGCTTAAGGGATATATTCTAGAACTACATCATCCTCCTCATTATAAGTCATCATTAGGTCAACCTCAGCATTGCATGCCGTTTCTTGTCCTATAAGTTTTTAGAGGTTTCAAACTATTTCTTTTTACTTTTACTTTCACAAGGGTCGCTATTACTTTGAGGACAGGTGTTTTGGTGCTTGTTTTTTCTCAATGCCACATGAAGCAGTTGGTTCAGCTGCTACACCTTCCTCCATTATGTCATCATCAACACTAGAATGTGACTCGCTGTTGTCTTCATTGTTCTTCTTATATGTTTTTTTATATAGTACTGACACAGTGTAGTTGTGGAACTTTTGGTGGGATCTTGACAAACTGCATCCTCCCTGGCAGGACAATGATCATCATTATTTATTGCACATGGTGCAACAGCCATGGCTGCAGTGAGTTTTCAAACTTGCACTTTACGCCCACATCTCTGCACTGCTCATCATTTTCACCTCTCTCAACTACTGTGTTTTCACTCTAAATTACATAACAGAACTGATGTATTTTTTTTTATTTACAGTTGTCCATCCTTTCTTATCCCTGTACAAAAAACAATAATTTATACATTAAAAAAAAACAAAAAACAAAAAAAAGAACAACTTCTTTTCCTAGCAAGGAAATCGAACTGTAGCTGCCTATGTCTTTCAATTCAAATCTGTCAGACAGAATGTTGGGGTATTTGTGTTAAACCTCCTTTGCTCCCTTCTCACACACTCAGACTTCCCCAGCACAGAGATAATAAAAGCCAGATCATGAAGAAGCTTGGCTTGTGGCTTCTTTTGTCTTGACAGAAGGGATGGCAAAAGGCTCCGTCGTGTTCCTGTGAAACAAATTTGCAAAACACGCTTTTTCATGGGAAAATCAGCTTTAAGCAAACAATTAAAATCTTCGCCATTTTCACCCATTGTCAAAAATGTTCCTCTATTATTTCATGGCTACAAACTTTTCCCTTTTTTAATTACATGTTTCTCACCTTTTCTTTATAAAAAAGTGATAGTAACATAGTATCATAGTAAATTAGGTTGAAAAAAGACATAAGTCCATCAAGTTCAACCTTCTCCTCATACCCCAGTACTGAGAATTTTATAGCTTTCCTGCTACCAATAAAATTAGTGTTTATCAGACCTTCCTGATCAGCCTACTAATACACAGAAAAACTCTGTATGTTCCCTTTTGAAAGAAATGTATCTAATCATCTCTTAAATGTATCCATTGTATCTGCCATAACTACCTCCCTGGGCAATGAATTCCACAATTTAACAGACCTTACCATAAAGAAACCCTTCCTCTGCTGAAGTTTAAACCTCCTTTCCTCTAATCTCAAGGGGTGTCCCCTGGTCAGGCCTTGGAATAAATAGCTCACTGCAGAGATCCTTGAATTGACCTCTCATATACTTGTACAATGTGATAAGGTGATGTTTTATAGGAAGAGAAACACAATACAAGCAGCTACAGAGACAGAGAGGGTGCTAGCTGTTGTGCTTTGAGTTGTTTTGCAAAACTGAAGAAGAGGCTCATGGTGACTGCTATCTCTATAATCAAGTGGAATAATAATAAAAGAGGTGGTGAAAGGATCGATATACATCCAGTGAGTCTGAGGAGGCGGAATTGGCCACTACCAACATGAAATGGTCTGGATGACCTGATTCCTCAGATCCAGTGATGGCCAGCCCCCTACACCACCCCTAGGGATCTTGGGGAAATTTGTGTAGAGGAAGAGGTAGGTAGTAGTGTGAGCAGGGCAGGTCAGTGGCCTGTGCATGCTGTCAATGTTGTACCTGCTGTAAGTGTTGCACCTGCCAGGTTGTTTTCTGAGTCTCAGGAGGAGATGATGATAAGCGTGACAGCAGAGGACCATAAATCACACTTGCCATCCCCAAGCATTAATACCACTACTACTACTACTACTACTACTACTACTACTACTACTACTAAAAAGGTCTAGCAGCTACAGATTCAGAGTGCTCAGAGTGAGAGACGTGGTGATCATACTACCAGTAGGAGGAAGACTCAGAGACTTAAATTGATATGGTTAGTGTTAGTATTAATTAAAGTGATGGTGAAGCAGCTGGTGGGACTAGCATTACCACAGTAGATCCTCCTACTTATGCTGAGGTGGCAGGGGAAGTAATAAAGAGCAGACTGACTAGCAGTCGAGGTAGCCCACAACATTCCTCTTTTTATGGGAGTCCCCTTACCCTCACGGGATTCTCAAGATGGAATATGATCATGAAGAAGTCTGCCTGTGCCTTCTGGTAGGGCTTCCAGGCTGCCTACTTCAGCTCAACAAGAGATGGCACGTGTGATAGTAGGAGACCCCTGTCACATTTCTCATCACCTACTCCAGCCGGTGAGATTTCTGTAACAAAGCAGCAGCACAGAGGGACTGGTGGTGGTGGTGATGATGATAGTGGAGAAGCTGGGGTGCAAGAGACATTAATGGACTTTTTAGCCCAAACCCAGAAGTAATGGGAGAAAGGGTTAGGGATCACCACCAGCAGGACAATTTTGGAATTTGTGGAGTTTGCTGCTGCTCTAATTCCTGCTGCTGCTGAATCAGCAGGATGCTGAGGAACAGGCTAGTGTGCCACAGACAGTCGTGGATGCAGTGGCAATGGGGTCCAGTGATGCAGGACTAGGACAGGTTCAACTTGCCAGTAGCAATACTCCTGGTCCTAGTTGAAGTTCTGATTCTGAGGCAGTAGCAGCAAAAGCAGCAACATTTTCTGTCCCAGTCAGTGAAGGTGAATGTGGAGGAAAAGAAGAAAGAGTCCATTCTTCTCCACCCTTCCCCTCCCTCCCTGAAGTCCTGGGCTTTATTACTGACATTAACATGAGGTCTGGAGCCACTTGTCAAGACTAAAATAAATTAAATAAGCTACCATTGTAAACAGACCAACTAAATTTAAAACAATATATTGTTAATTATTTTGGGGTGGTTTTGACCTTATTTTTTCAAATAATTTCATTTTGCAATTATATTCTTGCTTTTGGACAGCATCTCATTGCAGAATTGGCAATAATAGGCTATTTGCTGATACGTCAGCAGACTTTTTGGGTGTCAAGGTTTTGCTGATCAGCTCTACATTGGCCATTGATTCTAATGTCTGAGCTAATCTAGTGCTCTGCTATCCACTGCTGCTGTTTTCTGAGTTCCTGGGTCAGGCTGAATCAGCTGACCTCTCCGATTACTCACCTGACTGTTATCAGCCAACCCTCCCTGGGTATTTAACGCAGCTTGGCTCACTTCCCCATTGTCCTTGTATTAGTTTGCTGACTTTGTTGCTGCTGGCTGCTGTGGATTTTACTGCACTTCTGTTTGCTGTGTTCCAGACCCTTGGGTTGTTCCAGACTTTGCTTACTTCTGTGCTTCTGACCCTTGGTTTGTTCCTGACATCACAGACTTCTGGTTTCCTGACTCCGGCTCAGTTGAATACCTGTCTTGGTTCCTGACCCTGGCGTGTCTTTTGGTTTATGCTCTTGTATCATGCTTCCATTTTTGTTTCATTAATAAAGGTGTATTGCATTTTACACTTTTGTGTCTTGTCTAGTTCCTGGTGCTTAACACTACACAAGGACCATGAACTCAGGAGACACAGGCAATCCACCAAATATTTTTTTCAGGCTGGACCAGGTAGACCAGCGCATGGACCTGTTTGCTGCAGCCCTTCAGACTTTGTTGCTCCGTACTGAGCATCTGGTTCCACAGCCTCAGCGGTCCTTGGCACAGGCTGACCCTATAGCTGCTGCCACTCCCACTCTGGCTGCCAATGGTGATTCCAATCTTGTGAGAGGTATGACCGGGTCTGCCCTGCTTCCCCAGCATTATGGGGGCAACCCTGACCAATGCAGAGGTTTTCTAAACCAGGTTGGAATCTATCCGGAGATGGTACCACAGTCCTTCCAGTCTGATAGGAGTAAGCTGGGCCTCGTGATTTCCTTACTCTCTGACGGGGCCTTGGCTTGGGCTACTCCCCTTTGTGACACGCAGAAACCTATTGTATACAATTACCCTGAGTTTGTGGCATCCTTTAAAAGGGTATTTGATATACTGGGCTGCTCCACCTCGGCTGCCAAGCACCTAATGTCCATCCAGCAGGGTACTAGGATGGTTTCCAATTATGCTATAGATATTTGAACCCTGGCAGCCAAGGTTGGTTGGGATAATGAGGCTTTCATGGCTGCTTTCTCTAATGGGCTTTCGGATACAATTAAAGATGGGATTGTAGCCCGGACCTTCCGAGTGATTTAAAGGACCTGGTCTCATACTGTTTTCTAAAAAAAAGAAAAAAAGGAAAAAATGAAACCACAACACCTATAAGTGCAGTATCTTCAGTATAAGTGTGTATATTATTCCCTTTTCCCCCCAAATGGGTTCACTCACATACTGGAGAGGTTTGACTTGCTTCTCAGTTTAGTAGGCTTGCACTGGAGTTTAGAGTGTCATCCAGGCTGATGACTCCTTCACTTGCTCCAACAGATTTAATAAGTATTAGAATGTGTTGTTCCCAGTGTTCTGACTACACATAAGGTGCAATGTACAGATCATATAAAATAAGATTATGAAACAATGTTCAAAACGACAGTAAAGTCAAAATAAAATATGCAAAAATTACCCACAATAGGGGGGAATCTCACTCTATGCGTTTCGTGGAGTTAGACTGTGCTTCAGGAGTAATATTAGTGATGGCTACTGACCTAGTTCTCCATTTAAGTACCTCCCATAAGGCTCCAAAAACAACCGCTCCAAAGTTGAAACATCCACCGTATTCGGCGTGTGGGATACTAACTCCGGATGTGGTGTCACTTCCACTTTCCATCTTTGTAGCTCACGTATGTGATGTTCTTCTCCCGGTGATAGGTGTTATTGCCACATCTCCCCCTGTATGTTCCTCAGTGAAATGCAATGGCATCTAGTGGATAGTCCTATAGAAAGGACCAAAGTGCATGTGTCAGCAACAGGTATTGGTCCATTCTTAATGAATGAATGAAAGCTCGAAAAATGGATTTTAATGATCTCCATACGCCCCATATGTAGCTGATATACCGAACCTGTCAAAGTGAAACATGGTATCATCAGGGATTTTCTTTGAAAGTTACAGTAAGATAGCAGTGTATGGCAAGAGATGGTGATGTGGAGCCCATGCAGATTGTGGAAAGGGTCTTGAGGAGGAGGGAGGGCCTGTGCTTTACTACGGTAAGACAGAGCATTTACTGCAAAATTGTGCCACACGTCTGGGACGACCGCACCTAAGGTCTTATAGGGGCAGACCTTAGGTGATGTCTCAGCGTCCCCGGATATTCATACTGATAAACCACTAGTCTCTGTTGGGCTTTCTTTCTTGGGGCAAAAGTTCCATTACTTCAGAGGCACCTATTGACTCCAGTGCAGCTGGCCTCTTTGTTGACCGTGACTTTGTCCTGAAGCACTCCATTCCATTGCCGCTCCGTAACACTAAACTTGTCCTTGAGGAGATTGATGGTAGACCCCTACAGCTGCCGCAGGTCTCCCACAAACCCGCTCCTTTGTCAATGGCTGTAGGGGCTCTCCATCATGAAAGTTTACAATTCCAGGTGATCCACTCTCCTCACTATTCTGTGATCCTGGGTTATCCATGGTTGCGCAAACACAATCCCACTGTCGATTGGGCAAGGGCTGAAGTCATGGCATGGCCACCCAACTTTTCCAAAACATGCCTAGTAAAAGTGGCGAGGGTGCTAACCACATCCTCGGTCTCTTTGCTGCCTGACAAGTACCAAGAGTTCCGGGATGTATTCAACAAGGTCCGGTCTGGTGAGCTCCCTCACTGGCCATATGATTGTATCAATGAACTACAACCGGGTGCCATACCTCCTCAATGTTGAGTCTACTCTCTTTCTGTCACAGAGAATAAGGCCTTGGAGGAGTATGTTGCGGTTGCTCTGTCCCGGGGGTTCATCCTCAAGTCCTCCTCTCCTGCCGTGGGCTGGATTCTTCTTCATGAAAAAAAGAGTGGTGAACTGAGACCCTGTATTGATTACAGGGGGCTCAGTCATGTCACGCCTACCCTATTCCACTGGTTACTGACCTATTCGATCAATTGAAAGGGTCTAAGGTATTCACTAAGCTCGACCTGCGAGAGGTGTATAATTTGGTATGGATAAAGGAGGGCCATGAATGGAAAACCTAATTTAACACCAGGAGCAGGCATTACGAATACCTCGTAATACCCTTCAGTCTCTGAAATGCTCCCGCGGTTTTCCACATGCAGATCCATTCCTCCTCCATGGAAAGCCACCATGCAGATGTAAACCAAATCATGCAAAGATTAAGAGAAAATAACCTATTTTGCAAATTAGAGAAGTGTGAGTTCCACAGTAAACAGGTCACCTTCTTGGGGTACGTAATTTCAGAGGTTGATTTTGCTGTGGACCCTGAAAAACTCTAAGCTGTTCTGAAGCGGCCGCAACCCATAGGCCTCTGCTCCCTTCGTTTCCTCGGGTTTGCAAACTACTATAGGAAATTTATTCGCACTTTTCCCCTTACCAACATGACCTAAAAGATGCTAACTCCACTCACTTGTGCCAAGAAGCCATCAGGGCATTTGAGTCACTAAAGGCTGCTTTTGCCGCAGCACCCATTTTGGCACATCCCAAATCCGAGCTTCCATTCATACTTGAGGTTGATGTGTCTGAGACAGGAGTAGGCGTCCTCCTGTCTCAACGTCCTACTCCTGAAAGCCAGTTGCACCCATGTGGGTATTTCTTGAAGAAGCTAAGTCCTGTAGAGTGCAATTATGAAAATGGTGACCGTGAACTTCTGGAGATAATAGTGGCTCTCAAAGAATGGAGGCATTTGCTCGAGGGAACTTCCATGCCAGTTTTAATCCTCACGGATCATAAAAATCTTACCTACTTGTCTGAAGCTAAGCGCTTGTCTCCAAGACAGGCCAGATGAGCCTTAGTTTTGTCTCATTTAAATTATGTGGTCTCGTACCTGCCAGGTACCAAAAATGTCCAGGATGATGCCCTATCCAGACAGTTCTCGGGTGCTAAAGAGTAGAGTCCTCTGTAACGGTTTTTAGGACTCTCAGACCAGTAAGTGAAAATAAAACACACTTTATTTATAATGCACAGGTTCGCCCTCTAGTGGCGGTAGGTAATACACAGATCAAGTAAACTGAGATATTACAATAGTAATAGCAGAATAGATATACATGCAAGACAGTAAGCAATAGGGTGATATGAACCCCCAAGGGGTTAATGACTAGATAACAGTCCGTCTCAGGTGTGGAGGTTTGACACGCCCTGGATGTTAAAAGGCTGTGCTGGATAGACAAAGTTCATCAAGTACTGAAGACCGAACTGCCTCGCCAAGGAGTTTGGATATTAAGCAGAATAGGAATCAACTTAGCCCCCACGGGCGTAGTTACTGGAACTGCTTTGGTTTGTGCAAGTGCAAATAGCCCCCACGGGTGTAACGGGAACCGGCCGTCAATGCAAGAGCTAACAGCCTCCTCAGACTTAGCTGAATGCTGGAATATGAATGCAAGAGCCACTAGCCCCCTCGGGCGTAGTACCGGATAAGCTAACACTGAAGCCTTACTGCCACCATGGATATCGCCGGTAATCGACACCGGAGAGCCTTAGGCGCCCAAACGGCCCAAACAATGTGACTACTCTGCAATGGAGGACTAGAGTTGCCGACGGTGAGCGGCCAACTCAGCAGCAGTATCACGGGTATCGAGGCTCGTACTGGAGATAGAGAGAGTGAAATCGAGGCAGCACTGCAAGAGTTAAAAAGCACGTTTACTCGAGGCTTCAGTGCTACTGGAAGGCTCTGCAATGAAAGGAAGGCACACAGATTCAAACACAGCTCTGCACGGGTAGCGAGGCACAGCACTAATCGTGGGTAACACCAGGCAAGGCAGTCACACTGAAGCGGGCAACAGAGACTGATAATGTTGCGGCGGCGACAACTGGAACGCAGGTCACTGGAACAAGCTGGAAGTCTATCTTCGGAGCAGGAAGTCAGCCGGGCTGAGTCGGAGCACGTAGGAGGCAGTCATACAAGCCGGGTCATACACAAGCAGGAACGTCAGCCTAGCCGGGTCAGGATCCAAGGGTGGTACGCAGACGAGCCGGGTCATACACAAGCAGGAACACTGGAGAATAGTCAGGACAAGCCGAATCGGTACACAGGAACTCAGAATACAGGAACACAGCAACAGCACTACTGGCTCAGGAACACCACGAAAGGTCATCTGACAGATGTGATAGCCAGGTATAAAAAGGTCATCAGGAGGCGGGTCAAACCCAGTCAGCAAATCAGAGACAGCCACAACTGAGAGTGACAGGAATCACAGGCACTGTGATATCCTCCCAGTCCTATTATTCCTCAGGAGAAAGTAGTGGCCACCACACGTACCAGCATAACATCTCCCCTTGGGGAGTAAATATGGGCCGCCCAGTAGATGCACCTGCTGAGACTCCCTCTGGGCGCTGTTTGTACCTATTAACCTCCATACTAAGGTACTTTCTACCAACCATAATAGGGCATACCGGAAAGAACCAGCTTCTTTGGTTGGTTTCCTGTCTCTTCTGGTGGCCAGAACTTAGCAATGATATTGCTGCCTTTGTCGCTGCCAATGAATTTCATTGTCGACCTTCCTTTGTCTAATGGTAACACAGATTCTTTACGATGAATCATTGCATACCATTCAAAAACTCCCATCCGCTAAAGAGTTGGCTACAGTCTTTGTCAAAGAGGTCTATCGGCTACACAGGGTTCCTAAAGTTCCTATTGGGGTAGTCAGTTTGTCTCGAGATTCTGGAGGGCCTTCTGTGCGCAACTAGGTATCCAACATTCCTTCTCCTCGGCCTATCACCCGCAGTCGAATGGTGCAGCGGAAAGGGCTAATCAGGCCTTGGAGAAATTCCTGTGTTGTTACATCTTAGACCATCAGAACAATTGGTCGGACCTGCTACCGATCCATAGTTGACTCTCGTAGTTTCCAAGGGATCCTTCAATATTTTGTCCATTGGAAGGGTTACGGTCCAGAAGAGAGCTCATGGGTTCCAGCCGCAGACATGCATGCCCCTTCTCTCCTCTGTGCTTTCCATGCCCACTTTCACCTAAACATGGTCCTTCCCCACGGGGTCGTTGAGAGGGGGGGTACTGTCAAAGTTTTGCTGAGCAGTCTGCAAGTTTTGAATGAAGCCCCTGGAAAAGCAAACCTGTAAACATATCAGTTTCAGAAATCATATTTTGTATCTTATGAAACTGCATGTTTCAAATGAATAGTGGTATTAAATAATAATTACACTCTTCCCTAGCAGATAAGGTTGAACTTGTTGAACTAGTGCTCATTAACTATGTAAGTATTCTCCTTATTTATCAAATTGTGGAAAAAACAGCTGCACTACAGGGTAACACTGTGATTATTAGAGAGATCCTTAATTATTTGCAAAACAATGGGAATTTGCAGAACTTTTATACGTCTTTCTGATTTACTTGTGAGATAACAATTGACCTAATTCTTATTCTTACCATTAGTTCCCACTAGACATTAATTTATTCAGAGCGGACCTGATCTCCTGATTCCTAAGACTGTAGATGATGGGGTTTAGTAATGGTGTGACTGCAGTGTACAACAGAGAGATGACTTTATTCAGATTGAATGACTTGCCCTTGGATGGCACAGTGTATTTAGCTGAAAGTATCCCATAATATGTGCTCACAACTGTGAGATGAGAACTGCAGGTAGAGAAGGCTTTCTGTCTCCCAGTACTGGAGGAGATCTTGATTATGGTGAGGAAAATTCTGACATATGTTGAAATGATAAACAAAAAGGCTCCAAGGACAACAGGAATAGAAAACACTATGGTCTGTACTTCTATAATATATGTATCTGTACATGACACTTCAAGAAGAGGAGCAAGGTCACAATAGATGTTGTCAATAATATTACATCCACAAAATTCTAAGGGAAAGAGTGGAATCATGAAAATCAGAGTGAGAAAAAAGCCTAGAGCCCAGGAACACATAACTAGATAAAAACGAAGTTGTATACTCATAATCGAGACATAGTGCAATGGGTTACAGATGGCCAGGTATCTATCATAAGACATCACAGTGAGTAGGAAACATTCAGAACCAGTAAAGCCACTACAAATGCACAAATGTGAAAGGCAGCCAATGACAGATATATTGCTACTCTCTCTTAATAAAGTATATAGCAGGTTGGGGACAATGCTTGTAGACAGCAACATGTCACATAAGGAAAGGTGACAGAGGAAAAAGTACATGGGTGATTGGAGGTGATGACTTGCCAGAAACAATGTAATTATCAGGAGGTTTCCACATAATGTCATGATGTACAGCACGAGGAGCAGAACAAATACACATTTCTTCAGACTCTGAGGGCCTTGTAGTCCCAGTAGTATAAATTTGGTGATTTTTGTCTGGTTGTTGTTGCTGATGATGGTCATAATTAAATTGAAAAGGCAAGACAATCTAGAAATGAGACTTTGTTAAGGAAATTCTTATGTTGAAAGTCTTTAACAGAATTCAACCGATTCTGAAACTTAATCAATAAATGTGTTTGTTTTCAATGTAACTCTATCTCCCTTGAGTTGTAGAGAGATCCAACATAATACATAAAAATGCATTGGCTACCTCTCTAGCATTCATGGATATAAAAGTCCCATATAAAGTGGACCTATGACCTGTATATCTAAAAACTTCATTACAAACTGCTTATGTATCATGCTAGTTAAGAGACCAGCAGATGTGTAGTTTAGTAGATATTCATTCTTTTAGTTCTGTGTGGTGAGCTCTCTGTGTGGTAACATATGTTAATGTTTGCTAATGCAGCTTTTAGTAACATAGTAAATTAGGTTGAAAAAAGTCTTTCAAGTTCAACCTCTGCCTCATAACCCAGAGAAACGAGAATAACATAACTTTCCTGCTGCCAAAAAAGTTAGTCTTTATACGTAGGGATGGACGAAAATTTGTGCCTCAAATAGCACTTTCCGTTTGGCGAAAAATTTCCTGTGAAAAGTGCCCATTTTCCTCTTTTTCCCACCTTTTTCCCCTAGCTCATGCCATTGAAATCCATGGGAACATAGATGTTACACACAACACATAGCAAATAGTATTTTACTTCCAAAAGGCATATTATAAAAGGGGCATAAGGGTGTCTTTGTTGGTGGGGTGTGGGGAAAGAATCAGTTGAACAGGGAATGATTTTTGGGGGAGGTTGTTTACTGGGATTGGGGCAGTTAATAAAAAATACATTCTAAATACAAATGAAAAACCTCATAAGACATGGTATAAAAGGAGTCTGAGGAGGGTGCCTGTGTTGGTGAATGAATGAATCATTTGAACAGGGAATTTGTTTTGGGGGTTTCTTGACTGCTATTGGGGGGACAGTTAATAAAAAAATAAATCAATAAAATAAGAAATTTGAATGTAAAGTGATAAAGACAAGAACCCCCTGACATAAGCTGCCACTGGGGTGAACTTATACTTGATTTGATAGAGTATTTTGTAGAAGATGATTTGTTAGATTTGTTGTTAGAGGCCCAAGCCCTGAGGAAACATTGATATGTAGGACTTAGGCTTGTTAGAGGCACAAGCCCTAAAGAAACACTGATTTGTAAGATTTAGGCTTGTTAGAAACAACTCCCACAAGAACGTGTTTTTTTTGTAGGACTATGTTTTTTTTTTTTTTTCAAAGCCCAATCCCTAAGAAAAAAATAAAAATGCCCAACTGGCCTAATGCCAGCAGGTAATGTTGGCCAGTGGCCACTGTCAAATGTCCTCCTGAGTCCTGAGTTGCAACTGCTTTTCCTACTGCTGTTGCTGAGTTGTTTAAGCAACAGGATGATTAGGCAGCTGAAAGGGAATAGGATCAACAATAACAGTAAAATGGAAGATGGTAGATGAAGGATCCACTTGCCACGACTGTCTCCAGTGATGCCCCTGAGGCACTAGCAGCACAATAAGTAGCCCACAGTCTATGTGGAGAAAAGAAGAAATTGGCCATTAGATTTTCTCCACCTGCCCCTCCACCAAAATCATGGGTGTGTTGTTATTAAAATATGATTTTTTCCCTTGAGAGCAGGAACTGTGGCTCTCATCAGCAGCTTCAACGTGCACTGTGTGTGTGTGGTAAATAACATCTGGGAGCACAACTGTATCCAGACACCATGACACCCGAAACCAAGTACTGCCTCTGTCACTATACCCTTCTTCCAGACCCCGCTAGGGACAAATGACAACTTGCTTACAGTTTAATAGTAAATAGATGAACCCTCCCTGCCACCATCTTAGAATATTCTGCGGGATAGATGCTGCTTGATGCTTTGCTTGCGATTCTCCTCCACCACTGGCATGTGTGGTCAATGCAAAACACAGTGTGCAATAGGTGGAGATGAACTGCCACATCCTAACATCAACAGAGTGGCTATCATATGGTGGAGGAGGTAAAGATGAATGAGGTGGATTGGCAAACAAAGTAGTTACTCTAGATGGTGATGGCGAGCTAGTTGTTTCACTCGTCATGGAACTTCCAGTCTCTGTCTGGGGTTCACCGTGAGCAATACACAAGAAGGTCAGACACAAGTAAATTGAAATTAAACCACCTTTATTTATAATACATAAGCAATACCCCAGCAGAACCCCAGAACTGGAGAGCAAAAAGATCAGGGTCCACTACCCAGACTGACACTGGGCAGAGGAAAGCGAAATGAAGAACCTTGCCTATGGTTCGATCTGTCTGGTAGGACCAAGCGCCCTGAGATATCTGCATCCTACTGCACAGTACTAAATGCAGACTGTGGCAATCAAAGAGGGGACAGCACAGGCCACAGTGCCGTAACGCGGATAGCCAGACCAGCCTAGGGAACAAGGAGCTAGTAGACAGCCAGAACCACAGGTCAGAACCAGTGTGGATAGTCAGACAAACCGGGGTCAACACGGAGTGAGTAGTCAGCCAGAGCCACAGGTCAGAACCGGTGTGAACAGTCAGACAAACCATGCTCAACACAGAGTGAGTAGTTAGCCAGAGCCACAGGTCAGAGCCTGCTTGGATAGTCAGACAAACCGGGGGCAAAACGAAGTGAGTAGTCAGCCAGAGCCACAGGTCAGAACCGGTGTGGATAGTCAAACAAGCCAGGGTCATGCACTGAGCGAGTAGTCAGGTAGAGCCACAAGTTAGAACCGTTGTGGATAGTCAAACAAGCCGGGGTCAACACGGAGCAAGTAGTCAGCCAGAGCCACAGATTAGAACCAATGTGGATAGTCAGACAAACCGGGGTCATACACAGAGCGAGATCGGCAGCCAAGCAAGGTTCATAACAAGATGGGAGCAAAGGTAACGAGTACCTGTGACCACCAGCTAAAGCTGATAGGAAGCGCAGGGTACCTGGCAGCACAAATGACAAACTGCACTGTGATACTGGGTTGCTGTTTTCTTCCTCCTCTTTGATCTCTGCCTTGCCTCTTGATGCCCTTCTGGAGAGTCAAGGACAGCAAAAGTCGTGCTTGATTTCTGTGGTGGGTGTTCGTTTTTAACATGTTTGTCATAAATGTTATGGTGTCCGTGTTTCATGTGTGATATCAGGGAGCTTGTGCCAAGGTGTATTCCCTCCTTTCCTGTTTCACTGACTTGTCACAAATTGTGCACAGTGCCACTGTGCATACCCCAACAGAAAAATAGTCCCACACTCATGATGACTTCAGGGGGAAGGGAACAGATGGAGAAGAATAGCGTCTTTCTTCTTCTCCTCCTGTAATGGTTTACCTTAGTTGGAGTCCGTAGTGCAGAGATGTTAGCTCACCCTTGCAGATAAACACAGCCCAAAGTGACAATGTAAAAAGCCTCCTGGGCTGTGAATCTGTGCACGGGGGCTGGCAGGAACAGTAAACGTGATCCGCCAGAAATGACCACGCCTGGCAGTCTGCCCAGACAGAGGCAGACCATGACAGTACCACCTCCTCAAAGACACCCTCCGAGCGGAACAAGACTGGATAGATACCACATCGACCCTGGGATCAAAGTCGCTCTCATCCTCTGAGAAGTCAAAGATGTTGTCTGACATGATTGCAACTCTCCCCTTCTTCCTATTCTTTTTGGTCTTAGACGCTTTCAAAGAACTCAAAGGGGAAATATTTGCAGCTTGTAATGCCTTTTCAATTATCTCAAGATCCTGCGTACGGACGATAGTGCCATTTGAGTCATAAGTACAATCAGATGGCAGGACTTGTTCTGCAGGGCAGGAAGTGGTATAGGTGCTTACCACAGCAGATGTCGTGATGGTTTCTGGAACTGGCATATTGTCAGAAGGGAGAGGAGAATCCTGTGGATCAAGTGGTAGGGGAATCTCAGGGATCCTGGGTGCAGGTTCAGGCTGAGGTGCAGTGATGACAGGGTGGACCTGAGCAGTACCCAAACAAAGGGCCAATGGCTGAGCAGGCGTTCCGTAAACAGGTTCATATGGAATAGTGGAAGAAGTTTCCTCAGCGACACAAGTTCTGCTTTGAGGTGACAAACATGCACCAGTGCAGCAGCACCCTTGATGCCTGAGAAAGTTGTCAGCTGACTTGACAGGGTGAACACAGACCGTGTCCACACGGGTAGTTCTCTCACCACAGTAAAAACAGAGGCCACTGCTTCTCCTCCGCTCTCTTTCACCAGGAGACAGTTGAGTCCGGATGAGCCCTATCTCCATAGGTTCTTCAGTGCCTAGGGAAGGAGCATAAGATACCTCAGGAGTGTCTCTTGAAACCGGTCCATACGGAGGTAATATGGAGGTGTTGCTCAGGTACAGGACATCTCTTTCATGGGAAAGCTGTGATCCTCGTGAACGTGAAACAGACCTTGGAACAGTGTTTTTTCTAGAAATCGTGCACTGCGAGTCCATAGCAGTCATGAAGGCCCCCCAGTTGTCGAGGACAGGACTCTTTGCAGTAACATCTGGTGTGCCCATATTTTGATCCATCCAGACAACAAATTGATAGCCGTGCGGATCATGATATAGTCAGTGGCATTTGTCCGAGGCTTTAAGAAAAACAACAGCTCACAATCCACCTTAAAGCACTGGAAGGAGGCACGGCTACCATCAAATCTCTCAGGCATTATAACAAATGGCTCAGGATATACAGGTTCCGGGGTTGGGTGTACTATTCATTTAAGGAAAAAAATATTTTGCTGCAGCTCCGAAACAGTCTGGCTCAAGTTGGACAATTGCTGGGTAAGGATGGTAAGCGACTTGCACATCTCTGCGGACTCCATAATGGTCAGTTCATTCTGTAACAGTTTACCTTAGTTGTAGTCCGTAGTGCAGAGAAGTTAGCTCACCCTTACAGATAGACACAACACAGGGTGACCAGGTAAAAAGCCACCTGGGCTGTGAATCTGTGAATGGGGGCTGGCAGGAACAGTAACCAGAACCGTAGAATCAGACAAGGGCAAATCCAGAAGAGTCGTCAGGCACAGCAAGCTGAGGTCACAAGCCAAGTCAGTCTGGGAATCTGGAAAAAAACAACAGGAACAGAAATACAACAATGAACTGACCCAGCCCTCAGGGAGAGGCAATGTTTTATACCCAGGATATGATCAGCTTAATTAGCAAGCTGTCTCAGGTGGACACTGAATGACAGGTGAAATCTGATAGCAGCAGTCTAGCCCCATAGTGCTGCAGGCTAAGCAAATAATACAGGCTAGAATCACACTGATTCAGCGGTGGCTCAAAGGCAAGAAAGCAGGGACAGAGTACATGAGGACTCCAGTTCAATTCCACCATGACCCGCCAGAAGGATGACCACGTCTGGCAGTCTGCCCAGACGGGGCAGACAGTGACACCTCCACATTCCCCTTCATTGTCTGTGGCAGTGGATAATATTGCTGTTGATGATGCTACTGCCTCAGATTCAGCACTGCAACTATGATCAGGACAAGTGCTTCTGCTGTCAAATAGAACCTGTCCTGGTCCCGTATCATTTGGTGACCCTATTCCCACTGTGTCCACGGTGGTCTGTGTCACACTAGCTTGCTCCTCAGCCTCCAGCTGCCCTTTCAACTCAGAATCAGAAGGAATTAGAGCAGTTGCAAATTCCACTAATTCCAAAATCTCACTGCTGGTGGTGGTGGTGATGCCCATCCTCATTCCTGTCTCCCATTCCTTCTCAGTTTCTGCTAAAAAAGGCCATCAATGTATCTTCCACCCCAGCTTCTCCATCATCATCATCATCACCACCACTAGTCTCTACGTGCTGCTGCTGCTCTATTACAGACATCTCACTGCTGCTTGAAGAAGGTGGCAAGCAATGTGACAGAGGGTCCCCTAATGTCAGACTTGCCATTTCTTGGTGACATGAAGAAGGCAGATTGGCAGCACTAACAGCAAGGACAGGCAGCTGATCTGTGCTCCTGGCAGTGGTAGTGTTAATTGTGTGCCTGCACTCCAACAACAACAGTTCTGGCCTCTTAGTCTTCAGGATCCTGTCACTTTAGGACACTTTAGTGAAGGGAAGGGGAGGAGGAATGGTGTGGGTTCCCTTGACCACTAGCCTGGATGCTTTCCAGGTTTTCCCTTCCACTCCAGCTGCTTCACCATTACTGCTACTACTACTAACACCATCCACCTCAAGCTAAGCCGCAGAGTCTTCCTCCTCAGTCTCACAGGCACTAGTAATATGAGGATATTGTTGTTGATTACCCCCTCCTTCACTCCTAACGCTAACAAGCTGCTGGACCTAAGTAGTAGTAGTATTAGCACTGACGGGACTACTTGGGGATGGCAAGTGTGACTTAGGGTCCATTGCTGTCAGACTTGGAATCATTTTCTCCTTCCCCCCTCCTGAGTACTACAACTTTAAATACAAATGTCCTATTTTATTGTTTTTTTTATTAACTGTCACCCCAATGCCAGTCAAGAACCCCCTCAAAACAAATTCCCTGTACAACTGATTGTATCCCCAGACTCCACCCACCAACACAGGCACCCTCCTCGGACCCCTTTTATACCATGACTTATGGAGATTTTTAAATTGTATTTAGTTTTTTTTTTATTAACTGTCCCCTCAATCCCAGTAAACACACCCCCTCAAAAAAATAACTTTCCACTGATTCTTTCCCTACACTCCATCAACACAGGCACCCTCAAGCCTGTTTTATACTAAGTATTTGGAAATTAAAATAACATTTTCAATGTTGAGTGTAAATTCAATATTCCCATTGATTTCAGTGGAATGAAATAGGCAAAAAAGGCAGGAAAATTGTACTTTTTACTGGAAATTTTTTGCCAAATGAGAAGTTCCATTATTCGTCAATTTTGGTTTGAGGTGAACATTTTCCCCCATCCCTAGTGACAAGATGTGTACTGTGTGAGATTGTCTAACCTGCTTTCACTCATGCTTAGTTTTACAATGCAACTAGTATTACACTGTCCTCTAAATCTCACTGTAAGGTAAAGTAAATGTGGGTGTAATAAATCTCTTTAAATTTCCTTCATCACAGAGCTCTGCTGATTTCCTACTCATGCTTCATTTCTAACACCAAATTCTTTATAACTCCATTTGTCTGTAATTCACTTAGATGCAAGACACAATGAGCAAGCTTAAATATGAGCTTAGTACCTGCAAATATACCTTACACAATCCCTGCTTCCTCTCCTCGCTTTATGTGTAACCTCAAATCAGTTAATCTCACTGCTCTGCAATCTTCCCTGTCTACAGGACCTTCATCCATTCCCACTAATCCTGACACTAACAGCCTTGTCAAACCCTTAAACTCAGTTCTGTCCTCCTCTTTAAGCCTTCATGCTATTCTCTCTCTGACTCACATGTAAAACCAATCCACATCCAAGGCTTAATAAGGACACCAGCTTCCTCCGCATCTGTTCTCATTCAGCTCATCGACTCTGGAGAAAGTTGGGCTGTCTGGCAGACTTTCTCCACTACAGGGATTCATTACTACAAAGGTTCAACGCATTCATTGTCATTTGGTTCTTGAAGAAAGAGCATAGCTCAGAAACGCGTTGAACCTTTGTGATATTGAATTCAATTTTGAAGATGATTGCACTTTGAATAAAGATGGAGTCTAATGTTTTAATACGGCTGCTGAAAAGTTTCCTGATATACAGGAGATTCTCCAGCAGAACGGGTTGTGCGCCTGCAAACCTAAGCCGGCTACATGGACTACAGAACCGGCTGACAATTGCATGTGAGTGTTACTTTCATCTAAATAGAATTCTACTTCAAATCTATCACTGGACAAGTAAGCGCCCCCGATTTTGTGTGTTTCATATCGAGCACAGAACAATATAGAAAATTATGACAGATGGCTTCAAAGCAGATAGGATGTTGATCCAGGGAAATATCTGACTGCCTTTTGGAGTCAGGAAGGGATTTTTTTACCCACTTGTGGCTAAATTTGTTGCCTTCCTCTGGATAAACAGGGATGTTTCTGGCATGGGCTGCACTTGATGGACACATGTCTTTTTTCAGCCTCATCGACTATGTTACTATGTTACTATGTTAATATCTCCAATTGCAATATCTCCAGTGCTGTTAAAGTTGAGAGCAGATTACATCAGATTTCAGTAATTGGTCCACTGTTTTTTTAACATGTATATAAAAGACCAGTAAATTAGTGTAAATGCTAAATGCCAATCTTTACACATGACACTAAATTATATGGACTAATAAATTCAGAGCAGGATGTTTGCTCTCTACAGAAAGCTTTGCATAAAATTACAGACTGTAAAAACAAATGGAATATGAGATTTAATGTAATAAAATCTATGTATTTTGGACAAACAAATAAACATTCTTCTTATGAATTCAATGGGAACATAAAACTGCTGGAGACTCATTGCTGGAGAAAGATCTTGGAATATTTGCACTGAAAATTTGTCAACCAGGATCAAAGTCAAACTGCATTAGAAAAAACAATAAAAATACTTTCCTGCATAAAAATCTTTATTTTAATGTTTAGGTTCAGTCAACTTTGTTAAGTCCTGTGAAGTTCTACAAATTGCATAGTAACCTGCACAGTAATCTCAACTAAAATTCTCTTTCAGGTTACTAAAGTATCTAATCAACTGCACCTGCTTTATCTATGGGCTCTATAAAATGTCATAAGAACAAAGACATTCAGATGTATTATTTATTTCAAGTTTTGATAAAATGCCTGACTTTGTACCAGATACATTCTTCCTATATTAACCCTCTGAGTGCCAGAGGGGTATGCAATGCATTGCAAAGCAATGCATTCAATACCCCTCTGACACTCAAAGTGTTAAATATAATAACCAGGAATGACGAGGCTTTTAATTTGTTTAACTTCTCTGCGTAGGTTTTAAACAGCAGTCATACAGATACACTGCATTTGAACTGAGTTGTATTCTACTACTAGATGGATTCAGTTTATGGTCTGATAAAAACAACAGACTCATATGAAGCATTCAGGACTATTGAAGCTCATTGTTTTGTTGTGTGAAATAGAGACAGACTTTACAATAAATCATTATATACAGGCAACTACAGATGTGAGACAAAGCAGATATTCATATACCTGACTACTGATTGAAAGAAATCTACCATGTTAAGAACTTCCATTAAAAAATTAAGGTACATATCCCTAAATGATATTGTCCTTTAATTAATTAAGTTTCATCAATTTAAGAATGAAATTATCTGATTTTAATATTTAATAACTATTTAACACTTGCTATTATTATTTGCTGACATGATTTAATTAATAGATGATATCTGATGTGATATCTAGTTTGCCTTCTTTACATGTGGTGGTGCTCACTGAAATGTTACATTGAAATAAATGTATTTACAACATAATAATCAGGAGCAGATCCAACAAAGAAATAGTTAGATTTCATTGCAGATGATGTTATCACTGATTCATCTCACAGAATCCTACTGAATTATATGTGGAAATTTGCAGATAAAACCATTGATAAAATTGTCACTTGCAGTTCAGGTCAGACTGAAATGATCCCTCGGTAATTTAGTACAAACTGAGGATGATGCACTAAGAATGGAATTTTTCTGGGTCAAATCAACTGCACCATAGGAGGAAATTAAAAATTACAATTGATTTAAATGGGGGTTCAATCTACTTGAATTTTAGAGAGGTCAGATAAGCATGCGTTGGAAACCACTCTAGTGTTCTAGGGGTCAAAATATCATATAAATGAATCTGAGTTTATGAAATTTGCATTTACCTTCTATGGTGCTGTTGGGTTTCTTCCTATATCAACCTCACTATCCACATCAACAGTTGTGATCAGTTCTAGAAATTTATTGAAAAAGGCAACTAACTTTTTAAAATCAATTCTGATCAGCATCCTCAACTTACCTTGGTCTCAAGATCTCTGCTTATATCACATGTTTAATATCACATCTTCAGTATCAGCTATATGTTCAGATCATGCAAATAAAGAGAAGATCTATAAAAGTTCCACAAATAAAATGTTATGTCACAATGTTGTTAGCACTGCAGTCCAATAAAAAATCTTAATCCATTTATTATAAAGGTGAAAACTTACAGTTTATATAGTTGTGGGATGGTTCCAGAAGGAGTTCAGAAAATGAAGAGAATTCCATGATGACCAATTAGAACTCTGAACTTTGCTGTTTAGAAACTTTCACCTATGTGCACTTTGATAGTTTTGTTACAGTTTACTTTTGTTAATTTGAAACTTCATTTTTTGTGATGTACACACACACTCACAAATCAGCATTATCAAAAGACACCATAAGTTTCTGTATATGTGCTGTCATGGAAAAAATGCACATAGAATACAAAAAAAAAGTTTTTTTAAATGTATTGATATAAGGAAATCATATCTCCTCGATTCCACAAGGAGCTGTATATACTGTAGTTCTGTTGAGCAGCTCAGCTTTCTATATCACCCACATACAGGCCTCAATTCAGTTAGGTCCAATGGCTATAAAAACAGCCAAGGGCATTTTTTTCAAGAATGGTAAGCTATTCAGTTACCTGTGCTATGATAAAATGTTGGGCGATAACGATACCTCTCTGGTACCCAAAAGGTTAAACAATGCATAGATGTCAGGGTTACATAGATAATGAATGTTAACTTAATAAATCAGTTGCCTCATAAATCCAGTTCAAATCAAAATATTTGCTCCAAAACAGGATAAGGGAAGTGTCTAAAAATATTGAAATCAATATGTCCCCATTCTTTTCTGTGCCTATGTTGGCAACTGTGGTGGAAAAAGGGTAAATGAGCAGAACTCCCCAACATAGTACCTGACGGGCTGATGCCCATTCCGCTATGAGGGAATTTTGAGTAGCAACTGCATTTATATATGGGCAGTCTCTGTACAAAAGGGCTCACAGCCATTGGCAGGTTCTGTCATAACACTCTGCATGGCCAAAATACTATGAAGATTAATTGGAGCTGCTGTTTTTGTGAAATGTTACTATCCCTTTAACCTTTTGAATGCTAGTTGGGTGCCATTGCTCTCATTGGAGGTGGGTGGAGCCTGGGGAAAGAATCAGTTCAAAAGGAATATTTTTGGGGGGTATATTGGGGGACAGTTAATAAAAAAGAAAACATAATTAAAAATAATGCAAGAAATTGGTACGTAACGTGACAGAGACAGGGACCCCTTGACGTAAGCTGCGGCTGGGGCAGACTGATAGTAGAAGTGGATAATTGACGGGGAGTATTTTGTAAAAGATCATTTGTAGGACTCAAACTCCCAAGCATCAAAGGAAAAAAGTGGGAGTGCCCAATAGCGCAAATACAGTAAGATAGTATGTATAAATAAATAACAATTAATACGTACACTCACATGTCCAAGTAGTCAGCTACTAAGATACAATAAAGCTGACTCTCACACTCGTGGAGAAATTATACCATCTCCACTAGGTCTCAGGTGTCCAGATTCTGGATGTCCCCGTGTATTCAACAGGATTTTCTTCTGTGATCTCTATGTGTAATTAAACAATGCTAATCCACCCCCCATAAAGGGAAGTTGGGTAGAAAAACAAAAAAGAAGAAAAGAAAACATGTCCTCCAAAGTAAACAACAAGTATACTCTTTGTTGTGTACACTACAAAATAATCCTAAAAACAATTAAAAATACGTAAAATATGCTGGTTAATGCATTTTGCGAGTAACAACCCGCTTTCTCAAAACCTGTGTATGTAAATCAGGGTGACTACCACAACGGCTCTTTAAATGTTAAATTCAAGGTATTGTGATTGGCCGATCAATTAAACCCTCCACTGGCCGAGGTCACATTGAATTAACAAGATTACAAAATAATAACATTATAAATACCAAATAAACATCCTCCATAAAAGTCATCCGAGGAAGAATTATCATGTAGAAGAAAAAGATTATCCCAATGGATCAATCGGCCCAAAAGAAACCAGAAAGTGATTGTGTTGAGCCCATCCCTATAGTAAGGCATCAGTGGGTTGGGGAAGTTCACGTTGTAAACAAATCAAAGCATTCATGGATACAGAATATGAGTGAACTAATGTATCCAAGGACACATAGAATACCTTATATGTAGGTAATTCTGATCATCCGAATCCAACACTTCAATGCACACAAAGGGACAAATATCAGACATTCCAATGCATATAAAGGGATATGACCAATGATGATCAGAAACGTAACGCATCCATGGACACAGGATATAAATTAATACATCCCAAGGAATGTGACAAATTACATACATGGGCATCCTCAAACAACCCTAATCCAATGCCTCAATCTAACCAGGGGGACATCACTCATGATGAGCCAAAGAATAACATACTAATCTACAGGTGACCCAGTCATCAATGGATAAAATCAGCCTTTATTCTGGTGAACGCATGATTTATTCTTATTTATTAAACTATATACTCCCTGTTCTTCTCTTCAAAGCCAGAGAAGTGTCCAGTATGCCACATTGTGAACATTGGACCACCTACCACTATCTTTAAGGCTGGATGATCCATAAAAATATATGGGGCCTTAAAGGGGTATGTAGCTCCCAGCAACCAACCTCTTTTAATAATAGCCCTCCAACGGATGACAAATGTGGACTCTGCTAGTGGTAGATACAATACTACCAACCAATCATAGTCACCAGATCAACAGACACAGCTGCACAGCCAAAGCCAATATCGATATACATAACAACAATGTACTTGTCATATAACAGAGGAGAGAACAAAATACATACATGTAAATAAACAACTTAAAAAAAATGAACTAAATAAAAATCATAATGATATGATAAAATAAAAATATATTTCATAAATATGAAATGTGTCACATATGATATGGTATGTGAAGTGAATGAATAAGAGTATGGTGATGTGAGTGGTGAAATGAGCCTCCTACCTCAGTTTTGCTATAAATTTCACAGCACAACAGCCGAGCACCTCTCTCTCTCTCTCTCTCTCGCTCTGTAGCTGCTGGTATTGTGTTTCACTTCCTGGAAACTGCAGATTGTTACTTCAAAAAGGTGAAAAACACGTTAATAAAGGGGCTAAAACTTTCTAGCCATTGAAAAAATAGCAAAAAATTGTTGCCAAGGGGTGAAAACGGCCAAGATTTTAATCTCTTTATGTAACGCGGATTTTCTTGCAAAAAAGTGGACAACCACGTGGTTTTCGTGGAATTTTTTGAAGGAACACAACGGGATCTTCTACCCACCCCTATTGTGCTGTACATACACCCATTTTGTCTCAGTATAACTGTGATATAACTTTTAACTATTTTAGTGCCACAGAGGTATCCAGTGCATTGATTTGCAATGATCATCCCTCTAACACTCAATGAGTTAATTGTTTACCTCCCAGTGGGTCCATGTGAACCATAGTGGTGGAACATGACAGATATGACAACTTGATGACAAGCATTGTTTGTGTGGTGTGTGTGTTTGTGGCTCAGCAGCACTGATGGGGATTAAACTTGGACAAGATTTGGACTGGTTGAGCCTTCCCATTACTGTTTGTATTGTTCAGTATTCTGTCCTTGTTTGAACCCTCTCAGAACTGTGTTGGTGAAGTAGTGAAGATCAGTGCTGGTCATGTGTTCAGATGTGATTGTGTTGGGCTTTGGTAGTGTGTGAGTGTGGTGTCTAGTTAGATGATGATGAACTTACCGGGAGTGTGGAGGGTGCTGTCATCTCCTGTGTCAGAACCTCCAGGGATCCCCTGTCATGGTCCCAGCAAGGAAAACACAGGACAAGTACTATAGGTAACACCAACTTTATTAAGGCAGCAAAAATACAGAGATATCACCAGACAGAGTACAAAATATACAAGGCTAAAGAGAAGCACACAAGGGAGAAAGAGACAACTACCAGGAATTGAAGCCTGCTACCATGTGATTCTCTTACAACAGGATCCCAGCAATAGAACTAGGAGAATCTGCAGTACCTCCGGCCCTCACCTGGGTGAAGCCAGAAAGAGACGAATGGAGGGGTCCACACCTGGGAGCTCCAGCAACTGGGAAGGCACCAGGAAGCATCTTCCAGTACCACAAGCATGCACCAGGTTGTCTATCTAACTGAACGGAAGGCCACTCTCAAGTAGTAAGTAGTTAGTGCCACAGGTCAGAGCTAGATTGGGTGGTCAGACAAGCCAGAGGTCATGCTCAGAGCAGGTAATCAGACAGAGCCACAGGTCAGCACCAGGTCGGTAAGTCAGACAAGCCAGATCATACACAGAGCCCAAACTCAAGAACTGCAGTGGACACCAATGATAGGGCAACAAAGCCCTGTGTCCAGGCAGTTTATAGGAGTAACCCAAAGGAAGAGGCCAGAGCCCAGTAACAGAAACAGCTGAGCCGCACCAGAACCACCAGAGGCTGAACCGCCCAACAAAAGAGGATCCTGCCTCATTGGACACACAGAGTGGAGTGGACAATGCGGCTGGAGCCGCTGAGGGCAAATACAGTCAGCTCGAGCAGTCACCACGCAAGGTATCCTGCCATCCCCTCTACAGTGGTAGCTGGCAGACTGTTCCTCAGCATCTCCTCCCAGTTGTTGAAGGTGATCTTGGCAGGAGGACCACCTCCGGCATGCAGAACAACCTCGCGCATCGTATGGTTTATCAGCCTTTTACAATCCCTCCAGCGTTTCTTGACTGATTCCATGGTCTGCTTGAAGGTGGACACTGCGCTGACCATGCTGAGGACCTGACTTCAGACAGCCTTCTACTTGGCAGCCAGGCCAGGAACCCTACTTTTCAGATACAGGATGTTCTCTCTCTCCAGTATGCTTTGGATGAGGGCCCTTTTTCCTCATAGGTGTAACGCGGGTCACAGAAACTCCTCAGCTCCAGCCTGGGATGTATCAAAGCTGTGGCTTTCCGGATCTGTCTGACATGACCCTGACTGTGTGTGGTGTTCCCCATGATCTACCCATCATCCCGCTGACAATCCTGTCCCTGTCCTCTGGGGGCCTTTTCTTGATCGGGTCCCCTTCCGCCCCATAGATCTCCCTCTTCCACTCCTACCCTGACTGGGGAAGCTCTCCTGACTTTCCTCCTATCCTGGTACTCTCCCCTTCCCTCTCTCCTGCTTTCCTCTCCTCACCATCAAGCACCCACTCACACACAGGCACTCACAGATGCACTCGATCACACTCACTCGCTCACTGATTCACACACACTGTCAAAATAAAAGTTAAATATGTGTGGTGTTATAAAACAAAAAAATATGTGTGTGTGTGTTTCTGTTTGTGTATGGTAAATGTGCAAAGGTGTATTATGTGTAAATTGTAGTGCAACTCTCTGCTCCAAACTCCACCTACCTGCCTCCAATTTACATTCCTCTCTAACTCATTATCCTCCGCTCCTGGGTCCTGTGCTCTAGCTCCCCAAAACTCAAAACACATATATGGTATGTTGGTTATTTTGGGGCATATACAGATAGGTGAAATGGAATGTATCTGATACTTTGATGTGTATGTGGCTGTGGGTTTGAACTTGTTTTGACAGCAAACAGGGTTGCTAGATAAAGTTGCATCATATATTAGCTATCGCCTCATTAGGGCACTCAGTGATGTGAAAACAGATGCAAGTCAGGTTTTTGAGCTACTTAGATTTGTTGGGCCTACGTTCATTAGTCATTCAGGTAGACTTCATATTGCATATGACGTAAGCCAGACATAGTTGACAACCATTAGCCATTTATGAATTAATGCCACTTTTACCTGCCACAATTAAATTGAGTCCTAATACTGTAGACTCACAAAACTCATTCACCCTACAAAACCCATTTTTGGAAACTGGAAGTCACCTAGTGTGTCCAGGAGAGGGTACAGACCACCAAACCATTGAGACCCAGTTGGAAACCATCCACACGTATACATAAAGACAAAGCTTAATGAATGGATATTTATCACAATAGACATACAAGGCCAAGAATGTAGAGTAGGTGTTGATAATGTAAAATCAGTTTCTCATTTTAATACTACAGCTGAGAATGAGACCACAAGATCCAACCCAACCAGTGACCTTCTCACAATGGTTATGTCTGACCCAAGCTCAAGAGCTGATTGCCAGTAGACCCTCCACACAAACTCCTGTCCTGAAGACATTTTTAGGAAAAATGTGACACAGGAGACTGTAAATTATATCTTCCTGAAACCCCAATATCTACTGAAGAGTTCCAGGAAAAGATACAGAGGAATAAATGGAAACTCTAAATGAAATATGCCTGTTAGATCTAAAACACAAAGAGCACAAAAAGGATTGGACTTTTTTGCCTTTCTCTTTTGATCATAACCAAGCAAGATTTGAAGTCTTCAACATATTTTACCCACTACTTTCCTTTTTTCTACATCTTCATTTCATCTCTGTTGGCTATATTTATCCCCACCCCATGATCCTTTACTTGGAACCAGTTACTATCTACTCTTTCTACCCAATTTTTCCTATCTATACCCTCACTGTCTTTCCTAGTTTAAAAGTTCCTCCTCCTTTTTATCATTCTATCACTAACGCGGTGGCTGCCCTACCATTTAGGCACAATCAATCACTTCAATATAGATTGTAACCAAAGAGCAAAGTTATCCCAGTGCTCTAAAACCCCCAAACTCTCCTTTCTACATCAGTACTTGAGCCATGCATTAAGCTTCCTGAGTCCCCTCTGCCTACCAGCACTGGCACATGCAACAGGTAGTATTTCAGAAAACACTACCCTAGAGGTTCTTGTCTTGAGCTTGCACCCTAAATCCCTGAAATCCTTTTTAGGGACCGCCATCTTCCTCCAACTTTGTCACTGGTACCAACATGTACCAAGGCAGCTGGATCATTTCCAGCCCCTCCCAATAATCTGTCTGCCCTGTCCACACTATGCCAAACCCAAGTTATGGGAGACAACATATTGTTTGGCATTCAGGTTCCTGGTGGCATATTACCTTATCTACTCTCCTAATAATAGAGTCCCCTATTACAACCACTTGCCTTGTTTTCTGCCTACTCTGCTTCTTATCTAGATTGTCCCCCTGGCTGCTAAAGGAATCAGCCCTCTCCGGTATTGCTATTTCTGATCTATCCTCATTAACATCTTCACACAATCTTGCAAATCTGTTGGACTTGAGTCAACTCAGAACTGGTTTTCCTCTTCCACTGCCCACCTGTTGCTCCTCATCACCACCAATTCCACATGCTACTTGCTCTGTGATTTATAAACTCCTTTTCAGGTTTCCAATGTTGTGCAAATGTTGCAATATTTCTTTCCAGATCCAATATCTTAGATTCTAGACAGAAAATATGCACAGGGAGTGGACTGGATGGTGATGGTTTGAGACACGTTCTCAGTGAGCTCCTCTGATGTGAGCTTTATTCTACCTTAATTAGGCTCTCTCCGGTTGTTATTTCAATTTG
The DNA here is from genome assembly GCA_037306005.1 of Rhinophrynus dorsalis. Classification (NCBI taxonomy): domain Eukaryota; kingdom Metazoa; phylum Chordata; class Amphibia; order Anura; family Rhinophrynidae; genus Rhinophrynus; species Rhinophrynus dorsalis. The sequence goes on along the minus strand of CM074721.1, from coordinate 550,784,053 downwards.
CATACACAGATTACTAATATAAGAGGTGAATGAAGGGAAAATGGGAAAAGAAAACAGACAAACCAATTACTATAACTAACTTCTTACAGCGAGGTCCTATTATCGCACCAAAACCTACTGCGTCAACACTTTCCACTCAGACACCAGACACAGAAGCGTTGACTGGCATCTCGACTGATACTTCGGCCCAGACAGTCATGGCTGCTTCCTTGGAGAACTCAGAAGATCCCCTTGGATGAAAGAAGTACTTACCGCTCTGGTGCAAAGCCTTGTCTCTAAGGATGACCTTAGGTTCTATTCAGAAGACTTGAAGCTGACTTTCTGATCTGAAATAGCTACTCTCAAAGAGAACCTATCACAACTCACCCAGAGAGTAAAACTCTTAGAAAACAAGAGAGAAATGATAATCCACAGAATGACGGCGTTAGAGCAAACTGCTTCGGAACAGTTTGATACTATTCAGCATTTAAACTGTAAAGTAGAAGATTTAGGAAATTGCAGTAGGCGATCAAATATTCACATAAAAAATCTGCCAGAGACAATCCCACTACAAGACCAAGAAAGATAGTGACCTCCATATTTTCAGACCTGTAGAAAGATTCAACTCCAGCAGGAGATGCTCCAAAGGATGTGTTAGTGTGCCTGCACAACTTTGAATTAAAAGAACGTATTATGTAGAAAAGCAGAGAATCAAATTCACTGTTCTTCGAAGGCACTGAAATTCGCCTTTTCAACAACTTATCTCAGCAAATCCTGCACAACATTGCATGGTAAAACCTCTAACTGACCTGCTTAGACATTTACAAATAAAATATAGCAGGTGTTTCCCCTTTTCACTGACTGCTATCCATATTGGTAAAACGGCTACTCTTCACTCAACATAACCCCTTCAGAGTTTCCCTCTTCCTCTTCTGAACATTTGACTCAGAAGTCACAGAAAAGATCCGAATGGTCTTCTGCATCTCCCCTTAAAAAGCTGAGTCAACTGGTGCTTCCTCCTCCTGTACTTCGGTTGAAGCCTGGACCTGAGACGGTTCTCTCTCCAGTAAGGTTGTACCAGTGATCCTTCTGACAGGACTGTGTTCTTGCAAGGAATTTGAATATTTATGTCTAGTTCGACTCTACTGCTTTATTCGGTTCCTGCACTAAACTGCTGATTGGCTTAAGTTAACTCATGAACTGCTGACTCTGTCCTGTCCTTAAGAAAAATTGGCCTCGTGGCTGAATGTACATTCACCTATTGGGAGCTGCCTAATGGATACCGTGATGGTCTTTACAGGTTTCCCTGCACTCTGGATTTATGTAAATATGGATAATCTCATAACTATCTTACTTTACTTCTTTTTTTTTTCTTTGTTTCATACTCTTTCCTATTCCATTCTCTCTCTTCTTGCTCGCTCCTATTTCTTCTCTCTTATCTCCTTATCATGCAGTTCTTTGTCCACACTGTATATTTGTAATGGACTCTCCTGCACAGGGGAATGCTCTACTCTTTTTACACAGTTGACCTTGCTTCCAGTGGCTACTCTTATACCACTACATCCTCTCATATTTATGATGACTCCAGGGTATTGGGTGGTATACTCACAGCCTACCAGTGGCTCCTCAGCTACCTTGTTACTGGTCCTCTTTTCTATTTCCGATCTCTTACTCGTTCTTTCCTTCAATCACAACATTGTTGTCCTACGCATTTCCACTGTGCAGGGGAGTCTTGGTTATTTCTCATAGAGTCAATTTATTGCACCTCTTCCCTTGACCTTATTGAATATGTAATGACTTCTTGTCATTATTGTTTTATTATTGTGCTAGTTTCCTGGTAAATGTCCATCTGCTTTGGACAGTACTTGTTTCTCCTAATCTGTCTTCACAATCTCTGCATACTCTAATTGGAATGTGGGGTTAGAGTAGAATCGTCCAATTTACTCTTACACATCAGCTAGTGAGCCAATGCCCTGTTCTCTGGATCATGGGGACTGATCGAGTATATATTGCTAGTCTTAGCCCACTCTTTCCCAGTGCGGATGGAGCGGGTCCTATCTCCGCAAATACCTACATCTACACCATTATTAAATCTCTTAAAGAAACGGATTGACGACACTCACACACATTTATGGTGTACCTTAGACATTCCAAGATAGGAATTATTATACGACTGGTGTAATACTCTTACCTCACTCTAAAGTTGACTCTGTTTTATTTCAGCTATTGTTATTTTCTCAATGCAACCTTACCTTATATACCGTGTGTTTGTTACTGAGTCATTAAACAGGACTGGTGGATTGCATATTTGATTTCTGTAATACATTTAACTCATGTTGTTTTTACTTCTCTCAGACAATACAAACTCCTCCTTTACGAGGTTTCCTTAAATATATCCTCATATCTAGAAGGCTGACCTAGAGAAATAACTCCTCGTCTAGCTGACCAGCACAATTTTATAACCCAAGTAAATGGGAGACTGTACATTACTACTCCTATCTTTCCCCTCAGCTACACACTGGGTGTCACGGTTTATTATGACTCTCAGACACAAGTTTTAGGTAAAAATCAATTTTCTTGAAATAATAAATTGATGACGTAGGATGACAATCACATACATACAGATATATTCAGAATATAACAAGACAGAAGGCAGACTCTACCGGTCCTGTCAATATACCGGACAGGACAGTCTGAAGTAATAGAATGTTAGGCTCTACCGGCCTTGCCAATACCGGGTAAGGCAACCTGCAGATGGAATCGCATAACGGTTCTACCGGCCTTACCAATTTACCGGGCAAGGCAGCCTCAATAGATTCATAATGTAGGCTCTACCGGCCCTGCCAATACCGGGTAAGGCAACCTCATATGGAATGTGGCAAAAGGTTCTACCGGCCTTACCAATACCGGGCAGGGCAGCCCTGAGATAGTAGCAGCAGTTAGATGGTAATGGCAAATTGACAGGATCGTAAGCAACCCAGTGTACACACACTGAGACTAACAGGGGAATCGTAAAGCCGCAAGGCTTTGGAGCACACCAGCGTCCGCACGCTGGGACCAACACTGAATAGTATAGCCGATAGGCTTAGGAGCAAACCAGTGACCGCACACTGGTGTAATAAGCGAGTTAGTATAGCCGTAAGGCTTAGGAGCAAACCAGCATCCGCATACTGATGTAACAAGTGAGTTTGTATAGCCGCAAGGCTTTGGAGCAAACCAGCGTCCGCACGCTGGGACCAACACAGGATAGTACAGCCGATAGGCTTTGGAGCAAACCAGTGACCGCACACTGGTGTAACAAGCGAGTTTGTATAGCCGCAAGGCTTTGGAGCAAACCAGCGGCCGCACGCTGGGACTAACACAGGATTGTATAGCCGATAGGCTTTGGAGCAAACCAGTGACCGCACACTGGTGTAACAAGCGAGTTTGTATAGCCGCAAGGCTTTGGAGCAAACCAGCGTCCGCACGCTGGGACTAACACAGAATTGTATAGCTGATAGGCTTTGGAGCAAACCAGTGACCGCACGCTGGTGTAACAAGCGAGTTTGTATAGCCGTAAGGCTTTGGAGCAAACCAGCGTCCGCACGCTGGGACTAACACAGAATTGTATAGCTGATAGGCTTTGGAGCAAACCAGTGACCGCACACTGGTGTAACAAGCGAGTTTGTATAGCCGCAAGGCTTAGGAGCAAACCAGCATCCGCATACTGGTGTAACAAGCGAGTTGCCGACGCGACCAGGCAGGAGGTCGCCAGGATACAGGAGACAGGCGATGCGATGACAGGAACCAGCAACGATCAGTCAGGTCAGGAAACAGCAGAGAAGACGTTCAGCAGGAACTGCAACACCAGAGACTAGGCCGGAACCAGGACTGGAAGTACTTCAGCATGCAGGAAACACTGGAACAGTAGAGATCAGGAACTCAGGAACACATGAGATCAGGAACTCAGGAACACTGGAACAGAGGCCCAGCTATCACTAGCATAGTGATAGCAAGAAGGTCAGAAACAACACGAAAGGACACTCAAAGGGTGCCCAATCCAGGTTTAAATAGGCAATAAGAGGCAGGCTATCTGCAGACAGCCAATAGAAGCCCCCTACTGGTGACAGACAAGGAACTGCAGCAATCACGGGCACCGTGATAGTACCCCCCCTTCAAAGACCCCCTCTCCTAGAATAGGGTCTAGGTTTCGGTGGGTAATTGGCATGAAAGGCCCTAGTTTGCCTAGGTGCATGAAGGTCCGTACTATCCACCCATGATCGATCCTCAGGACCATACCCTTTCCAATGTACCAGGTACTGTACCCTTCCTCTAAGCCTATGGGAATCAATAATGCTCTGAACCTCGTACTCCTCCTGGCCCTCGACCTCAACAGGTCCTGGCACCACAGGTGTGGTAGTATAGCGATTGCAAACCAGAGGCTTAAGAAGGGACACATGGAACACATTATGGATACGCATGGATGCAGGTAGGTCTAGTGCATAGGAGACAGGGTTAATTTTGCGAATAACTCTGTATGGACCAATAAACCGAGGAGCCAACTTATTAGACGGAACCTGCAGCTTGAGATTTCTGGAGGAAAGCCATACTCTATCCCCAACCTGAAAGGAAACCGCTGGAAGCCTTCTGCGATTAGCATGGTGCTGATGACGCTGAAATGACTGACCAAGTGCCCTCTGAACTTGTGCCCATGTGTAACGGAGTTGCTCGATATGCTCATCCAGAGCTGGAATCTGTTGCGTCTGAAATTAGTCTGGAAGCAAACAGGGCTGGAACCCATAGTTAATCAGAAATGGAGAGCTCCCAGATGAAGAATTGACCGCACAGTTCCTGGCGAACTCTGCCCAAGGCAACAAGTCGGACCAATTATCATGATGGTCAGTAACGAAACAAAGGAGAAATTGTTCCAAGCCCTGATTAGCTCGTTCAGCGGCTCCATTGGTCTGGGGATGGTAGGCAGAGGAGAAGGACAGCTGTATGCCCATCTGTTGGCAAAATGCCCTCCAAAATCTAGACACAAACTGGCTCCCCCTGTCAGACACCAGTACCCTAGGCACTCCATGCAACCGGAATACTTCTCTGGCGAACACCATTGCCAATTCCTTCGCTGAAGGAAGACCACGGAGGGGCACGAAATGAGCCATTTTAGAAAACCTGTCCACCACCATGAATATAAAGGAGTACCCCTTGGACATAGGCAACTCTCCCATAAAATCAATGGAAACATGAGACCAGGGGCGTTCGCCATTAGGCACCAGTTGAAGCAAGCCCACAGGGAGATGTCTCGGGGTCTTAGCGCGGGCACAGGTGGCACAGGCATTCGTAAATTCGGCACAATCGTTTCTCATGGAGGGCCACCAAAATAACTGAGAAAGGGACCATAACAATTGGTCTCTACCAATATGTCCCGCAGCCTTAGAGGAATGGTAGGTTTCAAGCAGCCTAGTACGAAATGGTTCATCGACAAAACATTTGCCCACTGGAGTTTCATGGGGAGCGGACCCCTGAGAGGCCAGGATCTCCTCCCCTAAAGGAGAAGTGATACTCGTGCGTATAGTAGCCAGTATTCTATCAGGTTGGATGATGGGTGCTGGTGCTTCCACTCTGTCACTGTCGGCCTCAAATTGTCTTGACAGTGCATCCGCCCTGATATTCTTTGACCCCGGTAAGTATGATACAATGAAATTAAATCGATACAGGAACAGTGCCCACCTGGCCTGACGGGAGGACAATCTCTTGGCCTCCGAGAGATAAGTCAGATTTTTATGATCTGTTAGGATTAATACGGGAGTCTTGGTACCTTCAAGCAAATAACGCCACTCCTTAAGAGCGAGGATAATGGCCAATAATTCTTTGTCACCTATCTCATAGTGGCCTTGAGTGACAGTCAACTTCTTAGAGAAAAACCCACAAGGTCTGAGAGTACCACCTTTCTCGTGTCGTTGCGAAAGTACTGCCCCAACCCCAATATCTGAGGCATCCACCTCTAACGTAAATGGAAGTAGAGGATTGGGGTGGGATAACACAGGAGCCGCAGCAAATGCCAGCTTCAAATTCTCAAAGGCATTCTCAGCAGATAACGGCCAACAAGAAGGATTAGCGCCCTTGTGCGTAAGATCGGACAAAGGTTTAACAATGGAAGAAAAGTTCTTAATAAACCGCCTATAATAATTAGCGAAACCCAGGAAACGCTGTATGGCTTTAAGCCCCTTGGGTTTTGGCCATTGTAAGACAGCTGACAACTTATCCTTGTCCATGGCAATGCCATCATTGCCAATTATGAACCCCAAGAATGGCACACTGGTTCTATGAAAGTCACATTTTTCCAGTTTACAAAATAATTTGTTCTCACGGAGTCGTAGCAATACTGCGGATACATCTTTGATGTGCTGTGCCATGTCTTGAGAGTAAATCAATATATCGTCCAGATAAACCACAACACATGTATTTAACATATCTCTCAGCACATCGTTTATCAGTTCCTGGAAAACTGCGGGGGCATTACATAGCCCAAATGGCATTACAAGATACTCGTAGTGCCCAGCTCGAGTATTAAAGGCAGTTTTCCACTCATCACCTGCTCGAATGCGCACCAGATTGTAAGCGGCCCGTAGGTCCAATTTGGTAAAAATCGAAGCGCCCTTAAGCCTGTCAAAAAGCTCGGTGATGAGTGGTATTGGGTATGCGTTTTTCGCCATTAGTTTATTCAAGCCCCGGTAGTCAATGCATGGTCTTAATCCACCATTTTTCTTTTTTACATAAAAGAACCCAGCCCCAGCTGGAGAGGTAGATTTTCATATGATCCCTCTAGCAAGGGCATCCGAAATGTAATCCTCCATAGCCTTATTTTCCTCACAAGATAATGGATAAGTGCGTCCTTTCGGAGGTACTGTCCCAGGCTGCAATTCGATGCAACAATCATAAGGTCTATGCTGAGGTAGCAAACTGGCCTCTCCTTTGCTAAAAACATCGCCAAACTGTTGGTACACATCCGGTATAGCCAAGGAGGTGCACAGGACCTTAACAGGCTGGATGATGCACTTGTCCATACAAAACTGGGACCAAGCAGCAATTTCACACTTTTTCCAATCAAATTGTGGGTTATGTAACTGTAACCACGGAAAGCCCAATATTACCGCATGGTGCGGAGAATTAATCAGTTGAAACTGCTGCTCTTCTCTGTGAAGTGCCCCAATAGTCATAGACAGTGGCATAGTTTCAAACATAACCTGAGGCGGTTCTAAGGGTCTGCCATCAATCGCTTCAATAGTCAAGGGATTTTCTCTTTCAATGCGTGGAACTCCGTGCAATTCAGCAAAGGTATTATCCATAAAATACCCTGCTGCACCAGAGTCAACCAAGGCCAAAACCTCCACAGAGCGTTGTGCCCAAGATAATACCACCTGTATGGTGGGTTTCATTGTGCCCGACACTGGGGACGATTGTACACCACCTAGGGCCTGTCCCCCAAGGTACCCTAGGTGTGTGCGTTTCCCGGACGTACCGGACAGGAATTTAGCAAATGCCCTTTTTTACCGCAGTATAAACACAACCCTTGTCTTCTGCGATAAAGTCTCTCAGCCTTGGTTAGTCTAGTGAAGCCTATTTGCATAGGTTCACTTGTCTCCCGTACAGGTTCACTAGACTTCAATGCCAGGGGAGGGATGGGTGGGCAAAACATGCCACTAGGCTCATTATTCTTTGACCGTAACTTACGATCTCTGGCAATTGATCTCTCACGTATTCTGGAGTCAATTATCATAACATATTCAATGTAGTCATCTAGATCAATAGGTAGATCTTTAGCAGCGATTTCGTCCTTAATGTGGTCATTCAGGCCTTGAGAAAAAGCTGCCAATAATGCCTCGTTATTCCAACCTACCTCTGCTGCCAATGTGCGGAATTCGATGGCGTAGTCACCTACTGTACGCCTGCCCTGATGTATCTCCATAAGGCGTTTGGCAGCAGAGGTGGTTCTACCAGGAGGCTCAAACACTCTTCGAAAGGATTGCACAAATTCTCTAAAGTTTTTAGTACAAGGTTTAGCATTCTCCCACAAGCCCAAGCCAAAGCTCTGCCAGTGAGCAAAGATATTGTAAACCCCACCTTACTACGATCATTGGGAAATGCATGTGCCGTCAATTCCATAAAAATCTCGAGTTGGTTGATGAACCCTCTGCAGAGACTAGGGTCACCATCGTATCTTAGCGGCAAGGGTGCAGAAGCCGTTAACCCTTTAACAGTGCCCCCTAGGGGTCTGGTATCACTCTCCGGTGTCTGACTTGGCGAGACCACCGGGCTAGAGCTAGATTTGTCAGCAAGTACCGTGCGTTCAAGGATCGTTTGAATTGCAACTGCCAACTGATCCAAACGTTGCTCGTGCACATCCATCCTCCAATGGATATTCTGTGCATTACCTTCACCTTTGCTGTCTGAGGTCATGGCCCTTTCGTACTGTCACGGTTTATTATGACTCTCAGACACAAGTTTTAGGTAAAAATCAATTTTATTGAAATAAGAAATTGATGACGTAGGATGACAATCACATACATACAGATATATTCAGAATATAACAAGACAGAAGGCAGACTCTACCGGTCCTGTCAATATACCGGACAGGACAGTCTGAAGTAATAGAATGTTAGGCTCTACCGGCCTTGCCAATACCGGGTAAGGCAACCTGCAGATGGAATTGCATAACGGTTCTACCGGCCTTACCAATTTACCGGGCAAGGCAGCCTCAATAGATTCATAATGTAGGCTCTACCAGCCCTGCCAATACCGGGTAAGGCAACCTCAGAAGGAATGTGGCAAAAGGTTCTACCAGCCTTACCAATACCGGGCAGGGCAGCCCTGAGATAGTAGCAGCAGTTAGATGGTAATGGCAAATTGACAGAATCGTAAGCAACCCAGTGTACACACACTGAGACTAACAGGGGAATCGTAAAGCCGCAAGGCTTTGGAGCACACCAGCGTCCGCACGCTGGGACCAACACTGAATAGTATAGCCGACAGGCTTAGGAGCAAACCAGTGACCGCACACTGGTGTAACAAGTGAGTTTGTATAGCCGCAAGGCTTTGGAGCAAACCAGCGTCCGCACGCTGGGACCAACACAGGATAGTACAGCCGATAGGCTTTGGAGCAAACCAGTGACCGCACACTGGTGTAACAAGCGAGTTTGTATCGCCGCAAGGCTTTGGAGCAAACCAGCGTCCGCACGCTGGGACCAACACAGGATAGTACAGCCGATGGGCTGTGGAGCAAACCAGTGACCGCACACTAGTGTAACAAGCGAGTTTGTATAGCCGCAAGGCTTTGGAGCAAACCAGCGTCTGCACGCTGGGACTAACACAGGATTGTATAGCCGATAGGCTTTGGAGCAAACCAGTGACCGCACAATGGTGTAACAAGCGAGTTTGTATAGCCGCAAGGCTTTGGAGCAAACCAGCGTCCGCACGCTGGGACTAACACAGAATTGTATAGCTGATAGGCTTTGGAGCAAACCAGTGACCGCACACTGGTGTAACAAGCGAGTTTGTATAGCCGCAAGGCTTTGGAGCAAACCAGCGTCCGCACGCTGGGACTAACACAGAATTGTATAGCTGATAGGCTTTGGAGCAAACCAGTGACCGCACGCTGGTGTAACAAGCGAGTTTGTATAGCCGCAAGGCTTTGGAGCAAACCAGCGTCCGCACGCTGGGACTAACACAGAATTGTATAGCTGATAGGCTTTGGAGCAAACCAGTGACCGCACACTGGTGTAACAAGCGAGTTTGTATAGCCGCAAGGCTTAGGAGCAAACCAGCGTCCGCATACTGGTGTAACAAGCGAGTCGCCGACGCGACCAGGCAGGAGGTCGCCAGGATACAGGAGACAGGCGATGCGATGACAGGAACCAGCAACGATCAGTCAGGTCAGGAAACAGCAGAGAAGACGTTCAGCAGGAACTGCAACACCAGAGACTAGGCCGGAACCAGGACTGGAAGTACTTCAGCATGCAGGAAACACTGGAACAGTAGAGATCAGGAACTCAGGAACACATGAGATCAGGAACTCAGGAACACTGGAACAGAGGCCCAGCTATCACTAGCATAGTGATAGCAAGAAGGTCAGAAACAACACGAAAGGGAACTCAAAGGGTGCCCAATCCAGGTTTAAATAGGCAATAAGAGGCGGGCTATCTGCAGACAGCCAATAGAAGCCCCCTACTGGTGACAGACAAGGAATTGCAGCAATCACGGGCACCGTGATACTGGGATTCTCATCTCCTTGGGATGACCAGTGTCTCCCTTTTACATACATGAGACACCTACAAGGCATTTCTTTGAGCAGATATTTATTTCAACACCTAGCTTCTCCATTAGATCATATATCTTTGTTCCATTTTATCGCTCTCCCTTCTCCCCTCTTTAACTAAGAATCTCACTCAGAGGTTCACTGTCCCTTTCCTGGTTCTTGGTTTTAGCTAAATGACATCTCCCTATGTCCTGTGGCACAGTATGTGCTGGTTCGTATTTCTCAACTTACTACCTACACTGACTCTATTTATGAGCGTTGTACCATGTTAGCTGTAGAAATACAGGAGTCAAATATAGTTTTTGATACCTTTCTTGGCTAACTAAGCAGATTTAGAATGCAATCTTTCATGCCTGAGGAAGAGACCTAAGGTCTTCTAAGCTTGCATTCTAAATCTACTTAGTTAGCCAAGAAAGGTATCAAAAACTATAATTGCATCCTGACTCTATTTATGTTAATAAATGTTTTTTACTGATAGGCTAGGCCGAATCCAGACACGCAGAAAAGAATACAGTCAAAACGATAAAGTGTACAAGCAATACATGAGTAAGAACACACAAGAAAGTTGAGCATCACATAAAATACGGAGATAAGTCAATCTCAACGTAGCCTAAATTTTCTTCCCCTGTATAAAACCCAAACACCGCCTCTCCTGACTCTATTTATGGCATTACTTTCATGTTTCCCTTCCATTCCTCCTTTCCTCCCTGACTTTTTTTTCCCTCGCCCCCTCTCTGTGGACAGGAACGTAACATCACATCAATAATTGAAAAAAGTGAATAACATAATCTTGCCACTTAGAAAATTGTCAGTAAGTCCTCACCACAAATATTTACTTAATTTTTTGCCACTGGACCTGATAAAGGATATTTCAGATCTGGAGAGAAAAGAAAATGGATAACAGGAATGTAAGAACTGAAGTATAAAAGAGAAAAGATGTTGAGGATGGGGTCTTGTTTCCTTGTTTAAGTCTATGTGAGGTCACTACAAGGCTCTCGCTAGTAAACTTTTTATTACAAGGCCAGAATAACTAACTAGGCCCACCCCTTAACATTACAGGAAAAGATAGTTTTAACTTCAGTAGAGGAATAGGTTCTGTGGTAAGGTCTGTTAAACTGTTGTTTTTTATTTTGCCAGGGATTTGGTAATGCAGAAACAATAGATATATTTAAGAGAAGATTTGAAACACTTCTAGCAGAAGGTATCATACATGGTTATTAGTATTAGAAGGTTAAACAGGAAGTTCTGTGAAATAGATTATTACCAAAATTATGTAATACTGTTTTTCTGGGTTATACTGTGACAAAGACTGAAATTGATTGACTTGTGTCTTGTATCAGTCCAACTTACTATATAACAATTTTCTTAAACATGTTAAGCGATACAAGAATATGTTCAATAATCTTTTCTATCATATCATATTCTACGGAGCTCATTCATTAAAATGCATTTTTTAAATACTTTCAGAAAATTCTGTAGAAATGTGTGGTTTTAAACATTAGCATAAGCTCATATTTATTGAACAACAAAAAATAAAATACTATGAATAGTGATGAGCGAGCATGCTCGGCCGAAGCTCGGTTCGGCTCGAGCATCGCTCTGCTCGGCACATGGCGGTACTCGTACGAGTACCGCATTTGCTCGCCCGCCATGTTCGGGTCTCCTCCCCGCACGTTTCGCGGCTGCTGCGCAGCCAATAAACATGCGGAGAGGCTCTGACATCAGTGTAATGCCAGCAGCCATGTTGGCTGCTGGCATTACACTGATTGGCTGGCCAGAACCCGTGATTGGGTGCTGTATAGCACCTCACCAGCGAGTTCGGCTCAGTCTTAGCCAGGGAGAGATGAGGATAGGAAGGGAAAGTCAGTGTAGGGAGAAGAAAAGTGTTTTTAAACTCTTTAAAGACCCAAAAGTCCTTTTTAGGACTGTTGTGTGTGGGGGCAGCAGTTATATTTTGTTTGGGGGGGCACAAATTTAAAAAATAAACGTCACATATTCCGTTCACTGTGCCTAGCCGCAGATTAGCAGCACATTCTGTTTAGTGTGCAAAGTTGCAGATTAGCAGCACATTCTGTTTAGTGTGCAAAGTTTGAAAAATAAACGTCACATATTCCGTTTACTGTGCCTAGCCGCAGATTAGCAGCACATTCTGTTTAGTGTGCAAAGTTTAAAAAATAAACGTCACATATTCCGTTCACTGTGCCTAGCCGCAGATTAGCAGCACATTCTGTTTAGTGTGCAAAGTTTAAAAAATAAACGTCACATATTCCGTTCACTGTGCCTAGCCGCAGATTAGCAGCACATTCTGTTTAGTGTGCAAAGTTGCAGATTAGCAGCACATTCTGTTTAGTGTGCAAAGTTTAAAAAATAAACGTCACATATTCCGTTCACTGTGCCTAGCCGCAGATTAGCAGCACATTCTGTTTAGTGTGCAAAGTTGCAGATTAGCAGCACATTCTGTTTAGTGAGCAAAGTTTAAAAAATAAACGTCACATATTCAGTTCACTGTGCCTAGCCGCAGATTAGCAGCACATTCTGTTTAGTGAGCAAAGTTTAAAAAATAAACGTCACATATTCAGTTCACTGTGCCTAGCCGCAGATTAGTAGCACATTCTGTTTAGTGTGCAAAGTTGCAGATTAGCAGCACATTCTGTTTAGTGTGCAAAGTTTAAAAAATAAACGTCACATATTCCGTTCACTGTGCCTAGCCGCAGATTAGCAGCACATTCTGTTTAGTGTGCAAAGTTTAAAAAATAAACGTCACATATTCCGTTCACTGTGCCTAGCCGCAGATTAGCAGCACATTCTGTTTAGTGTGCAAAGTTGCAGATTAGCAGCACATTCTGTTTAGTGTGCAAAGTTTAAAAAATAAACGTCACATATTCCGTTCACTGTGCCTAGCCACAGATTAGCAGCACATTCTGTTTAGTGTGCAAAGTTTAAAAAATAAACGTCACATATTCCGTTCACTGTGCCTAGCCGCAGATTAGCAGCACATTCTGTTTAGTGTGCAAAGTTGCAGATTAGCAGCACATTCTGTTTAGTGTGCAAAGTTTAAAAAATAAACGTCACATATTCCGTTCACTGTGCCTAGCCGCAGATTAGCAGCACATTCTGTTTAGTGTGCAAAGTTTAAAAAATAAACGTCACATATTCCGTTCACTGTGCCTAGCCGCAGATTAGCAGCACATTCTGTTTAGTGTGCAAAGTTGCAGATTAGCAGCACATTCTGTTTAGTGTGCAAAGTTTAAAAAATAAACGTCACATATTCCATTCACTGTGCCTAGCCGCAGATTAGCAGCACATTCTGTTTAGTGTGCAAAGTTTAAAAAATAAACGTCACATATTCCGTTCACTGTGCCTAGCCGCAGATTAGCAGCACATTCTGTTTAGTGTGCAAAGTTTAAAAAATAAACGTCACATATTCCGTTCACTGTGCCTAGCCGCAGATTAGCAGCACATTCTGTTTAGTGTGCAAAGTTTAAAAAATAAACGTCACATATTCCGTTCACTGTGCCTAGCCGCAGATTAGCAGCACATTCTGTTTAGTGTGCAAAGTTGCAGATTAGCAGCACATTCTGTTTAGTGTGCAAAGTTTAAAAAATAAACGTCACATATTCCGTTCACTGTGCCTAGCCGCAGATTAGCAGCACATTCTGTTTAGTGTGCAAAGTTGCAGATTAGCAGCACATTCTGTTTAGTGTGCAAAGTTTAAAAAATAAACGTCACATATTCCGTTCACTGTGCCTAGCCGCAGATTAGCAGCACATTCTGTTTAGTGTGCAAAGTTTAAAAAATAAACGTCACATATTCCGTTCACTGTGCCTAGCCGCAGATTAGCAGCACATTCTGTTTAGTGTGCAAAGTTTAAAAAATAAACGTCACATATTCCGTTCACTGTGCCTAGCCGCAGATTAGCAGCACATATTCCGTGTAATATGAAGAAGGCGGGTAAAAAGGGACGGGGAAGTGGACCTGATCCTGATAGTTCAGGGCACGGGTCAGGACGCGTAGAAACTGTGCCTGGTGCCAGAGCACAAGAAAGAAAGACATCCACCATACCTAGCTTCATGTCTCAGTTTACAGGGCGTCGCAGGACATCACTCTCGAGGTCAGACCACTGCGAACAGGTGGTCGGTTGGATTTCAGCTGATACTGCTTCCAGTCGGTTAAGCACCACCCTGTCTTCCACCAAGTCCACTCTCAGTAGCCAAGAGTCTGGTCAACACAATCCTCACCCTGATCATCCTTCCTCCCACCATAGAGGGTCTGGCCAAAGAAGTGATCCCACACTGGGATATAGTGAGGAGCTCGTTTCATCACCAATCCTTCATTTGAACCTCTCTCCAAGCACGCTTGCAGAGGAACATGAGATCTTGTGCCCTGATTCACAACCTCTAGAGGGTACCCAATCACAAGAAGATGACAGAGGGGAACGGCATTTAAGGTCAAAGGAAGTGGATGGTGATGATGATGAGACACAGTTGCCATCAAATCAACCACTATTACTGTCTCAAGACCTTGATGAGGAGGATGATACACAGTTGTCAATGACTGAGTATGTGGTGGGATCAAGAAATGAGGAGGATGATCAGAGTGAGGAAGTGGAGGAGGACTTGGTGGACGATGAGGTGACTGACCCCACCTGGGAAGGTGGAGAGCCGAGCGATGACAGCAGTCCTGAGGGTGAGCCATCTGCAGCACCGCAACAGGCTGGAAGAGGCAGTGGTGTGGCTAAAGAAAGAAGGCGGACCGCATCAAACCGGCCCGCAAATGTTCCACGGAGCACCCCCTTGCGTAAATCTCCCTTGCCAAGGGCTAGGTGTTCCGCGGTATGGCGTTTTTTTAAGGAAAGTGCGGACGACAAAAAAATTGTAGTTTGCAACCTGTGCCACACCAGAATGAGCCGAGGCATGAACACTAGCAACCTCACCACCACCAGCATGATCCGACACATGGCATCCAAGCACCGTAATAAGTGGGAGGAACGCCCGGATCGCCAATCTGTGTCTGCAGGCCACACCACTGCCTCCTCTTCCCCTGTTTTCGGTGCCGGCCAATCGCCTGTCGAAGGCGCAGGCCCGCATACCTCCCGCCCTGCACCTGTACCATCTGAAGCACCATCAGCGACCACATCCACTTCCCTGTCCCAGCGCAGCGTCCAAATGTCGTTACCCCAGGCATTTGAGCGCAAGCGAAAATACCCAGCCACCCACCCACAGGCCATAGCACTAACCTCGCACCTTTCCAAATTACTGGCCATCGAAATGCTGCCATTTAGGCTTGTGGAGACTGAGTCCTTCCGCAGCCTGATGGCAGCAGCTGCCCTTGGTACGCAGTCCCCAGCCGCCACTACTTTTCCCGGTGTTCCGTCCCCGCCTTACACCACCATGTGTCCCGTAACATCACCCGTGCCCTGACCAACACAGTTACTGGGAAGGTCCACTTAACGACTGACACATGGACAAGTGCTTGTGGCCAGGGACGCTACATTTCCCTGACAGCACACTGGGTGAATGTCGTGGAGGCTGGGAGTGACTCGGACCCTGGGATGGCACAGGTGCTACCCACGCCGAGGATTGCGGGCCCTACCTCCATCAGGGTTTCCGCCAGCACCTACGTTATTGGCTCCTCCTCCTCCTCCTCCGTTTCCACCTCCGAATTCTCTGCGCGCAGCGCCACTCACCCATCAGCCGGTAGCTGGAAGCAGTGTAGCACTGCAGTGGGGAAGCGTCAACAGGCCGTGCTGAAGCTGATCTACCTTGGGGACAAACAGCACACGGCCTCAGAGCTGTTGCAGGGGATTAGTCACCAGACCGAGCAGTGGCTCTCGCCACTCAACCTGCAACCAGGCATGGTTGTGTGTGATAATGGGCGTAACTTGGTGGCGGCTTTGGAGCTCGGCAAGCTCACACACGTACCATGCCTAGCGCATGTATTTAATTTAGTGGTTCAGCGATTTCTAAAAACCTACCCCAATTTGCATGATCTCTTGACCAAGGTGCGCCGCGTGTGTGCACATTTCCGTAAGTCATCAACAGCTTCAGCCGGCCTGTTGAAGCTGCAGCAGCGCTTACAATTGCCAGCTCACCGGCTGCTGTGTGACGTGAGCACGCGCTGGAACTCCACCTTCCACATGTTGGCCCGTCTTTGTGAGCAGCAGAGGGCAGTAGTGGAGTACCAGCTGTTACACGGTCGTCGCCTCTCCGTTCAACTTCCTGTAATCAGAAGTGAGGAGTGGGAATGGATGTCAGACCTCTGTGAGGTTTTACGCAATTTTGAGGAATCGACACAGATGGTGAGCGGCGATAACGCTATTATCAGTGTAACCATCCCACTTCTGTGTCTACTGAAACGCTCGCTGCTCACAATTAAAAACGACGCTTTGCATGTGGAAGAGGTGGAAATGGGGGAGGAAGAGCTTACACAAGGTGATAGCCAGAGCACCCTCACTTCGTCTTCTCAGCGACAATTGGAGGAGGCGGAGGAGGAGGAGGAGGAGGAGGAAGACGACACGGTTGCCTCCGCTACAGAGGTTAGCCATGGAACTTTAGTTCCATCTCTTCAGCTTGGGTGGGCAGAAGAGGAGGAAGAGGATGAGGAGATTGAGAGTCATCCTCCTGGTGAGGACAGCGAAATCTTGCCTGTTGGTACTCTGGCACACATGGCTGACTTTATGTTAGGCTGCCTTTCCCGTGACCCACGCGTTATACGCATTTTAGACAACACGGATTACTGGGTGTTCACCCTTCTGGACCCCCGCTACAAAGAGAATTTCTCATCTCTCATTCCTCCGGTGGAGAGGACAAGCAAAATGGTGCAATACCAGAAGGTTCTTGTCGAAAAATTGCTCCAAAATTTTCCATCTGACAACGCTGGCGGCAGAGTACGTGCTACCTTGGCCAACCGAGAAGGGGAGAAAAGGGGAGCACACAGCAGTTCCGACAAAGGCAGGGCAACACTCTCCAAGGCGTGGGACACCTTCATGACACCCCGCCAGCACCCTCACCCTGATGCGCAGCCTAGTGTCACAAGGAGGGAAAAGTTTTGGAAGATGGTGAAGGAGTACGTAGCAGACCGTGTCAGCGTCCTCAATGATCCCTCTGTGCCTTACAACTACTGGGTGTCCAAGCTGGACACGTGTTATGAACTGGCACTCTACGCCTTGGAGGTGCTGGCCTGCCCTGCCGCCAGCGTTCTGTCTGAGCGGGTATTTAGTGCTGCTGGTGGCATCATAACAGATAAGCGTATCCGCCTTTCCACCGAAAATGCTGATAGGTTGACACTTATAAAAATGAACAAGGCCTGGATTTCCCCTGACTTCTCCACTCCACTGGAGGAAAGCCCTGGGGGAACATAAAGTCACTTTAGATATGTTATTTACAATGATGGGAATACTCTGTATTCCCATTCACCCCTTCCACCCAAAAAACGGGTATATGGTTGACTCTTAATCTTCTCATCGTCCTCCTCCTCTTCCATATGCCCTCTGATACAATTTTTATATAGGGCCAGCTCACCAGCGGGCCCTGTGATACAATTTTTATATAGGGCCAGCTCACCAGCGGGCCCTGTGATATAATTTTTATATAGGGCCAGCTCACCAGCGGGCCCTGTTTGACAATTTTTGTATAGGTCAGCTCACCAGCAGGCCTTCTCATATAATGTTTTATTGGGTCAGCTCTCTAGCGGGCCCTCTCATATAATGTTTTATTGGGTCAGCTCTCTAGCGGGCCCTCTCATATAATGTTTTATAGCGTCAGCTCACTAGCGGGCCTTCGCATATAATGTTTAGGATAGTCAGCTCCGCAGCAGACCCTCACCCATAATGTTTTAGATGGTCGGCTCAGCAGCAGACCCTCATTCCTAATGTTTTAGGTGGTCAGCTTAGCGGCATGCCCTTGCCCCTAATGTTTTAGAGGGTCACCAGCAGGCCATTAATCCTAATTTTTCAAGGGTGTGTATGATGCCCTCCTTTATGTGTAATAAAGGGTGTATTGGAGTGACATTGCAGTCTAATTTTTGGCAGCCCTTTCACTAAGTGCATAGGCTTTATGAGTGTTGGACCACTACCTGAACTATTGTACCACAATGTGAATGAGGCCCTCCATTTTGTGATATACAGGTTGTATCGGAGTGCCTCAGGTCCTCCCATTGTATTAAATAGGGCTGGGGTGTTCGACAGAGCAGAAGGTAGTTCTTGGCTTCATCCACTAAGTCTCTTCGTCACTTTTACTGAATCGATCAGACCCCACTGTTACGACTATAAATTTTGGACTTAACAAGGGCAAACGGACATGTTGTAAAACCTGTGGTAGCTGCGGCCTCCGTTCCTGAATGCTGTACCTTACCCGGGCCATAACCACGTTGAACACCTGCTTTACGCTGCGCACGTTTCCCTCTTAATCATGGCCCCAGTTCCGAAAAATCGATGAAATTTTTTGCAGAATTTGCAGATGATATACAAGTAAATATACAGCAAATACTGTTTGGTAACAATTTTTCACCTAAAATCGTTTTTATCTTCCTTTTTGTGTGTTTTACGGTCAGTCTGTAAAAATGGCGTACTACGGGTGAAACATCGTTCCCAGCAGTGACGTTGGAGTCCAAGATGCATCCAGACATCCTCCCTATGCTGTCCCTGAACCATTTCTGTGGTGTTTCCATCATTTTCTGCCCTTTTCCTATGGACCAGGCACCCTCCCCTCATCATAGCAGGGGGTGCCTGGTGTAATGCTCGAGTCCTCCCATTGACTTCAATGGGGCTCGGGTGCTCGGCCGAGCACTCGAGCCTCCGGGGGCGCTCGGCCAGAGCACCCGAACACCCGAGCATTGGGGTGCTCGATCATCACTAACTATGAACTGTTTTATTGCACTTCTTTTTCATAGTCCATTGATGGAAATCATCAAAGCAACTTTATTTTAACTTTTAGGTTCAGTCAAATTTGTGAAGTCCTCCTGTGAAATTCTATCAACTGCATAGTAACCTGCACAGTAATCTCAACTAAAATTCTCTCTCAAGTTCTCCAATGGCGGCAGCCTTGCATGGGGCGTGGGTGGAGTTGGAAGGGCTGCTGGAATACATTGCTATGGACCCGGATACGCCCTTTTGGGGCGCTGCGGGGCTATGTCATTTATACTACAGCGACTTTTGTCCCTTGTGGTCTAGATTTGGGATTACTAACCTTGGACAGCTATACCAGGATAATCAACTGAAACCCTTTGCACAATTGCATGATGAGTACCATATACCGCATAATCTCTTTTACTCATATTTATGTATTAGGCATGCTCTTCGAGCTCAGTGGGGTGATCGTGCCCCAATGATTTCTACTTTCACACTTCTTACTACATTAATGATTCTTGAGGATTCGAGACCTCTTTCTTTCATTTACCAGTGGCTGGAATCTCATGTGGGGTGTCAGGAGTTCCCTTCTCAAAACAAATGGGAAATAGATGTGGGTCCATTAGAGAACTGGGAGTGGGATTTGGCTAAGGAGGAATAAGCACTGGTGGCGACATCGACCAGACACCACATGATACAGTTGAATATATTACATAGAATTTATTATAAACAGGTCAGACTGTATAGAATGGGGAATTCTGCTACCGACTGTTGTCTTCAGTGTGATAATGTTCGGGGCACATACTTGCATATGATCTGGGAGTGTCCTGGAGTCCGGAGGTTTTGGAACAAAGTAATACGTATTTTGGTCCTGGTGCTGGGGAGACCTGTTCCTGTTACTCCAAAAATTTGTTTATCATCTGTTTTTCCCGATTAGATTGAGGATGCAATTGACAGATCTCTACTGAGTGAGCTCTTGGTGATGGAGAGAAAGGTGGTGGCATTGAACTGTATGTCAAACAGAGTTCTCAATTGTAGGGCATGGATAAACCTAGTTGTACAGTGCATTCCACACTATAGATTGGTTTACTTACACCGGGGTAAACCGAATAAGTTTGACAAGATATGGGGAAGATGGCAGAATTGGTGGTGAAATATAGCAAATAATAATGTGGAACTTGACGATGTACTGCTTGCTGACGATGGTTGATTGAGGTCACACCTGCTTGCTGCGTGGATGGCTGAGATGTATGATTGATGTGTGACATTGTATATGAACCCTGTTCATACCGGGATCTTGTGAAGTTGCTGGCTGGTGGGAGGATGGGGGGGGTGCTGCGGGTTCGGGAGAGAGTGGTTAGGTTAGATTCTGGGAGTTTTTGTTATTGGAGGTTGAAATAATAATAAAAACCTCAGGTTGACTCTGTATGCTCTACTGATATGCATATATTCTTTTTATTTTTACAAATGTCTACATACCAAAGTATCTAATCACCTGCACCTGCTTTATCTATGGGCTCTATAAAAATGTCATAAGAACAAAGACATTCAGATGTATTATTTTTTATTAAATGCCTGACTTTTTATATGATATGTTCAACGTATGTTAAATGTAATGGAACTGTAACCTGGAAAGATGAGGCTTTTAATTTGTTGAACTTATCTACATAGTTTTCTTTTAAACAGCAATCATACAGATACACTGCATTTGAAATGAGTTGCATTCTACTGCTAGATGGATTCAGGTTATAGTCTGAATGTGATGTAGAGACAGACTTTTTAATACATGTTTATATACAGGCAGCTACAGATGTAATGCAAAGCAAATATACATATACCTGAAGTTGTCTGAATATATTATTTCATAACTATTTAACACATTCTGTTATAATTTGCTGACATGATTCAAGTAATAGATGATATCTGATAATAACCCATCATCAGCTGATAATATATGATTATATTATTAGTTGATATCTATTCTGAAACACATACTTTGCCTTCTTTACACGTGGTGGTGATCAATGAAATGTTACATGGAAATGAATGTATTTACAACATAATAATCAGGAGAAGATCCAACAAAGAAAGAGTTAGATTCCATTGCAGATGATGTTATCACTGATTCATATCACAGAATAATACTGAATTATTTGTGGAAATTTGCAGATAAAACCAGTGATAAAATTGTCACCTGCAGTTCAGGTAAGACCAAAATTATCCTTCAGCAATTTAGTACAAACTGAGGATGATGCACTAAGAATGGAGTGTTTCTGGGTCAAATCAACTGCACAATAGGAGGAAATTAAAAATTACAATTGATTTAAATGGGGATTCAATCTACTTGATTTTTAGAGAGGTCAGAAAAGGATTGAGAAACAATGCGTTGGAAACCACTCTTGAGTTCTAGGGGTCAAAATATCATATAAATGAATCTGAGTTTCTGAAATTTGCATTTGCCTTCTATGATGCTGTTGGGTTTCTTCCTATATCAACCTCACTCTCCACATCAACAGTTTTGATCAGTTCTAGAAAGTTACTGAAAATGGCAACTAACTTTTTTAAAATCAACCTTGATCATCATCCTGAACTTACCTTAATCTCCTGATCTCTACTTCTATCACACGATTAATACCACATCTTCAGTATCAGCTATATGTTCTGATCACACAAATAAAGAGAAGAGTCGAAAGTTCCACAAGTAAAATGTTATGTCACGATGTTGTTAGCACTGCAGTCCAATAAAAAAATTGAACCCATTTATGATAAAGGTGAAGACTTACAGTTTATATAGTTGTTTGATGGTTCCAGAAGGAGTTCAGAAAATGAAGAGAATTCATGATGACCAATTAGAACTCAGAACTTTCACCCATGTACACTTTGTTAGCTTTCTTACTGTTTACTTTTGTTAATTTGCAACTTCATGGATTTTTTTGTAACACAAGGGGAGATTCACTAAGCGGTGATATAGAGGTGATAAAGTGGATATGTCTTCTCCAGTTTATTACTTTTCCAGATCTTATGTAAATCTACGGAGCCTATTCACTAAGATTTTCAAAATTGAAGAATTCTTAGTGCATAGGTTCCATAGAAGAACATAAGATTTGAAGAAGTGACCAACTGGAGAATAGAGATGGGCAAAAAGTTATGCCCCAAACTGAAATCGGAGCTTAATGGCACTTCTAGCTTTGCGAATAATTTCCCACTGAAAGTGAAGATTTTTTTATTTTTTACCTAGCTCATTCCTTTTAAATCAAAGGGAACTTAGAATTTACATACAACACATAACAAATATTTTATTTTCCAAAGGCACTGTATAAAAGGGACATTAGAGTGCCTGTGTTGGTGGATTGTGGAGAAATCAGTTGAACAAGGAATGTTTGTTTGGAGGGGTTGGATCCTGTGAATGGGGGGCAGTTAATTAAAAAAAAATATAATTCAAAAAAACTCATAAGACATGGTACAAAAGGGGTCTGAGGAGGGAGCCTATGTTGGTGGGTGGCGTCTGGGGAATGAATCAGTTGAACAGGGAATTTTTTGGGGGGGTTCTTGACTGGTATTCGGGGAGAATTAATATAAAAATAAATCAATAAAATAAGAAATTTGTATGTAAAGTGACATAAGCTGCTACTGGGGTAGAGTGATACATTGTCAAATATCCTGAGTCCATATTTGCAGAATTTTCAACTGCTGTTCTTGCTGCTGCTGCTTCTGAGCTGTTTATGCAGAAGGATGATTAGGCAACTCAAAAGGAATGGGATCAACAACAGCAGTAAATGGGTGATGGGTGACAAAGGTTCCACTTACCACGACTAGCTCCAGTGATGTGGCAGTAGCAGTACAATAAGTAGCCCCCAGTATATGTGGAGACTGAAGTCCTTTTATATGGCTTTAGAAAATGTTTTTGTGGGGGAAAAACATTTTTCTACCCATTCAATGCAATGAGCTAGGAAAGAAAAGCTGGAAAAAGCAGGAAAAATTGCACTTTTCTCTGTCAAATTTTCAGCAAGAAGAAAGTTCCATTTTTACAGATTTTAGTTTGAGGCAAAAATTGTTTGCCCATCCCTAAACACACCCAACAATCTGAACTGCTCCTACTCTTTTCCCCCTACCCCTTGTATGTTTGCTGGACATAATCAAAGTAGAATGAATTTTAAAAGTAAAGTACATGTGATGTCTTACCGTTTACATCTCTGTCTCTAGTATCTCTCACAGACATCTTCATTCACAGGTATGTATGCCTGGTTCAGTCAAACAAGATTTTGAGGTATTTTGGGTAAATCTCCTTTCTCTTTTCACACTGTCTCTGATTCCCCAGACTCCCTTAAAACAGATAACACATCAGCTGACTCCATTAAACTAAGTTCCAACGTCACTTTCTTTGTCTGTCTTCTCAATCTCAAAAATGTTGCTGCTTTTTTTCTCTCTCTCACTCTTACAAATAGGGATGGTGAATGTTTTTACCTCCAAGGCAAAACAGACAAATTGCAATTTTCATATCAGATTTTTCAAGAAAAGTGCAGTTTTTCCTGTTTTTTTTGCCTATCTTATTGCATTAAAATCAACGGGAGGACACAATTTCTCCCCACCATGTGACACGTTTGCTTTTTTTTACCATAGGCATAGTATAAAAAGGTTGACAGGATTCCACAGTATGACATTATATGTTTCTGAGAGGGAGAGCAGCACATTGTTGAATAGAGAAAAGTGGCGCTAATGCTTAATTTAGAGAGTCTTGTAGGCAGGACATTTGTTTGGGGAAGTCTGGGGGCACTCTGGAGATAGGAAGGGAGAAGGAAGGTTGACCCCAAATATACCAAAATTCTTTGTGACTGACTGGAGAGACACATGCAGCTTTTATCCAAGTTCCTTTCTGATCTGACAATTAGTATCTCTCTATTAGAGGAGTCTAGGGGTAGGAGAAGGGATCATTGGAGATCTTCCCCAATTACCCCAACATTCTGTGTGACTAAATGGAAAGACACAGGCAGCTGTCATCCAAGTTCCTTTCTTATCTGGCTGTTATTACAGTGGAGGTGTCAGCCAATACTATGAACCACTAAGTAACCACTTTATGGGCTCGATCCAAATATTGGCGTCGGCAGAAAAAAATGGCGATGGTGGTTTTGAAAGTCAAGTATGCGATGCAAATGTTCCCACAAGTAAGAACTAACGGCAGTATTTAAAACACGACGCTCAGCAAAATATCACCCAATGAGGCCAATATAAAAGCTAACCCCAGAGTCATTCAAATGTTTGCGGCAGGGACAACGAGAGCTAAATTGCAACATTTTCCTCCAGAAATTCAACACCCATTATATTTAGCCGTACACACAACTCAGAGTAAAAACCACCGTCAGAGAAAATAAAACAGAGAAGCAGTTCAGACAAACACATAACCCAAGCATACAGAGGTCAAGTGTTAACCCCTGCAATGCCAATCAAACACACCAACAAGGCCTAGACCAGTGGTTCACAATCCCTCCATCTAAGACACCCCTAAGATGTAATCTGGATGTGCCAGGGCACTTCTTGAAGTCACAATGGAATTAATTGACAAAAAGAAAATAATATACGCTTAATATTAGGTCTTGCAGTGTCAGTGTCAATGACGATGAGAATACAGAGCATAATATGTCCCAGAAACACGTATCAAAAATGTGTAAAATTAATATTACTAATGCGGAAAATGGCATCATGGGAAAAGTCAGACACCCTGAGCTGGTGCACATGGTACAACAATATGACATGTCACTCTGGTTGCGAACCACTGGCCTACACCATACAAACAAGTCACAGACAAACAAGAATCCAGCAACCGCACAGGGATAGGGGGAACACAAAGCAGCACAATGGAATCCATCACAACACAGCCTGGAACAACAAGCGTTAACACACAACTTGTACACCTGTAACACACAAAACAAAGAAGGATCACCTAGGCAACCCCAGCACCCAATGGAAACACAACATGCACTCCACAACATCACATACACACACCTGACAGATACATACCAGGTACAAGAAACCACACCATCAACCACAGATATACCAACAAGCACTGACCTGGTGTACATCATCCAAATTACATTGTATTCCCATGTCAGTATGCCATTCACTGTCCACAAGTGGGGCCGGATATGGGTGCAGGTTGGGACTGCTCACACCAATAGCCAATTTAGCCAAAGCCTGGATCACTCAAGGGCCACTCAAAAATATGCACCTGGTAAAGCATGTGACATGATCTGTGTGTGTGACCATGACATATATTGCTGAACACACACACATACACACATCCAGCCCATGATGTTAAGCCACAACAGTCCGTGGAGGTACCTGTCACCATTGATTAAGATGTGGATACCTGCATTGTGATGTTGACGGGAACTAGGCTCATCAGGGACGATGTCATCTGTGTGTAAAAAGCATGTGTGTCCATGTTGATGGGACACCAGATTGGCCATGTTCAACATAGCACAACCTGTACTGACACAAGTTTTCGACTGAGTGGACCATTCACACAAGTCCCCTGCAACTCTTGGATTTAGAGAAGATATCCAATGCAATGGCATGCAATTAATTGGATACCATCCTGGAATGTTAGCGGTTAACCTTGTGAGTGCCAGAGGGGTAAGCAATACATATTAAAGCAATGTGTTGTGTATCCCTCTGGCACTCACACCTATAATCATGATTCACCAATAACATGACTGTTGTGTTGACAGTGCTGTTTCAGTTGGTTTTTCAGTTTATAGAAAGACACAGTGCTCCTTTTCAGTGATAGAAGAGTGAAATTTGACTTTCAGCTAAGTTTCTGGCCATGTCATCATCTCTCTCACTCTGAGCTTCATCTAAACAAGAGTGGAATGCTGAAGGGATATATTCTAGAACTACATCATCATCCTCATCATAAGTCATCATTAGGTCAATCTCAGCATTTCATGCCATTTCTTGTCCTCTAAGCTTTTAGAGGTTTCAAACTATTCCTTTTTACTTTTACTTTCACAAGGTTCGCTATTACTTTGAGGACAGGTGTTTTGGTGCTTGTTTTTTTTTCTCAATGTCACATGAAACAGTTGGCTCAGCTGCTACACCTTCCTCCATTATGTCATCATCAACACTAGAATGTGAGTCGTTGTTGCCTTCATTGTTCTTCTTATATGTTTTTTTATATAGTACTGGCGCCGTGTAGTTGTGGAACTTTTGGTGGGATCTTGACAAACTGCATCCTCCCCGGAAGGATGATGATCATCATTATTTATTGCACATGGTGCAGCAGCCATGGCTGCAGTGAGTCTCTTTCCCTCCCCCCTGGACATTACTCAACTACGGTGTGTTTTCACTCTACAGTACATACCAGAACTGATGGAGTGTGTTGTCTTGCCTTGGTCCTCAACAAAATAAACAGTCTAGTCTGCCATCTGTCAAGTCTGCCTCAGTCACACATCCCACATCAGGGTCCCAGTCAGCTGTCACCTATTTTTTTTATAATTATTTTTTTTTATTTACAATTGTCCATCCTTTCTTATCAGTGTACAAAAATCAATAATTTATATAAAAAAAAACAACTTTTTTTCCTAGCAAGGAAATTCAACTGTAGCTGCCTGTGTCTTTCAATTCAAATCTGTCAGACAGAATGTTGGGGTATTTGTGTTAAACCTCCTTTGCTCCCTTCTCACACCCTCAGACTTCCCCAGCACAGAGATAATAAAAGCCAGATCATGAAGAAGCTTGGATTGTGGCTTCTTTTGTCTTGACAGAAGGCATGGCAAAAGGTTCCATCGTGTTCCTGTGAATTAATTTGTAAAACACACTTTTTCATGGGAAAATCAGATTTAAGCAAACAATTAAAATGTTCACCATTTTCACCCATTGCCAAAAATGTTCCACTATATTTTATGGCTACAAACCTTTGCTTCTTTAATTACATGTTTCTCACCTTTTCTCTATATAAACATGTGGTTTTCTAGGAAATTAAACACAATACAAGCAGCCACAAAGACAGAGATGGAGCTAGTTTTTGTGCTGTGAGTTGTTTTTCAAAACTGAAGAAGAGGCTCATGGTGACTGCTATCTATAATCAAGTGGAATAATAATAAGAGGCGATGAAAGGACCGATATGCATCCAGTGAGTCTGTGGAGGGAGAATTGGCCACTACCAACATGAAATGGTCTGGATGACCTGATTCCTCAGATCCAATGATGGTCAGCCCCCTACACCACCCCTAGTGATCTTGGGGAAATTTATGTCATGGGCAGAGGAAGAGGAGGGTAGTAGTGTGAGCAGGATAGGTCAGCTGTCAATGTTGTACCTTGCTGTCAGTGCTGCACCTGCCAGGGTGTTTTCTGATTCTGAGGAGGAGATGATGATAAGTGTGATAGCAGAGGACCATAAATCACACTTGCCATCCCCAAGCATTAATACCACTACTACTATTACTAAAAAGGTCCAGCAGCTACAGATTCAGAGTGCTCAGAGTGAGAGACGTGGTGATCATACTACCAGTAGGAGGAAGACTCAGAGACTTAAGTTGATATGGTTAGTGTTAGTATTAATAAAAGGGATGGTGAAGCAGCTGGTGGGACTAGCAGTACCACAGTAGATCCTCCTACTTATGCTGAGGTGGCAGGGGAAGTAATACAGAGCAGACTGACTAGCAGTCAAGGTAGCCCACAACATTCCTCTTATCATGGGAGTCCCCTTACTATCACGGGATTGTCCAGATGGAATATGATCATGCAGAAGTCTGCCTGTGCCTTGTGGTAGTGCTTCCAGGCTGCCTACTTCCGCTCAACAAGAGATGGCACGTGTGATAGTAGGAGACCCCTGTCTTATTTCTCATCACCTACTCCAGCCGGTGAGATTTCTGTAACAAAGCTGCAGCAAAGAGGGACTGGTGGTGGTGGTGATGATGATAATGGAGAAGCTGGGGTGGACGAGACATTAATGGACTTTTTAGCCCAAACCCAGAAGGAATGGGAGAAAGGGTTAGGGATCACCACCAGCAGTATGATTTTTGAATTTGCAGAGTTTGCTGCTGCTCTAATTCCTGCTGCTGCTGAATCAGCAGGATGCTGAGGAACAGGCTAGTGTGCCACAGCCAATCGTGGATGCAGTGGGAATGGAGTCCAGTGATGTGGGACTAAGACAGGTTCAACTTGCCAGCAGCAATACTCCTGGTCCTAGATGCAGTGCTGATTCTGAGGCAGTAGCAGCAACAGCAGCAACATTTTCTGTCCCAGTCAGTGAAGGTGAATGTGGAGGAGAAGAAGAAAGAGTCCATTCTTCTCCACCTTTTCCCACCCCCCTGAAGTCCTGGGTTTTATTACTGACATTAACATGAGGTCTGGAGCCACTTGTCAAGACTAAAATAAATTAAATAAGCTACCATTGTAAACAGACCAACTAAATTTAAAACAACAAATTGTTAATTATTTTGGAGGGGTTTTGACCTTATTTTTTCAAATTATTTCATTTTGCAATTATATTCTTTCTTTTGGACAGCATCCGATTGCAGAATTGGCAATAATAGGCTATTTGCTGATGTGTCAGCAGACTTTTTCGGTGTCAAGGTTTTGCTGAGCAGCTCTACATTGCCTATTGATTCCCATGTCTGAGCTAATCTAATGCTCTGCTATCCACTTCTGCTGTCGTCTGAGTTTCTGGGTCAGGCTAAATCAGCTGACATCTCCGATTACTCACCTGACTGTTATCAGCCAACCCTCTCAGGGTATTTAAAGCAGCTTGGCTCACTTCCTCATTGTTCTTGCGTTAGTCTGCTGACCTGTTGCTGCTGTCTGCTGTGGATTTTCCTGCACTTCTGTTTGCTATGTTCCAGACCCTTGACTTGTTCCAGGCTTCTCTTACTTCTGTTCTTCTGACTCTTGGCATGTTGCAGACTTTGCTGACTGCTGTGTTCCAGACCATTGGCTTTTTCCAGACTTCGCTGACTTCAGTGCTTCTGACCCTTGGCTTGTTCCTGACATCGCAGACTTCCTGACTCCGGGTCGGCTGAATACCTGTCTTAGTTCCTGACCCTGGCATGTCTTTTGGTTTATGCTCTTGGATCATGCGTCTGTTTTTGTTTCATTAATAAAGGTGTATTGCATTTTACACTTTTGTGTCTTATCTGGTTCCTGGTCCCTAACATTGGGATGTAATGGAGTCTACGTCTTTGTTTTAAATACTATGATCTTGCTAAGGAACTGTTACTGGAAACTACATTTATTTTGTTTGTATCCTCTAATAATTCTTGTTCCAGTCTGCAGGGTTTGAATGAAGCCCCTGGAAAAGAAAACCTGTAAATATATCAGTTTCAGAAGTCATATTCTGTATCTTATGAAACTGCATGTTTCAAATGAATAGTGGTATTACATACTCATTACAACTAGCAAATAAGGTTGAATTTGTTGAACTAGTGCCTCATTAGCTATGTAAGTATTGTCCTTATTTATCAAATTGTGGAAAAAAACAGCTAACACTGTGATTATTAGAGAGATCCTTAATTAATTGCAAAATAATGGGAATTTGCAGAACTTTTATATGTCTTTTTGATTTCCCCCCAAAAATTCTACCTTCTTATCTGTAAGAATAATATAACACATTTCCTTGTGAGTTAACAATTGACCTCCTTCTTATTCTTACCATAAGTTCCCACTAGACATTAATTTACTCAGAGCTGACCTGATCTCCTGATTCCTAAGACTGTATATTATTGGATTTAGTAGTGGAGTGACTGCAGTGTACAACAGAGACATGAATTTATTCAAACTGAATAACTGGCCCTTGGATGGAACAGTGTATTTAGCTGAAAGTATCCCATAATATGTGCTCACAACTGTGAGATGTGAACTGCAGGTGGAGAAGGCTTTCTTTCTCCCAGTGCTGGAGGAGATCTTGAATATAGTGATAAAAATTCTGACATATGTTGAAATGATAAACAAAAAGGGTCCAAGGACAGTAGGAAATGAAAACACTATGGCCTCTACTTCCATAATATATGTATCTGAACATGATGCTTCAAGAAGAGGAGCAAGGTCACAATAGATGTTGTCAATAATATTACATCCACAAAACTCTAGGAAAAAGAGTGAAATCATGTAAATCAGACTGGCAAAAAACCCCAGAGCCCAAGAACACATAACTAGATAAAAACGAAGTTGTCTACTCATAATGGAGACATAGTGCAATGGGTTACAGATGGCCAGGTATCGATCATAAGACATCACAGTGAGTAGAAAGCATTCAGAACCAGTAAAGCCACTACAAATGCACAATTGTGAAAGACAGCCAAAGACAGATATACTACTACTGTCTCTTAATAAAGTATGTAGCAGGTTGGGGACAATACTTGTAGACAGCAACATGTCACATAAGGAAAGGTGACAGAGGAAAAAGTACATGGGTGATTGGAGGTGATGACTTGCCAGAAACAATGTAATTATAAGGATGTTTCCACATAATGTCATGATGTACAGCATGAGTAGCAGAACAAATACCCATTTCTTCAGACTCTGAGGGCCTTGTAGTCCCAGTAGTATAAATTCAATGATTTTTGTCTGGTTGTTGCTGCTAATGATGGTCATATTTAAATTGAAAAGGCAAGACAATCTAGCCTGTGTGAAATGAGACTTTGTTAAGGAAATTCTTATATTGAAAGTTTTTACAGAATGCAATAAATTCTGAAACTTAGTCAATAAATGTGTTTGTTTTCAATGTAACTTTATCTCCCTTGAGTTGTAGAGAGATCCAACATAATATATAAAAATGCATTGGATACCTCTCTAGCATTGACGGATATAAAAGTCCCATATAAAGTGGACCTGTGACCTGTATATCTAAAAACTTCATTACAAACTGCTAATGTATCATGCTAGTTAAGAGACCAGCTGATGTGTAGTTTAGGAGATAATCATTCTTTTAGTTCTGTGTGGTGAGCTCTCTGTGTGGTAACATATGTTAATATTTGCTAATGCAGCTTTTAGTAACATAGTAAATTAGGTTGAAAAAAGTCCATCAAGTTCAACCTCTGCCTCATAACCCAGAGACACCAGAATAACATAACTGTCCTGCTGCCAAATAAGTTAGTCTTTATATGTAGGGATGGACGAAAATTTGTGACTCAAACTGAAATCAGCGAAAAATAGCACTTTCCATTTGTTGAAAAATTTCCCGCGAAAAGTGCAGATTTTCCTCCTTTACCCTCCTTTTTCCCCTAGCTCATGACATTGAAATCAATGGGAACATAGAAGTTACACACAACACATTGCAAATATTATTTTACTTCCCAAAAGGCCTAGTATAAAAGGGGCATGAGGATGACTGTGTTGGTGGGGCGTGGGGAAGGAATCAGTTGAACAGGGATTTTTGGGGGAGGTTGTTTACTGGGATTGGGGCAGTTAATAAAAGATAAATTCTAAATACAAATGAAAAACCCCATAAGACATGGTATAAAAGGTGCCTGTGATGGTGAATGAATGAATCATTTGAACAGGGAATTTGTTCTGGGGGGGTTTCTTGACTGCTATTGGGGGGGACAGTTAATAAAAAAATAAATCAATAAAATAAAATAAGAAATTTGAATGTAAAGTGATGGAGACAAGAACGCCCTGACATAAGCTGCCACTGGGGTGAACTGATAATTGATAGAGTATTTTGTAGAGGATGATTTGTTAGATTTGTTGTTAGAGGCCCAAGGAAGTACAGGAACCCAATGCAGGTAGATGCAGCATGGAGACAACACGAAAAGGCAACCAAAGGGTGCCCAAGCTCAGTCTAAATAGGCAATACAGGGCGGGTTGAAAGCAGGCAGCCAATGGAGAGCCCCCTACAGGTAACTGACAAGGAAAGGCAATAATCACGGGCACCATGATACAATGTGGTCACACTTGCCATTTCTTGGTGACATGAAGAAGGCAGACTGGCAGCACTAGCAGCAGGGACAGGCAACTGATCTGTGCTACTGCTGGTGGTGGTATTAATTGTATGCCTGCTCTCCCCCAACACCAGTTCTGGCCTCTTAGTCTTCAGGATCATGTTCCACTTGGACACTTTAGTGAAGGGAAGGGGAGGAGGCATGGTGTGGGTTCCCTTGACCACTAGCCTGGATGCTCTCCAGGTTTTCCCTTCCACTCCAGCTGCTTCACCATTACTGCTACTACAAATAACACCAACCACATCAAGTTCAGCCGCATAGTCTTCCTCCTCAGTCTCATAGACTGTAGTAATATGAGGATATTGTTGATTACCCCCTACTTCACTCCTAGCGCTAACAAGCTGCTGGACCTTAGTAGTAGTAGTACTAGCACTGGCAGGACTACTTGGGGATGGCAAGTGTGAATTAGGGTCCATTGTTGTCACACTTGGCATCATTTTCTCCTTCCCTCCTCCTGAGTACTACAAGACACACTAGCAGCAGGCAAAGTATTGGTGGCAGCAGGTTCAGCACTAGCAGCAGGTTCAGAACTAGCAGCAGGTACAACACTATTGGAAGCAGAGGCAGCACATTTGGCAGCAGGTACAGCACTAGTGGCAGAGGGGCAGCATATCAGGCAGCAGGCACAGGCAGCTGACCTGTCCTGCTCTCACTAGTGCTACCCTTTTCTCCCTCCCTTCCCATTCCCTTTTCTCCCACCATTCCCATTAAATTCCCCAAGAACCCTTGGAGTGATTTAGGGGGACTGGACAGCATTGGTTCTGTAGTGCTCACTTCCTCCTCCTCCTCAGACTCAGTGGACACATAATAAGGGTCCTTCCAGTTCCTCCTTTTGCCGCTCATAGTGATAGGAGTCACTATGAGCCTCTCCTGCCTCACTTTTGCCAAAATATCACAGCAGAACAGCACAAACTGCTGCTATTGTGTCTGTATTCTGGAAATATATCACGTTTTTATAGTGGAAATGCGAAAACAACATAAATCAATTGGCGGAACTTTCTAGACATTGAAAAAAGTGAAAAAGTTTGGCCAGTGGGTGAAAAATGCAAACATTTTAATCTCTAGTTTTAAAGTGGATTTTCCTGAGAAAAAGTGGACAACAACGTGGTTTTCGCTACATTTTTTTCAGGAACAAGGTGACAACTTCCACCCATCCCTTTTTATCAGACCTTTCTGTTTTGCCTTCTAGTACACAATATATATGTATATATATGTATATATATGTTCCCTTTGAAAGAAATGTATCTAATCTACTCTTAAAAATATATCCATTGTATCTACCATAACTACACCCTTAGGCAAGGAATTCCATAATTTAACAGACCTCACTGCAAAAAAGCCACCCCTCTGCTGAAGTCGAAATCTCCTTTTCTTTCATCTCAAGGTGGCCCCTGGTTATTTGATCAGGCTTTGGAGGGAATCGCTCACCAGAGAGATTCTTGTTTTGACCTCTCATACACTTGAACATTGTGATAAGATCTCCTCTTAGTCAACTTTTCTCAAGTGTAAATACACCAAGTTTGTCTAGTCATTCCTCGAACGTCAAGTCCTTCATTCCTTTAATTAATTTTGTTGCTCTACGCTGTACTCTTACTAGTTCTTAAATATAATTTTTAAGAACTGGCGCCCAAAACTGCACTGCATATCCGGGTGATAACTTACCAACGATTTGTACAATGACAAAATTATGTTATCCACCGTTGCTTCAATACACCTTTTATGCAAGACAGGACTTTTGCTTTTGCTACTGTTATTGACACTGGTCACTGTTTCCAAGTTTGTAATTTATAAGGATTTCCAGGTCCCCTAAAATGATTCCATTAGTTCAAAGTAGCATTGGAATTTTTTTTCTTCCCAAATACATCAACTGCTTTACCATTATCTAGGTACTACTTACTTCTTCATAAAAGCTCAAAAGATTAGTTTGGCATGATTTATTCCACATCACGTCATGTTGATTCCTCTTAATCTTATTTTTTTGATGTGTAATCCTGAATAGAATCCCTTATTATCCCTTCTAGCAGTTTTTCCTCTACAGATGTCAAACTCACTGGTCTGTAATTCCCGGGTTCTGTTTTAGTTCCCTCCTTAAATAGAATCACTATATTGGTTTTACACCAACTTTATGGCACTGAGTCTGTGGTAAGAGAATCTTTAAATATTTTAAAAGTGGGGTCTTGCTAACACTGCACTGTGTTCTTGAAGAAACCTTGGTCATATACTATCAGGACCTGATGTTTTGTCAGTCTTAATTTTGTTCAGTCTTCCTATGACCTCTTCTTGTGTTAACCCAATATCTGATAATGTTTTGTTTTTATTTTATCAACTTACCCATCTCATTTTTGAAAGGTCCAATACATTCCCTCCTAAGTTTTTTGCTATTTATGTATTTGAAAAATGTTTTTGAATTAGACATGCTCTTCCTTCCAATTCGAGTTTCATTATCTATTTTTGCTTTTTATCTTTGTTACCTTTCTTGTATTTGAAGAAAGAATGTTCTGTACCATCAGATTTAAATAATTTAAATGCCTATTTTTCCTTGCCGTTTCCTTCTTTACATCTGCAGTTAACCACAACTGACTGTTATCTACTTCTTTTGCATTTGTTCCACATTGGTATATATTGAATATATTTCTGCAACCTAAATTTAAATTCTTAATATTTTTCCTAAGTAGTTTTGCTTTTAAATAATTTATCCCAGTTTAACTGTTGCATTGACGTTCTTAACATTTTGAAATTAGCTTTTTAAAATTAAGGGTTTTGGTTGAATCTATAGAGTTTTGCTTTGACAAATTGATCTCAAATATAACAATTTTGCCATCACGTTTTTCCATATATTCACCTACCTTAATATTGGATACCATGTGTATGTAATTAGTTATCATTATGTCCAATACATAGTTGTTTCTTATTGGCACTTCCACCATTTGTGACTTATAGCTATACCTAAACATCTTCACAAACCTGATTCCCTTAACACTCTGACAGGTTTCCAGTTGATATCTGCATAGTTAAATTCTCCCATAATTATAGTATGCTGAATGTGCTCAGCTTTACTCATTTGGAATAGCAGTTGGGCCTCAAAATTTTCATAAATTCTCATCTTGGTAGTTTGTAGTAAATGAGCACCAACACCTTTTTAATCTTGTATGACACAGTTAGCCCTAATTTCTACCCACAAGGACTCCACATTATGGCCAGTTTCCTAACCAATATCATCCCTTAAATTTGGATTTAGCTCCCACCATGATTCAGTTATACCAGTTATGTCCAAATACTCACTAACAGCCAGCAATTCTAGTTCTCCTATTTTATCTACCATACTTCTTGCATTTGCCAACAAGCAATTAGTTTTGAAGTCTTTACATATTTTACCCACTATTTGCCTTTTTCAATCTCCTTATTTAATAGGAGTTCCTCCCTATTGCCTACATTTATCCCCATCCCTTCTCAAAACCCATGATCATTTACTTGGACTCAGTTCCTTTCTACGCTATCTATCCCATTTTTGCTTTTTATACCCTCCATCACTTCTATATAGATTGTACCCAAGAGCAAAGTTAGCCCAGTTCTATAAAACCCTAAATCATCTTTCTTACACCAATAATTCAGCCATGCATTAAGATCCCTGAGCTCCCTCTGCTACCTGCACTGGCGCATGACACAGGTAGTATTTCTGAAAACACTACCCTAGAGGTTCTTGCCTTGAGCTTGCATACTAAATCCCTGAAATCTTTTTTTAAGGACCTCCATCTTCCTTCAACATGTATCAGAAAAAAGCTCCCAATAATCTCTCTGCCCTGTCCACAATATACCAAACCTGAGTACCGGGGAAACAACATACTGTTCAGCAATCACGTTTCTGGCTGCATATTACCCTATCTACTACTAAGAAGGTCCAGCAGCTTGTTACAGTTATTAGTGAAGGAGGGGCTGATCATGATATTACTAGTGACTGTGAGAATGAAGATGCAGAGGCTGAAAGTCATGTGGTTGGTGCTAGTGGTTGTATAAGTAACAGTGATTGAGAGCATACACTAGTGGTCAAGGGAGCTCACACCATTCACCTGATCCTGGCAGTCCCCTTCCCCTCTCGGCATTGTCTAGGTGGAACATGAACCTGAAGAACACAGAATTGTTGCTTAATACCACCACCACCAGGAGGACAAATCAGCTGCCTGTGCCTGCTGCTAGTTCTGCAGTCTGCCATCTTCAGGTCACCAAGAAATGGCAAGTGTATCGTACACGGACCTTCTGTCAAATTGCTTGTCCTCTCCTCCAACCAACAGTGAGATGTCTGTAATGGGGCAGCAGAAGCAGATAGGGACTAGTGGTGGGGGTGATGATGATGTGGAGAAGCTGGGGTGGAAGAGACTTTGATTGCATTTTTAATCCAAACTTAAAAGAAATGGGACACAGAGATGATGATGGGCATCACCACCACCACAAGCAGTGAGCTTTTTGGAATTTGTGGAGATTGCAACTGCTCTAATTCCTGCTGCTGAGTTGCAAGGGCAGCAGGATGCTGAGGAGCAAGCTAGTGTGCCAAAGACCACCATGGACACAGTGAGAATGGGTCAACAAGTGATGTGGAAATATGACAGGTTCCAATTGCCAGCAGCAGAAATACTCCTTGTCCTAGTTGCAGTGTTGATTCTGAGGCAGTTACAGCAACAACAGCAACATCATCCTCTGCCACAGAAAGTGAAGGGGAATGTGGAACAGAAGAATAAAGAGGCCATTTTTCTCCACCTTTTCCCTTCCTCCTTGAAGTCAAGGGTCTAGGACTATTTTTCCCTTCCGGAATTCTTATCTGCTAACCAACTTCATTATACAATATATCGATATGTTCAAATATAAGATGGAATTTAATATACACAATATATAAAAATGTATAGAAAAATATACCCCAATCCACCAAAAATGTCACTTTTAATAATATAGTATCCACACTCACTCCAACTCAAAGGGTACTTAGCTCTACTCCCAATGTTAGTCGTAGTTAGTTGCTGATGGCAGATTGTAAATGTTAATGATGGATGGATATTAATAGAAGATTTTAAAATATGTCAGATGATGCCAAATATATTTAGGTCAATACTCCAAGCAATTATATTTCCAAACCAACAGACATATGGAATCTTTAACTGTAATCCTCTTCAGTTTGTATCACTGCCACTTCCACTTAGGGCCCCAACCCCAAAGAAAGAAATCTGGAAACAAGGAGTACAAAAGACACCATCTAAAAGTTCTATTTTTATTCAAAGATATAGCACATGTTAAAATACACTCACCGGACCAACATGTATTCAGAACCTGAAAACCTTCCAGCACAAGTACTCTATCTTGTCCTTTTGATCTTTTACTCAGACTGTCTCTACAGATCTTCTATGAACGTTCTTTGGTTCTCATTTATTTAATCACTGTCTTTTCCACAGTTCATTTGCCATACCACTAGACTAGGTGCTGGTGTATACTGCGATGCAGGAGAGTACAGCTGGGAGGATCGTGTATAGAATTGCCAGTCTTTTAGAACACTTAAAATACTTAATTAAAAACACCAACACATATCATGGTTCCACTAACCACTTCCTCAGGGCTAACCATGACATCTGTGTGAAACATGTTAAAGACAAACACCCACAACAGAAATTGAGCACCACTGTTGCTGTACCCCCAGATTCTCCAGAAAGACAACAAGAGGCAAAGCAGCAATCAAAGAGGTGGAAGAACAGAGCAACAGAGCAAGCAGGGCATCAAGCCAAGATGGTGGCAGGGATGGTTCTTCATTAAACCGAATACAATTTGTCATATGTCCTTAGCAGGGTGTGGACAAGCGACACAGTGACAGCGGTACATGGTTTCTGGTGGGGGGATTTCACGTTGTTGACCCTAAGTGTCATGGTGTTTGGATAGAGTTGTTCCAGGTGTTTTGTGTGAGTGTACAGGTATCTATTGTTCTCAGTCCTTCCCTTATTTACACTGTGCACATTGCAGTTGCTGATGAGAGACACTGTGTCAAGGTTTGGCTGAGCTGCTCTAACTCTGCTGTTTGATTCTGCTGCTTGAGCTAATCTAGTGCTCAGCTGATTGATTGATGCTGCTTTCCCTTTCCACTGACGTCTCTGTGATTACTCACCTGATGTAACGGTTTGTTCAACACACAGACACAGTGGTTTAGGATAAAACACAGTTTTATTGAAATCACACTAAAATAAGAACCCTTACAGGTCCTGTAGTATACAGGCAGTATAATACAGAAACACGACAGGTTATATAAACATATGCCTGCACAGGTCCAGTATAACCATAAAGTCCATAGCAATCTATACTGACACAGGTCAGGCAGAAGATGCTGGATTCCCAGGACAAAGGTACTGCATGGGTTAAAGGTCTTCAAGAAGTGTAAACTTGAAGTTGAGAGTTCTCTGATAGAGTTCTATCCATGTAGAGGACTTCAAGATACTTATCTCCTAGGAACAGGTTAGCAGAACAAACGTGAACTGCCAGAGTACTATCAGGAATTGAGTAACGTGGAACACCGCCATAACAGTAATGGAAACTGACACTTGCACTCTGCAGGAGCAGTAACGGAAACCAGACCAAAAACACACTGCCGGAGCAGTAACGGAGGCAGACACTTGCACTCTGCAGGAACCGTAATGAGGACTAGGCCAATGGCACACTGCTGGAGCAGTAATGGAGGCAGACACTTGCACCCTGCAGGAACGGTAATGAGGACTTGGCCAATGGCACTCTGCTGGAGCAGTAATGGAGGCAGACACTTGCACCCTGCAGGAGCAATACCGGAGACTAGGCCAATGGCAGACTGCCGGAGCAGTAATGGAGGCAGACAATTGCACCTTGCAGGAGCAGTACCGGAGACTAGGCGAATGGCAGACTGCCGGAGCAGTAACTGAGGCAGACACTTGCACTCTGCAGGAGCAGTAACGGTCACTAGGCCAATGGCACTCTGCAGGAGCAGTAACGGTCACTAGGCCAATGGCACACTGCCGAAGCAGTAACGGAGGCAGACACTTTCACTCTGCAAGAGCGATAACGGAGACTAGGCCAATGACATACTGCCGTAGCAGTAACAGAAACTGACTCTCGCACTCTGCTGAACAAGAAATGGGGACCAGATAGCCTGTAGAATCAGAATGTCACCAAGGAGACAATAGGCCATCAGATCAGGAAAGCCAACCAAGCCGGGTCGAAACACGGGAGCAGGAACGTCAGCCAAGCCGGGTCGAATAATGGAGCAGGAACATCAGCCAAGCTGGGTCGGTACACAGAAGCAGGCGCAGAAGAATAGTCAGGCAATCCGGGTTGGTACACAGGAACAGGAGACAAGATGCAGAGTAGTCAGGCAGGCCAAGACTGTAAACTGGGAATCACTGAGCAGAAACTAGCACTGGTACAGGGACACCACGAAAGGGCACCGGAGAGGTGCCAGAGCCCAGTATATAAAGGCCATACTGGGCGGGACAAATACAGAGTAGCCAATGGGAGCACACACAGTGTAGACTGACAAGAAAACAATAACAAGGGGGCATGGACACTGTGATACCTGACTGTTATCAGACAACCTTATCAGGGTATTTAATGCAGCTTGGCTCACTTCCTCTTTGCCCTTATGTCTGCTTCTGGCTGCAAGAGTGTTCCTGAGTTCCTGATTACCTGTGCATGACCTGGCTTCCTCTGGCATCCCTTGTGGCTCCTGACTCCTGGACTGTTCCTGATTTTTTTGATCACTGTATGCCTGACCCCGGCTTGACTGAGTTCCTATCTTGGTTCCTGACCCCGGCTTGTCTTTTGGTTTACGCTTCTGGATCAAAATTTTTCTTGATTTGATTTTGTTATTTTAATAAAGGTGTTTTGCATTTTACATCTTTGTGTCTGTCTGATTCCTGGTCCCTAACACACAGTTCCTGCTCTCAAGGGAAAAATGTCTATTCTAATAACAACACATACATGCTTTTGGAGGAGGGGCAGGTGGAGAAGCATTTTTGGCCAACATCTTCCTTTTCTCCACATAAACCTGAAGTGGTGTGGCCTAGGTATGGGGCTGCTACTGCCTCAGGCACATCGCTGGAGCTAGTCATAGCAAGTGGAACTTTCATCAGCCATGGCCCATTTTACTGCTGTTGTTGATCCCATTCTCTTTGAGCTGCCTAATCACCCTGCTGCTTAAAGACCTCAGCATCAACAGCAAGAACAGCAGGCACTGGCCAACACAACATGACCTACTTGCATTAGTCCAGTAGGCATGTTTTTCTCAGGAATAACGCTCACACTAGTTTTTGCTAAAACAGACAAGTATGTCATATATTATATTGATCGGCTGCTAAAGGAAATTAGAAAAACATTACCGTCCAAATGTCTAAAAATGTCAAGAAAGGAAAACATTTGAAAAAAACCTAGCAGCAAAAAATATATTATTTCAACAAATCAAGACAAAGACAAATTATATTGTATCAATGTAGAAAATTATCTTTATATAAGTAAAAAGAAATAGAATCACAAGTTCTTGACACAGTTTCTATACGAATTGAGGTAGATTTTAAACTAATGTGTACTGCTGGAAAAGTTGGAAATATTCCTAAATTTCTACTCATCCAGCAAAAACACAGAGAAATATATCTTTAACCCAGGAAAGAAAAACTTGTTCACCTATTTAAGTCAGCTAGACTAATAAGCATACAGAATCTGGAAGAGAAATAGGAATCGCCTAAGGTGATTCACCACAATTAATGATAACAGATATATATATATATTGTAATTACTGGTATTAATTAAAAAAAATAAGAACAATATATACTACAGTTCTGTAACATAAAAATAAAAAATCAATAAATTGCTTGTGGCCACAAGAAAAAAATGTCCAATATAGCATTAAAATAGAATGGCATCACTCCAAAAAAGACTCTGTAGTTCAGTTATTTGTTGAAATAATACATTTTTGGTCTTAGGATTTTTTCAGGTTTTTCTTTTTTAAAAAACAAAGGCCTACAAAAAATAAACAATTTTTGGAGTCTTGCTTCTAACAAGTCCTACAAATCAATGTTTCTTCAGGGCTTGGGCCTCTAATAAGTGTAGGTCCTACAAATCAGTATTTCCTCAGGACTTGGGCCTCTAACGACAAATCTAACAAATCATCCACTACAAAATACTCTATCAGGTCAAGTATCAGTCCACCCCAGTGGCAGCTTATGTCAGGGGGTTCCTGTTATAATCACTTTACATACAAATGTCTTATTTTATTGTTTTTTTTTATTAACTGTCACCCAATACCAGACAAGAACCACCTCAAAACAAATTCCTTGTTCAACTGATTGTATCCCCAGACTCCACCCACCAACACAGGCACCCTCCTCAGACCCCTTTTATACCATGTCTTATGGGGGGGTTTAAATTGTATTTAGTTTTGGTTTTTTTTTTTTTTTAACTGTCCCCTCAATCTCAGTAAACACCCCAACAAAAAAACCAAAAAACTTTCCACTGATTCTTTCCCTACACTCAATCAACACAGGCACCCTCAAGCCCATTTTGTACTAAGCCTTTGGGAAATAAAATAAAATGTTCAATGTTGAGTGTAAATTCAATATTCCCATTGATTTCAGTGGCATGAAATAGGCAAAAAAAGGGAGGAAAATGGTACTATTCAATGGAAATTTTTTGCCAAATGAGAAGTTCCATTATTGCCAATTTTGGATTGAGGAGAACATTTTCCCCCATCCTCAGTGACAAGATGTGTACTGTGTGAGATTGTCTAACCTGCGTTCACTAATACTTAGTTTTACAATGCATCTAGTATCACACTACTCATGCTTCATTTCTAACACCAGATTTTTTATAACTCCATTTGTCTGTATTTCACTTAGATAAAAAGCCACAATGAGCAAACTTAAATATGAGCTTAGTACCTGCAAATATACCTTACACAATACCTGCTTCCTCTCCCCGCTTTATGTGTAACCTCAAATCAGTTAATCTCACTTCTCTGCAATCTTCCCTGTCTACAGGACCTTCATTTATTCCCACTAATCCTGACACTAACAGCCTTTCTCAAACCCTTAAACTCAGTTCTGTCCTCCTGTTTGAGTCTGCATGCTCCTCTCTCTCTCTCTCTCTGACTCACATGTAAAACCAATCCACAGCCAAGGCTTAATAAGGACACCAGCTTCCTCTGCTCCTGTTCTCATTCTGGAGAAAGTTGGGCTCTCTGGCAGACTTTCTCCACAACAGGGATTCAATACTACAAAGGTTCAACGCATTCATTGTCTTTTGGTTTCTGAAGAAAGAGCGTAGCTCAGAAATGCGCTGAACCTTTGTAATATTGAATTCAATTTTGAAGATGATTGCACTTTGAATAAAGATCGAGTCTCATGTTTTAATACGGCTGTTGATTGGTGAATGAAATGTTTCCTGATATACAGGAGATTCCCCAGCAGGACGGGTTGTGTTCCTGCAAACCTAAGCCGGCTACATGGACTACAGAACCGGCTGACAATTGCACGTGAGTGTTACTTTCATTTAAATAGAATTCTACTTCAAATCTATCACTGGACAAGTAAGCGCCCCCAATTTTGTGTGTTTCATATCGAGCACAGAACAATATTGAAAATTATGACAGATGGCTTCAAAGCAGATAGGATGTTGATCCAGGGAAATATCTAACTGCCTTTTGGAGTCAGGAAGGGATTTTTTTACCCTCTTGTGACTAAATTTGTTGCCTTCCTCTGGATGAACAGGGATGTTTCTGGCATGGGCTGGACTTGATGGACGCATGTCTTTTTTCAGCCTCATCAACTATGTTACTATGTTAATATCTCCAATTGCGATATCTCCAGTGCTATTAAAGTTGAGAGTAGATTACATCAGATTTCAGTAATTGGTCCACTGTTTTTTTAACATGTATATAAAAGACCAGTAAATAAGTGTAAATGCTAAATGTCAATCTTTACACATGACACTAAATTATATGGACTAATAAATTCAGAGCAGGATGTTTGTTCTCTACAGAAAGCTTTGCATGAAATTACAGACTGTAAAAACAAATGGAATATGAGATTTAATGTAATAAATTCTATGTATTTTGGACAAACAAATTAACATTCTTCTTATGAATTCAATGGGAACATAAAACTGCTGGAGACTCATTGCTGGAGAAAGATCTTGGAATAGTTGCACTGAAAATTTGTCAACCATGATCAAAGTCAAACTGCATTAGAAAAAACAATAAAAATACTTTCCTGCATAAAAAAACTTTATTTTAATGTTTAGGTTCAGTCAACTTTGTGAAGTCCTGTGAAGTTCTGCAAACTGCATAGTAACCTGCACAGTAATCTCACAGTAACCTGCACAGTAATCTCACAGTAACCTGCACAGTAATCTCATAGTAACGTGCACAGTGATCTCACAGTAACCTGCACAGTAATCTCAACTAAAATTCTCTTTCAGGTTACTAAAGTATCTAATCAACTGCACCTGCTTTATCTATGGGCTCTATAAAATGTCATAAGAACAAAGACATTCAGATGTATTTTTTATTTCAAGTTTTGATAAAATGCCTGACTTTGTATCAGATACAGTCTTCCTATATTAACCCTTTGAGTGCCAGAGGAGTACACAATGCATTGCAAAGCAATGCATTCCGTACCCCTCTGGCACTCAAAGGGTTAAATGTAATAACCAGGTAAGACGAGGCTTTTAATTTGTTTAACTTCTCTGTGTAGGTTTCTTTTAAACAGCAGTCATACAGATACACTGCATTTGAAATGAATTGTATTCTACTGTTACATGGATTCAGTTTATAGTCTGATAAAAACAACAGACTCATATGAAGCATTCAGGACTATTGAAGCTCATTGTTTTGTTGTGTGAAATAGAGACAGACTTTACAATAAATCATTATATACAGGCAACTACAGATGTGAGACAAAGCAGATATCCATATAACTGACTG
Organism: Rhinophrynus dorsalis; assembly: GCA_037306005.1. Taxonomy (NCBI): domain Eukaryota; kingdom Metazoa; phylum Chordata; class Amphibia; order Anura; family Rhinophrynidae; genus Rhinophrynus; species Rhinophrynus dorsalis. Next base: position 550,740,029 of record CM074721.1, on the reverse strand, counting down.
CTGATTGAAAGAAATCTACCATGTTAAGAACTTCTGTTAAAAAATGAAGGTACATATCCCTAAATGATATTGTCCTTTAATTAATTAGGTTTCACCAATTTAAGACTGAAATTATCTGATTTTAATATTTAATAACTATTTAACACTTGCTATTATTATTTGCTGACATGATTTAATGAATAGATGATATCTGATAAATAAAAATTACAATTGATTTAAATGGGGGTTCAGACTACTTGAATGTTAGAGTGTTCAGAAATGCATTAAGAAACAATGAGTTGAAGATCTAGTGTTCTAGGGGTCAAACTGCGATAAAACTCAGTCTGAAATTCTTCCTATATCAACCTCACTCTCCACATCAACAGTTGTGATCAGTTCTAGAAAGTTATTGAAAAGGACAACTAACTTTTTAAAATCAATTCTGATCAGCATCCTGAACTTACCTTGGTCTCATGATCTTCTTATATCACATGTTTAATATCACATCTTCAGTATCAGCTATATGTTCTGATCATGCAAATAAAGAGAAGAGATAAAAGTTCCACAAGTAAAATATTATGTCACAATGTTGTTAGCACTGCAGTCCAATAAAAAAATCTTAATCCATTTATTATAAAGGTGAAGACTTACAGTTTATATAGTTGTGGGATGATTCCAGAAGGAGTTCAGAAAATGAAGAGAATTCCATGATGACCAATTAGAACTCAGAACTTTGCTGTTTAGAAACTTTCACCAATTTACACTTTGATAGTTTTGTTACAGTTTACTTTTGTTAATTTGCAACTTCAGTTTTTGTGATGCACACACACTCACAAATCAGCATTATCAAAAGACACCTTAAGTTTCTGTATATGTGTTGTCATGGAAAAAATGCACATTGAATACAAAAAAAAAGTTTTTTTAAAGTATTGATATACAGTAAATCATATCTCCTTGATTCCACAAGGAGCTGTATATACTGTAGTTCTGTTGAGCAGTTAAGCTTTCTATATCACCCACATACAGGCCTCAATTCAGTTAGGTCCAACGGCTAAAAAAACAGCCAAAGGCATTTTTTCAAGCATGGTAAGCTATTCAATTACCTGTGCTATGATAAAATGGAGATTAAAAAAACCTGTCGGGCGATAATGATACCTCTCTGGTAGCCAAAGGGTTAAACAATGCATAGATGGCTCAGCAGCACTGTGGGGCATTAAATTTGGACAAGATTTGGCCTGGTTGAGCCTTCCCATTACTGTTTGTATTGTCCAGTATTCTGTCCTTGTTTGAACCCTCTCTGCACTGTGTTGGTGAAGTAGTGAAGATCAGTGCTGGTCATGTGTTCAGGTGTGACTGTGTTGGGCTCTGGTAGTGTGTGAGTGTGGTGTCTAGTTAGATGGTGATGCACTTACCGGGAGTGTGGAGGGTGCTGTCATCTCCAGTGTCAGAACCTCCAGGTATCCCCTCTACAGTGGTAGCTGGCAGACTGTTCCTCAGCATCTCCTCCCAGGTGTTGAAGGTGATCTTGGCAGGGGGACCATCTCCGGCATGCAGGACAACCTCGCCCATCATATGGTTTATCAGCCTCTTGCAATCCCTCCAGTGTTTCTTGATTGATTCCATGGTCCATTTGAAGGTGGACACTGCGCTGACCATGCTGAGGACCTGACTTCAGACAGCCTTCTACTTGGCAGCCAGGCAAGGAACCCTCTCCCTCAGATAGAGGATATTCTTCCTCTCCAGTATGCTTTGGATGAGGGACCTTTCTCCTCAAAGGTGTAACGCGGGTCAGGCATACTCCTCAGCTCCAGCCTGGGACATATCAAAGCTGTGGCTGTGTGTGGTGTTCCTCATGATCTACCCATGATCCCGCTGACAGTCCTGTCCCTGTCCTCTGGGGGCATGTTCTTGATCGGGTCCCCTTCTACCCCATGGATCTCCCTCTTCCACTCCAACTGTGACTGGGGATGCACTTCTGACTTTCCTCCTATCCTGGTACTCTCCCCATCCCTCTCTCCTGCTTACCTCTCCTCACCATCAAGCACCCACTCACACACAGGCACTCACACAGACACACGATCACACTCACTCTCTCACTGATTCACACACTGTCAAAATAAACATTAAATATGTGTGGTGTTATGAACCAAAAAAATGTGTGTGTGTGTGTTTGTGTATGGTAAATGTGCAAAGGTGTATTATGTGTAAATTGCAGTTCAACTCTCTGCTCCAAACGCCAAACTCCACCTACCTGCCTCCAATTTACATTCCTCTCTAATTCGTTATCCTCTGCTCCTGAATCCTGTGCTCTAGCTCCCCAAAACTCAAAACACATTATATGGTATGTTGGTTATTTTGGGGTATATACAGATAGGTGAATTGGAATGTATCTGATACTTTGATGTGTATGTGGCTGTGGGTTTGAACTTGTTTTGACAGCAATTAGGGTTACTAGATAACATTGCATCGTATGTTAGTTATTTCAGTGATGTGTAAAAAGGTGCATCTCAGGTTTTTGAGCTACTTGGATTTGTTGGGCCTACGTTCATTAGTCATTCAGGTAGACTTCATATTGCATGCAACATAAGTATCACAGTGCCTGTGATTCCTGTCAGTCTTATCTATCACAGATACTGATTTGCTGTGTTGGTTTGGCCCGCCCCCTGGTGACCTTTTTATACCTGGCTAGCACAACTGTCAGGCGCCCTTTCGTGGTGTTTCTGTGCCAGTTACTGTTGCTGTGTTCCTGTGTTCTGGATTCCTGTGTACCGACTTGGCTTGTCTTGACTATTCTCCTGTGTTCCTGCTCGTGTATGACCTGGCCCGTCTGACTACCACCTTTGGATCTTGACCCGGTTTGGCTGACGTTCCTGCTTGTGTACGACCCGGCTTGTATGACTACCTTCTACGTGCTCTGACCCGGCCTGGCTGACTTCCCGCTCCGAAGAACGACTCCTGCTTTCTACAGTGACCTGTGTTCCAGTTGTCGCCGCCGCGACATTTCTATCTGCTGTTCCAGCTTTTGGTGTGACTGCCTTGCCTGGTGTACTCCGATCAGTGCAGTGCATTTTCCTTTGCAGAGTTGTGCGTACACGCGCCTCCCTCAGACTGCAGAGCCTTGTTATACCGCTGAAAAGCCTCGAGTAAATGTGCTAATTAACCCTAGCAGTGCCGCTGGGTTCCACTCTATCGCTAATCTTGTAAGAGTCTCTTTCTCAGTGAATACTACTGCTGAGCTGGCCGCTCTTCGTCGGCAGCTCCACACATCCTTGCAGAGTGTTTACATCCGTTTGGGCCGGTTGGGCACCTGAGACTCTCTCTCTTGTTCATTGAGCGATTCCGCTTTACCGAGTGGTGGCAGGCACAGGCATCAGCATTCTTATTCCGGTAATCACGCCCGTGGGGGCTGTCGGCTCTAGTGTGTGCTATCCCGTTATCCGGTTAAGTCTGAGGAGGCTTGGAAGTTATCGCATTGAAGGCCGGTTCCAATCACGCCCGTGGGGGCCTTATGCACTTGCACTAGTTGAAGCAGTTCCAGTAGGTACGCCCGAGGGGGCTACGGGGACTCTTGTGCTTCTTACTGAACACCGTGGCGGGGCAGTCCAGTATCCAGCCGGTGATAGTCTTGGTCTCCAGCATCAGCCTTATAACACCCTGGGCGTTCCAAACATCCACATCTGAGACTGACTGTTATCAAGGACTTAACCCCTGAGGGGTATACGCTATTCTATTACTGTGTAATTGTACTTATAAGTCATTTGTGCATTTACCATTATATCTATATATTATCTGTGTATATTTACCACCACTAGAGGGCGTGTTATTGCCTTATCTTATTTTAATAAAACTGTGTTCTTATTCACCCAATGGTCTGAGTGTCTTAAAAAACTGTGACAGTAAGTCAGACATAGTTGACATCCATTAGCCATTTCTGAATTAATGCCACTTTTACCTGCCACAATTAAATTGAATCCTAATACTGTAGACTCACTCATTCACCCTACAAAACCCATTTTTGGAAACTGGAAGTCACCTAGTGTTTCCAGGAGAGGGTACAGACCACCAAACCATTGAGACCAAGTTGGAAACCAACCAGATGTATACATAAAGACAAAGCTTAATGAAAGGATATTTATCACAATAGACATACAAGGCCAAGAATGTAGAGTAGATGTTGATAATGTAAAATCAGCTTCTCATTTTAAAACTAGAGCTGAGAATGAGACCACAAGATCCAACCCAACCAGTGACCTTCTCACAATGGTTGTGTCTGACCCAAGCTCAAGAGCTGATTATCATTAGACCCTCTACACAAGCTTCTGTCCTGAACACATTTTTAGAAAAAATGTGACACAGGAGACTGTAAATTGTATCTTCCTGAAACCCCAATATCTACTGAAGAGTTCCAGGAAAAGATAAAGAAATATATATGGAAACTCAAAATGAAATATGCCTGTTATTTGGATTGGACTTTTTTGCCTTTCTCTTTTGATCACAGCATCTTTACCGTATCTATATGCATGGTGAAACCAAGAATACATTAGCATTATGTTATACAATAGCCAGAAGAAATTCTAAACTGTAAATGCTCATTCAAGTGACTAGCCAACAATCATCTGAAAGTGAAGAGCTATACACTATGACATACAACCAGTGGATGTACAAACTACAGACCTACCACAAGTACTGTATTGTTTATTCCCTAAACCAGTTATACAGAAGCTGAGTGAATTGGGAGTTTCTCAACTTATTTTAGTACACTCTAACAAAATGACCAAAAGTGCTGGGATCTCCACTCACTCAGAAGACTGGTCAAGTTCCAAATTAACAGATAAAAATAGTTCAAACATCTACATTGCAACATGATTAACCTTACATGACCACTCCAAGCAAAGAACATATAGAGAAAGATTTACTATGCAGCCTTCAGGAGTGATGACTATGTTGAATTTCAACAACACATTTATAGCCAGCAAAAAAAATGAAGGATGATCAATGTCCATGACCTGGCACCAGCCAGGACAAAGTAAGATATAGTCAATATCAAAATTTAAACTTAAACACTGATCAAAAGGCCGTCTTTCCCAGTAGAACAAATGTTTCAAAGATAAACTTCTGGAAAGATGCTGATGAGGAAGAATATCACTTACTTGGAGTAAGTCCACATGCTGGAGCTATATTCTGTTCCAGTTCCCTTTATATTGATTGGTGGAAAAGTGACATTGATGATGATGGATATAATGAACTATTAACCAAGAAGAAAGTAGAATAGATAGATGAGAATACAGCAAGACTAATAGAACAAGCTGTATCTGTTTAATGGAATTCTAAAGGAACTGGAAATATGTTTCACAGTGTGTCTGCATGGGATAAAATAACCTTTCCAATATAACCAAAGACAAACTGATAAAGTAAGGAGTATGTAATCCAAAACATCGAAGGTAGTGACGGCACTCGTAAAGCGGAAAAAGGAGATCCCACTCTTGATAATATATAGATGAAAAAGTCTTTATTCTTTCTTTAAAACCACACATGGACTAGCAATACCGAAAGGTGGAACAAATGCTGGCATGAAGACTCACAACAAACAGCCTAACATGTTTCACGCTCACATCTAGTGCTTAATCATAGACTTGCGTTCCACAATTAGAAAACCAATTATATAAAAAAGTTTAAAACCAATAATTGTGAAAACCTGCCAATGGGTCTTAAAGGGATATATTTCAGCCAATCCAAAAACAACCATCAAATGGCCAAATGTAACCCTTTACATGCCTATATATCCAAAAACTCCACGTTGTACAAAAAATAACAACAACAAAAAATCACTATAAAATGTGACTAATGTCCCATTCAGAATTCAACCTATCTGGTACCCTAGTGTTAAGTTTAAAGATCCAAAGTGCCTCACGTTTATCAATTAAATTCTGCAGATCCCCACCTCGCCAGGGTAATTTCACTCTTTCTATTCCTTGAAATACACAACATGAGAGATCACCCCCATGTTTGATTTTAATATGTTTAGCAATGGCAGAGGTAGGTTCTTCCTGAGCTATTTGATATAGATGTTCCCTTACTCTGTGCTTAAAGGGATAGTAATACTTCATTTTAACTTTATTTTATTTTGTAGGCATTAAAAAAAACATGACGAATGATATGTCTTATCTCTGAAACCTTTATGGTTTAAGAGATATTCACAAACAAAGTATCCCCCCCCTGTTCAACCAGATCAGAAGGGAGATGCCCAGTTAGACTGCAGAGAGGGACAATCTTCAATTAAGATAATTGAAAAAGCTGAAAAACTTGTCAAGGGGGGAAGGGCTTTCATTGTTTTCATACAAAGAAAATTGTCCCCTTCTATTATCTGTACTGTCATACAACCAGACTCACATCTGAGAAGAGATGGCTTACACTAGGTAAAAGGGGCGGGGAGGGGAACTTTGCTTGTGAATATCTCATAAACCATAAAGGTTTGAGAGATAAGACTTATATCATTCTTCATGTTTTTTTAATGCCTACAAAATAAAATAAAGTTAAAATGAGGTATTACTATCCCTTAAGTGCACGTGTGGTATGACCCACATACTGCACCGAGCACAGAGAACAGGTAAACAAATATACCACATTACAGCTATTACAATTGATGTATTCAAAAATCGGGTAACATGCCCCGTCTACTGAACCAACAAATTCACGAGACACCTTGGAAACTTTACAACATTTACAATATGTTGATCCACATTTATAATAACCTATACTACTTAACCATGTTCTCTTTTTGACCAAACGATTAGTAGAAAAAAAGCTAGGAGAAACACAATTTCCTATAGTAACTCCACGCTTAGCCACAAAAGAGCACCCGGACTTTAATATTTGCTCCAATCTAGAATCCGAATATAATATAGGTAACAAACTCCTCAGTAACTTACAAATAGCTGTGTATTGTGGACTATAGGTGGTGATGAACCTAACCTTATCAGTGATTTTAAATTGCGTTTCTTTAGATTGCTAGATTGAAAACCACCTATCAAATCTTCCCTTGGTGTATGTAAAGCATGCTCATAAGCACTATTCAGAATCCATTCATCATAACCACGAGCCTTAAACCTATCAAAAAGGTCCTTTGAAGCTCGCAAAAAATCCTCATTACCAGAACAATTTCTGCAAACACGCAGAAACTGTCCTTTAGGAATATTGTCAATCTGATGCTTAGGGTGTGAAGATTTGGCATGTAAAAAACTGTTGCCAGAAGTAGGCTTTCTATAAATGTCTGTGACAACCCTGGAGCCCACCACTTCACCAGTAAGTAACAGATCTAAAAATGAAATCTGGGAAACATGATAATTGTAGGTAAATTTGAGATTGCATGAATTGGCATTTAAAAAATCAACAAATTGGATAGCCTGTAATTCAGACCCTAACCAAATCAAAAGCAAATTGTCAACATATCTCCCGTACCACAAGATCAACCCTCCCGATGTGTTCAAATCCCCAAAGATGTGCGTTGATTACCACCAACCCATATATAGGTTGGCGAGAGAGGGGGCAAAAGATGCCCCCATAGCAATACCACACCTCTGGAGATAGAACTGACCATCAAAGGAGAAGAAATTGTGGCACAGGAGATAATCAACAGATCTTAACGAAAAAGACTTAAGACACTCAGAATAATTGGAATACAAATTCATACAATACTCCAAAGCCCGAAGTGCCATAGAATGTGGTATAGAGGAATACAGAGCACCTTCGGCCAATGGTGGAGAAACTTCCTGGTTTTCTGTGGGATACGGGGCAGGTTTTATGTCAGCTTGAGCAGGTTAACTGGTATTCTGGTTGTTCCTGGTTATCAGCAGATGTTAATTGGGAGGAGGGGGACCGTGCAGAGCTAGACGTACTATAGGAATATTGACATAGTATTGACATATTATTGACATCACCCAACGCCAAGGTAGGTTGAAGTAGAAAAAGAATTTAACCAGGACCTCTGTAGATCTTAAGAATGTGTAACTGAAACAGATGTAGAGGTCCCAGAGCACCATGTGTTCCATAGGAAGAGAGATAGTGACCTGTGCATGATGCCTTTCCATGGACAGCATTGCGTCAACTCTATTAAACCACACAGAAACATCTGGGGGTACGTTCTGCTTCCACAAAAATGGTATGACTGATTTGACATTGTTTTACTTTTATTCTCTAATACTTCTTGATCTAATCTGCGAGGCATGAACAAAGCCAAATTTTTATGTAAAACATTTCCACTGTTTTCCCCTAAAAAAACATACCCAATTCAGATCTTGTAAAATCATTGCATTCTTCCCTAGGTAGAATGAACCACACAGAATTTAGCACATGGAAACAACGTTTCTCTAGCGTCATTAAGGAATGCAGGGACCCTGGGGTTAAGCAGAGTGTCAATAAGAGGAAGGACACTCTAAGCAAAACTCCTCCCACATCCTAGCTGCTAACCCTTCCTTCCCTGCCCACTTGCCTTCAGATCTTGTGGGGTGTCCCTCAAGGAGGTCCAGGGTAACTTTTCTCCTGAGAAAACATCGTTAGTTTTTTAAAAAAATTTTACCGTTCTCCTCAAAGCTTCTGAGGGCCCTCACTTTGTGATGAGAGTCCTCTGATTTAACTCCTTGATTTGTAGCTTGCTTCTTTTGGAACAGCTTACAGTCTGAATCTTAGAGGCCCAAGCTTAGCCTTTGGCTGAGAGGGAAAGACGCTTTATAGGTACTAGGTGCTCTTCGTGGGACATATGCAGGTTTATTTACTGTTTTACAATTTATTTATTTTATTATTTACACAATTTTATTTAAATAAAAAAGTTTCTTTTTTTTTTTTTTTTGAAATATATTTTATTATCAGATCACTCCATAAAAATACAAAGAAAACAAAAAGGTACAAATGAGGTCTTTCAAGTACAATAGGAGTATGCAAACATGCATGACTTTAAAAAGAACAGAGACATAGTAAAAGGGCGTACAGAGTCGACCTGAGGTTTATATATTAAAGGGATAGTAATACTTCATTTTAACTTTATTTTATTTTGTAGGCATTAAAAAAACATGAAGAACGATATAAGTCTTATCTCTCAAACCTTTATGGTTTAAGAGATATTCACAAACAAAGTATCCCCCCCTGTTCAACCAGATCAGAAGGGAGGTGCCCAGGTAGACTGCAGAGAGGGACAATCTTCAATTAAGATAAGGAAAAAAGCTGAAAAACTTGTCAAGGGGGGAAGGGCTTTCATTGTTTTAATACAAAGAAAATTGTCCCCTTCTGTTATCTGTCCTGTCATACAACCAGACTCACATCTGAGAAGAGATGGCTTACACTAGGTAAAAGGGGCGGGGAGGGGAACTTTGCTTGTGAATATCTCATAAACCATAAAGGTTTGAGAGATAAGACTTATATCATTCTTCATGTTTTTTTTAATGCCTACAAAATAAAATAAAGTTAAAACGAAGTATTACTATCCCTTTAATACAACCCAAACTTCAAACAACTAACCTAAGTCAAAACTATATCCGTCGATCCCAGTTCCTCTCTCCCCCAGGCCCGCAGCACCACCCAACACCCACCCACCAGCCAGTGCTAAACAGGGGTCAGACACAAAGTCAAGCAACAAGTATATATTACCAGTATCTACACGGTTAGCAGATATGAGCGGATTCAACCATCTCCAGCAGGTTACACATCACCATGAGCTACAGAAGTGCTTGCCCTAGCTGTCCACCAGGCTTGCCATCGTCCCCAGATTTTATCAAACTTAGCTGGAGTACCTCGGTGTAAGTAAACCAATTTATAATGTGGAAAACACTGTGAAACCAGGTTAATCCAAGCTCTATAATTGGGAGCTCTGTCTGACATCCAATTCAGGGCCACCACCTTTCTCGCCATCACCAATAGCTCACGCAAAAGATATTTATCATTGGCCTCCTCAATCTCATCAGGGAAAATAGACAATAAACAGACTTTTGGAGTCACAGGTACAGGTCGTTCCAGCACCAGGGTCACAATACGCATTACCTCTGTCCAAAACCTCCCCACCTCAGGACACTCCCAAATCATGTGCAAGTACGTGCCTCGAACATTGTCACATCGATGGCAGTGGTCAGAACCAGAATTTCTCATTTTAAACAGTCTGATTGGTGTGTAATAAATTCTGTGAAGGATATTCAACTGTATTATTTGATGTCTAGTCGATGTCGCCATCTGAGCTGGCACTTCCTTAGCCATGTTCCACTCCCAATCCTCCAATGGGCCCAAATCCATTTCCCATTTGTTCCGTGAAGGAAATTCCCGAAATCTCATATGAGATTCCAGCCATTGATAAATAAAAGAGAGAGGTCTCGGAGGCTCAAGGGTCCTCAATCTGGTAAGAAGCGGGAAAGTAGTAATCATCGGCACACTATCTCCCCACTGGGCTCTAAGAGCATATCTAGTACATAAGTAAGAATAGAAAAGACTGTGTGGCAGATGATATTCGTCATGTAACTGTGCAAAAGATTTCAGCTGGTTATCATGATACAATTGTCCAAGAGTACGAATCCCGAATCTGGACCACAGAGGACCAAACTCGCTACCTCGCATGTGATGCAACCCCGCTGCGCCCCACAAGGGGGTGTCTGGGTCCATGGCCACATACCCCAGTAACCTCTTCAGCTCCTCCCAAACCTCACATAAAGTTACAGCTAACGTAGTCCGAATTTTAAAAACTGCGGGACCACCGTGTAAGAACTGGGGTAGCTCATAAGCAGGCTGTAATAATATTGCATCTATCTGAGTAGTTTGATATCGAGGTCTGGGAGAAATAAAGTCAAGCGCATAACGACATTGTGCTGCTAAGTAATACCTGTAGAAGTTGGGCAAAGCAATTCCCCCCTCGCGCTTCGATCTCATAAGAGTAGTAAACTTAAGTCTAGCCCGACACCCCCGCCATACGAAGTGTGAGATGATTTTGTCTATTTGTCGGAAATATTTTTTAGGAATAGGTACCGGTGCGTTCTGAAAAATGTATAAGAATTTGGGCAAAAAAATAATTTTAATAAGATTCAACCTACCTATCACGTTTAAGGGCAAGTGTAGACATGTCATTGTTTTATCGTTAAAAGACTGAATAGCAGGCAACAAATTCATCTCCAAAAAGGAGTCCGTTGTTGCTGCCACCCGAATCCCCAGATAAACACAGTCAGCCACATAAGGAAGCGGGACCTCTGGTGGGCGAGACCTCCGCAAACCACCATCGAGCGGGAGCAAAGAGGACTTAGTCCAGTTAATTTGAAATCCGGAATACGTGCCAAAATCATCCACCAACCGCAACGTGTTCCTCAGGGAATCCCTATCGTCGCCAAGAAAGAGTAGAATGTCATCGGCATATAATGCAATCTTTTCCTCTCTGCCCGCAATACTGAGCCCACGTATCAACGGATTAGCACGAATCAAAACACCCAAAGGCTCCAGGGCTAGGGCAAACAAGCCAGGTGAGAGCGGGCAGCCCTGTCTAGTGCCACGATGTAAGGAGAAAGACTGTAAGCTATGTCCACCCGTCACCACAGAAGCCCTTGGGTTACCATATAAGATGCGAATCCACTTAATAAAAGATGGGCCAAATCCGAAACCCTGAAGCACATGCCAAAAGTATGGCCATTCGACAGAGTCAAAGGCCTTGGATGCATCAAGAGACGCTATCGCCCGGGCTCCAATGGTATCATGTGGAAGCTGCAGATGCAGAAACAATCTCCTAAGGTTGTGTGATGTTGATTTGCCCGGAAGTTTCTTTTTTTTTTACTTAAATATTCACTTTATTATTCTTTATTCATTTATTTATAGTTTAATTATTACTTAATTTATTTTATTGTCTAGTGCTCTGTGTTCTCCACTGAGAGCACTATACAGTACTACTTGTGTTGCAGTTTCCTTCTCCTCAATTTAATTTGGAGCTTTAAGCGAGCACACTCCAAAGAGCAGGCCATTATTCACAACAACTCCTGAGGTTCTGCTGAAAGCAGTGTTTCTTTGACTGGGACAATATTGGGTTACTCTAACTCTATAGGATCAGGGTACTCTGCACAAATCAAAGAGTTTATTGGGACACTGTTACTGTGATGACTCTGTAGGTCCAGGATTATTTTGTTACATTGATAACTATGTTAACCTTTGCATTGGCAACCCCTTTTGAGAAAAGGTCTTATATTGCTATTTGAATTATACTTTGTGGAGATTCAAGTCTGTACATTTATTGCAATCACTGTGGTCATCCCTTTGGGAATGCATTACATTAAAATGGTTTTGAACTACAGTTGTTTAAGGTTTATGCTAGTCCCTTTGGGACATTTGCACATTATTAATTCTGATTAAATTTTGAGGAAGCCGAACTTATTCATTCATTTTTCTAGCCCATTATTTCATTCATTCTCCTCCTTCATTTTTTCAGTATGGCAGACAAAGAGGAGAAGAAAACTAAGAACAATAAAAGTAATTCTAATTTATGTAAAAATGCAGTTCCAAAGTCACAAACAATATGGCTGTGTGTTCTAAATGTATGGACTTAGGGGGCGTGGCCTGACAGCCATACTGAGCGAACACATTGTGGAGAGGCTCCGCTGAATCTATTTGCATCCCTCAGCATCCACTATTTGTGCTGTTTCAATTTCACATAATACTGCCGGATTTGTGTACTCCAGACCCGGAGCTATCCGTGGATACCCAATCTGCACTGTGATGCCATTGTTTGCTGCGGCATGGGCTTGGGCCACACAGCCGCGGGCTGCGCGCTAGCCCGACCAAACGTAGGGCCGGATTGGTGGAGGAGGGTCTGATTCTGGATCCGGACTGTTTTGCGGCCTTAAGTGAATTAAACCTGACGTTGAGGCCTGTGACAAACACTGCGCAGACGACTGACGGAGGTGGATTGCTGGGGAAGAGTAATTGTGGCCCTCATAAGATTTCGGTGCTTCCAGAGCCTGTCAGCGACCGGTTGTTCTTTGGACGGATGTCCTGCAACGCTTGAAGTGAGAGGGTCCATAGGCTTGGGCTGTCTGATGTCTGCTGGTCGTGCCCCCCCCCCGTTAGATCGCCATTCCTTTTATTGTTTTTTTATCCCAGTACCCCTACCCTCCAATAGGCCATTAATATATATATTCCTGGTTGGTGAACATATATAGCAGCCCAACCTTGGTGGTGGGGCAATATGACTCCCCCGGTGTGTGTGGTTGAGGTGGCTGGGGAGCCTACCCTTGCTGCACGAGATCTCTGATACAGAGAGAAGATAACTCTTGAAACTCTTCCCCTGTTTGTTGTTTTGCCCTTTTATGTGCCCCTTGCCTGCCCCGTGTATTGCTGGCTGTGGAGGATCTTGAGGGATAGTGAGTCCTCAGCTATTTATCTCTACTCACAAATTGCTGCATTTTAAGGGTTCTACCCTACCTCTGACTGACCTCTGGTGACTGCTCGTCCCCATGTTTGTTATTTTCCCTATATTTGTTCCCCTCATCTGCCCCGTGTATTATTGATTGCCAGGACGCAGACCTTGGGATAGCTCCTAGTCTCATGGTGCAGTGTGTCTCATCTGCTGTGATGGAGCTCAATTCTTCTGCATTTGTTTCACAGTTATGAGATGTTTTAGTACTACAGAGCCAGTCCCAACGATATCCTACTACTGTTTTTCTGCACTAAGGTGATATTTTTGAGCCCTTATCCCTGTTTATATAACCATCTCACATGATGGGGAAGAAGTCGGGAGATTACAAATCTAAGTTACGTAAATATGCCAGGAGGCAGCTGACCGAAATGGAGTGGGGGGAAATGGCATACGGTCTCCTGCATACTATACTGTAGAGTCTCACATTAGATGTGGCCACTGAGTAGAGATGTCCAGCAGTTTCAGGGGACGGGGCTTTGTTGTACCCCTTTTATGGTGCTGGGTATCGGTTCGCAGTTTGAGGGAGTCACTTGATCGCTTTGCTGCACCAGGATTGTGTGCATGGTTCGTTATTTATGGGAGGTAGATTATGGGAAGTTTATTTGTGGTGTTCTGTATGCACGATTCAGGCACACGGAAGATATTACCACGTTAAGGGATTCTGTTTGGGCATGGGGACCTGTTTTAGATCTTGTCCAGTTGGACTAGTTACTGTATTTCTGATTGCAATATACTATGCATGATTATTTTTTTTCTCTCATTGTCAATGATGGGAAATGATATTCCTTTCTATTCGCCCTGTTCTGAGGGGGGTGGGGGTTGGATGTGTTACTTAATTGCCTCTCTGTTGGCCCTAGGGGCCTCCCCGCATTATCATTCTACTCCTGTATTATGCCTTTGGGCTCGATCCAGTGTGGGGTGGCTGTGTTCCTGGGGCCGGTAGACAGGGCATACAGTCGTGCAGTTGAGGCATATCCATCAGATATTATAGTCATGTTGGGACTGGGGCTCTGTGGTTGGGGGTCACTGTTTTTGATGTTAAGCGGGTGGTTGGGGATTCTTTCCCCGTTTCAGGTTAGGTTATGGGTCAAGGTCTCCATCAGGTTGGGGGGGATGGGGATAGGGTGGGGATTTGGGTCACTGAGTTTTTATGGTTTGGGGACTATTGTAGGACCAGGTTCTATTGAGGCACTCTCTCTTCTCCCGGGCGGGGTATGCTCATCCTATGTTCAGTCATGCTTTACTGAACCGCAACATGTCTAGTCATTTATGTCAATTCCTAACATGAAATGTTAGGGGCCTGGGTGACCCGGTTAAAAGGTCTCTGATCCTGAATTTTATTAAAAAGCAATCCCCAGATATAATTATGTTACAAGAAACTTGTTTGACTGAAGGTAGGACCTTATCTCTTAGGAGGCTGTGGGTGGGAAAGCACTATCATTCAACATACAGTACTCATGCCAGAGGAGTCTCCTTGCTTATACGTAAAAGAATTGGTTTTGAATTTGTAGATCTTAAAGGGATAGTATTACTTCAAAATTACTATCCCTCATATTGTAGCCCTTAATAAACTGAGTTAAATGACACCAGCGGCATCTCTCAAACCTTTATGGTTTAAGTGATAGCCGCTTTCAAAGTTTCCTCTCCCCTGCTGTTAGCGTTTTGCTGCCAGCAGGGGAATCCGGTCCCGGGACAGGCGGAGGCTCTTAAACAGAGCCGATATCTCGTTATGGAAGGAAAAATGATTCATTGAAACAGTCTTCTACATGTGCATGGTAACCAAGGACACATAGAAGACTGTTTCAATGAATCATTTTTCCTTCCATAACGAGATATCGGCTCTGCTGAAGAGCCTCCGTTTGATTCAGAGGCCGGATTCCCCTGCTGGCAGCAGAACACTAACAGCAGGGGAGAGGAAACTTTGAAAGCGGCTATCTCTTACACCATAAAGGTTTGAGGGATGCTGCTGGTGTCATTTAACTCAGTTTAATAAGGGCTACAATATGAGGGATAGTAATTTTGAAGTAATACTATCTCTTTAAGACCGACCCTAAAGGGAGGTTTATTTTTTGATGTGTACAATTCAATGGTACTCTATGCATATTGATTAATATCTATATTCCACCACCTTTCGAATCATCTGTTCTTGGAGAAGCTCTGAAGTATGTTGCAGACAGACGGAACCACCTAAAATGGAGAAAATTCTTCTTTGGGCAGAGAACCATGTTCCATTTTTGTCAGACATTTACCTTCCAGGAGTGGAGAACTGGGAGGCAGATTACCATAGCCATAAGACTATAGACTCAGAGCAATGGGATCTAAATCAAGAAATTTTCCTTCAGCTAACTCACTAATGGGGAGTTCCAGACAGACATGATGGCGTCAAGAAGAAACAGAAAACTACAAACATTCTGTTCAAGAGCAAGGAATCCACAAGCAATAGCAGTGAGTGCACTAACAATTAATTGGAATTACAGACTAGTCTATGTCTCTCCTCCAGGATAGTTCCAAGAATACACCACAAATTTAAGGATGAGATGGTGCACACCATCGTCATAGCTCCATTTTGACCCAGGAAGTCTTGTTTCACCCTCACCCCTCAAATACATGCCATTGACAGAGCCTTGGCTCCAACCTCAGATTACAAACCTTTTCTCTCAAGGACTAATTCTCCCCCACAACATACTCAACCTCATTTTGACTGCGGGGGAATTGAGACCCAAATCTTGAAGAACAAAGGCTTGTGTTTTCCAGAAATTCAAACCATGAATATAGCTCACAATACAGTATCATTTAAGAAAATGTGCATCAGCTTTGAGTGTCTATGCTTTAAACTGATTGGCAGTGAAGGAATTTGAACAGCGACTGCCCATATATAAAGGCAGTCTCTGTTTAAATTCCCTCAGTGTGGAATGGGCATTGGCCCATGAAGGACAGGATGGGGGGGGCTGTGGCCACACACAGTGGAGACAAGCTAAGTATTTCATAATCACATTCTGGAATATTTCTTTGGACCAAGTTTGAAAACTTTTAATAATTGGAGGTATATTTATATTCACCCGGACAGTAATACACAGTTTATCCTTTTGAACCCCAGAAAGGTACGCAATACATTGTTTTGCAATGCATTGCGTACCCCTCTGGGTCTCAAGGGGAAAAACTATGTATTAGTGTGTGGGATATTTCACCAACACTTGAATTAATAGGCTTATTTATTTTCCTTTACAGCAAGAAGAATGAATATGCAAATTACCCTTGAGATTTGTCACCTCAAGGGTAATAGGGGAATCCAGCACTGAACCCCTTGCTCACAGTGTTTACACCTCACTGATGAGGCCCAACAAGGCCAAAACGTACGTCTGGGGTTGGCTGTTTCTCTTGTGCAGAGAGGAATTGTCTGCATTTTGTGGATGGACTGCTGTTATGGAAGGACCAATATGATGTGCTTTAGGATATTTCCTCTCCGTGAAAAGCACTAGTGGTTATAAGAGACCACACTCTGGGTAGGACACCATTCCTAGAGGGCCTGCAAATTTGTATTGCAGACTCATTCCTAGTTGAGCATCTCTGACTTTCACTTTAACCTTTTGAGTGCCAGAGGGGTACGGAATGCATTGCTTAGCAATGCATTCCGTACCCCTCTGGCACTCAAAGGGTTAAGAATGAAGAGATGACTGAAAAGAAGAAAGATGATACAAGACAGAAGAAAGAAGAAGGACAGGCAGCTGAGGACTCTGCTGGACATCTGGATTAATGGAAGTGTTACTTTTAATGGGATGTTGCTTTGTTACTCAGTCGGGTTAACTCTATGAGTGCCGGCTGGCTGATTATACCCCACTGGCACTCATAGGGTCAATTCTACTAACACTGAAACACTTTTTAGGTACTTTGGATTTTTTTGCCGGCATTTTGTCAAAGCACTGTGATTTGAATGGCTTACAGTGCTTGAAAAAATGCTGCCTAACGGGGATAATTGAATCGATCCTACCCGTTACTTGAGCCCCTTGTCTGGACCTCAAACCCACCTATTTTTATCTTATAATTTTGTAATGTAATGTATATTGTAAATACCTTATCTCTTATATTCTGAGTGTACACATTTGCACTTATGTATTCTTGTTTTTTTTTTTTTTTTTGTGTTTTTTTTTCCTGACATATTTTCTTAAAGATTTCTAACTCTTTTCTGGGTGTTAATGTTTTGTGGGCCAGACTGACGGACGAGACCAACAGGAGTTGCTTGTGTTTTAGCTGCTCCTGCTTGCCTGTGTTACTTCATAGGCAGAAGTTAGTTTTGGGTTTTAGGGGTGGGTTTTATTAATTTTTCTTTTTTGGTTCTGTTTTTAATCTTTAAATGAACAACAATTCTACAAGCTTTGTTTCTCTAAATGTTAGAGGCTTTGCATCTCCGAGAAAGAGGTGGATGGCTTTTATGGCGCTTGAAAAATTTCAATCTGATTTTATACTCCTTCAAGAGACCAAATTCAACAGAAAAAACCCAGTCAAATTTCTTTCTAAAAAGTATAATCGTTTCTTTTTAAGTAGTAGTTTGGGTAGGAGTAACGGTGTTGTCACTCTGAAAGCACACTATTGAAGACCCAGATGGAAGCTACCTAATCCTCATTGGAAACCTATGTGAAACAGTTCTCACTATCGTTAACATTTACGCTCCCCAGACTGAGAAAAAACACTTATTTTCCAATTTGTTGAGAACTATCCAGGATAACAGAAAAGGCAAGTTAATTATGGGTGGTGACTTCAACCTTTGCCAACACAATCTTCTGGACAAGTTGGTAACTGACAGATCTAGAGACAGCCAATCTAAAATCATCAAAAACTTCATGTCCACCTTGGGACTGATCGACCCCTGGAGGGAACTAAATCCCAAAGAAAGGGAATTTACCTTTTTCTCTACGCACAGAAACGTCTCCTCTAGGATTGATTTTTTTCTGATTGACCAACTTCTTTTAGATGGAGTCCTTGGTACTTCTATCCCCAAGCCTGGACAGACCATTCCCTGGTCTCTCTCCAGATCTCCTGCGAATCTACCCGCAACAGAACCTTTAGATGGAGGTTCAACAAACGCATGCTCCTCAAGAATGATATTAAGTTAAAAGTTTCTGACTGTATCTAAACATACTTTTAAGTTAATCAATCTCCAAACAACGAAGTTGAACCTCTTTCAATCTGGCTAGCTCACAAATCTGTCATTAGAGGTTTTTTAATAGGTCTTGCTAGCCGTAGACGGAAGGACAGAGAAGGTACTCTAAGATATTTGGAACAATCTCTTTCTACTCTGATCCATACCCAATCAATTAAGCCCTCTCTCAAAAGAGCTAGAGAGATTTGTCAAACCAGAGAACATATCAACCTTCTTCTGGACAAAATGGCAGATAATAAATTACTCTGGATTAAGCAAAGATATTTTCTATGGGGAAATAAGTCACACTCCCTGATGGCCCACCAACTTGACGCTTTTAAAGCTATTCAAACTATTAGACGAGTGAATTGTGGTGGTTCTATTGGGAAATCGTCTAACCTGAAGAATATCATCAAAGCCTTTGAAGACCATTTGTCTAGAATCTTTAATGGCCATACTGACTTCGATGAAAACAAGTTTCTGGATTTTGATGCTGATCTAAATCTTCCGAGTTTAAATGAAGAAGGCCAGAGATCCCTGAACAAACCTATTGAGATAGACGAAATTGAAAAGGTCATCTCCAGCTTGAAAAACAACAAAAGCCCTGGCCCTGATGGCTATACCAACCTATACTACAAGCTTTTCTCAAACTAATTATCTCCCCATCTAAAGCTCTTTTTCGACTCTCTTCTAGGCAAAGGATTTCTAAACAAAGACTCCAATTCCTCATTCATTACAATGATTTGCAAAAACGGAAAAGACCCTGAAGATACTAATAACTATAGGCCTGTCAGCTTAATTAATACAAATTTGAAAATTCTCTCTAAATTATTGGCAAACAGATTAAAATTTTTTATTCCCTATTTAATCCATCCTGATCAATGTGGTTTTATCCATGGGAGGAATACAGGTGACAATATTAGAAAGGTTTTTGATCTGATTGATGTCTGTTCCCGTCTTAAACTTAAAAACTCTGTTTTCCTCTCCTTGGATATATCCAAGGCCTTTGACTCCATCAGCTGGCCCTATATGAAAAAGGTTCTCTCCCTTTTTGGCTTGAATGGTCTCATAACACAATATCTCAATGCTATACAACACAATCCTACTGGTATCTTAAGACTGATGGGCCTGGAAAGCAGTGAGATTACAATTAATAGAGGTACTAGGCAGGGTTGCCCTTTGTCCCCTCTACTTTTCGCCCTTTGTATGGAACCTCTGGCAGCCGCTATCAGGAATAACTCTTCTATCAAAGGTATCTACATGGGTCTAGAATCAAAGATAAGCCTCTATGCTGATGACATTCTTCTATTCATCTCTGACCCCCTGTCCTCCATTAATAATCTTTGGTCACTACTTCTTCAGTTCAGTAACATTTCTGGCCTTAATATTAACCAAAATAAGTCCGAGGCTATGGGTGTCAGTTTAGATGGAGATATCTTCTATCGCCCAGTTTTACCAATTCAACTGGAGAGATGATTTCATTATATAACTTGGCGTCAAGATTCCTAAAACTCTGTCTAAAACCTTCTCTTACAACTTTAGACCTCTTTTGAAAACATTTTTAGAGAAATTATCTAACTGGTCCATCTTACCCTTATCATTCTTCGGTAGAAGAAACGCTATTAAAATGAATCTTCTCCCGAAAATCCTATACCTATTCAGGACCCTACCCATAAGAATCAATAGATCTGATCTTACTGGTTTCCAAACTGAACTTTTTAGATTTGCTTGGCTTTATAAACATCCTAGAACCAAAAGAGAAGTCCTTTTCAGAGAAAAACATCGTGGTGGCTTACGTCTTCCCAATTTATATAATTATTACTTGTCTGCCAGATTAACTCAGCTCACTGCTCTATCTGCTAAATATGATTTATTATGGTTAAGACCATGCTGGATCACTCTCGAATCTTATTTCTATCCTAGTAGATTCCTTTTGGAAAGGATTTGGTCCCTCCCTCATCAGAGATACCCATACACTAATAATATCCTTCTTACTACACAAAATGACCTTTGGTTGTGGGACAAGATTCGGCTGAGGTTTAAACTAATGGAATTTAGATCCAAACTTATACCTTTGACTTCTCCCTTTTTTAATTGATCCTCTTCCGAATCCACCTTCGTTGAAAAATTGTTTAACCTCGGTTTGGAGCATATTAAGAGCATTATGTTTTGCGACAATTTTCTAGATTGGTCATCTCTAATGGAATTAATTAAAGGTTCTTCTGAAGACGAGACAACATATACTTCCATTCGGGCTACCCTTACCCGCTTCCTAGGCAACTGTCTACCCACACCTCTCTCCAAATTCGAATCTTTCTTTCTGTCATGGTCTCCTTCTCAGAAATCTGTTTTCTTAATTTATAAAATCTTCTTCTTTGACACTACAAGGCTCAACTGTCAACTCTTCTGGGAGTCAGCCCTTCAATCTTCTTGGTCCGAAGATGATTGGGATCAGATCTTTAGGTGAATTCACATGAATAACCTAAACCTCAACTTGATTGAACAGTCTTATAAGATGCTTCATGTCTTCCATCTGGTCCCTGCTAGAATCTCCTTGATGTATGATGGTGCCTCTGACCAATGTTTCCGCTCTTGTCAAGCCCCTGGCACCTTCATGCATATGTGGTGGTCCTGCCCTAAAGTAAAACATATCTGGAAAAAGCTGAATTATCTTCTGTCCTTGATCCTTTGTAAATCTATCTCTCTCAATGCCTCTCAGGCCCTCCTTGGCCTGAGGATTGAATCTACTAACAGAAACCAAGACAAACTTATTGTTAGATTATGTTCTGCTACCAGATCCAGTATCGGTTCTCAGTGGAAGAGCCCTGATCTTTCCTGGTCTAATGTTCTTGATAAGATTAATTTTGTCTGCAGAAATGAATATCTTAGCTCCATAGAACTGGGTAACTATAACATCTTCCTCTCCATATGGTCCCAATGGTTGAACAGTAATTTCTGTTCAAACACTAAATTTTTAAATAAGGTTCAATGCCTCCGCCTCTTTCTCACCTCTCCAATTTCCTTTATTATAATTATTTCTGATCCTACATCAGTGTTTACTCTACTCTTACATGTTCATATAGCTTGATCTGATTTATAACTTACACTATTATACCTCTTTTACATATTGTTATAATATATTTTTGATATTCATTACTATTTAGTCTATTTTATATGTTTACTTAGCTTTCCTTTTCTACTTATACCATTTACTGTTGTTTCACTCTACTTATTTTCATTTCAATCAATAAAATGTAAGTTTAAAAAAAAAAAAGTTCTACAGGCCATTGCCAATTAGTTTTCTTCCCTCTGACTTTTTTGAGATGGCTTTGGTATGTCTTCATGCATCAATTAATGACGCTAGAGAAAATGGGATTTTTACTTACCGATAATACTTTTCTCTTAGTCCATTCAGGGATGCAGGGTTACACTTGTACTCATGTATTGATTAATGATAGCATGTAAATAGATTGATGCAATTGTTAAAAGCAACATGTAGAGGAAACATTAACATTAAAGGTTGAACTTGTTGAACTTTAGTGTCTTTTTACTCCTCATTAGCTAAGTAACTATTGGCTTTATTTATCAAAGTGAAGAGGAGCAATTGTGGAGCAAACCAGCTACACAACAGGGTAAAATGAAAATTCCCGATGATTTAAATGGAGATTGTAACATTTTGAATTCTAGAGAGATCCCAGTGCATTACAAAGCAATGGAATGTTGTGGAATTGTTATATCTCCCTTTGATTTGCACCAGAATTCTACCTCCTATGGTTGATGAATAATCTAACTTATTACCTAGTGAGTTACCCAGTGACCTCTTTGAACACCTTATCCTTAACTTTATTTCCTACTAGACATCCATTTACTCAGAGCTGACCTGATCTCCTGATTCCTAAGACTATAGATGATTGGGTTTAGTAATGGTGTGACTGCAGTGTACAACAGAGAGATTACTTTATTCAGATTGAATGACTGGCCCTTGGATGGCACAGTGTATTTAGCTGAAAGTATCCCATAATATGTGCTCACAACTGTGAGATGAGAACTGCAGGTGGAGAAGGCTTTCTGTCTCCCAGTAGTGGAGGAGATCTTGAATATGGTGAGGAAAATTCTGGCATATGTTGAAATGATAAACAAAAAAGGTCCAAGGACAACAGGGAAAGAAAGCACAATGGCCCCTACTTCTATAAGATATGTATCTGTGCATGATGCTTCAAGAATAGGAGCAAGGTCACAGTAGATGTTGTCAATAATATCACAGCCACAAAACTCTAAGAGGAAGATTGGAATTGTGTAAATCAGAGTGAGAAAAACGCCTAGAACACAGGAACATGTAACTAGATAAATACAATGCAATGGGTTACAGATGGCCAGGTATCGATCATAAGACATCACAGTAAGTAGGAAACATTCAGAAGCAGTAAATACACTACAAATGTGAAACTGTGAAAGACAGCCAATGACAGATATTCTACAAATGTCTCCTAATAAAGTCCATAGAAGGTTGGGGACAATGCTTGTAGACAACAAGATGTCACATAAGGAAAGGTGACAGAGGAAAAAGTACATGGGTGATTGGAGGTGATGACTTGCCAGAAACAATGTAATTATAAGGATGTTTCCACATAATGTCATGATGTACAGCATGAGGAGCAGAACAAATACCCATTTTTTCAGATTCTGAGGGCCTTGTAGTCCCAGTAGTATAAATTCTGTGATTTTTGTCTGGTTGTTGTTACTATTGATGGTCATGGTTCATGTAAAAATCCAAACTGTGGGAATTGAGAATTTTTCCTGTGTGATAATATCACAGGAAATTCTTATGTAGAACGTCTTAGGAAGAAAGTAACATATTCTGGGTCTTTATCTCCCTTGAATTCTAGAGTTCTCCAAAATATTGTATGAAAATATTTTGGGGATCTCTCCAGCATTCAGTAGTTAAAAGCCCCATTTAAAGTAGACCTGCCACCTTTATTTAAATCTGCATATCTGAAACCTTAATTAAAAACTGCCACGTATCATGTTATCTAAGAGACCAGCAGATGTGTAGATTATGAGATATTCAGTCCATTATATTCTATGTCTGTGTGGTGAGCTCTCTGTTATAACATATGGTAATGTTTGCTAATTAAGCCTGTCAGTACAGTTTTACTTACTAACTAAGCTCTGTACTCACTGAAAGACTTTCACTTTTCCAGAATTTAAAGTGCAAATATTTTTAATAATATATAACTACTGGAGTTCTGGCTAAAAAATGAATTAAGTGTTCAGATATACAGATTGTAAAATGGCAATTAGGCTAGTAAAAATGGAAAATGAAACTCTAATTGTAAAGACTTATTAAAAATAAAATATGTAAACATAAAAAAGAGAAAGGTAGAGTATTGGACATTTCAAAAATGAGATTGATAAGTTGATCAGTATGGATAAGGAAAAGGATGATTTTCTTCTGAGCACAATCTTTGAATTAATATAAACTAGCAGGAAAGCTATAAAATTCTTAGTTACTGGGGTATGAGGAGAAGGTTGAACTTGATGAACTTGACATACTACTATGTTACTATGTTACTATGAAAAGGCAATGGTAGAAAAGCCTCAACAAATACAACCACACAATTTTCATTATCAATTAAGTGTTTAACACAAGAAGAGTATAAGGGATGACTGAACAAAATGAAGTTGTTCAGGAATTTGGTGCAATGTTACAAAGACCACCTTTTTAATGTTTAGGCTCCATCTACACAGACCGAGTGTTCCAAGATTGTTCTAACACCGTTTTAATGCCTTTATGTAAGAATGGAACTAAAAAAATAATCTGGAGCTGATCCTCATAAGATGAGAAATGGCTTGAAGGATAATAATCAATAACATTCAGAACAACACTGTGAAAAGTACAAGTTATTTGCAGGGGGCAATTTAGGTATATAAGGAAAGATCTTGCCACTTACCAAACAAATCTATGAAGATTCTGTGAATAAGTAAGTAGCTATCGAGCAATAGATTTAGAATATATATATATATATATATATATATATATATATATATATATTTACAAAGACTTTTGATACCTCTCCATACAGGATACTGGCCTATAAAATAAGTAGATTGGGTTCAGGGGAAAACCTTTGTAAGTGGATAGAAATGTGGTTGAAGGATAAGGACTAGTGTTTTGTTATAACTATAATATTCTCCAGTGCAGTTAGAGTTGTGAGTAGATTACCTCAGATTTCTGTACTTGGTCCACTGCTTTTTTGACATGTTTATAAATGATCTGTAAATAAATATAAAAAGCAAAATGTCACTATTTACACATGACACTTAAATACACAGACTAATAAATTCCCAGCAGGATGTTTCTTCTCTACAGAAAGATCTGCATAAAATGGCAGACTGTGACAACAAATGGATTATGACATTTAATGTAATAAAGTGTAAAGTTATGCATTTGGGACAAACAAAAAAGGACATTAACTTCATGAATTTAATATTAGCATTTTAGGAAACTCATTGCTACAGAAAGATCTTGGAATACTTGTATATTGAACATTTGTCAACAATGATCTGTGTCGAACAGCATTAAAACAAATAAAATCGTTTCTTGCATAAAAAGAGGTACTGAAACAAAAGTAGATAACATAATTTTGCCGCTTAATAAATTGTTGGTAAGTCCTCCCCACAAATATGTTGTGTAGTTTTTGGCACCAGTTCTTAATAAGGTAATTTATTAAATGGAAAGAGTACAGGTAAGAGCAAGACAATGAATTATGGGAATGAAAGAACTGAAGTATGAAGAACATCTGCCCAAACTTGGTTTACTTACTCTAATGAAAATACATTGAGAATGGGATTACATAGTATTTGTATATACAAGGCTCTCTCTAGTAAACTTTTTCTTACAAGTTTTTTATTACTATAGACTTATGACAAGTCTCCCCTTAAAATTATAGGAGAGGAGAGTTTTAGCAGAGGAAGGGGTTCTGCAGTAAGGTCTGTTAAACTGTTGACATTTTTGCCCAGGAATGGGGTAAAGACAGATACAGTGGACATTTAAGAGAAGATTAGAAATATTTCTAGCAGAAGAAAACATACAGGGCTATACTTAGTATTAGGAGGTCAAATAGGAGGTTCTGGTAAATAGACAAATGACATTATTATGTAATTCACTTTTTCTGGATTATAGTTTGGTTGAACCTGTTGGACTTGTGTGTTTCAACCCAATTTACTATATAACTGTGTAACTATTATCTTAAACCTATCAAGAGATATGAAATACATTCAATAATCTTTTTCTATTATATGTTATTCCAAGGAGCACATTCTTTAACATACATTTTTATGTACTTTCAGAAAATTAGAAATATGTATGGTTTTAAATATAGACATTGTCTTATATTTATTGAGCAACCAAGAATAAAATACTATAAACTGTTTTATTTAATTTCAGCTTCATAGTCCATGGATGGAAAAGATCACAGTAACTTTAATTTAATTTTATGGGTTCAGTCAACTTTGTGAAGTCCTCCTGTGGATTTTTTGTACTTTTACTCCACTTTGGATAAAAATTCTACAAACTGCATTGTAACCTGCACAGTAATCTCACAGTAACCTGCACAGTGATCTCACAGTAACCTGCACAGTGATCTCACAGTAATCTCACAGTAACCTGCACAGTAATCTCATAGTAACCTGCACAGTGATTTCACAGTAACCTGCACAGTAATCTCACAGTGATCTCAACCAGAATTCTCTCTAAGTTACCAAAGTATCTAATCAACTGCACCTGCTTTATCTATGGGCTCTATAAAATGTCATAAGAACAAAGACATTCAGATGTAATATTTATTTCAAGGTTTGATTAAATGCCTGACTTTTTACATGGTACGTTCATCCTATGTTAAATGTAATTGAACCATAACCTGGAAAGCTGAGGCTCTTAATTTGTTTAACTTGTCTATGTAGGTTTCTTTTAAACAGCAGTCATACAGATACACTGCATTTGAACTGACTTGTATTCTACTGCTAGATGGATTCAGTTTATAGTCTGATAAAAACAACAGACTCATATGAAGCATTCAGGATTATTCAGGACTATTGAAGCTCATTGTTTTGTTGTGTGATGCAGAGACAGACTTTAAAATAAATCATTATATACAGGCAACTATATAGACACAATGCAAAGCAGATATCCATATACCTGACTGCTGTTTGAAAGACATCTACCATGTTAACAACTTCTGTTAAAAAATTAAATAACCTATCCGTAAATGATTTTATCCTTTAATTAATTATGTTTCATCAATTTAAGACGGAAATTATCTGATTTTATTATTAAATAACTATTTAACACCTGATAGAAGTATTTGCTGAGATGATTCAATTAGTAGATGATATCTGATGATAACCCATTATCAGATGATAATATAAGATTATATTATTAGTTGATATCTATTCTTTACACATGGTGGTGCTCAATGAAATGTTACATTGAAATCAATGTGTTTACAACATAGTAATCAGGAGCAGATCCAACAAAGAAAGCGATTCCATTGTAGATGATGTTATCACTGATTCATCTCACAGAATCCTACTGAATTATATGTGTACATTTGCAGATAAAAATAGTGATAAAAAACAGGTCAGCAATTTAGTACAAACTGAGTATGATGTACTGAGAATGGAATATTTGTGGGTCAATTCAATTGCACCATAGTTGGAAATTAACATTACAGTTGATTTAAATGGGGGTTCAGACTAATTGAATGTTAGAGAGTTCTGAAATGTATTGAGAAACAATCTCATGTAAACTAAACTGGCTTTTTAGGGGTCAAAATGCCATATGGCTCAGAATTTCTGAAATTTGCATTTGTCTCCTATGGTGCTGTTGTATTTCTTCCTACATCAACCTCACTCTACACATCAACTGTTGTGATGAGATCTAGAAAGTTATTGAAAAGTAAAACTAACCTTTTTAATTCAATTCTGATCAGCATCCTGAACTTACCTTGGTCTCAAAATCTCTGCTTATATCACATGTTCAATATCACATCTTCAGTAGCAGCTGTATGCTCTGATCACGCAAATAAAGAGAAGAGTTAAAATTCCACAAGTAAAATGTTATGTCACAATGTTGTTAGCACTGCAGTCCAATAAAAAAAATCTTAATCCATTTATGATGAAGGTGAAGATTTACAGTTTATATAGTTGTGGGATGGTTCCAGAAGGAGTTCAGAAAATGAAGAGAATTCCATGATGACCAATTAGAAGTCAGAACTTTGCTGCTTAGAAACTTTCACCAATTTACACTTTGATAGTTTTGTTACAGTTTACTTTTGTTAATCTGCAACTTCATGGATTTTCTGTGATGCACATGCAATATGTATATCATTTTATTTAACAAACTCAGCACTATCAACATACACCATAGGTTTCTATATATGTGCTGTCATGGAAAAAATCTACCTAGAATGCAAAATAAAAAGTTTTTTTCTATTGATATACAGAAAATCATATCTCCTCGATTCCACTAGGAGCTACGTATACTGTAGTTCTGTTTAGAATAATCTTACATTATTCTAAAATTATTGACACAGAAATCAGTGCTTATAGCAGTGCTCCCAACAATGTTAAAAGAAAGCAACCCTTCAGATCCATCCTCCTTATCCTCCTCATCCTCTGTGCTGCTGTTAATTATAAATGTGCAATGGTTTTGCCCACTTCTACTACCTGATACTCAGATGGTATTAGATCTTGGTTCATTTTTAGACTGTTAGTCTCCCTACAATGAGGCTAGGTACCTGTTTCCTACAGCCATTTACAAAAAAAATTCCTGTGCTGAAAAACCACTCATACTCAGCTCTTGGTCATGGACTACTAATGGTTTCCATTGCAGTTCATGTCAGTGCTGGCCAAACACATTGTTTTGTTTGCCGGTATTCCTGTGGTTCATTGTTTCTGCTGAGAATGTAGCTATCCTGCAAGTATGCTAAAACCATTTCACATGCAATGGGGCTACTCCCAGGAGCTACAGAGTTTTCCAGTTACCAACCTATGCTCTGGGATCAAGTCCCATAGAGATGTCTTCCACCAGTTCCACCACCACTGAGACACATTAATAGCTTTTATGAGATGACAATGACGTATGTTCAGAAATATGTCTGGAACGGGATGTTCTGGTTCATGTATCTGGTCCTGCTGTTGCTGGTATAAACCCATTTCTTCATTCCTTTTCATTATGTTTTCTAGCAGGTTTTTCAGCCCTAGCATTCTCCCTCTCATCCTCCACAATGCAAATCTACCATCGATCTATAAGCATATCTTTATTTTCTTTGACAGAATTTGATTCCTCAGAGAGATGCTGCTTATCTTGAGTCCTTGTTGTGACAATATGAACACATTTTGGCAGAATTTAAGAAATGTTGTGTTTAAAGTGGAGGTCCAACACAGTGGCAAGAATATATTCTGCATTGCTTTTAATTAGGGGTGGGCGAAAAGTGAGAAAAATTTCCTGCATGTCTTTTCGCAAAAAACAGTCTATTTTTCTAATGCAAAATGTTCCTTCTTTTCACGTATTCCAACACATTTTTGTACTATTCCAACACATTTTTTCCTATTCCAACACATTTTTTCCTATGTTTAATATGCTGCAACATTTCCCAGCACAATATTACTTCTTCTAAGGGCTGTAGTGGAGAAATAAGTAGCTGGAAGTCAAAGTTGTGAGTTCTACAGCAACATATACCTTGAAAAATGTGTTAGCATGCATTTGTCCTTTGCCCACAACACGTACTTCCTGCTTAAGTGACACTGGCACATATTCATGATATTCATGATGATGTCAAGTGATTAAAAAAAAATGAAGTACAAACTACAATGTGGCAGATGTGTATGTGTAATTGCATTCACAAAGTTTTCTGTGTCTATAATGTTTACTTCACTAGATGGCATGTGCCTTTAATTGCTTTTGTTCCCATAGTGCATTGTTGCATGTCACTTCCTGTTTTTAAAAAAGACTGTCAGTTTTCAAAATACTGACCAACTCAAGGTGCTTGTATACAGCTGAAGGATTCTGTTATATACTTAAGGGATTGAACAATGTTATCATTGCAAGGTTTAAAGTATTTTCAGTCAAATATAAGCCATTTGACTAAGAATCTTTAAGACACAAACCCCTCACTTAGCTCACAAGCAGGCAAAAGTGGTATGTAGCTTTATTTGCTGTCTAGTTTTGAGTTTTAAGTCATGTGCGTTTTCTATGTAATTATGTGTCTGATGATTTTGTCTTTCATATTTGTCCTTTTATTTAGGTCTGTGGAGTTGGTGTAAATGTCATTGCTGTAAGCTCACAAACTGAAGTGTGCTCTGGTTTAAGTGAACAGTTGGACATCCCAGCATTGGAAAAAGTGTTTTTGTGTTTACATCCTAACCTGCAGTAAGAAGGTTAAAGGGTTAAAGTTTAAAAGGTTGTGCTTTTCTCTGGGAGTGTGTGTAATTAATTAAGGGAGGGGTTTGTGATTAATCCCCTGTGTAGGTCTGTATAAATCTAGGTACAGGATATTAAGAAAAGAAATGCAAGCCAGCCAATCAGCAGAACAAATTTTTTTTTTTTTTTTTTAAATAAACATTAACCCCCTGAGCACCAGAGGGGCAAACAGCGCACCATTATTTAGCACGCTGCGTACCCCCAGCACCCAGAAAGATCACAAAAAAGAAAATTGAAAAAAGGTCTGTAACATAAAATGAAGGTACCTTATATGTGAAATGTTAAATGAAATGAGTCCAGATGGGGGGACACCGAGCAGAGCACACCATTTAAGGCCCACTGGGAGGTAAAAGATAACATGCTCCCAGTGGCAAGGGCTTGGGTGTACTCTGCTCGGATACGGGAGCGCACAAATGCCCGGAACAAAAATTCAGGCGTCATTGGAACCTCCCCTGACAGCACCTGCTTCCTGGTCACATAAATGGCCATCTTAGCCTGTGCCAGGAGCAGGTTTATGAGGAGGTCCTCAGCCCTACTTGTCCGAGACACCGTGCGCCCAAAAATGAAGAGGTGTGGGGAGAAGTGCAGCCAGAACTGCAGGAGGAGTCCCCTCAGGAATGACAAGACGGGCTGCAGTCGGCTGCAGGTGAAATAGGCATGAAAAACAGACTCGCCCCTGCCACAGAAAGGACAGGTGGCAGGGGAGTCCGTGAAACGGGCCAGGCACTCCCCCGTGCTCAGTGCACCATGGAGCACTCTCCAACTCAAATCCCCGATGGGTCTGGGCATCAAGGTGGAATAGAGTGCCCTCCACCGGGGTCTCTCGCCCACGTCAACCACCCGCCTCCAGATGGTGTCTGGGTGACCGACGAGGGCGAGGAAGTGCACTGTGTGGAGCACGAGGGAATACAGCCTCCTCCTCGGCATGCCACGGAAACATGCCGAGGGTATCACCCCCAACCGGCTTAAGTTGGGGGCTGCAGAAGCCAAGGGGGACTGACGAGGCTTTGGTTGTATGCTTACAGCCGGAGGCGAGGGTTCCACAGGTAGATGTGGCTCTCCGGCCTGTAAGGCCCCGTCAATGAAGGTGCGCGAGTCGGGGTGGATGGCAAGCTTGATCTCCTGGAGCAAACGGTACGGAACTCTGGGACTATGGAAACCCATACGGTGCATAAGCACATCGGGCTCCACCCAGTCCGCCCGTTCATAGTCCAGGAGATCCCCGACTCGGGTCATCCGTGCTTGGCGAAGGCGACGACATATGCTAGGGGCTTCCAACATCCGAGCCCCCACAGCTGTATTATATAGCAGGGGCTCCGCTAGAATGTCTGCCCCCTGCGCTGTGCCCTGCCTTGACACGGAGACCATGCTCCAGGCCTTGAGGGTTTCCCGGTAGTATGCCGGCAGCACTGAGAGGTCGCTCCCAAACCCCTCAGGCTTGATGATGAATAGTTGCCGGTCATACCCCATATTGCGCAACTGGCGATAGAAGCTGGAGGCCAGCGCGCACCACTGCGGTGAAGGGGCTGCGTACAGGTATCTCTGCAGGTACTGGAGGCGGAAGGTGTGCACTTGAGTGCGTATGCACACCACTCCTTGACCGCCCTCTCCCAGTGGGAGACACGCCACACCCGCAGAGACCCAGTGCTTCCCCATCCAGAGAAAGTCCAGCAGCATTCTCTGGATTTTGCTGATGAACTCGGGGGTCGGGCTAAGGCAGATCAGCCGGTGCCACAGCTTTGAGGCCACCAGCTGGTTGATCACCAAAGCCCTCCCCCTTAGGGAAAGCACTTTCGCAAGACCCCTCCACAGTCCCATCCGAGAGAGGACTCATTCCTCTAGTTCTTTCCAGTTTGCAGGGACTGTGGGATTCGCAGCAGACAGGTAGACTCCAAGGTATTTCAAAGCTGTAGCCTCCCACTTGATGTTACGGAAGGTGGGAGGCAGGGAGTCTACCTGTATGGGACCCTCTAAATGGCCTGTGCATTTGGACCAGTTGATCTGAGCAGAAGAGGCAGCTGTATAAACCTCTTGGCATTCTTTAGCCCGCTCCAGATCAACTAGGTCTTGGGCCACGAGGAGTACATCATCGGCATATGCCGAAAGGACCACCCTCGTGTCTGGCTCCTTCAGCACCAGCCCTGTGAGCCTCTTCCTTAACAGACATAGGAAGGGCTCGATGGCTAGTGCATATAGGTGTCCAGACAAGGGGCATCCCTGCCGTACTCCTCGTCCAAATACCAGGGGTGCCGTTAGGGACCAGTTGATCTTAATTAAACACTCTGCAGAGGCATACAGCGTCTTAAGGTAGCCCACAAAGCGTGGGCCAAAGCCGTATGCTTGCAGAGTAGCTATGAGATATCTGTGATCCACTCTATCAAACGCCTTCTCCTGGTCTAGTGAGAGAAGGGCGAGTGACAGACCAGTCCTGCGGGCATAGCAGAGCAGATCCCGGACCAGAAAGATATTATCAAAAATGGTCCGGCCCGGGATTGTATAGGACTGGTCTGAGTGGACCACCTCTGCCAGCACGGACCTGAGCCTTAAGGTGACAGCTTTGGCTACGATCTAATAATCCGTGCTGAGCAGCGAGACTGGCCGCCAGTTTTCGATAAGGCGGAGATCCCCCTTCTTGGGCAGCAAGGCCATTACTGCCCGTCGACAGGAAAGGGGCATCTCACCAGTCTCGAGGGCCTCCGTTAGGACCAGTTGGAAATCAGGTCCCAGAGTCTCCCAAATGAATTGGAAGAACTCTACGGTCAGTCCGTCCAGCCCTGGAGATTTGCCATGGGGCATATGACTGAGGGCTTCAGAGAGTTCAGCTAGAGAGATGGGCTGATCCAGCCTCTCTCTTCCACCCTCGCTGACCGTTGGAAGCCCATCCCATAGCACCTTGCAGGTATCTGGAGAGATGGGATCCAGAGAGTACAGGTTTGCATAGAATCTCCGGGCCCTGTCCCGGATGCTCTCCGGATCCAAAAGAGGGGCACTGTCCTCCGCGAGGAGGCAGGTGATATGTCTACGGTTACCCCCCTCTTCTGCAGTCCGTAGAAGAGGCGCGAGCCGCGATCCATCTCCCAAAGGAATCGCAAGCGGCTTTGCACGAAGGCTCCCTTAGCCTGGTGCTGTTCCAGGTGACAGAGAACCTCCTTCCTCTCTACGTATTCACGCTGCAAGGCTTGATCCCTAGATTCAGCAGCCAGCCTTTGCTCGAGGCCAAGCACCTCCCCCCGGAGTGCCTCAATCTCGGCATTGCGCTGACTGCTCACACCCCTAGTATACTCCTGACACAAGAGTCTCAAGTGCACCTTGCCCACGTCCCACCACTGACTCAGCGTGGCAAAGTCACCCTTGAAACCCCTCCAGTCCGCCCACCTCTCCCGGATCAATGCCGCAAAGCCCTCGTCCTCCAACAAGGTATTGTTGAAGTGCCAATAGGCGGCTTTTGTCGCCGATGACATGGGCGACAGCTTCACGGACACACAGTTGTGGTCCGTGAACGGGGCCAACCTAATGGCACTGGACCGGGCCCGCGACATGTAGTGGCTAGATATATAAAGCCTATCGATCCGGGAGTGGGACACCCTACCATCTCTCACCCTGACATAGGTGAAAGTGTCTGATGCCCCTGGGTGCTGTTCTCGCCAGATGTCGACCAGGGAGTAGCGGGTGATGACCTCCCTCAAGGCTGACACGGATGGTGGATAGTGCTCTGTCCCGAAACGGTCCAGAGCTTCGAGGGTGCAGTTGAAATCACCCCCGATAATCAAACACTCATCCGCATCGACCGACTCCAGATAGGTCGACAAACTAGCAAAGAACCTCACCCTCTCCGGTCCTGCAGAGGGACCGATTGCTGGCCTTAAGATATTCTCTGAGAGAGTGGATGATTAGCTCTCGGACCCGGAGATGCAGCAGACGGCCTGGGATAACAGCCTTCGCACTCAGCACCTCAGGCTGAAAGGACTCTGAGAACAGGGTCACCACTCCACATTACGGCAAAGTGAAGTGGCTAAAGAAAACCCTGCCTCGCCACTCCAGATGCCAGTTGGCTTCAGCCTCTGGAGTGGTATGGGTCTCTTGCAGGAAGCTCACAGAGTACCCCCCTTGCTGTAGATAGGAGAGTACCTGGAACCTGCGAAACCCATCCCTACAGCCATTGGTATTAA
This sequence comes from Rhinophrynus dorsalis, assembly GCA_037306005.1. Classification (NCBI taxonomy): domain Eukaryota; kingdom Metazoa; phylum Chordata; class Amphibia; order Anura; family Rhinophrynidae; genus Rhinophrynus; species Rhinophrynus dorsalis. The sequence continues at coordinate 550,705,839 of CM074721.1, read as the reverse complement.
GTGTGCTGATGCTCAGAGCCATTACTGTGTGTCAGGATATGCTTTCGTCCCATCTCCTAGCGAGGCCTGATGGGACAGACACAAATTTAAGAACTTGCGGGCGCGGATATGTTCGGCAGACCCGAAGTTCTTGGCCCGATTGCTGGCCTTAAGATATTCTCTGAGAGAGTGGATGATTAACGGCAGATCATTCCACCTCTCAAGGGCCAGACACACCTTCTTTTTATTTTGTCCGCGAAGGGTGCTCTCAAGGAAAGCTGTTATTTCCTTGGCAGGGATGACAGGGCTAGGTGTAGGTATTGAGGCTGCAGAAGCCTCACTGCCATCCCTGGGCTCCTCCTCGCTGAGTACTTTGTAAACCCCCTTCTCCTCTAAGGGGGTAAGCCTTCTCAGCTTGATCTTAACACTCCCACTTCTAGATGTTATTGAAGTGGGGTCTAATACACCCTTCGCGACCGAACCCTGAGAGGATTCTTGTGCCCCCTTGCTAGTACTAGGGGCACACTCAGGGGTAGCTGGCTGAACGGTGGCAGACGGCTTGGTGACATGGGGAGGTTTGGAGGCCTTATATGCTTCCTCAGCGTTCTCCACCGCCGCCTGCGCAGCTTGGATGACGCTAAGGTTGGGATCAGTGGATGAAGTGGGAGGAGGGATCTCCGAGGTTGTAGCAGTAACCTCCACGGTATTAATAGGAGGGACTGCTTGGTCACCCTCCTCCATTACCACTGCCCCTGTTGCATCACCCTCCCCTTGATTTTCCTCTACAGGGTCCTGAATGGGCGTTACGCTTAAGTCTATCGCCTCCAGGAGTGGCATATCCTGGGGAGTTGGAATTACCCCAGTGTCACCACTGGAGAGTGACCCTGGAGGGAGAGGCTGACTGTGGTCCCCAAAGCTCAGCACCTTAGGGACACTAACTGCCCATTCTGCAGGGGCTTTATTGGGCCTCCCTTCATACATCAGGGGCAAGACAAGCTGCATAGGTATTGGCTGGCTGTCTGCCCCTGTCTCCTCAGGGAGACCCTCATTCCCCTGCACATTCCCCAGACCCTTGGCCACATTATCCCCCGCCAGGTCTGGGGGGAGAGGTGTGTGGTCTGCACCTGGCTGGCTGAGATTAATAGCCAGGTCAGACAATGTCAACACTTGAGGAGGTGATGGATGGCTCCTCTTTTTTACTTTGGAGGGATAGGAGATAAGCTCCTCCCATTCCTCCAGTGTCCCCCTATTGGTCTTATATTTCCTCTTCCTTGGGGCGTCATCCTTAGAAGAGGAGGTGCCGCCGCTAACCGTGCCCTCTTTAGAGGGCTGAGATCTTTCCTCCCTCCCCTCATCCCCTACACTTGCTGAAGTGTTTATACTTGGGGCGGGGGGGATGGCACCGGGGCAGCGGCAACACAGGGGGTAGTGGTGACACTCTTCTCCTTCCTCCCTTTTGCTGCAGCATCAGAAGTAGCTGCAGCTACTGATGTTTTTGGTGGGGAGGAAGGAGGCATGGAGGCTGCGGTGGTGGGCTTTGGAACAGCCTCCTTATAGCTCTCTGAAGGGGGGCTTTCCCTTTTGAGGGCCCTGCCACGGTGGTCTTAGCAGGGCTGGGTGCTGTACGTGAGGTGCTTGCGACTGGCACTGGAGCTGGGGCTGATGTTTTAGAACGCTGCCCCTTGGGGCAGCTCTGGCATGTATGCCCCAGCTCCTTACAAGCAAAGCACCTCACTTCCTCTGTGCTGTAAAATATTCGGTACAGCACCCCCTCAAAATGAACCCCAAAGGACCCCTCAATGCTATCTGCACCCCGAGGCAGGAGAACTTGTGCCTGCCTCTTAAAAGAGAGCACATGTTTGAGTGCTCTCTCTTTGCAGCCCAGGGGAATCTTAGTGATGTTAGATTTCAACTCCCCTAGGGCTTACAAGTGGGGGCGCAGCAAAGGGTCCGGTAGGAAGGGGGGCACATTGGATAGTACAAGTCGTGTGCCCATCCCTTCCAGGGGTTCCACAGGGATATAAGTCCCCCCTAGTGTGAGCCCCCTCTGAACCAAAGTATGTGCAGCAGCCAGCGTACGTAAAAATAGTACAGCTTTGCCGTACATTTTGCTGGCTGCTACAACTGCAGAGGGACTCACATCAGCTGCAGCCTTTACATATGCCCCTATGCTGTGAACCCCAGACATTATGCATCTGACTCCATGCCTCCTAGATAGCTGCTCTCCCCCAGAGTTGGCATGACTGGGGCTGGCACTAACCACCTGTGCAAAAGATCTAGTAATAGTAGGTGCTACAGGGGCAGTGCCAGTAGGAGCAGCCTGAGTAGAGGCAGAGGGAGCCTGAGGTCTGGGGCTTGCTGCTTGGGACACAGCAGGATATTAAGAAAAGAAATGCAAGGTGCTTGCCTTATAGGCAAGCCAGCCAATCAGCAGAACACATTTTTTTTTTTTAAATAAACATTAACCCCCTGAGTGCCAGAGGAGCAGACAGCACGCTATCATTCAACGCGCCTCGCACCCCCAGCACCCAAAAGGTCAGAAAAGAAAGTAGAAAAACTGAACTGCAACATAAAAGTAATTTATTTTATTTTTTTTAAATAAACATTAACCCCCTGAGTGCCAGAGGAGCAAGCAGCGTGCCATTAATTAACACGCGCACACCCCCAGCACCCAAAGGGACATATAAAGAAACCAGAAAAGAGTAACTGTAACATAAAAATAACTTAAAGGTGAAGTATGAGCTGAAAAGAATCCAGATGGGGGGACACCGAGCAGAGCACACCATTTAAGGCCCACTGGGAGGTAAATGCTGACATACCCCCAGTGGCAAGGGCTTGGGTGTACTCTGCTTGGATACGGGAGCGCACAAATGCCCGGAACAAAGCTTCAGCTGTAGCAGAGGATGATGTTGGTGCTTTTGCTGCTACTGCCTCAGAACAAGCACTGCAACTGGGACCAGGAGTATTGCTGCTGTTTACAAATGGAACCTGTCCTAGTCCCAGATTGCTTGTTGATCTCATTCCCACTGTGTCCACTGTGGTCAGTGGCACATTAGCCTGCTCCTCCGCATCCTGCTGCCCTTACAAATCATCAGCAGCAGGAATTACAGCAGTTGCAAACTCTGCAAATTCCAAAAGCTCACTGCTGCGGCTTCTGGTGGTGGTGATGCCCATCTCCATCCCTTCTCCCATTCCTTTCCAGTTTGGGCTAAAAAGGCCATCAGTATCTCTTCCACCCAAGCTTCTCCACCATCAACATCATCACCACCACCACTAGTCCCTCCATGCTGCTGCTCTATTACAGACATATCACTGCTGGTTGGAGGAGGTGACAAGAAATGTGATAGAGAGTCTCCTAATGTCATAGCTCAAAAGGAATGAGAAAACAACAGCAGTAACATGGGAGGTGGATGTTCAAAGTTCCACTTGCCATTACTAGCTCCATTGATTCACCTGAGGCAGTAGAAGCACCATAATTAGACCCCACCACTTTAGGTAGACGTGGAGACAAGAAGAAGTTGGCCAATAGTGCTTCTCCACCTGCCCCTTATCCAAAATCATGGATGTGTTGTTATAGAAATGTTTCCCTTGAGAGCAGGAACTGTGCTACTCATCAGGAACTTCACTGTGTTTGTGGTGAATAAGGGAAATACTGAGAACAATAGGCACATCTGCACTTACATCAAACACCTGGCACAACAGTAACCAAACACCATGATGCTTAGGGTCCCCAATGTGAAATCAACTCACCAGAGACCAAGTACTGCTGTTGTCACTATGTCCTTTGTTTCCCCGCTAAGGAAAAGTGACAACTTGCAGACAGTCACCAGCTTAGCATCTTCTGTAGGATGGAACATCCTCAGATGCTTCTTTATGCCCTGCTTGCGATTATCCTTCACCACACGACCATGTGTGATCAGTGTACCACAGAGTGTGTAATGGGTGGACAAAAACTGGCCATTAATGTTTCTTCCATCCCAGAGTCTCCACCATCATCATCAGTACCACCTCTCTCTCCTTGCTGCTGCTGTATTACAGATGTTTCACCGGTTGGGGGAGGTCATGAGAAATGTGAGAGGGTCCCTTAACTAGTAGCAGACACAGGCAGTCAATCTGTGCTCATGGTGGTGGTATTATTACTTCTAGTCAACAATTCTGCCATCATCAGTATCATGTTCTATCTGGACAATGATATGAGGGGACTGTGACTCCCATTGTCAGGAGAATGTTGTGGGCTCCCTTGACCACTAGTCTAGCCACTCTGCATTACTTTCTCTACCACTCCCCTAATGTTAGTCCCACCAGCTGCTTCACCACCATCACTATTACTACTAAAACCTACTGCATCAATTTCAGTCCCTGAGTCTTCCACCTTCCTGAGAAGCACAAGACACACCAGCAGCAGGGGCATCACTGGCAGCAGACACAGGTAGCAGATATGTCTTGCTCAGACCGCTACCCTCTTCTTCCTCCAATGACAAAATATCCCCAAGATCCCTAGGACTGATGTAGGAGGCTGGCCATCATTGGGCCTGAGGAATCAGAGCATCCAGACCCTTTTATGTTGGTCATGGTCACTTCCTCCTCCTCAGACTCACTGGACACATAACCATCCTTCCAGCTCCTCCTTTTATTGTTATTAAACTTGCTCATAGAGATAGCAGTGACTATGAGCCTCTCCTGCCTCAATTTTGCTATTAACTCACATTACAACAGCCTAGCACCTCTCTCTCTCTGTAGCTTTTTATATTGTGTTTCACTACCTTGAAAACATTGCTAGCAATCATTCTCCACAGGACCTGTTATGACTGCATATGTCTAAGGAATGATAATCGCTGTTTGTAGAATATAGGATTAAGAGATCTTCACTATATGAAAACAGCTAAAAGGATTTGAAGAATTTATCTATTTGTGTGAGTAGATATTTGATGGTTTAACTTTATTTAAATGATTTGATTTAACACTTGCCCTATCTACTCCTTCTCTGGAGGTTTGTGGGAGATTACTACGTTTAATTTGAATGAAAAACAAGGGAAGGTGAACTACCGATAAAGAAATATCTTCTCTGATTGATAAAACTACGTGGGACATTGACATTTTGCATAGTAAGTGGAGATATTTGTTTTATGTTATTAGTTACATCACATCATTGACGGAATTATCTCTATATGTCTTTTTCATATTAATACGATGGAGGAATAAGTCCACGTGATACGAAGTGATAGAGGGTAACAGAATCCCTTTGACGTGAAAATCTGGAGAACTAAAGAAAAACTGTAACGTTGATAAACAAGTTTTAAGTATATATGTTGCACTTAGTTCATTAGTTACTTTGTATATTGCAACCAACATACAGATTAAGGATTCGCTGGAAACTTCGTAGTGAATGAATTGTCTATATCTGTGAGAGTTAGATCTTATCTAAGCTGAATCCATTATAGTCTGTGTTTGTTTTGTAGTGGTGAATTTTCCATACTGGACACGCATTGACAACATTGAGCTTAAGTCCTGGTCAAGTACATGCAGCTGGGGACATATTTGCTTGCTGATCTTTTTGTTATTGTCTCTGTGCTGTGTGGGGAAGTCTTGGGAAAGAAGTTGTTGATTTTTTTTTTTTTTCAGTTACATTTTTGGGACAGACTGTGATAAGACAACAGGGAGGACAAGTTAAAAAATAAATAAATTAATTAATTAAAAGAATAAAGAACTAAATATATTAGGTGATGTGGATAAATCTAGTTTCGCAGTACATTCCACAATATAGATTGGTTTATCTACACCGGGGTAACCCGAGTAAGTTTGACAAAATCTGAGGAAGATGGCAGACATGGTGGACAAATAGAGCAGATAATAATGTGGCACTTGATGATGTGCAAATTACTAGCGATGGTTGATTGAGGTTTCACCTACTGGATGAGTGGATGCTTGTGCAATATGGTTGATGAGTGACGTTCTGTATGCACCCGGTACATATCGGAATATTGTGGAATTGCTGGCTGGTGGGCGGCGCTGTGGGTTCGGGGAAAAGAGGACTTGAGAATGGGGGGTGTATTAGCAATTTAGTTAGGTTAGGTTTTGAGAGTTGTAGTTCCTGGAAGTTGTAATAACAATAAAACCTCAGGTTGTCTCTGTACCTTCTACTAATATGACTCTATTCTTTTCATTGTTACAAAAGCCTATTTGTTTTTGCTACATTTGAATGTTTCTTTGTACTTTTCTGTATTTGCGTTATGTATGGAGAGATCTGATAATACAATATATTAAAAAAAAAAATATATATATATATATATATATTAGGTGACAGTGACAGACAGCTGACTGTGCTTAGGCAAGGCATCATACAGCTGCATCAGTTGTGTTGTGTACCGTATAGTTAAAAAAAACACAGCGTAGTTGCATAATATCCAGGAAACGCACAAGGGGAAGGGGAAGAGGGAGGGGTAGAGTAGTGTAGGGACATGAGCATAAAGTAGTAGTTCAAAAACTGACTGCAGCAATGGTTACTGTAATGTGTGCAATCAATAATGATGATCCCTCTACTCCAAGGGGGGATGCAGTTTGTCAAGGTCCCAGCAAAACTATTTCAAGCACCTCCAGTGCCAGTAGAAATAAAGGACCATATAGGAAGAACACTGAAGATGACAACAAGTCGCATTCAAGTGTTGATGTTGCTGGCAATAGCATAATAGAGGAAGGTGTAGCAGCTGAAGCGCCTGCTACATCAGATAGTAAGGTAAACAAGCACCAAAACACCTGTCCTCAAAGTAGTAGGGAACTTTGTTACAGTTAAAGTAAAAAGAAATTGTTTGAGATCTCTGAACGTTTAAAGGAATATAAGGGTAGTAGTGGGCAAGAACTGTCAGGTGATGCTGATGCTGCTGAGGATGACCTAATGATGATGAAGATGATACAGATCTAGAATATATCCCACCAGCATCCTTCTCTTGTTCAGATGCAGATGAAGTTGAAAGTGCGGATGATGACAGGGCTATAAGGTTAGCAGACAGTCAAAGGCTGACTCTTCCACCACTTTTAAGTAGCACTGTGCATGTCTTTAAACTGTTTGAGAAAACCATTGAAAAGTCTGACCCTGAACAAGCACAGATGTCAAAAGCACAGTCACCCTATCAGTCACCATCTGCATCATCGTCTCTTCAAAATCCAAGTCCCACTCAGTCACATACACCTGTTTTGAGTACCCGGAAGCAGCAACACAGGTTAACGTCCACAATGTTAGATATGACGAGTGCCTCTTCTGCTGCTGCTGTGAGTGCTGCACATTTGACACCTAGTAGTAGTGGCAGTAGAACTGCATCATCATCTAGCCCCAGTAGTAGTAGTAGCAGCAGCAACACCTCAGGAACCCTACATTCCATGAAGTCCACAGTATGGAGATACTTCACTCAGGATCCTCAAGCTAAGCATATTGCTATCTGTTGTCTGTGAAAAAAGCATGTGAGCAGGTAGAAAGCAGGCTTACAACTAGGCACCTCCTCTGTGAGATCCCTCCTGAAGCACAACCACAGGTCTGACTGGAAGACACACTATCAGCAGGTCAAAGGTGCCACAACTAGCAGCAGCAGAAGCACTTTAAAAAGTTCCCAGGGCTCTAAGGCAGAAAAAAAGTTGTGAAGTTATTTATGTGTCAGAGAGTGTGCTGCTGCCAGTGCAAACAGTTAGTTCAGTCCAAATAACACCTATGCCTCCTGCTGTAGAGGAGTATGACAAACAAAACCAGGACAAATATATTAACAGCAGCACAGATGTGGAGATTGAGGAGGGATGTGAAGAAGAGTTGCCACCATCCACCCCACTTGGGACCACTGCTATAACCGATAAGTAATGTGTGTCAATAATCTGAGAAGGAGGATAGTGTATGTCAATGGTAAAAACAATATACATACACAAATCACACCATGCCAGTCCCCCACCACCGCTAGTACCATACACATCTGTCTCATTGTAGGTTGTACTTTATTTTTTTATTACTTTATATCATCATCAATATGTACCAGTGTCACTTAAGCAGGAAGTTAGTTTTGTAGGTAAAGACAAATGCATTCTGCATGCTAACACATTTTTCAAGGCATATGTTGCTGTAGGACTCACAACTTTGACTTTCAGCCACTTATTTCTAAACTTCAGCCCTCATAAGTAATATTACAGTGGGAAATGTAGTACCTGTAGGAAATATATGAGAAAAATGTGTTAAGATAAGCAAAACATGTATTAAAAATAGATGAAAAGGAGGACATTTTTGCATTGGCTGAAAGGCAAATTTTTTTCCGTGAAAAGAGAAAAATTGGCAAGTTTTCATGAAAAGTCATGCAGGAAATTTTTCACACTTTTCACCCACCTCTACTCACCAGCATGGTTGCCTCCTCAGATGGTTCCAGCAGTTCACCTACATCGCACATTAGTTGCCATTGGCCAGGTGACAAAGAGGCTCCCTCCAAAGCCTTCAAGTATTTTATGGTGTACTCATTAATGGCCTTAATCTGCTCATACAAATGCTCTAGTATGTATATCATGGAATTCCAGCTGGTAGGGATCTCCATTTTCAGCTGGTTATGGGGCAGGTTATTACACTTTTTATGGAATATAGAGCATTGCATGCACTGTAGGAGTGACTAAAATAGGCACCGATTATGTAGGTGGTGTTCAGCATCTCTTTGAAGGTTTTGGATTCTGGTTAAAATTAAATGTGGCACATGGGGAAAGCATGGCACATGCACCATATCTCCAGTTCTCAAGGTTGTGATTATGCTGGAGCTTTCATCAGTAGATACAAAACCAGCTTTTAAGAGAGGCGCACTAGCCATTCCTCTCGCACCTGCTCTAGTTTACTTAAAACCTCTACGGGTATGTAGAATGGTATGGGCTATCCTGCAGTCGCCTTCTAACTATTCTGCTAGAACTAGAGGCACAATTACTGGTTGTCAACTGATGCTGTAAGCTAGTGTTGCCCACTGGTGGTGATGGTGAGAAAGAAACCCAATGAGCTAAGTCATATAGGGTTCGATCCAAATATTGGTGTCGGCAGAAAAAACTGGCGACGGTGGTTTTGTAGCACCAGTAAGCAATGCAAATGTTCCCACTATTAAGAAATAATAATAATGGCAGTTCTGTAACACACATCGCCCGTCGCCAGAACAGCAAGATCTCGCCCATAGAGGATAATGTACAAGCAAAGCCAAGAGCCATTCAAATGTTGGAGTTAGGGCTAACGCGAGTTAAATTGCAACATTTCACTCCAGAAATCTAATGCCTTGACTATCGCCCAAGGTAGCCAACAACATTCCCCTTATCATAGGAATACCCTTACCATCACAACATTGTCCAGATGGAACATGAAGAAGGCTGCGTGTATCTGCTGCTAGGGTTTCGAGTCTGGTGTCTTCAGCTCAACAAGAGATGGCTAGTGTGACTATAATGGACCATCTGTCACATTTCTTGTCACCTCCTCCAACCAGTGAGATGTCTGTAATAGAGCTGCACAGCAAGGAGGGACTGGTGGCAGTGATGATAATGATGGTGGAGAAGCTGGGATTGAAGAGACTTTAATGGTCTTTTTAGCCCAAACCAAGTAGGAATGGGAGACATAGATGTGGGTGGGCATTACCACCACCACCAGCAGTGATATTTTATAATTTGTGGATTTTGCTGCTGCTGAAATTGCTGATGATGCAAAGTTTTAAGAGCAGCAAGGATGATGATGCTCAGGCTAGTGTGCCCCAGACCACCACGGACACAGTGGGAATGGAGTGATGTGGGACTAGGACCGGTCCCATTTGCCAGCAGCAATACTCCTGATCCTAGCTGCAGTGTTGATTCTGAGGCAGCAATAGCAAGAGCAACATCATCATCCTCTGCCACAGCCAGTGAAGGGGAATGTGGAGGAGAAGAAGAAAGCACCTTCCCCTCCCCCTTGATGTCCTTGGTTTTATTATTGAAATTAACTTGAGGTCTGGAGCCACTAGTAGTGCTTTCTCACCCGGATGTCAAGTTCCAGAGTCTTTGGTGTCTGGTCCTAACTCTCCTGTAACAGATTAAAATAAAAGAAATAAAAAACCTACCATTGTATACAGCTCAGCTCAGCTAATAATACAAAAATAAAATGTTATTCATGTTGGAGGGGTTTTGTACTTTTTTCAAATAAATTCAATTTGCAGTCATATTCTTGCTTTTGGATAGAGTCTGATTGAAGAATTGGCCATGAGAGGTTATTTGCTGATGTGTAAGACAGCCCCTCAGCAGACTTTTTGAGATGGAATGGAGTCTACGTCTTTGCTTTAAACACTCTGATCTTGCTAAGAAACTGCTACTGGACACTACATTTATTTTTTTTGTCTCCTCTAATAATTCTTGTTCCAGTCTGTGAGGTTTGAATGAAGCCTATCTTTCTATTTCCTCTGGAAAAGCAAACCTGTAAACACACCCAGTTCAGAAGTCATGTATTGTGCCTTGTGACACTGCGGCCTAGATTTAAAGGCAACCGTTAAACCAGCCGCTAAGTGAAAAAGGCACATCGCTCGCAAATAATACAGGAGTTACGGCAGATTCAATAACTACTCTACGAGAATAGCTATCGAGCGTAGGCACACAAAAAACACGTAACACAAAACCCGTTGTCGCTCATGTTAATGCACAACGGGCGGACAAATCACACGATAACTGAGCTCCAAACAACATGTAACATAACGGCTGCCGTTGTCAAGCAACCCTGATTGATGCCCAAACAAATTCAAACACACATCCAATCCCAAAGCCCCAATGTATCAAATAACTTCAAATACACCTATATATACCCAAAAATAACCGCCACACACTGTCTGTTATCGAGTTCTTCAGAGCCAGATATCAGGACCCAGGAGCGGAGGATAGTGATCAGAGAGAGGGAGACAGGAGCGTTCATTGGAGGTAGAGGAGTTTTGGAGTTTGGAGAGAGGAGAGCATTGCACAGAATACGACACATAGCACACCTTTGCACATATTACATACACACATACAAACACATACACATACATACACATAGTCCTTTTATTTTATAACACCTCACACATTTTACTTTTATTTTTGACAGTGTGAATCTGGGAGTGAAAGTGTGTGACAGAGAGTGACTGGATCGAGTGTGTCTGTGAGGGCCTGTGGGAGTGCCTGGGTGTGACTGGGTGAATGATGGCGAGGAGAGGAGGACAGGAGAGAGGGATGGGGAGAGTAGTGGAGGAGGAGGAAGATCAGGAGGGGATCCCTCAGCAGAGCAGGGGTGGGAGAGGGAGATCCGCAGGGCGGAGGGGGACCCGGCCCACAAGAGCAGGAACACGCAGGACAGGGACAGAACCTGCAGTGGGACGAGGGGTAGTTGCTGGGGAGCACCCCACACAGTCAGGGTCAGACCAGGCAGGGCACTCCGGCTCTGAGTCATCCCATGCCGGAGCTGATGAGGCCAGGATCAGAGACCCAAAGTATACAGAGGAGGAGAACACGGCTCTTGTGGAAGCTGTCCTGGAGAGGCAGAGTGTTCTCCACCCGACAGCGAAGGTCCCTGGCCTGTCAGCGAGGAGGAAAGCAGCCTGGAACCAGATCTGCAGCCGGGTCAACGCGGTGGCTCCATGCAGACGGGACGTGGAGTCCATCAAGAAGCGATGGGGCGACTGCCGGAGGGTGGTCAAGACCAAGCTCTCCGAACTCGCCAAGCACGCCCGAGGCACTGGAGGTGGCCCACCTGTCCCTATCACCTTCTGCGGCTGGGAGGAGATGGTGCGCCAGAATATGTCCCCAACCCTGATCGAGGGGGTTGTTGGAGGAGCTGACACTGGGGATGAGAGGACCCTCCACACTACCGGTAAGTGCAACACTACAGAACAACACACTACAGCAACCAACACCAGCTGCACACACACTCACACCTCAACACATGTCCATCATTCATGCACACAACTGCACCAACACAGCACCCTGAGGGTTAAAAACAGGACACAACACAAGGACAAATATCAAGGTCCAACTTGGAACAAACCTGTCCAAGTCCTACTTCAACCCTCCTGTCGCTGTGCTCATCACACACAATACACAAACCATGCAGTTCCAAATGTCGACTGTCATCACTGTTCACACACAATGTCACCCATGTCCCCGCTGGGATGTCAGCACTTAACCCCTCGAGTGCTAGAGGGATCATCAATGCATCGATCAACAATGCTTTGGCAACCCCTCTGGGACTCAAAGGGTTAACCAGACAACAATCAAGTCAATAGGCCAACGATCACATGCTACACAGGGGACATTCACTAAGCGGTGACAAACACATGGTGGAGAGAAATTCACCCTCACACATCCTCATTTCACCAATACCAGTGTTAGCCTATGGAGAATATGCAATAACATGAATCAAGTTGCTAAGGTCCCATCGTATACACTCCATAGAAAACACTGGAAATGGGGAAATGAGATCACTGGAGAAGTCAGCATTATGTACACTCCATCATGTCAACAACACCGCTTACTGAATCACAAAAAGGATGGAGCAGGTCACACATCACAGTGGCACTGAGAATAACTGCTTGTATGTGCAACACACAGGCCTCAAACAATACCCCAGAATTAAAGGGGGAAAAAGTAGGCCTTGGTGTTGTGTCTGCAATCATTTACCCTAACTTCAAATGACATATCTCACATCTGATTCCCACATGGATCCTCAGGGGTGCTGATGCCATGGATGGATGGTACACCAGACACTGTTTGCAGGATACACATGGGAACCAAATATCATCCATTGTACCTTGGTCACCAACAGGCCATGAATGATAGATATCTCGGATTGAGTACGGTTGCCTCACTCAGAAGGATGGATGGGCTCATACTCAAAGAAAAACAGGCCTCAATCAGAGATATCCCTCACTACTGGTGTGATTGTTGCCCTTCAGGATTCAACTGGAACACACGACATGGACAGGATCCTGTCCAGTTCATCAATCTCTGATTGCCAGGGTGGTATCCCATGCCCTACAATGAAATGCATAGGATATGATCCTGACAACCAGAGAGTCACCTGTCAAGTAATGAAAAATTGTGAATTGGACGGCATCAGCTAAGAAGATAGGGTTGAATAACACTTGATTCCCACTGCACATCTGTTCAAACAAAGATATGCACACAAAGGAAAATGGTCAGATATGTACCTTTCAAATGGCTCAAAATATGTCCCAACACGATGTGAACCCAGAGATCATCTCACTGCCTGTGATTGCCCTACTGGCCAGATATGTGCATCCATCAGAAACTAACTTACATTGATATCATCCAAATACACATACCTAGTATATCCCACTCTACGTAGATGGGATATACGAGGTATGCTCATATCCATCATATCAATCCAATGTATATTTTGATGGGTGCACATATATAGCCAGTAAGGCAATCACACCTACTGAAATGATCTCTGGCTTCATATCTGGAAAGGATATATTCATATCCATATGAAAGGTACACATCCACATGCATATATGACCATTTCTCCTTGTATGTAACTGTAATAGCATAGCAATTGTTAATTTCACCAACATGTGGATCCATGTTAGTCCTATCCCGCCAACCCTCATGGTTAGACAGATATCGCTCTATTTGACAGCTGGAGATTCCAGTCATTAGAACACACGGAGGCTCTTCAGCAGAGCCTAAATTGCCCCATTCAGAGATGGAGACATCTCTGAGATGGTCAACAAAGTGTGCCAGGTTTGCAAGCACACTCTGTTCACCATTCCAATGAGGTTTACATCTCTGAATGGGGCAATTTAGGCTCTGCTGAAGAGCCTCTGTGTGGTGAAATGACTGTCAAACATGTCAAAATGACTGTCAAATAGAGCAATATCTGTCTAACCATGTGGGTTGGAGGGATAGGACTAACATCGATCCACATCTATCTCTTACAATGCCTACAATATTACATCATGGTGAAATTAACCATTGCTATTCCGTTAAAGGGATAGTAATACCTAACATGTGAAAAGAAAAATATATTGCAGGGTTCATCCCCCGAGCAAAACAAGGGTATTCCCACTGCTCAAAGGTGTTTCATTCAAAATGTAGCACAGCTCATAGTTGACTACTCCAGCGGCAATATCACAGTGGCCTGGAACTCTAAAATGGCGATGTTGCTAGACCATCCTATGGACAGCTTACGTCCAGACGCAATAAATTCTCATAGGATAATGTAGCAACAGTGCCAATGTACAACTTCAGGCCACTGGGATATAGCACCAAAGCAATTCTACTCTGAGCTGGGAGACTTTTTGAACAAAAACCTCCTCCAGCAGTGGGAGTACCCTTGTTTCACTCAGGGTGATAAACCACAAAACATATATTTCCCTTTCTGCATTTCATGTATTAGTATCCCATTAATCCCATCATGGCTACGTTTACTAATCACACAATCTCAATTCTCCACACAGCTTATGGGCCTCCATCGCAGCAGGAGCCCGTGGAGGAGCCGACCACACCACCCAGTGAGGAGGATACAGAGGAGGGGACTAGCCACTGGGAAGCGTCTACAACCACCACACCTCCTCCCCAACTGGCTGCATCACCACTGCCTGCCTCTCAACTGCCTGCCTCTCAACTGCCTGCCTCTCAACTGGCTGCCTCTCAACTGCCTGCCTCTCAACTGGCTGCCTCTCAACTGCCTGCCTCTCAACTGCCTGCCTCTCAACTGCCTGCCTCTCAACTGGCTGCCTCTCAACTGCCTGCCTCTCAACTGCCTGCCTCTCAACTGCCTGCCCCTCAACTGCCTGCCCCACCACAGGATGCTCCACAAATGTACAGCGGATGGATTCAGGGGGAGAGATGGATGCATCCCACTAGCACCGGGAGCTATTACCCTCCAGCAGCAGCACCACCACCACCAGGGAGGCAATGGCTGCCCGGGAATGTGGCCACCAGCCAATATGGGCCATATTCCACCGAGATGGATCTACCCTCCTGGATGGCTCCCCAGCATGGCCCCAGGTATGATCCCAGGTGGGGGCCAAGCACCTACCACTGGCCAAGGTATGACCCTTGGCCACTTGACTACCAACACCTGGACCTGATTGGGGAGCCCCAGCGCCCTCAGCCAAGGGACTTGTTCACCCCACCACCTCAACCAGCACAGACATCAGTGGGCAGCAGTGGGTCCCTTGATGTGGTGGGCACCCACACACCGTCTGTGCAAGCCACTCCACCAACACAAACAGCAGTAGCAGCCACAGCATACCCAGTACCAGCAGAGGAGACAGCAGAGGCTGGGGAGATAGAGGCTGAGGAGACAGCTGAACCTGTTGAAGCAGAGGCTGAGGAGACAGCTGAAGCTGGGGAAACAGAGGCTGAGGAGACAGCTGAAGCTGGGGAAACAGAGGCTGAGGAGACAGCTGAAGCTGGGGAAACAGCACATGTGTCACCGGCCACTCCCATCTCCAGCAGTCAACGCACCCCAGATCTGGAGGCTGAGTGCATGGCCCTTCAAAGAGGACAGCTCCGGGCAACCCACGCCACCAACGACAACCTCACGAGGAACCGGAGGGAATCCCGGAGGAACACGAACAGGTTGGAGACCAGAATCCAAGCTCTGGAGTCAGAGGTTGCCAGGGGGAACACACAACTCAACCAGATACATACGGGGATGATGGACATGTTTGCACAGGTGCTCGTGGAGTTGCGAGAGATTAACCGCAGGGAGAACCTGAGGATGGAGAGGGAGAACCTGCGTTCCACAGAGGGGTCCACTGCACCCACCACCCCTTCCAGTGTTACCCCAGAAGCCACACCTAGGGGACAGAGGGTGACAAGGCAATCAGCCAGGGCATCCACCTCTGGCACCAAGTCTAAGGCCCCCCCCCAAAAAAAAAAGAAACGAAAGGCCCAACCTGTCATCTGCCCCCTCAATAAATGAAAATTGTGCTTTTGAATCCTGTCTGATCTGCTGTGTAATCACTTATAGATTGGGTGGCAGGGTTGTCTCCAATGCATTGCCAAACAATGCAGTGAACTCAACTCCTGCCTGGGGGAAATGTTTGTGTGATGTTACAACATGGGTTCACACACACCCACACCGTTGTCCAAATTCACCTGGCAACCCATCCCTGTAGCCATATAACACAACAGTGTTACATGGCCATGATGTGTGTCAGATTTGATCAGAACATACCCCTTAGCACAACAACTGGTGCAACACTGAACATTCGTCTGCATCAATTGTTGTGTTTGAGGGGAAAACCAAACTAACAGCTATGCGACTTAGCAGGGAAATAACAAGCAGGACAGATTGAACATGCATCAATATGGTCTTTAAATCAAAATTCTATTGTGCAGCTGACATACTGGGGAACACAATGTACACCCTAGGATCTCAATGTGTGTGTTACACATTGTGATCCTAGGGTGAGCATTGTGTTCTCCAGCAACTCAGTTGCACAACAGGAGTTTGAATCACAGCCTAACTTACTGCATAACCCAAAAATCTTCCTAAGATTTCATTGTGTAGCATGCACATTGGAACCTTAGGCTGAGCATTGGCTTATGTATTAAAGGGATAGTAAACCTTGAAAATAAGTTCATTCTATATTGTAGCCCTTAAAAAAACATGTAAAATGATATAAGTCTTATATCCCAAATCATATATGTTTGGTAGATAAGACTGATATCATTTTTCATGGTTTTTAAAGGGCTACAATGTGAAATAAACTTATTTTCAGGGTTTACTATCCCTTTAAGTTGTGTTGTTGTTTAACTAAGGTTATAACACACTTCACCAGTAATAACACTTGTCCACATGGTTGTTTTTGTTGATGTAGCCCATGTACTGAGATATGACAACCTACAGCAATCTCAGGACATTGATTATATTGAGCAACACACAAACCATGGACATCACATCACAGTGGAAGTGTGTCCCCTGTATCACCAGCTAATCACTCACAACACACATCAGTGTATCACTGCCATCATGTCATTGCATGTATACATCACAAAGTCCATTCATGGTCAGGCAACTAGTGGACTCCTGTGATGTAAATCATGCCTTCCTTTGTATGAGGGATACTGTAGCCTTGGGTACGGTTCCACATTGACAGGTGTTTGATCCAACATTCATTCATACAGACATGGATTGAGTAGTGATGTTTCTTGTGTATTTAGCCAATATGCATTAAACACTTGTATGAGCACAAAAAGGTACATCTGAACTAAATAGGAATACATTAGAAATGCTAGTGAACTGCTCATGTGTTGTCTACATCGTTTGGCATCTGTGTATGAGCAGTCTTACTGTACAGGTCTGATACCTGGATGTTAGTACACACATAAATTTGTGTCCATATGTGAATGTTCCAGTAGAGGTTGCTGTGAACATCAGGTCAAACATTGCATCACCAACACAATCACTTGGAACGCCAAGGGGTGAGCTTCATGGAAGTGTTGTCCAGACTTCAGTCCAGTCATATGGAAACTCCTCTGTTCAAGGATGGATCGTGCTATGGATGCCTGTGGGACAAGAGGACAGGATTTGGAACATCACCCTCGAAGTGATCGTCATGCAACAGCTACAACATCATGATCCTCTTAATCTTTCCCGTTACATAAGTCTACACAAACCACTGCTTTGTAATGTGTTGTGTACTGGTCTATGAACCATCATGGGGGGAACTAAGGGGATGTTAACCATCCTTAGGGATATTTGCCCCTGACATGGTTACACACATCAACAAATATGTCCTAATAGCTTCCTGACAACAATATATTTGGGCTGCCACTGTCAGAGACAGGCCAAATATGTTTGGTTCATGGAGCTAGTAGGACATATTTGTTAATGTGTGTATTTCTTTCTGGGGCACATATCACTGCACACACATACACACACACAGGGCAGCATGGTGTCCATGGAGATGTGATCCACATTTCATGAGCTCCATGTTGTGTAACACACTATTACTGTCGATCCACCCCTCTGCTGCTGTCTTCAACTGTAGCAAGCTACTGGTCCCATGTCCCCACGAATGCCCCCTGAACCCCTTATATGACAGAGTTCTATTCGATGCATTGGCTTGGATGAGACTCCCTTGCTACAGGGGTACCATGGTTGCTATGGGTCTGATCCTAGCAGAACACTTTAGTTGGTGCCTAGGGAGCTGTGGGATATGCTGAACAAGGTTAAAGTGTTGTACCTTGGTTTCCAGGGGGGGCATGCATGATATCCTTGAGGTAGCAGTATCAACATGGACGACAGGTTGTCAGGTGTATTCGGAATCTCTAGGCC
Source organism: Rhinophrynus dorsalis (assembly GCA_037306005.1). Taxonomy (NCBI): domain Eukaryota; kingdom Metazoa; phylum Chordata; class Amphibia; order Anura; family Rhinophrynidae; genus Rhinophrynus; species Rhinophrynus dorsalis. Next base: position 550,687,571 of record CM074721.1, on the reverse strand, counting down.
CAATCTGACTGGTCCACGGAATAGTTGATGCTGGTGGTCCATACTGCAGCCAGTGACAGGGCTGTGTCACTGATCCTGTGGGGTGAAACAGAACATGTGTGTTGTGGTGGGTGTGTATGCATGGATTGTGTGCATACATGTATTATACTCACAGCAGAAGTGATCCCTGATCAATCTGTCCCTTGTCTGCATCCCTGTTGGGGTTTCCTCACACTCAACGATATCCACAGGGTCTTCAGGTCTGGGTGGGGGATGGACATCGTCGATGAGTCTGGTGTCCACCGCGATATTATGTAGGATGGCACATGCCACGATGATGTCGCAGACCTTGCCTGGTGCATACTGCAATGCTCCCCCCGAGTGGTCCAGACATCGGAATCGGGACTTGAGGAGGCCGAAGGTCCGCTCAATGGCATTCCGTGTTCTGGCATGAGCCTGGTTATATCGTTCCTGGGCATCGTTTTGGGGATTGGCGACCGGGGTGAGGAGCCATGGCTTGCATCCATAGCCAGCATCACCTGTGGAAAGTGAGTGACATGGTGTGACAAGGAGCACATATTGTGTAAATGTTGTTTTCTGTGGTGAACGTACTAGCACATGTGTATGTGGTGTCATTTGGTGCTGTTAACTCACCCAGAAGCCATCCGCCTGTATAGGTCCCATTTTCGAAATCCCTCTGCACAGATGAATTTCTGAGTATATGTGAATCGTGACAGCTCCCGGGAAATTTCGCACAGACATTCATCATGGCCAGGTTGCTGTCACACACCATCTGCACATTCATGGAGTGGAAGTTTTTGCGGTTCAGGAACATATGTCCCTGACGTGCTGGTGCTTTGATACGGACATGGGTGCAATCTATTGCACCCATGACCCTGGGCATGCCTCCCCTTGCATAGAAGCCCTGCTTCAGATGTGTCCACTCCATATCGGTGATGGGGAAACGTATGTAGGTACTGGCCTTGGCTTTGAGGGCTGGCAAGACCTGGGCCAGCACCCTGGAGAATGTGGCCTGGGACATGCCAGATGCGTAACCCTCTGTCGACTGAAAGGCGCCACTTGCCATGAAGTGTATGGCACACAGGAGTTTTTGAAGGCCAGTTAGAGCATGGTTATGGGTGCATATGGGATCCACCTGCTCCTTGATGACCTCATACAGGGCTATGATGCTGTGTGGCCTCAACCTGTAGCGATCAATAACCTCGTCATCGGTCATTCCAAAGAGAGTGACCCTTGGACGGTATACCCTGGGCCTTGGTGGTCGTCTATGCATCCTGGGCTGCTGCAGGGGTCCCTGTGGCAGCTGGGGAGCATCCTGTTGCTGCAGCTGTGCATCTGCAGGCAGGTGTCCTCCGGGTGGGGATGGGCTCCTGTGTGGCTGCTGAGCCAGAGCCTTCTCACTTGCAACAGGTGGAGGCTGTTGATGAGGAGTGCTTGGAGGTTGCTGATGTTCCCCAGCTCTCTCCCTTGCACGCCTTCTCCGCAGCCTTCGCAACAATATGTAACCCAACATACTGTTTGCTCTCTCTATCTGTCTCTATCTGTCTCTCTCTCTCTATCTCTCTCTATCTCTCTCTATCTCTCTCTCTCTCTCCCTCCCTGAGTGGAAAACAAGCCACAAGTGAGTGTGTTGAGTTGTCCCTTTAAGTACTTGCTAGGGCGTTGTGTAGGTGTGTTGATGAGGTGAGTGCTGACCAATGGTGAGTTGTTTTTGTCCAGGTAAGTGTTAGCAGGTGTGTGTGTGTTATAAGATGTGGTGTGTTGTGCTTGTTCTGTGTGTGCCATTTGCGGACGTGCAGTTGTGGGGTGCAGGTGGCGTGTTGATGTTGCCCAGGTGAGCTTGTATTTGCAGGTGTCCGCTTTGTGTGATGACCCCCATTGTTCCGTGCCATGTTGTGTTGTTGTTTTTGTGTGTTATTGTCCCTGTGGTGTTGGTTGTTGTTGTTTGTGTAGTGATTTGTGTTGTGTGTGCATGTTTTTGTGTTGTTTTGGCATTGCACGGGTTAATTTTCCCATTTACATGGTTGTGCGGTAAGCATTTGGTGTGTTTTCCTCTGTAACGGGTGTTTTGTTTTGGCCGTTAAGTGTCTAACGTGTGTGAGAAGTGGGTCTTAACTTTTAGCCGTTAGGTGTGTCTTTTTTTCAGCCGTTATCAGTACCGCAAGCCTTTGAATAGCTCTGGGGTATGTTTTTCCATGCGTCTGAATGCACGTAAGTGTATCGGCCGTAAGGATTCTACAACTGCCGTTAGCTGTTGTTTAGACGGATCTTTGAATTGCAACATGACACTTAACGCACCCGTTAGTGATTTTTTTTGCTAACGGCTGCCTTTAAATCGAGCCCTGCGTCTTTCCATTGATTAATGATCTTACATAACCATTACACTCATCCCTAGATAGAATGATCCACACCGAATCTAGGGCATGGAAACAACACTTTTACCTGGCTTACCTGTGTACTCACTTATTGATAAATGAGAGCTTATAAATTAATTGATGCATTTGCTAAAAGCAACATGTATAGGAAAGTACTATCATTTAGGATTGAACTTTTGGAACTAGTGTCTCTATTACACCTCATTAGCTATGTAAGTATTGCCCTTATATAGCAAACTGAAGAAAAACAGCTGCAGAACAAACCAATTGCACTACAGGGTAAATGTGATTATTAGAGAGATCCACGTTCATTGCAAAGCAATCTCCTTAGCTGGATGAATAATAAAGATATTTCCTTGTGATTTATCCATTGACGTCTTTGGCCTTTTTATCCTTAAATAGGGATGGGTTAAAATCTTCGCCTCAAACTGAAAACGGTGAAAAATGGCACTTTCCACATGGTGAAAAATTTCCAGCGAAAAGAACAGATTTTCTGTTTTTCCCACTTTTTTCACCTAGCTTATTCCATTGAAATCAATGGGAACATTGAAGTTACACACAATACATAGCAAATATTTTTTATTTCTCAAAGGCACAGTATAAAAGGGGCATGAGGGTGTTGGTGGGGTGTGGGGAAAGTATCAGTTGAACAGGAAATATATATATATTTTTTTACTGGGATTGGGGGGCAATTAATACAAAATACATCCTAAATAAAATAAAAAATCCCATAAGACAAGGTATAAAAGGGGTCTGAGGAGGGTTCCTGTGTTGGTGGGTGGACTCTGGGGAATGAATCAGTTGAAAAGGAAATTTGATTTTTTTGGGTGTTCTTGACTGTTTTTTTGGGGGAAAGTTAATAAAATACAATAAGAAATGTGTATATAAAGTGATAGAGACAGGAACTCCCTGACATAAGCTGCCACTGGGGTGGACTGATACTTGTCTTCATAGAGTATTTTGTAGAGGATGGTTTGTTAGATTTGTTGTTAGAGGCCTTTGTAGGACTTAGACTTATTAGAGTCCAAATCCATGTTTTTTATATCTATTTATTTTCAAAAGGTTTTTTATTTTAATGTTTACTTAATAAAAAGGTTTTTAATTTTCAACATCATTCTCCTTTTGTAGGGATTTAAATGAATTAATTCCAATAGTGAGGGAATAGGAGTGCAAATGTGGTATTCTTTTTCCTTGTCTTTGTTCTGTATTGTGGCTACGGCCTTATTCCTTGTGTGCACTTTATACAATAAAGTCATTTTAACCTTACCAGTCTGTCTGAGTGTTCATCAAAAACCGTGACATGTGGGATCCCTTGACCACTAGTCTGGACGCTTCACCATTACTGCTACTAATACTAACACCATCCAACATCAAGTTCAGCCGCAGAGTCTTCCTCCTCACAGTCACTAGTAATATGAGGATATTGTTGTTGATTACCCCTCCTTCACTCCTAACACTAACAAGCTGCTGGACCTTAGTAGTAGCACTAGCACTGACAGAACTGCTTGGGAATGGCAAGTGGGATTTAGGATCCTTTGCTGTCACACTTGGCATCATTTTCTCCTTCCCACCCTATTTAGTACTAAAAGACACACTAGCAGAAGTTTCAGCAATGGTGGCTGCAGGAGCAGCACGTCTAGCAGCAGGTACAACACTAGTGGCTGCAGTTACAGCAATGGTGACACTGGCAGCAGGGGCAGCACTTCTTGCAGCAGGCACAGGCAGCTGATCTGTCCTGCTCTCACTAGTACTACCCTTTTCTCCCTCCCTTCCCATTCCCATTTCTCTCTCCCTTCCCATTAAATCCCTAAGATCCCTTGGGGAGATTTAGGGGGGCTACACAGCATTGGTTCAGTACTGCTAGTTACTTCCTCCTCCTCAGATTCAGTGCACACATAATAACGGTCCTTCCAGTTCCTCATTTTTCTGCTCATAGTGATAGCAGTCACTATGAGCCTCTCCTGCCGCAATTAAAAAAAAAAACAGCAGAAAAGCACAGCATGTCTACCTCTTTCTGTTGCTGCTTCTATTGTGTTTGCCTTCCGCAAATACTTCACGCTTTTATAGGGGAAAAGTGAAAACAACTTAAAACAATTGGCGGAAACTTTCTACCCACAAAAAATTTGGCAAGGAATTTTGGCCAATGGCTGAAAAACACGGACATTTTATTCAATGCTTGAAAAGAGGAATTTCGCACTAAAAATCGAACAATAATGTAGTTTTCTCAGAATTTCTTGCAAGAACACGGTGACAACTTTCGCCCATCCCTACCCTTAAATTTATTTACAAATAGACATCCATTTACGTAGCGTTGACCTGATATCCTGATTCCTAAGACTATAGATGATTGGGTTTAGTAATGGTGTGACTGCAGTGTACAACAGAGACATGACTTTACTGAAATTGAACAACTGGCCCTTGGATGGAACAGTGTATTTAGCTGAAAGAATCCCATAATATGTGCTCACAACTGTGAGATGAGAACTGCAGGTGGAGAAGGCTTTATGCCTCCCAGTAGTGGAGGAGATCTTGAATATGGCAAGGAAAATTCTGGCATATGTTGAAATGATAAACAAAAAAGGGCCAAGGACAACAGGGAAAGAAAGCACTATGACCTCTACTTCCATAATATATGTGTCTGTACACGATGCTTCAAGAAGAGGAGCAAGGTCACAGTAGATGTTATCAATAATATTACATCCACAAAACTCTAAGAGGAAGATTGGAATTACGTCAATCAGACTAATAAAAATGCTTAGACCCCAGGAACACATAACTAGATAAAAACGAAGTTGTACACTCATAATGGAGACATAGTGCAATGGATTACAGATGGCCAAGTATCGATCATAAGACATCGCAGTGAGTAGGAAACATTCAGAACCAGTAAATACACCACAAATATAAAACTGTGAAAGACAGCCAATGACAGATATACTGCTACTGTCTCTTAATAAAGTATATAGCAGGTTGGGGACAATGCTTGTAGACAACAAGATGTCACATAAGGAAAGGTGACAGAGGAAAAAGTACATGGGTGATTGGAGGTGATGACTTGCCAGAAACAATGTAATTATCAGGATGTTTCCATATAATGTCATGATGTACAGCATGAGGAGCAGAACAAATACACATTTATTCAGACTCTGAGGGCCTTGTAGTCCCAGTAGTATAAATTCTGTGATCTTTGTCTGGTTATTGTTGCTAATGATGGTCATGGTTAAATTAAAAAGACAATCAAACCTGTGAAAAATGAGACTTTGTTAAGTAACAATTTCACGGGAAATTCTTATGTAGAAAGTCTTATACAGAATGCGACCAATTCTGAAACTCACCAGTTGAACCTAGTTAGTTAATAAAAAAGTGTTTATTGTTTTCAATTAGACTTTATTTCCCTTGAGTTGTAGAGATATCCAACATATTGCATGAAAATGCATTAGATACCTCACTAGTATTCACCGATATAAAAGTCCCATTTTAAGTAGACGTGTGACCTATATTCAAGTTTACATATCTGAAAATTTCATTACAAATTGCTTATGTTTCATTCTAGAGACCATCAGATGTGTAGTTTAGGAGATATTAATTATTTTAGTTCTGTGTGGTGAGCTCTCTGGTTGTGGTAACACATGTTAATGATTGCTAATGCAACTTTTAGTAAAATAGTAAATTAGGGTTCAAATAAGACACAAGTCCAGCCTTTGTCTCATTACCCATAGATATGAGAATGATATAATTTTCCTGCTACCAAATAAGCTGGTCTTTATCAGATCTTGTTTTTCCTGCTAATACAAAGTACAACCCTGTATGTTCTGTTTTAAAAAGAAAAGTATCTAATCTTCTCTTAAATGTATCCATTGTATCTGCCATAACCACATCCTTAGGCAAGGAATTCCACAATTTAACAGACTTCAGTGTAAAAAAGCCTTCCCTATGCTGAAGTCGAAACATACTTTTCTCTAATCTCTATTTTTTTTATATTTAAAAGTTTTATTAAAGTAAACATATGGTACAAAGTATAAATGTGTTATATTAACGGAATTGTAAAGTCCGGAAAAAAGTATAGCCCAAATGATAGGTACAATAAAAAAATACATAATGCCCTAATTCCTATGTCTAAAACCTTTATGGTTTGAGAGATATAAGAACCTCTATAGGTAGGGTCTCAATTGTATGTATTGCCAACATGAGGAGGCAGGTAAGTGGTGCAGAGTCGACAGCTCTTCGAAGGTGGGCACACTATTCAATTGAAGTAAGGGCTGTAGAGTATACCCAGTGTGCTCCAGACTGAGGAGGAGACATCAATGTATCTTGGGAGCAAACCCAGGTTCCATACAATGGATAGTAAGGGATAGTAAGGGAGAGGTGTAAAGAGATAGATTAAACATCAGGTTAGTCAAATTCCAGATCTCCAGCAAATGTCCCCATATGGGGTGTTTTTTCATTGAAATGGGAAGGGATTGCGGGGGCATCCAGAATACCTGAGAGATGTTCAATGATGGATAGTGCTGTCAAGCACTTACAATCCATTCTGATGGCTGAGGTGAAAGATATTCATACAAGTATGCCAAGGCTGCTGCTCTGTAATAGGAGTGAACGTATATCATGCCTAGTCCTCCAGCTGATGGTGGTAGGACCATACAGGACCAGTAGAATCTTGGAGTCTTGTATTTCCATACAAATTATGTGTAGAGACAGCACATTAAAGAGATATAACATTTTCAGTAAGTTACCATCAATAGATTAACTCTCCCCAGCCAAGAGACAAATAGTCTGTTCCAACTGCGACGGTCTATAGCAATACTGTCTAGGAGGGAGGACAAAGTTTAAAGACATCAAAGTGTGAAGGTTGCTGGTAAGTGAGACACCCACGTACCTGACAGACTCCTTTACCCAAGTGAATGGGAATCTGTCCCATATGGATTTCAATGCAATCGAAGGCAAGTTAATATTCAGGACTTCAGATTTATTCATATTCATTTTAAATTGTGATAAGAAACTGTATTATTCTAGCAGATCGAGTAGTGAAGGTAGGGAGCTATCTGGATGAGCGATTTAAAACAATATGTCATTAGCATAAGCCGATAATTTAGATAATTCCATCGGATCCTGGGTGCCCCTTATAAAGGGGGAATTCCTAACCAATTGCAGAAGGGGGTCTAACACTAAGATGAATAGTATGAGAGAAAGGGGACATCCCTGCCTAGTGCCGTTTGTGACGGCCCCCCCGCGACAGGCACCCGCCCCTGTAGCGTTAGGGGGCACCTACCAGGTCACTTACACTGGACCGGCCTCAGAGGACCACCGGACAGACCTGGGCCGTTTGCCACTGGATCTAGCTGCACCACCCAGAGGAGGAGCGGTCAACCGGATTGGAAGACCTCCAGGTGCAGCCAGCCCAATGGGGAGCAGTGACCTGGGTAGGAACTCTCACTTCTACCCACTGGAACAGGTCACCGCTGAGCAGGTATCGTCCCCTCTGCTGCAAAGCCTCTGCTGTGCAGGCACTAACCCCTCTGCCTTGTACTGGGGAACAGGTACAGGTCCCTCTGCAACGATTGCGTCTCCTCCTGGCAGGAACTCACCCCTCTGCCCAGGTAACGACACTGCCTTTATAAAGGCGCTTTTGACTACAGGGACCTGCTGTCATCCATCCCCGCCTCCCCCCCAACAACAGAGCCTAAACATCTGCTTTAGGGATAGGGAAAACACTCATAAGTTTATTGAAATGGAATACCAGGCCTTTGACAGCCTTCATTCAACTTAAGGTGACATGAATATAACAAAATATCATAATACACAGTAGACAAGACATACAACAAACATAACCTGGTACAACAATTTTAGGATGTAAGATGGGGGAGTATAATTAAAACACTGGCGAGAAACTGACAGTCCCAGAATGCAACAGTGCCATATTTGCATACTCACAGCAATGCTGCAACACAATGCTGCAATTCAAGATGCAACCAATAGATTGCAGGGCATAGCACAATGCTGCAATGCAAGATTAAACCAATAGATGGCAGGGCATAGCACAATGCTGCAATGCAAGTTTCAATCCAATAGATGGCGAGGTTGAGGTCGAAGGACTTGAGACAGGAAAAGTCCATAGCAGATGTATTGCTGGAATATCCATGGAATCCCACAGTCCTCATATATCACAGGGACATAAAAGTTAAACCTCCTGTTCCATCACACCGTTCATTATGGGGAATGGTTGAGACAAATAGCCAATGACTTTCACTGTCGGACAAGAGTATACAGATCTAATCGCTGTTAGGCAATTGCTACCTAAGCCTACATGTTTTAATATAATACTGTGAAAAAGAAAGTCCCAACCAATCCTGTTGAACTCTTTCTCCACTTCAGAACTCAACAGGATAGCTGGGATGTGTTGTTCAACGGCATGGTGAATGAGGACAATTGCTTTAGAGATACTATGTTTGGCAACTCTACAGGGAATTAAACCTGCCTTATTGGGGTATACTAGAAGGGGCAGCAATGGTGAAAGACACTTCACAATGATAGTTTCAGTTTGATGTTTAGGAGGGAAATGGGTCTGAAATAATGACAAAAGGAAGGGTCCTTGCTTTGCTTGTGGATCACAGCGATGTGGGCCTCAAGCATCTGTCGAGGGACAGGAGAGCCTCACATGATTGCTCTGAAGGCACACAACATACGTGAAGCTAGACTATCTGTGAATGTTTTGTAATTATCAATGGGGAATCCTTTGGAACCTTTCCCCTTTTCCCCTTTGGAGAGCGTTTGATCGAGGCTAGCAACTTCTGTTTAGTAAAAGGGAGATCAAGAGCTTCTATGGATGTTGCAGGTAAGATAAGAAGTTTGGCCCTGATAAGAAAGTTTTTAATCAATGAGGAGAGAAAGAGGGTTGAAGGCAAGTGGGCTCGGAACTATCCTGAAAATTGTAAAGCACCTTGTATTAAGCTTGAAAAGCCTCAGCTATACCTGGGAACGTATTACATTCTCTCCCTGTAGCAGATTTAACAAAGTGAATAAAGTGAGACTTCCTCTTTATCCTTATGATTCGAGACAAGGTCTTTCCACACTTATCCCCATTTAGGTACCGATCATACTTATCCCACATAAAGGATTTATGAATTCTACTCCTCAGAAGGTTTGCTAATTCAGTATGTGTCATTTTTAGAACTCTCAGATCTGACTGGGAGAGGGTGGTTTTATGTATATGTTCTTTCTGTTTAATTGTGTCTGGCAATATGTCAATTTGTTGTCCATGAGCTTTTTTTCCAGGCTCCGTGTTTTATAAACTCACCTTGGATCACGCATTTGTGTGTCTCCCAAACAATGGTGGGAGGACAGGAGCCATTTGCATTCAATTCAAAATATGTGCAGAAGGCCTTCTTTATGACATCCAGAGCTGCTGGATCTTACAACAGTGTATCATTGAGCCACCATGTGGGTGCTCCTGGGTCCCACTGTGATAATTACAGATACATCCATATGAGAGCATGGTTGGACCATGTAAGCGGTTCATTATGGGTCCCGGATACAGTGTGAAATTTATGTTGCAAAATAAATAAATCTAACAAAAGAAAAAAAAAGGGACACTGGAGAAGTTAGAGAGAGAGAACATACTTGAAATCCTCCCCTTTCCCTTCTCCACCCAAAAAAAGTAGATAATTCATGGGGCAAATGATGATGTAAAGTACATTTAAACCAACTGGTTCTACATACAGCGCAGGTGAAATTATCTAAAACTTACACTTTTATTAATTCCTTTAAAACCACAGAAATTCTTTTTTATAAAAGTATGCGCTCCCAGAAACTAACAAACTACTTAGCGATCCATCTCCTATGATCCATACAAGAATCACCATTACTGTGCTAAGCCCACTAGATCTCTTTCTGTAACTGCTATCCGTATGTCCTCATTGATCTCCTGGATTTCTTCTGCCAGTTACTACTATATATATGCACTGACAATATGAAAATTCCTACTCACAGTAATAATTCAGTTACTCTTCATTAATTCTACTGATTAATACAGCATATTCCATCATCCTCCTCCTTTTTGCAATCGTATAACTTTCCAACACTATCGTACTGGTACTCATGGGGTTAACTACCTTTGTGTCAAAACTTATAATTTAACACCCCGTGAAATCATAAAATACTATTGAATCCCTTGATATATCTATCTCCAATAACTACTCAAGGAAAATAATGAACATAACTAGATGCCTAATACTATATGGTGTTTAATCCAATACTGTTAACCCCCGATCAATAAACTACCCCGGTGATCTCGGTGACAAAAAAATTTAGTGTATTCCAAAGGTGAACACAAAATTCATCTACATCTACTGCCCACTTTACATCTAAGTGCAATAAAACTATCCAAACACAAATGCGCAATACCTAAACCCTCGTGATATCTCTCCCTGTTAACCATCCATGTACTAGGGATGATATATACCAGTATGGATCCAAATACTGAATTTCAAAAATGCACAAGAAGGGAGAAAGCACACCACACGGCAGTCAAACTCCTATCTCTGATGCTCTAATAGCATCCATAACTCACTGAGACCCTCAATAAGGCTGCCGTTGGATTCACAGTCACCTAACCCCTCGTGCATTTATTAAATCGCCCAGTGCTTTAAACTAACATCTTGTTTAATTTCAGCTAAAGTCTGACATTTCTGGAGAACGCTAATCATTAAAACCACCGACAATGTTACTCATATATATCCCTATTAATCGCTAGTGCTTCTATTTTATTTAACATCTCCAGTGTCCCTTTTTTTTTCTTTTGTTAGATTTAGTCTTACATATGTAGATAAGGGAGCATGGTCATGAAGGAAGAAGTGAATCCTCAATTAAATGATCTAGATGATATTTAAGAAATTTTGGTGCTCTAGTTCTAGTTTTTGTGCTTGTATATATTATGCAAAATAAATAATCAATCCTTCGACGTAGGGAAGAAATGCCTCCAAACGTCAATGAGACACCTATCACGGAACAGTGTGTTCAAAATTGCTGTTTTTTTTTTTTTTAATATGTCAAGGGGAGTTAGGTGAGGAGTCCAACTGAGAACTCACATAGTTTTGAAGTTTTGCTGAAGAAAGAAACCTGAGCAGTGTTGGGGGTATACAAAATGGCCAGAGAATATTATTTGGAGTAGATTGTTCCTTCTGGTCAGACATAGAGTCTTCTATGAGCCAGGGTAAGGTATTTTCAATGATGATGGCCACCCCACCTTTTTTCTGAGGCAGAAGAAAACCAAGAGTGTGAGTAGTGAGGGTTAGAAAATTTTGGGGGATTAGTAGATTCAAAGTGGGTTTCTTGGAAGAACAGGACATTTGCTTGCAGTCTGGTTGCCTCCCGCAAAGCCATTGATCTTTTCTCTGGAGAACTGAGGTTTTTGCATTAAGCGTGTTGGCGCCATACTAGAGAGTTCCGATCATTGGATCTATTAAGGAACAATAAATTTGGTGCGCATGACAATGTTATCTGCAACAGGATGGTCTGATATAAGGGGGGAGGGTGATGGGAAGAGAAGACTGGCAGGAGAGAGGGAATGGAGGAGGAGAAAGAAAAAAAGTTAAAGGTTGAAAGCAGTACAGAAACTGTAAAGAATCAGTAGCAAGTTATCAGAGGAGGTAAGTGTCACTATGAGACACTGAGTGCAAACATTAGCTCAAGTACCAATGGAACAAACTCAATCACTGGTGAGTGAAAGCAGGAGGCAAGGAACCAGCTCTGATGTTTTTCACCTCGGCAATGAAGTCGCAGGGTAAGGACAACTAGCTTATATAATAATGTACCAGCATTATTGCAGTAGGATCCTCTGTGAGGCACTATAACTATAAACGGTATGTTCTCAAAAAACAAAAACAGTTTGACAATGATTCAGGCATGACTGTCCAGGAGGGCTGAAGTCCAGGAGACTCGGCTTAGTTCTCCAAAAGCAATCCAGGGTAGTCAGTCTGAATCACATAAACATCCACAGAGAGACTACAGTGTGCATGACATATACAGAGGAATAAAGATTGTATGGGACAATTAACATCAGAACATCTAGTACCCGACCCCTACTCATAAAGATGTTCGACCACTACAATGGGGTGGAACATGTGCCAGAAGCATGGATCATTGTACACGGGTATGGCACTGCCTATCCATGCGGGCCACAGCACAACGTTAAGGTTATCGTTAAGAGGGCAGGGTGCTGGGGAGAGAAAAATGAAGCTTAGTGTAGTCAGGAGTCGTATAAAGATGATTGACTACAGTAGTGGTAAGGGGCATGGGCCGTACTACAAATATTATGATCTGGTAAAACATTGCCCAACTGCACAGGAGGCATGGTCAAAAGCAAATGACATCGCAAGGGGGGTAAGGATGTGGTGGTATGGAGATAAAGAGCAATGTATTCCGAGGCAGGGGTGACTTTAATACATCTGACTATAGTAGAGAGTTGGGGAGGAAGGGTAGTGTATTCAACGCTATAATGTATAATCTGGCATAATAGTGCCCAGCCCTGTTTTAACCATGCCCTAACAACAATGACACCCCAGGAGGGCAAGGCTGTAGTGGATATAGAAAAGAAGCTCGAGGCTCACTGAAATAGGACAACACAAAAAAATCTGGCTATAGCGGTGGGATGGGGCATGGACTGGGAAGCCGATTCAAAACTCCAGTATCATTGCCTGTCCATGCAGGGTCTCGACAAAATGTCTGAGATGCCTCTGGCAGGGCAAGGGAGTAATGGACATATTGAGGGAGCCAGGATTATCCTGAGACAGGGTCTCTCATTACATGAACATGTACAACTGTAACAACAATAAGGGGTTTGGGAAGACAACAACGGAGCATAGATAAGTAAAGGGAAGGCAGTGTATAAAGGAGTTGCCCATCCACCAGGGAGGTACCACAAGAGGCTGTGGGCGTCCCTGGGAGGGCATGGCAAGGTAATTAAATCACCCCCCGATCTTTTCGTGGAGGGCGCAACAGGAAACAGCTCCAGAGTGCTGACGATGTGATATGGAGAGGGGTAATTGAGAGCCTCTGATAATAACCCTATAGTTGTTACCAATTGAGTGAGGAGAGAGGACACTAAGGTGAGAGGTGGCTAGGAGATGGTTCAGGAATAGCCACAACCATACTGAAAAAAGGAGTAGATTAGTAGATAAAAAAAATGAGCGGTGGGCAGTGGGCACTAAGATGCTATGGCTGAAGGAGGGAATTGAAATAAAATATAAACATTTTTAGAGACCAAGGGGACTCAGCTTCAACAGAGCTGTAATTTGCACCACCCTCCACTGTCATATAATTCAAACAATATCTGATCAAACCCGTCTTTCATCTGGGCAGGCAGGGTCACACATTGTGCCCACCCTGACCAGTCAGAGGGACAACGGGACCAACAAATGAAATACCTCTCTAACAAAGACTCAACATATGTATGTTTAAATAAAGACCACCACCCCTGCATCAACTGACAATAATACATTTGAGTGGGAAAATCAATGTCAGGACAAAGACCTGAGTAATTAAAGTCTGTCGGTAGGATGAAACCTCCTGATACACTGATGGCTCTCCACGGTCCAAGTCAACAAATGATGCAGGCACCAGGTCCAAACTAATGGAGTTGTACAGGTTGTACATTAGTCACAGTCAGAAATCTCAGCCTGTTGATGCAGTGATGGGCTTCCCTCACCGTGACATTATTTTTTGATAGAGGGACTCTCGCCAACAACCATCTCTCCCATCTCTCCTTTCCTGGTGGTGTGGGGGGTGCATCAGGTGCCTCTCGTGTTGGTTGTTGAATAAACTGCGGAACAGAAATATTCAGGTTGGTGCAGAAGTTGGATCCACAAGAGACCCATTATGCGTAGCTGTAAGACTCATAGGGAAACCCCATCGATAGCATATATCTAGTGTTTCTGCATTGTATGGACAAATAAATCATAATATAGGTGGATAGGTACATGAGCATATTTTACATCATGAAGTTCATGGCTGCATCTCATTAACATAAGAAGGGAGGAAGGACGTTGTCCTCCAAATACTCCAAAATTCCATGTGACTGACAGGCAACCTATTTGCTTGCTGATCTTGATGTTATTGTCCCTGTGCTGGGTGGGGAAGTCTGGGGAAAGACATTGTAGATTTTTTTCTTCAGTTATAATATTTTTTGGACAGACTCCCTTTACTCCAAGGGAGGATGCAGTTTGTTAAGGTCCCAGCAAAACTAGGTCCAGCACCAACAGTGCCAGTAGAAATATAGAACCATATAAGAAGAACACTGAAGACGACAACAAGTCACATTCAAGTGTTGATGATGCTGGCAAAAGCATAATAGAGGAAGGTGTAGCAGATGAACCGCCTGCTGCACCAGACAGTGACACACCAAAACACCTGTTCTCAAAGTAGTAGTGAATTTTGTTATAGTAAAAAGAAATTGTTTAAGACCTCCAGAAGCTTAGAGGAATATGAGGGTAGTAGTTTGCAAGAACTTTCAGGGGATGCTGATGCTGCTGAGGATGACCTAATGATGACTGATGATGATGCAATATACAATACAATATATCCCTCAAGCATCCTTCTCTTGTTCAGATACAGATGAAGTTGAGAGTGAGGATGATGACAAAGCTATAAGGTTAGCAGAAAATCAAAGGCTGTATCTTCCACCACTTTTAAGGAGCACTGTGTCTGTCTATATACTGTTTGAGAAAGCCATTGGAAAGTCTGACCCTGGACAAGTACAGATGTCAAAAAGCACACAGTCACCCTATCAGTCATCCTCAGCATCATTGCCTCTTCACAGTCCAAGTCCCACTCAGCCACACACTTGTTTTGAGTACCCAGCAAGACAGTTTGTGTTAGATATGATGAGTACCTCTGGTGCACCTTTGACACCTAGTAGTAGTAGTGGCAGTAGAATTACATCAACATCCAGCTCCAGTAGCTCTAGTAGTAGCAGAAACCACACATGACAGACAAAGCCAGGACAAATATATTAACAGCAGCACAGATGAGGAGGTGGAGGACGGATGTGAAGAAGGGTTGCCACCATCTACCCCACCTGGGACCACTGCTATGACCAATAAGTAATATGTGTCAATAATCTGAGAAGGAGGATAGAGTATGACAATGGTAAAAATACATACACAAATCACACTATGCCAGTCCCCCCCCACCACCACCACTACAATACATATCTACCACATTGTAGGTTGTACTTTACTTTTTTTATTACTTGATATCATCTTGAATATGTGCACAGCACAATTATGATAAAGTCTTATTACGGGGTTTACAATTTATATTATCAGTATGGATCGGCGCAGGTTAATTTTTGCTTTTGTGTTTCGTCTAGGTTTTTCCTAAGTTTGGGGGTTTGGGGACAAGCCCCCTCTTTCCTTGCAGCGTTCCATACCTTAATCACAAGATTCATTCACATCCTTCACATTAAATATATTAATCATGGTGGTTCAGCGCTGTTGGTTTTCTCTCTCTGTTTACAATACATATCTGCCATATTGTAGTTTGTACTTTAATTTTTTTTTTATTACTTGATATCATCATGAATATGTGCCAGTGTCACTTAAGCAAGAAAGTGTTGTGGGCAAAGGACAAATTCATTCTGCATGCTAACACATTTTTCAAGCCATATTTTGCTGTAGGACTGACAACTTTGACTTTTAGCCACTTATTTCTAAGCTTCAGCCCTCTGAAAAAGTAATATTACAGTGGCAAATGTAGTACCTATAGGAAATATAGGTGGAAAATGTGTTAACATAGGCAGAAAATTTTTTAAAAAAATTGTCAAAAAGGAGGACATTTTTGCATAGACAGAAAAGCGAATTTTTTTGCAGGAAAAGCAAAAAATCGGCATGTTTTCACAAAGATTTTCATGGGAAATTTTTCACACTTTTCGCCCACCCCTATTTAACACCTGATATTTTTATTTGCTGACATGATTCAATGAATAGATGATATCTTATAATAACCCATTATCTGGTGATAATATAAGGTTATACTATTTGATATCTATTCTGAATCACATACCTTGAAATGTTACACTGAAATAAATGTATTTACAACATAATAATCAGGAGCAAATCCAACAAAGAAAGAGTTAGATTCCATTGCAGATGATATCACCGATTCCTCCCACAGAATCATACTGAATTATATGTGGAAATTTGCAGATAAAAACAGAGATAAAATTGTCACCTGCAATTCAGGTCAGACCAAAATTATCCTTTAGGACAAACTGAGGATGATGTACTAAGAATGGAATGTTTCTGGGTCAAATCAACTGCACCATATAAGGAAAACAAAAAGTATAAATGATTTAAATGTGGATTGAAACTACTTGACTGTTAGAGAGGTCACAAATGCCATATAACTCAGAATCTCTGAAATGTGCATTTGTCTCCTATGGTGCTGTTGGATTTCTTCCTACATCAACCTCGCTCTCCACATCAACAGTTCTGATAAGTTCTAGAAAGTTATTGAAAAGGAAAACAACATTTTTTAAATCAGCATCCCCAACTTACCTTGGTCTCAAGATCTCTGCTTTTATCCCATTTTAATATTACGTCTTCAGTATCAACTATATGTTCTGATCATGCAAATAAAGAGAAGAGTTAAAAGTTTCACAAGTAAAATGTTATGTCACAATGTCATTAGCACTGCAGTTCAATAAAAAAATCTTAAACCTTTTATGATAAAGCTGAAGACTTACAGTTTATATAGTTGTGGGATGGTTCCAGAAGGAGTTCAGAAAATGAAGAGAATTCCATGGGGCACAATTAGAAGTCAGAACTTTGCTGTTTAGAAACTTTCACCTATGTACACTTTGATAGTTTTGTTACAGTTTACTTTTGTTAATCTGCAACTTCATGGATTTTCTGTGATGCACACAGATAGTCAAAAAACAGTTTATTTAACAAATTACCCATCAAAAGACACTGTAGGTTTATGTATATGTGCTTTTATGGAAAAACGTACATAGAATGCAAACAAAAAAGTGTGTTTAAATATATTAATATACAGTAAATTATATCTCCTCCATCTGTTTAGCAGCTAAGCTTCCTATAACACCCACATTTAGGCCTCAATTCAATTAGGTCTGATGGCTAATAAAACAGCCTACTGCCTTTGTTCAAACATGATAAGCTATTCAGTTACCTGTGCTATGAAAAGTGGCAGCAAAAAAAAAAAAAAAACCTGTTGGGTGATTAAAATTAGTGGCATTTTCGCCCATAGATAGTAATAGAAATGACACAAGATGAAATTCATTTACATGCGATAGCCCTAAGATTAGGGATGGGCAAAAGTTGTCGCCTTGTTCCCACATTCTTATCTGCTTTTTCGTGGAAATATCTACTTTAAAACTAGCAGTTAAAATGTTTGCATCTTTTGCCATTGGCCAAAATCTTTTGCAATTTTTTAAATGTCTAAAAAGTTTTTGCCCATTGATTTACATTGGTTTTGCACTTCCACTATAAAAATGTGATGTTTTCACTGAAGGCAGACACAATAGAATCAGCTACATAGCGAGATAGACGTGCCGTGCTGTTCTCTTGTGATATTTTGCAAAAGGTGAGGCAGGAGAGGCTCATAGTGACTCCTATCACTATAAGCAGCAAAATAGGAACTGGAAGGACCCTTATTATGTGTCCACTGAGTCTGAGGAGGAGGAGGAAGTGACTAGCAGTACTGAAACAATGCTTTCCAGTCCCCCTAAATCACCCCAAGGGATACTGGGGAATTTAATGAGAAGGAAGGGAGAAAAGGGAATGGGAAGAAAGGGAGAAAAGGGAAGGAAGAGAAAAGGAAATGTGATGGAAGGGAGAAAAGGATAGTACTAGTGCTGTACCTGCTGCCAGACATGCTGTCTCTGCTGCTAGTGCCACCATTTCTGTACCTGCAGCCACTAGTGTTGTACCAGCTGCCAGTGCTGAGCCTGTTGCTAGTGCTGAACCTGCTGACAGTGCTGAACCTGCTGCTAGTACTGAACCTGCTGTTAGTGCTGAACCTGCTGCTACCAATATTTTTCCTGCTGCTAGTGTTTCTTGTAGTACTCAGGGGGGAAGGAGGAGATGATGCCAAGTGTGACAGCAAGGGACCCTAAATCACACTTGCTATTCCCAAGCAGTCCTGCCAGTGCAAGTACTACTGCTACTAATGTCCAGCAGCTTGTTAGCATTAGGAGTGAATGAGGGGTAATCAACAATATCCACATATTACTAGTGACTTTGAGACTGAGGAGGAAGTCTCTGCGGCTGAACTTGATGTGGTTGGTGTCAGTAATAGTAGCAGTAATGGTGAAGCAGCCGGAGTGGTAGGGGAAACATTAGACAAAGTCCAGACTAGTGGTCAAGGGAGCCCACATCATTCTTCTGTCTCTGGGAGTCCCCTTCCCTTCACTACAGTGTCAAAGCTGAACATGATCCTGAAGAGGCCAGAACTGGTGTTAGGGGAGAGTAGGCTCAGAATTAATACCACCACCACCACCAGCAAGAGCACAGATCAGCTGCCTGTACCTGCTGATACTTCTGCTAGTGTTAGTCTACCTTCTTCAGGTCAAAAGGAAATGGCAAGTGTGACATTACGGGACCCTCTGTCACATTGCTAGTCACCACCTCCAAACAGCAGTGAGATGTCTGGAATAGAGCAGCAGCAACAACAGCATGTAGGGACTAGTGGTGGTGGTGATGATGATGCTGGAGAAGCTGGGGTGGAAGAGACATTGATGGCCTTTTTAGCAGAAACTGAGAAGGAGTGGTAGACAGGAATGAGGATGGGCATCACCACCACTACTAGGTGACATCTTGGCATTAGAGGAATTTGCAAATGCGCTAATTCCTTCTGATGCTGAGATGCAAGGGCAGCAGGATGCTGAGGAGCAGGCTAGTGTGCCACAGACCACTGTGGACACAGTGGGAATGGGGTCAACAAGTGATGCAGGACTAGGACAAGTTCCACTTACCAGCAGTAGCATTAGTCCTAGTTGCAATGCTGAATCTGAGGCAGTAGCAGCAACAGCAGAAACATCTGCTGCCACAGACAATGAAGAGGAATGTGGAGGAGAAGAAGTAAGAGGCCATTCTTCTCCATCTTTTCCCTCCCTCCTGAAGTTATGGGTGTGGGGCTATTTTTCTGTTCGGGCAGGTACAGTGCAGTCATCAGCAACGGCACTGTGCACAATTTGTGACAAGCCAGTGAGAAGAGTAAAGGAGGGAACACACCTTGGCAAAAGAGCCCTGATATCACACACAAAACACAGACACCATGACATTTACATCAAACATGTTAAAGACAAACACCCACCACAGAAATCAAGCACCGCTTTTGCTGTCCCTGACTCTCCAGAAAGGCAACAAGAGGTGAGGTGGAGATCAAAGAGGAGGAGGAATAGAACAACCCAGGCAGAGACTGGAAGTTTCAGGATGAGTGAAACAACTAGCTCGCCATCACCTTCTAGGGTAACTCCAACTTCTGCTAATCCACCTAGTTCATTACATCCACCACCAAATGATAGCCACTCTGTTGATGCTAGGATGTGGCAGTTTGTCTCTACCCATTGCACACTGTGTGGTGCACTGACCACACATGCCAGTGTGGTTGAGGAGAATCACAATCAGTGCATCAAGCGGAATCTGAGGAGATTCCATCCTGCAGAATATGCTAAGTTGGTGGCAGGGAGGGTCCATCATTACTATTAAACTGTCAGCAAGTTGTCATGTGTCCTTAGCGGGTCTGGAAAAGGGGTACAGTGATAGCGGCAGTACTTGGTTTCAGGTGTCATGGTGTTTGGATGCCGTTGTGCCCCCAGATGTTATTTACCACACACACACACACACACACACACACACACACACACACACACACACACACACACACACACACACACACACACTGTGCACATTGCAGTTGCTGATGAGACCCACTGCTCCTGCTTTAAAGGGAAAAAATGTATTCTAATAACAACACACCCATGATAATTTTAGAGGAGGGGCAGGTGGAGAAGATTTAATGGCCAACTTCTTCTTTTCTCTGCATAGATGGAGGGCTACTTGTTTTGCTGTGACTGCCTCAGGCACATCACTGGAGCCAGTCGTGGCAAGTGGAACCTTCATCATCTATCTTCTATGTTT
Organism: Rhinophrynus dorsalis; assembly: GCA_037306005.1. Lineage (NCBI taxonomy): Eukaryota > Metazoa > Chordata > Amphibia > Anura > Rhinophrynidae > Rhinophrynus > Rhinophrynus dorsalis. Next base: position 550,667,041 of record CM074721.1, on the reverse strand, counting down.
CTGCCATTGTTGATCCCATTCCCTTTCAGCTGCCTAATCATCCTGCTGCTTAAACAACTCAGCAGCAGTAAGAACAGCAGCTGCAACTCATTTGACATTTGACAGTGGCCACTGGCATTAGGCCAGTAGGACTTTTTTATATTTTTTCTCAGGGCTTGTGTTTTGAAAAAAAAATAGTCCTACAAAAAATTATTTTTTGGGAGTTTGTTTCTAACAAGCCTAAGTCCTACAAATCAATGTTTTCTTGGGGCTTGTGCCAAACATGCTTAAGTCCTACAAATCAATGTTTCTTCAGGGCTTGGGCCTCTAATAAGTCCTACAAAGGCCTCTAACAACAAATCAAACAAATCATCCTCTACAAAATACTCTATCATGTAAAGTATTAGTCCACCCTAGTGGCAGCTTATGTCAGGGGGTTCCTGTCTCTATCACTTTCCATACAGATGTCTTATTTTATTTTATCGATTTATTTTTTTAATAACTGTCTCCCCAGTAACAGTCAAGAAACCCCCCAAAAACAAATTCCCTGTTAAAATGATTAATTCATTCACCAACACTGGAACCCTCCTCAGACCCCTTTATACCATGTCTTGTGGTTCTTATTTTATTTTATTTTATTTGGGATTTCTTTTTTATTAAATGCCCCCCAATCCCAGTAAACAACCCACCCAAAAATAATCCCCTGTTCAACTGATTGTGTTGGTGGGGTGAGAGGAAACAGACACCTTCATGCCCCTTTTATACTATACCTTTGGGAAATAAAATATTATTTGCTATGTGTTATATGTAACTTCTATGTTCCCTTTGATTTCATTGGAATGAGTTAGGTGAAAAAAAAAACGGAAAACTGGCACTTTTCATGGGAAATTTTTCGCCAAGCGGAAAGTGCCATTTTACGACGATTTTAGTTTGAGGCGGAAATTTTCTCCCATTCCTACCTAAGATCCGTTAAGGGACTCACTTTATTGTGGCACTCACAGGGTTAATCAACTAAGTTACAAAACAGAGGCCCCTGAAAACAAACACTTACCATTTATCCTGATGTCCAGCGCGTTCTTCAGCACCCTGGTCAGCTACTGCCATCTTCTTCTTCTTCTATCTTCTCTCTTCCTCCTTCTTCCTCTCTGTTCCATGATTCCTTTAATAATAGATAAAAATACATATTAAATCATGTGGACAAAACATAACCCTGACATCTGTGTATAGTTTAACCCCTTAAGTGCAAGAGGGGTATGCAATGCATTGAAGAATAATATATTACCTATCTCTCAGGCACCCAACTGGCGCCCAAAGGGTCAAACAATGCATAGATGTCAGGATTACATAGATAGTGAATGCCAACTTAATAAATCAGTTGCCCCATAAATTCAATTGAAATCAAAATATTTGCTCCCAAAACAGGTTAAGGGAAGTGACCAAAAACTATTGAAATCAATATGTCCCCATTGTTTTCTCTGCCTCTGTTAGCAACTGTGGTGGAGAAAGGGTAAATGAGCAGACACCCCATTACTTAGTACCTGATGGGACGATGTCTGTTCCACTGTGAGGGAATTTTTATATATGGGCAGTCTCTGTTCAAAAGGACTCACAGCCATTGGCAGGTTCCGTCAATCCCCGCTCCCAGCTGATTGGATGGAAGGTGCATAAGCATAAGCCCTTTTGAATATAGACTGCCCATATAAAAGACAGTCTCTATTCAAAATTCGCTCACAGTGGAACGGTCATCTGCCCGTCAGGTATTAAGGGGGGGGGGGGGTCTGCTCATTTCCTCTTTGTCCACCGGCGCTGCCAGCAGCAGCAGAGAAAACAGTGGGGACATATGGATTTCAATATTTTTTTTCTGCTTCATTTAAATTTTTTTGGGGGAGCAAATATTTTGATTTTAACCAGATTTATGGTGTGATTGATTAATTAAGTTGGCATTCTCTATCTATGTAACCCTGACATCTGTGCATTGTTTAACCCTTTCAGTGCTACTTAGGTGCCATCGCTCTCATTGGAGGTGGGTGGAGTCTGGGGAAAGAATCAGTTCAACAGGGAATATTTTTTGGGGTGTATTGGAGGGACAACAAATAAAAATGAAAATGTAATTAAAAGTAATGCAAGACATTGGTAGTAACATGACCTTGACCAGGACCCCCTGACATAAGCTGCGATTGGAGCAGACTGATACTAGACAGGGATACTTGGCTGGGAGTATTTAGCAAAGGATGATTTGTAGGACTTGTTGTTAGAGGCCTAAGCCCCAAGGACTTAGACTTATTAGAGGCAATGCCCTGAGGAAACATCGACTGGTTGTAGGAAATTAGACTTGTGTATGGCCCAGACGATGAGGAAACATTGATTTGTAGAAAATAGACTTATTAGATGCACAAGCCCTGAGGAAACATTGATTATTTGTAGAACATTAGACTTGTGTTAGGCCCAAGCCCTGAGGAGACATTGATTTGTAGGACTTTGGTGTGTTAGTGTCACAAGCACTAAGGAATCACTGATTTGAAGGGCTTAGGCTTGTCAGAAACAAATGCCCTCAAACTTTTTTGCAGTCCTCTGTAAATGAACAAGCCCTACTGGCCTAGTGCCAGCTAGTGCCAGCAGATTATGTTGTGGTAACCACTGGCCATTGTCAAATGCCCCGGAATTTGCGACTGCTGTTCTTCTGCCTGAGTTGTTTAAATAGCAGGATAATTAGGCAGCTCAAAGGGACTGGTATCCACAACAGCAGTAACATGGGTGATGGATGATGGGTGAAGGTTCTACTAGCCTCTACAGTTCCAGTGATCTGCCTGAGGCAGTAGTAGCACCATAAGTAGCCGCACCACTTCATGCATATGTGGAGAAAGGAAGATGTTGGTCAATAATGCTTCTCCACCTGCCCCTCCTCCAAAATCATGGGTGTGTTGTTAGAATATAATATTTTTGTCTTAGAGCAGGAACTGTGCCTCTCCTCAGCAACTGCAATGTGCACAGTGTGCATGTGGTACATAAGGGCGGGACTGGGCACATCTGGACTCACATCAAACACCTTACATATCTCTAACCAAACACAATGATGCTTAGGGTCCCCAATGTGAAAGCATCCCACCAGAAACCAAGTACTGCAGCTGTCACTATACCCTTTGTCCTCTCCCTGCTAAGGACATGCAACAACTTGCAGACAGTTAAATGATAATGATGAACCCTCCTTGTCACCAGATTAGCGTATTCTGTCGGCTGGAATCTCCACAGATGCTGCTTTATGTACTGTATGGGATTATCCTCCACCACACTGCCATGTGTGATCATTGAATCACACAGGCAATGGGGTGACACGAACTGCCACATCCTGACATCTATTGACTGGCTATCAACTGGTGAGCGAGGTAAAGATGAATGAAGTGGATTGCCAGAAGATACAGTTACCCTTGAACAAGAAATTGAAGGTGAGCCAGGTGTTTCGCTCACCATTGAACTTTCAGGCTCTAGTTGGGTTTCTATCACGGTTCCCGTGATTCGTATGTCACTCTCTGCTGTGGTGCTTTCTCATTGGCGGAGCTTGATTGGCCCGCCCAGGGTGTCCCTTCATATACTGGGCCTCTGGCACCTGTCAGGTGCCCTTTCGTGGTGTTCCTGTACCTGTGCAGTTGTTGCCTCCGTTACCGAGCCTTTCCGTGTACACTTGCCAAGCCTGTTGCCTCCGAATCTGAGCCCAACATTAACACTTGCTGAGCCTGTTGCCTCCTTTACCGAGCCTATCCGTTAACACTTGCAGAGCAAATACTACCTCCATTTACGGTGCCTCCACCATCCACCCTGGCAGCCGTTGCACCGCGTGGTGCTATTGGTCATTCCGTTAGCTCTTGCAGTGTGGAGCTCCGTTACGGCACCGGAAGGGTGTCTTGGCTCTGGTCTCATTCCGCTCGCAGTGTTGTACCATCATACCGTACCGGGGAGTGCGATTGGCTCACGTTACATTCGCTTATGCAGTGTCTCTGACTCTGTTAGCGCACCTCAGGGGTGCTGTAGGCTCCGGTTCCATTTGCTCTTGCAGTGTCTCTCTCCGTTACAGTACCTAAGGGGTGCTCTTGGCTCCGGTCCCATTTGCTCTTGCAGTGTCTCTTTTCCGTTGCCGCACCTAGGAGTGCTGTTGGCTCAGGCTTTAGTCAGCTCTTGCTATACTATTGTGTATATTACGATACTCCTGATCTGTAGTGATTCAGTTCAGTCGCACTGCTATACGCTCTCTATCTGCACCACTACCTGGACTGTTTATATTCACCGGGAGTTGGCTACTCACCACAACAGAGACTGATTATTTGTATTGCATTAACCCTGTCACCTCTATTGCTTCCTGTTGCAAGCTATATTGCTACTAGCCATATTGGGCCTGTACTACGGTCCTATACTTGTCTGATACGTGCTATTACCTATTCCAGCCCTAGGGGGCAGTGTTCCTTGTTTTACCTCAATAAAACTGTGTTTTATTTTTAACCTTTGGTCTGAGTGTCAGTAAAACTGTTACAGTTTCTCTATTCTTTATCCTCTTTGATTTCCGCTTCATTGGGGAGAGTCAGGGGTACAGCAACAACAGTGCCTAATTTCTTTTGTGGGGGTTTAGCTATAACATATTTCACGGAGTCTGTGTTTCATGTGTATTATTAGGGCAGTTGTGCCATGTTGAGTTCCCTTCTTTCCCCTTTTCACTGACTTGTCGCAAATTGTGCACAGTGCCATCAGTGATATCTGCACTGTGTCTGTCCCAAGAGATAAATATTCCCACACCTTCCTAGGACCTCAGGGGGTGGGGAATGTTGGACAAGAATGCCCTCTTTCATCTTCTCCTTTACATTCCCCTTGACTGGCTGGGGCAGAGGATGACATTGTTGCTGTTGCTGCTACTGTCTCAGAATCAGCACTGCAACTAGGGCCAAGAGTTTTTCTGCTGGCAAGTGGAATCTGTTCTAGTCCCGCATCAATGGGTCCCATTCCCACTGTGTACATGGTGGTCTGTGACACATTAGCCTGCTCCTCAGCATCCTGCTGCCCTTGCAACTCAGCAGTAGCAGGAATTAGAGCAGTAGCAAACTCTAAAAATTCCAAAAGCTCACTGCTAGTGGTTGTAGTGATGCCCATCCTTATCTCTGTCTCCCATTCCTTCTCTGTTTGGGCTAAAAAGGCCATTAATGTCTCTTCCACCCCAGCGTCTCATAATCATCCCCACCATCAGTCCCTACTTGCTGCTGCTGTTCTATTACATTACATTGACCACTACTCTGGACGCTCTGCATTACTTCCCCTACCACTCCTCTAACACTGTTACTACTACAAACACCAACCACATAAATCACTGAGTCTTCCTCCTCACAGCCACTAAAAATGTAATGATCACCACCTCCTTCACTCCTAACACTCTGTACAAGCTGCTGCACCTTATTATTAGTAGTAGTACTAGTGAAGGGATTGCTTGGGGAAGACAAGTGTGATATAGGGTCCCCTGCTGTCACAATTTGGCACCATCTAATCCTGCCCCCCATCCTAAGAATTACAAGACACACTGTCAACAGGTTCTGCACTGTCAGCAGGTACAGCATTTTGTCTCAATGTAACTGTCTTATTTGAAATGATCTCTGGGGAGCAGCTCAATGTAACCCGGTTGTTTTGTCTTTGTTGAGGATTAACCCTTTGAGTGCCACAGGGGTAGCCAATGTATTGCTTTGCATTGATTATCGTTCTAACACTCAATGAGTTAGGTGTTTACTTCCCAGTGGGTCCATGTTTATCATAGTGGTGGAACATAACAGATCTGACAACTTGATGACAAGCATTGTTTGTGTGGTGTGTGTATGTGGCTCAGCAGCACTGAGGGGGATTAAACTTGGACAAGATTTGGCCTGGTTGAGCCTTCCCATTACTGTTTGTATTGTCCAGTATTCTGTCCTTGTTTGAAGCCTCTCAGTGCTGTGTTGGTGCAGTAGAGAAGATCAATGCTGGTCATGTGCTCATGTGTGATTGTGTTGGGCTGTGGTAGTTGTGAGGGGTACTGTGGTGTCTAGTTAGATGATGATGATGCACTTACCAGGAGTGTGGAGGGTGCTGTCGTCCACAGTGTCAAAACCTCCAGGGATCCTCTCTACAGTGGTAGCTGGCAGACTATTCCTCAGCATCTCCTCCCACGTGCTGAAGGTGATCTGGGCAGGGGGACAACATCCAGTGCCTCGGGCATGCAGGACAACCTCACCAGTCTTATGGTTTACCAGCCACTTGCATTCCTCCCAGCATTTCTTTACTGACTCTATGGTCCACTTGCAGGTGGACACTGTATTGACCATGCTGAGGACCTGACTCCAGACGGCCTTCTTCTTGGCAGCCAGGCAAGGGATGCTCTCCCTCAGATAGAGGCTGCTCTCTCTCTCTCCAGTATGCTTTGGATGAGGGGTCTGTTCTCCTTGTAGGTTTAACGCTGGTCACACATCCTCCTCAGCTCCAGCCTTGGATGTATCAAAGCTGTGGCTTTCTGGATCTGCCTGACTTGACCCTGACTGAGTGTGGTGTTCCCCACAATCTACCCTTCATACCACTGACGCTCTTTTCCTGTTCTTTGGGGGTTTGTTCTTGGCCGGGTCCCTCTCCGCCCCATGGATCTCCCTCTTCCACTCCTACCCTGACCACGGATGCCCTCCTAACTTTCTTCCTATCCTGGTACTCTCCCCATCCCTTTCGCCTGCTCTCCTCTCTTCACCATCACACATCCACTCACACCCAGGAACTCACACAGGCCTTCACAGATACACACAATCACACTCACTCTCTGCCACTCACTGATTCATACGCACTGTCAAAATGAAAAATAAATATGTCTGGTGTTATAAACAAAAAAAAGTGTGTGTTTGTGTATGGCAAATGTGCAAATGTGTATTATGTGTAAATTTTAGTGCAACTCTCTGCTTCAAACTCCAAACTCCTTCTACCTGCCTCCATTTTATGCTCCTCTCTCTGTCTAATTCTCTCTCAATTCTCCTCTCCTGGGTTCTGTGCCCTTACTCGCCAAAACTCAAAACACAGATATGGTATGTTAGTTATTTGAAGGTACATATTGGTGAATTTAAATGTATGTGATACTTTCATGTGTTGTGATTGGCTGTGCGTTTGACCTTGTCTTGACAGCAATCAGGGTTGCTACATAACACTGTATCGTATGTCAGTTATCACCTGATTAGGACACACAGTGATATGAAAAAAGGTGCAACTCAGGCTTTTGAGCTACTTGGGTTTGTTGGGCCTACATTCGTTAGCCATTCAGGTAGACTTCATATTGCATATGACATAAGTCATAGTTGACATCCGTTAGCCATTCTGAATTAACTCCAGTTTTAAGGGACGCAGTTAAATTGAGGCCTAATTCTCTAGACTCGTTCATACACCCACCAAAACCCATTTTTGGAAACTGCAAGGTACCCAGTGTGTCCAAGAGAGTGTACAGACCACCAAACCATTGAGAACCAGTTGGAAACCAACCACCTGAACATAGATCAAATGTTGATAATGTAAAATAAGCTTCTCATTTTAATCCTACAGATGAGAATGAGACCACAGGATCCAACCGAACCAGTGACCTTCTCACAATGGATGTGTCTGACTCAAGCTAAAGAGCTGATTGTCAGTAGACCCTCCATACAAGCTCCTGTCCTTAACACATTTTTAGGAAAAATTATATCTTCCTGAAACCCCGATATCTATTGAAGACTCCCAGGGGAGATAAATGGAAAACTCAAAATGAAATCAACAGATCAATGGCGCAAAACACAAAGAGAATCCATCTAAAAGCAATGTTTTTAGTCCTTAAAATATACTGCGCATTTAATGTTAAACATGTACAGAATTAAAATAAATGAATCGCTTATCCGTCTCCAGGCATTTTAGTCCTCATAACTCTGTCCACTCCTCAGTCTAATGTAGCCTCTTTTTGATTCATCGGAGTCCTAGAAATGTAAAATAGGAACTGTCCTCTTGCTCACCGTAATGGATATGATGTTATATACCAAATAAGAGGATACTGCGGGGATGGAATTCTCACAGGTAGGCCGGCTGGGAGATACTGATTTAAAAAGTATAGGATATTTAAAATTCACACCCACGAGTACAGCTGGCCTCACTTAACCCATTATGTCTATGGCAGAGTAAGATAGGATCCCGTTTAAGATCAGCTACAAATTCTTTTTTTTTTTTAATAGATTTTATTATCAGATTGCTCCAGACACATTCCAAGTACAGAAAAATATACTTAAAGTAACATCCAATAAAGCAAAAATATGCATGTATTTGTACATTTGAGAATGGCATAGACATAAGTTTGAGGTGTACAGAGCCAACCCGAGGTTTTTATAATTTTTTAAACCCCAGTAACATAAAACAACTAGAATCTAACCTAACCTAAATCCCTATACACCCCAAGCCCCCAATTCCTCTCCCTCCTCACCCAAGCAGTCTCGCAAGGCCATAACAGGGGTCATTTTTTTTTTGTCCCCAAATTATCAAGGAGTTCCTAACTTGAAGATTTGTCAACATTTATTTGCCTCGGCCAATCAATTGCTAACCAATCACGACCTCATTCAGACAACACCTAAAAGGTGTATATTATCAGACACTGTAATACCATCTGCTCCACTCGTCCACCAGTCTGCCACTTCCCCCAGATTTTATCGAACTTATTCGGTTTTCCCAGGTGTATATAGACCAATTTAAAGTGCGGAGCGCACCGTGAAACCAAGTTCAGCCATGTCCTATAGTTAAGAGCTATGTTTGACATCCAGTTCAAAGCCACCACCATTCTTGCCATCACCAAGAGTTCACTCAATAGAGACCTGTCAGCTGCATCCCATCACATTGGGAAAGATAGATAGCAAACAAACCTTTAGAGTTGCAGGAACAGGCTTCTCCAACACCAGGGCTATAATGCGCATTACTTCTCTCCAAAAGATCCTGACTCAGTAACATTCCCATATCATATGTAGATATGTGCCCTGAATGCCATCACATCTAGTGCAGTGGTCAGTATGAGAGTTCCCCATTCTATGCAGTCTGACCGGCGTGTAATAAACCCTGTGTAATATATTTAATTGTATCATTTGATGTCTAGTCGATGTCGCCACCAGTGCTGGTCCCTCCTTGGTCATGTCCCATTCCCAATTCTCCAAATGACTCAATTCCGTTTCCAATCTGCTGCAGGCAGGTATCTCCTGGCCCTCCATGTGAGATTACAACCACTGGTATTTGAAAGATAGTGGTCTCAAAGGCTCAATAAGAAGCAATCTACTAAGAAGCGGGAATGTAGAAATCACTGGAGCTTGATTACCCCATTAAGCTCGGAGAACGTGTCCAATACACAAATATGAGTAGAAGAGATTGTTCAGTATGTGATGCTCATCATGCAGTTGTGCGAAAGATTTTAATTGGTTATTCTGATACAACTGACCCAGAGTAGTAATCCCAAATGTAGCCCAAATAGAGCCAAAGTCAATACCAAGCAGATGTTGTAAACCCACTACTCCCCAGAAGGGGGTGTCTGGGTCCATGGCGAAGTATCCAAAGAGTTTCTTCAACTCCACCCACGCCTCGTGAAGAGCTGTAGCCAAGGCAGTCTGGACCTTGAAAACTGCGGGGCCTCCATGTAGGAACTGGGGTAAAGCATAAGTGGATTGTAATAATAGTTTATCTACCTGTGTGGTCTGATAATGAATTGGGTAAAGCGATTCCTCCCTCATGTTTGGATTTCATAAGAGTGGCCAGTTTAATCCTAGCTCGACCCCCACCATAAAAAATGGTCCCGTGGGCCCAGAACCGGGGCAATGATATAAGTATAGTGAGTAGTGCTGGCAAAGTATCAGGGGCCACGTGAGGCCGCGGCCAGAGATCCAGTTAGAGATCCAAGCAATGCAGTCTTGCGTCTCCTCACTCTTGTGATGCAATCATGTGCAGGAGAGACTGTCTGAACACGGGCAATCTCTACTGCACATGACTGCATTATGACAAACATCCTAGCAAATTCTTATATAGGATTATTCTTTGTTCCTTTATTTATTCTGTAATTATTACTTAATTTATTTTACTGTATGGTGCTCTGTGTTCACCACTCAGAAGACTATACAGTACTGCTTACGTTGCTGGTTTCCTTCTCCTCAATTGATTTTGGCACTTTCAGCGTGCACACTCCAAAGCGGAGGCCATTATTCACAGCAGATCTGGAGCTTCTGCTGTTTCGTTGACTGAAACAAGAATAGGTTAATGTAGCTCTCCAGGATCAGGGCACTCTTCACAAATCAAAGAGTTTATTGGGCCATGGTTACTGTGATGTCTCTGTGGGTCCGGCATTACTATGTTACATTGATAATTCTTTAAGTCTTGCACTGACAACTCCTTTTGAGCAAAGGTCTATATTGCTATTTGGATTATACATTGTGAGGACTCACGTCTGTCTGTTTATTGCAATCACTATGGCCATCCATCCGTTTGGGGACGCGCTATATTTATATGGTTTTCAACTACAATTGTTTCACATTTATGCTAGACATTGCACATTATTAATTCTGATTAATTATGAGGAAGCTGAATGCATTCATTAATTTTACTAGCCCATCGCGACTTTTTTCTTTCATTCTCTTACTTCATTACTTCAGTATGGCAGAAAAAGAGGAAAAGAAAACTAAGAGCAATATAAGTAATTCTAGTTCATGTAAAAAATGCAATTCCAATGTCACAAACAATGTGGCTGTGTGTTCTATATGTATGGACATAGATACACCCACAATGCTTGATCCAGAGTGGGTCAGAACTTTACCAGGATCTCTTGCTAAATTAGAGAAGTTTTTGTACAGATGGTTAACAGAAACTCTTTGGGCACCAGTTAAGAGACCAAGAACCAAAAAATCCTCAAAAAACTTTTTCTATTCACCCTCATATTTCTCTGACGATGATCAGATTGTCATGGATGAGTGGGAAACCCCAGATAAAGTTATGGTTATTCCAGGACATTTACAAAGTTGTACTTCTTTTCTAAATCAAAGGTTGACCTTTGGTCCAAACATCCAGGAGTTGACCCTACTGTTTGCATATTATTCAAACATACCACTATTGCTGTTCAGACTGCAGAAGCAATTAATGATCCTGCTGAGAAAAAGCTTGGTATCTTGAACAGACTAATGTTTTCTTGACTAGGAGCAATCATTCAAGCTTCATTTGCTTCAGCCTGGACATGCAGAGCTGCTGAGGCCTGAAAAGCTCAACTTATTCAAGTTTCTCTAAATAATATGCATCATGATGATATTTTCCCACTCATAGGTTGGCACCCAAATATTCAGCATCAATTGTTAAAGCACGCTGTGCTTTGTGGTTGAAGATTTGGAATGCAGATTCTGCTTCCAAAAAAACTCTAATGTCCTTGCCTTTCGAAAGATCCTTTCTACTTTGGGCAGAGTTAGACAAAATTGACAGCCACGCCACTGGAGGTAACAGAACAAAACCTACTTAAGTACAAAAGAAAAATGAACCTAAGGCTTTAAATTCCAAACCCATCACATCATGAAGTTTTGAGCAAGAAATCCCCCATAAATCGTCCTCAAGGGGGAAGACTATGACACTTCACAGAAAAATCAATTTCAGAAAAGTGAGCGCAGTCAAGAAGGGTACAGAATGTCTTTCACAACCCTTCCACCTTGTTATTTTTTCATGTCCAGGGTACTAAATTAAGTGATGTTACAGGAAGCCTTTCATCAGCATTCTATCTTATCCAGGATCGAAAAAAAAAAACTAAACCAGTTTCTCAAAGTTCCCTGGTTCAAGGTGGGATCTATCAAATCAGTGATAGCATACATAGGACAACAAAGATGCATACACATCCTATTTGGCCCATACACTGCAAATATCTTAGGTGTGCATACTAAAACCAGCACTTTCAATATATTTTGTATCCACAGCTCTGAGAGTTTTTACCAAGCTGATGGCTCTGCTAATTGCTCACCTCAGATCTGTGGGAACAATACTGACTCCTTAAAATGACAATTTGCTACTAAAGGCTGCATCTCAAGAGCTTATTCAACAACATTTTGATTTTACTCTGTTAACTATGAAGAATCACAGTTGGATCATCAACCGAAGCAAGTCTCAGCTAGTACCATGTCAGCACATCTTGTTTTTGTGTCCGAGATATAATACCAGCCTTCAAAAGAAAAATTTGGCTCTTCAAGACAGAGGCAGTGCATGAAGACTGTGGGAGAAATGGTAGCCACTGCCACATTAGAAGCAGTTCCTTTGCTCAGTTTTAATTGAGGCTTCTTCAATTGGATCTAATTTGCAAATGGTTCAAAAATCCAAACTATCATCATCATATGATGAAGATATCACAGAACATGATACAATTTATTCACTGGTGGCTCATAAGTTCAAAAGTCCTAATAGGGAAATCTTTCTCCACAACAAAGTCGGAAATAGTCACAACAGACGTCAGTCTGTAACTGCATTCAAAAAAGCAATGGATGCCTATCTAGCACAGAACAATATTGACAGTTATGACAGATGGCTTCAAAGCAAATAGGATATTGAGCCGGGGAACTATTTGACACACTCACACACACACACCTACATTGGAAATTGCTCCAGAGGGCTTTTTTGTTGCCTTCCTCTGGATCAACAGGGGTGTTATTGGCATGGGCTGGAATTGATGGACGCATGTCTTTTTTCAGCCTTATCTACTATGTTACTATGTTACTATGTTAGTCTGTTCAGATAGGGAGCAGTTTACAAATGTCTCCCCATTCATGGTCAGTGGACTCCAACTGAGTCTCGTATTCTCATAATCATCTTGGAGTTACGGGATAAATACAATATACTATTGGTATGGATGTCAATCCTGAATAATCTTCCTATTCAGATTCAGTAAGACAATGTTAAAGCAGTGGCATATATAATCCATTAAGGAGGAACAAAAAGCAATGCTGCCTGAATGGAAGTAGAGAAAATTCTTCTCTGGGCAGAAAAACATTTTCCAGTTTTGTACCTGCCAGGAGTGGAGAATTGGGAGGCAAATGACCTCAGTCATAAGACAATAGACACGTTTATTAAAGAAACAAAAAATAAACAAACAGAACTGTGTTCCAGAAGCATAAACCAAATGGCAAGCCAGGGTCAGGAACCAGGACAGGTAATCAGCCAAGCCGAAGGCAGGAGCACAGAAGACTGCGATGTCTGGAACAAGCCAGTGGGTCAGGAGCCAGAAGGGTTGTCAGAGGAAGCCAGGTCATACGCAGAATATCAGCAACTCAGGAAATACTCTTGCAGCCAGGATCAAACACAAAGGCAATGAGGGAATGAGCCAAGCAGCTTTAAATACCCTGAGAGGGTTGGCTGATAACAATCAGGTGAGTAATTACAGAGACATCAGCTTGTAAAGCCTGACTGGAGAAGGGAAAGACTGTAGCAAACGATAGAGGAGCACAAGGTTAGCTCAGACAGCAGAATCAATCTGTAGAGTAGCATAGCTCAGCCAAACCTTGACAATAAAGAAGAAACAGAAAACTACCAACATTCTGTTCTAAAGCAAGGGATCTACAAGAAATAACATTAAATGCAGACTAGTCAATGTCTTCCGTCCACTAGCTATGATTCCAATAATACTCCAAAAATTAAAGGATGAGATTTTGCACACCATCCTCATAGCTCCATTTTGGCCCAGGAGGTCTTGGTTTCACCCTCTCTCCACCAAAGACATATCATTTACAGAGCCTTGGTGCCTACCTCATATTCAAACCTCATTTCCCAAGGGCTAATTCTCCCCCACAACATAGTCAACCTCATTTTGACTGCGAGGAATTTGAGACCAAAATTATGAAGAACAAAGGCTTCTGTTTTCCAGTAATTTAAACCATGATCAGAGCTCGCAGACCTGTGTCAGCTAAAATATACCACTGAGTTTGGAGAATCTATTTTTCTTGTTGGTGCTAGGAAAGATCTAGATCCCTCCTTTTTATATCTTCCATCTCTTCTAGCGTTCCTGAAATCAGGTCTAGATAAAGGTTTAAGGGTTAACTCCCTAAGAATCCATGTTTCAGCTCTCTCTCTGTGCTCTCCACAGAAAGATTGCTTCTCTCTCAAAAATTCAAACTTTCCTACAAGCAGTCAACAGGGTAGTCCCCCAATATAGACATCCCATTCCACAATGGAATTTGAATTTAGTGTTAGAGTCCTGTCTATTTGAGTCTTTGTCATCAGCCTCTATCAGAGACCTCACTCTGAACACAATGATTGTATATGCAAGAAGAGTTTCAGAACTTATTGTTCTTTCATGTATTCCACCACACCTTATCGTTCATCAGGATAAAGTGGTTTTAAGGACTTTTCCAGAGTTTCAAGCTAAAGTAGTTTCTGCTTTCCACATAAACCATGAACTGGCACTCCCTTCATTGTGTCCTAATCCTTCTAACTCTAAAGAGAAAGCTCTACATACTTTATCTGTAGTGAGATGTTTAATACATTATGTCCAAGTCACAAAATCCTTTAGCACTTCAGACACTTGTTTGTGATTCCAATAGTCCATAAGAAAGGCAGACCAGTATTCATGACCGCCATTTCTTTATAGTTTAAACAGATTATCAGACAAGTATACAGACTAATGTCTGTTCCAGCTCCTTTTAGAATCACAGCTCAGTCTACTAGGTCCATTAGTACTTCATGGGCCTTGAGAAACCAAACTACTGTTGACCAGTCGTGCAAAGCAGCTACTTTGTAAAACTTTGTGAATGTGTGAACAGATGACAAAGTCAACATTTATGCATCTAAAGATGCTAGTTTTGAGCATAAAGTTCCACGGGCCATTGCTCATTAGTTTTCTTCCTCCAAATTTTGTTGTCAATAATAGATGATGCCAATAATATTACATCCACAAAACTACAAAAGGAAGATTGGCATTATATAAATCAGACATATAAAAAGGACTAAAGTCTGGTCCAGCTCCCTTTAGAATCATAGCTCATTCTACTAGGTCAATTAGCACTTCATGGGCCTTGAAGAACCAAACTATTGTTGACCAGTCGTGCAAAGCAGCTATATGGTCATCAGGTCACACAGTCACAAAGTTTTACAAAGTCAACATTTTTGCATCTCAAGATACTAGTTTGGGGTGTAAAGTTCTACGAGCCATAGCACATTAGTTTTCTTCCCTCCCACTTTTTTGGGGCGGCTTTCACAAGTCCCCATGAATCCCTCAATGACGCTAAAGAAAATGGCATTTTTTTACTTACCGTTAATCCATTTCTCTTCATCCAATGAAGGATGCAGGGCATCCCTCTCAAAAAAAAACTTGTTGGGTCAGGATGTACAGCATTTCCCGGCGGATCTGTTTTACTGCTATTCCCTTCCTGACTCTGCTAAACGAAAACTGAAGGCAGTTGGGCAGGGGGAGGGGTTAGCAGCTAGAAAGTGTGAGGAGTTTTTTGCTTAGAGTGCCCTTCCTCCTATAGGCATGCTACTTAACCCCATGGTCCCTGCATCCCTCAATGGACTAAAAGAAAAGGATTTATCAGTAAGTAAAAAAAATCCACTTATTTACATGGCTTACACATCTAATCACATATTGATAAATGATAGTGTGTAAATAGATTGATGCAGTTGTTAAAAGCAACATACAGATGAAACATTAATATTAAAATGGAACATTCACATCGCAAAAAAATTAGAGACAATGTTAGCTCTGGGTTTTGTTTTAGTTTTACCTACCTAGGAGTGGAGATATTAATCTTTAAAAAGTGCCATTTCCACATACCGTGTATTTGCGGCACGGAGCAGCAGGACTTCCCACTTCCCTCCCAGCTGCCCCAGCGAGCACGTTCTCGCTTCACTTCGGAGCTGTATTGTTGTGGGCTAACATTACATCAAGCTCAGTTTAAGATGCTACGAAAACCCAGTGCTAATATTGTCTTAGGGGTTAAACCAGTGCTCCAATTTTTTTGCGATGTGAATGTTCCCCTTTAAAGATTGAACTTGATGAACATTAATGTCTTTTTACACCTCATTTGCTATGTAACTCTTAACTTTATTTCGTAATAGACATCCATTTACTCAGAGCTGACCTAATCTCCTGATTCCTAAGACTATAGATGATTGGGTTTAGTAATGGTGTGACTGCAGTGTACAACAGAGAGATGATTTTATTCAGATTGAATGACTGCCCTTTGGATGGCAGAATGTATTTAGCTGAAAGTATCCCATAATATGTGGTCACAACTGTGAGATGAGAACTGCAGGTGGAGAAGACTTTCTGCCTCCCAGTGTTGGAGGAGATCTTGATTATGCTGAGGAAAATTCTGGCATATGTTGAAATTATAAAGAAAAAAGGGCAAAGGACAACAGGGAAAGAAAGCACTGTGGCCTCTACTTCTATAATATATGTATCTGTACATGAGACTTCAAGAAGAGGACCAAGGTCACAGTAGATGTTGTCAATAATATTACATCCACAAAATTCCAAAAGGAAGATTGGCATTACATAAATCAGGCATATCAAAACTCCTATAAACCAAGAACACATAACTAGATAAAAACGAAGTTGAATACTCATAATGGAAATATAGTGCAATGGATTACAGATGGCCAGGAATCGATCATAAGACATCACAGTGAGTAGGAAACATTCAGAACCAGCAAATACACTAGAGATGTAAAACTGTGAAAGACAGCCAATGACAGATATACTGCTACTGTCTCTTAATAAAGTATAGAGCAGGTTGGGGACAATGGTTGTAGACAGAAACATGTCACATAAGGAAAGGTGACAGAGGAAAAAGTACATGGGTGATTGGAGATGATGACTTGTTAGAAACAATGTAATTATAAGGATGTTTCCACATAATGTCATGATGTACAGCACGAGGAGCAAAACAAATACACATTTCTTCAGACTCTGTTGGCCTTGTAGTCCCAGTAGTATAAATTCTGTGATTTTTGTCTGGTTGTTATTGCTCATGATGGTCATGATTCATGTAAAAATCCAAACTGTGAGAACTGAGAATTTTTATGTGTGATAATATCACAGGAAATTCTTATGTAGAAAGTCTTATGAAGAAAGCAACATATTCTGGAAAATATCCATTGAACCATAGGTAATACAAATTATTTTAAATGGGTCTTTAGTTCCCTTGAATTCAAGAGTTCTCCAAAATATTGTATAAAAATGCTTTGGGGACCTCTCTATCATTCAGAGAGTTAAAAGACCAAATAAATGGTCGCCACTATTTAAGTTTGCATATCCGAAACCTTAGTTAAAAACTACCCATGTATCATGTTATCTATGAGACCAGCAAATGTGTAATTTATGAGATATTCATTCCATTCTATTCTACTTCTGTGTGGTGAGTGTTTCTAACATATGCTAATGATTTCTAATTAAGCCTGTCAGTGCAGTTTTACATGATAATTAAGCTTTGTAATAACTGAAAGACTTTCACTTTTCCAGAATTTAAAGTGCAAATATTTCTTATACTATGTAACTACTGGACTTCTGGCTAAAATAAAACATAGATTGTAATGAATTAAGTGTTCAGATATACAGATATTCAAATGGCAATTACTAGAAAAAAAATAGAAAATGAAACTCTAATTGTAAAGACTAATTAAAAATAAAATATATAAACAAAAAAAGAGGGTGAGACAGTATTGGACTTTTCAAAAATTAGATTGATAAGTTGATCAGGAAGGATAAGAAAAGGCTGATGTTCTTCTAAGCACAATCTTTTCATTAGTATAAACCAAGGAAAAGCAATGGTAGAAGAACCTCAACTAGTACAACTACAGCATTATCATTATCAATTATGTGGTTAACACAAGAAGAGTATAAGGGATGACTAAACAAAATGAAGTTCTTCAGGATCTTGGTGCAGTGTTACCAAGACCTCTTTCTTAATTTTCAGACTCTATCTACACAGACTGAGTGCTCCAAGATCAGTCTAACAGCAGTTTAGCTCCTTTATGTAAGAAGAGAACTAAAAAAAGAATCTTGAAATTATGAGCTTGATCACTGAAGTTGAGAAATTGCTTGAAGGATAATAATTGATAACATTTAGATTTACACAGTGAAAAGTACAATTATTTGGAGGAGGCAAATTAGTTAAGAGAAAATAAAGAAATCTTGCCACTTGACAAACAAATCTAGCCTCTGTGAATATGTAAGTAGCTACGTAGCAATAGATTTAGAATATATATTTACAAATACATCTGACACAGCTCCACAAGGGAGACTGACCTATAAAATAAGTAGATTGGGTTTAGGGGATAACCTTTGTGGTTGAATGATAAGGAATAGTGTTCTGTTATAAATATAATATTCTCCAGTGCAATAAGAGTTGTGAGTGGATTATCTCAGATTTCAGTACTTGGTCCACTGCTTTTTAACATGTTTATAAATGACCTGAAAATAAATATAAAAAGCAAAATTTCACTATTTACACATGACACTTAAATACACAGACTAATAAATTCCCAGCAGGATGTTTCTTTTCTGTAGAAAGCGTTACACAATATGTCAGACTGTGAAAACAAATGGAATATAACATTTTAATGTAATAAAGTGTAAAGTTATTCTTTTGGGATAAACAAACAGACATAATATTTAAGAATTTAATGTTAGTATTTTAGGAGACTCATTGCTACAGAAAGATATTGGAGTACTGACATTATATTTTATTTTAAGAGCAACCAAGTTTAAATACTATAAACTGTTTTATTAAATTTCAGCTTCATAGTTCATGGATGGAAAAGATCACAGTAGATTTATTTTAATTTATAGGTTCAGTCAACTTTGCAAAGTTCTCTTGTGGATTTTTTTAAAATTTTACTCCACTTTGGATGAAAAGTCTACAAACTGCATAGTAACCTGCACAGTAATCTCACAGTAACCTGCACAGTAATCTCACAGTAACCTGCACAGTGATCTCACAGTAATCTCACAGTAATCTCACAGTAACCTGCACAGTAATCTCACAGTAATCTCACAGTAATCTCACAGTAATCTCACAGTAATCTCACAGTAACCTGCACAGTGATCTCACAATAATCTCACAGTAATCTCATAGTAACCTGCACAGTGATCTCACAGTAATCTCACAGTAATCTCATAGTAACCTGCACAGTGATCTCACAGTAATCTCACAGTAACCTGCACAGTAACCTGCACAGTAATCTCACAGTAACCTGCACAGTAATCTCACAGTAACCTGCACAGTGATCTCACAGTAACCTGCACAGTAATCTCACAGTAACCTGCACAGTGACCTCACAGTAACCTGCACAGTGATCTCACAGTAACCTGCACAGTAATCTCACAGTAACCTGCACAGTAATCTCATAGTAACCTGCACAGTAATCTCACAGTAACCTGCACAGTAATCTCACAGTAATCTCACAGTAATCTCACAGTAACCTGCACAGTGATCTCACAGTAACCTGCACAGTAACCTGCACAGTAATCTCACAGTAACCTCACAGTAATCTCACAGTAACCTGCACAGTGATCTCACAGTAACCTGCACAGTAACCTGCACAGTGATCTCACAGTAACCTGCACAGTAATCTCACAGTAACCTGCACAGTAACCTGCACAGTAATCTCACAGTAATCTCACAGTAATCTCACAGTAACCTGCACAGTAATCTCATAGTATCCTGCACAGTAATCTCACAGTAACCTGCACAGTGATCTCACAGTTACCTGCACAGTAATCTCACAGTAATCTCATAGTAACCTGCACAGTGATCTCACAGTAACCTGCACAGTGATCTCACAGTAATATCACAGTAATCTCACAGTAACCTGCACAGTAATCTCACAGTAACCTGCACAGTAATCTCACAGTAACCTGCACAGTAACCTGCACAGTAATCTCACAGTAACCTGCACAGTAATCTCACAGTAATCTCACAGTAATCTCACAGTAATCTCATAGTAACCTGCACACTAATCTCACAGTAATCTCACAGTAATCTCACAGTAATCTCACAGTAATCTGCACAGTAATCTCATATAAAATTCTCCCTCAAGTTACCAAAGTTTCTAATCAACTGCACCTGCTTTATCTATGGGCTCTATAAAAATGTCATAAGAACAAAGACATTCAGATGTATTTCTAATTTCAATGTCTGATTAAATGCCTGACTTTTTACATGATACGTTCATCCTATATTAAATGTAATTGAACCATAACCTGGAAAGATAAGGCTATTAATTTGTTTAACTTATCTATGTAGACTTCTTTTAAACAGCAGTCATACAGATACACTGCATTTGAACTGAGCTGTATTCTATTGCTAGATGGATTCAGTTTATAGTCTGATAATAACAACAGACTCATATGAAACATTCAGGACTATTGCAGCTCATTGTTTTGTGGTGTGAAATAGAGACAGATAAATTATCATATATAGGCAACTACAGATGCAATTCAAAGCATATATAAATATACCTGTCTGCTGTTTGAAAGACAGCTACCATGTTAACAATGTCTGTTAAAAAAAAGTGACATATTCCTAAATTATATTGTCCTTTAATTAATAGTTTCACCAACTTAAGACTGAAATGATCTGATTGTATTATTTAATAATTATTTAACACCTGAATTATTTGCTGACATGATGCAATTAATAGATGATATTGGATAATAACCCATTATCAGGTGATAATATAAGATTATATTATTTGGTGATATCTATTCTGAAACACTTAGTTTGCCTTCTTTACACGTCAATGAAATGTTATGTTGAAATTAATGTATCTACAACCATAATAATCAGGAGCAGATCCAACAAAGAAAGAGTTAGATTCCATTGCAGATGATATTATGACTGATTCATCTCACAGAATCCTACTGAATTATATGTGGAAATTTGCAGATAAAACCAGTGATAAAATTGTCACTTGCAGTTCAGGTCAGACCGAAATTATCCTTCAGCAATTTAGTACAAACTGAGGATGATGTACTAAGAATGGAGTGTTTCTGGGTCAAATCAACTGCACTACAGGAGGAAAATAAAAATAACAATTTAAATGTGGGTTCAGACTACGTGAGTATTACAGAGGTTAGAAATGCATTGAGAAACAATTCGTTGGAACCACTATAGTGTTCTAGGGGTCAAAATGCCATATAACTCAATCTTAATTTCTGAAATTTGAATTTGTCTCCTACAGAGCTGTTGGATTTATTCCTACTTCAAGTTATTGAAAAGGACAACTCAACTTACCTTGGTCTCAAGATCTCTGCTTATGTCACATGTTTAATATCACATCCACAGTATCAGCTCTATGTTCTGATCATGAAAATAAAGAGAAGGGTAAAACATTCCACAAGTAAAATGTTATGTCACAATGTTGTAAGCACTGCAGTTCAATAAAAAAATCTTAATCCATTTCTGATACTTTTGAAGACTTAGAGTTTATATAGTTGTGGGATGGTTCCAGAAGGAGTTCAGAAAACTAAGAGAATTCCATGATGACCAATTAGAACTCAGAACTTTGCTGTTTAGAAACTTTCACCAATTTACACTTTGTTAGTTTAGTTACAGTTTACTTTTATTAATCTGCAACTTTGTGGATTTTCTGTGATGCACACACACTCACAAATCATTTTATTTAACAAATTCATCACTGTCCAAAGACACCGTGGTTTTCTGTATATGTGCTGTCATGGAGAAAATCTACCTAGAATGCAAAAAACAGTTTTTTCATTTATTGATATACGGTAAATTGTATATTGTTGATTCCACTAGAAACTGCGTATACTTTACTTCTGTTTTGTAGCGAAGCTTCTATAACACCCACATACAGGCCTCAATTCAATTAGGTCTGATGGCTAAAAAAACAACCAACATTTTTTCAAGCACGGTAAGCTATTCAATTCAATTCAATCACTTTGCAGAGAAATGCATTGCATACCTCTCTGGAAACCAAAGGGTTAAACAATGTACAGATGTCAGGGCTACATAGACAGATAATGCCAACTTAATCAATTGTCCCATTATTCCAGTTAAAATCAAAATATTTGCTCCCAAAAAAAAATAATGGGAAGTGGACAAAAACTATAGAAAACTATATGTGGAGAAAGGGTAAATGAACAGACCCCCCCTTAGTGAGGTTCACACACCCCAGCCAATACCTGTTAGTCCTTTTAAACATAGGAAATTAGACTTGTGTTAGGCCCAAGTCCTAAGGAAACACTGATTTGTAAGACTTAGGCTTGTTAGAAAAAACCCCCCAAAATAATGTTTTTCTTTTGTAGACCTCTGTTTTTTAAAAAAAAAACAAGCCCTGAGAAAAAAATACCCTACATGCCTAGTACCAGCAGGTCATGTTGTGTTCAGGGCCGGCGCCACCTATAGGCGAGGTAGGGGTGCAGAGCCGCACGTAGCCACACAGCTGCCTGCGAGAGGTAGGAGGGAAACAGGTGGGCCTAGGAGACCATTGTTTAACCCCTTCAGTGCCAGAGGTAAGCTTCGCAATACATCACACTGTGTTGCATACCACATTGGCAGCAAAAGGGTTAATATCCTCTTGCAACGCACCGCACGCCTGCACAAGTACTTCAGCGGTTTTATAGCCGAGTGGCCCATTTTTGTTCATGGCCTTCAATTTATAATAGCCCCTATCAGCAGACAGAGCTAAGGACTTCTAGCTGATGTGTGACTTTTGTGGTGCCACCTCCTGCGCACTAGGCTTCTGTTGCTGTTCAGCTTGTGTCTGCCTATGTGCTGTAACGTCCGTGGGAACAGCAAGGTACACTCAACGGCATTTGTCAATTTTTTGCACAATTTCAGTTTTCTTAGGGGACTTGGCACTCAGAGGGTTACTGAGTGTAGCGGGCAGGGGAGAGACTGTAATGCTGCTTGGGGGGGTCTGATTACAGGTGTACAGCACCATTAACCCTTTGAGTGCCACACGGGTATGCAATGCATTGCTTTGCAGGGCATTGTGTACCCCTCTTTCACTCAAAGAGTTACGTTTTTTTACTTGTCACAAAGTATGATTGTTTTTTTTTTTTTTTACCCTTTGAGTGCCAGAGGGGTTTGGAACACATTGAAAAAACAATAAGTTCTGTATGCCTCTGACACTCAAATAGTTAACACACACACACACACACACTTACACATTGATATCCCTAAAGAAGCACACACATTGACACACTTATACACACACATAGGGCACACACACACTGATACACACATAGGGAACACACTGACAGGGAACATACATACATTGACACTTATACATGTATAGGAACACATACATTGACACTTATACACATATAGGTTACACACAAACACACTGATACTTATACATGTACAGGGGTGATGAATAATGGGGCGGGGCACAAGGGGCGGAGCTAAGCGGGCGGCAAAATTAGGTTTTGCCTAGGGTGGCAAAAATCCTTACACCGGCCCTGGTTGTGTTGGTCAGTGGCCACTGACCATTGTCAAATGCCCTGATGTAGATGCAGAATTTGTAAATGCTGTTCTTGCTGCTGCTGAGTTGTTTAAACAGCAGGAGTATTAGCCGGTTCAAAGGGAATGGGATGATCAAGGTTCCACTTGCCACCACAAGCTCCACTGATGTGCCTGAGGCAGTAGCAGCACCATAAGTTGACCCCACCACTTCATGTATATGTGGAGACGAGAAGAAGTTGTCCAATAATGCTTCCCCACCTGCCCCTCCTCCAAAATCATGGGTGTGGTGTTAAAATTTAATGTTTTCCCTTGAGAGCAGCAACTGTGCCTCACATCAGAAACTAATAGTGTACAGTGTGTGTGTGTGTGTGTGTGGTAAATAAGGGAATGACTGGGAACAATGAGCACATCTGGATGACATCAATGCTGGTGAGATAGCTCAGTGGTAAAGTCCCTGACTATGGAGCCTTTTCAAACCGCAATGTTGTAGGTTCAAATCCCAGTAGGGTCAACTCAGCTCTTCGTACTCCTGAGATCGATAAATGAGTACCACTGATTTGGTAATAAGAACATCTATTATTTCAGCTGCCGATTCGGTTAATTCCGAGAGTGTGCGCTGAAAGAGCTTTGAGTCCCACTGGGAGAAACGCGCTATATAAATACTAGTTATTATTATTATTAATACCTGTCATACATTAACCAAACACCATGAAGCTTAGGGTTCCCAATGTGAAATCATCACATCAGAGTATTGCTGCTGTCACTATGCCCTTTCTCCACTCCCCACTAAAGACACGTGACAAATTGCAGACAGTTTAATAATAATGTTGAACTTTCCCTTTAACCAGTTTAGCATATTCTACAGGATGGACTGTCCTCAGATTCTGCTTTATGCCCTGGTTGTGTTTATCCTCCAGCACGCTACCATGTGTGATCAGTGCACCACACGGTGTGCATTGGGTGGACATGAACTGCCACATCCTGACATCTACTGTATGACTATCAACTGGTGGGGAGGTAAAGATGGATGAGGTGGATTGCCAGAAGATGTAGTTACCCTAGAGCAAGAAAGTGATGGCAAGCCAGGTGCTTTGCTTACCTTCAAACTTTCAGGCTCTGAGTGAGTTTCTCTATTCTTCCTTCTCTTTGATTTCCACATCACCTTTTGTTGGCATTGGGGAGAGTCAGGGGTACAGCAACAGCGGTGCTTAATTTATTTGGTGATCTTTAGCTTTACCATGTCTGACATAAATGTTATGTTTCATGTGTATAATGAAGGTGGTTGTGTCAAGGTGTTTTCCCTCCTTTCCCCTTTTCACTGACTTATCAAAAATTGTGCCCAGGACCTCAGGGGGTGGGGAAAGGTGGAGAAGAATGACCTTTTTATTTTTCCCCTCCACATTCTCCTTCACTGGCTGGGGTAGAGGATGACGTTGCTGCTGTTGATGTAACTGCCTAAGAATCAGCCTTGTAACTAGGGCCAGGATTATTGCTGTGCTGGCAAGTGGAACTTGTCCTAAACCTGCATTACTGGACCCCATTCCCACTGTGTCCATGGTGGTCTGTGGCACATTCGCCTTCTCCTCAGCATCCTGCTGCCCTTGCAACTCAGCAGCAGCAGGAATTACAGCAACAGCAAACTCTGAAGATTCCGAAAGCTCACTGCTGGTGGTGGTGGTGATGCCAACCTCACCTCTGTCTCCCATTCCTTCTCAATTTAGGCTAAAAAGGCCATCAACGCCACCCCAGCTTCTCCACCAGCATCATCACCACCACCAGTCCCTCCTTGCTGGTTCTGCTCTATTACAGATATGTCATGGGTTGGAAGAGGTGTTGAGAAATGTGACAGAGGATCTCTTAATGTCATACTGGTCATCTCTTGATGAGCTGAAGATGACAGACTGGAAGCACTAGCAGCAGGCACAGGCAGTCAATCTATGTTCATGGTATTACTGCTTCTAGGCAAAAATTCTACCATTGTTAGGATCCTGTTCCATCTGGACAATGCCATGGGGGGATGGGGAATCCCATGGTCAGGGGAATTTTGTGGGCTCCTTTTAACACTAGTCTGGCTGCTCTGAATTACTTCCCCTACCACTCCCCTAATGCTACCCCCCAGCTGCTTCACCATCACTATTACTACTAACACCAACCACATCAGTTTTAGTCCCTGAATCGTCCTCCTCAATAGCAGTATATATATTCCCCTCCATTGCTCTTAATACTCTGAGTGTGTACCAGCTGCTGGACCTTCTTAGTAGTAGTACTATTGGCAGGGCTGCAAGAAATACTGCAAAAACCATGTTGCTGTCTACTTTAAAACCAGCAATTAAAATCTTAAACTTTTTCGCCCATTGGCCATTGATTTATGTGTTTTTTCACCTTTTCGCTATAAAAACATGACATGGTTGTGGAAATCAAACACAATAGAAGCAGCTACAGAGCGAAGTAGATGTGCTGTGCTATTTTGCTGTGATCTTTTTCCAAAACTGAGGCAGGAAAGGCACATACTGACTGCTAGCACTACGGGCCAGTTAAAAAATAATAAATGGAGGAGCCTGAAGGCCTGAAGGACCCTTATGTGTCCACTGAGTCTGAGGAGGAGGAAGAGAGTAATACAGAACCATTTCTGTCCAGTCTCCCTAAATCACTCCAAGGGATCTTGGGGAAATTAATGAGAAGGGAGAATGAAAAGGGTAATAGTGAGACCAGGACATATCAGCTGCCTGTGCCTGCTGCCAGTCATGCTGCTGCTGCTTCCACCATTGGTGTACCTGCTGCCATACGTGCTGACCCTACTACCACCATTGCCATTCCTGCTGTCAGATGTGCTGCCCCTGCTGCCACTAGTGCTGTGCCTGCTGCCAGTGCTGACCCTGCTGCAACTATTGGTGTGCCTGCTGCCAGTAGTAAACCAGCTGCCACCAGTACTGTGCCTACTGTCAGACATGTTGCCCCTGCTGCCACCAGTGTTGTGCCTGCTGCCCATGCTGAACCTGCTGCCACCAGTGCTGAACCTGCTTCTAGTTTGTCTTGCAATACTCTGGAGCGGGGAAGGAGAAGATGATGTCAAGTGTGACAGCAGGGGACCCTAAGCCACACTTGCCATCCACAAGCAGTACCGCCAGTGCTAGTACTACTACTGCTAAGAAGGTCCAGCAGCTTGTTAGTGTTAGGCGTGAATGAGGGTGTAATCAGTATCCTCATATTACTAGTGACTGTGAGGAGGAAGACTCTGGGGCTGAACTTGATATGGTTGGTGTTAGCAGTAGTAACAGTATGGTGAAGCAGCCATTGGGACTGGTGTTAGGGGAGTGATAGGGCAAACATTTGAAAGCATTCAGATTAGTAGTCAAGGGAGTCCACACCATTCCTCTGGCTCTAGGAGTCCTCCCCTTACCTTCACTACAGTGTCCAAGTGGAATATGATCCTGAAGAAGCCAGAACTGGTGGTGGATAGCAGGCACTAAAATAATAATACCGCCACTAACACCAGGTGCACATATCAGCTGCCTGTGCCTGCTGCTACTGCTGATAGTCTGCCTTTTTCACGTCACCAAGAAATGGCAAGTATAACATTAGTGGACCCTCAGTCACATTGCCCATTATATGCTCCAACGAACTGTAAGATGATTGTAATAGAGAAGCAACAGCATGTAGAGACTAGTGGTGGTGGTGATGATGGTGGAGAAGCTGGGATGGAAGAGACATTTATGGCCTTTTTAGTAGAAACTGAGAAGAAATGGGAGACAAAGATGATGATGGGCATCACCACCACCACCAGCAGTGAGTTTTGGAACTTGCAACTGGTCTAATTCCTTCTGTTGCTGAGTTGCAAGGGCAGCAGGATGCTGAGTAGCAGACTAGTATGCAACTGACCACTCTGAACACAGTGGGAATGGGGTCAAAAAGTAATGCAGGACTAGGACAGGTTCCACTTGCCAGCACCAGTGATAGCCACTGTGTACTGACCACATATACCAGTTTGGTAGAGGAGAATCGCAAGCAGTGCATCAAGTGGCATCTGAAGAGAGTTCATCCCTCAGAATATGCAAAGATGCTGCAGGGAGGGTTCATCATTACTATTAAACTGTCAGCAAGTTGTCATATGTCCTTAACTGGGTGTGGACAAGGGGTATAGTGACAGTGGCAGTACTTGCTTTCTGATACAGTTGTGCCCCCAGGTGGTATTTACCACACACATGGTGCCCATTGCAGCTGCTGATGAGAGGCACAGTTCCTGCTCTCAAGGGAAAAATGTATATTCTATTAACAACACACTCATGATTATGTAGGAGGGGCAGGTGGAGAAGAATTATTAACCAACTTTTCTCCACTTAGACTGGGGGCTACTTACTGTGCTGCTACTGCCTCAGTCTCATCACTGGAGATAGTGGTGGCAAGTGGAACCTTCATCATCCATCACAGAAGAAGTGTTAAAACAGCCATTGTCCTTCTGGAACATGGCTGTATTAACACTTCTGGACCATGGCTGTTTTAACACTTCTGGACTATGGCTGTTTTAACACTTCTACTGTGTTTGTGTATAGCTGTAATTTTACTCTTACTCATTTAATGTACCCACATATATTATATACTGTTTTTCTTGCAATAAGATGGGCTTTCTACAGATACAATTCTTTTCATCATATTTCCTGTACAACAATTTATAAAATATGATCACTCAAATGTAACAAATGCACTTTTTTAACTTTGGCACTAAAAATATTTTACACATCTACACAAGCTAAAAAAGCCCCTTCTAAATAGATTATAATATTCGTCTTGATTTTAGAAATTTATATGTTTTTCTAGTGTATTTTCAAGTTATATGGCAAAAACTAAAAGTAGCAAAAATTGAGGTGCATCAAAACTTTTGACCACTAGTGTACTGAAGCTATGTGGAAAAGCAACAATATTGTTATGAATGTAACTTACATTAAAATTACTAATTACGAATATGAAAAAGATAAAGGTGTTTGCAGAAAATTAATGAATAATGCTGATGTTTTAATAACTACATTTCACTAGTTTAGTGATGCAGTGATCATGATTCATCAAGTTATCTGATTATAAACATGAAAAACTCAGAAAATGAATATTAGTATTAAAAAATGATGTGGTTAACCTCATGTCAACTGAAAAGTCAGATTTAACCTCTCTAATTAAGAACTAAAAGCTACTGTATTACTTAACAAGTTGACTGTTACTGGATTAAGTTTACAAACTATTTATAATGCAAATGAACTCAGATACAGACATGTAAAGAAAAAACTTGAAGATTGTAAATAGAAATTATTTGTTTATTATGAATTAATTGTACCTCTTGACGTCTATACCACCAATTGGGAGATAACAAATATAGGACATTAATAATCTTTCTAGGTAATTGTCACGGTTTGTAAGAACACTCAGACAGTTAGGTAAGGTTAAAAGCTTTATTGAAAATAAACAGAAAACAATCACCCAACTCAGGTCCAGATGAGGTCTGTACCTTAGTACTTCCCTAATCTGACGCAGGTCAGGATGGACGGAAGAATCACAGTGTAATAAACAATAGGACTCTGTAGGCTTGATCCATGGACAGGTACAGGAACAGAAGAGCCACAACAGTCCCACATCACAGCAAGGTGAGATATGGTGATGGGTAACTGCAGGGCAACTCCCTAGGAGTCTAGGGATAGTGGAGGCAACACAGACAGGACACTGGCAGTGACCAATCCCTAGAACGCTAGGGTCAACGGAGGCAGCACAGACAGGACACTGGCAGTGACCAATCCCTAGAACGCTACGGTTAGTGGAGGCAGCACAGACAGGGCACTGGCGCTGACCAATCCCTAGAATGAGAGGGTTAGTGGAGGCAGCACAGACAGGGCACTGGTAGTGACCAATCCCTAGAACGCTAGGGTAAGCGGAGGCAGCACAGACAGGACACTGGCAGTGACCAATCCCTAGAACGCTAGGGTTAGCGGAGGCAGCACAGATAGGGCACTGGCGGTGACCAATCCCTAGAACGCTAGGATTAGAGGAGGCAGCACAGACAGGACACTGGCAGTGACCATTCCCTAGAACGATAGGGTTAGAGGAGGCAGCACAGACAGGACACTGGCAGTGACCATTCCCTAGAACGATAGGGTTAGAGGAGGCAGCACAGACAGGACACTGGCAGTGACCATTCCCTAGAACGATAGGGTTAGAGGAGGCAGCACAGACAGGACACTGGCAGTGACCATTCCCTAGAATGCTAGGGTAAGTGGAGGCAGCACAGACAGGACACTGGCAGTGACCAATCCCTAGAACGTTAGGGTTAGAGGAGGCAGCACAGACAGGACACTAGCCTAGACAAAATCCCTAGAACGCTAGGGTAAGCGGAGGCAGCACAGACAGGACACTGGAAGTAACCAATCCCTAGAACGCTAGGGTAAGCGGAGGCAGCACACAGATACTGGCAAGTGTCCAGACTCTCACAGCACAGACCCCTGGTGACTTCGAAGATAGACAGGCCAGGCCGGCCCTGTATTGGTATACAAAAGTGAGAGTAGGTGGAATAGAACACAGGGTACACAAGCTGAAGATCAGAAGCCAGAACTGCCAAATCTGTACACACAGGGTAGTCAGCCATTCCTAGTCAGCAACGGAATCTGATACTCAGCAAAGCCAGGTCGGTACACACGGTGGTAGTCAGCCAGTCCTAGTCAGTGACGGAATCAGATACTCAGTCAAGTCAGGTCGGTACACATGGAGGTAGTCAGCCTGTCCTAGTCAGTAACGGAATCAGATACTCAGTCAAGCCAGGTCGGTACACATGGAGGTAGTCAGCCAGTCCTAGTCAGTAACGGAATCAGATACTCAGTCGAGCCAGGTCGGTACACATGGAGGTAGTCAGCCAGTCCTAGTCAGTAATGGAAACGGATAATCAACCAAGGCAGGTCGGTACACGCGGAGGTAGTCAGCCAGTCCTAGTCAGCAACAGAATCGGAACACAGGAGCGTCAGGAACACAGTGAAAGGTTCTAACTGGTTTTGGAACCCAGGGGCAGGACTAGGATGCCCCCAAAAATATAAAAGGAAGTAAAGGAGACTCCTTCAACAAGGGCAGGTGGAAAGAAGCTAGGTAGCGACGCTGGGGAACGGTGCTAGTAGACGTAGGCTCCTTTATGGTGTGTTGAGCTGCGGCCAAAGCCGGATAAAGTTGCTGGCCGCAAAGCCAGATGACCCCCTTCAGTTGAGCTGAAAGAGGTCCAGGATAACACACCACAAAGGAGGCTAACACCACCTGCCCCAAGGAGAGTCTATACTAGGCTAATAGTGTAGAACTCACCAGGTAGAAGAAAGAGGGACAACTGGCAGAATGCTGGTAGGTGATCAGAGTGGCTGAGTATCCAGGACCAAGTCGAGAGCTCCAAGGAGGAAGGCAGGTGAGTACTTGTAAATCCAAAAAGAGCAGGAGCAGATACCTGATGCAGGTATGCAGGTGGGTGGACACTAGGTGCTGATGCAGGTAGACAGGTGGGTGGTCACTAGGTGCGGATGCTGGTAGGCAGGTGGGTGGTCAATAGGTGCAGCTGGAGATCCAGGGTCCAAACAGGTAATGCAGAGAGAGGAGTAGCTGGAGAGCGAGGAGGCAAGGGACAGAACCGGCCCAAAGAACAGCTGGCAGGGAGCCAAGGGAGACGCACTGGGAGAAGGAGAGAGAGAGCGAGCGAGACAGCTCCTCTCCTGACACAGGATGCCGACTACTGAGCACCGGGGTGAAGCCGGGCGCCCGTGAAGACGGGATGGGCGCGTCATGACGCCGACGTAGTCCGACGTCGGCGCCTGCGCAGAGACACCGTGGAAGACGAAGCGGGAAACAGGACCGGGAAGGTAGCGACACACAGGAGCATAGTCAGGCGAGCCGGGTCATACATGGAACAGGAACAAACAGTAACTCAAACGCTAGGCAAGGGTACACCACGAAAGGGAGCTGAAAGGATGACAGGAGAGAGTTTAAAAAGGAAAACCTTGGGAGGAGCCAGATCCCAATAGCCAATAAGCATCGCGCAATAGTAAACCCGGAAATAGCAATGTCACCGAGATGCTGGAATCACGGGCACTGTGATAGTGATTTAGCCTTAGTTCAAACACAACAACCTTATCATTATATATCATTGAAATGTGATGAGTATATTTACCTCAGTGTCAGTAATTTCCAAGACCTAGGCTACCTAATGTGTGTTGATGTTACTAATCATTTCCCCTGTGGAACCAATGGTACTGGAACTGTTCATATCTGGTGCAACAAGGAACTGAGGAGGCTCTACCGGCCTTACCGAATACCGGGTAAGGCAGCCTGATATCTGGTGCAACAAGGTACTTGAGGAGGCTCTACCGGCCTTAACGAATACTGGGTAAGGCAGCCTGATATCTGGTGCAACAAGGAACTGAGGAGGCTCTACCGGGTCACAGGCTGAGTGAGTGAAATGAGCTGACAACATAACCGCTAGTGACCTGACAGCACAGACTGGGAGAATGTAACGGAGGTCACAGAGAGTCACAGGCTGAGATAGTGTAATGAGCTAGTAACGGTAACCGCTTAGTGACAGGATAGCACTGGCTGGGTGTACTTGACGGAGACCACAGATAGTCACAGGCTGAGCGTATAGTAGGTAGGCAACGGTAACTGCTTAGTGACCGGATAGCACTGACTGGGTGTACAAACGGAGGCCACACTGATACACAGGCAGAGAGTAGCGCAACTGGAGGCAACAAATCAGAGAGGACTGACAATAATAGCGAGGGCAACAAAATAGGGTAAGTCAGTCAATGCCTGGATTAGTATCAGAGAGCGGAAGCCAGCCACAGCCTGGATCGGTACATGGAGAGCGCTAGTCAGTCAAAGCCTGGATTGGTACAAAGAGAGCGATAGTCAGCCAAAGCCTGGGTCGGTACACAGAGAGCAGTAGTCAGCCAAAGCCTGGGTCGGTACACAGAGAGCAGTAGTCAGCCAAAGCCTGGATCGGTACACAGGAGCAGAACAGGAGCAAGGTCAGAAGGAAACCGGATCAACACGGAACAGGAGCACTAAATAACGTAAGGTCAGGAACACCACAAAAGGGCACCGGCCTACTGAGAGGAGGGCGTATATAAAGGCTAGCCCTGGGAGGGGCTAGCCAGCTAGCACCAATGAGAGACAGCCAGACACAAACCCGGAAGTAAGAATGTCGCACATAGAATCACGGGCACCGTGATAGCTAGCTTTGATGCTCTCAGTTGCTTCCCCTACCACTCTCCTGACACTTATCCCACCAGCTGCTTCATCAACACTGTTACTACTACTACTAACATCAACCACATCAATTTCAGCACCGTAGTCTTCCTCCTCACAGTCACTATTAATATGATGATTACCCCCTCCTTCACTCCTAACACTAATAAGCTGCTGGACCTTAGCAGTAATAGTACTAGCACTGGAGGGACTGCTTGGGGATGGTAAATGTGACTTAGGGTCCCCTGCTCTCACACTTGGCATCATCTTCTCCTTCCTAGGGTGATTTAGGGGGACTTGACAACACTGGTTCAGTTGTGCTGACTTCCTCCTTCTCCTCAGACTCAGGCTCAGAATAAGGGTCCTTCCATTTCCTCCTATTCCTACTTTTAAACTTTCTCATATTGATAGCAGTCACTATGAGCCTCTCCTGCCTCAATTTTGCTAAACTATCACAGCAGAACAGCACAGGATATCTACCTCGCTCTGTAGCTGCTTCTATTGTTTTTCACTTCCTCGAATAAGTCACATTTCATAGCGAAAAGGCAAAAAACACATAAATCAATGGGTGCAAACTTTTTTGCTAATGGATGAAAAATGTGAAGATTTTAATCATTGTTTTTAAAGAGAAAAAGCAGACAACAACGTGGTTTTCGCTAATTTTTTTTCACAGGAACACGGCGGGACATTTCACCCACCCCTAATTTTATTCTGTTGGTCGGTAGACAATTTTGCCATACTGTATGTTTTAGGTCAGATAATTGAATTGAGGCCTCAGTATTTAACACTAGGACACAAGCAGAACAAAGGGCATAACTTTATTGGTTAACTGAGTCCACAGAGATAACCATAGAATGTCCTCCATTTCACTACCACCACTCCATTTTCCTTCAAGAACTTTACCATTTTCCATCTTTGTTTTCTATGACTGTGAGAATTCATGTTCCAATAATATAAAATCTCAGAACTTCCTCCTATGCTGTATAGTTGCAGATAAGACTGAAGTGATTCTGGAGGAGGGTGTGAGAGCATCACGGTTCCAGGGTGTCCATCATATACTGGGCCTCTGGCACCTGTCAGGTGCCCTTTCGTGGTGTTCCCGTACCTGTGCATCCGTTGCTGTGTTCCTGCGTTCCTGTGTACTTTTTCGGCCCGTCTGACTACTCTTGTTGTTCCTGCTCCGTGATTGACCCGGCTTGGCTGACGATCCCGCTCTGTGATTGACCCGGTTTGGCTGACGTTCCTGCTGCGTGATTGACCCGACTTGGCTGACGTTTCTGCTCCGTGATTGACCCGGCTTGTCTGACGTTCCTGCTCTGTGATTGACCCAGTTTGGCTGACGTTCCTGCTCCGTGACCTGCTTCCTGTGTTCCTGCGAGATTCGGATATACGTCGCCTGGTGACATTCTGAACTGTGCATGCAGTGCTGTGCAGACTGATCACTTACTTTACCCTTGCAGAGCTTGTTGCCTCCTCTGCTGAGCCTGTCTGTGAACAATTGCTGAGCTTGTTGCCTCCATTACCGAGCCTGTCCGTTAACACTTGCTGAGCTTGTTGCCTCCGATACTGAGCCTGTCATTAACACTTGCTGAGCTTGTTGCCTCCACTACCGAGCCTGTCCGTTAACACTAGCAGAGCAATCGTGGCCTCCGTTTACTGTGCCTCCACCTTACACCTTAGCAGTTGTTGCACCGCGTGGTGCTATTGGGCATTTCATTAGCTCTTGCAGTGTGTGTCTCCGTTACCGCACCGGAAGGGTGTCTTGGCTCTGGTCTCATTCAGCTCGCAGTGTTGTGCCTTCATAACCGCACCAGTAGAGTGCGACTGACTAAAGTTACATTTAGCTCGTGCAGTGTCTATGACTCCGTTACCGCACCTAAGGGGTGCTATTGGCTCTGGTCCCATTTTGCTCTTGCAGTGTCTCTAACTTCGTTACCGCACATAGGGGTGCTATTGGCTCTGGTCCCACTTAGCTCTTGCAGTGTCTCTGACTCCGTTACCGCATCTAAGGGGTGCTATTGGCTCTAGTCCCAGTCAGCTCTTGCAATACTGTTGGGTATATCACGGAACACCTGTTCCTGGAGTATTTAAGTTCTGTCTCACTGCTAAGTGCTTTCCATCTAGCACCACTACCTGGACTGTTTTTACCATCTACTGGGCGTTGGCTAATCACACCACAACAGAGACTGATTACTTGTATTGGGCATGAACCCTTTTACCACTATTGATTCCTGTTATACATCAATATTGTCCCAAGCCATATTGTGCCTTTAAGACATCCATTATACTTATCTATATACGTGTTATTACCTATTTTAGCCCATAGTGGGCAGTGTTCCTTGTTTTTCTCAATAAAACTGTGTTTTATTCTAACCTCTGGTCTGAGTGTCTTACAAAACCATGACATTACGAAAGGTCCATGACCTCAGACAGTAAAGGTGACGGTAATAAACAGAACCTCCATTGGAGGATGGATGTGCATGAGCAACGCTTGGACCAGTTGGCACTGGCCATGCAGACATTACTGGAATGTACGGTACACCTTGATAAACCTAACCAAAATCCGGTGGTCCCCCCAGTTCCGACACCGGATAATCATGCTGGGTTGTCTGCTGCTCCTCCCAGAGGTCTAACGGCGGCGGCGCCGTTACCATTGAGATACGATGGCGAACCTACCCTTTGCAGGGGGTTTATCAACCAATTAGAGATATTCTTGGAACTGACACCTCATGCCTTCCCTAACGACCGTAGCAAGGTTGGGTTCATGATATCTCTATTAACGTGTAAAGCTCTGGCATGGGCTAATCCCTTGTGGGAGAAAGCTAAATCCTGCACTCAGAACTTCAACGAGTTCATAAGGAAGTTCCGGAGAGTATTTGAGGTACCTGGTAGAGCCGCCTCTGCTGCCAAAAGATTGATGGAAATACAAATTGGCGATCGTACAGTGGGCGATTATGCCATAGAATTTAGGACATTGGCAGCAGAGGTAGGATGGAATAACGAGGCACTTCTGGCAGCCTTTGCTCAGGGGTTGTCTGACTCCATCAAAGATGAAGTTGCTGCCAGAGATGTACCCAGTGACTTAGATGAATATATCGATTATGTCATGCTCATTGACCCTCATATCCGTGAAAGGCGCCTGGCCAGAAGGGCAAAATCCAGAAGCTATGGGCACGGCAGTCCTTTAAACCCACCCTCGCCTCCCATTCCTCCTGACCGAGCATCTGAACCGGGTGAACCAATGCAACTCGGGTTCACTAGACTTACAAAGGAGGAACGGGCACACCGTAAAAGGCAGTGTTTATGCTTATATTGTGGCAAAGCTGGGCACTTACTACGCACTTGTCCAGTATGGCCGGGAAATGCACGCACCTAGGGTACCTTGGGGGACAGGCCCTAGGTGGTGTACAATCATCCCCAGACTCCTGTACACAGAAACCCACCATCCAGGTGAGATTTTCTTTGGCTGACCAATCTGTGGAGGTATTTGCTCTGGTAGACTCTGGTGCAGCAGGGTACTTCATGGATCGTTCCTTTGCCAGACTGCAAAATATTTCTTTGATTAAAAGGGACACTCCACTAGCCATTGAAGCCATTGATGGTAGATCTTTAGAACCGGCATTTATCACTATGGAAAAGACTCCTATCACTATGTCTATTGGGGCTCTCCACAGGGAGGAGGTACATTTTCAAATAATACATTCACCCCATCATGCTGTCATTCTGGGGTTCCCATGGTTATTGTTGCACAATCTCCAGTTTGATTGGCAAGGATGTGAGGTCAAGTCATGATCTGAGTATTGTACTAAACACTGTTTGTTGCACCCGGTCATGATTTTGTGTACCTCTCCCTCCGTGCCAACTGAATATTGCGAATTCAGTGACGTATTCAGTAAGTGAGAGGCTAGCGCATTGCCGCAGCACAGACCGTATGATTGCGCTATTGATTTGCCCCCAGGGGTGGTGCCTCCCAGGGGTCGGACATACCCTTTGTCCTGCGATGAGAACAAGGCCATGGAGGACTACATTGAGGATGCCCTCAAGAGGGGAATCATACGCAAGTCATCTTCACCGGCTAGTGCCGGGTTCTTTTTTGTGTAAAAGAAAAATGGTGAACTAACACCATGTATTGACTACCGGGGATTGAATAAGCTCATGTCCAAGAATGCATATCCTATACCACTCATTACGGAGTTATTTGACAGGTTGAAGGGCTCTTCTATCTTTACGAAACTTGATCTGCGGGCCGCATACAACCTGATAAGAATTAAGGCTGGAGATGAGTGGAAAACGGCATTCAATACTAGGTCAGGGCACTACGAATACTTAGTGATGCCATTTGGATTGTATAATGCACCTGCCGTATTTCAAGAGTTTATCAATGACATCCTCCGTGATTTGCTTCAGTCTTGTGTAGTCGTATACCTTGATGATATATTGATACACTCTGCTAATGGTTGCTGTAGCGTGTGCAATCAATAATGATGATCCCTCTACTCCAAGGGAGGATGCAGTTTGTCAAGGTCCCAGCAAAACTATTTCAAGCACCAACAGTGTCAGAAGAAATAAAGGACCATATAGGAAAAACACTGAAGATGACAACAAGTCGCATTCAAGTGTTGATGTTGCTGGCAATAGCATAATAGAGGTGAAGTGCCTGCTACATCAGAGAGTAAGGTAAACAAGCACCAAAACACCTGTCCTCAAAGTAGTAGGGAACTTTGTTACAGTTAAAGTAAAATGAAATTGTTTGAGACCTCTGAAAGTTTAGAAGAATATAAGGGTAATAGTGGGCAAGAACTGTCAGGTGATGCTGCTGCTGCTGAGGATGACCTAATGATGACTGATGATGATGCAGATCTAGAATATATCCCTCCAGCACCCTTCTCTTGTTCAGATACAAATGAATTTGAAAGTGATGATGATGACATGGCTATAAGGTCAGCAGACAGTCAAAGGCTGACTCTTTCACCAGTTTTAAGTAGCACTGTGCCTGTCTTTAAACTGTTTGAGAAAGCCATTGGAAAGTCTGATCCTGAACAAACACAGGTGTCAAAAGCACAGTCACCCTATCAGACATCATCCGCATCATCGTCTCTTCAAAGTCCAAGTCCCAATCAGCCACACATACCTGTTTTGAGTACCCAGCAGCAGCAACACAGGTTAACGTCCACAATGTTAGATATGACGAGTGCCTCTGCTGCTGCTGCTGTGAGTGCTGCACATTTGAAACCTAGTTGTAGTGGCAGTAGAATTGCATCAACATCTAGCCCCAGTAGTAGTAGTAGCAGCAGCACCACCTCAGGAACCCTACATTCCATGAAGTCCACGGTATGGAGATACTTCACTCAGGATCCTCAAGCTAAGCATATTGCTATCTGTTGTCTGTGCAAAAAGCATGTGAGCAGGGAGAAAGCAGGCTCACACCTAGGCACCTCCTCTGTGAGATCCCACCTGAAGCACAACCACAGGTCTGACTGGAAGACACACTATCAGCAGGCCAAAGGTGCCACAACTAGCAGCAGCAGAAGC
The DNA here is from genome assembly GCA_037306005.1 of Rhinophrynus dorsalis. Lineage (NCBI taxonomy): Eukaryota > Metazoa > Chordata > Amphibia > Anura > Rhinophrynidae > Rhinophrynus > Rhinophrynus dorsalis. The sequence goes on along the minus strand of CM074721.1, from coordinate 550,628,816 downwards.
ACTTTAAAAAGTTCCCAGGGCTCTAGGGAAGAAAAAAAAGTAGTGAAGTTATTTATGTGTCAGAGAGTGTGCTATTGCCAGTGCCAACAGGTAGTTCAGTCCAAGTAACACATATGGTTCCTGCTGCAGAGGAGTATGACAGACAAAACCAGGACAAATATATTAACAGCAGCACAGATGAGGAGGCTGATGAGGGATGCGACATACTAACTCCATCCACATTCACCTCAGGGACTTCCATGCAGTGGACACATCTGTCTGATATTCAACACTTAACTCTTTGAGTACCAGAGAGGTAGGAAAGCATTGCTTAGCATGTTTCCTACCCCTCTGGTACCCAAAGGGTTAATAGGCAAGGTATGGACTACATACCTTGCCTGTATATATGTGTGTGTGTGTGTGTGTGTGTGTGTGTGTGTGTGTTTGAAACATTTTATTATTCAAATACTATTATTAAACATATATTTACTTAGATTCATTCATCTGTAATGCCCTACCTCCTGAGTCCCATTGCTATTAGTACTTTTGCTCCACTCTCCTTCAAACAGAGAGTAGCAATGGAACACAGGAGGTAGGGCATTACAAATGAGTGAATTTAAGTAAATATATTTTTTTTTAAAACGTTTTTATTGAGAGGACAGTAATAAAACATTACAAAATCACAAATAATACACAAGGAAGTCAGGTAAGATACATTCTGTAAAACAGCAAGTAAATATCATAACTTAAAGATACAGCTGTCCCATTTTTTTGTGTGTGTGTGTGTTGCAAAAAGAGAAGAAACAAAACAAAAAAAAAAACAAACCAAAAAAAACAAAAAACACAAACCGAACCAAAACTCACCTCAGCCTACTAAAACCCATCCCACCCACTTACCCTCCCTCCCCGGGAGACGAGCGCAATCCTTCCCTCAATAACTATTGTTAGACATAGCAAATAAGAATGTAGGCATGAATTAGTTGGTAACCATACAAGTATAGATAACAAGAATCTCCAGGATATCACCCACGACTCAGAGAACCATAAGTAACACTTCCATAATGACTACTAGTAAAGAGTTCTAGCATTGCAATAAGAAGTCCAGGAGCCCCAAATCAAGTTGAATTTATTCGGGGTGGCTCTATGCAAATAGAGTCCCTTATAATGAGGGAGATTATTAGCCACTAGGGCCATCCAGTGGTCATGTTTAGGGGGGTGCTCTGACATCCACGACTGTGCCACCACCTTCTGTGCCATAACCAACAGTTCCCTAATCAATACGTTATGAAAATTAGTGTGAAGTTGATCAGGTAGAATAGAAAATATGCATACCTTCAGAGAAAGCAATAGGTCCCATTGTACCACAGCTAACACAGTGCGTATCACGTCCTCCCAAAATCTACAAACCAGGGAACATTCCCACAGAAGGTACAAGAAAGCGACGCCTGCCTCCCCACACCTCCTGCACCGGTCGTCATCCAACCTACCCATCCTGAAAAGACGCACAGGAGTGTAATAAGACCTGTACAGAATTTTAAGCTGAATTAGCTGATGTCTAGCCGTGGTAGCTACTGCTGCAGGACTATTCAAGGCTGTTTCCCACTCACAATCCTCAAGGGTACCCACATTCATCTCCCATCTAGACATAAGCCCATCATTCTCACCCAAAGAACACTTGTCTAGCCACGCATATACTAACGAAACAGGCCGAAGCGGCTGCCTCCTCTTAGCCAGTGTAACCAATGGGAATTCCTTCAAGCACGGTGTCTTAGCACCCCATAAAGCATCCAGAGCATGCCTTAATCATAAGTAGGAGTAAAAAAAGTAGTAGGTAAGGCAAACTCCAGACACAACTGCTCAAACGTTTTCAGGACATTGCCCTGGTATAGATGACCGAGCGTAGAAATACCATATGTGAACCAAAGCCATTCAAAATCCAAGTGTCGAAGCTGTATCAGTCCTCCCGAACCCCAGAGGGGAACATCAGGATCCTTTGCTTCATAATTCGAAGCAGATTGAATAAGGGACCATACGGCACAAGTAGTCCTAGACGTGGTAGGTGAATCCTTAAGTTCTTCTGGACCCAACATAGGAATATGTGGCTAAGAATAACCTTGTTTAAGTAGAGACTCATCAATTTTATGGAAAGTAAGTAGGGTACCGGGTAGGATATATGCTAGTGCAAATTGTCCCTGCGCAGCCAGATAGTATTTGTAGAAATCCAGGAGGGCAATTCCGCTCTCACTCACCGGACATTTAAGGGTGGCTAGCCCAACCCAAGACGGGCCACCTGACCAGAGAAAGTACCTAATCATCTCATCAATTACCGTAAAGTATCTTCTAGGTATAAGAACGGGAGAACCTTGAAATACATATAAGAACACTGGAAGAAATGCCATTTTAATTAGGTTAGAACGACCTATTAGGTTAGAACGACCAATAATAAAATGTTTAAAAAAATGTTTACATTTTTGTGTCTGTCTGGTTCCTGGTCCCTAACATCTTTTTAGTCGTGAACTTTTGACTTTCAGCTAACTTTCTGGCAATATCATCACGTCTCTCACTCACAACATCATCTGTATCAGACAAAGAGGATGCTGGAGGGATATATTCTATATCTACATCATCACTGTCATCATAAGTCATCATTAGGCCATCCTCAGAATTGCCACCACTTCTTGTTCTATACACTTATATTCCTCCAAACTTTTAGAGGTGTCAGACTATTTATTTTTATTTTTTTCTTTCACAAAGTTCACTACTACTTTGAGAACAGTTGTGCTTGTTTGTCTCTCTTATTTGTCTCAGTTGGTTCAGCTGCTACACCTTCCTTCATTATGCCATCATCAACACTAGCTTGTAACTAGTTGTTGTCTTCAGCGTTCTTCTTATATTATTTATAGTACTGTCAGCCAGTTCAGCAAGGAAATTGGACTGCAGCTGCCTGTGTCTTTCAAATCAAATCAGTCAGACAGAATGTTGGGGTAATTGTGGTCAACCTCCTATGCTCCCTTCTCCCACTCCCAGACTCCACTAGCACGGAGATAATAGCCAGATTATGAAGGAGCTTGAATTGCGGCTGCTTTTGTCTTCACAGAAGGGGTGGGCATGGTTGTCCAGTTTTTCGTGGGAAAATTAGCTTTAAGTAAAGTGATTAAAATCTTTGCCTTTTTCACCTATCACCGAAAATGTTCCACTATTTTTTCAATCATTACAAACTTTTTGCCTCTTTAATTACATGTTTTTCACCTCTATAAAAATGTGACATTTTCCAGGAAGTGAAACACAATACAATCAGCTACAGAGAGAGAGGGTTCTAGCTTTGGTGCTGTGAGTTAATAGCAAAATTGAGACAGGAGAGGCTCATAGGGACTACTATTACTATGAGCAAGTGGAATAATAATAAAGAGGAGCTGGAAGGACAGTTATGCATTCAGTGAATCTGAGCAGGAGGAAATGAGCACTGCCAACATGAAAGGGTCTGGATGCCTTGATTCCTCAGACCCAGTGATGGTCAGCCCCCTACATCACTCCTAGGGATCTTGGGAAAATTTGTGAAATGGGCAGAGGAAGAAGAGGGTAGTAGTTTGAGCAGGACAGGTCAGCTGCCTGTGCCTAATGTCAGTGAAGTGTCTGCTGTCAGTACTATGCTTTCTAGGGTGTCTTGTGATTCTCAGGAGGAGATGATGCCAAATGTGACAGCAGGGGACCCTAAATCACACTTGCCGTCCCAAAACAGTCCAACCACCACTACTACTACTACTACTACTAAGGTCCAGCATTTACAGACTCAGAGTTTTTGGAGTACGGCAGGGGTGTGGTTGGTGTTAGTAAAACTAATAGTGATGGTGAAGAAGCTGGTGGGACTAGTGTTACTACAGTAGATCCTCCTACTGATGCTGAGGTGGTAGGGGAAGTAATACAGAGCAGACTGACTATCGGCCAAGGTAGCCAACAACATTCCCTTACCATAGGAATACCCTTACCCTCACAACATTGTCCAGATGGAACATGAAGAAGGCTGCTCGTGCCTGCTGACAGGGTTTCCAGTTTCAACAAGAGATGGCTATTGTGACTGTAAGGGGCCATCTGTCACATTTCTCATCACCTCCTCCAACCAGTGAGATGTCTGTAATAGAGCTGCACAGCAAGGAGGGACTGGTGGTAGTGATGATAATGATGATGGAGAAGCTGGGATTGAAGAGACTTTAATGGTCTTTTTAGCCCAAACCAAGTAGGAATGGGAGACATAGATGTGGGTGGGCATTACCACCACCACCAGCAGTGATTTTATATTTTGTGGATTTTGCTGCTGCTGTAATTGCTGATGATGCAAAGTTTTAAGCGCAGCAGGATGATGATGCTCAGGCTAGCGTGCTCCAGGCCACTATGAACACAGTGGGAATGGAGTACAGTGATTTGGGACTAGGACAGGTTCCACTTACCAACAGCAATGCTCCTGGTCCTAGTTGCAATGCTGATTCTGAGGCAGTAGTAGCAAGAGCAACATCATCATCCTCTGCCACAGCCAGTGAAGGGGAATGTGGAGGAGAAGAAGAAAGCATCTTTCCCCTCCCCCTTGAAGTCCTTGGTTTTATTATTGAAATTAACTTGAGGTCTGGAGCCACTAGTAGTGCTTTCTCACCCGGATGTCAAGTTCCAGAGTCTTTGGTGTCTGGTCTTAACTCTCCTGTAACAGATTAAAACAAAAGAAATAAAAAACCTAACATTGTATGCAACTCAGCTAATAATACAAAAATAAAATGTTATTCATGTTGGAGGGGTTTTGGACTTTTTTTCAAATAAATTCAATTTGCATTAATATTCTTGCTTTTGGATAGTGTCTGATTGCAGAATTGGCCATGAGAGGTTATTTGCTGATGTGTAAGACAGCCCCTCAGCAGACTTTTTGGCATGGAATGAAGTATACATCTTTGCTATAAATACTCTGATCGTGCTAAGAAACTGCTACTGGAAACTACATTTATTTTGTTTGTCTCCTCTAATAATTCATGTTCCAGTCTGTGAGGTTTGAATGAAGCCTATCTTTCTATTTCCTCTGGAAAAGCAAACCTATAAACTCACCCAGTTCAGATGTCATGTATTGTGCCTTGTGACACTGCATCTTTCAATTGATTAATGATCTTACATAACCATTACACTCATCCCTAGACAGAATGATCCACACTGAATCTAGCACATGGAAACAACATTTTTACATGGCTTACCTGTGTACTCGCTTATTGATAAATGAGAGCTTGTAAATTAATTGATGCATTTGCTAAAAGCAACATGTATAGGAAAATACTATCATTAAAGGTTGAACTTTTTTTTTTTTTTTTGAAAAGCTTTATTGTGGTAGAATCAGTCAGTACAAAGTCACATATCAAAATTACAGTTCCTTAAAAAAGGTAAGTACAAAATATAAAGAAAACAATGCAGCTATAGTGATTGTCCACACAGTAAGTAATATCAGAAAACAAACCATGTTGACTGAAACTCACCAATGAAGGGAGTTATACTCTGAGACTCAGGGATCGAATGGTGAGCACCTCAAGTGAGCATGATCAGATAGCCTAAAGAGGATAAGCAGAAAAGAGAGTAAAGAAAAGTCAATACTGGGAGGGGAGAGGAAGGAAGGAGAGAAAGAAACTACAACTAGAGAGAGAAGGAGGAAAGTAACAGAAAGAAGAGGGGAAGTAATCAATGGTGTCCAGGTCATCAGAGAGCCGATAGTTCTGGAGCTACTACTCAGTGTCTCAAATAGTGAGGCAATGATCTCCACCAAAAGTAAGAGAGCGGGAGAGCACCCACACGGCCCAAGAGATCAAAAGTGATAGGAGAATATATGGAAAGAGTGGTGCTTTCTGTAATCAGGGTATCAGAATACCCGGTCGGTGCACGTACCTTAACTACCTGGGTCTGCCTATGTTACTCTCATTGAGAGAAAGGTAGCTGTTCCTTATATAGCAGCCATGGGTCCCAAATCTGATGATAATGTGAAAGGCGACTAAAGACCAGTGCACGTGTTCTTTCCAAAGAGACCACTTCATCAACTTTACGATACCAATCCTGTAATGACGGTGAGACATCTGACTTCCAGTTGGCCGGGATGAAACGTCTCACCGCATCCAACAAGAAATTTAAAAGTTTCTTTTGCTTAGCAGCAAGGTCTGCTCCCGGAGGGAGAACATTAAACAGAAATACCTCAGGCTCTTTAGGCAACTTAGCTCTGAATATTCGATTGATCGCAGATAAAATCCCAGACCAGTAGGTCTGCAAGGCAGGACAGGACCACCAAACATGCAGCGTTGAGCCCCTGGCATTCCCACATCTCCAGCACGAGGGGGAGCACGTAGGAAACATCCGAGATAAAGTGACAGGTGTGTAGTGCCACCTGGTTATCAATTTAAAATTGGCCTCTTTGGCAGACATATCAGGTGCACCGGCAACAAGAGATCTGAAAACACCAAGCCACTTACGTAGTGGCCAAGATGTTTGCAATTCGCATTCCCACTGTCTCAGAAAGCCCGGTTTAAAAGTCAAGGGGTCAGGGCTTAGCAGCTTATTCAGTTTGGAAATCGGGTGTGACAATAATTTCCCCGTCGATATCGCCGATTCAAACGGAGTCAACGTTCTCGCTACAAATCCCTGTGATAAGAGCGACCTAATGTAATGGTCCAACTGGTGATACTGCCATGCGTGGGACGAGGAAAGAAAATAATTGCGGCATAAAGATTTGAAGATTCGAATATAACCAGTGTACCCTGTCGAAGGCTTTCTCTGCATCAATCGAGATTAAGACAGCTGACAGGTTCCGTGACACCGCTAGGTAAATTAGAGCCATAGCCTTTGTAGTATTATCTTTCGTCTGACGGCCTGGGACAAACCCGGATTGATCTAAGTGAATGTACGAGGGTAGGGCAGGTTTCAACCTCTCAGCCAGAAGTTTAGCAAATAGCTTTACATCCGAATTCAATAGGGATATGGGTCTATAGTTAGAACAAAGGGTCGGGTCTTTGTCCGGTTTCGGGATAAGAGTGATATGTGCCATTAAGCTATACGCAGGGAAATTAGATCCCTGGGCAATTGAATTAAAAGCTGATAAAAGATGCGGAGCAAGTATAGGAAATAGCCGTTTATAATACGTAACAGGGAGGCCATCTGGACCTGGGCATTTATGTTGAGGTGCTCGTTTGAGAGCAGTATCCAGCTCTTCCATCGTGAAGGGAGCTTCCAAATCGGTAAGAAGCGTCTCGGGCAAACGCACCGTGCCTGCTCGTTCAATAAAGGAGGTAACAAGAGTGTGGAAGGAGGGGGGGTGCAATGGAGGTTGTGAAGTGGACAAGTTATACAGAGAAGTATAATATTGAAGGAACTCTGAAGCAATATCCGGAAAGGATTGCCGAAGAGTACCTGAAGCACTCTTAATTGACGATATATAATTAGCTTTCCTCTTGATGCGTATCCATCTTGCTAACAACTTCCCGCATCTATTGCCGAGCAGGTACCTCTCATATTTATACCAGTAAAATGTTTTAAGTATACGATCCTTATAGACTTTAGCCAGTTCGGCTTTACATTTAGAGAGATCTGCCAAATCGACCGCTGATAATGTTTGCTTATGTCTACCATCCAGCTTCCGAACCTTGTCACAAAGAGACTGGATCTGCTATTGTCGTATTTTATTTTTGTGGGAGCCCAGCTTGATAAACTCTCCACGTACCACGCATTTATGTGCCTCCTAGAGGGACACATAGGAAGAAACACTTCCTTCATTTTCTTTAAAGTAGTTGTCTAGGGTCGATGATATAGAGGCAAGGTCCCCAGCCTCTGTAAGGAGGGTGTCATTCAATTTCCATGTCGGGGCACCTGGCAAACTAGCTTCCCATTGGAAGTCTAACCAAACCGGCCCATGGTCAGACCAGGTGATGGGTTCAATAGCTGCATCTACAACCATATGAACCAGGTATTGTTCTAGGAATAGGTAATCCATTCGAGTATATCTATTATGAACTGGAGAAAAATAAGAGTAATTCTTAGAGGAAGGATTAAGCAGTCTCCAGATGTCAATAAGATTATGAGAGGAGATGGTATCCCTCCATCTGCGTAAGATTGAGGGAGATAATGAGGAGGTGCCCATAGAACAATCAAGTTCAGGATCTATAGGTAGATTAAAATCTCCTCCCAAAAATAGCCGACCTATTTTAAACTGCATAAGCACAGAGAGGGCTTTGGAAATGAAAGAGACCTGTTTCCTATTTGGTACATATATCGAGGCAATGGTGCAAGGAATGCCGAATAACAGGCCCCTAATAAAAACATATCGACCATCCTCATCTCTACATACATCTTGGAGTTGCCAGGACAGAGATTTGTGTAACAAAATTGCTACTCCACAGCGTTTTGCGTCGTGTCGCGAGGAAGCCAACCATACATTAGAGAAGTGTCTACTTATCAAAGATTGGGGAGCTGATTGCAGGAAGTGGGTCTCCTGTATGAGGACTATATGTGCCTTCAGTCTAGCGAATTCCCTCAGCGCCAGGGATCTCTTTTTGGGAATATTTAAACCTTTTGCATTGACAGAGAGCACCCTCAGTGGGGCATGACTCTTCGCCCTATGCATAATATACGTAACGTTGTGGATCTTTCAGCAGGAGACCGTGGGCTCTCCACACCATCAAAGACCGGTCATCGGCATTGATGACACATGACACCAGGAATGAGAGAAAAAGAGAGAGGGGAGAAAGAAGAAGGGGAAAGAGAGATAAGAGAAATAAATATACGTGAGCCAACCCCAATTGGAGAATGTCCATTCAGGGTAAGCAATTATAAACGTCAGTGGCTACACAGCCACTAAGGGGTGGTGAGGTCCGATGCAGTCTGGTTTCCGGTGCGGTCATTCAACTGAGACCGCTCTCTGCAAGGTGGCTAATGATCTCCAGACTGCAAAAGCCAAAGGACAGTTTTCAATACTTATACTACTCGATTTATCCTCTGCCTTTGACACAGTTAACCATTCTCTGCTTGCTCAAATTCTCCACAGTCTTGGTTTCCGAAATGAAACTGCTTCATGGCTCTCCTCCTATCTCTCACAACGTTCCTTTTTTGTGTCCTCTAACAATAACACCTCCTCCACGGTCCCTCTGTCTGTGGGGGTGCCTCAAGGCTCCGTTCTGGGTCCTCTGCTTTTCTCACTGTACACTCTTTCACTGGGTGAACTTATTAGTTCATTTGGCTTTAAATACCATCTATATGCTGATGATACCCAAATTTACATCTCCACTCCTGATCTTTCACCACAAATCCAGCTGCAAATTTCAGACTGCCTCTTGGCCATTTCCTCCTGGATGGCACAGCGTCAGCTGAAGATTAACATGGCCAAAACCGAACTGCTAATCTTCCCACCAAGACCTTGCCGAACCCCTAGCTTCACCATTACAGTTGATGGAATTGATATTGATCCGGTCAGCTCAGCACGCTGCCTTGGGGCCATATTTGATTCCTCTCTTTCCTTCTCCCCTCACATTAACTCTGTGGCTAGATCATCTCGCTTCTTTCTCCGTAACATTGCTAAAATCCACCCGTTCCTCTCCCAACAAACTACTAAAACTCTTATACGTGCCCTCATTCTGTCCCGCTTAGACTATTGCAATATCCTACTAACTGGCCTCCCTGCTACTCATCTTTCACCTATGCAATCTGTTTTAAACTCAGTTGCACGAATCACCACACTCTCCCCAAAAACTGAACCTGCCCACATAATTCTCAGAAATCTGTCATGGCTCCCAATTCAGCAGCGCATCAATTACAAAGTCCTTCTTCTCACCTTTAACGCTCTCCACACTGCTACCCCTCCTTACATCTCTTCCCTCATCTCCTATTATGTTCCTGGCCGCTTCCTTTGCTCAGCACACAATGCACTTCTTGTTGCACCATCCACACCCTCTGCCCTCTCCCGTCTCAAACCTTTCTCGCTTTCTGCTCCATACCTATGGAACTCCATACCCCTCTCCCTACGTCTAGAAAAATCCCCCTCTGTCTTTAAGTCTACCCTGAAGTCTTATCTTCTGGAGCACTAGGACCATGCACTGCCTTTGGCCAAACTCAGCACTTGTAATCTCAGCACTTAACACCCTCTTACCCCATTGTATGTCTCCCTTTATCCATTTAGACTGTAAGCTCCTTGGGGCAGGGACCTCTCTCCCATTGTTTTTATGAATGTCGCACTTATTTCATCCCCTCTTATTTACTGTAACATATGTCTATTGTAAGGCGCTGCGTACACTGTGTGGCGCCATATAAATAAAGATACATTCATACATATATACATACATACATACATACAAGAAATCCGATCCCTGTGCCTCGAGCAGCCCCTGAAATATGCACATCAATATCTACTGCGCAAAAAGAAACTGTTGTAGTACTCAACGAACCCCAATGTCGCCCGCCGCCCAACCAGGCGAAGGGGCGCCATGGGGGTCCGCCGATCAAAGATTTACATGTGAACTAGATGATGAAACTATCAGTGCATTACTAAACCACGAACAAAGGAAAATACAAGTAAAGTAACAAGAGGTCAACTGTCGACCTCCCAAGTTCCACAAGGGTATACCTGTAACCATTAAGAATAATGTACCATGAAACCTAGACGCAAGAGTAGTGCAGCCCATATGCAGGAAGGGCAAAAACCACCCCCCAAGGCATTTTAATCAGCCCCCCAGATGTAGACCACCCGGGCACCGCACAGGTCGAGACCCAGAGGTCCATCACCTAGAGGGCTACAAAAATTGGGCGTACATCACCCCTATAAATCTACAACTCCCACGTCCCGGGGACCAGACCCCAGTAGTAGGGTACTAGGATTATAGATCATCAGGTCAGATCCCCGGGACCCGGACATCCCTCGTAAACAGTCACAAACCTCCCTCTCTGGCCAGCTGCAGAACTTGAAAATAACAGATCAAAGCACAAGCCCTGAAAAAAAAAATAAAAAAAGTGTCCTACTGGACTAGTGCAAGCAGGTCATGTTGAGCAGTGGCCACTGGCCATTGTAAAATGCCCTTCTGAGTCCATAATTGTGGAATTTGCAACTGCTATTCCTGCTGCTGCTGAGTTCTTTAAGCAGCAGGATGATTAGACAGCTGTAAGGGAATGGGATCAACAATAACAGTAACATGGTTGATAGGTGATGAAGGTTCCACTTGCCATAACTAGCTCCAGTGATACGTTTGAGGCAGTAGCAGCACAATAAGTAGCCCCCAGTCTATGTGGAGAAAATAAGAATTTGGCCAATAATTTTTCTCCACCTGCCGCTCCTCCAAAATCATGGGCGTGTTGTTATTAGAATATATTTTTTTCACTTGAGAGAAGGAACTGTGCCTCTCATGAGCAACTGCAATGTGCACAGTGTGTGTGGTAAATAACATATGGGGGCACAACTGTATCCAAACACCATGACACCTGAAACCAAGTACTGCAGCTGTCACTGTACCCCTTGCTCAGATCCCACTAAGGACACAAGACAACTTGCTGTTAATCATTAATAATAATGATGAACCCTCCCTGCCACCATCTTAGCACATTCTGCTGGATGAAATGTCCTTAGATGCCTCTTGATGCACTGCTTGTGATTCTCCTCCACCACACTGGCATGTGGGGTTAGTGCACCACACATTATGCAATGGGTAAAGATGAACTGCCACATCCTAACATCAACAGAGTGGCTATCATTTGGTGGGAGAAGTAATGATGAACAATGTGGTTTGGCAGAACATGTAGTTACCCTAGAAGGTGATGTTGATGTTGCGCTAGTTGTTTCACTCGTCATGGAACTTCCAGTGTCTGTCTGGGTTGCTCTATTCTTCCTCTTCTTTGCTCTCTACCTCAACTCTTGTTGCCTTTCTGGAGAGTCAGGGTGTACACCAACAGTGGTGCTTGATTTCTGTGGTGGGTGTTTGGCTTTAACATGTTTGTCATAAATGTCATAGTGTCCGCATTTCACGTGTGATAACAGGGCGTTTGTGCCAAGGTGTGTTCCCTCCTTTCTGCTTCTCACTGACTTGTCACAAATTGAGCACAGTGCCGTTGGTGATGACTGCACTGTGTCTGCTCCAACAGAAAAACAATCCCACACCCATGACTTCAGGGGATAGAGATAGGGAACAAGTGGAGAAGAATGGTCCCTTTCTTCTTGTCCTCCATGTTCTCTTTCACTGTCTGTGGCAGTGGATAATGCTGCTGCTGTTGCTGCTGCTGCTTCAGATTCAGCACTGCAACTTGGACCAGGAATATTGCTGACACTGGCAAGTAGAACCTGTCCTAGTCCTTCATTACTTGTTGACCCCATTCCCACTGAGTCCACGGTGGTCTGTGGCACACTAGCCTGCTCCTCATCCTGCTACCCTTGCATCTCAGCGTCAGAAGGAATTAGAGCAGTTGCAGATTCCTCAAATTCCAAAATGTCATTGCTAGTGGTGGTGGTGATTCCTATCTTCATCCCTTTCTCCCATTCCTTCTCAGTTTTGGCTAAAAAGGCAATCAATGTCTCTTCTACCTCAGCTTCTCCAGCATCATCATCACCACCACCACTAGTCCCTGCATTCTGCTGCTCTATTACACACATCTCACTACTGCTTGGAGGAGGTGACTTGTCATTTCTTGGTGACATGAAGAAGGCAGACTGGTATTGGTAGCAGTAGCAGCAGGGACAGGCAGCTGATCAGTGCTCCTGGTGGTGGTGGTAATAATTGTGTGTCTTCTCTCCTCCAGCACCAGTCCTGGCCTCTTAGTTTTAAGGGAAGAGGAGGACTACCAGGGTCAGGGGAATGGTGTGGGCTCCCTTGACCACTAGTCTGGACACTCTTCAATGTTTTCCATACCACTATGGCTGCTTCACCATTACTGCTACTAATACTAACACCAACCACGTCAAGTTCAGTCGCAGAGTCTTCCTCCTCACAGTCACTAGTAATATGAGGATATTGTTGTTGATTACCCCCTCCTTCACTCCTAAGGCTAACAAGCTGCTGGTCCTTAGTAGTAGTAGTACTAGCACTGACAGGACTGCTTGGGAATGGCAAGTGGGATTTAGGATCCTTTGCTGTCACACTTGGCATCATTTTCTCCTTCCCACCCTACTGAGTACTACAAGACACACTAGCAGAAGGTTCAGCAATGGTGGCAGCAGGTACAACACTAGTGGCAGCAGGTACAGCAATGGTGACTGCAGGTACAGCAGTGGGGGCAGCAGGGACAGCACGTCTGACAGCAGGTACAACACTAGTGGCTGCAGTTACAGCAATGGTGACACTGGCAGCAGGGGCAGCAATTCTTGCAGCAGGCAGCTGATCTGTCCTGCTCTCACTAGTACTACCCTTTTCTCCCTCCCTTCCCATTCCCTTTTCTCTCTCCCTTCTCATTAAATCCCTAAGATCCTTTGGGGAGATTTAGGAGGACTGGACAGCATTGGTTCAGTATTGCTAGTTACTTCCTCCTCCTCCTCAGACTCAGTGGACACATAATAAGGGTCTTCCAGTTACTCATTTTGCTGCTCATAGTGATAGCAGTCACTATAAGCCTCTCCTGCCTCAATTTTCAAAAATAAAAAAATAACAGCAGAAAAGCACAGCATGTCTACCTCGCTCTGTCCCTGCTTCTATTGTGTCTGACTTCCGCAAATACTTCACGCTTTTAGAGGGGAAAAGTGAAAACAACTTAAATCAATCGGTGGAAACTTTCTACCCACTAAAAATTTGGCATGGAATTTTGTCCAATGGCCGAAAAACACGTACATTTTTCTCACTGCTTGAAAAGAGGAATTTCTCATGAAAAAGCAGACAATAATGTGGTTTTCACTGAATTTCTCACAAGAACACGGTGACAACTTTCCCCCATCACTACCTTTAAATTTATTTCCTAATTGACATCCATTTACACAGAGCTGACCTGATCTCCTGATTCCTAAGACTATAGATGATTGGGTTTAGTAATGGTGTGACTGCAGTGTACAACAGAGACATGACTTTACTGAAATTGAACAATTGGCCCTTGGATGGCACCGTGTATTTAGCTGAAAGAATCCCATAATATGTGCTCACAACTGTGAGATGAGAACTGCAGGTGGAGAAGGCTTTATGCCTCCCAGTAGTGGAGGAGATCTTGAATATGGCAAGGAAAATTCTGGCATATGTTGAAATGATAAACAAAAAAGGGCCAAGGACAACAGGGAAAGAAAGCACTATGACCTCTACTTCCATAATATATGTGTCTGTACACGATGCTTCAAGAAGAGGAGCAAGGTCACAGTAGATGTTATCAATAATGTTACATCCACAAAACTCTAAGAGGAAGATTGGAATTACGTCAATCAGACTAAAAAAAATGCTTAGACCCCAGGAACACATAACTAGATAAAAACGAAGTTGTATACTCATAATCGAGACATAGTGCAATGGATTACAGATGGCCAAGTATCGATCATAAGACATCACAGTGAGTAGGAAACATTCAGAACCAGTAAATACACTACAAATGCAAAACTGTGAAAGACAGCCAATGACTGATATACTGCTACTGTCTGTTAATAAAGTATATAGCAGGTTGGGGACAATGCTGGTAGACAACAACATGTCACATAAGGAAAGGTGACAGAGGAAAAAGTACATGGGTGATTGGAGGTGATGACTTGCCAAAAACAATGTAATTATCAGGATGTTTCCATACAATGTCATGATGTACAGCATGAGGAGCAGAACAAATACACATTTCTTCAGACTCTGAGGGCCTTGTAGTCCCAGTAGTATAAATTCTGTGATCTTTGTCTGGTTATTGTTGCTAATGATGGTCATGGTTAAATTAAAAAGACAATCAAACCTGTGAAAAATGAGACTTTGTTAAGTAACAATTTCACAGGAAATTCTTATGTAGAAAGTCTTATACAGAATGCGACCAATTCTGAAACTCACCAGTTGAACCTAGTTAGTTAATAAAAAAGTGTTTATTGTTTTCAATTAGACTTTATTTCCCTTGAGTTGTAGAGATATCCAACATATTGCATGAAAATGCATTAGATACCTCACTAGTATTCACCGATATAAAAGTCCCATTTTAAGTAGACGTGTGACCTATATTCAAGTTTACATATCTGAAAACTTCATTACAAATTGCTTATGTTTCATGCTAGAGACCATCAGATGTGTAGTTTAGGAGAAATTAATTATTTTAGTTCTGTGTGGTGAGCTCTCTGGTAGTGGTAACAAATGTTAATGATTGCTAATGCAACTTTTAGTAAAATAGTAAATTAGGATTGAAATAAGAGACAAGTCCAGCCTTTGTCTCATTACCCATAGACATGAGAATGATATAATTTTCCTGCTACCAAATAAGCTGGTCTTTATCAGATCTTGTTTTACCTGCTAATACAAAGTACAACCCTGTATGTTCTGTTTTAAAAAGAAAAGTATCTAATCTTCTCTTAAATGTATCCATTGTATCTGCCATAACCACATCCTTAGGCAAGGAATTCCACAATTTAACAGACTTCACTGTAAAAAAGCCATCCCTCTGCTGAAGTCGAAACATACTTTCCTCTAATCTCTATTTTTTTTTATATTTAAAAGTTTTATTAAAGTAAACATATGGTACAAAGTATAAATGTGTTACATTAACGGAACTGTAAAGTCCGGAAAAAAGTATAGCCCAAATGATAGGTACAATAAAAAAATACATAATGCCCTAAGTCCTATGTCTAAAACCTTTATGGTTTGAGAGATATAAGAAATTAAAGTCCTCCGCTTCCTCCCCCTTCTCATGCATCAGTTGTATAGCTGACGGCATGAGATCCTGCTTCCAGAATCAGACGGCGGCTCTTCAGGACCGCTGACATCGAGATATCTAACTATAAATTCTTCATCAGAATGGTCTAAAACGTGTGCTTTCAAACCAGGAACACATTGTAGACCATTCCGGAGAAGAATTTATAGTTTGATATCTTGATGTCATCGTTCCTGAAGAGTAAAGATCTGTTGAGAGAAAACCAATTAACACCTGATTTAAGGAGTTCTAAGTTGAAACAGTTCCCAAGGGGACCAAAGTTTGCAGAACATGCCCTGACTGTTGGTAACCATCGAGAGAGAATACTGAACAGGTAAGTGCCATTGGGTAACTGTAGGTGGAGCAGAGTTTTTCCATATGGCCTCATTTGTTAGTATATGGATAAGGTACGTCGAGTAGATTTAAGTGTGACTGGGAGTTGGGATGGTAGGAAGAAGAGGACCGCCTCGGGTGTGCAAGGAATTTGTATCGAGATTTCAGTGATAGTATCTGACCAGAATGCATCTATGGTGGTGAAGATCCACCACATATGGTAAGAGGAAGCAGGTGTGTGACTGCACCTCCAACATGAAGCCATTAGAGTAGGGTCTACGTAAGAAAGATGATGTGGCAATCGATGCCATTGAGAGATCAACTTAAAATTGCATTCCCTTGTAGCGAGGACTTCCAAAGGATCATGCTTACAATCTGCCGAAGTACTGGTTAGTTAAAAGTAGCAGATGGAGTAATACTTTGTAAAGTATAGATAAGGAACTGCATAGTATATTTGTGGACAGCAGCAGGGTTTCAAAGGACAAATTCGGTCTAGTGCGATATTCTTCGTTTATCAGCTGTCACAGTTCCAGCAAGGAGTAAGAGACAATTACCAGGAATATAAGCCTTCTACCGTGTGATTCTCTAGATAACTGTAGCCCAGAAAAGGAACTAGGAGAGTCTGCAATACCACAGGTCTGCACCTGGTAGAAGTCAGATAGAGATGAGGATAACCAAAGTCCCAGGTCCGCACCTGGGAGAGCCGGCAACTTGGAAGGCACCAGGAAGGAGTCTGCCAGAGCCACAAACCTGCACCAGATTGGTTATCTAACTAAACAAAAGGCCACACACAAGATAGTTAGATAGAGCCACAGGTCAGAGCTAGATTGGGTGCTCAGGCAAGCCAGAGGTCATGCACGGAGTGGGTCGTCAGCCAGAGCCACAGCTTTGCACCAGAAAGGATGTCCACTGAAGCATTGGTATGCAGGATACGCAGTGGACAGAGCCCCAGGTCAACACCAGAACAGATAGCCAGACAAGCCAGAAGTCACCCACGGAGTGGGTAGTCTGCCAGAGCCACAGGTCTGCACCAGAATGGATATCCGACAAGCCAAAGGTCATACACGGAGTGGGTAATCAGACAGAGTCACAGGTCAGCACCAGGTCAGTTAGTCGGACAAGCCAGATCATACACAGAGCCCAAACACAAGAACTGCACTGGACACCAGCGAAAGGGTAACTAAGCCCTGTGTCCAGACAGTTTAAGTAGGAAAAAAGGGAGAAAAAGGAGGAGCAGCCAACAGGAGGCTGTCTCTTTAAATGGAGCCACATTCATGCCTTTGGACGTGAGCCCAATACTGATGTCACCCGCCGCCAAGAGCCAGCAGCAGAGGTGGCTAGAGCAGCAACCGACACACCAGCGGCTGTTCCGCCAACACAAGAGGAACCTGCCTCAACGGACGACAACATGGAGCGGACAATGCGGATGAAACCGCTGGATGCAAATGCAGTTGGCTGGAGCAGTCGCCGCATGAGGTACCTGACATCAACCTCTATAGGTAGAGTCTCACTTGTATGTATTGCCAACATGAGGAGGCAGGTAAGTGGTGCAGAGTCGACAGCTCTTCGAAGGTGGGCACACTCCAGTGTGCTCCAGACTGAGGAGGAGACATCAATGTATCTTGGGAGCAAACCCAGGTTCCATACAATGGATAGTAATGGATAGTAAGGGAGAGGTGTAAAGAGATAGATTAAACTTCAGGTTAGTCAAATTCCAGATCTCCAGCAAATATCCCCATATGGGGTGTTTTTTCATTGAAGTGGGAAGGGATTACGGGGGCATCCAAAATATCTGAGAGATGTTCAATGACGGATAGTGCTGTCAAGCACTTACAATACATTCTGATGGCTGAGGTGAAAGATATTCATACAAGTATGCCAAGGCTGCTGCTCTGTAATAGGAGTGAACGTGTATCATGCCTAGTCCTCCAGCTGATGGTGGTAGGACCATACAGGACCAGTAGAATCTTGGAGTCTTGTATTTCCATACAAATTATGTGTAGAGGCAGCACATTAAAGAGATATAACATTTTCGGTAGAGTTACCATCAATAGATTAACTCTCCCCAGCCAAGAGACAAATAGTCTGTTCCAACTGCGACGGTCTATAGCAATACTGTCTAGGAGGGAGGACAAGTTTAAAGACATCAAAGTGTGAAGGTTGCTGGTAAGTAAGACACCCAGGTACCTGACAGACTCCTTTACCCAAGTGAATGGGAATCTGTCCCATATGGATTTCAATGCAATCGAAGGCAAGTTAATATTCAGGACTTCAGATTTATTCATATTCATTTTAAATTGTGATAAGAAACTGTATTCTTCTAGCAGATCGAGTAGTGAAGGTAGGGAGCTATCTGGATGAGCGATTTAAAACAATATGTCATTAGCATAAGCCGATAATTTAGATAATTCCATCGGATCCTGGGTGCCCCTTATAAAGGGGGAATTCCGAACCAATTGCAGAAGGTGGTCTAAGACTAAGATGATTAGCATGAGAGAAAGGGGACATCCCTGCCTAGTGCCGTTCATTATGGGGAATGGTTGAGACAAATAGCCAAAGACTTTCACTGTCAGACAAGAGTATACAGATCTAATTGCTACCTAAGCCTACATGTTTTAATATAATACTGTGAAAAAGAAAGTCCCAACCAATCCTGTTGAACTCTTTCTCCGCTTCAGAACTCAACAGGATAGCTGGGATGTGTTGTTCAACGGCATGGTGAATGAGGACAATTGCTTTAGAGATACTATGTTTGGCAACTCTACATGGAATTAAACCTGCCTTATTGGGGTGTACTAGAAGGGGCAGCAATGGTGAAAGACACTTCACAATGATAGTTTCAGTTTGATGTTTAGGAGGAAAATGGGTCTGAAATTATGACAAAAGGAAGGGTCCCTGCTTTGCTTGTGGATCACATCGATGTGGGCCTCAAGCATCTGTCGAGGGACAGGGGAGCCTCACATGATAGCTCTGAAGGCACACAACATACGTGAAGCTAGACTGTCTGTGAATGTTTTGTAACAATCAATGGGGAATCCTTTGGAACCCAGGCTTTTCCCCTTTGGAGAGTGTTTGATCGAGGCTAGCAACTTCTGTTTAGTAAAAGGGAGATCAAGAGCGTCTATGGATGTTGCAGGTAAGATAAGAAGTTTGGCCCTGATAAGAAAGTTTTTAATCAATGAGGAGAGGAAGAGGGTTGAAGGCAAGCGGGCTCGGAACTATCCTAAAAATTGTAAAGCACCTTGTATTAAGTTTGAAAAGCCTCAGCTATACCTGGGAACGTATTACATTCTCTCCCTGTAGCAGATTTAACAAAGTGAATAAAGTGAGACTTCCTCTTATCCTTATGATTCGAGACAAGGTCTTTCCACACTTATCCCCATTTAGGTACCGATCATACTTATCCCACATAAAGGATTTATGAATTCTACTCCTCAGAAGGTTTGCTAATTCAGTATGTGCCACTTTTAGAACTGTCAGATCTGACTGGGAGAGGGTGGTTTTATGTATATGTTCTTTCTGTTTAATTGTGTCTAGCAATATGTCAATTTGTTGTCCATGAGCTTTTTTTCCAGGCTCCGAGTATTATAAACTCACCTTGGATCACGCATTTGTGTGTCTCCCAAACAATGGTGGGGGGACAGGAGCCATTTGCATTAAATTCAAAATATGTGCAGAAGGCCTTCTTTATGACATCCAGAGCTGCTGGATCTTACAACAGTGTATCATTGAGCCACCATGTGGGTGCTCCTGGGTCCCACTGTGAAAATTCTAGATACATCCATATGAGAGCATGGTCGGACCATGTAAGCGGTTCATTATGGGTCCCGGATACAGTGTGAAATTTATGGTGCGAAATAAATAATCAATCCTAGAGTAAGAGGTATGTGGGTGTGAATAGAATGTATATTCCTTCGACGTAGGGAAGAAATGCCTCCAAACGTCAATGAGACACCTATTACGGAATCGTGTGTTCAAAATTGCTGTTTTTTTTTTTTAACATGTCAAGGGGAGTTAGGCGAGGAGTGCAACTGAGAACTCACGTAGTTTTGAAGTTTTGCTGAAGAAAGAAACCTGAGCAGTGTTGGGGGTATACAAAATAGCCAGAGACAATTATTTGGAGTAGATTGTTCCTTTTGGTCAGACATAGAGTCTTCTATGAGCCAGGGTAAGGTATTTTCAATGATGATGGCCACCCCACCTTTTTTCTGAGGCAGAAGAAAACCAAGAGTGTGAGTAGTGAGGGTTAGAAAATTTTGGGGGATTAGTAGATTCAAAGTGGGTTTCTTGGAAGAACAGGACATTTGCTTGCAGTCTGGTTGCCTCCCGCAAAGCCATTGATCTTTTCTCTGGAGAACTGAGGTTTTTGCATTAAGAGACAATAATCTCAAGCGTGTTGACGCCATACTAGAGAGTTCCGATCATTGGATCTATTAAGGAACAATAAATTTGGTGCGCATGACAATGTTATCTGCAACAGGATTTTCTGATATAAGGGGGGAGGGTGATGGGAAGTCAGAGAGAAGACTGGCAGGAGAGAGGGAATGGAGGAGGAGAAAGAAAAAAAGTTAAAGGTTGAAAGCAGTACAGAAACTGTAAAGAATCAGTAGCAAGTTATCAGAGGAGGTAAGTGTCACTATGAGACACTGAGTGCAAACATTAGCTCAAGTACCAATGGAACAAACTCAATCACTGGTGAGTGAAAGCAGGAGGCAAGGAACCAGCTCCGATGTTTATCACCTCGGCAATGAAGTCGCAGGGTAAGGACAACTAGCTTATATAATAATGTACCAGCATTATTGCAGTAGGATCCTCTGTGAGGCACTATAACTATAAACGGTATGTTCTCAAAAAACAAAAACAGTTTGACAATGATTCAGGCATGACTGTCCAGGAGGGCTGAACTCCAGGAGACTCGGCTTATTTCTCCAAAAGCAAACCAGGGTAGTCAGTCTGAATCACATAAACATCCACAGAGAGACTACAGTGTGCATGACATATACAGAGGAATAAAGATTGTATGGGACAATTAACATCAGAACATCTAGTACCCGACCCCTACTCATAAAGATGTTCGACCACTACAATGGGGTGGAACATGTGCCAGAAGCATGGATCATTGTACACAGGTATGGCACTGCTTATTCATGCGGGCCACAGCACAATGTTAAGGTTATCGTTAAGAGGGCAGGGTACTGGGGAGAGAAAAATTAAGCTTAGTGTAGTCAGGAGTCGTATATAGATGATTGACTACAGTAGTGGTAAGGGGCATGGGCCGTACTACAGATATTATGATCTGGTAAAACATTGCCCGACTGCACAGGAGGCATGGTCAAAAGCAAATGACATCACCAAGGGGGCAAGGATGTGGTGGTATGGTGATAAAGAGCAATGTATTCCGAGGCAGGGGTGACTTTAAGACATCTGACTATAGTAGAGAGTTGGGGAGGAAGGGTAGTGTATTCAACGCTATAATGTATAATCTGGCATAATAGTGCCAAGCCCTGTTGAAACCATGCCCTAACAACAATAACACCCCAGGAGGGCAAGGCTGTAGTGGATATAGAAAAGAAGCTTGAGGCTCACTGAAACAGGACAACACAAAAAAGTCTGGCTATAGCGGTGGGATGGGGCATGGACTGGGAAGCCGATTCAAAACTCCGGTATCATTGCCTGTCCATGCAGGGTCTCGACAAAATGTCTGAGATGCCTCTGGCAGGACAAGGGAGTAATGGACATATTGAGGGAGCCAGGATTATCCCAAGACAGGGTGTCTCACTACATGAACATGTACAACTGTAACAACAATAAGGAGTTTGGTAAGACAACAATGGACCATAGATAAGTAAAGGGCAAGGCAGTGTATAAAGGACTTGCCCATCCAAGGGGGAGGTACCACAAGAGGCTGTGGGCATCCCTGGGAGGGCATGGCAAGGCCATTAAATCACCCCCCGATCTTTACGTGGAGAGCGCAACAGGAAACAGCTCCAGAGTGCTGACGATGTGATATGGAGAGGGGTAATTGAAAGCCTCTGATGATAACCCTATAGTTGTTACCAATTGAGTGAGGAGAGAGGACACTAAGGTGAGAGGTGGCTAGGAGATGGTTCAGGAATAGCCACAACCACTACTGAAAAAAGGAGTAGTAGATTAGTAGATAAAAAAAAAAAATGAGCGGTGGGCAGTGGGCACTAAGATGCTATGGCTGAAGGAGGGAATTGAAATAAAATATAAACATTTTTAGAGACCAAGGGGACTCAGCTTCAACAGAGCTGTAATTTGCACCACCCTTCTCTGTCATACAATTCACACAATATCTGATCAAACCCGTCTTTCATCTGGGCAGGCAGGGTCACACATTGTGCCCACCCTGACCAGTCAGAGGGAACAACGGGACCAACAAATGAAATACCTCTCCAACAAAGACTCAACATATGTATGTTTAAATAAAGACCACCACCCCTGCATCAACTGACAATAATACATTTGAGTGGGAAAATCAATGTCAGGACAAAGACCTGAGTAATTAAAGTCTGTCGGTAGGATGAAACCTCCTGATACACTGATGGCTCTCCACGGTCCAAGTCAACAAATGATGCAGGCACCAGGTCCAAACTAATGGAGTTGTACAGGTTGTACGTTAGTCACAGTCAGAAATCTCAGCCTGTTGATGCAGTGATGGGCTTCCCTCACCGTGACATTATTTTTTGATAGAGGGACTCTCGCCAACAACCATCTCTCCCATCTCTCCTTTCCTGGTGGTGTGGGGGGTGCATCAGGTGCCTCTCGTGTTGGTTGTTGAATAAACTGCGGAACAGAAATATTCAGGTTGGTGCAGAAGTTGGATCCACAAGAGACCCTTTATGCGTAGCTGTAAGACTCATAGGGAAACCCCATCGATAGCGTATATCTAGTGTTTCTGCAATGTATGGACAAATAAATCATAATATAGGTGGATAGGTACATGAGCATATTTTACATCATGAAGTTCATGGCTGCATCTCATTAACATAAGAAGGGAGGAAGGACGTTGTCCTCCAAATACTCCAAAATTCCATGTGACTGACAGGCAACCTATTTGCTTGCTGATCTTGATGTTATTGTCCCTGTGCTGGGTGGGGAAGTCTGGGGAAAGACATTGTAGATTTTTTTCTTCAGTTATAATATTTTTTGGACAGACTCCCTTTACTCCAAGGGAGGATGCAGTTTGTTAAGGTCCCAGCAAAACTAGGTCCAGCACCAACAGTGCCAGTAGAAATATAGAACCATATAAGAAGAACACTGAAGACGACAACAAGTCAAATTCAAGTGTTGATGATGCTGGCAAAAGCATAATAGAGGAAGGTGTAGCAGATGAACCGCCTGCTGCACCAGACAGTGACACACCAAAACACCTGTTCTCAAAGTAGTAGTGAATTTTGTTATAGTAAAAAGAAATTGTTTAAGACCTCCAGAAGCTTAGAGGAATATGAGGGTAGTAGTTTGCAAGAACTTTCAGGTGATTCTGATGCTGCTGAGGATGACCTAATGATGACTGATGATGATGCAATATACAATACAATATATCCCTCAAGCATCCTTCTCTTGTTCAGATACAGATGAAGTTGAGAGTGAGGATGATGACAAAGCTATAAGGTTAGCAGAAAATCAAAGGCTGTATCTTCCACCACTTTTAAGGAGCACTGTGTCTGTCTATATACTGTTTGAGAAAGCCTTTGGAAAGGCTGACCCTGGACAAGTACAGATGTCAAAAAGCACACAGTCACCCTATCAGTCATCCTCAGCATCATTGCCTCTTCACAGTCCAAGTCCCACTCAGCCACACACTTGTTTTGAGTACCCAGCAAGACAGTTTGTGTTAGATATGATGAGTACCTCTGGTGCTGCTGCTATAAGTGTTGCACCTTTGACACCTAGTAGTAGTAGTGGCAGTAGAATTACATCAACATCCAGCTCCAGTAGCTCTAGTAGTAGCAGAAACCACACATGACAGACAAAGCCAGGACAAATATATTAACAGCAGCACAGATGAGAAGGTGGAGGACGGATGTGAAGAAGGGTTGCCACCAACTACCCCACCTGGGACCACTGCTATGACCAATAAGTAATATGTGTCAATAATCTGAGAAGGAGGATAGAGCATGACAATGGTAAAAATACATACACAAATCACACTATGCCAGTCCCCCCCCACCACCACCACTACAATACATATCTACCACATTGTAGGTTGTACTTTACTTTTTTTTATTACTTGATATCATCTTGAATATGTGCACAGCACAATTATGATAAAGGCTTATTACGGGGTATACAATTTATATTATCAGTATGGATCCGCGCAGGTTAATTTTTGCTTTTGTGTTTCTTCTAGGTTTTTCCTAAGTTTGGGAATTTGGGGACAAGCCACCTCTTTCCTTGCAGCGTTCCATACCTTAATCACAAGATTCATTCACATCCTTCACATTAAATATATTAATCATGGTGGTTTAGCGCTGTGGGTTTTCTATCTTTGTTTACAATACATATCTGCCATATTGTAGTTTGTACTTTAATTTTTTTTTATTACTTGATATCATCATGAATATGTGCCAGTGTCACTTAAGCAAGAAAGTGTTGTGGGCAAAGGACAAATGCACTCTGCATGCTAACACATTTTTCATGCCATATTTTGCTGTAGGACTGACAACTTTGACTTTTAGCCACTTATTTCTAAGCTTCAGCCCTCTGAAAAAGTAATATTACAGTGGCAAATGTGTACCTATAGGAAATATAAGTAGAAAATGTGTTAACATAGGCGGAAAATTTGTTAAAAAATTTGCCAAAAAGGAGGACATTTTTGCATAGACAGAAAAGTGAATTTTTTTGCAGGAAAAGCAAAAAATAGGCATGTTTTCACAAAGATTTTCATGGGAAATTTTTCACATTTTTCGCCCACCCCTATTTAACACCTGATATTTTTATTTGCTGACATGATTCAATGAATAGATGATATCTTATAATAACCCATTATCTGGTCATAATATAAGGTTATACTATTTGATATCTATTCTGAATCACATACCTTGAAATGTTACACTGAAATAAATGTATTTACAACATAATAATCAGGAGCAAATCCAACAAAGAAAGAGTTAGATTCCATTGCAGATGATATCACCGATTCCTCCCACAGAATCATACTGAATTATATGTGGAAATTTGCAGATAAAAACAGAGATAAAATTGTCACCTGCAATTCAGGTCAGACTGAAATTATCCTTTAGGACAAACTGAGGATGATGTATTAAGAATGGAATGTTTCTGGGTCAAATCAACTGCACCATATACGGAAAACAAAAAGTATAAATGATTTAAATGTGGATTGAAACTACTTGACTGTTAGAGAGGTCACAAATACCATATAACTCAGAATCTCTGAAATGTGCATTTGTCTCCTATGGTGCTGTTGGATTTCTTCCTACACCAACCTCACTATCCACATCAACAGCTATGATCAGATCTAGAAAGTTATTGAAAAGGAAAACAACGTTTTTTAAATCAATTCTGATCAGCATCCCCAACTTACCTTGGTCTCAAGATCTCTGCTTTTATCCCGTTTTAATATTACGTCTTCAGTATCAGCTATATGTTCTGATCATGCAAATAAAAAGAAGAGTTAAAAGTTTCACAAGTAAAATGTTATGTCACAATGTCATTAGCGCTGCAGTCCAATAAAAAAAAATCTTAAACCTTTTACGATAAAGGTGAAGACTTACAGTTTATATAGTTGTGGGATGGTTCCAGAAGGAGGTCAGAAAATGAAGACAATTCCATGGGGCCCAATTAGAAGTCAGAACTTTGCTGTTCAGAAACTTTCACCAATTTACACTTTGATAGTTTTGTTACAGTTTACTTTTATTAATCTGCAACTTCATGGATTTTCTGTGATGCACACAGACAGGCAAAAAACAGTTTATTTAACAAATTACACATCAAAAGACACCGTAGGTTTATGTATATGTGCTGTCATGGAAAAACGTACATAGAATGCAAACAAAAAAGTGTGTTTAAATATATTAATATACAGTCAATTATATCTCCTCCATCTGTTTAGCAGCTAAGCTTCCTATAACACCCACATTTAGGCCTCAATTCAATTAGGTCTGATGGCTAATAAAACAACCTACTGCATTTGTTCAAACATGATAAGCTATTCAGTTACCTGTGCTATGAAAAGTGCCAGCAAAAAAAAAAAAACAAACCTGTTGGGTGATTAAAATTAGTGGCATTTTCGCCCATAGATAGTAATAGAAATGACTCAAGATGAAATTCATTTACATGCGATAGCCCTAAGATTAGGGATGGGCAAAAGTTGTCGTCTTGTTCCCACATTGTTATCTGCTTTTTCGTGGAAATATCTGCTTTAAAACTAGCAGTTAAAATGTTTGCATCTTTTGCCATTGGCCAAAATCTTTTGCCATTTTTTAAATGTCTAAAAAGTTTTTGCCCATTGATTTACATTGTTTTTGCACTTCCACTTTAAAAATGTGATGTTTTCACTGAAGGCAGACACAATAGAAGCAGCTATAGAGTGAGATAGACGTGCTGTGCTGTTCTCCTGTGATATTTTTCAAAAGGTGAGGCAGGAGAGGTTCATAGTGACTCCTATCATTATTAACAGTGAAAAGAGGAACTGGAAGGACCCTTATTATGTGTCCACTGAGTCTGAGGAGGAGGAGGAAGTGACTAGCAGTACTGAACCAATTGCTGTCTAGTCCCCGTAAATCACCCCAAGGGATCTTGGAGAATTTAATAAGAAGGGAGGGAGAAAAGGGAATGGGAAGGAAGGGAGAAAAGAAAGAGAAAAGGAAATGGGAAAGAAGGGAGAAAAGGATAGTACTAGTGCTGTATCTGCTGCCAGATGTGCTTTCCCTGCTGCTAGTGCCACCAGTGCTGTACCTGCAGCCACTAGTGTTGTACCTGCTGCCAGACTTGCTGTCCCTGCTGCTAGTGCCACCATTACTGTACATGTAGGCACTAGTGTTGTACCAGCTGCCAGTGCTGAGCCTGTTGCCAGTGCTAAACCTTCTGCAAGTTCTGAACCTTCTGCCAGTGCGGAACCTGCTGCCAGTGCTGAATCTGCTGCCACCAGTACTTTGCCTGTTGCTAGTGTGTCTTGTAATACTCAGGGAGGGAAGGAGAAAATGATGCCAAGTGTGACAGCAAGGGACCCTAAATCACACTTTCCATACCCAAGCAGTCCTGCCAGTGCAAGCACTACTGCTGCTAAGGTCCAGCAGCTTGTTAGCGTTAGGAGGGAAGGAAGGGGTAATCAACAATATCCACATATTACTAGTGACTGTGAGACTGAGGAGGAAGACTCTGAGGCTGAACTTGATGTGGTTGGTGTTAGTAGTAGCAGTAATGGTGAAGCAGCCGGAGTCGTAGGGAAAACATTAAACAATGTCCAGACTAGCGGTCAAGGGAGCCCACACATTCCTCTGTCTCTGGGTGTCCCCTTCCATTCACTACAGTGTCCAAGTTGAACATGATCCTGAAGAGGCCAGAACTGCTGTTAAGGGAGAGCAGGCTCAGAATTAATACCCTCACTACCAGCAGGAGCACAGATCAGCTGCCTGTACTTGCTGATACTTCTGCTAGTGCTAGTCTACCTTCTTCAGGGCAAAAGGAAATGGCAAGTGTGACATTAGGGGACCCGCTGTAACATTGCTGATCACCACCTCCAAGCAGCAGTGAGATGTCTAGAATTGAGCAGCAGCAACAACAGCATGTAGGTACTAGTGGTGGTGGTGATGATGATGCTGAAGAAGCTGGGGTGGAAGAGACATTGATGGCCTTTTTAGCAGAAACTGGGAAGGAATGGTAGACAAGGATGAGGATGGGCATCACCACCACCACTAGCAATTACATCTTGGAATTAGAGTAATTTGCAACTGCTCAAATTCCTTCTGATGCTGAGATGCAAGGGCAGCAGGATGCTGAGGAGCAGGCTAGTGTGCCACAGACCACTGTGGACACAGTGGGAATGGGGTCAACAATTGGTGCGGGAGTAGGACAGGTTCCACTTGCCAGCAGTAGCATTAGTCCTGGTTCTAGTTGCAGTGTTGAATCTGAGGCAGTAGCAGCAACAGCAGAAACCTTATCTGCTGCCACAGACAATGAAGAGGAATGTGGAGGAGAAGACGTAAGAGGCCATTCTTCTCCATCTGTTCCTTTCCCCCTGAAGTCATCATGGGTGTGGGACTATTTTTCTGTTGGGGCAGGCACAGTGCAGTCATCAGCAATGGCACTGTGCACAATTTGGTACTTTTGAGCAGTCTCTCTTCAAAAGGACTCACTGCCATTGGCAGGTTCCGTCAGTCCCCGCTTGCAGCTGATTGGATGGGAGGTGCATAAGCATAAGCCCTTTTGAACATAGACTGCCCATATAAAAGGCAGTCTCTGTTAAAAATTCTCTCACAGTGGAACGGTCATCTGCCCGTCAGGTAGTAAGTGGGGGTTCTATTCATTTCCTCTTTGTCCACTGGCGCTGCCAACAGCAGCAGAGAAAACAATAGGGACATATGGATTTCAATATTTTTTTTTCTGCTTCATTGAAATTTTTTTTTGGGAGCAAATATTTTGATTTTAACCAAATTTATGGGGCAATTGATTAATTAAGTTGAAATTCTCTATCTATGTAACCCTGACATCTGTGCATTGTTTAACCCTTTCAGTGCTACTTGGGTGCCATCGCTCTCATTGGAGGGGGGTGGAGTCTGGGGAAAGAATCAGTTCAACAGGGAATATTTTTGGGGTTGTATTGGAGGGACAGCAAATAAAAAAGAAAATGTAATTAAAAGTAATGTAAGAAATTGGTAGTAACATGACCTTGACCAGGACCCCCTGACATAAGCAGTGATTGGGGCAGACTGATACTAGAAGGGGATACTTGGCTGGGAGTATTTAGCAAAGGATGATTTGTAGGACTTGTTGTTAGAGGCCTAAGTCCCAAGTACTTTATTAGAGGCAATGCCCTGAGGAAACATTGTTTGTAGAACATTGGACTTGTGTTATGCCCAAGCCCTGAGGAGACATTGATTTGTAGGACTTTGGCGTGTTAGTGTCACAAGCACTAAGGAATCATTGATTTGAAGGACTTAGGCTTATCAGAAACAAGCACCACCAAACTTTTGTTGTTTAATTTATTTTAATGAACAAGCCCTACTGGGCTAGTGCCAGCACATTATGTTGTGGTGGCCACTGGCCATTGTCAAATGCCCCAGAATTTGCGACTGCTGTTCTTGTTCTGTCTGAGTTGTTTAAATAGCAGGATAATTAGGCAGCTCAAAGGGACTGGTATCCACAACAGTAGTAACATGGGTGATGGATGATGGGTGAAGGTTCCTCTAGTGACTACAGCTCCAGCAATGTGCCTGAGGCACTAGTAGCACCATAAGTAACCCCCACCACTTCATGCATATGTGGAGACAGGAAGATATTGGCCAATAATGCTTCTCAACCTGCCCCTCCTCCAAAGTCATGAGTGTGTTGTTAGAATATAATTTTTTTCTCTTTAGATCAGGAACTGGGCCTCTCATCAGCAGCAGCTGCAATGCGCATAGTGTGCATGTGGTACATAAGGGCATTTTGGGCACATCTCAACTCACATCAAACACCTAACATATCTCTAACCAAACACCATGATTCTTAGGATTCCCAGTGTGAAATCATCCCACCAGAAACCAAGTACTGCAGCTGTCACTATACCCTTTGTCCTCTCCCTGCTAAGGACATGTGACAATTTGCAGACAGTTAAATGATAATGATGAACCCTCCCTGCCACCATCTTAGTGTATTCTGCTGGATGGAATCTCCTCAAATGCTGCTTTATGTGCTGTTTGGGATTATCCTCCACCACACTGCCATGTGTGATCACAAACTGCCACATCCTGACATCTATTGATTTGATGTCAACTGGTGGGGGAGGTCAAGATGAATGAGGTGGATCGCCAGAAGATATAGTTACCCTTGAACAAGAAATTGATGGTGAGCTAGATGTTTCACTCACAATTGGACTTCAGGTTCTGGTTGGGTTTCTTTATTCTTCCTCCTCTTTGATTTCTGCTTCATCTCTTGTAGTCATTGGGGAGAGTCAGGGGGTTTAGCTATAACATGTTTCACTTAAATGTCATGGAGTCTGTGTTTCATGTGTATTATTAGGGCAGCTGTGCCATGTTGAGTTCCCTTCTTTCCTCTTTTCACTGACTTGTCACAAATTGTGCACAGTGCCGTCGGTGATATCTGCATTGTGTCTGCCCCAAGAGAGAAATATTCCCACACCTTCCTAGGACCTCAAGGGGGAGGGGAATTTTGGACAAGAATGACCTCTTTCATCTTCTCCTCTACATTCCCCTTGACTGGCTGGGGCAGAGGATGATATTATTGCTGTCGCTGCTACTGTCTCAGAATCAGCACTGAAACTAGGACCAGGAGTACTGCTGCTGGCAAGTGGAATCTGTTCTAGTCCCGCATCAATGGATCCCGTTCCTACTGTGTACATGGTGGTCTGTGACACACTAGCTTGCTCCTCAGCATCCTACTGCCCTTGCAACTCAGCAACAGCAGGAATTAGAGAAGTAACAAATTCCAAAAGCTCACTGCTAGTGGTTGTAGTGATGCCCATCCCTGTCTCCCATTCCTTCTCTGTTTGGGCTAAAAAGGCCATTAATGTCTCTTCCACCCCAGCTTCTCCATAATCATCGTTACATCAGTCCCTCCTTGAGGCTGCTGCTTTAATACATTACATTGACTACTACTCTGGATGCTCTGCATTACTTCCCCTACCACTCCCCTAACACTGTTACTACTACTAACACCAGCCACTGAGTCTTCCTCCTCACAGCCACTAGAAATGTAATGATCACCACCTCTTTACTCCTAACACTCTTTACAAGCTGCTGCACCTTATTATTATTAGTAGTACTAGTGAAGGGACTGATTGGGGAAGGCAAGTGTGACTTAGGATCCCCTGCAGTCACAATGTGGCACCATCTCGTGCTGCCCCCCCATCCTAAGAATTACAAGACACACTGTCAACAGGTTTGGCACTGGCAGCAGGTACAGCACTGGTGGCAGCAGGCATAGCACTGACAATAGACAAAGGTAGCTGACCTGTCCTGCTCACATTACTACCCTCTTCTTCCTCCCTTGAGATAAATTTCCCCAAGATCCCTAGGGGTGATGTAAGGAGACTGGTCAGCATTGGGTCCAGGGAACCAGGACATCCAGACCCTTTCATGTTGGTGATAGTGGTCACTTCCTCCTCCTTAGACTCACTGGATGCATAACGCTCTTTCCAGGTCCTCCTGTTATTGTTACTAAACTGGCTCTTATGATCCTCCTGCCTCAATTTTGCTACAAATTTCACAGCACAACAGCCTAGCACCTCTCTCTCTCTCAACAATAGCGAAGAATTTTTCCAGTGGACAAAAACGTCCAAGATTTTAATCTCTTTATGTAACGGAGATTTTCTTGCAAAAAAGTGCACAACCATGTGGTTTTCGTGGAATTTTTGGAAGGAACACGACAGGACCTTCCGCCCATCTCTATTGTACTGAACATACACCCATTTTGTCTCAGTGTAAATGTCTTATTTGAACTGATTCCTGGGGAGCAGCTCATTGTAACCCTGTTGTTTTGTCTTTGTTGAAGATTAACCCTTCGATTGCCACAGGGGTATCCAATACACCCAGGAACTCACACAGGCCTTCACAGATACACACAATCACACTCACTCTCTCTGTCACTCTCTGTCACTCGTTGATCTAAAAGCTCTATCCTCCTGTGTCCAGTTTCTGTCATTTACTGTACCCACGTATATTAGATACTGTTTTTCTTGCCATAAGATGGGCTTTCTAAAGATACAATTATTTTCATCAAATTTCCTATAAAACTATTTATAAACTATGATGAAAAAAATGTAACAAATGCACTTTTTTTGTAACTGACACTAAAAATCTTTTACACATCTACAAATGCTAAAAAAAATGCTAAATAGATTATATTTGTCTTGATTTTAGAAATACCCAAAGTTTATATGTTTTTCTAATGTTTTTGTCAAGTTATATGGCAATAACTAAAAGTAGCAAAATTGAGGTGTTCGCAAACTTTTGACCACTAGTGTAGCTAATTCCTGTTGATGACGTCAAACCATCATTCCTTTCACATTCACGAGTAAGCATTTAACCCTGTCTATGGCAGAGTAAAATAGGATCCCATTTAAGATCACCTACAGTATTTGTTTATTACATATTAATTATACCTGTTTATGTCTATACTACCAGTTGGGACATAGAAAATATAGGACATTTAATAAGCTATTTTAACGTTAGTTCAAACACAACAACCTTATCATTATATATCATTCAAATGTGATGAGTATATTTGTCAGTAATTTCCAAGACTTAGGCTTCCTAATGTGTGTTGATGTTACTAATCATTTGCCCTGTGGAACCAATGGTACTGGTTCAGATTGTCCTATCACTGTAACCCCCATATACTCTTTTGGAACAATAGACAACGGCTCACATATAATAATGATTATGGAAATAAATCATAATATTGCTTTTATGCAACCTTCTATTTTAAAAAATAAAAGTGTCTCGTGTTTTGATTATATTTTAACCCCTCCAGCTTTAAACCAGACCCTTTACAAAAATAAACTGACATTTGATATCCCACATGTTGAATATTTTTATGACTGTATTCTGTTACAGCTTACCTTGACTTCAGCATCATCTGCAGGCGCGAGGATTCTAGCATGCTGCAGGCCTCTGTTTTATTGTTTGCTTACTGTAGTCTCCTCCTACCAACTTCCTAGGCAGGTCAGATGGGCACTGTTTCTGTCCCGCTTTAATTTTGTGGTTTCCTATCTGCCTGGCTCTAAAAATGTACGTGCAGATGCATTATTGCACCAGTTTTGTAGTCCATCCAGAGAAGAGGTTCCACCTTCTCTGATCATTCCAGATGATCGTATTCTCGCGACGATTCGTACCTGTATTACTTCTCCTCTAGGAGAGGAGATTCTAGCAGTCGAATACTCTGCTCCTCCTGATAAATCTGATGGTCGTTGCTTTGTTCCTGCACAGTTGCGCATCAAGTTGTTGGAGACATATTATGCCTCTAAAGTTGCGGGTCACATTGGTAGAGATCAATCGATATGGTCCGTGTCTCGAGTATTTTGGTGGCCTAGTCTTCGGGCTGACTGTTCTACTTTCATGGCTGCATGTATGAATTGTGCTCAGACCAAGTCTCCTAGACACCTACCAGTGGGCTTGCTTCAGCCAGTGGCCAATGGGAAACGCCCCTGGTCACATCTATCCATTGACTTTGTTTGAACTTCCAGGTTCCATGGGTTATATAGTCATTCTAATGATTGTAGATAAGTTTTCTAAGATGGCCATCTTTGTACCATTGAAAGAGTTACCATCCGCATAGGAATTGGCGGTGGTATTTGCTAGAGAGGTCTTCCATCTCCATGGCATTCCTAAAGTAATTGTGTCCGATAGAGGAAGCCAGTTTGTATCCCGTTTCTGGAGGTACTTTGGTAAGCAGATGGGTATTCAATTGGCATTCTCCTCCTTGTATCATCCGCAGTCCAACGGTGTGACAGAGAGGTCTAATCAAGCCTTGGAACAGTTTTTATGCTACTATATCTCTGGCCATCACGATAACTGGTCTACCCTGTTACCTTGGGCGGAGTTTGCCCGGAATAGTGCTGTTAACTCTTCCACTAAGAGTTCCCCGTTCCTGATCAATTATGGGTTCCAACCCTCTGCTCTCCCTGGGACCTTCCAAGCACAAGAAATTCCGGCTCTGGATGAGCATTTAAGGGCGCTCCATTCCTCGTGGGTACGGGTACAGCATCCCCTATGTGATTCTGTTCAGTGACAGAAAAGACAGGCTGACCGTAGACGACTGCCGGCACCTACCTTCCAAGTAGGGGACACAGTGTGGTTGTCTTCCTGTAACTTGCACCTCCAGGTTCCTTGTGGCAAATTGGCTCCTCGATTCATTGGTCCTTTCCATGTGTTATGCAAGATTAACCCAGTGGCTTATGCGTTGGAAATTCCAGCCACTATGCGAATCCATAATGTGTTCCAGGTTTCCCTGTTGAAGCCCTTGGTCTGCAACCAGTATACTTCAGCTCCTGCCCATCTCCCCCAGTGAGAGTTGCAGATCACGTGGAATATGAGGTACAAACCATTTTGGACTCCCGTGTGAGTAGAGGGCGCTTACAATATTTTATTCATTGGAAGAGCTATAGTCCTGAGGAGCTCTCCTGGATTCCTGCCAGTGATGTTTTTGCTCCTTTACTGGTACACAGGTTTCATGCTCGATTCCCTGATAAACCCCGGCCGGCTCCGCTGAGGGGGGGCCTTTGAGGGGGGGGGTACTGTTACAGCTTACCTTGACTTAAGCATCACCTGCAGACGCAAGGCTTCTAACATGCTGCAGGCCTCTGTTTTATCTGTTTGCTTACTGTAGTCTCCTCCTACCAACTTCCTACTTCCTCCCTCTGAGCTTCTCCTCCTACTTCCTGTGGAGGGGTTTAAAGGGCAGACTGAGGCCTGACTCAGATGTCCTTGCGTTGTTGTTCAAAGCAGATCTGTTGCTTTGGACTCCGTGTATGACCTGGCTAGTCTTCCATCCATTCTGGTGATGACCTGTGGCTTTGTCTGACTATTCTTTTGCCTAAACCCTAATAGCGGACATCCAATCTGGTGCAGACTTGTGGCTCTGGATGACTACCAGATCTGTGTATGACACGACTTGTCTGACTACCCCCTCTGGTGCCAACTTGTGGCTCTGACTATTCTTTCGTCTTTTCCCTTGGTGATCAGACACCCAATATAGTGTGGGCCTGGGGCTCTGGTAGACTCACATATCTGACTGCAGGCTGAGACAGACCCTATTCCTCTTCGGATCAAGAGCCTGGGTTCCTGTTCCTGTTCCTGGTTCCAGCTGAGACTTCCAGTGGCTAAGGCCTAGTCTCCAGCACAGTGGTTTAGCTTTGCAACCTATTATTTCTGATAGGAGGCTTGCTGGCTATTACTCTGTGCTTATTCTTATTGTATATATTGTATATACCCACTGTATGTCATTTGTTAATAAACTGCATAAACTAATCCGTACTGACTCCTGAACTTCTCTGGGTAACTGTGACATATTCTTAGCTAACTTAAAGAATTTGAAAATAACTGCACCCAGGAGACAGAAGCTATATTACTACAGCGGGTACATTCAACTCTACTTAGAGTGGACTTGAATGAAGGTGATATTCCATATCGGGATACACTCTTGGTAAGATTGTATTTACAGATTTGGTAAATAACCCCTCCACAGATTTCTTTTGGATGGACTAGAGTCTACATCTTTGCTTGAGAGACTATGATCTTGCTTAAGAACTGTTTATTGAACTACTGGAAAATACATTGTTTTATTTGTATTCTATAATGCTTCTTGTTCTAGTCTGCAAGGCTTGAATGAAGCCTGATTTTTATGCAAAACATTTCCAGTGTTTTCCTCTGAAAAAGCAAACCCAATTCAGAAGTTTTGTTTTGTGTCTCATAAAACTGCATGTTTCATATGAATAAGGATCTTGTAAAATCATTGCATACTCCCCTATGTAGAATGAACCACATAGAATTTAGCACATGGAAACATCATTTCTCTTGTGTCATTGAGGGATGCAGAGACCATGGGGTTAAGCAGGGTGTCAATAAGAGGAAGAGTACTCTAATCAAAACTCCTCCCACATCCTAGCTGCTAACACCTCCCCGCCCACTTGCCTTCAGATTTTTTAACCCCTTAACGACTGGGGAATCTGAGCCGGGACGTGACTGAACGTCCGCGGAGCATTTTTTTTTTTTTTTTTCATTTTCTGGTTCCGGACTCCCCGAACGGCGTGCAGCCGCGGGGGGAGCCCGGAACTCCATGACGGTCATAGTAAATCATGGGTCGTTCAGTCAGATCGACCCTTGACGTACTATGACCGTCAAGGGTCGTTAAGGGGTTAAAGAGTCCCTCAAGGAGGTCTCAGGTAACTTTTCTCCTGAGAGAACATCGTTAGATTTTTATTTTATTTTACCGTTCTCCTCAAAGCTTCTGAGGGCCCTCATTTTGTGATGAGAGCCCTCTGATTTAACTCTTTGATTCGTAGCTTCCTTCCTCTGGAACAGCTTATAATCTGAATCTTAGAGGCTCAAGCTTTGCCTTTGGCTGAGAGGGAAAGAAACTTTATAGGTACTATATTTATTATTATATACTGTTTTAGAAGTTATTTTATTATTTACTTAATTGATTTACATAAAAAATACATGTTTATATTGAAACCATAAAGCGTCTCCTGTGCTGATATAGAGACCGAAGAGTTGGAGGAATCAGAAAGTGAAACAAGGAACACTCCCATCCAACTGTCAGAATATTTACTTTACTAGTGTAAAAGCCCGTGTACACGAGCCAAGGTCCAGATAATGTTAACCTTTTGAGTGCTGGAGGGGTACACAATGCAAACATCCTAGCGAATTATTCTATAGAATTATCCTTTGTTTCTTTATTTTTTCTGTAATTATTACTTAATTTATTTTACTGCATGGTGCTCTGTGTTCACCACTCTGAACACTATACAGTGCTGCTTGCATTGCTGGTTTCCTTCTACTCAATTGATTTTGGCACTTTCAGCGTCCACACTCCAAAGCGGAGGCCATTATTCACAGCAGCTCCGGAGCTTCTGCTGTTTCTTTGACTGAAACAAAATTAGGTTAGTGTAGCTCTCTAGGATCAGGGCACTCTTCACAAAATAAAGAGTTTATTGGGCCATGCTTACTGTGATGACGCATTAACTTATTAACTCTTGCATTGGCAACTCCTTTTGAGCAAAGGTCTATATTGCTATTTGGATTATACTTTGTGAGGACTCACGTCTGTCTGTTTATTGCAATCACTGTGGCCATCCATCCGTTTGGGGACACGCTATATTTATATGGTTTTGAACTACAATTGTTTTAGGTTTATGCGAGACATTGTACATTATTATTTCTGATTACTTATGAGGAAGCTGAATGTATTCATTAATTTTACTAGCCCATTGCAACTTGTTTCATTCATTCTCTTGCTTCATTTCTTCAGTACGGCAGACAAAAAGGAGAAGAAAACTAAGAACAATAAAAGTAATTCTAATTCATATAAAAATGCAATTCCAAAGTCACAAACAATTTGGCTGTGTGTTCTAAATGTATGGACTTAGATGCACCCACTATGTTTGATCCAGAGTGGATCAGAGCTCTACCAGATTCTCTTGCCAAATTAGAGAGGTTTTTGTACAGATAGTTAACATAAATACCTTGTGCACCAGTTAAGAGACCAAAAGCCAAAAAAAACCCCTCAAAAAACTTTTTCTATTTACCCTTATATTCCTCTGATGATGAAGATGAATTGACTAGTGACAGTTCTGAGTCTCCGGCATCCACTGGAGAGGGATCCATGATTCAGAATCCATGGATTCCTTAATTAAAGCTCTCCTAGATGTCCTGGAAGTCTCAGATGACCAAGCCTCTAAATACTCAGCCAAATTTATTTTTAAACGTACAAAGAAATCTATTGTTATTTTTCCTGACAATGAACACCTTGATCAGATTGTCATGGATGAGTGGGAAACCCCAGATAAAATTATGGTTATTCCAGGACATTTACAAAGTTGTACTTCTTTTCTAAATCAAAGGTTGAACTTTGGTCCAAACCTCCAGGAGTTGACCCTACTGTTTGCATATTATCCAAACATACCACTATTGCTGTTCAAACTGCAGCAGCAATTAATGATCTTGCTGAGAAAAAGCTTGCTATCTTGAATAGATAGATGTTTTCTTGACTAGGAGCAATCATTCAAGCTTCATTTGCTTCAGCCTGGACATGCAGAGCTGCTGAGGCTTGACAAGCTCAACTTGTTCAAGTGTTTCTAAATAATATGCATCATGATGATATTTTCCCACTCATAGGTTGGCACCCAAATATTCAGCATCAATTGTTAAAGCACACTGTGCTTTGTGGTTGAAGATTTGGAATTCAGATTCTGCTGCCAAAAAAGCTCTAATATCCTTGCCTTTCAAAGGATCCTTCCTACTTGGGGCAGAGTTAGACAAAATTGACAGCCACACCACTAGAGGTAATAGAATGTAACCTACTTGGGTACAAAAGAAAAATGAACCCAAGGCTTTAAATTCCAAACCCATTACATCATGAAGTTTGCAGAAAGAAGTCTCCTACAAATTCTCCTCAAGGGGGAAGACTCTGACACTTCACAGAACAATCAAGGATGTCAATTTCAGACAAATTAGTGCATTCAAGGAGGATACAGAATGACTTTCACAACCTTTCCACCTTGTTATTTTTTCATGTCCAGGATACTAAATGAAGTGATGTTACAGGAAGCCTTTCATCAGCATTCTGTCTTATCCAGGATCGAAAAAAAAACTAAACCGGTTTCTCAAAGTTCCCTGGTTAAAGGTGGGATCTATCAAATCAGTGGTAGCATACATAGGACCAAAGGAATCAGATGAATTTATCTTTAGACAGCAAAGATGCATACACATCCTATTTGGCCCAAACAAATGTAAATATCTCAGGTGTGCATACTAAAACCAGCACTTTCAATGTATTTTTTATCTACAGCTCTGAGAGTTTTTACCAAGCTGATGGCTCTGCTAATTGCTCACCACAGATCTATGGGAACAATCCTGACTGCTTAAAAGGACAATTTGCTACTAAAGGTTGCATCTCAAGATCTAATTGAACAACATTTTCATTTTACTCTGTTAATTATGAAGAATCACAGTTGGATCATCAACCGAAACAAGTCTCAGCTAGTACCATGTCAGCACATCTTGTTTGTATGTCCGAGATATAATACCAGCCTTCAAAAGTAAATTTTGGCTCTTCAAGACAGAGGCACTACATGAAGACTGGGAAAAATTATAGCCACTGCCACATTAGAAGCAGTTCCTTTGCTCAGTTCTACTAGAGGCTTCTTCATCTAATTTGCAAATGGTTCAAAAATCCAAACCATCGTCTTCATATGATGAAGATATCACAGAACATGATACAATTTATTCAGTGGTAGCTCATAGGTTCAAATGTCCTAATAGGGAAATCTTTCTCCATAACAAAGTTGGAGATAGTCACAACAGACATCAGTCTGTTCAGATAGGGAGCAGTTTACAAATGTCTCCCCATTCAAGGTCAGTGGACTCCATCTGAGTCTCATATTCTCATAATCATCTTGAAGTTACGGGCAATATACAATATACTATTGGTATGGATGTCAGTCCTGATGAATCGTCATATTCAGATTCATTAAGACAATGTTACAGCAGTGGCATATATAATCCATTAAGGAGGAACAAAAAGCAATGCTGCTTGAATGGAAATAGAGAAATTCTTCTCTGGGCAAAAAAAACATGTTCCAGTTTTGTACCTTCCAGGAGTGGAGAACTGGGAGGCAAATTACCTCAGTCACAAGACAATAGACACCCTTTATTAAAGAAACAAAAAACAAACAAACAGAACTGTGATCCAGAACCATAAATCAAATGACAAGCTAGGGTCAGGAACCAGGTAATCAGCCAAGCTGGAGTAAGGAGAACAGAAGACTGCAATGTCAGGAACAAGCCAGTGGGTCAGGAGCCAGAAGGTTCATCAAAGGAAGCCAGGTCATACACAGAATATCAGCAACTCAGGAAACACTCTTGCAGCCAGATCAGACACAAGGGCAATGAGCGAATGAGACAAAAAGCTTTAAATACCCTGAGATGGATGGCTGATAACAATCAGGTGAGTAATTACAGAGAGGTCAGCTGGTACAGTCTAACTGGAGAAGAGAAAGCAGCAAATTATAGCAGAGCACAAGGTTAGCTCAGAAAGCAGAATCAATCTGTAGAGTAGCACAGCTCAGCCATACCTTGACAATCAAGAAGAAACATAAAACTACCAACATTCTGTTCTAGAGCAAGGGATCCACAAGCAATAGCATTAGATGCCATAACAATTCCATGGAATTACAGACTACTCAATGTCTTCCTTCCACTATCTATGATTCCAATAATACTCCAAAAATTAAAGGATGAGATTTTGCACACCATCCTCATAGCTCTATTTTGGCCCAGGAGGTCTTGGTTTCACCCTCTCCCCACCAAAGACATATCATTTACAGAGTCTTGGTGCCTACCTCATATGCAAACCTCATTTCCCAAGGCCTAATTCTCCCCCACAACATACTCAACCTCATTTTGACTGCGAGGAACTTGAGACAGAAATTATGACGAACAAAGGCTTCTGTTTTCCAGTAATTTAAAACATGATCAGAGCTTGCAGACCTGTGTCAGCTAAAATATATCACTGAGGTTTGAGAATCTATTTATCTTGTTTGTGCTCGGAAAGATCTAGATCCCTCCTTTTTATATCTTCCACCTCTTCTAGAGTTCCTGAAATCAGGTCTAGATAAAGGATTAATGGTTAACTCCCTAAGAATCCATGTTTCAGCTCTCTCTCTGTGCTCTCCAGAGAAAGATTACTTCTCTCTCAAAAATTCAAACTTTCCTACAAGCGGTCAACAGGATAGTCCCCCAATATAGACATCCATTCCACAATGGAATTTAGTGTTAGAGGCTCTTCAGTCCTGTCTATTTGAGTCTTTATCATCAGCCTCTATCAGAGACCTCACATTGAAAACAATGATTATATCTGCAAGAAGAGTTTCAGAACTTAGTGCTCTTTCATGCATTTCACCACACCTTATCGTTCATCAAGATAAAGTGGTTTTAAGGACTGTTCCAGAGTTTCAAGCTAAAGTAGTTTCTGCTTTCCACATAAACCATGAACTGTTCTCCCTTCCTTGTGTCCTAATCCTTCTAACTCTAAAGAGAAAGCTCTACATACTTTAGCTGTAGTGAGATGTTTAATTCATTATGTCCAAGTCACAAAATCCTTTAGCACTTCAGACACTTCTTTGTGATTCCAATAGTCCATAAGAAATGCAGACCAGTATTCATGACCGCCATTTCTTCATAGTTTAAACAGATTATCATACAAGTATACAGACTAATGTCTGTTCCAGCTCCTTTAGAATCACAGCTCAGTCTACTAGGTCCATTAGTACTTCATGGGCCTTGAGAAACCAAACTACTGTTGACCAGTCGTGCAAAGCAACTACTTTGAAAAAGTTTGTGAATGAGTGAACAGATGACAAAGTCAACATTTATGCATCCAAAGATGCTAGTTTTGGGCATAAAGTACAACTGGCCATTGCTCATTAGTTCTCTTCCCTCCAACTTTTGTTGTCAATAATAGATGTTGTCAATAATATTACATCCACAAAACTACAAAAGGAAGATTGGCATTATATAAATCAGACATATGAAAAGGACTAAAGTCTGGTCCAGCTCCCTTTAGAATCATAGCGCATTCTACTAGGTCAAATAGCACTTCATGGGCCTTGAAGAACCAAACTATTGTTGACCAGTTGTGCAAAGCAGCTACTTTGTCATTTGTTCAGACATTCACAAAGTTTTACAAAGTCAACATTTTTGCATCTCAAGATACTAGTTTTGGGTGTAAAGTTCTACTGGCCATAGAAAATTAGTTTTCTTCCCTCCCACTTTTTTTGGGCGGCTTTTATATGTCCCCATGCATCCCTCAATGACGCTAGAGAAAATGGCATTTTTTTACTTACCGATAATCCATTTCTCTTCATACAATGAAGGATGCAGGGCATCCCTCTCAAGGAACGCTGGTTGGGTGAGGATGTACAGCATTTCCCGACGGATCTCTTTTACTGCTATTCCCTTCCTGACTCTGCTAAATGAAAACTGAAGGCAGTTGAGCAGGGGGGAGGATCAGCAGCTAGAAAGTGTGAGGAGTTTTTTGCTTAGAGTGCCCTGCCTCCTATAGGCATGCTACTTAACCCCATGGTCCCTGCATCCCTCAACGGACTAAAAGAACAGGATTTATCGGTAAGTAAAAAAAATCCACTAATTTACATGGCTTACACTTGTAATCACGTATTGATAAATGATAGTGTGTAAATAGATTGAAGCAGTTGTTAAAAGCAACATTCAGAGCACTGGTTTTAACCCCTAAGACAATATAAGCGCTGGGTTTTGTTTTAGTTTTACCTACCTAGAAGTGCAGATGTTAATCTTTAAAAAGTGCCACTTCCAAATACTGCGGCACAGTGTATTTGCAGCACGGAGCAGCAGGACTTCCCATTTCCCTCCCAGCTGCCCCAGCGAGCACGTTCTCACTTCACTTCGGAGCTGTATTGTTGTGGGCTAACGTTATATCAAGCTCAGTTTAAGATAATACGAAAACCCAGTGCTAATATTGTCTTAGGGGTTAAAACTAGTGCTACAATTTTTTTGCAATGTGAATGTTCCCCTTTAAAGATTGAACTTGATGAACATTCATGTCTTTTTAAACCTCATTAGCTATGTAACATTTAACTTTATTTCCTAATAGACATCCATTTACTCAGAACTGACCTGATCTCCTGATTCCTAAGACTATATATGATTGGGTTTAGTAATGGAGTGACTGCAGTGTACAACAGAGAGATGACTTTATTCAGATTGAATGACTGCCCTTTGGATGGAAGAGTGTATTTAGCTGAAAGTATCCCATAATATGTGCTCACAACTGTGAGATGAGAACTGCAGGTGGAGAAGGCTTTCTGCCTCCCAGTGGTGGAGGAGATCTTGATTATGGTGAGGAAAATTCTGGCATATGTTGAAACTATAAAGAAAAAAGGGCCAAGGACAACAGGAAAAGTAAGCACTATGGCCCCTACTTCTATAAGATATGTATCTGTACATGAGACTTCAAGAAGAGGAGCAAGGTCACAGTAGATGTTGTCAATAATATTATATCCACAAAACTCCAAAAGGAAGATTGGCATTACATACATGAGGGATATAAAAACTCCTATAAACCAAGAACACATAACTAGATAAAAACGAAGTTGTATACTCATAATGGAGATATAGTGCAATGGATTACAGATGGCCAAGTATCGATCATAAGACATCACAGTGAGTAGGAAACATTCAGAACCAGTAAATACACTAGAGATGTAAAACTGTGAAAGACAGCCACTGACAGATATAATACTTCTGTCTTTTAATAAGGTCCATAAAAGGTTGGGGACAATGCTTGTAGACAACAACATGTCACATAAGGAAAGGTGACAGAGGAAAAAGTACATTGGTGATTGGAGGTGATGACTTGACAGAAACAATGTAACTATCAGTAGGTTTCCACATAACGTCATGATGTATAACATGAGGAACAGAACAAATAAGCATTTCTTCAGACTCTGAGGTCCTTGCAATCCTAGTAGTATAAACTCAGTAATTTTTGTCTGGTTGTTGCTGCTCATGATGGTCATGATTCATGTAAAAATCCAAACTGTGAGAACTGAGAATTTTTCTATGTGATAATATCACAGGAAATTCTTACGTAGAAAGTCTTATGAAGAAAGCAACATATTCTGGAACATATCCATTGAACCATAGGAAATACAAATTATTTTAAATGGGTCTTTAGCTCCCTTGAATTCAAGAGTTCTCCAAAATATTGTATAAAAATGCTTTGTGGACCTCTCTATCATTCAGAGAGTTAAAAGACCAAATAAATGGACCTGTCGCCACTATTTAAGTTTGCATATCCGAAACCTTAGTTAAAAACTACCCATATATCATGTTATCTATGAGACCAGCAGATGTGTAATTTATGAGATATTCATTCCATTCTATTCTACTTCTGTGTGGTGAGCTCTCTGAGTGTTTCTAACATATGCTAATGCTTGCTAATTAAGCCTGTCAGTGCAGTTTTACATGATAATTAAGCTTTGTTCTCACTGAAAGACTTTCACTTTTCCAGAATTTAAAGTGCAAACACTTCTTATACTATGTAACTACTGGAGTTCTGGCAAAAATAAAACATAGATTGTAATGAATTAAGTGTTCAGATATACAGATATTCAAATGGCAATTGCTAGAAAAAAATAGAAAATGAAACTCTAATTGTAAAGAATAATTAAAAATAAAATATGTAAACAAAAAAAGAGGGTGAGAGAGTATTGGACTTTTTAAAAATTAGATTGATAAGTTGATCAGGAAGGATAAGAAAAGGCTGATGTTCTTCTAAGCACAATCTTTTCATTAGTATAAACCAGGGAAAAGCAATGGTAGAAGAACCTCAACTAGTACAACTACAGCATTAGTATTATCAATTATG
This sequence comes from Rhinophrynus dorsalis, assembly GCA_037306005.1. Taxonomy (NCBI): domain Eukaryota; kingdom Metazoa; phylum Chordata; class Amphibia; order Anura; family Rhinophrynidae; genus Rhinophrynus; species Rhinophrynus dorsalis. The sequence continues at coordinate 550,584,359 of CM074721.1, read as the reverse complement.
TGGTTAACACTAGAAGAGTATAATGGATGACTGAACAAAATGAAGTTCTTCAGGAACTTGGTGCAGTGTTACCAAGACCTCTTTCTTAATTTTCAGACTCTGTCTACACAGACTGAGCGCTCCAAGATCACTCTAACACCAGTTTAGCTCCTTTATGTAAGAAGAGAACTAAAAAAAGAATCTTGAAATTATGAACTTGATCACTGAAGTTGAGAAATTGCTTGAAGGATAATAATTGATAACATTCAGAATTACACAGTGAAAAGTACATTTATTTGCAGGAAACAATTTAGTTAAGAAAAGTAAAGAAATCTTGCCACTTGACAAACAAATCTAGCCTCTGTGAATATGTAAGTAGCTAAGTAGCAATAGATTTAGAATATATATATATATTTACAAATACATCTGATACAGCTCCATAAAGGAGACTGACCTATAAAATAAGTAGATTGGGTTTAGGGGATAACCTTTGTGGTTGATGGATAAGGACTAGCGTTTTGTTATAAATATAATATTCTCCAGTGCAGTTAGACTTGTGAGTGGATTATATCAGATTTCAGTACTTGGTCCACTGCTTTTTAACATGTTTATAAATGACCTGAAAATAAATATAAAAAGCAGAATGTCACTATTTACACATGACACTTAATTATACAGACTAATAAATTCCCAACAGGAGGTTTCTTCTCTACAGAAAGCTATGCACAAAATGGCAGACTGTGACAACAAATGGAATATAACATTTTAATGTAATAAAGTGTAAAGTTAGGCATTTGGGACAAACAAACAGACATAATATTTAAGAATTTAATGTTAGCATTTTAGGAGACTCATTGCTATAAAAAGATCTTGGAATACTTGTATATTGAAAATTAGTCAATAGTAATCAATGTCAAACAGCATTAAAACAAATAAAATACTTTCCTGCATAAAAACAGGTATTGAAACAAAAGTAGATAACACAATTTTGGCACTTTTTAAATTGTTGTTAAGTCCTCCCCACAAATATGTAGTGTAGTTTTTGGCAACAGTTGTGAATAATGCAATTTCAGAAATGGAAAGAGTACAGGTAAGAGTAAGTAAATGAATTATGGGAATAGAAGAATTGAAGTATGAAGAACGTCTACTCAAACTTGGTTTTCTTACCGTAGAGAAAAGTCATTGAGAATGGGATCTTGTTACATTGTATATGTATATGCAAGGACAATACAAGACTCTCTCTAGTAAACTTTTTCTTACAAGTTTTTTATTAGTACAGATTTATGACAAGTCTCCCTTTAAAATTATAGGAGATTAAAGTTTCAGCAGAGGAATAGGTTCTATAATAAGGTTAAACTGTGGACATTTTTGCCCAGGAATGGGGTAAAGACAGATACATTGGACATTTACAAGAAGATTAGAAACATTTCTAGCAGAAGGAAACATACAGGGTTACACTTAGTATTAGTAGGTTAAACAGGAGGATAAAGTAAACAGACTATTGCCAGTATTATGTAATTCACTTTTTCTGCATCATAGTGTGGTTGAACCTTGTGGACTGGTGTCTTGTTTCAAATCAATTTACTATATAACTGTGTAACTATATAACTTATATTCAAGCTTATCAAGAGATATGAAAATATGTTCAATAAACTTCTGTCACATGTTATTTCATATAACTCATTCATTAACATATAATTTTTACATAGTTTCAGAAAATTAAAAATATGTATGGTTTTATATATAGACATGATCTTATATTTTTTGAGCAACCAAGAATAAATACTATAAACTGTTTTATTAAATTTCAGCTTCATAGTTCATGGATGGAAGAGATCACAGTAGATTTATTTTAATTTATAGGTTCAGTCAACTCTGTAAAGTCCTCTTGTGGATTTTTTTTTAATTTTACTCCACTTTGGATGAAAAGTCTGCAAACTGCATAGTAACCTGCACAGTAATCTCATAGTAACCTGCACTGTAATCTCATAGTAACCTGCACAGTGATCTCACAGTAACCTGCACAGTAATCTCACAGTTACCTGCACAGTAATCTCACAGTAACCTGCACAGTGATCTCACAGTAGCCTGCTCAGTAATCTCACAGTAACCTGCACAGTAATCTCACAGTAACCTGCACAGTAATCTCACAGTAACCTGCACAGTAATCTCACAGTAACCTGCACAGTAATCTCACAGTAACCTGCACTGTAATCTCATAGTAACCTGCACAGTGATCTCACAGTAACATACACAGTAATCTCACAGTAACCTGCACAGTAATCTCACAGTAACCTGCACTGTAATCTCATAGTAACCTGCACAGTGATCTCACAGTAACCAGCACAGTAATCTCACAGTTGCCTGCACAGTAATCTCACAGTAACCTGCACAGTGATCTCACAGTAACCTGCACAGTGATCTCACAGTAACCTGCACAGTAATCTCACAGTTACCTGCACAGTAATCTCACAGTTACCTGCACAGTAATCTCACAGTAACCTGCACAGTAATCTCACAGTAACCTGCACAGTAATCTCACAGTTACCTGCACAGTAATCTCACAGTAACCTGCACAGTAATCTCATAGTAACCTGCACAATGATCTCTCAGTAACCTGCACAGTAATCTCACAGTAACCTGCACAGTAATCTCACAGTAACCTGCACAGCAATCTCACAGTGATCTCACAGTGATCTCTCAGTAACCTGCACAGTAATCTCACAGTAACCTGCACAGTAATCTCACAGTAACCTGCACAGCAATCTCACAGTGATCTCACAGTAATCTCACAGTAATCTCATAGTAACCTGCACAGTAATCTCATAGTAACCTGCACAGTAATCTCACAGTATGTATGTATGTATGTATCTTTATTTATATGGCGCCACACAGTGTACGCAGCGCCTTACAATAGACATATGTTACAATAAATAAGAGGGGATGAAATAAGTGCGACATTCATAGAAACAATGGGAGAGAGTTCCCTGCCCCAAGGAGCTTACAGTCTAAATGGATAAAGGGAGACATACAATGGGGTAAGAGGGTGTTAAGTGCCGAGATTACAAGTGCTGAGTTTGGCCAAAGGCAGTGCATGGTCCTAGTGCTAGTGCTAGTAACCTGCACAGTGATCTCACAGTAACCTGCACAGTAATCTCACAGTTACCTGCACAGTAATCTCACAGTAACCTGCACAGTAATCTCATAGTAACCTGCACAATGATCTCTCAGTAACCTGCACAGTAATCTCACAGTAACCTGCACAGTAATCTCACAGTAACCTGCACAGCAATCTCACAGTGATCTCACAGTAATCTCACAGTAATCTCATAGTAACCTGCACAGTGATCTCACAGTAACCTGCACAGTAATCTCACAGTGATCTCACAGTAATCTCATAGCAACCTGCACAGTAATCTCACAGTAACCTGCACAGCAATCTCACAGTGATCTCACAGTAATCTCATAGTAACCTGCACAGTAATCTCACAGTAACCTGCACAGTGATCTCACAGTAATCTCACAGTAACCTGCACAGTGATCTCACAGTGATCTGACAGTAACCTGCACAGTAATCTCACAGTAATACAGTAATCTCATAGTAACCTGCACAGTAATCTCACAGTAACCTGCACAGTAATCTCACAGTAACCTGCACAGTAATCTCACAGTAACCAGCACAGTGATCTCACAGTAACCTGCACAGTAATCTCACAGTAACCTGCACTGTAATCTCACAGTAATCTCACAGTAATCTCACAGTTACCTGCACCGTGATCTCACAGTAACCTGCACAGTGATCTCACAGTAACCTGCACAGTGATCTCATAGTAACCTGCACAGTAATTTCAACTAAAATTCTCACTCAAGTTACCAAAGTATCTAATCAACTGCACCTGCTTTATCTATGGGCTCTATAAAATGTCATAAGAACAAAGACATTCAGATGTATTTCTAATTTCAATGTTTGATTAAATGCCTGACTTTTTACATGATACGTTCATCCAATATTAAATGTAATTGAGCCATAACCTGTAAAGACGAGGTTGTTAAGTTAACTTATCTATGTAGACTTCTTTTAAACAGCAGTCATACAGATACACTGCATTTGAACTGAGTTGTATTCTACTGCTACATGGATTCAGTTTATGGTCTGATAATAACAACAGATTCATATGAAGCATTCAGGACTATTGCAGCTCATTGTTTTATTGTGTGAAATAGAGACAGATAAATCATCATATACAGGCAACTACAGATGCAATTCAAAGCATATATAAATATACCTGTCTGCTGTTTGAAAGACAGCTACCATGTTAACAATGTCTGTTAAAAAAAGTGACATATTCCTAAATTATATTGTCCTTTAATTAATAGTTTCACCAACTTAAGACTGAAATGATCTGATTGTATTATTTAATAATTATTTAACACCTGAATTATTTGCTGACATGATGCAATTAATAGATGATATTGGATAATAACCCATTAACAATTGATAATATAAGATTATATTATTTGGTGATATCTATTCTGAAACAAATAGTTTGCCATCTTTACACATGGTGGTGATCAATGAAATGTTACATTGAAATAAATGTATTTACAACATAATAATCAGGAGCAGATCCAACAAAGAAAGAGTTAGATTCCATTGCAGATGATGTTATCACTGATTCATCTCACAGAATCCTACTGAGTTATATGTGGAAATTTGCAGATAAAACCAGTGATAAAATTGTCACTTGCAGTTCAGGTCAGACCGAAATTATCCTTCAGCAATTTAGTACAAACTGAGGATGATGTACTAAGAATTGAGTGTTTCTGGGTCAAATCAACTGCACCATAGGAGGAAAATAAAAATAACAATTTAAATGTGGGTTCAGACTACATGAGTATTACAGAGGTTAGAAATGCATTGAGAAACAACTCGTTGGAACCACTATAGTGTTCTAGGGGTCAAAATGCCATATAACTCAATCTTAATTTCTGAAATTTGAATTTGTCTCCTACAGAGCTGTTGGATTTATTCCTACGTCAACCTCATTCTCTACATCAACAGTTGTGATCAGTTCTAGAAAGTTATTGAAAAGGACAAATCAACTTACCTTGGCCTCAAGATCTCTGCTTATATCACATGTTTAATATCACATCTTCAGTATCATCTCTATGTTCTGATCATGAAAATAAAGAGAAGGGTTAAACGTTCCACAAGTAAAATATTATGTCACAATGTTGTTAGCACTGCAGTCCAATAAAAAAATCTTAATCCATTTATGATACTTTTGAAGCCTTAGATTTTATATAGTTGTGGGATGGTTCCAGAAGGAGTTCAGAAAACTAAGAGAATTCCATGATGACCAATTAGAACTCAGAACTTTGCTGTTTAGAAACTTTCACCAATTTACACTTTGTTAGTTTAGTTACAGTTTAGTTTTATTAATCTGCAACTTCATGGATTTTCTGTGATGCACACACACTCACAAATCATTTTATTTATCAAATTCATCTCTATCCAAAGATACTGTGGTTTTCTGTATATGTGCTGTCATGGAAAAAATGTGCCTAGAATGCAAAAAAAGTTTTTTTATTTATTGATATACAGTAAATCGTATCTTCTTGATTCCACTAGAAACTGCATATACTTTACTTCTGTTTTGTAGCGAAGCTTCTATAACACCCACATACAGGCCTCAATTCAATTAGGTCTGATGACTAAAAAACCAACCAACATTTTTTCAAGCACGGTAAGCTATTCAATTCAGAGCAATGCATTGCATACCTCTCTGGAAACCAAAGGGTTAAACAATGTACAGATGTCAGGGCTACATAGACAGATAATGCCAACTTAATCAATTGTCCCATTATTCCAGTTAAACTCAAAATATTTGCTCCCAAAAAAAAAATAATGGGAAGTGGACAAAAACTGTAGAAAACTATATGTGGAGAAAGGGTAAATGAACAGACCCCCCCTTAGTGAGGTTCACACACCCCAGCCAATGCCTGTTAGTCCTTTTAAACATAGGAAATTAGACTTGTGTTAGGCCCAAGTCCTAAGGAAACACTGATTTGTAAGACTTAGGCTTGTCAGAAAAAAAAAATATATATATATTTTCTTTTGTAGACCTCTGTTTTAAAAACAAAAAAAAACAAACAAACAAGCCCTCAGAAAAAAATACCCTACATGCCTATTACCAGCAGGTGATGTTGTGTTCAGGGCCACCGCCACCTATAGGCGAGGTTGGGGTGCAGAGCCGCACGTAGCCACACAGCTGCCAGCGAGAGGTAGGAGGGAAACAGGTGGGCCTAGGAGACCATTGTTTAACCCCTTCAGTGCCAGAGGTAAGCTTCGCAATACACAACACTGTGTTGCATACCACACTGGCAGCAAAAGGGTTAATATCCTCTTGCAACGCACCGCACGCCTGCACAAGTACCTCAGCGGTTTTATAGCCGAGTGGCCCATTTTTGTTCATGGCCTTCAATTTATAATAGCCCCTATGAGCAGACAGAGCTAAGGACTTCTAGCTGATGTGTGACTTTTGCGGTGCCACCTCCTGCGCACTAGGCTTGTGTTGCTGTTCAGCTTGTGTCTGCCCATGTGCTGTAACGTCCGTGGGAACAGCGAGGTACACTCAACGGCATTTGTCAATTTTCTGGACAATTTCAGTTTTCCTAGGGGACTTGGCACTCAGAGGGTTACTGTGTGTAGCGGGCAGGGGAGAGACTGTAATGCTGCTTGGGGGGCTGATTACAGGTGTACAGCACCATTAACCCTTTGAGTGCCACACGGGTATGCAATGCATTGCTTTGCAGGGCGTTGTGTACCCCTCTTTCACTCAAAGAGTTACGTTTTTTTACTTCTCACAAAGTATGATTGGTTTTTTTTTTTTTACCCTTTGAGTGCCAGAGGGGTTTGAAAAACATTGCAAAGCCATGAGTTCTGTATGCCTCTGACACTCAAATGGTTAACACACACACACACACACACACTTACACATTGATACCCCTACAGAAACACACACATTGACACACTTATACACACACATAGGGCACACACAAACTGATACACACATATAGGGAACACACTGACAGGGAACATACATACATTGACACTTATACATGTATAGGAACACATACATTAACACTTATACACATATAGGTTACACACAAACACACTGATACTTATACATGTACAGGGGTGATGCATAATGGGGCGGGGCACAAGGGGCGGCACTAAGCGGGCGGCAAAATTAGGTTTTGCCTAGGGTGGCAAAAATCTTTACACCGGCCCTGGTTGTGTTGGCCAGTGGCCAATGACCATTGTCAAATGCCCTGATGTAGATGCAGAATTTGTGAATGCTGTTCTTGCTGCTGCTGAGTTGTTTAAACAGCAGGGTTATTATCCAGGTCAAAGGGAATGGGATCAACAACAACAGTAAAATAAGTGAGGGATGATCAAGGTTCCACTTGCCACTACAAGCTCCAGTGATGTGCCTGAGGCAGTAGCAGCACCATAAGTTGACCCCACCACTTCATGTATATGTGGAGACGAGAAGAAGTTGTCCAATAATGCTTCCCCACCTGTCCCTCCTCCAAAATCATGGGTGTGGTGTTAAAATATAATGTTTTCCCTTGAGAGCAGCAACTGTGCCTCACATCAGAAACTAATAGTGTACAGTGTGTGTGTGTGTGTGTGTGTGTGTGTGTGGTAAATAAGGGAATGACTGGGAACAATGAGCACATCTGGATCACATCAATGCTGGTGAGATAGCTCAGTGGTAAAGTCCCTGACTATGGAGCCTGTTCAAACCGCAATGTTGTAGGTTCAAATCCCAGTAGGGTAACTCAGCTCTTCATACTCCTGAGATCGATAAATGAGTACCATTGATTGGGTAATAAGAACATGTATTATTTCAGCTGCCGATTCGGTTAATTCTGAGAACGTGTGCTGAAAGCGCTTTGAGTCCCACTGGGAGAAACGCGCTATATAAATACTAGTTATTATTATAAATACCTGTCATACATTAACCAAACACCATGAAGCTTAGGGTCCCCAATGTAAAATCATCACACCAGAAATAGAGTATTGCTGCTGTCACTATGCCCTTTGTCCACTCCCCACCTAAGACATGTGACAACTTGCAGACAGTTTAATAATAATGTTGAACTTTCCCTTTAACCAGTTTAGCATATTCTGCAGGATGGACTCTCATCAGATTCTGCTTTATGCCCTGGTTGTGTTTATCCTCCAGCACTCTACCATGTGTGATCAGTGAACCACACGGTGTGCATTGGCTGGACATGAACTGCCACATCCTGACATCTACTGTATGGCTATCAACTGGTGGGGAGGTAAAGATGGATGAGGTGGATTGCCAGAAGATATAGTTACCCTAGAACAAGATAGTGATGGCAAGCCAGGTGTTTTGCTTACCATCAAACTTTCAGGCTCTGGATGAGTTTCTCTATTCTTCCTTCTCTTTGATTTCCACATCACCTCTTGTTGGCATTGGGGAGAGTCAGGGGTACAGCAACAGCGGTGCTCAATTTATTTGGTGGTCTTTAGCTTTACCATGTCTGATATAAATGTTATGAGGTCTGTGTTTCATGTGTGTAATGAAGGTGGTTGTGTCAAGGTGCTTTCCCTTCTTTCCCCTTTTCACTGACTTATCAAAAATTGTGCCCAGGACCTCAGGGGGTGGGGAAAGGTGGAGAAGATTGACCTTTTTATTTTTCCCCTCCACATTCTCCTTCACTGGCTGGGGTAGAGGATGACACTGCTGCTGTTGATGTAACTGCCTCAGAATCAGCACTGTAACTAGGACCAGGATTATTGATGCTGCTGGCAAGTGTCCTAAACCCGCACCACTGGACCCCATTTCCACTGTGTCCATGGTGGTCTGTGGCATATTAGCCTTCTCCTCAGCATCCTGCTGCCCTTGCAACTCAGCAGCAGCAGGAATTACAGCAACAGCAAACTCTGAAGATTCCGAAAGCTCACTGCTGGTGGTGGTGGTGATGCCAACCTCATTTCTGTCTCCCATTCCTTCTCAATTTAGGCTAAAAGGGCCATAAAGGCCACCCCAGTTTCTCCACCATCATCATCACCACCACCAGTCCCTCCTTTGCTGGTTCTGCTCTATTACAGATATGTCATGGGTTGGAAGAGGTGATGAGAAATGTGACAGAGGGTCTCCTAATGTCACACTTGTCATCTCTTGATGAGCTGAAGATGACAGACTGGAAGCACTAGCAGCAGGCACAGGCAGTCAATCTGTGCTCATGGTGGTGGTATTATTGCTTCTAGGCAAACATTCTACCATTGTTAGGATCATGTTCCATCTGGACAATGCCATGGGGGGATGGGGAATCCCACGGTCAGGGGAATTTTGTGGGCTCCTTTGAACACTAGTCTGGCTGCTCTGAATTACTTCCCCTACCACTCCACTAATGCTACCCCCCAGCTGCTTCACCATCACTATTACTACTAACACCAACCACATCAGTTTTAGTCCCTGAATCGTCCTCCTCAATAGCAGTATATATATTCCCCTCCATTGCTCTTAATATTCTGAGTGTGTACAAGCTGCTGGACCTTCTTAGTAGTAGTACTATTGGCAGGGCTGCAAGAAATCCTGCAAAAACCATGTTGTTGTCTACTTTAAAACCAGCGATTAAAATCTTAAACTTTTTCGCCTATTGGCCATTGATTTATGTGTTTTTCACCTTTTCACTATAAAAACATGATGTAGTTGCAGAAATCAAACACAATAGTAGCAGCTACAGAGCGAAATATGAATGAATAAGTTCGGCTTCCTCAAAATTTAATCAGAATTAATAATGTGCAAATGTCCCAAAGGGACTAGCATAAACCTTAAACAACTGTAGTTCAAAACCATTTTAATGTAATGCATTCCCAAAGGGATGACCACAGTGATTGCAATAAATGTACAGACTTGAATCTCCACAAAGTATAATTCAAATAGCAATATAAGACCTTTTCTCAAAAGGGGTTGCCAATGCAAAGGTTAACATAGTTATCAATGTAACAAAATAATCCTGGACCTACAGAGTCATCACAGTAACAGTGTCCCAATAAACTCTTTGATTTGTGCAGAGTACCCTGATCCTATAGAGTTAGAGTAACCCAATATTGTCCCAGTCAAAGAAACACTGCTTTCAGCAGAAGCTCAGGAGCTGCTGAGAATAATGGCCTGCTCTTTGGAGTGTGCACACTTAAAGCTCCAAATTAAATTGAGGAGAAGGAAACTGCAACACAAGTAGTACTGTATAGTGCTCTCAGTGGAGAACACAGAGCACTAGACAATAAAATAAATTAAGTAATAATTAAACTATGAATAAATGAATAAAGAATAATAAAGTGAATATTTAAATAAAAAAAAGAAACTTCCGGGCAAATCAACATCACACAACCTTAGGAGATTGTTTCTGCATCTGCAGCTTCCACATGATACCATTGGAGCCCTGGCGATAGCGTCCCTTGATGCATCCAAGGCCTTTGACTCTGTCGAATGGCCATACCTTTGGCATGTGCTTCAGGGTTTCGGATTTGGCCCATCTTTTATTAAGTGGATTCGCATCTTATATGGTAACCCAAGGGCTTCTGTGGTGACGGGTGGACATAGCTCACAGTCTTTCTCCTTACATCGTGGCACTAGACAGGGCTGCCCGCTCTCACCTGGCTTGTTTGCCCTAGCCCTGGAGCCTTTGGGTGTTTTGATTCGTGCTAATCCGTTGATATGTGGGCTCAGTATTGCGGGCAGAGAGGAAAAGATTGCATTATATGCCGATGACATTCTACTCTTTCTTGGCAACGATAGGGATTCCCTGAGGAACACGTTGCGGTTGGTGGATGATTTTGGCACGTATTCCGGATTTTAAATTAACTGGACTAAGTCCTCTTTGCTCCCGCTCGATGGTGGTTTGCGGAGGTCTCGCCCACCAGAGGTCCCGCTTCCTTATGTGGCTGACTGTGTTTATCTGGGGATTCGGGTGGCAGCAACAACGGACTCCTTTTTGGAGATGAATTTGTTGCCTGCTATTCAGTCTTTTAACGATAAAACAATGACATGGCTACACTTGCCCTTAAACGTGATAGGTAGGTCGAATCTTATTAAAATGATTTTTTTACCCAAATTCTTATACATTTTTCAGAACGCACCGGTACCTATTCCTAAAAAATATTTCCGACAAATAGACAAAATCATCTCACACTTCGTATGGCGGGGGTGTCGGGCTAGACTTAAGTTGACTACTCTTATGAGATCGAAGCGCGAGGGGGGAATTGCTTTGCCCAACTTCTACAGGTATTACTTAGCAGCACAATGTCGTTATGCGCTTGACTTTATTTCTCCCAGACCTCGATATCAAACTACTCAGATAGATGCAATATTATTACAGCCTGCTTATGAGCTACCCCAGTTCTTACACGGTGGTCCCGCAGTTTTTAAAATTCGGACTACGTTAGCTGTAACTTTATGTGAGGTTTGGGAGGAGCTGAAGAGGTTACTGGGGTATGTGGCCATGGACCCAGACACCCCCTTGTGGGGCGCAGCGGGGTTGCATCACTTGCGAGGTAGCGAGTTTGGTCCTCTGTGGTCCAGATTCGGGATTCGTACTCTTGGACAATTGTATCATGATAACCAGCTGAAATCTTTTGCACAGTTACATGACGAATATCATCTGCTACACAGTCTTTTCTATTCTTACTTATGTACTAGACATGCTCTTAGAGCCCAGTGGGGAGATAGTGTGCCGATGATAGCTACTTTCCCGCTTCTTACCAGATTGAGGACCCTTGAGCCTCCGAGACCTCTCTCTTTTATTTATCAATGGCTGGAATCTCATATGAGATTTCGGGAATTTCCTTCACGGAACAAATGGGAAATGAATTTGATCCCATTGGAGGATTGGGAGTGGAACATGGCTAAGGAAGTGCCAGCTCAGATGGCGACATCGACTAGACATCAAATAATACAGTTGAATATCCTTCACAGAATTTATGACACACCAATCAGACTGTTTAAAATGAGAAATTCTGGTTCTGACCACTGCCATCGATGTGACAATGTTCGAGGCACGTACTTGCACATGATTTGGGAGTGTCCTGAGGTGGGGAGGTTTTGGACAGAGGTAATGCGTATTGTGACCCTGGTGCTGGGATGACCTGTACCTGCGACTCCAAAAGTCTGTTTATTGACTATTTTCCCTGATGAGATTGAGGAGGCCAATGATAAATATCTTTTGCGTGAGCTATTGGTGATGACGAGAAAGGTGGTGGCCCTGAATTGGATGTCAGACAGAGCTCCCAGTTATAGAGCTTGGATTAACCTGGTTTCACAGTGTTTTCCACATTATAAATTGGTTTACTTACACCGAGGTACTCCAGCTAAGTTTGATAAAATCTGGGGACGATGGCAAGCCTGGTGGACAGCTAGGGCAAGCACTTCTGTAGCTCATGGTGATGTGTAACCTGCTGGAGTTGGTCGAATCCGATCATATCTGCTAACCGTGTAGATACTGGTAATATATACTTGTTGCTTGACTTTGTGTCTGATCCCTGTTTAGCACTGGCTGGTGGGTGGGGGTTGGGTGGAGCGGCGGGCCTGGGGGAGAGAGGAACTGGGATCGAGGGATATAGTTTTGACTTAGGTTAGTTGTTTGAAGTTTGGGTTGTATTAATATATAAACCTCAGGTCGACTCTGTACGCCCTTTTACTATGTCTCTGTTCTTTTTAAAGTCATGCATGTTTGCATACTCCTATTGTACTTGAAAGACCTCATTTGTACCTTTTTGTTTTCTTTGTATTTGTATGGAGTGATCTGATATTAAAATATATTTCAAAAAAAAAAAAAAAGAAACTTTTTTTGTTTAAATAAAATTGTGTAAATAATAAAATAAATAAATTCTAAAACAGTAAATAAACCTGCATATGTCCCACGAAGATCACCTACTAACTATAAAGTTTCTTTCCCTCTCAGCCAAAGGCAAAGCTTGGGCCTCTAAGATTCAGACTGAAAGCTGTTCCAAAAGAAGCAAGCTACAAATCAAGGAGTTAAATCAGAGGACGCTCATCACAAAGTGAGGGCCCTCAGAAGCTTTGAGGAGAACGGTAAAATAAAATAAAAAAACTAACAATGTTTTCTCAGGAGAAAAGTTACCCTGGACCTCCTTGAGGGATACTCTAAAAGATCTGAAGGCAAGTGGGCAGGGAGGGAAGGGTTAGCAGCTAGGATGTGGGAGGAGTTTTGCTTAGAGTGTCCTTCCTCTTATTGACACTCTGCTTAACCCCAGGGTCCCTGCATCCCTTAATGACGTTGTTTCCATGTGCTAAATTCTGTGTGGTTCATTCTACCTAGGGAAGAATGCAATGATTTTACAAGATCTGAATTGGGTATGTTTTTTTAGGGGAAAACAGTGGAAATGTTTTACATAAAAATTTGGCTTCGTTCATGCCTCGCAGATTAGATCAAGAAGTATCTATATATATAAAAGAAGACTTTGTGCCTGGCAAAACACACCCAGGGGCGGCAGTAAAAAGGATTACTGCTGCCATTGGGTGATTCTGTGGGAGTGTGATTTTTGGCCTGCCCCCACTATCCAGCCCGCCCACCACTATCTAAGGCTGAAAAAAAAAAATGGCTGCCACACACTCCTACACCACAGACACATGCACATGCCCTCCCACACACACACTAGCAGACACATACACACATATACACACACGCACGCTGAGGATGATGAGAACAATGTTCAAGCTACAGCTGGAAGGCCATGGTCCAATCTGTATTATGCAGCTTCTTCATTCCCTGTCTTTGAGCCTACACAGCTCTGCTAATTACTACAAGTGAGCTGATTTCTAAACAATCAGCAGGAGGATACTGGCTTGCTGAGAAAGTGGAAACAACGGCAGAGAGGTGATCAGGCGTGCAGAGCAAGGCTTCAGCTGAGCTGGTAAATGGCAGAGACATGGATGTGACTGTATTTATATATTGCACAAAGAGAGAGAAAGAGAGCAGGTTGTTTGTCAGTCTGTCTGTAAGTAGAGGTGCCAGTTCCTGCAATCATCTCCATGCTGTACATAGCTCACTGTATAGCATGTATGACAAACTATTTATATATGGTCTGGCATTGTATAGTATACAGTCTGTGTATAAGGACTGGCACTATACAGTATAGGAGGGACAGTCCCTGTTTGACACCCAAATCCCTCTGCTCCTCTATTTAGGAGATCACACGGTGTGGTGTATATACAGTAGGCTGACCAGACCTCACCTTTAACCGGGGACACATAGGAAATAAGCATATTTCAGGAGTGCACCAAAATCAAAGCAGCCCTGCAGTATGCATTTTTCATATGTGTCACTGGTTAAAGGTGAGGTCTGGTCAGCCTAATGTACAAGTGTATCAGATTGCTCCACATCAGTAAAACCCACAGTAATGTGGGTATAAACTTCTGTATATATCTGTTAAATTAGTCTGTGTAAAAAAATACTTTCATCTTCTTCTAAATCATTCACTTACAGAAAGAGTAACTTAACCATTTCAGTGCCAGAGGAGATGCAATGCATTGCTTACCCCCTGGCACTCAAAGGGTTAAAAATTCTCTACAATGGTCTGGCACTGTATAGCAGTGGTTCTCAATCTGTGCCCTCAGTGGCTATTAACAGGCCAGGATTTTAGAATTTCCTTTTAAGAGCTCAGGTGAGTTAATCAATATGACTGAGCCTCTGATCAACACACTTGTGTTCTAGCAGTGAAATTCCTAAGTCCTGGCCTGTTAGTGACCACTGAGGACATGGGCTGAGAACCTCTGCTGTATAGTATACAGTCTGCATGTGTCTGTGTATAAGGACTGGCACTATACAGTATAGGAGGGACAGTCCCTGTTTGACACCCAAATCCCTCTGCTCCTCTATTTAGGAGATCACATTGTGTGGTATATATACCAGTGTATCAGATTGCTCCACATCAATAAAACCCACAGTAATGTGGGTATAAACTTCTGTATATATCTGTTACATTAGTCTGTGTAAAAAAAATACTTTCATCTTCTTCTAAATCATTCACTTACAGAAAGAGTAACTTAACCATTTCAATGCCAGAGGGGATGCAATGCATTGCTTACCCCCTGGCACTCAAAGGGTTAAAAATTCTCTAAAATACACCACCAGCCACGCCCCCAGTAACACCACCGAAAACACAAGTGTCCCTCTTTGGCCATATGAAATGTTGGGAGGTATGTTACTTACACTGCTCACACTGTATGTATTTATGTTCTGATTTGCAGCTGTGTGTCACTGTTTGTGTTGTCAGTGCATGTGTGTGTATATGTGTGTGTTGCATGTGTCTCTGTCTATCACTGTGTGTACCTTTCTGACACGTACACCCTACGCTATAATTCACTATCATAACATTTATTTAAAAAAAAAGAAACATTTCCTGCATAACATGACGGGCAACGCCGTCCCAAACTGCTAGTTAGAGAATAAAAACAAAACAATGTCAAATCAGTCATACCATTTTTGTGGAAGCAGAACGTACCCCCAGATGTTTCTATGTGGTTTAATAGAGTTGACGCAATGCTGTCCATGGAAAGGCATCATGCACAGGTCACTATCTCTCTTCCTATGGAACACATGGTGCTCTGGGACCTCTACATCTGTTTCAGTTACACATTCTTAAGATCTACAGAGGTCCTGGTTAAATTCTTTTTCTACTTCAACCTACCTTGGCGTTGGGTGATGTCAATAATATGTCAATACTATGTCAATATTCCTATAGTGCGTCTAGCTCTGCGCGGTCCCCCTCCTCCCAATTAACATCTGCTGATAACCAGGAACAACCAGAATACCAGTTAACCTGCTCAAGCTGACATAAAACCTGCCCCGTATCCCACAGAAAACCAGGAAGTTTCTCCACCATTGGCCGAAGGTGCTCTGTATTCCTCTATACCACATTCTATGGCACTTCGGGCTTTGGAGTATTGTATGAATTTGTATTCCAATTATTCTGAGTGTCTTAAGTCTTTTTCATTAAGATCTGTTGATTATCTCCTGTGCCATAATTTCTTCTCCTTCGATGGTCAGTTCTATCTCCAGAGGTGTGGTGTTGGTATGGGGGCATCTTTTGCCCCCTCTCTCGCCAACCTATATATGGGTTGGTGGTAATCAACGCACATCTTTGGGGATTTGAACATATCGGGAGGGTTGATCTTGTGGTACGGGAGATATATTGACAATTTACTTTTGATTTGGTTTGGGTCTGAATTACAGGCTATCCAATTTGTTGATTTTTTAAATGCCAATTCATGCAATCTCAAATTTACCTACAATTATCATGTTTCCAGATTTCATTTTTAGATCTGTTACTTACTGGTGAAGTGGTGGGCTCTAGGGTTGTCACAGACCTTTATAGAAAGCCTACTTCTGGCAACAGTTTTTTACATGCCAAATCTTCACACCCTAAGCATCAGATTGACAATATTCCTAAAGGACAGTTTCTGCATGTTCGCAGAAATTGTTCTGGTAATGAGGATTTTTTGCGAGCTTCAAAGGACCTTTTTGATAGGTTTAAGGCTCGTGGTTATGATGAATGGATTCTGAATAGTGCTTATGAGCATGCTTTACATACACCAAGGGAAGATTTGATAGGTGGTTTTCAATCTAGCAATCTAAAGAAACGCAATTTCAAATCACAGAATAAGAGTTCTGATAAAGTTAGGTTCATCACCACCTATAGTCCACAATATACAGCTATTTGTAAGTTACTGAGGAGTTTGTTACCTATATTATATTCGGATTCTAGATTGGAGCAAATATTAAAGTCCGGGTGCTCTTTTGTGGCTAAGTGTGGAGTTACTATAGGAAATTGTGTTTCTCCTAGCTTTTTTTCTACTAATCGTTTGGTCAAAAAGAGAACATGGTTAAGTAGTATAGGTTATTATAAATGTGGATCAACATATTGTAAATGTTGTAAAGTTTCCAAGGTGTCTCGTGAATTTGTTGGTTCAGTAGACGGGGCATGTTACCCGATTTTTGAATACGTCAATTGTAATAGCTGTAATGTGGTATATTTGTTTACCTGTTCTCTGTGCTCGGTGCAGTATGTGGGTCGTACCACACGTGCACTTAAGCACAGAGTAAGGGAACATCTATATCAATAAGGTCAGGAAGAACCTACCTCTGCCATTGCTAAACATATTAAAATCAAACATGGGGGTGATCTCTCATGTTGTGTATTTCAAGGAGTAGAAAGAGTGAAATTACCCTGGTGAGGTGGGGATCTGCAGAAGTTAATTGATAAACGTGAGGCACTTTGGATCTTTAAAGTTAAGACTAGGGTCCCAGACAAGCTGAATTCTGAATGGGACATTAGTCACATTTTATAGTGATTGTTTTTTTGTTGTTATTTTTTGTACGACGTGGAGTTTTTGGATATATAGGCATGTAAGGGGTTACATTTGGCCATTTGATGGTTGTTTTCGGATTGGCTGAAATATATCCCTTTAAGACCCATTGGCAGGTTTTCACAATTATTGGTTTTAAACTTTTTTATATAATTGGTTTTCTAATTGTGGAAAGCAAGTCTATGATTAAGCACTAGATGTGAGCGTGAAACATGTTAGGCTGTTTGTTGTGAGTCTTCATACCAGCATTTGTTCCACCTTTCGGTATTGCTAGTCCATGTGTGGTTTTAAAGAAAGACTAAAGACTTTTTCATCTATATATTATCAAGAGTGGGATCTCCTTTTTCCGCTTTACGAGTGCCGTCACTACCTTCGATGTTTTGGATTACATACTCCTTACTTTATCAGTTTGTCTTTGGTTATATTGCAAAGGTTATTTTATCCCATGCAGACACACTGTGAAACATATTTCCAGTTCCTTTCGAATTCCATTAAACAGATATAGCGTGTTCTATTAGTCTTGCTGTATTCTCATCTGTCAATTCTACTTTCTTCTTGGTTAATAGGTCATTATATCCATCATCATCAATGTCACTTTTCCACCAATCAATATAAAGGGAACTGGAACAGAATATAGCTCCAGCATGTGGACTTACTCCAAGTAAGTGATATTCTTCCTCATCAGCATCTTTCCAGAAGTTTATCTTTGAAACATTTGTTCTACTGGGAAAGACGCCCTTTTGATCAGTGTTTAAGTTTAAATTTTGATATTTACTATATCTTACTTTGTCATGGCTGGTGCCAGGTCATGGACATTGATCATACTTAATTGTTTTTGCTGGCTATAAATGTGTTGTTGAAATTCAACATAGTCATCACTCCTGAAGGCTGCATAGTAAATCTTTCTCTATATGTTCTTTGCTTCGAGTGGTCATGTAAGGTTAATCATGTTGCAATGTAGATGCTTGAACTATTTTTATCTGTTAATTTGGAACTTGACCAGTCTTCTGAGTGAGTGGAGATCCCAGTACTTTTGGTCATTTTGTTAGAGTCTACTAAAATAAGTTGAGAAACTCCCAATTCACTCAGCTTCTGTATAACTGGTTTAGGGAAAGGTTTCCAATACAGTACTTGTGGTAGGTCTGTAGTTTGTACATCCACTGGTTGTATGTCATAGTGTATAGCTCTTCACTTTCAGATGATTGTTGGCTAGTCACTTGAATGAGCATTTACAGTTTAGAATTTCTTCTGGCTATTGTATAACATAATGCTAATGTATTCTTGGTTTCACCATGCATATAGATACGGTAAAGATGTTGTGATCAAAAGAGAAAGGCAAAAAAGTCCAATCCTTCTTGGGCTCTTTGTCTTTTAGAAATAACAGGCATATTTCATTTTGAGTTTCCATATATATTTCTTTATCTTTTCCTGGAACTCTTCAGTAGATATTGGGGTTTCAGGAAGATACAATTTACTGTCTCCTGTGTCACATTTTTTCTAAAAATGTGTTCAGGACAGAAGCTTGTGTAGAGGGTCTAATGATAATCAGCTCTTGAGCTTGGGTCAGACACAACCATTGTGAGAAGGTCACTGGTTGGGTTGGATCTTGTGGTCTCATTCTCAGCTGTAGTATTAAAATGAGAAGCTGATTTTACATTATCAACATCTACTCTACGTTCTTGACCTTGTATGTCTATTGTGATAAATATCTTTTCATTAAGCTTTGTCTTTATGTATACATCTGGTTGGTTTCCAACTTGGTCTCAATGGTTTGGTGGTCTGTACCCTCTCCTGGAAACACTAGGTGACTTCCAGTTTCAAAAATGGGTATTGTAGGGTGAATGAGTGAGTCTACAGTATTAGGACTCAATTTAATTGTGGCAGGTAAAAGTGGCAGTAATTCAGAAATGGCTAATGGATGTCAACTATGTCTGACTTACACCGTATGCAATATGAAGTCTACCTGAATGACTAACAAACGTAGGCCCAACAAATCCAAGTAGCTCAAAAACCTGAGATGCACCTTTTTACACATCACTGAAATAAATGACATACGATACAATGTTATCTAGCAACCCTAATTGCTGTCAAAACAAGTTCAAACTCACAGCCACATACACATCAAAGTATCAGATACATTCCAATTCGCCTATCTATATATACCCCAAAATAACCAACATATCATATATGTGTTTTGAGTTTTGGAGAGCTAGAGCACAGGACCCAGGAGCGGAGGATAACGAATTAGAGAGGAATGTAAGTTGGAGGCAGGTAGGTGGAGTTTGGAGCAGAGAGTTGCACTACAATTTAAACATAATACACCTTTGCACATTTGCCATACACAAACACTCACACATTTTTTTGGTTTATAACACCACACATATTTAACTTTTATTTTGACAGTGTGTGAATCAGTGAGAGAATGAGTGTGATCGAGTGTCTGTGTTAGTGCCTGTGTGTGAGTGGGTACTTGATGGTGAGGAGAGGAAAGCAGGAGAGGGATGGGGAGAGTACCAGGATAGGAGGAACGTCAGAAGGGCATCTCCAGTGACAGTTGGAGTGGAAGAGGGAGATCCATAGGGTAGAAGGGGACCTGATCAAGAACAGGCCCCCAGAGGACAGGGACAGGAGTGTCAGTGGGATCATGGGTAGATCATGAGGAACACCACACACAGTCAGGGTCAAGTCAGGCAGATCCAGAAAGCCACAGCTTTGATACGTCCCAGGCTGGAGCTGAGGAGTATGCCTGACCCGCGTTACACCTTTGAGGAGAAAGGGCCCTCATCCAAAGCATACTGGAGAGGAAGAATATCCTCTATCTGAGGGAGAGGGTTCCTTGCCTGGCTGCCAAGTAGAAGGCTGTCTGAAGTCAGGTCCTCAGCATGGTCAGCGCAGTGTCCACCTTCAAATGGACCATGGAATCAATCAAGAAACACTGGAGGGATTGCAAGAGGCTGATAAACCATATGATGGGCGAGGTTGTCCTGCATGCCGGAGATGGTCCCCCTGCCAAGATCACCTTCAACATCAGGGAGGAGATGCTGAGGAACAGTCTGCCAGCTACCACTGTAGAGGGGATACCTGGAGGTTCTGACACTGGAGATGACAGCACCCTCCACACTCCCGGTAAGTGCCTCACCATCTAACTAGACACCACATTCACATACTACCAGAGCCCAGCACAGTCACACCTGAACACATGACCAGCACTGATCTTCACTACTTCACCAACACAGTGCAGAGAGGGTTCATACAAGGACAGAATACTGGACAATACAAACAGTAATGGGAAGGCTCAACCAGGCCAAATCTTGTCCAAATTTAATGCCCCGCAGTGCTGCTGAGCCATCTATGCATTGTTTAACCCTTTGGCTACCAGAGAGGTATAATTATCGCCCGACAGGTTTTTTTAATCTCCATTGTATCATAGCACAGGTAATTGAATAGCTTACCATGCTTGAAAAAATGCCCTTGGCTGTTTTTTTAGCCGTTGGACCTAACTGAATTGAGGCCTGTATGTGGGTGTTATAGAAAGCTTAAATGCTCAACAGAACTACAGTATATACAGCTCCTTGTGGAATCGAGGAGATATGATTTACTGTATATCAATACATTTAAAAAAACTTTTTTTTGTATTCAATGTGCATTTTTTCCATGACAACACATATACAGAAACTTAAGGTGTCTTTTGATAATGCTGATTTGTGAGTGTGTGTGTGCATCACAAAAAATGAAGTTGCAAATGAACAAAAGTAAACTGTAACAAAACTATCAAAGTGTAAATTGGTGAAAGTTTCTAAACAGCAAAGTTCTGAGTTCTAATTGGTCATCATGGAATTCTCTTCATTTTCTGAACTCCTTCTGGAATCATCCCACAACTATATAAACTGTAAGTCTTCACCTTTATCATAAATGGATTAAGATTTTTTTATTGGACTGCAGTGCTAACAACATTGTGACATAATATTTTACTTGTGGAACTTTTAACTCTTCTCTTTATTTGCATGATCAGAACATATAGCTGATACTGAAGATGTGATATTAAACATGTGATATAAGAAGATCATGAGACCAAGGTAAGTTCAGGATGCTGATCAGAACTGATTTTAAAAAGTTAGTTGTCCTTTTCAATAACTTTCTAGAACTGATCACAACTGTTGATGTGGAGAGTGAGGTTGATATAGGAAGAATTTCAGACTGAGTTTTATCGCAGTTTGACCCCTAGAACACTAGATCTTCAACTCATTGTTTCTGAACTCTCTAACATTCAAGTAGTCTGAAGCCCCATTTAAATCAATTGTAATTTTTATTATCCTCCAATGGTGCAGTTGATTTGACCCAGAAACACTCCATTCTTAGTACATTATCCTCAGTTTGTACTAAATTGCTGAAGGATAATATCGCTCTGACTGGAACTGCAGGTGACAATTTTATCACTGGTTTTATCTGCAAATTTCCACATATAATTCAGTAGGATTCTGTGAGATGAATCAGTGATAACATCATCTGCAATGGAATCTAACTCTTTCTTTGTTGGATCTGCTCCTGATTATTATGTTGTAAATACATTTATTTCAATGTAACATCTCAGTGAGCACCACCACATGTAAAGAAGGCAAACTAGATATCACCAATTATATAATCTTATATTATCACATGATAATGGATTTTTATCAGATATCATCTATTAATTAAATCATGTCAGCAAATAATAATAGCAAGTGTTAAATAGTTATTAAATATTAAATCAGATAATTTCAGTCTTAATTTGATGAAACATAATTAATTAAAGGACAATATCATTTAGGGATATGTATCTTCATTTTTTAACGGAAGTTCTTAACATGATAGATTTCTTTCAAACAGCAGTCAGTTATATGGATATCTGCTTTGTCTCACATCTGTAGTTGCCTGTATATAATTGTTTATTGTAAAGTCTGTCTCTATTGCACACAACAAAACAATGAGCTTCAATAGTCCTGAATGCTTCATATGAACCTGTTGTTTTTATCAGACCATAAACTGAATCCATGTAGCAGTAGAAAACAACTCAGTTCAAATGCAGTGTATCTGTATGATAGCTGTTTAAAAGAAACCAACACAGAGAAGTTAAACAAATTAAAAGCCTCGTCATTCCTGGTTATTACATTTAACACTTTGAGTGTCAGAGGGGTACAGAATGCATTGCTTTGGCACTCAAGGGGTTAATATAGGAAGAATGTATCTGGTACAAAGTCAGGCATTTTATCAAAACTTGGCTTTGGCACTCAAAGGGTTAATATAGGAAGAATGTATCTGGTACAAAGTCAGGCATTTTATCAAAACTTGAAATAAAAAATACATCTGAATGTCTTTGTTCTTATGACATTTTATTGAGCCCATAGATAAAGCAGGTGCAGTTGTTTAGATACTTTAGTAACCTGAAAGAGAATTTTAGTTGAGATTACTGTGCAGGTTACTATGCAATTTGTAGAATTTCACAGGACTTCACAAAGTTGACTGAACCTAAACATTAAAATAAAGTTTTTTTTATGCAGGAAAGTATTTTTATTGTTTTTTCTAATGCAGTTTGACTTTGATCATGGTTGACAAATTTTAAGTGCAAATATTCCAAGATCTTTCTCCAGCAATGAGTCTCCAGCAATTTTATGTTCCCATTAAATTCATAAGAAGAATGTTTATTTGTTTGTCCAAAATACATAGAAATTATTACATTAAATCTCATATTCCATTTGTTTTTACAGTCTGCAATTTCATGCAAAGCTTTCTGTAGAGAACAAACATCCTGATTTGAATTTATTAGTTCATATAATTTAGTGTCATGTGTAAAGATTGAAATTTAGCATTTACACTTATTTACTGGTCTTTTATATACATGTTAAAAACAGTGGACCAAGTACTGAAATCTGATGTAATCTACTCTCAACTTTAACAGCTCTGGAGATATCGCAATTGGAGATATTAACATAGTAACATAGTTGAGGAGGCTGAAAAAAGACATGCGTCCATCAAGTCCAGCCCATGCCAGAAACATCCCTGTTCATCCAGATGAAGGCAACAAATTTAGCCACAAGTGGGTAAAAAAATCCCTTCCTGACCCAAATGGCAGTTAGATATTTCCCTGGATCAACATCCTATCTGCTTTGAAGCCATCTGTCATAATTTTCAATATTGTTCTGTGCTCGATATGAAACACACAAAATTGGGGGCGCTTACTTGTCCAGCGATAGGTTTGAAGTAGAATTCTATTTAGATGAAAGTAACACTCACATGCAATTGTCAGCCGGTTCTGTAGTCCATGTAACCGGCTTAGGTTTGCAGGAACACAACCCGTCCTGCTGGGGAATCTCCTGTATATCAGGAAACATTTCATTCACCAATCAACAGCCGTATTAAAACATGAGTCTCGATCTTTATTCAAAGTGCAATCATCTTCAAAATTGAATTCAATATTACAAAGGTTCAGCGCGTTTCTGAGCTACGCTCTTTCTTCAGAAACCAAAAGACAATGAATGTGTTGAACCTTTGTAGTAATGAATCCCTGTAGTGGAGAAAGTCTGCCAGACAGCCCAACTTTCTC
Source organism: Rhinophrynus dorsalis (assembly GCA_037306005.1). NCBI lineage: Eukaryota > Metazoa > Chordata > Amphibia > Anura > Rhinophrynidae > Rhinophrynus > Rhinophrynus dorsalis. The sequence continues at coordinate 550,560,368 of CM074721.1, read as the reverse complement.
CAGAGTCGTTGAGCTGAATGAGAACAGGTGCGGAGGAAACTGGTGTCCTTATTAAGCCTTGGCTGTGGATTGGTTTTACGTGTGAGTCAGAGAGAGAAGAGCATGCAGACTCAAACAGGAGGACAGAACTGAGTATAAGAGTTTGACAAGGCTGTTAGTGTCAGGATTAGTGGGAATGGATGAAGGTCCTGTAGACAGGGAAGATTGCAGAGCAGTGACATTAACTGATTTGAGGTTACACATAAAGCGGGGAGAGGAAGCAGGGATTGTGTAAGGTATATTTGCAGGTACTAAGCTCATATTTAAGCTTCCTCATTGTGGCTTTTTATCTAAGTGAAATACAGACAAATGGAGTTATAAAGAATCTGGTGTTAGAAATGAAGCATGAGTAGTGTAATACTAGTTGCATTGTAAAACTAGGTATGAGTGAACGCAGGTTAGACAATCTCACACAGTACACATCTTGTCACTAGGGATGGGGGAAAATGTTCTCCTCAATCCAAAATCGGCGATAATGGAACTTCTCATTTGGCAAAAAATTTCCATTGAATAGTACCATTTTCCTCCCTTTTTTTGCCTATTTCATGCCACTGAAATCAATGGGAATATTGAATTTACACTCAACATTGAAAATGTTATTTTATTTCCCAAAGGCTTAGTACAAAATGGGCTTGAGGGTGCCTGTGTTGATTGAGTGTAGGAAAAGAATCAGTGGAAAGTTTTTTGTTTTTTTTTGTTGGGGTGTTTACTGAGATTGAGGGGACAGTTAAAAAAAAAAATAAAAACTTAATACAATTTAAAAACCTCCATAAGACATGGTATAAAAGGGGTCTGAGGAGGGTGCCTGTGTTGGTGGGTGGAGTCTGGGGATACAATCAGTTGAACAAGGAATTTGTTTTGAGGTGGTTCTTGTCTGGCATTGGGGTGACAGTTAATAAAAAAAAACAATAAAATAAGAAATTTGTATGTAAAGTGATTATAACAGGAACCCCCTGACATAAGCTGCCACTGGGGTGGACTGATACTTGACCTGATAGAGTATTTTGTAGAGGATGATTTGTTAGATTTGTCGTTAGAGGCCAAAGTCCTGAGGAAATATTGATTTGTAGGACCTACACTTATTAGAGGCCCAAGCCCTGAAGAAACATTGATTTGTAGGACTTGTTAGAAACAAGACTCCAAAAATTGTTTATTTTTTGTAGGCCTTTGTTTTTTAAAAAAGAAAAACCTGAAAAAATCCTAAGACCAAAAATGTATTATTTCTACAAATAACTGAACTACAGAGTCTTTTTTGGAGTGATGCCATTCTATTTTAATGCTATATTGGACATTTTTTTCTTGTGGTCACAAGCAATTTATTAATTTTTTATTTTTATGTTACAGAACTGTAGTATATATTGTTCTTATTTTTTTTTAATTAATACCAGTAATTACAATATATATATATATATATATATATATATATATATATATATCTGTAATCATTAATTGTGGTGAATCACCTTAGGCGATTCCTATTTCTCTTCCAGATTCTGTATGATTATTAGTCTAGCTGACTTAAATAGGTGAACAAGTTTTTCCTTCCTGGGTTAAAGATATATTTCTCTGTGTTTTTGCTGGATGAGTAGAAATTTAGGAATATTTCCAACTTTTCCAGCAGAACACATTAGTTTAAAATCTACCTCAATTCGTATAGAAACTGTGTCAAGAACTTGTGATTCTATTCCTTTTTACTTATATAAAGATAATTTTCTACATTGATGCAATATAATTTGTCTTTGTCTTGATTTGTTGAAATTATATATTTTTTGCTGCTAGGTTTTTTTCAAATGTTTTCATTTCTTGACATTTTTAGACATTTGGACGGTAATGTTTGTCTAATTTCCTTTAGCAGCCGATCAATATAATATATGACATACTTGTCTGTTTTAGCAAAAACTAGTGTGAGCGTTATTCCTGAGAAAAACATGCCCTACTGGACTAATGCAAGTAGGTCATGTTGTGTTGGCCAGTGCCTGCTGTTCTTGCTGTTGATGCTGAGTTATTTAAGCAGCAGGGTGATTAGGCAGCTCAAAGAGAATGGGATCAACAACAGCAGTAAAATGGGCCATGGGTGATGAAGTTCCACTTGCTATGACTAGCTCCAGTGATGTGCCTGAGGCAGTAGCAGCCCCATACCTAGGCCACACCACTTCAGGTTTATGTGGAGAAAAGGAAGATGTTGGCCAAAAATGCTTCTCCACCTGCCCCTCCTCCAAAAGCATGTATGTGTTGTTATTAGAATAGAAATTTTTCCCTTGAGAGCAGGAACTGTGTGTTAGGGACCAGGAATCAGACAGACACAAAGATGTAAAATGCAAAACACCTTTATTAACCCCTTCGTGACAATGGACGTACATGTACGTCCTCTGTGGGTGTCACTTAGTGACAGAGGACGTACATGTACGTCCAGGAAATCCGGATCCCCGCGCGGCTGCACTCCGTTCGGGGACTCCGGATTCTGTTTAAAAAAAAAAAAAAAATGTTAGACGGACGTTAAGTGACGGCCGCGTCTGCACGCGGCCGTCACTAAGGGGTTAAAATAACAAAATCAAATCAAGAAAAATTTTGATCCAGAAGCGTAAACCAAAAGACAAGCCGGGGTCAGGAACCAAGACAGGAAGTCAGCCAGTCAGGAATACGGAGATCAACAAAATTAGGAACAGTCCAGGAGTCAGGAGCCAGAAGGGATGCCAGAGGAAGCCAGGTCATGCACAGGTAATCAGGAACTCAGTAACACTCTTGCAGCCAGAAGCAGACATAAGGGCAAAGAGGAAGTGAGCCAAGCTGCATTAAATTCCCTGATAAGGTTGTCTGATAACAGTCAGGTATCACAGTGTCCATGCTCCCCTTGTTATTGTTTTCCTGTCAGTCTACACTGTGTGTGCTCCCATTGGCTACTCTGTATTTGTCCCGCACAGTATGGCCTTTATATACTGGGCTCTGGCACCTCTCCGGTGCCCTTTCATGGTGTCCCTGTACCAGTGCTAGTTTCTGCTCAGTGATTCCAAGTTTACCGACTTGGCCTGCCTGACTACTCTGCATCTTGTCTCCTGTTCCTGTGTACCAACCCGGATTGCCTGACTATTCTTCTGCGCCTGCTTCTGTGTACTGACCCTGCTTGGCTGACGTTCCTCCTCCTGTGTACTGACCCGGCTTGGCTGATGTTCCTGCTCCGTTATTCGACCCGGCTTGCCTGACGTTCCTGCTCCCGTGTTTCGACCCGGCTTGGTTGGCTTTCCTGATGGCCTATTGTAGCCTTGGTGACATTCTGATTCTACAGGCTATCTGGTCCCCGTTTCTTGTTCAGCAGAGTGCGAGAGTCAGTTTCTGTTACTGCTACGGCAGTATGTCATTGGTCTAGTCTCCGTTATCGCTCCTGCAGAGTGCAAGTGTCTGCCTCCGTTACTGCTCCGGCAGTCTGCCATTCGCCTAGTCTCCGGTACTGCTCCTGCAGGGTGCAAGTGTCTGCCTCCATTACTGCTCCAGCAGTGTGCCATTGGCCTAGTCCTCATTACTGTTCCTGCAGAGTGCAAGTGTCTGCCTCCGTTACTGCTCCGGCAGTGTGTTTTTGGTCTGGTTTCCGTTACTGCTCCTGCAGAGTGCAAGTGTCAGTTTCCGTTACTGCTACGGCGGTGTTCCACGTTACTCAATTCCTGATAGTACTCTGGCAGTTCACGTTTGTTCTGCTAACCTATTCCTAGGAGTTAAGTATCTTGAGGTCCTCTATATGGATAGAGCTCTATCAGAGAACTCTCAACACATGGGACTGTTTACTCTTCTTGAAGACCTTTAACACATGCCGTACCTTTGTCCTGGGAATCCAACATCTTCTGCCTGACCTGTGTCAGTATAGATTGCTATGAACTTTATGGTTATACTGGACCTGTGTAGGCATATGTATATATAACCTGTCGTGTTTCTGTATTATACTGCCTGTATACTACAGGACCTGTAAGGGTTCTTATTTTATTGTGATTTCTATAAAACTGTGTTTTATCCTAAACCACTGTGTCTGTGTGTCGAACAAACCGTTACATCAGGTGAGTAATCACAGAGACATCAGTGGAAAGAGAAAGCAGCAGCAATCAATCAGCTGAGCACTAGATTAGCTCAAGCAGCAGAATCAAACAGCAGAGTTAGAGACACAGTGTCTCTCATCAGCAACTGCAATGTGCACAGTGTAAATAAGGGAAGGACTGGGAACAATAGATACCTGTACACTCACATGAAACACCTGGCACAACTCTATCCAAACACCATGACACTTAGGGTCAACAACGTGAAATCCCCCCACCAGAAACCATGTGCCACTGTCACTGTGTCACTTGTCCACACCCTGCTAAGGACATATGACAAATTGTATACAGTTTAATGAAGAACCCTCCCTGCCACGAGCTTGGCTTGATGCCCTGTTTGCTCTGTTGCTCTGTTCTTCCACCTCTTTGATTGCTGCTTTGCCTCTTGTTGTCTTTCTGGAGAATCAGGGGATACAGCAACAGCGGTGCTCAATTTCTGTTGTGGGTGTTTGTCTTCAACATGTTTCACACAGATGTCATGGTTAGCCCTGAGGAAGTGGCTAGTGGAACCACGATATGTGTTGGTGTTTTTAATTTAGTATTTTAAGTCTTCTAAAAGACTGGCAATTCTATACACGATCCTCCCAGCTGTACTCTCCTGCATCGCAGTATACACCAGCACCTAGTCTAGTGGTACGGCAAATGAACTGTGGAAAAGACAGTGATTAAATAAGTGAGAACCAAAGAACGTTCATGGAAGATCTGTAGAGACGGTCTGAGTAAAAGATCAAAAGGACAAGATAGAGTACTTGTGCTGGAAGGTTTTCAGGTTCTGAATACATGTTGGTCCGGTGAGTGTATTTTAATATGTGCTATATCTTTGAATAAAAATAGAACTTTTAGATGGTGTCTTTTGTACTCCTTGTTTCCAGATTTCTGTCTTTGGGGTTGGGGCCCTAAGTGGAAGTGGCAGTGATACCAACAGAAGAGGATTACAGTTAAAGATTCCATATGTCTGTTGGTTTGGAAATATAATTGCTTGGAGTATTGACCTAAATATATTTGGCATCATCTGACATATTTTAACAACTTCTATTAATATCCATTCATCATTAACATTTACATCAGCAACTAACTACGACTAACATTGGGAATAGAGCTAAGTACTGTTTGGGTTGGAGTGAGTGTGGATACTATATTATTAAAAGTGACATTTTTGGTGGATTGGGGTATATTTTTGTATACATTTTTATATATTGTGTATATTAAATTCCATCTTATATTTGCACATATCGATATATTGTATAATGAAGTTGGTTAGCAGATAAGAATTCCGGAAGGGAAAAATAGTCCTAGACCCTTGACTTCAGGGAGGAAGGGAAAAGGTGGAGAAAAATGGCCTCTTTATTCTTCTATTCCACATTCCCCTTCACTTTCTGTGGCAGAGGATGATGTTGCTGTTGTTGCTGTAACTGCCTCAGAATCAACACTGCAACTAGGACAAGGAGTATTGCTGCTGCTGGCAATTGGAACCTGTCCTATTTCCACATCACTTGTTGACCCATTCCCACTGTGTCCATGGTGGTCTGTGGCACACTAGCTTGCTCCTCAGCATCCTGTTGCCCTTGCAACTCAGCAGCAGGAATTAGAGCAGTTGCAAACTCCACAAATTCCAAAAAGCTCACTGCTTGTGGTGGTGGTGATGCCCATCATCATCTCTGTGTCCCATTTCTTTTAAGCTTGGATTAAAAATGCAATCAAAATCTCTTCCACCCCAGCTTCTCCACATCATCATCACCCCCACCACTAGTCCCTACGTGCTTCTGCTGCTCCATTACAGACATCTCACTGTTAGTTGGAGGAGATGACAAGCAATTTGACATAAGGTCCGCGTACGATACACTTGCCATTTCTTGGTGACCTGAAGATGGCAGACTGGCAGAACTAGCAGCAGGCAAAGGCAGCTTATTTGTCCTCCTGGTGGTGGTGGTATTAAGCAACAATTTTATCTTCTTCAGGTTCATGTTCCACCTAGACAATGCCGAGAGGGGAGAGGGACTGCTAGGATCAGGTGAACGGTGTGAGCTCCCTTGACCACTAGTGGATGCTCTCAATCAGTGTTACTTATACTTCCACTAGCACCAACCACATGACTTTCAGCCTCTGTGTGTTCATTCTCACAGTCACTAGTAATATCATGATCAGCCCGTCCTTCACTAATAACTGTAACAAGCTGCTGGAGCTTCTTAGTAGTAGAGAGGGTAATCTGCAGCCAGAAACGTGATTGCTGAACAGTATGTTGTTTCCCGGGTACTCAGGTTTGGTATATTGTGGAGAGGGCAGAGAGATTATTGGGAGGGGTTGTCTGATACATGTTGAAGGAAGATGGAGGTCCTTATAAAAAGATTTCAGGGATTTAGTATGCAAGCTCAAGGCAAGAACCTCTAGGGTAGTGTTTTCAGAAATACTACCTGTGTCATGCACCAGTGCAGGTAGCAGAGGGAGCTCAGGGAGCTTAATGCATGGCTCAATTATTGGTGTAAGAAAGATGATTTAGGGTGATAGATAGAGTAGATAGGAACTGAGTAACAAAAGCAAAAGCCCTATCTTTCATAAAAGGTGTATTGAAGCAACAGTGGATAACATAATTTTCTGATTGTACAAATCCTTGGTAAGACATCACCCGAATATGCAGTACAGTTTTTGGCACCAGTTCTTAAAATTATATTCAAGAACTAGAAAGAGTACAGTGTAGAGCAACAAAATTAATTAAAGGAATGGAGGACTTGACGTTCGAGGAATGACTAGACAAACTTGGTGTATTTACACTTGAGAAAAGTTGACTAAGAGGAGATCTTATCACAATGTTCAAGTATATGAGAGGTCAATACAAGAATCTCTCTGATGAGTGATTCCCTCCAAAGCCTAATCAAATAACCAGGGGCCACATTGAGATGAAAGGAAAGGAGATTTCGACTTCAGCAGAGGGATGGCTTTTTTACAGTGAGGTTTGTTAAATTATGGAATTCCTTGCCTAAGGATGTGGTTATGGTAGATACAATGGATATATTTTTAAGAGAAGATTAGATACATTTCTTTCAAAAGGGAACATATAGGTATATACTGTGTACCAGGAGGCAAAACAGAAAGGTCTGATAAATAGGAATGGGTGAACGTTGTCTCCTTGTTCCTGAAAGAAATGTATTTAATAACATGTTGTTGTCCGCTTTTTCTCAGGAAAATCCGCTTTAAATCTAGAGATTAAAGTTTTTGCATTTTTCACCCACTGGCCAAACTTTTTCGCCATTTTTTCAATGGCTAGAAAGTTTCCGCCAAGTGATTTACGTTGTTTTAGCATTTCCACTATAAAAACGTGTCATATTTGCAGAATACAGACACAATATAAGCAGCTACAGAGCGAGATAGACAGTTTGTGTTGTTCTGCTGTGATATTTTAGCAAAATTGAAGCAGGAGAGGTTCTCAATGACTCCTATCACTATGAGCAGCAAAAGGAGGAACTGGAAGTACCCTTATTATGTGTCCACTGAGACTGAGGAGGAGAAGGAAGTGACTAGCAGTACTGAACCAATGATGTCCAGTCCCCCTACATCACCCCAAGGGATATTGAGGAATTTAATGGGAATGGAGGGAGAAAAGGGAATGGGAAGGGAGGGAGAAAAGGGTAGTACTAGTGAGAGCAGGACAGGTCAGCTGCCTGCCCCTCTGCCACTAGTGCTGTACCTGCTGCCAGATGTGCTGCCCCTGCTGCCACTAGTGCTGTACCTGCTGCCAGATTTGCTGCCCCTGCTGCCACTAGAGCTGTTCCTGCTGCCAGATGTGCTGCCTCTGCTGCCAATAGTACTGTACCTGCTGCAAGTGCTGAACCTGCTGCCACCAATACTTTGCCTGCTACTAGTGTGTATTGTAGTACTCAGGAGGGGGAAAGGAGAAAATGATTCCAAGTCTGACAGCAATGGACCCTAAGTCACACTTGCCATCCCCATGTAGTCCTGTCAGTGCTAAAACTACTACTACTAAGGTACAGTAGCTTGTTAGCATTAGGAGTGAAGGAGGGGTAATCAACAACAATATCCTCATATTACTAGTGACTGTGAGACTGAGGAGGAAGACTCTGCGCCTTAGCTTGAGGTGGTTGGTGTTAGTAGTAGTAGCAGTAATGGTGAAACAACTGGAGTGGAAGGGAAAACCTGGAGAGCATCCAGACTAGTGGTCAAGGGAACCCACACCATTCCTCCTCCCCTTCCCTTCACTAAAGTGTCCAAAAGTAACAGGATCCTGAAGACTAAGAGGCCAGAACTGTTGTTGGGGGAATGCAGGCACACAATTAACACTACCACCGCCAGGAGCACAGATCAGCTGCCTGTCCTTGCTGCTAGTGCTGCCATTCTGCCTTCTTCATGTCACCAAGAAATGGCAAGTGTGATATTAGGGGACCCTCTGTCACATTGCTTGTCACCTTCTTCAAGCAGCAGTGAGATGTATGTAATAGAGCAGCAGCAGCACGTAGATACTAGTGGTGGTGGTGATGATGATGGTGGAGAAGCTGGGGTGGAAGATACATTGATGGCCTTTTTATCAGAAACTGAGAAGGAATGGGAGACAGGAATGAGGATGGGCATCACCTCCACCACCACTGGCAGTGAGATTTTGTAATTAGTGGAATTTGCAACTGTTCTAATTCCTGATTCTGAGTTGCAAGGGCAGCAGGATGCTGAGGAGCAAGTTAGTGTGCCACAGACCACCGTGGATACAGAGGGAATGGGGTCACCTAATGATGCGGGACCAGGACAGGTCCTATTTGACAGCAGAAGCAATAGTCCTGATCCTAGTTGCAGTGCTGAATCTGAGGCAGTAGCAGCAACAACAGCAACATTATCCACTGCCACAGACAATGAAGGGGAATGTGAAGGACAAGAAGAAATATGTTATTCTTTTCCATCTGTTCCCTTCCCCCTGAAGTCATCATGAGTGTGGAACATTTTTCTGCTGGGGTATGCACAGGGCAGTTATTAGCAATGGCACTGTGCACAATTTGTGACAAGTCAGTGAAAAGAGGAAAGGAGGTAATACACCTTGGCACAAGCTCCCTGATATCACAAATGAACACCATAACATTTACGTCAAACATGTTAAAAACAATCATTCACAACAGAAATCAAGCACCACTTTTGCTGTCCATGACTCTCCAGAAATGCAACAAGAGGTGAGGTAGAGATCAAAGAGGAGGAAGAATACAGCAACCCAGTATCACAGTGTACATTGGCATCTGTGCTGCCATGTACTCTGCACTTCCTCTCAGCTCTAGCTGGTGGTCACAGGTACTTGTTATCTTTGTTCCCGTCTTATTGTGACCCTTGCTTGGCTGCAGATCTTGCTCTGTGTATGACCCCGGTTTGTCTGACTCCACATCGGTTCAAACCTGTGGCTCTGGCTGACTATTTGCTCAGCGCATGACCCTGGCTTGTCTGACTATCCACACAAGTTATGACCTTTGGCTCTGACTGACTACTCGCTCCGTGTTGACCTGGTTAGTCTGACTGTCCATGCCAGTTCTGACCTGTGGTTCTGGCTGTTGTCCCCTCTTTGATTATCACTATCTGCATTTAGTACCATGCAGTAGGATGCAGATATCTCAGGGCGCTTGGTCCTAACATGGAGATCAAACCGTAGGCAAGGTTCTTAATTTTGCTTTCCTCTCTGAGTAGTGCAGGCCCAGTGTCAATCTGGGTAGTGGGCCCTGATCTGTTCGCTCTTCAGTTCTGGGGTTCTGCTGGGGTATTGCTTATGTTATATGCATTATAAATAAAGGTGTTTTTATTTCAATTTAATTGTGTCTGACCCTCTTGTGTATTGCTCATGGTGAAACCCAGGCAGACACTGGAAGTTCCATGAGGTGTGAAACAACTAGCTCGACCTCACCTTCTAAAGTAACTATTTCATCTGTCAATCCTCCTTCACCACTCTGTTGATGTTAGGATGTGGCAGTTTGTCTCCACCCATTGCAAACTGTGTGGTGCATTGACCACACATGCAAGTGGTGGAGGAGAATCGCAAGCAATGCATCAAGCAGCATCTGAGGAGATTTTATCCTCCACAATATTCTAAGATGGTGGCAAGGAGGGTTCATCATTACTATTAAACTGTAAGCAATTTGTCATGTGTCCTTAGTGGGTCTGGACAAGGGTTATAGTGACAGTGGCAGTACTTGGTGTCGGGCATCATGGTGTCTGGATACAGTTGTGCCCCCAGATGTTATTTACCACACACACACTGTGCACATTGAAGTTTCTGATGAGAGCCACAGTTCCTGCTCTCAAGGGAAAAAATAATATTTAATAACAACACACCATGATTTTGGTGGAGGGGCAAGGGGAGAAGATTCAATGGCCAATTTCTTATTTTCTCCACATAGACTGGGGGCTACTTATTCTGCTGCTACTGTCTTAGTTGCATCACTGGAGCCAGTCTTGGCAAGTGGATCCTTCATCTTCCATCTTCCATGTTACTGTTATGGTTGATCCCATTCCCTTTCAGCTGCCTAATTATCCTGTTGCTTAAACAACTCAGCAGCAGCAGTAGGAAAAGCAGTTGCAACTCAAGAGGGCATTTGACAGTGTCCACTGGCCAACATGACCTGCTGGCATTAGGCCAGTAGGACATTTTTATTTTTTTCTCAGGTCTTGAGTTTTGAAAAAAAAAACCATAGTCCTACAAAAAAAAAATCAACACATTTTTGGGGGGTTTGTTTCTAACAAGCCTAAGTCCTACAAATCAGTGTTTCCTTAGGGCTTGTGCCAATCAGCTTAAGTCCTGTAAATCAATATTTCCTTGGGGCTTGGGCCTCTAGCAACAAATCTAACAAATCCTCCTTTACAAACTACTCTATCAAGTCAAGTATCAGTTATCCCCAGTGGCAGCTTATGTCAGGGGGTTCTTGTCTTTATCACTTTACATTCAAATTTCTTATTTTATTTTATTGATTTATTTTTTTATTAACTGTCCCCCCAATAGCAGTCAAGGAACCCCCAAAACAAATTCCCTGTTCAAATGATTCATTATAATATTTGCAATGTGTTTTGTGTAACTTCTATGATACCATTGATTTCAATGGCATGAGCTAGGGGAAAAAGGCGGGAAAAGGATGGAAATCTGAACTTTTCACAGGAAATTTTTAACCAAACGGAAAGTGCTATTTTTTGGCGATTTCAGTTTGAGGCACAAATTTTTGTCCATCCCTTCGTATAAAGACTAACTTATTTGGCAGCAGGAAAGTTATGTTATTCTCGTGTCTCTGGGTTATGAGGCAGAGGTTGAACTTGAAGGACTTTTTCAACCTAATTTACTATGTTACTAAAAGCTGCATTAGCAAACATTAACATATGTTACCACACAGAGTGCTCACCACACAGAACTAAAAGAATGAATATCTCCTAAACTACACATCTGCTGGTCTCTTAACTAGCATGATACATAAGCAGTTTGTAATAAAGTTTTTAGATATACAGGTCATAGGTCCACTTCATATTGGACTTTTATATCCATGAATGCTAGAGAGGTATCTAATGCATTTTTATGTATTATGTTGGATCTCTCTACAACTCAAGGGAGATAAAGTTACATTGAAAACAAACACATTTATTGATTAAGTTTCAGAATTGGTTGTAGTCTGTAAAAGACTTTCAACATAAGAATTTCCTTAACAAAGTCTAATTTCACACAGGCTAGATTGTCTTGCCTTTTCAATTTAATTATGACCATCATTAGCAACAACAACCAGACAAAAATCACAGAATTTATACTACTGGGACTACAAGGCCCTCAGAGACTGAAGAAAAGTGTATTTGTTCTGCTCCTCATGCTGTACAACATGACATTATGTGGAAACATCCTGATAATTACATTGTTTCTGGCAAGTCATCACCTCCAATCACCCATGTACTTTTTCCTCTGTCACCTTTCCTTATGTGACATTTTGCTGTCTACAACCATTGTCCCCAACCTGCTACATACTTTATTAAGAGACAGTAGCAGTATATCAGTCATTGGCTGTCTTTCACAGTTTTGCATCTCTTGTGTATTTACTGGTTCTGAATGTTTCCTACTCACTGTGATGTCTTATGATCGATACTTGGCCATCTGTAACCCATTGCACTATGTCTCGATTATGAGTATACAACTTCGTCTTTATCTAGTTATGTGTTCATGGGCTCTAGGCTTTTTTTTCACTCTGATTTACATGATTCCACTCTTTCTCTTAGAGTTTTGTGGATGTAATATTATTGACAACATCTATTGTGACCTTGCGCCTCTTCTTGAAGTGTCATGTACAGATACATATATTATGGAAGTAGAGGCCATAGTGTTTTCTATTCCTGCTGTCCTTGGAGCCTTTTTGTTTATCATTTCAACATATGTCAGAATTTTCCTCACCATAAACAAGATCTCCTCCAGCACTGGAAGACAGAAAGCCTTCTCTACCTGCAGTTCTCATCTCACAGTTGTGAGCACATATTATGGGATACTTTCAGCTAAATACAACGTTCCACCCAAAGGCCAGTTATTCAGTTTGAATAAAGTCATATCTCTGTTGTACACTGCAGTCACACCATTACTAAACCCAATAATATACAGTCTTAGGAATAAGGAGATCAGGATGGCTCTGAGTAAATTAATGTATAGTGGGAATAAATGATAAGAATAAAAAGCAGGTCAATTGTTAACTCAGAAGGAAATGTGTTATAATATTCATCCAGCTTAGAAGGTAGAATTTTGGGGGAAAGCAAAAAGACATATAAAAGTTCTGCAAATTCCCATTGTTTTGCAAATAATTAAGGATCTCTCTAATAATCACAGTGTTACCCTGTAGTGCAGCAGTTTTTTTCCACAATTTGATAAATAAGGACAATACTTACATAGCTAATGAGGCACTAGTTCAACAAGTTCAACCTTATTTGCTAGGGAAGAGTGTAATGATTATGTAATACCACTATTCATTTGAAACATGCAGTTTCATAAGATACAAAATATGACTTCTGAAACTGATATGTTTACAGGTTTGCTTTTCCAGGGGCTTCATTCAAACCTTGCAGACTGGAACAGGAATTATTAAATTATTATTAAATAAATATAGTTTCCAGTAACAGTTCCTTAGCAAGATCATAGTATTTCTAAAAAAGATGTAGACTCCATTCCATTCTAATGTTAGGGACCAGGAACCAGACAAGACACAAAAGTGCAAAATGCAATACACCTTTATTAATGAAACACAAAGAGAAGCATAATCCAAAAGCATAAACTAAAAGACATTCCAGGGTCAGGAACTAAGACAGGTATTCAGCCGAGCCGGAGTCAGGAAGTCTGCGATGTCAGGAACAAGCCAAGGGTCAGAAGCACAGAAGTAAGAGAAGTCTGGAACAAGTCAAGGGTCTGGAACACAGCAAACAGAAGTGCAGGAAAATCCACAGCAGCCAGTAGCAACAGGTCAGCAGACTAACGCAAGGACAATGAGGAAGTGAGCCAAGCTGCTTTAAATACCCTGGGAGGGTTGGCTGATAACAGTCAGGTGAGTAATCGGAGATGTCAGCTGATTTAGCCTGACCCAGAAACTCAGACGACAGCAGCAGTGGATAGCAGAGCACTAGATTAGCTCAGACATAGAAATCAATAGGCAATGTAGAGCTGCTCAGCAAAACCTCGACACCGAAAAAGTCTGCTGACATATCAGCAAATAACCTATTATTGCCAATTCTGCAATGAGATGCTGTCCAAAAGCAAGAATATAATTGCAAAATGAAATTATTTGAAAAAATAAGGTAAAAACCCCTCCAAAATAATTAACAATTTATTGTTTTAAATTTAGTTGGTCTGTTTACAATGGTAGCTTATTTAATTTATTTTAGTCTTGACAAGTGGCTCCATACCTCACGTTAATGTCAGTAATAAAACCCAGGACTTCAGGGGGGTGGGAAAAGGTGGAGAAGAATGGACTCTTTCTTCTTCTCCTCCACATTCACCTTCACTGACTGGGGCAGAAAATGTTGCTGCTGTTGCTGCTACTGCCTCAGAATCAGCACTGCATCTAGGACCAGGAGTATTGATGCTGGCAAGTTGAACCTGTCCTTAGTCCCACATCACTGGACCCCATTCCCACTTTGTCCACGATGGTCTGTGGCACACTAATCTGTTCCTCAGCATCCTTCTGATTCAGCAGCAGCAGGAATTAGAGAAGCAGCAAACTCTGCAAATTCCAAAATCGTACTGCTGGTGGTGATCCCTAACCCTTTCTCCCATTCCTTCTGAGTTTGGGCTAAAAAGTCCATTAATGTCTCTTCCACCCCAGCTTCTCCATTATCATCATCACCACCACCAGTCCCTCTGTGCTGCTGCTTTGTTACAGAAATCTCCACGGCTGGAGTAGGTGATGAGAAATATGACAGGTGTCTCCTACTATCACACGTGCCATCTCTTTTTTTTTCGTTTTCAAAATATCTTTATTTAGAATAAAAGAAAGTACAGTACAGGATAAAGCAAAAAGAAGCATATCGAAAAGAAAATGTCACATTCCTTCTCATACATATGTCCATTGTACCATAAAGAGAAAATAAAGGTCAATATACAAATACAATATTATAATGTCTTGTCTCCATATCCATAAACAATGTATAATTAGCAAAGTTTTTGAACATTAAACGAAACAATCCAGTCTAATGATGAGGAAATATTAAAAGGGAAATCCCTAGTATACTTCTAATAAAAGGTATAACAGCATAACTGTATATAAACGTTTGTATGTTGGAGGTTAACTAAGAATAGGTCTACCAATTGTTAAGGAACATAAGCAAGAGAGGAATGGAAAGTAGGAGAGAGCGGGAAGAGGAAGAACGATATAGAAGTTGGAGGTGAAAAGTAGGGAAATAGAGAATGAAAGCTTGAAGAGGGGTGCAGGTAGATAAAGAGATGGGAGCTAGGCGGTCCAGTGAAGTCACATAAGTCCTGTCGTCAAACAATAAGCTGCAAGTCAACCAATGCCAAATTGGGTATGAAGTCTGTACGGTGTAACTCATATGTACATCTCACACGTCCCAATCGTGCCAGGTAGCCTTAAAAGAGTCTAGAGAAGCAGAGGAGATGGCATGGCATCTCTCCATTAATTTGATGTCAGAAACTCTCGTCTGCCAGAGGGACAACGGCGGGGCCTCCGCTTGTTTCCAGTATAAGGGTATGAGGGACTTTGCCATGTTTAGCAGAATAGCCAGAAAGCGTTTCTTGTGGGCAGGTATAGACAAATGCACATCAGCTGTATGATAGAACAAGCACAAGAAGGGGTCCTGTGGGAGAGAGAGTTTTAATTTCTGATTCACTACTTTAAGGACCTGTTCCCAGTATGGGACAATTTTCGGGCATGACCACCACATATGTGTAGGGGAACTTTTAAGGTCACCGCATCTCCAACACTTAGGAGTGGCTAGATGAGGGAGGTAGGACAAGCACAGAGGGGAGATATGCCATCTAGTGAAAAGTTTATAATTCATCTCTCTAGTAGCCGAGTCCCGTGCGTATTTGTAGTTATTACTAAAAATAAGAGACCATTGTTCGTTGTCCAATGTCCTGGACAGCTCTTCCTCCCACTGTCTCAAGAAGTATAGTTTAGAGTTGTCAGATGGGGAGTTGAGTAAGTTGTAACAGGTGGAAAGGGATCTGAACTTCGTCGGACATGACCAGATAAGCTTTTCGAATCTAGTCAAGGGTCTAGGTCTGAAACCGTGAGCCCACTCCTCGCGAATCCAGTGATGAATCTGTAATAGACACCACCACTGTGTCTTAGAATCTGCAAGAACTCCCTGCAATTGAGCAAGAGACGGAGGAGATGAGGTGGGACATAACGAGTCCAGCGAGGATAATTTTCTGTCTTGGAGATGTTGAAAGAAAACATGAGAGGAGGAAGCAGGAAACTCTGGATTCCTTATCAAGGATTTAAGAGGGGAGGGGAAGGGGGCTAAATTGTTGGAATTGCAACATTCGTCCCAAATGGAAAGGATGTGTTTAAAAATTAGATGTTTGGTACAGGTGGCTGGATGAGAGGAGGGAGAAGCTAGAAGTACCTGGATAGGATCATAATCGTTTAGGTGAGGAGAAAATGTAGATGTCCATTGTTTTGGTGGGTCGCAGGACATATCAAATATTTTTGCTATCGCAGAAGCCTTATAATAGGATATATCAGGCATGCCCAAGCCACCGTCGGAAATTCTTCTACACAATATGTCCCTTCTCAATCTAGACTTTTTATTGTTCCAGACGAAAGATGCCATAGTTGCAGTAAAGGAATGAAGATATCTTTGGGGAAAATTTATGGGGAGAGCATTAAAAAGAAATAACAATTTAGGCAGAACATTCATCTTAAATATATTAATCCTGCCCGACCAAGAGACATGAAGACTCCGCCACCTGTTTATGTCCTTAGAAATATTCTTAAGCACGGGAGAGACGTTTAAGTCTAGCAGCGATGCGATATCCGGAGAAAGTCTGATCCTTAAATAGGAAATTAAGCCATCACCCCACTTAAATGGAAAGTTAGCCTGTATATCCAAAGTGCTGTCGCGAGGCAGATTAATGTTCAAAATCACCGATTTTGATAGATTAATCTTTGCTTGAGATAAAGAAGAATATTCATCTATTAAGCGTAGAAGCGAGGGGAGTGATTCTTTAGGATTGGAAATAAGGAACAGCGTATCGTCCGCGAAAGCAGAAACCTTAAAGGAATGTCTGCCAACAGAAACTCCTGTAACTTCTTCGGAAATCTGCACTAGATTTAGAAGAGGCTCCAGGGATAGAATAAATAAAATGGGTGATAGGGGGCACCCCTGCCTTGTACCGTTGTTTATTGTAAATGGATTCGATAACGTTCCATTAACTAGAACTCTCGCTGTGGGAGATTTGTAAAGACTGCCTATACCTGTCAGTAATCTGTCACCGAAACCAAAATGTCGGAGAACCCCGAAAAGGTAGTCCCAATGAACCCTATCGAATGCTTTTTCAGCATCAGTAGATAGGAATAACATGGGGATGTGATTCGAGAGGGCATGGTGCATGAGAGAAATCACCAGAGAAGTGCTATGCCTAACCTGCCTACCAGGTGTGAAACCATTTTGATCCGGGTGGATTAGTTTGGGTAAGAAATTCTTTATCCTATTTGCTAGGATTTTTGAAAATAATTTCAAATCTGAGTTTAAGAGGGAGATGGGACGATAACTCGCGCATTCTAACGGATTTTTGTCCACTATATGCGCTTCTAGTGATTGCGTAGGGAAGGGAGTCCCTGACAAGACAGCGTTAAACATGTCACGCATATGCGGGAGGAGGGTGTCTAAAAATACCGAGTAGTATCGGAGGGTGAAACCGTCTGGTCCTGGACTTTTCCCTGGAGCCGTTGATCGAATTGCTCTCCGTATTTCCCCTACAGATACAGGAGTATCCATTGAATCAGATTCTTCTTTCGTAAGGGATGGAAGCCGAGCCTTTTCCAAGAATGTCTTCAGAGCCTCAACAGGTAATGAGGATGATGTGGAGGAAGGGTCCTCCAAGTTATAAAGTTTCGAGTAAAAACATCTAAAGGCTTCTGCTATGTCCGAATATGAAGATAAGGGGGCCCCCGATATGGAAGAAATTCTAGACACTAAGTTGGCTCTTCGTTTAATCGCAATTATCCTAGAAAGAAGCTTGCCACATTTATTACCTGCGAGGTAAGAGTTATATTTCAGCCACATGAAGGATTTCTTAACATTTTCCATGAGGATTGAGTTGAGTTCGAGTTTCTTTTCAGTTAGAATCTGTAAAGAGGCGGGGGTTCTGTGAGCTACATGCTCAAGCTCAAGTTTGCGAATCTGCAGCACGAGATCAGAAATCAGCCTCATTTTCTCTTTTTTCTGAAATGAACCTAACTTGATGAGATGACCTCTCATCACACATTTATGGGCTTCCCAACAAATGGTTGCCGGCGTGTCGGAAGTAGCGTTAAGCCTAAAATATTCGGCTAGTTGGTGTTGGAGAGTCTCGCGCGTTTGAGAGGGTTGGAGGAGAGACTCATTCAGTCTCCAAGAACGTGTACCCAATAGAGAGAAAGGGTAACGAAGAGAAACAGAAACAGGTGAGTGATCAGACCAGGAAGCAGTCTCAACCCTGGCATCAGCGAGGTGTTCCATCAGACCCTGGGAGATGAATAAGTAGTCTAGTCTACTGTGTGAGTTATGTGGGTGTGAGTAAAAGGTAAACTCCCTGTCCAAAGGATGTTTGAGTCTCCAAGCATCAATTAAGTGTCTTTGAGCCAATTCTTTGTGCAAGCGTTTCAAATGGGATTTCCTGAAAGGGGATTTTCCTGAAGAACTGTCAAGGGCCGGGTCCAGGGACATGTTCAGATCCCCCCCCACAATAAAAGGGCCTGAAACTTCCCCATCAAACTGGCTCAGCGTTTTCAGTAAGAAAGAGAGCTGCCAGGAATTAGGTGAATAAATGTTCAACAGAGTGATTGGTTTGTTGCATAGCAGACCTTTGAGAAAAATAAAACGACCCTCCGGGTCGGCGTGAGAATAAGTTAGTTCCCAGGGAAGAGAAGAACGTATTAGCACCCCTACCCCCCTACGCTTGTCCTGTGCTGAGGCAAAATATGAGGTGGAGAAAGTCTTGTTGTGGAATTTGGGAGGATTAGAGTATTTGAAATGTGTCTCTTGAACAAATATTATATCTGCTTTTAAACGTTCAAAGTCCCTCAAGGCCAACGCTCTTTTTTCAGGAATATTTAAACCCTTGGCATTGATTGATAGGATCTTAAGGTGGTTCATAATGAAAGTGATCGTATTCCAGTGGGCCGCCCAATCCCCAGAGAAGAGAGAGAGAGAGTAAAATAGAGGAGGAGAAATGGGTAAACCGTTGTGTGTCACGCATATGGGTGCATGATATGGAGGCTGAAACGGAGTGTGCCGTTGGCCTGTCGGGGGTCACATTGCCTGGCATCTGCATGTCGTCACGTGCAGTGGTGAGCGGGTCCGAGGTTGAATGAAAGCGAGTCAATGGGAGTGTTGACAGGGAATGTGCAGGAAAGGGATCTAAATACTGTGTGGAGTGTTAGCAATAGAAAAATGTTCAGCAAGACACATAAACTAAGTATGAGGAAGAGAAGTGATTCTCCGCGTAGGTGCAGAGTATTGTGTGAGAGGCATTGTCCCTTAAGTATCACCAGTGTATATCGTGAGCAATCAGTTAAGCATCCGTGGTGTGGACATCAAGGGTTAAAGTGTATGTTCACTAAGCTTAAAGTCACAAGCACTATGTGGGTTCAGATCGGTTTGTCTCTTTTTTTTTTTTTTTTGAGAATAGTGAAGCAGGATATCATAGCTAGAGTAGGATGCATACAGAATCCAAAATAACATCTATAACTCAATAAAATATAATCCCGCGCTTCTTGAGTCCCATGTTCCACTTCTTTTTTGATAAAAGGGGTAGAACTGGATGCTAATAGGGTTATAAAATGTAGCCATGGATGAGTATTATGAGGTAGGGATCATGTAAAACTAGAGAGCCAGAAGATTCTAGCGAACAATTTGTGGTGATCTCAAATGTTACTTCCCATGTTACACATGAGAAAGACCATTAATTTCACAAGGGGAAAGCATCATGTTAGTTCAGATACTGTTTAGGTAAACAAGAGCCACCATAAGGCTAAATATATTAAGCGGCCACAGGACTCAGATCTGCGCAGGGTTTGATCATTGTTGACTATCTCACTCAGTAAAATGTAGTTGTTATGCTCCGAGGTCTAGGGCCCCCATGGCTCACCCGGAACCATTTCCATCCAAGAGCTCTCCAGCCTCTAACCCTCTGTTACTACATGGTTCCAGCCGAGACATGCCGACCCCCCCAAGACACATAAGAAGTTCCCTTTTACCCGTCTGCAAAGTGGTTAAACCTTGGTGATCTTATGTATTAATGGTATCATACTTCGTCTATGTATCATAATACTTATTCTAGACAATTCCCCTCCTGTCTGAATATGAGTAACTACATTAATCTTATGTCTGCCAGAGTACTCCTCCACCTCTGACTTCTAAATAAAATTGCCCAGAAGCGTATCTAAATATGCAGGCTAAACACCCCCACACTAGTAAAGGTGGATTATATAATATAGCAATACCTAAACATCAATATACATGACAACTTAACTGACAAATGACATCAACAACAAAAGAAAATTGGTACCCGTCAGAACTGACAGCGGCCTTTCAAAGACCCAGTCCCTGGGAAACAACACCGGTTCCATGTCACAAAGTCGCACAGGTTTTTTTCCTGAGGAAAATGGAGGTACTCAAACAGTCCTTCAGGTCGCTGTGCAGTCCATCTGAGATGACTGAGTAGATGGAGCAGTAAGGCGTCGTAGCTTATGCATGTGGGCTGGAGAGCCCGGTGACCAGTCCAGGCGTCTAGCGGCTCTCTGTTGTTGGGGAGACGGTGTCGGTGGAGCGGCTGGTAGTTTTGGCATCGAAATACCCAGAATAGCGCAGAATGACGCCATTTCTTCCGCTGACTGGAGAGATGCAGATTTTCCGTTGAATGTAGCTGACATGGAAAAAGGGAATCCCCATTTGTATTTTATGTTGAGATTACGAAGGTGGTCTGACAAAGGCTTCACTGAACGTCTGAGACTGAGAGTGTAGGAGGATAAATCATTGTAGATCTGTACTTGTGCTCCTGCACAATGCAATTGGGAGGATTCTCTCCCTTTTTTCATGATTCGTTCTTTCAGCGCAAACTTATGCAGACAGACCAGGACGTCACGGGGGGTATCTGGGTCTTTAGGTTTAAAGGTGCGGTGGATTCTTTCAATGTGGATATCCTCCGGAATTATATCCCCCAGAAGTTGAGAGAAGAATGTAGAAACGACTTTGGTTAGCTCTTGTGAAGGGACCGTCTCTGGGAGGTTTTTCAATCGTATGTTGCATCTACGACTTCTGTTCTCTAGGTCATCCAGTTTTAGTTCCATTTGATGTATGACATCTCTTTGCTCCAGTACTATCTTTTCCACTGCATTAGTGTGATCTGAACACATCCTCGTGGTTTCTTCAATCGCAGCCACTCTCTGAGTTAGTGCAGAAATGTCTGCCGAAACCTTAGCCAACTCTGCTTGCATCATAGCTTGTATGTCCGCCATGTACCGATCCATGTCAGCTCTGTTAGGCAAACTAGCAATTAATGCCGTAATATCCGTGGAAGAAGGTGTTAGGGTCGACATTTCAAACGTCGGGTCGACTGGAGTAGACTGAGAAGACACTAAAGTATCTGGTGAGAGGGCCTCCGCTTCTGGTGTAGAGGAAGTAGATACGTCAGGGTTAGTGTTGAGCGAGCACCCCGATGCTCGGGTGCTCGGGTGCTCTGACCGAGCACCGCCGGAGGCTCGAGTGCTCGGCCGAGCACCCGAGCCCCATTGAATTCAATAGGGCGACACGAGCATTACACCAGGCACCCCCTGCTCTGATGAGGGGAGGGTGCCTGGTCAATGCCCCCCTTCATCTCCACAATGCCCCTCTTCCACAATGTCCCCCTTCCACAATGTCCCCCTTCATCTCCGCAATGCCCCCTTCATCTCCGCAATGTCCCCCTTCCACAATGTCCCCCTTCATCTCCGCAATGCCCCCTTCATCTCCGCAATGTCCCCCTTCCACAATGTCCCCCTTCATCTCCGCAATGCCCCCTTCATCTCCGCAATGCCCCCCTTCCACAATGTCCCCCTTCCACAATGTCCCCCTTCATCTCCACAATGCCCCCTACCTCCAGTCCCTGGTGGTCCAGCGGAGCGTCTGTAAGATCTGTGCCTCCTTCCGGCACAGATCCCTGCCACCCGAACATGGCGGGCGAGCACATGGCGGTACTTGACGAGTACCGCCATGTGCCGAGCAGAGCGATGCTCGAGCCGATCCGAGCATCGGCCGAGCATGCTCGCTCAACACTAGTCAGGGTAAGATGGCGTACTGGCGGGAATAACTCCAGACTGCGGATCCGAGAAGTATGAACGTATGCTGTGTGGGTTGGTTGTTGTCGGCTTTTTCTTTCTCCCTCTCATTCGCAGATGTTATCTAGGTGACAATGGGGTAAGAGAGATAATTTAGACTCCTCATTTAAAATCTTGGAACCTCGGTCGCTCGGAGCTGATCCACTACACGTCTTGCTCCACGAGAGTCCAGGCCACGCCCCCCCCCACGTGCCATCTCTTGTTGAGCGGAAGTAGGGAGACTGGAAGCACTACCACAAGGCACAGGCAGACTTCTGCATGATCATATTCCATCTGGACAATCCCGTGATGGTAAGGGGACTCCCATGATAAGAGGAATGTTGTGGGCTACCTTAACTGCTAGTCAGTCTGCTCTGTATTTCTTCCCCTGTCACCTCAGCATAAGTAGGAGGATCTACTGTGGTACTGCTTTTCCCACCAGCTGCTTCACCATCCCTTTTACTAATACTAACACTAACCATATCAATTTAAGTCTCTGAGTCTTCCTCCTACTGGTAGTATGATCACCACGTCTCTCACTCTGAGCACTCTGAATCTGTAGCTGCTGGACCTTTTTAGTAATAGTAGTAGTGGTATTAATGCTTGGGGATGGCAAGTGTGATTTATGGTCCTCTGCTGTCACACTTATCATCATCTCCTCCTCAGAATCAGAAAACACCCTGGCAGGTGCAGCACTGACAGTAGGTACAACATTGACAGCTGACCTATCCTGCTCACACTACTACCCTCCTCTTTCTCTGCCCATTACATAAATTTCCCCAAGATCACTAGGGGTGGTGTAGGGGGCTGACCATCATTGGATCTGAGGAATCAGGTCATCCAGACCATTTCATGTTGGTAGTGGCCAATTCTCACTCCACAGACTCATTGGATGCATATCAGTCCTTCCAGCGCCTCTTTTGTTATTATTCCACTTGATTATAGATAGCAGTCACCATGAGCCTCTTCTTCAGTTTTGAAAAACAACTCACAGCACAAAGACTAGCTCCCTCTCTGTCTCTGTGGCTGCTTGTATTGTGTTTCATGTAATTAAAGAAGCAAAAGGTTTGTAGCCATAAAATATAGTGGAACATTTTTGGCAATGGGTGAAAATGGTGAAGATTTTAATTGTTTGCTTAAAGCTGATTTTCCCATGAAAAAGTGTGTCTTGCAAATTTATTCACAGGAACACGATGGAACCTTTTGCCATCCCTTCTGTCAAGACAAAAGAAGCCACAAGCCAAGCTTCTTCATGATCTGGCTTTTATTATCTATGTGCTGGGGAAGTCTGAGGGTGTGAGAAGGGAGCAAAGGAGGTTTAACATAAGTACCCCAAAATTCTGTCTGACAGATTTGAATTGAAAGACACAGTCAGCTACAGTTCAATTTCCTTGCTAGGAAAAAAAGTTGGGTTTTTTTTGTTTTTTATAAATTATTGATTTTTGTACACTGATAAGAAAGGATGGACAACTGTAAATAAAAAAAAATTATTACAAAAAAAAATAGGTGACAGTCAGCTGACTGGGACCCTGATGCGGGATGTGTGACTGAGGCAGACTTAACAGATGGCAGACTAGACTGTGTATTTTGTTGAGGACCAAGGCAAGACATCACAGTCCATCAGTTCTGGTATGTACTTTAGAGTGGAAACACACAGTAGTTGAGTAATGTCCAGGGGGAGGGGAAAAAGAGCAGCAGTGCAGAGACGTGAGAGTAAAGTTCAAGTTTGAAAACTCACTGCAGCCATGGCTGCTGCACCATGTGCAATAAATAATGATGATCATCATCCTTCCGGGGAGGATGCAGTTTGTCAAGATCCCACCAAAAGTTCCACAACTACACAGCGTCAGTACTATATAAAAAAACATATAAGAAGAACAATGAAGGCAACAACGACTCACATTCTAGTGTTGATGATGACATAATGGAGGAAGGTGTAGCAGCTGAGCCAACTGTTTCATGTGACGTTGAGAAAAAACAAGCACCAAAACACCTGTCCTCAAAGTAATAGCGAACCTTGTGAAAGTAAAATTAAAAAGAAATAGTTTGAAACCTCTAAAAGCTTAGAGGACAAGAGACGGCATGAAATGCTGAGGTTGACCTAATGATGACTTATGATGAGGATGATGATGTAGTTCTAGAATATATCCCTTCAGCATTCCCCTCTTGTACAGGTAAAGATGAAGCTCAGAGTGAGAGAGATGATGACATGGCCAAAAACTTAGCTGAAAGTCAAATTTCAGTCTTCTATCACTGAAAAGGAGCACTGTGTCTTTCTATAAACTGTTTGAAAAACCATTGAAACAGCACTGTCATCACAACAGTCATGCTATTGGTAAATCATGATTATAGGTGTGAGTGCCAGAGGGATACACAACACGTTGCTTTAATATGTATTGCTTACCCCTCTGGCACTCACAAGCTTAACCCCTAACATTCCAGGATGGTATCCAATTAATTGCATGCCATTGCATTGGATATCTTCTGTAACTCCAAGGGTTGCAGAGGACTTGTGTGAATGGTCCACTCAGTCAAAAACTTGTATCAGTTCAGGTTGTGCTATGTTGAACAAGGCCAATCTGGTGTCCCATCAACATGGACACACATGCTTTTTACACCCAGATGACATCGTCCCTGATGAGCCTGGTTCACTTCTACATCACAATGCAGGTATTCAAATCTTAATCAGTGGTGACAGGTACCTCCATGGGCTGTTGTGGCTTAACTTCATGGGCTCAACGTGTGTATGTGTGTGTGTTCAGCAATATGTGTCATGGGCACACACCCAGATCATGTCACATGCTTTACCAGGTGCATATTTTTGAGTGGCCCTTGAGTGATCCAGGCATTAGCTAAAGTGGCATGCTGACATGGGAATACAATGTTATTTGGATGATGTACACCAGGTCAGTGCTTGTTGGTGTATCTGTGGTTGATGGTGTGGTTTCTTGTACCTGGTATGTACCTGTCAGGTGTATGTATGTGATGTTGTGGAGCGCATGTTTTGTTTCCATTGTGTGCTGGGGTTGCCTAGGTGATCCTTCTTTGTTTTGTGTGTTACAGGTGTACATGTTGTGTGTTAACCCTTGTTGTTCCAGGGTGTGTTGTGATGGCTTCCATTGTGCTGCTTCGTGTTCCCCCTATCCCTGTGCAGTTGCTGGATTCTTGTTTGTCTGTGACTTGTTTGTATGGTGTAGGCCAGTGGTTCGTAACCAAGGTGTCATGTCATGTTGGTGTGCCATGTGCACCAGCTCAGGGTGCCTGACTTTTCCCATGATGCTATTTTCTGCATTAGTAATATTCATTTTACACATTTTTGGGATGTGTGTTTCTGGGACATATTATGCTCTGTATTCTCATCGTCATTGACACTGACACTGTGAGACCTAATATTAAGCATATTTTATTTTGTTGGCAATTAATTTCCTTGTGGCACATCCACATTACATGTTATGGGTGTTTAAGATGGAGGGATTGTGAACCACTGATCTAGGCCTTGTTGGTGTATTTCCTAGGCATTGTAGGGGTTAACATTTGACCTCTGTATGCTTGGGTTATGTACTTGTCTGAACTGCTTCACTGTTTTATTTTCTCCGACGGTGCTTTTTACTCTGAGTTGTGTGGTGTACGGCTAAATAAAATGGGTGTTGGATTTCTGGAGGAAAATGTTGCAATTTAGCTCTCGTTGTCCCTACCGCAAACATTTGAATGACTCTGGGGTTAGCTTTTATATTGGCCTCATTGGGTGATATTTTGATGAGCGTCGTGTTTTAAAAACTGCCATTAGTTCTTACTTGTGAGAACATTTGCATCGCACCATTGCCAGTTTTTTCTGCCGACACCAAAATTTGGATCGAGCCCATAAAATGGTTTCATAGTTGTTCATAGTGCTGGCTGACACCACCACTGTAATAACAGCCAGATAAGGAGGGAACTTGGATGACAGCTGCCTGTGTCTTTCCATTTAGTCACACAGAATGTTGGGGGTAATTGGGGAAGATCTCCAATGATCCCTTCTCCTACCCCCAGACTCCTATAATAGAGAGATAATAATAGATCAGAAAGGAACTTGGATAAAAGCTGCATGTGTCTCTCCAGTCAGTCACAGAGAATTTTGGTATATTTGGGGTCAACCTTCCTTCTCCCTTCCTATCTCCAGATTGCCCCCAACCTCCCCCAGTACAGAGAACAAATGTCCTGCCTACAAGACTCTGTAAAGTAAGCATTAGCGCCACTTTTCTCTATTCAACAATATGCTGCTCTCCCTCTCAGAAACATATAATGGCATACTGTGGAATCCTGTCAACCCTTTTATACTATGCCTGTGGTAAAAAAGCAAACGTGTCCTCCCGTTGATTTTAATGCAATAAGATAGGCAAAAAAAGAGGAAAAACTGCACTTTTCATGAAATCTCTGACATGAAAATTACAATTTGTCTCTTTTGCCCTGGAGGCAAAAACATTCACCATCCCTATTTGTAAGAGCGAGAGAGAGAAAAAAAGTAGCAGAATTTTTGAGATTGAGAAGACAGACAAAGGAAGTGACGTTGGAACTTAGTTTAATGAGAGTTTTGGTCAGGTGATGTGTTATCTGTTTTAAGGGAGTATGGGGACTCAGAGACAGTGAGAAGAGACAAAGGAGATTTTCCCAAAATACCTCAAAATCTTGTTTGACTGAACCAGGCATACATACCTGTGAATGAAGATGTCTGTGAGAGATACTAGAGACAGAGATGTACAGTATACATTATTTTGTGAACGGTAAGACACCACATGTATTTTACTTTTAAAATGCATACTACTTTGATTATGTCCAGCAAACGTACAAGGGATAGGGGGAAAAGAGTAGGAGAAGTTCAGATTGTTGGGTGTGTTTAGGGATGGGCAAAAATTTTTGCCTCAAACTGAAATCTGTGAAAATGGAACTTCCTTCTTGCTGAAAATTTTACAGAGAAAAGTGCAGTTTTTCCAGCTTTTTCCAGCTTTTCTTTCCTAGCTCATTGCATTGAATTGGTAGAAAAATGTTTCTCCCCCACACAAACATTTTCTACAGCCATATAAAAGGATTTCAGTCTCCACATGTACTGGGGGCTACTTATTTTACTGCTACTGCCACATCACTGGAGCTAGTTGTGGTAAGTGGAACCTTTGTCACCCATCACCCATTTACTGCTTTTGTTGATCCCATTCCTTTTGAGTTGCCTAATCATCCTTCTGCTTAAACAGCTCAGCAGCAGCAGTAAGAACAGCAGTTGAAAATTCTGCAAATATGGATTCAGGACATTTGACAATGTATCAATCTACCCCAATGGCAGCTTATGTCACTTTACATACAAATTTCTTATTTTATTGATTTATTTTTTTATTAATTTTCCCCCAATACCAGTCAAGAACCCTCCCAAAAAATTCCCTGTTTAACTGATTCATTCCCCAGCTCCACCCACCAACATAGGCACCCTCCTCAGACCCCTTTTATACCATGTCTTATGGGGGTTTTTGAATTGTATTTAGGATTTTTTTTTATTAACTGCCCCCCCAATCACAGGATCCCACCCCTCCAAACAAACATTCCGTGTTCAACTGAATTCTCCACAACCCACCAACACGGGCACCCTCATGCCCCTTTTATACTGTTCCTTTGGGAAATAAAATAATATTTGCTATGTGTTGTATGTAAATTCAATGTTCCCTTTGATTTAAAAGGAATGAGCTAGGCAAAAAAATAAAAAAATCTTCACTTTCAGCAGAAAATTATTCGCAAAGCTAGAAGTGCCATTAAGCTCTGATTTCAGTTTGAGGCAACACTTTTTGCCCATCTCTATTTTCTAGTTGGTCACTTCTTCAAATCCTATGTTCTTCTATAGAACCTATGCACTAAGAATTCTTCAATTTTGAAGATCTTAGTGAATAGGCTCAGTAGATTTATATAAGATCTGGAGAAGTAATATACTGGAGAAGACATCTCCACTTTATCACCTCTATATCACCGCTTAGTGAATCTCCCCTTGTGTTACAAAAAAATCCATGAAGTTGCAGATTAACAAAAGTAAACTATAAAAAAAACTAACAAAGTGTACATAGGTGAAAGTTCTGAGTTCTTATTGGTCATCATGGAATTCTCTTCATTTTCTGAACTCCTTCTGGAACCATCCAACAACTAAATAAACTGTAAGTCTTCACCTTCATCATAAATGGATTAAATTTTTTTATTGGACTGCAGTGCTAACAACATCCTGACATAACATTTTACTTGTGGAACTTTTGACTCTTCTCTTTATTTGCGTGATCAGAACATATAGCTGATACTGAAAATGTGGTATTAACCGTGTGATAGAAGTAGAGATCATGAGACCAAGGTAAGTTCAGGATGATGACCAAGATTGATTTTAAAAAAGTTAGTTGCCCTTTTCAATAACTTTCTAGAACTGATCACAACTGTTGGTGTTGAGAGTGAGGTTCATATAGGAAGAAACCCAACATCATCATAGAAGGCAAATGCAAATTTCAGAAACTCAGATTCATTTATATGATATTTTGACCCCTAGAATGCTAGAGTGGTTTCCAACGCATTGTTTTTCAATGCTTTTCTGACCTCTCTAAAAATCAAGTAGATTGAACCCCCATTTAAATCAATTGTAATTTTTAATTTCCTCCTATGGTGCAGTTGATTTGACCCAGAAACACTCCATTCTTAGTGCATCATCCTCACTTTGTACTAAATTACCAAAAGATAGTTTCAGTCTGACTTGAATTGCAGGTGACAATTTTATCAATGGTTTTATCTGCAAATTTCCACATATAATTCAGTAGGATTCTGTGAGATGAATCAGTGATAACATTATATGCAATGTAATCTAACTCTTTCTTTGTTGGATCTGCTCCTGATTATTATGTTGTAAATACATTTATTTCAAGGTAACATTTCATTGAGCACCACCACGTGTAAAGAAGGCAAACTATGTGTTTCAGAATAGATACCAACTAATAATATAATCTTATATTATCAACTGATAATGGGTTATTATCAGATATTGTCTATTAATTGAATCATGTCAACAAATTATAACAGAATGTGTTAAATAGTTATTAAATAATATATTCAGATAACTTCAGGTATATGCATATTTGCTTTGCATTACATCTGTAGCTGCCTGTATATAAACATGTATTAAAAAGTCTGTCTCTACACCACATTCAGACTATAATGTGAATCCATCTAGCAGTAGAATGCAACTCATTTCAAATGTAATGTGTCTGTATGATTGCTGTTTAAAAGAAAACTATGTAGGTAAGTTAAACAAATTAAATGCCTCATCTTTCCAGGTTATGGTTCCATTACATTTAACATAGGATGAACATATCATATAAAAGTCAGGCATTTAATAAAAAAAAATACATATGAATTTGTTTGTTCTTATGACATTTTATAGAGCCCATAGATAAAGCAGGTGCAGTTGATTAGATACTTTGGTAACTTGAGATTACTGTGCAGGTTACTATGCAGTTGATAGAATTTCACAGGAGGACTTCACAACGTTGACTGAACCTAAAAGTCAAAATAAAGTTGCTGTGATGATTTCCATCAATGGACTATGAAAAAGAAATGCAATAAAACAGTTCATAGTATTTTATTCTTTGTTGTTCAATAAATATGTGCTTATGTGCTTCTGAAAGTATTTAAAAAATGCATTTTAATGAATGAGCTCCGTAGAATATGATATGATAGAAAAGCTTATTGAACATACTCTTGTATCGCTTAACATGTTTAGAAAATAGTTATATAGTAAGTTGGGCTGATACAAGACACAAGTCAATCAAGTTCAGCCTTTGTCACAGTATAATCCAGAAAAACAGTATTACATAATTTTGGTAATAATCTATTTAACAGAACTTCCTGTTTAGCCTTCTAATACTAATAACCATGTATGATACCTTCTGTTAGAAGTGTTTCAAATCTTCTCTTAAATATATCTATTGTTTCTGCATTATCAAATCCCTGGCAAAATAAAAAACAACAGTTTAACAGACCTTACCACAGAACCTATTCCTCTACTGAAGATAAAACCATCTTTTCCTGTAATGTTAAGGGGTGGGCCTAGTTAGTTATTCTGGCCTTGTAATAAAAAGTTTACTAGAGAGAGCCTTGTAGTGATCTCACATAGACTTTAACAAGGAAACAAGACTCCATCCTCAACATCTTTTCTCTTTTATACTTCAGATCTTACATTCCTATTATCCATTTTCTTGTTCTTATCAGTACTCTCTCCAGATCTGAAATATCATTTTTCAGGACCAGAGGCAAAAAATTAACTAAATATTTGTGGTGAGGACTTACTGACAATTTTCTAAGTGGCAAGTTTAAGTTATCCACTTTTTTGAATTATTGATGTGATGTTACGTTCCTGTCCACAGAGAGGGGGCGAGGGAAAAAAAGTGAGAGAGTAAAGGAGGAATGGAAGGGAAACATGAAAGTAGTGCCATAAATAGAGTCAGGAGAGGCGGTGTTTGGGTGTTATACAGGGGAAGAAAATTTAGGCTACGTTGAGATTGACTTATCTCCGTATTTTATGTGATGCTCAACTTTCTTGCTTGTTCTTACTCATGTATTGCTTGTACACTTTATCGTTTTGACTGTATTCTTTTCTGTGTGTCTGGATTCGGCCTAGACTATCAATAAAAAACATTTATTAACAAAAATAGAGTCAGGATGCAATTATAGTTTTTGATACCTTTCTTGGCTAACTAAGTAGATTTAGAATGCAAGCTTAGAAGACCTTAGGTCCTCAGGCATGAAAGCTTGCATTCTAAATCTGCTTAGTTAGCCAAGAAATGTATCAAAAACTATATCTGACTCCTGTATTTCTACAGCTAACATGGTACAACTCTCATAGAGTCAGTGTAGGTAGTAAGTTGAGAAATACGAACCAGCACATACTGTGCCACAGGACATAGGGAGATGTCATTTAGCTAAAACCAAGAACCAGGAAAGGGACAGTGAACCTCTGAGTGAGATTCTAAGTTAAAGAGGGGAGAAGGGAGAGCGATAAAATGGAACAAAGATATATGATCTAATGGAGAAGCTAGGTGTTGAAATAAATATCTGCTCAAAGAAATGTCTTGTAGGTGTCTCATGTATGTAAAAGGGAGACACTGTTCATCCCAAGGAGATGAGAATCCCAGTGTGTAGCTGAGGAGAAAGATCGGATTAGTAATGTACAGTCTCCCATGTACTCGGGTTATAAAAGTGTGCTGGCCAGCTAGACGAGGAGTAATTTCTCGAGATCAGCCTTCTAGATATGAGGATATATTGAAGAAAACCTCATAAAGGAGGAGTTTGTATTGTGTGAGAGAAGCAAAAACAATGTGAGTTTAATGTATTACAGAAATCAGATATGCAATCCACCAGCCCCGTTTAATGACTCAGTAACAAACACACGGTATATAAGGTAAAGTTGCAATGAGAAAATAACAATAGCTGAAATAAAACAGAGTCAACTTTAGAGTGAGGTAAGAGTATTACACCAGTCGTATAATAATTACTATCTTGGAATGTCTAAGGTACACCATAAATGTGTGTGAGTGTCTTCAATCCGTTTCTTTAAGAGATTTAATAATGGTGTAGATGTAGATATTTGCGGAGATATGACCCGCTCCATCCGCACTGGGAAAGAGTGGGCTAAGACTAGCAATATATACTCGATCAGTCCCCATGATCCAGAGAACAGTGAATTGGCTCACTAGCTGATGTGTAAGAGTAAATTGGCCGATTCTACTCTAACCCCACATTACAATTAGAGGATGCAGAGATTGTGAAGACAGATTAGAGAAACAAGTAATGTCCAAAGCAGATGGACATTTACCAGGAAACTAACACAATAATAAAACAATAATGACAAGAAGTCATTACATATTCAATAAGGTCAAGGGAAGAGGTGCAATAAATTGACTCTATGAGTAATAACCAAGACTCCCCTGCACAGTGGAAATGCATAGGACAACAATGTTTTGATTGAAGACAAGAAGTAGTAAGAGCTCGGGAATAGAAAAGAGGACCAGTAACAAGGTAGCTGAGGAGCCACTGGTAGGCTGTGAGTATACGGCCCAATAACCTGGAGTCATCATAAATATGAGAGGATGTAGTGGTATAAGAGTAGCCGCTGGAAACAAGGACAACTGTGTAAAAAGAGTAGAGCATTCCCCTGTGCAGTAGAGACCATTACAAAAATACTGTGTGGACAAAGAACTGCATGATAAGGAGATAAGAGAGAAGAAATAGGAGCGAGCAAGAAGAGAGAGAATGGAATAGGAAAGAGTATGAAACAAAGGAAAAAAAAGAAGTAAAGTAAGATAGTTATGAGATTATGCATATTTACATAAATCCAGAGTGCAGGGAAACCTATAAAGACCATCACTGTATCCATTAGGCAGCTCCCAATAGGCAGATGTAGATTCAGCCATGAGGACAGGACAGAGTCAGGGGTTCATGAGTAAACTCAAGCCAATCAGCAGTTTAGTCCAGGAACTGCATAAAGCAGGAGAGTCCAACTAGACATAACCATCCAAATTCCTTGAAAGAACACAGTCCTGTCAGAAGGATCACTGGTACTACCTTACTGGAGAGATAAACGTCTCAGGTCCAGGCTTCAACCGAAGTACAGGAGGAGGAAGCACCAGTCGTCTCAGCTTTTTCTTTTTAAGGGGAGATGCAGAAGACCATTCATATCTTTTCTGTGACTTCTGTGTCAAAGGTTCAGAAAAGGAAGAGGGAAACGATGAAGGAGTTTTGTTTAGTGACACACAGAAGGCTTCCGTGTCGTCCACTGAGTGAAGAGTAGCCGTTTTCCCAATATGGGTAGCAGTCAGTGAAAAGGGGAAACACCTGCAATATTTTATCTGTAAATGTCTAAGCAGGTCAGTTAGAGGTTTTACCATGCAATGTTGTGCAGGATTTGCTGAGATAGGTTGTTGAAAAGGTGAATTTCAGTGCCTTCGAACAACAGTTAATTTGATTCTCTGCTTTTCTACATAATACGTTGTTTTAATTCGAAGTTGTACAGGCACACTAACACATCCCTTGGAGCATCTCCTGCTGGAGTTGAATTAAAGGTAGAATAAAGCTCACATCAGAGAATCTCACAGAGAACGTGTCTCAAACCATCGCCATAAAGTCTACTCCCTGTGCATATTTTCTGTCTAGAATCTAAGATATTGGATCTAGAAAGATATTGCAACATTGCACGATGTTGGAAACCTGAAAAGGAGTTTAGAAATCACAGAGCAAGTAGTATGTGGAGTTGGTGGTGATGAGGAACAACAGGTGGGCAGTTGAAGAGGAAGTCCAGTTCTGAATTGACTCAAGCCCAACAGATTTGCAAGATGTTAATGAGGATAGCTCAGAAATAGCAATACCGGAGAGGACTGATTCCTGTAGCAGCCAGGGGTCAATCTAGATAAGAAGACGAGTAGGCAGAAAACAAGGCAGGTGGTTGTAATAGGGGACTCTATTATTAGGAGAGTAGATAAGGTAATCTGCCACCAGGAACGTGAAAATCAAACAGTATGTTATCTCCCATACTTGGGTTTGGCATAGTGTGGACAGGGCAGACAGATTATTGGGAGGGTCTGGAAATGATCCAGCTGTCTTGGTACCAGTGACAAAGTTGGAGGAAGATGGAGGTCCCTAAAAATGACTTTAGGGATTTATGGTGCAAGCTCAGGGCATGAAACTCTAGGGTAGTGTCTTCTGAAATACCACCTGTTTCATGTGCCAGTGCTTGTAGGCTGAGGGAACTCAGGAAGTTTAATGCATGGCTCAAGTACTGATGTAGAAAGGAGAGTTTGGGGTTTTTAGAGCACTGGGCTAACCTTGCTCCTGGGTACAATCTATATTGAAGTGATTGATTGTGCCTAAATGGTAGGGCAGCCACCGCGTTAGGGATAGAATGATAAGAAGGGAGGAGGAACTTTTAAACTAGGAAAGACGGTGAGGGTATAGATAGGAAAAATGGGGTAGAAAGAGTACATAGTAACTGGGTCCAAGTAAAGGATCATGGAGTGGGGATAAATGCAGCCAATAGAGAGTAAATGAAGATGTAGAAAAAAGGAAAGTTGTGGGTAAAATATGTTCAAGACTTCAAATCTTGCTTGGTTGTGATCAAGAGAGAAATGCAAAAAAGTCCAATCCTTTTTGGCCTCTGTCTTTTAGAACTAACAGGTATATTTCATTTAGAGTTTCAATTTATTCCTCTGTATCTTTTCCTGGAACTCTTCAGAAGATATTGGGGTTTCAGGAAGATATAATTTACAGTCTCCTGTGTCACATTTTTCCTAAAAATGTTTTCAGGACAGGAGCTTGTGTAGAGGGTCTACTGACAATCAGCTCTTGAGCTTGGGTCAGACATAACCATTGTAAGAAGGTCACTGGTTGGGTTGGATCTTGTGATTTCATTCTCAGCTGTAGTATTAAAATGAGAAGCTGATTTTACATTATCAACACCTACTCTACGTTCTTGGCCTTGTATATCTATTGTGATAAATATCCTGTCATTAAGCTTTGTCTTTATGTACACGTGTAGTTGGTTTCCAACTGGGTCTCAATGGTTTGGTGGTCTGTACCCTCTCCTGGACACACTAGGTGACTTCCAGTTTCCAAAAATGGGTTTTGTAGGATGAATGAGTGAGTCTGCAGAATTAGGACTCAATTTAATTGTGGCAGGTAAAAGTGGCATTAATTCAGAAATGGCTAATGGTTGTCAGCTATGTCTGACTTACGTTGTACGCAATATGAATGACTAACGAACGTAGGCCCAACAAATCCAAGTAGCTCAATGTAAAGGATCTTACCCATTACTTGAGCCCTTGTCTGGCCATAAGTTGTTTGGCCAAAGACTGTGGACATTTTGCCCTGGTTGTGCACTAAAAATACTTTGGATATGCTTTTTGTGAATGGGGAAATGGACTCTATTACACAAAACTGCCCTGTAGTAAACTGGTGGCTTGCTTCCAAAGGAATAGGCAGTGAGGGGTTAATTATTCCAATGTGTATTGCAGTCCCTCAAGTCAGTGACTATGTGTACTGTAGCAAGACCTCCTGCTGTGTGTTAATTAAGCCATTATGAACTGCAGTCAGACCTCCTGCCGTGTGGTAATTCGTTCAAGCCCTCAAGTCTTTGATCATCAAAACCTTTTGTATCTGAAATGTTATCATGTCTGAGTCATTGTGTTTGTTAGGCCATCTGCTGTTGGCCTTTTGTCTCATGTATGGTGATTGAATTATGTTCCCATTGTATTTGGTTCCCCAATGAGTTTCAATGTGCTTGCTGTACATAAATATGTGTGGTTTGGTACAATAAAGTCAGTCTTATTCTGAGTGAACAAGGAGTTCTGGAGTCTTGTATTGCTTATGGTCTAAAGTGTCCACTCTGATTTGCGCCAAGAATCCTGAATTGTCGACCCACCACTATTTTACACATGGACCCACTAGGAGGTAAACACCTAACTCATTGAGTGTTAGAGGGATAATCAATGTAAAACAATGAACTGGATACCCCTGTGGCACTCAAAGAGTTAATAGTCATATCACAGTTATCCTGAGACAAAATGGGTGTATGTACAGCACGATAGGGGTGGGCAGAAGATCCCGTCGTGTTCCCTCAAAAAATTCCACAAAAACCACTTGGTTGTCCACTTTTTTGCAAGAAAAATCCACGTTACATAAAGAGATTAAAATCTTGGCTGTTTTCACCCCTTGGCAACAATTTTTCGCTAGTTTTTAAAGGTTAGTAAGTTTTAGCCCCTTTATTAACGTGTTTTTCACCTTTTTGATATAACAATCTGTAGTTTCCAGGAAGTGAAACACAATATCACCTAGCAGAGGTGCTAGGCTGTTGTGCTGTGAAATTTATAGCAAAATTGAGGTAGGAAGCTCATTTTACAACTCACAATAGTGGTTGCTTTTTTCACACACATCTGTTACGATTTTGTACCCTCAGAAACGGAATGTTTTGGTAAAACACAGTTGTATTAGCACACAAGGAATAACAGTAACCCTCGCGGGTCCAACATACAGATGAATGTAAAACTGACACAGGACAGGTTACAAAGATATGATTAACCCACACGGATCCAGTATGTTAAGGACAATATACAATACTGACACAGGTCAGGTACAGTTCATATGATACAGTGTGAATATGACAGAATTATGCTATTAGGCCAGGAACAGCTGATTGGACCTAATAGTGGAAGGCACACAGTATACTCTCTACGCAGAGAGTGACAATAGCGACTGTAATCACAGAGGAGCAGGTGAAGCCAAGATATGCGACAGGCTACGGGGCACCAGAGGAAGGTGGCTACCAGCGGTATCGTGAACGCCAACCTGGGACTGCAATGTTTCGTGACCCAAGTGCACAGCACCGGATGGTGCAGTATAACGCCAAACTGAGACACCAATGGATGATGGCCCAACTGCATGGCACGGTAAGGAGCATAACGCCAAATTGAGACTACCATGGATATAGATCCAAGTGCACTGCACCGCCCCGCAAGGGGTTAAGGAACGCTCCGGTCTGTGGCAACTGCTAGATGTAGAGATAGCCTGAGGCTCCCAACAGTAACCCAACCTCAGGGACAGCAGTAACAGGCCAAGCGACAGTGGTGCAACCGGTAACACTACCGGAGTGGGAGCAATAGGCACTTATGAGAGAATGGGTCACGGATAGTACTATCTGCACAGAACCGAGGCAACCGGAGGTCTGGTACAGACCAAAGAGAGCGTGTGTGTAACTCTGGCCGAACAGCAGGAGAGGGATGTACTCAAATCAGGAACAGTACACGGAGCAGGAACTACAGCCAAACCGGATTGGTACACGGAGCAGGAACGTCAGCCAATCCGAGTCGCTACACAGAGCAGGAACATCCGTCAAGCCAGGTCGGTACACAGAGAAGGAACGTCAGCCAGGCCGGGTCGGCACACAGAGCAGGATCGTCAGCCAATCCGGATCGGTACACAGAGCAGAACGATAAACAGGCAGAATAGTCAGATCGTTCGGGTCATACACTGATATCATACGAAAGTAACGGAACAAGCGCTAGGCAACATAAACACCACGAAAGGGCAGCGTATAAGTGACAGCCCAGAGTATTTAAAGGCTGTCACTGGCAGGAGCAAAAGACACCGTAGCCAATAAAAAGTATCAGGAAGTAAACATGTGTCAAAATGTCGCCCGTATAGCACGGGCACAGTGATAGTACCCTTCTCTCAAAGACCCCCCTCCCGAGAAGAGGGCCCCGGCTTCTGAGGATACTTGGCATGAAAACTGTCAATAATATTTTGGACTTCGTGCTCCTCCTGACCCTGCACCTGAATAGGACCAGGAAGCACAGGAGTGGTAGTATAACGGTTGCATTCCAGAGGCTTCAGCAAGGATACGTGGAACACATTATGAATCCACATGGATGCTGGGAGATCCAGAGCATACGAAACAGGGTTCATCTTGCGGATAACTTTGAAGGGACCAACAAACCGAGGAGCCAACTTATTACATGAAGCTTGCAAATTAAGATTTCTGGAGGATAGCCATACCCTGTCCCCAACCTTGAAGGAGACCACTGGCAATCGTCTGTGATTAGCGTGACGCTGGTAACGCTGGAACGAAGCACTGAGGGTCCTCTGTACCTGTGCCCAAGTGGAGCGGAGTTGCACGATATGCTCATCCAGAGCTGGAATTTGCTGCATCTGAAATGAGTCCGGGAGCAA
Organism: Rhinophrynus dorsalis; assembly: GCA_037306005.1. Classification (NCBI taxonomy): domain Eukaryota; kingdom Metazoa; phylum Chordata; class Amphibia; order Anura; family Rhinophrynidae; genus Rhinophrynus; species Rhinophrynus dorsalis. Next base: position 550,522,495 of record CM074721.1, on the reverse strand, counting down.
GCATGGTTGAAACTCGTAGCTGATGAGAAACGGGGTAAAACACAGTTTTATTAGTACACAAAGAATAACAGTAACCCTCGCGGGTCCAGCATACAGATGAATATAAAACTGACACAGGACAGCTTACGAAGATATGATTAACCCACATGGGTCCAGTATGTAAGGACAATATGAATATGTCTGAATATGTCAGAATGATTGTCCCTAATAGTGTAAGGCCCACAGTGTACTCTCTACACAGAGAGTGACAATAGCGACTGTAATCACAGAGGAGCAGGTGAAGCCAGGATAGGCGACTGGCTACGGGGCTAGATGTAGAGATCAATACTTTAAAAAAAACTTTTTTTGTAATCTATGTGCATTTTTTCCATGACAGCACATATACAGAAACTTATGGTGACTTTTGATAATGCTGATTTGTGAGTGTGTGTGTACATCACAAAAAATGAAGTTTCTAATTAACAAAAGTAAACTGTAACAAAACTATCAAAGTGCACATAGGTGAAAGTTTCTAAACAGCAAAGTTCTGAGTTCTAATTGGGCCCCATGGAATTCTCTTCATTTTCTGAACTCCTTCTGGAATCATCCGACAACTATATAAACTGTAAGTCTTCACAATGGATTAAGATTTTTTTATTGGACTGCAGTGTTAACAACATTGTGACATAACATTTTACTTGGGGAACTTTTAACTCTTCTCTTTATTTGCGTGATCAGAACATATAGCTGATACTGAAGATTTGATATTAAACATGTGATATAAGCAGAGATCTTGAGACCAAGGTAAGTTGAGGATGCTGATCAGAACTGATTTTGAACAGTTAGTTGTCCTTTTCAATAACTTTCTAGATCTGATCAGAATTGATGCTGTGGAGAGTTATGTTGATGTAGGAAGAAATCCAACAGCACCATAGGAGACAGATGCAAATTTCAGAATTTCAAACTGAGTTTTATGGCATTTTGTCCCCTAGAACACTAGGTTTTCAACTCATTGTTTCTCAGTGCATTTCTGAACTCTCTAACATTCAAGTAGTCTGAAGCCCAATTTAAATCAATTGTAATTTTTATTATCCTCCAATGGTGCAGTTGATTTGACCCAGAAACACTCCATTCTTAGTACATCATCCTCAGTTTGTACTAATATTGCTGAAGGATAATTTCGCTCTGACCTGAACTGCAGGTGACAATTTTATCACTGGTTTTATCTGCAAATTTCCACATATAATTCAGTAGGATTCTGTGAGATGAATCAGTGATAACATCATCTGCAATGGAATTTAACTCTTTCTTTGCTGGATCTGCTCCTGATTACTATGTTGTAAATACATTTATTTCAATGTAACATTTCAGTGAGCACCACCACATGTAAAGAAGGCAAACTAGATATCACCAATAATATAATATTATATTATCACATGATAATGGGTTTTTATCAGATATCATCTATTAATTAAATCATGTCATCAAAAATTAATAGAAAGTGTTAAATAGTTATTAAATATTAAAATCAGATAATTTCAGTCTTAAATTGATGAAACATAATTAATTAAAGGACAATATCATATAGGGATATGTACCTTCATTTTTTAACAGAAGTTCTTAATATGGTAGATTTCTTTCAGTAGTCAGGTATAGTGATATCTGCTTTGTCTCACATCTGTAGTTGCCTGTATATAATTGTTTATTGTAAAGTCTGTCTCTATTTCACACAACAAAACAATGAGCTTCAATAGTCCTGAATGCTTCATATGAACATGTTGTTTTTATCAGACCATAAACTGAATCCATGTAGCAGTAGAATACAACTCATTTCAAATGCAATGTATCTGTATTACTGCTGTTTAAAAGAAACATACACAGAGAAGTTAAACAAATTAAAAGCCTCGTTATTCCTGGTTATTACATTTAACACTTTGAGTGTCAGAGGGGTATTGAATGCATTGCTTTGCAATGCATTGCATACCCCTCTGGCACTCAGAGGGTTAATATAGGAGGAATGTATCTGATACAAAGTCAGGCATTTTATGAACACTTGAAATAAATAATACATCTGAATGTCTTTGTTCTTATGACATCTTATAGAGCCCATAGATAAAGCAGATGCAGTTGATAAGATACTTCAGTAACCTGAAAGAGAATTTTAGTTGAGATTACTGTGCAGGTTACTATGCAATTTGTAGAATTTCACAGGACTTCACAAAGTTGACTGAACCTAAACATTAAAATAAAGATTTTTAATGCAGGAAAGTATTTTTATTGCTTTTTCTAATGCAGTTTGACTTTGATCATGGTTGACAAATTTTCAGTGCAAATATTCCAAGATCTTTCTCCAGCAATGAGTCTCCAGCAATTTTATGTTCCCATTGAATTCATAAGAAGAATGTTTATTTGTTTGTCCAAAATACATAGAATTTATTACATTAAATCTCATATTCCATTTGTTTTTACAGTCTGTAATTTTATGCAAAGCTTTCTGTAGAGAACAAACATCCTGCTCTGTATGTATTAGTCCATATAATTTAGTGTCATGTGTAAAGATTGACATTTAGCATTTACATTTATTTACTGGTCTTTTATATACATGTTAAAAAACAGTGGACCAAGTATTGATATCTGATGTACTCTACTCTCAACTTTAATAGCACTGGAGATATTGCAATTGGAGATATTAACATAGTAACATAATAACATAGTTGATGAGGCTGAAAAAAGACATGTGTCCATGAAGTGCAGCCCATGCCAGAAACATCCCTGTTTATCCAGAGGAAGGCAACAAATTTAGCCACAAGTGGGTAAAAAAATCCCTTCCTGACTCCAAAAGGCAGTTAGATATTTCCCTGGATCAACATCCTATCTGCTTTGAAGCCACCTGTCATAATTTTCAATATTGTTCTGTGCTAGATATGAAACACACAAAATCGGGAGCGCTTACTTGTCCAGTGATAGATTGGAAGTAGAATTCTATTTAGATGAAAGTAACACTCACATGCAATTGTCAGCCTGTTCTGTAGTCCATGTAACCGGCTTAGGTTTGCAGGCGCACAACCCGTCCTCCTGGGGAATCTCCTGTATATCAGGAAACTTTTCAGCAGCCGTATTAAAACATGAGACTCCATCTTTATTCCAAGTGCAATCATCTTCAAAATTGAATTCAATATCACAAAGGTTCAGCGCATTTCTGAGCTACGCTCTTTCTTCAAGAACCAAATGACAATGAATTCTTTGAACCTTTGTAGTAATGAATCCCTGTAGTGGAGAAAGTCTGCCAGACAGCCCAACTTTCTCCAGAGTCGTTGAGCTGAATGAGAACAGGTGCGGAGGAAGCTGGTGTCCTTATTAAGCCTTGGATGTGGATTGGTTTTACGTGTGAGTCAGAGAGAGAGGAGCATGAAGACTTAAAGAGGAGGACAGAACTGAGTTTAAGGGTTTGACAAGGCTGTTAGTGACAGGATTAGTGGGAATGGATGAAGGTCCTGTAGACAGGGAAGATTGCAGAGCAGTGACATTAACTGATTTGAGGTTACACATAAAGCGGGGAGAAGTAGCAGGGATTGTGTAAGGTATATCTGCAGGTACTAAGCTCATATTTAAGCTTGCTCATTGTGTCTTGCATCTAAGTGAATTACAGACAAATGGAGTTATAAAGAATTTGGTGTTAGAAATGAAGCATGAGTAGGAAATCAGCAGAGCTTTGTATCACGGTGCCCGTGATTGGTGCTGTTCAGTGTCAGTCACTTGCTGAGTATCATGATTGGCTGTCTGTGATTAGCCCTTCTCACACAGTCTTTTTAAACCCAGGCTGAGCACTTCCAGGTTGCCCTTTCGTGGTGTTTCTGACTCCACTCTGCCTGACCTGCTTGTCAGGCTTCTGGGCCTGTTACTGCTGTTCCTGCTCTACTTGCTGATCCTGTGTTCCTGTGTTCCAGTGTTCCTGTGTTCCAGCACCTCGCGGGTTAATCTTACTGAGTTCCAGTGTTCCTGTGTTCCAGCACCTCGCGGGTTAATCTTACTGAGTTCCTGAATCTCCTGCTCCAGCCGTCGCTCTGGCGACATTGTTCTTCTCACTGCTGATCATACTTTGTTGGTTTACTCCACTAAACCTGGATGCAATATACATTGTTGGTCCCAGCGTGCGGACGCTGGTTTACTCCACTAAACCTGGTTGCAATATACATTGTTGGTCTCAGCGTGCGGACGCTGGTTTACTCCACTAAACCTGGTTGCAATATACATTGTTGGTCTCAGCGTGCGGACGCTGGTTTATTCCACTAAACCTGGTTGCGATATACATTGTTGGTCTCGGCGTGCGGATGCTGGGTTACTCCACTAAACCTGGTTGCGATATACATTGTTGGTCCCAGCGTGCGGACGCTGGGTTACTCCACTAAGCCTGGTTGCGATATACATTGTTGGTCCCAGCGTGCGGACACTGGTTTACTCCACTAAACTGGTTGTGAGATACATTATTGGCTCCAGCGTGCGGACGCTGGTTTGCTCCACTAAACCTGGTTGCGATATACGTTGTTGGTCCCAGCGTGCGGGCGCTGCTTTACTCCACTAAACCTGGTTGCGAGATACATTGTTGGTTCCAGCGTGCGGTCGCTGGTTTGCTCCATTAAACCTGGTGGCGCTGTTACCATTAGTCCCAACGTGCGGACGTTGGTTTGCTCCTGAACATCCAGTACTGTGGTCATTCGCTGTCCACTTCCTTGAAGTTGTCTGAGTATCCCTGGCAATAGACTCCTTCTGAGTAAGACCTCTATACTTATGCTCTATGCTGTCTTAGTCACCTGACAGACTGTAACGTTTTTTTAGGACACTCAGACCAGTAGGTGAAATAAAACACACTTTATTTTTGGTGTAAAATAATGCAAAGGTTCGCCCTCTAGTGGCGGCAGGTAATATACAGGCAGTGTAGACTGATAGATCACAAGAGTAAATGCACAATAATATTACATGTACAAATATAAAGCAATTGAGTAGGGTGTAACCCCAAAGGGTTAAGAACTTGATAACAGTCAGTCTCAGATGTGTATGTTTGGCACGCCCTGGGTGTTATAAGGCTGTGCTGGATAGACAAAGTTCCTCATGTACTGAAGACCGAACTGCCTCGCCAGGGTGTTTGGATTTTAAGCAGAATAGGAATCAACTTAGCCCCCTCGGGCGTAACTACAGGAACTGCTTTGGTTTGTGCAAGTGGAAAATAGCCCCCACGGGCGTGACGGAAACAGGCCGACAGTGCAAGAGCTTAAGAGCCTCCTCAGACTTCACCGGATACCGGAGTATGAGTGCTAGAGTCAATAGCCCCACGGGCGTAGATACCGGAATATGCTAGGGCTGAAGCCTTAAACTGCCACCACTCTGTATAACGGATATCGCCCAGTAATCGACACTAGGAGAGAGCCTTAGGCGCCCAACCGGCCCAACAGACGTGACTACTCTGCAATGGAGGACTAGAGTTGCCGACGGTGAGCGGCCAACTCAGCAGCAGTATCACTGATAACGAGGCTCGTACTGGAGGTAGAGAGAGTGAGATCGAGGCAGCACTGCTAGGGTTAATAAGTACGTTTACGCGAGGCTTCAGCGAACTTGAAAGGCTCTGCAATGTGAGGAAAGCGTACTGAGACAGACACAGCTCTGCAAGGGTAGCGATACACTGCACTGATCGTGGGTAACACCAGGCAAGGCAGTCACACAGAAACTGGCAACAGCGAATGATAATGTCGCGGTGGCGACAACTGGAACGCAGGTCACTGGAACAAGCTGGAAGTCGATCTTCGGAGCAGGAAGTCAGCCGGGCCGAGTCGGAGCACGTAGGAGGTAGTCAAACAAGCCGGGTCATACACAAGCAGGAACGTCAGCCAAGCCGGGTCGGGATCCAAGGGTGGTACGCAGACGAGCAGGATCATACACAGGCAGGAACACTGGAGAATAGTCAGGACAAGCCGATTCGGTACACAGGAATCCAGAACACAGGAACACAGCAACAGCACTACTGGCTCAGAAACACCACGAAAGGGCATCTGACAGATGTGATAGTCAGGTATAAAAAGGTCACCAGGGGGCGGACCAAACCAACTCAGCAAATCAGTGTCTGCCACAGATGAGAGTGACAGGAATCACAGGCACTGTGATACAGCTGGTCTACTCACTCAGGCTGCCCTGCCCGGTATTGGTGAGGCCGGTAGAACCTTGACGATACCATCCTGTAGGTTGCCTCACCCGGTATTGGCAGGGCCGGTATAGCCTACTCCAGTACTCCTTTGGGCTGCCCTGCCCAGTATTGGTAAGGCTGGTAGAACCTTGTAATTCACCATCTTTAAGGTTGCCTTACCCGGTATTGGCAGGGCCGGTAGAGCCTACATTCAGCATTCCGTGGAGGATGCCTTGCCTGGTATTGGTAAGGCTGGTAGAACCGGCATATGTCATCTCACGGTTGCCTTACCCGGTATAGGCAAGGCCGGTAGAGACTGTCATTAAAACTGTCACTTGGGTTGCCTTGCCCGTTATTATATGATTTAATAGTATTGTATTCTTCTGTATGTTTACCCTACGGGGACTGCCTTTAACTTTTAATAAAGTTAAGTTATTTTACCAAACCTTAAGTCTGAGAGTCTTCAAATCCGTGACACTCTGTGGTGAAGGAAATTTCAAGAGATTTATTACACCCACATTTACTTTACCTTACAGTGAGATTTAGAGGACAGTGTAATACTAGTTGCATTGTAAAACTAAGCATGAGTGAAAGCAGGTTAGACAATCTCACACAGTACACATCTAGTCACTGAGGATGGGGGAAAATGTTCACCTCAAACCAAAATCGACGAATAATGAAACTTCTCATTTGACAAAAAATTTCCAGTGAAAAGTACCATTTTCCTGCCTTTTTTGCCTATTTCATTCCACTGAAATCAATGGGAATATTGAATTTACACTCAACATTGAAAATGTTATTTTAATTTCCAAATGCTTAGTATAAAATGGGCTTGAGGGTGCCTGTGTTGATTGAGTGTAGGGAAAGAATCAGTGGAAAGTTTTTTGGTTTTTTTTTGTTGGGGTGTTTACTGGGATTGAGGGGACAGCTAATAAAAAAAATAAAAACTAAATACAATTTAAAAATCTCCATAAGGCATGGTATAAAAGGGGTCTGATTAGGGTGCCTGTGTTGGTGGGTGGAGTCTGTGGATACAATCAGTTGAACATAGAATTTGTTTTGAGGGGGTTCTTGACTGGTATTGGGGTGACAGTTAATAAAAAAACAATAAAATAGGAAATTTGTATTTAAAGTTGTAGTACTCAGGAGGGGGGAAGGAGAAAATGATTCCAAGTCTGACAGCAATGGACCCTAAGTCCCACTTGCCATCCCCATGTAGTCCCGTCAGTGCTAATACTACTACTACTAAGGTCCAGCAGCTTGTTAGCGCTAGGAGTGAAGGAGGGGGTAATCAACAACAATATCCTCATATTACTAGTGCCTGTGAGACTGAGGAGGAAGACTCTGCGGCTTAGCTTGAGGTGGATGGTGTTAGTAGTAGTAGCAGTAATGGTGAAACAGCTGGAGTGGAAGGGAAAACCTGGAGAGCATCTAGACTAGTGGTCAAGGGAACCCACACCATTCCTCCTCCCCTTCCCTTCACTAAAGTGTCCAAAAGTAACAGGATCCTGAAGACTAAGAGGCCAGAACTGTTGTTGGGGTAGTGCAAGCACACAATTAACACTACCACTGCCAGGAGCACAGATCAGATGCCTGTCCTTGCTGCTAGTGCTGCCAATCTGCTTTCTTCATGTCACCAAGAAATGGCAAGTGTGACATTAGGGGACCCTCTGTCACATTGCTTGTCACCTTCTTCAAGCAGCAGTGAGATGTCTGTAATAGAGCAGCAGCAGCAGCACGTAGATACTAGTGGTGGTGGTGATGATGATGCTGGAGAAGCTGGGGTGGAAGATACATTGATGGCCTTTTTATCAGAAACTGAGAAGGAATGAGAGACAGGAATGAGGATGGGCATCACCACCACCACCACTGGCAGTGAGATTTTGTAATTAGTGGAATTTGCAACTGTTCTAATTCCTGATTCTGAGTTGCAAGGGCAGCAGGATGCTGAGGAGCAAGTTAGTTTGCCACAGACCACCGTGGACACAGAGGGAATTGGGTCAACAAATGATGAAGGACCAGGACAGGTCCCATTTGACAGCAGAAGCAATAGTCCTGATCCTAGTTGCAGTGCTGAGGCAGTAGCAGCAACAACAGCAACATTATCCACTGCCACAGACAATGAAGGGGAATGTGAAGGACAAGAAGAAAGAGGTTATTCTTCTCCATCTGTTCCCTTCCCTCTGAAGTCATCATGAGTGTGGGACTATTTTTCTGCTGGGGTATGCACAGGACAGTTATTAGCAATGGCACTGTGCACAATTTGTGACAAGTCAGTGAAAAGAGGAAAGGAGGTAATACACCTTGGCACAAGCTCCCTGATATCAGAAATGAAACACGGACACCATAACATTTGCGTCAAACATGTTAAAGGGATAGAATTACTTCAAAATTACTATCCCTCATTGTACCCCTTAATAAACTGAGTTAAATGACACCAGCGGCATCTCTCAAACATTTATGGTTTAAGAGATAGCCGCTTTCAAAGTCTTCTCTCCCCTGCTGTCAGCTTTCTGCTGCCAGAAGGGGAATCCGGTCTCTGAATAAAGAGGAGGCTCTTCAGCAGAGCCGATATCTCATTATGGAAGGAAAAATGATTAATTGAAACAGTCTTCTACATGTGCTTGGTAACTAAGCACACTTAGAAGACTGTTTCAATGAGTAATTTTTCCTTCCATAACGAGATATCGGCTCTGTTTAAGAGCCTCCGCCTGTCCCGGGACCGGATTCCCCTGCTGGCAGCAGACCGCTGACAGCAGGGGAGAGGAAACTTTGAAAATGGCTATCTCTTAAACCATAAAGGTTTGCGAGATGCTGTTGGTGTCATTTAAGTCAGTTTATTAAGGGCTACAATATGAGGGACAGTAATTTTGAAGTAATACTATCCCTTTAAAAACAATCATCCACAACAGAAATCAAGCACCAGTTTTGCTGTCCCTGACTCTCCAGAAAGGCAACAAGAGGTGAGGTAGAGATCAAAGAGGAGGAGAATAGAGCAACCCAGTATCACAGTGTACCTTGGCATCTGTGCTGCCAGGTACCGTGCACTTCCTCTCAGCTTTAGCTGGTGGTCACAGGTACTTGTTACATTTGCTCCCGTCTTGTTGTGACCCTTGCTTGGCTGCAGATCTTGCTCTGTGTATAACCCAGGTTTGTCTGACTATCCACACCAGTTATGACCTTTGGCTCTGGCTGACTACTCGCGCCGTGTTGACCCTGGTTTGTCTGACTGTCCACGCCGGTTCTGACCTGTGGTTCTGGCTGACTACTCAATCTGTGATGACCCCGGTTCTGACCTGTGGCTCTGGCTGTCTACTCGCTCCTTTTCCCTAGGCTGGTCTGGCTATCTGCATTACGGTACTGTGGCCTGTGTTGTCCCCTCTTTGATTGCCACTATCTGCATTTAGTACCGTGCAGTAGGATGCAGATACCTCAGGGCGCTTGGTCCTACCAGGGAGATCAAACCATAGGCAAGGTTCATCATTTCGCTTTCCTCTCTGAGTAGTGCAGGCCTCTGCCCAGTGTCAATCTGGGTAGTGGACCCTGATCTGTTCGCTCTCCAGTTCTGGGGTTCTGCTGGGGTATTGCTTATGTTATATGTATTATAAAGGTGTTTTTATTTCTATTTACTTGTGTCTGACCTTCTTGTGTATTGCTCATGGTGAAACCCAGGCAGACACTGGAAGTTCCATGAGGAGTGAAACAACTAGCTCGCCATCACCTTCTAGAGTAACTATTTCGTTAGTCAATCCTCCTCCACAACTCTGTTGATGTTAGGATGTGGAAGTTCGTCTCCACCCATTGCACACTGTGTGGTGCATTAACCACACATGCCAGTGGTGGAGGAGAATCGCAAGCAATGCATCAAGCAGCATCTGAGGAGATTCTATCCTCCACAATATTGTAAGATGGTGGCAAGGAGGGTTCATCATTGCTATTAAACTGTAAGCAAGTTGTCATGTGTCCTTAGTGGGGTCTGGACAGGGTTATAGTGACATCGGCAGTACTTGGTTTCGGGAGTCATGGTGTCTAGATACAGTTGTGCCCCCAGATGTTATTTACCACACACACACTGTGTATGTATGTATGTATGTATGTATCTTTATTTATATGGCGCCACACAGTGTACGCAGCGCCTTACAATAGACATGTAAAATAAGAGGGGATGAAATAAGTGCGACATTCATAGAAACAATGGGAGAGAGGTCCCTGCCCCAAGGAGCTTACAGTCTAAAACTGTGTACATTGAAGTTGCTGATGAGAGCCACAGTTCCTGATCTCAAGGGAAAAAATAATATTTTAATAACAACACACCATGAATTTCGTGGAGGGGCAGGTGGAGAAGATTCAATGGCCAATTTCTTTTTTTCTCCACATAGACTGGGGGCTAATTATTCTGCTGCTACTGCCTTAGGTGCATCACTGGAGCCAGTCTTGGCAAGTGTATCCTTCATCTCCCATGTTACTGTTTTTGTTGATCCCATTCCCTTTCAGCTGCCTAATTATCCTGTTGCTTAAACAACTCAGCAGCAGCAGTAGGAAAAGCAATTGCAACTCAGGACTCAGGAGGACATTTGACAGTGTCCACTGGCCAACATGACCTGCTGGCATTAGGCCAGTAGGACATTTTAATTTTTTTCTCAGGGCTAGTGCTTTGGAAAAAAACAAAAAAAAAACCAAAAAAAAAAAAACCAGTCCTACAAAAAAGAAACACTTTTTGGGGGGTTTGTTTCTAACAAGCCTAAGTCCTACAAATCAGTGTTTCCTTAGGACTTGTGCCTCTAACAAGCATAAGTCCTACAAATGAATGTTTCCTTAGGGTTTGTGCCTCTAACAAGCCTAAGTCCTACAAATCAATGTTTCCTTGGGGCTTGGGCCTCTAACAACAAATCTAACAAATCATCCTCTACAAAATACTCTATCAAGTCACGTATCAGTTCACCCCAGTGGCAGCTTATGTCAGGGGGTTCTTGTCTCTATCACTTTACATTCAAATTTCTTATTTTATTTTATTGATTTCTCTTTTTATTAACTGTCCCCCCCAATAGCAGTCAAGGAACCCCCCCAAAACAAATTCCCTGTTCAAATGATTCATTCATTCACCAACACAGACACCCTCCTCAGACTCCTTTTATACCATGTGGGGTTTTTCATTTGTATTTAGAATGTATTATTTATTAACTGCCCCAATCCCAGTAAAAAACCTCCCCCAAAACATTTCCTGTTCAACTGATTCTTTCCCCACACCCCACCAACACAGTCACCCTCATGTCCCTTTTATACTAGACCTTTTGGGAATATTTGCAATGTGTTGTGTGTAACTTCTATGGTACCATTGATTTCAATGGCATGAGCTAGGGGAAAAAGTCAGGAAAAGGACAGAAATTTTTCACCAAATGGAAAGTACTAATTTTGCCTATTTCAGTTTGAGGTACAAATTTTCCTCCATCCCTACGTATAAAGACTAACTTATTTAGCAGCAGGAAAGTTATGTTCTCGTGTCTCTGGGTTATGAAGCAGAGGTTGAACTTAAAGGACTTTTTTCAACCTAATTTACTATGTTACTTAAAGCTGCATTAGCAAACATTAACATATGTTACCACACAGAGAGCTCACCACACAGAACTAAAAGAATGAATATCTACTAAACTACACATCTGCTGGTCTCTTAACTAGCATGATACATAAGCAGTTTGTAATAAAGTTTTTAGATATACAGGTCACAGGTCCACTTTATATGGGACTTTTATATCTGTCAATGCTAGAGAGGTATCCAATGCATTTTTATGTATTATGTTGGATCTCTCTACAACTCAAGGGAGATAAAGTTACATTGAAAACAAACACATTTATTGACTAAGTTTCAGAATTGGTTGCATTCTGTAAAAGACTTTCAACATAAGAATTTCCTTAACAAAGTCTAATTTCGCACAGGCTAGATTGCCTTGCCTTTTCAATTTAATTATGACCATCATTAGCAACAACAACCAGACAAAAATCACCGAATTTGTGCTACAGGGACTACAAGGCCCTCAGAGTCTGAAGAAATGTGTATTTGTTCTGCTTCTCATGCTGTACATCATGACATTATGTGGAAACATCCTGATAATTACATTGTTTCTGGCAAGTCATCACCTCCAATCACCCATGTATTTTTTCCTCTGTCACCTTTCCTTATGTGACATGTTGCTGTCTACAAGTGTTGTACCCAACCTGCTTTACACTTTATTAAGATTACTCTTTAAAGATTCTATTACCACAGGCTCAGTGCCACAGGATTGGCGAAGAGCTAACATAGTGCCTCTATTTAAGAAGGGAACTAAAACAGAACCTGGGAATTATAGACCAGTGAGTTTGACCTCTGTAGTGGGAAAACTATTAGAAGGCATAATAAGGGACTATATTCAGGATTACAACACAAAAAATAAGATCATTAGCACAAATCAACATGGTTTTATGAAGAATAGGTCATGCCAAACTAATCTTTTCAGCTTCTATGAGGAGGTAAGCAGCAACCTTGACAATGGCAAGGCAGTAGATGTAGTATATCTAGACTTTGCAAAGGCATTTGATACAGTACCACACAGAAGGCTGGTGTATAAAATAAGGAAATTGGGGCTAGGAGATAACCTTTGCAATTGGATACAAAACTGGTTGAAGGATAGGGAACAGTGTGTGGTTGTAAATGGAAAATTCTCCAGTATAGTTAAAGTGGAGAGTGGAGTACCTCAGGGTTCAGTATTGGGTCCGCTGCTTTTTAACATGTTTATAAATGACCTGGAAATAGATATAGAAAGCAAAATATCAATATTTGCAGATGATACTAAATTATGCAAAGTCATTAATTCAGAACAGGATATTTTCTCTCTACAGAGGGACTTACATACAATGTCAGATTGGGCAAACATGTGGAATATGAAGTTTAATGTGGGGAAGTGTAAAGTCATGCATTTGGGAGGAAACAATCCCAAGGCTACTTATAAACTTAATGGAATAATTTTAGGTGACTCGTTGCTAGAAAAAGACCTGGGTATCCTTGTCAACTACAAACTTGGAAACAGTGACCAGTGTCAAACAGCAGTAGCAAAGGCAAACAAAGTCCTGTCTTGCATAAAAAGAGGTATTGAAGCAAGAGTGGATAACATTATTTTGCCATTATACAAATCATTGGTAAGACCTCACCTTGAGTATGCAGTGCAATTTTGGGCACCGGTTCTGAAAAAGGATATACTAGAACTAGAGAGGGTACAGCGGAGAGCAACAAAATTAATTAAGGGAATGGAGGACTTGACATATGAGGAACGACTTAACAAACTTGGTTTATTTACTCTAGAGAAAAGACGACTAAGAGGAGACCTTATCACATTGTACAAGTATATGAGAGGTCAATACAAAGATCTCTGCGGTGAGCTATTTATTCCAAGGCCTGCTCAGGTGACCAGGGGACACCTCTTGAGATTAGAGGAAAGGAGGTTTAAACTTCAGCAGAGGAAGGGTTTTTTTACGGTAAGGTCTGTCAAATTGTGGAATTCATTGCCCAGGGAGGTAGTTATGGCAGATACAATGGACACATTTAAGAGAAGATTAGATACATTTCTTTCAAAAGGGAACATACAGAGTTATACTGTTTATCAGTAGGCAGATCAGGAAGGTCTGATAAAGACTAATTTAATTGGTAGCAGGAAAGCTATAAAATTCTTAGTTACTGAGGTATGAAGCGAAGGTTGAACTTGATGGACTTGTGTCTTTTTTCAACCTAATTTACTATGTTACTATGTTACTAAGAGACAGTAGTAGTATATCTGTCTTTGGCTGTCTTTCACATTTGTGCATTTGTAGTAGCTTTACTGGTTCTGAATGTTTCCTACTCACTGTGATGTCTTATGATAGATACCTGGCCATCTGTAACCCGTTGCACTATGTCTCCATTATGAGTATACAACTTCGTTTTTATCTAGCTATGTGTTCCTGGGCTCTAGGCTTTTTTCTTACTCTGTGTTACATGATTCCACTCTTTTTCCTAGAGTTTTGTGGATGTAATATTATTGACAACATCTACTGTGACCTCGCTCCTCTTCTTGAAGTGTCATGTACAGATACATATATTATAGAAGTACAGGCCATAGTGTTTTCTTTTCCTGTTATCCTTGGACCCTTTTTGTTTATCTTTTCAACATATGTCAGAATTTTCCTCACCATAATCAGGATCTCCTCCACTACTGGGAGACAGAAAGCCTTCTCTACCTGCAGTTCTCATCTCACAGTTGTGACCACATATTATGGGATACTTTCAGCTAAATACACTGTTCCACCCAAAGGCCAGTTATTCAGTTTGAATAAAGTCATATCTCTGTTGTACACTGCAGTCACACCATTACTAAATCCAATAATATACAGTCTTAGGAATAAGGAGATCAGGTTGGCTCTGAGTAAATTAATGTCTAGTGGGAACTAATGGTAAGAATAAGAAGGAGGTCAGTTGTTAACTCACAAGGAAATGTGTTATAATATTCACCCAGCTTAGAAGGTAGAATTTTGGGGGAAATCAAAAAGACATATAAAAGTTCTGCAAATTCCCATTATTTTGCAAATAATTAAGGATCTTTCTAATAATCAGTGTTACCCTGTAGTGCAGCTGTTTTTTCCACAATTTGATAAATAAGGACAATACTTACATAGCTAATGAGGCACTAGTTCAACAAGTTCAACCTTATTTGCTAGGGAAGAGTGTAATGGTTATGTAATACCACTATTCATTTGAAACACGCAGTTTCATAAGATAGAAAATATGACTTCTGAAACTGATATATTTACCTGTTTGCTTTTCCAGGGGCTTCATTCAAACCTTGCAGACTGGAACAGGAATTATTAAATTATTATTAAATAAATGTAGTTTCCAGTAACAGTTCCTTAGGAAGATCATAGTATTTCTAGAAAAGATGTAGACTCCATTCCATTCCAATGTTAGGGACCAGGAACCAGACAAGACACAAAAGTGTAAAATGCAATACACCTTTATTAATGAAACACAAAGAGAAGCATAATCCAAAAGCATAAACTAAAAGATATGCCAGGGTCAGGAACTAAGACAGGTATTCAGCCGAGCCAGAGTCAGGAGGTCTGCCATGTCAGGAACAAGCCAAGGGTCAGAAGCACAGAAGTAAGAGCAGTCTGGAACAAGTCAAGGGTCTGGAACACAGCAAACAGAAGTGCAGGAAAATCCACAGCAGCCAGTAGCAACAGGTCAGCAAACTAACGCAAGGACAATGAGGAAGTGAACCAAGCTGCGTTAATACCCTGGAAGGGTTGGCTGATAACAGTCAGGTGAGTAATCAGAGAGGTCAGCTGATTCAGCCTGACCCAGAAACTCAGAAGACAGCAGCAGTGGATAACAGAGCTCTAGATTAGCTCAGACATGGGAATCAATAGGCAGTGTAGAGCTGCTAAGCAAATCCTTGACACACAAAAATTCTGCTAACATATCAGCAAATAGCCTATTATTGCCAATTCTGCAATCAGATACTGTCCAAAAGCAAGCATATAATTGTAAATTGAATTTATTTGAAAAAATAAGGTCAAAACCCCTCCAAAATGATTAACAATGTATTGTTTTAAATTTAGTTGGTCTGTTTACAACGGTAGTTTATTTAATTTATTTACGTCTTGACAAGTGGCTCCAGACCTCATGTTAATGTCAGTAATAAAACCCAGGATTTCAGGGGGGTGGGGAAAAGTGGAGAAGAATGGCCTCTTTCTTCTTCTCCTCCACCTTCACCTTCACTGACTGGGACAGAAAATGTTGCTGCTGTTGCTGCTACTGCCTCAGAATCAGCACTGCAACTAGGACCAGGAGTATTGCTGCTGGCAAGTTGAACCTGTCTTAGTCCCACATCACTGGACTACATTCCCACTGCATCCATGATTGTCTGTGGCACACTAGCCTGTTCCTCAGCATCCTTCTGATTCAGCAGCAGCAGGAATTAGGGCAGCAGTAAACTCCATGAATTCCAAAGTCGTACTGCTGGTGGTGATCCCTAACCCTTTCTCCCATTCCTTCTGGGTTTGGGCTAAGAAGTCCATTAATGTCTCTTCCACCCCAGCTTCTCCATTATCATCATCACCACCACCAGTCCCTCTGTGCTGCTGCTTTGTTACAGAAATTTCACCTTCTGGAGTAGGTGATGAGAAATATGACAGGGGTCTCCTACTATCACACTTGCCATCTCTTGTTGAGCAGAAGTAGGCAGCCTGGAAGCACTACCAGATGGCACAGGCAGACTTCTACATGATCATATTCCATCTGGACAATCCCGTGAGTGTAAGGGGACTCCCATGATAAGAGGAACGTTGTGGGCTATCTTGACTGCTAGTCAGTCTGCTCTGTATTTCTTCCCCTGCCACCTCAGCATAAGTAGAAGGATCTACTGTGGCAATGCTAGTCCCACCAGCTGCTTCACCATCCCTTTTATTAATACTAACACTATCCATAGTACAGAGAACAAATGTCCTGTCTACAAGACTCTCTAAACTAAGTTTTTGAACCACTTTTCTCTATTCAACAATGTTCTGCTCTCCCTCTCAGAAACATATAATGTCATACTGTGGAATCCTGTCAACCCTTTTATACTATGCCTATGGTAAAAAAGCAAACGTGTCACATGGTGGGGAGAAATTGTGTCCTCCCAGTGATTTTAATGCAATCAGATAGGCAAAAAAAGAGGAAAAACTGCACTTTTCATGAAAAATCTGACATGAAAATTGCAATTTGTCTCTTTTGCCTTGGAGGCAAAAACATTCACCATTCCTATTTGTAAGAGTGAGAGAGAGAGAAAAAAAGCAGCAACATTTTTGAGATTGAGAAGACAGACAAAGGAAGTGACGTTGGAGCTTAATTTAATGGAGTCAGGTGATGTGTTACCTGTTTTAAGGTAGTATGGGGACTCAGAGACAGTGTTAAGAGAGAAAGGAGATTTTCCAAAATACCTCAAAATCTTGTTTGACTGAACCAGGCATACATACCTGTGAATGAAGATGTCTGTGAGAGATACTAGAGATAGAGATGTACAGTATACATTATTTTGTGAACGGTAAGACACCACGTGTACTTTACTTTTAAAATTCATTCTACTTTGATTATGTCCAGCAAACATACAATGGGTAGGGGGAAAAGAGTAGGAGCAGTTAAGATTGTTGGGTGTGCTTAGGGATGGGCAATTTTTGCCTCAAACTGAAATCTGTGAAAATGGAACTTTCTTCTTGCTGAAAATTTGACAGAGAAAAGTGCAGTTTTTCCTGCTTTTTCCAGCTTTTCTTTCCTAGCTCAATGCATTGAATGGGTAGAAAAATGTTTCTCCCCCACACAAACATTTTCTACAGCCATATAAAAGGGTTTCAGTCTCCACATATACTGGGGGCTACTTATTGTGCTGCTACTGCCACATCACTGGAGCTAGTCGTGGTAAGTGGAACCTTTGTCACCCATCACCCATTTACTGCTGTTGTTGATCCCATTCCCTTTGAGTTGCCTAATCATCCTTCTGCTTAAACAGCTCAGCAGCAGCAGCAAGAACCACATTTGAAAATTCTGCAAATATGGACTCAGGACAGTTGACAATGTATCAGTCTGCCCCAATGGCAGCTTATGTCACTTTACATACAAATTTCTTATTTTATTGATTTTTTTTTTTTATTAATTCTCCCCCAATACCAGTCAAGAACCCCCCAAAAAAATTCCCTATTCAACTGATTCATTCCCCAGACTCCACCCACCAACACAGGACCACTCCTCAGTCCCCTTTTATACCATGTTTTATGGTGTTTTTTTGAATTGTATTTAGGATTTATTTTTTATTAACTGCCCCGCAATCACAGTATCCAACCCCTCCAAAAAAACATTTCCTGTTCAACTGATTTCTCTACAACCCACCAACACAGGCACCCTCATGTCCCTTTTATACTGTGCTTTGGGAAATAAAATAATATTTGCTCTGTGTTGTATGTAAATTCAATGTTCCCTTTGATTTAAAAGGAATGAGCTAGGCAAAAAAATCAAAAAGTGTACATTTTCAGCTGGAAATTATTCGGAAAGCTAGAAGTGCCATTAAGCTCCGAATTCAGTTTGAGGCAAAACTTTTTGCCCATCTCTATTCTCCAATTGATCACTTCTTCAGATCCTATGTTCTTCTATGGAACCTATGCACTAAGAATTCTTAAATTTTGAAGATCTTAGTGAATAGGATTCATAGATTTACATAAGAACTGGAGAAGTAATAAACTGGAGAAGACATCTCCACTTTATCACCTCTATATCACCGCTTAGTGAATCTCCCCTTGTGTTACAAAAAAATCCATGAAGTTGCAGATTAACAAAAGTAAACTGTAAGAAAACTAACAAAGAGTACATAGGTGAAAGTTCTGAGTTCTTATTTGTCATCATGAAATTCTCTACATTTTCTGAACTCCTTCTGGAACCATCCAACAACTAAATAAACTGTAAGTCTTCACCTTTATCATCAATGGATTACATTTTTTTTATTGGACTGCAGTGCTAACAACATCGTGACATAACATTTTACTTGTGGAACTTTTGACTCTTCTCTTTATTTGTGTGATCAGAACATAGAGCTGATACTGAAGATGTGGTATTAATCGTGTGATAGAAGTAGAGATCAGGAGACCAAGACCAAGTAGAGCTCATGAGACCAAGGATGATGATCAACATTGATTTTAAAAAAGTTATTTGCCATTTTCTATAACTTTCTAGAACGGATCACAACTGTTGGTGTGGAGAGTTAGGGTGATATAGGAAGAAACCCAACAGCACCATAGAAGGCAAATGAAAATTTCAGAAACTCAGATTCATTTATATGATATTTTGACCCCTAGAATGCTAGAGTGGTTTCCAACGCATGCTTTTCTGACCTCTCTAAAAATCAAGTAGATTGAAACCCCATTTAAATCAATTGTAATTTTTATTTTCCTCCTATGGTGCAGTTGATTTGAACCAGAAACACTCCATTCTTAGTGCATCATCCTCAGTTTGTACTAAATTGCTGAAGGATAATTTCGGTCTGATCTGAACTGCAAGTGACAATTTTATCAATGGTTTTATCTGCAAATTTCCACATATAATTCAGTAGGATTCTGTGAGATGAATCAGTGATAACATCATATGCAATGGAATCTAACTCTTTCTTTGTTGGATCTGCTCCTGATTATAATGTTGTAAATACATTTATTTCAATGTAACGTTTCATTGAGCACCACCACGTGTAAAGAAGGCAAACTATTTGTTTCAGAATAGATACCAACTAATAATATAATCTTATATTATCAGCTGATAATGGGTTATTATCAGATATTGTCTATTAATTGAATCATGTCAACAAATTATAACAGAATGTGTTAAAAAGTTATTAAATAATATATTCAGATAACTTAAGGTATATGCATATATGCTTTGCATTACATCTGTAGCTGCCTGCATATAAACATGTATTAAAAAGTCTGTCTCTACATCACATTCAGAGTATAACGTAAATCCAACTAGCAGTAGAATGCAACTCATTTCAAATGTAATGTGTCTGTTTGATTGCTGTTTAAAAGAAAACTATGTAGATAAGATCAACAAATTAAAAGCCACATCTTTCCAGGTTATGGTTCCATTACATTTAACATGGGATGAACATATCATATAAAAAGTCAGGCATTTAATAAAAAAAATACATCTGAATGTCTTTGTTCTTATGACATTATTATAGAGCCCATAGATAAATCAGGTGCAGTTGATTAGATACTTTGGTAACTTGAGAGACAATGTTAGTTGAGATTACTGTGCAGGTTACTATGAGATTAGTGTGCAGGTTACTATGCAGTTGATAGAATTTCACAGGAGGACTTCACAAAGTTGACTGAACCTAAAAGTCAAAATAAAGTTGCTGTGATAATTTCCATCAATGGACTATGAAAAAGAAGTGCAATAAAACAGTTCATAGTATTTTATTCTTTGTTGTTCAATAAATATGTGCTTATGTGCTTCTGAAAGTATTTAAAAAATGCATTTTAATGAATGAGCTCCGTAGAATAGGATATGATAGAAAAGCTTATTGAACATATTTTTGTCTCACTTAACATGATTAAGAAAATAGTTATATAGTAAGTTGGGCTGATACAAGACACAAGTCAATCAATTTCAGCCTTTGTCACAGTATAATCCAGAAAAACAGTATTACATAATTTTAGTAATAATCTATTTAACAGAACTTCCTGTTTAACCTTCAAATACTAATAACCATGTATGATACCTTCTGTTAGAAGAGTTTTAAATCTTCTCTTAAATATATCTATTGTTTCTACATTACCAAATCCCTGGCAAAATAAAAAACAACAGTTTAACAGACCTTACCACAGAACCTATTCCTCTACTGAAGTTAAAACTATCTTTTCCTGTAATGTTAAGGGGTGGGCCTAGTTAGTTATTCTGACCTTGTAATACAAAGTTTACTAGAGAGAGCCTTGTAGTGACCTCACATAGACTTAAACAAGGAAACAAGACCCCATCCTCAACATCTTTTCTCTTTTATACTTCAGTTCTTACATTCCTATTATCCATTTTCTTGTTCTTATCAGTACTCTCTCCAGATCTGAAATATCCTTTTTCAGGTCCAGTGGCAAAAAATGAACTAAATATTTGTGGTGAGGACTTACTGACAATTTTCTAAGTGGTAAGATTATGTTATCCACTTTTTTCAATTATTGATGTGATGTTACGTTCCTGTCCACAGAGAGGGGGCGAGGGAAAAAAAGTGTGGGAGGAAAGGAGGAATGGAAGGGAAACATGAAAGTATAGCCATAAATAGAGTCAGGAGAGGTGATGTTCGGGTGTTATACAGGGGAAGAAAATTTAGGCTACGTTGAGATTGACTTATCTCCGTATTTTATGTGATGCTCAACTTTCTTGCTTGTTCTTACTCATGTATTGCTTGTACACTTTATTGTTTTGACTGTATTCTTTTCTGCGTGTCTGGATTTGGCCTAGCCTATCAATAAAAAACATTTATTAAAAATAGAGTCAGGAGGCAATTATAGTTTTTGATACCGTTCTTGGCTAACTAAGCAGATTTAGATTGCCAGCTTAGAAGACCTTAGGTCTCTTCCTTAGGCATGAAAGATTGCATTCTAAATCTGCTTAGTTAGCCAAGGAATGTATCAAAAACTATATTTGACTCCTGTATTTCTACAGCTAACATGGTACAACTCTCATATATAGAATCAGTGTAGGGAGTAAGTTGATAAATAAGAACCAGCACATATTGTGCCACAGGGCATAGGGTGATGTCATTTAGCCAAAACCAAGAACCAGGAAAGGGACAGTGCGCCTCTGAGTGAGATTCTAAGCTAAAGAGGGGAGAAGGGAGAGAGATAAAATGGAACAAAGATATATGATCTAATGGAGAAGCTAAGGTTGCAATGAGAAAATAACAATAGCTAAAATAAAACAGAGACAACTTTAGAGTGAGGTAAGAGTATTTCATCAGTGATATAATAATTCCTTGGAATGTCTACGGTTTGAGTGTCGTCAATCCATTTCTTTAAGAGATTTAATAATGGTGTAGATGTAGGTATTTGCGGAGATATGACCGCTCCATCCGCACTGGGAAAGAGTGGGCTAAGACTAGCAATATATACTCGATCAGTCCCCATGATCCAGAGAACAGTGCATTCGCTCTCTAGCTTATGTGTAAGAGTAAATTGGCCGATTCTACTCTAACCCCACATTCCAATTAGAGGATGCAGAGATTGTGAAGACAAATTAGGAGAAACAAGTAATGTCCAAAGCAGATGTACATTTACCAGGAAACTCACACAATAATAAAACAATATTGACAAGAAGCCGTTACTTATTCAATAAGGTCAAGGGAAGAGGTGCAATAAATTGACTCTATGAGTAATAACCAAGACTCCCCTGCACAGTGGAAAGTACAAATGCATAGGACAACAATGTTGTGATTGAAGGCAAGAACGAGTAAGAGATCGGGAATAGAAAAGAGGACCAGTAACAAGGTAGCTGAGAAGCCACTGGTAGGCTGTGAGTATACGGCCCAATACACTGGAGGCATCATAAATATGAGAGGATGTAGTGGTATAAGAGTAGCCGCTGGAAGCAAGGCCAATTGTGTAAAAAGAGTAGAGCATTCCCCTGTGCAGGAGAGTCCATTACAACAATACAGTGTGGACAAAGAACTGCATGATAAGGAGATAAGAGAGAAGAAATAGGAGCGAGCAAGAAGAGAGAGAATGGAATAGGAAAGAGTATGAAACAAAGAAAAAAAAAGGAAATAAAGTAAGATAGTTATGAGATTATGCATATTTACATAAATCCAGAGTGCAGGGAAACCTGCAAAGACCATCACTGTATCCATTAGGCAGCTCCCAATAGGTGGATATAGATTCAGCCATGAGGCCAATTTTTCTTAAGGACAGGAGAGAGTCAGCGGTTCATGAGTTAACTCAAGCCAATCAGCAGTTTAGTCCAGGAACTGCATAAAGCAGGAGAGTCCAACTAGACATAACCATCCAAATTCCTTGCAAGAAAACAGTCCTGTCAGAAGGATCACTGGTACAACCTTACTGGAGAGATAAACGTCTCAGGTCCAGGCTTCAACCGAAGTACAGGAGGAGGAAGCACCAGTCGTCTCAGCTTTTTCTTTTTAAGGGGAGATGCAGAAGACCATGGTACATGTTGGTACCAGTGACAAAGTTGGAGGAAGATGGAGGTCCCTAAAAAGGATTTCAGGGATTTAGGGTGCGAGCTCAAGGCAAGAACCTCTAGGGTAGTGTTTTCTGAAATACTACCTTTTGCATGTGCCAGTACATGTAGGCAGAGGGAACTCAGTAAATTTAATGCATGGTTCAAGTACTGATGTAGAAAGGAGAGTTTTGTTTTGTTTTTTTTAGAGCACTGGGCCAACTTTGCTCTTGGGTACAATCTATATTGTAGGATCTAGGGTTATAAGTGGGGTGCTGCAGGGATCAGTCCTGGGACCAATGCTTTTTAATTTGTTTATAATCTAGAAGTGGGAATTGAAAGTAGCATCTCAATCTTTGCTGATGACACTAAGCTATGTAAGGAAATACATACAGAGCTCGATGTTTTTTCCCTACAGAAGGATTTAGATAAACTAAGTGAATGGGCAGAAAAGTGGCAGATGTCATTTAATGTAGATAAATGTAAGGTTATGCATTTGGGCTGTAGAAACAAACTTGCTACCTATACTCTAAATGAGAAACAACTTGGGAAATCCTCATTAGAGAAAGATTTAGGAGTACTGATAGACAGTAGAATTCACAGCAGTTTGCAGAGTCACTCAGCTGCTGCAAGAACAAATAGAGTACTAGACTGCATAAAAAGAGGTGAAGAAGCAAGGTATGCTAATATTATCCTACCTTTGTATAAATTATTGGTTAGGCCTCATCTAGAATATGGAGTACAATTTTAGGCTCCTGTTCTAAAAAAAGACATTACTGAACTGGAAAAGGTGCAGAGACGTGCAACAAAACTGATAAAGGGATTGGAGGATCTGAGTTACAAAGAGAGACTAGCCAAACTGGGTTAGAGAAGAGACATCTAAGAGGTGATATGATTACCATTTACAAATACATTCGAGGTCAACACAAAGAACTATCCAATGAATTATTTATGCAAAGAGCTGAGCTAAGAACAAGAGGCCATCCATTAAGATTTGAGGAAAGGAGCTTTCTACTAAAACATAGGCAGGGATTCTTTACAGTAAGGGCGGTAAGGCTATGGAATTCTTTGCCTCGGGATGTTGTGCTTGCAGATAATGCAACTGTATTCAAAAAAGCAATGGATGCCTATCTAGCACAGAACAATATTGACAATTATGACAGATGGCTTCAAAGCAAATAGGATATTGATCCGGGGAACTATTTGACTACCAGTTGGAGTCAGGAAGGAATAATTCCCCACCCCACACACACACATACACTTGGGACTACATTGGAAATTGCTCCAGAGGGCTTTTTTTTGCCTTCCTCTAGAACAAGAGGGATGTTATTTGCATGGGCTGGACTTGATGGACGCATGTCTTTTTTCAGTCTTATCTATTATGTTACTCTGTTACTATTGAAGTGATTGATTGTGCCTAAATGGTTGGGCAGCCACAGTGTTAGGGATAAAATGATAAGAAGGGAGGAGACACTTTTAAACTAGGAAAGATGGTGAGGGTATAGATAGGAAAAATGTAGTAGAAAGAGTAGATTGTAATGGGGTCCAAGTAAAGGATCATGGAGTGATGATAAATGTAGCCAACAGAGATTAAATGAAGATGTAGAAAAAAGGAAAGTAGTGGGTAAAATATGTTCAAGACTTCAAATCTAATTGTATGTTGGCAAATGCAAGTATGATAGATAAAATGAGAGAACTAGAATTACTGGCAGTTAGTCAGCATTTGGACATAATAGGTTGTAATGGAAGCCCTGGGATGCCGCCCTGTCCTGTGCCTTAGTGCTGGGCTTCTCCCTCCTGGATGCGGCTACAAGTGGGTAGCCTGGCCGGTGAAGCTGGATAGCTGGCTGGAACCCTTGAAACATGTGCTAGAACCGAGGACTGACTGATTAATCAGGATAAAATGCTGGAACTCTTGGAGCACTGGAAACACAAGATGAGCTGCGGAAACATTCACTGGAAATCTGCAGCTGAAGAACCCACTGGAAATGCTGGAAAGGCTGAAACTGGAGACTCTTGAATGGGGGGCAAAGTTCAGAAAAACTAACTCAGTTTATTGATCCAGACAGGGACATTTTATACATAACTTCTAGACATCAGTACAATGGGAATACACACAACTGCATAAAGGGACAATGGTGAATAATGGTGGTGTTTACAGTAAACACTGGGCCAGACAATGGAACGACAGAGTGTAAACACAAGACAATGGATCAATACAGTGGGATTGATACAACCAACAAAATAATACAATAGAAACAGGTGTTACAGACAATCAGAACGCCAGACTAATCCAATCACAGAAGACAATTGTGAATACACAACAGAGGTGAAGAGATTAGTAAAGTGAAACCCTAGTCAAACTCTGGACCAGACAGGGATATAGATTCACCTTTGGAATAGCATTGCACAAACACAAATATTTAACCCCTACCTGCCCATGTAAGATGGTAGGTCAACAATGAACACAGATGTCCAGCATGTATCACAGTATATGAAAACACATTAAACATTCCCATAACATTTAACATAGGACAGTAGGCAGTCAATCAGAATGCTGCCTAATTTCAACATAGACCATGGGGAATTCTGAGTGTCAGGCCATGTTTTGTGGCTGTCAATCTGCCCAGAGCTGGGACTTCACCCAGTGCCTTTCAGTCTCATTTGGGGGGTTTCTCATGGCTCTTAAAAGAGCCCCCAGTAATGGCCTATGGTGCGTTACATAGGTGTAACTGAAACATGGTGGGACGTAAATATAGAGGGATATTCCCTGTTTAGGAGAGACAGGATTAATAGAAAAGGGGGAGGTCTGTTCTAAATCCAGCTAAATCCAGTGTTAAGGGTTAATATTAGTGATGAAACTAAACCATAATGTGGAGTCCTTGTGGGTAGAAATTGAGGCTAACTGTGGCATACAAGGTAAAACAAAAGGTGTTGGTGGGTGTATGCTACAATTCACCAAATATTGACCAGAAGGTTGAGGTCCCACTGCTATTGCAAATGAGGAAAGCTGTGTATTTTTGGGCATACTATAATCAAGGGAGAATTTAAATATGAAGATATCAACTGGAAACATGAGACCTGTCAGAGTGCTAAGGGAATCAGGTTTGTGAGCATGCTTAGGTATAGCTACGTCAGAAATGGTGAAAGTTCTGGTAAAAAATAACAATGTATTGGACCTAGTGATCACTAATAACACAGAAATGGTATCCAATATTAAGGTAGGTGAACATTTTGGAAACTGATCACATCATGGTTCATCAACATGGTATTCAAATTACAGAGAGATTTAGGATGTAAGAAACATGTGGTTTTGATGGATGTATGAACTGGTAATACTGTATACAGTGGAATATTGCGGCTCTAGTCAGAAGGCTGATTAGAAAGGATTAACATCGACTTTCCCTTTAAGAGACTGGTTCGTGGTGGTATCAGACATATACATCCATATATAACATCGTGGGATATTGAGATCACAATTTTGTTGTTACTTTTTCCTTTGGAATAAAAGACGTTTATACTTTTTTGTTCTTTATTTTTTAGAGATATAGTTTTTATATTTTTTTGGATGATCATCAATGTATAAGGAATTTTTAATAGCATGTGATATATATTGAGTTGCTGCTTCCCAATCCCCCTATAGGGTATCGGTGGAAAAAAGTGTCTCATATAGAAGTATTTGGGCTTTAGTAAGGTTCAAGTGGCATGTAGGGTTGCCATATTGACCTTAGATAATGTTGATATAAATAATTTGTATAGTTTTTAGATTATTGAAGAATATATCATTGATAATCTGTTTTATGGTGCTTCTATGGTGATGCCCGGGAGAATATAACTTAAAGAAGGATCAGGTCCCCTGGTATCAGGAAGTGTGACTGGAAGGTTCTTTTGTTTGACGAACGTGGACTAGGGAACTACCAGATTAAGATGTGGGGTACAGCTCCTGATTTTTTGCGTTTGTTTGGCTGGTAGATTCTGGTAGTCGCGCATATGGTAGGGAGTGGTCCCGCATACTGGTTTGGGACAAAGTTTCTGATTCCGGTGTGCGTCTGGGAAGACCTTCTTGGTTACACGTCTGTGTCTGGTTGGGTACCACTGGAAGTGTTTGGAGACAAATTACCCAGAGCATCAATTGATATAGACTTTTATAATAAATGTGTCTGATGATTTTACTAGGTGTCCTTTTCTTTTCTTTTATTAAAAATAGTATTTAGATTGCAATATAGGTAGATTTACTTATATTTCATTACCTTTGAAAAATTATATTATTGTAGCCTTTGTTCCTTAAGGGTAATTTAGCGCTGATCTTTTGGGTTTATATATTACATTTGAGATCAGTTTGGCAAAGCAAAACTATATAGGTTCAACCAAAACACATTATTTTAAAAAAGCTAACTTCAGATTGTTAAGAGCATCAATGCCACACTTAGACTGGGATACATTATTTAATG
Source organism: Rhinophrynus dorsalis (assembly GCA_037306005.1). Taxonomy (NCBI): domain Eukaryota; kingdom Metazoa; phylum Chordata; class Amphibia; order Anura; family Rhinophrynidae; genus Rhinophrynus; species Rhinophrynus dorsalis. The sequence goes on along the minus strand of CM074721.1, from coordinate 550,495,143 downwards.
GCAAAAATACCGATCAAAAATGAGTAGAATTTAAATTTAGGTTGCAGAAATGTATTCAGTAGCATATCAGTGGGGAACAAATGCAAAAGAAGTAGATCACAGCCAATATTGTTAACTATAGATGTAAAGAAGGAAATAGCAAGGAAAAAAGGTATTTAAACTATTTAAATCTGAAGGTATAGAACATTCTTTCTTGAAAAACAGGGAATGCAACACAGATGGCAAAAAAGAATTTAGGTTAACAAAAATAGATAATGAAACTCGAATTGCAAGGGATTGCAAGACTAATCCCAAAAGGTTTATCAAATGCATAAATAGAAAAAAACTAAGGAGGGAGTGCATTGGACCATTCAAAAATGAAAATGTTTAAAGGTCCAAAGAGTTGATTAGAGAGAATAAGGAAAAGGCCAATGTTCTAAAGACTTTGTTTGCATCAGTAGATACAAGGGAACAAGGAATAGTAGAAAAGCCTCCACAAGTAACAAATAAAACCATACCATTATCAGATATTGGGTTAACATTGATTGTATGCACCAAAGGGTTCTTCAGGAACTCAGTTCAATGTTAGCAAGCCCTCTCATTTTACTTTACAAAAATATTTTTTCACCACAAGCACAGTGCCACAAGATTGATGTAAAGCCATACTAGTACCTCTCTTTAAGAAGGGAACTAAAATAGAACCTGGGTATTATAGACCAGTGAGTTGGACCTCTGTAGTGGGATAACTGGTAAAAGGATAATAAGGGATTATATTAAGGATTACACAGCAAAAAATAAGATTATTAACAGGAATCAACATGTTTTTATCAGGAAAATATCTGTTAGGGACCAGGAACCAGACAGATACAAAAATGTGATGTGCAAAACACCTTTATTAAAATACCAAAGCAAACAAAGCAAAATTGTTATCCAGGAGCGTAAACCAAAAAACAAGCCGAGGTCAGGAACTCAGCTACTCAGACAAGCCGGGGTCAGGAATATGGAGGTCAGCGATGTCAGGAACAAGCCAGGAGAAAGAAGGGACATCAGAGGAAGCCAGGTCATGCAAGGATAATCAGGAACAAAGGAGAATGCACTTGCAGCCATAAACAAACACAAGGGCTAGGAGGAAATGAACCTAGCTGCTTTAAATAGCCTGGAAGGGGTTGGCTGATAACAATCAAGTATGTAACCATGGTAACTGAGAAATAAAGGCAGTTCATTTATCATCAGCTGAGTCAGCCTGACCCAGGAAGGAAAGGCAGCAGTATAGAACAGCAGAGTGTTAGGGCAGTTCAGCCAAAGTGCGACAGTACCCTACCCTCAATGACCACCCCGTGGGGCAGGACCAGGTTTGAGGGGACGCGTGCATGGAAAGCGGGAGCATGTACGTATAAGGCTGGAAACCACAAGCACTCCTCCAGACAGTACCCCTTGTAATAAACAAATATTGAAGCCTCCCATGGAACCTACGAGAGTCGACTATGGAATGGACCTCAGACTCCTCATGGCCATTAATGGTCACCAAATGGGGTCGAGGAGCGGCCGTAGTAAAACAATTATAAACCAGGGGTTTCAGCAGTGAGACATGGAACACATTGTGTACCTGCATATTGGGGGGAAGATCTAGGGCACAGGCCACACAGTTCACATGTTGGAGGCAGTATAGTCATGCATTTGGGAAGAAAATATCCCAGTACTACTTAGTTATGCAGTTAATGGAATCATTTTAGGGGACTCTGCTAAAGAAAGACCTGTGAATCCTTGTAAACTACAAACAAATGAAATAGTGACCAGTGACAAATAGTAGTAGCAAAAGCAAACAAATCCTGTCTTGCATAATAATGGGTATTGAAGCAAGAGTGAGTAGCATAATTTTGCCATTGTACAAATCATTGGTAAGACCTCATCTTAAATATGTAGTGCAGTTTTGGGCAATTCTGAAGTAGGCAAACAGGCAGCACTAGCAGCAAGCAGAGGCAGCCTGTGAGGGTAAAGTGACTCCCATGGTAAAAGGAATGTTGTGGGCTACCTTGAACACCAGTCAGGAGCTCTGCATTACTTCTCCTACCACCTTAGCCTCAGTAGGAGGATTTACAGTGGTAATGTTAGTCCCACCAGCTGCTACACCATCACTATTACTAGACTTGTGCAAATAAGTTCGAACAAATTCGGAATTTGGATGAATAAGGGTCATTCAATGTCATTTTGGCCGGCTGAAATACAAGGGTCGTTCTTTTTAAAAACCTGAATCCGAACAATCCTGATCCAAAATTTTGGGGTAAAATTCGGAAATTCAGACAACTGCTTCCTGTGCCTGCTACTTTCCCTCCCTCTCTAGTCCACTTAGCTTCTTTGTTTCATGAAGGGGGTCCTCTCTAGTCCAATTAGCTTCTTCATTTCATGATGGGGGTTGGACTAATGATACAAACACCCAGACAGCCTGCATTTCCTGTTAGTCCGTTGTTGGAGCTCAGAGAGAGAAGATGGAGTGAGAGAGAGAGTCCAGAAAAAAGTGATTTTACTAACCAGTCTAGTGCCTTATAGCCAGTCTAGTGCCTTATTAGCCAGTATAATGCCAGTCTAGTGCCTTATAGGCAGTCTAGTGCTAGTCTAGTGCCTTATAGACAGTCTAGTACCAGTCTAATGTCTTATTAGCAGTCTAATGCCTTATAGCCAGTATAGTGCCAGTCTAGTGCCTTATTGCCACTGCCAGGAGCTGTTTTTTTAAGTTACACAGCCAATCTGACAGCTGTTGTGTAGGCAGGCATCCAGCATTAGTGCCTTATTGCTAGCTCAAGTCATCTTTTTCCTGTTTAAAAGAAAAACACTAGGGATTTGTGTAAATAAGAATTTTCAGAGTGACACAGCCAGTCTGACAGTTTTAGTGTGGCCAGGTTTTAAAATGTTAAAATTATTGTAGAACACTACCTACCTATCTGTAATGGATTTGAGTCCTAATGAACAACCTGATGTTGCTTATCCTGGCACCAGTTGCAGTGACCCAGCAACCACCAACACCACCACAGTGCCGTTGCTTTCAAGCAGAGCTAGTAGCAGCAGGCAGCTAAAGAAGAAGACTGTCACTAGTACTAGTAGTCAATGTCATAGTCACATTCAGCAGCAGCACTCCAAACCAAAAAATACAAAGAAGAAGGGAACTGTAGTACGTTCTACCTCTACTAGCAGGGTAGAGAGGTCCAGGTCCTCCTCTGAGATCACGAAGCATCCGCCATCTGTTTATCATTCCTCATCACATGCCTCATTGCACAGCTCATAGTTGTTGGGGGTGCTACTTTTAATTTGGTGGATGGGGATCCCTTCCATCAACTTATGGAGGCTGTCACACCCTGATATAAAATTCCATCCCGCACCACATTTAGTAGAACTATAGTGCCCTGACTGTACCAGTCATGCGTTGGGCTTTTGAAGGACCTGCTAGGAAAGGCTGTTGGCCAGTCAGTGCACTTTAACACTGACTTATGGAGTGCTCCGAGTGGCCAGCATGCCTTCCTGTCATTGACGGTGCATTGATGGCAGCCGAATGTGTTGTAAGACACATAATTACTGAATCCAACAACAAGTTCAGGTGCAGTAGCTAAGCAGGGACACCACTCTTTCCTCATCCATGCTGAGGTAATGGAACAGCAGCACACCTCAGATAACATTCACAAAGCACTGCAGAACATATTGGCGCAGTGGCTAGGGGAGCAGACAGGCACACAGGCACAAATGGGGTTTGTGGTTAGTGATGGTGCAGCTAACATGGCAGATTTGTGGGTGTGCGCTGCTCAGTACATGTCCTGCATCTGGTTGTAATGACAACTTATGATGACGATGATAATGTAGATATACAATATATTCCTTCAGCATTCCTCTCTTGTTCAGATTCAGATGAAGTTGAGAGTGAGAGAGATGATGACATGGCCAGAAAGTCAGCTGAAAAGTCAAAGGTTCAGTCTACTACCACTGAAAATGCTGACCATGTACAAGCAAAGATGCCTTAAAATACAGTCATCCTGTCCATCATGATCAGCATTGTCACCTCTTCAAAGTCCAAACCCCACTTAGCTGTACACATTTGTGTTGAGTAACCAGCAGCATCCACAACCAAGATCAACAAGCAAATAGGTACCTAGCTGCCTGTGTCTTGTCAGTCAGTCACATAGAATTTTGCGGTATTTGGGGTCAACCTCCTTCCTCCCTTCTTCTCCCCAGAGAGCCCAACTGACTCTCCTAATAAAGAGAACAAATGTCCTACCCAAATTCCCTAAACTAAACTTTAATTCCCCTATCTTCTCTTGCTCAAAAAACATACTGCTCTCTCCTCTCACAAAAACAAAGTGGCTGCTATGAGAGCCTGACACCCTTTTATATGGCTGTAGAAAACCTTCATGTAGTGGAGAAATATTCTTCTCCAATTGATTTCAATGGGCAAAAAAGGTGGGAAAAAGTGGAAAAACACCACTTTTCACGGAAAATTATTCACCAAGCGAGAAGTGCCATTATTTGCCGATTTCAATTTGAAGTGAAAATTTTCATCCATCCCTAGTCCTAAGTCTTTTACATTTCTGTAGAAGGTCTCTACACTTATTCACTTGTTTATGCAGGAGTCCTCTCCAATTGTATTTATGTGGGAATATATGGAGGTATGCGATCAGTATTAGTCATATATAGAATTTATTCAGATAAAAATACCCACTCACTTATTTAACTCTTTATGGCCAGTGCAGAGGGGTTCTCAGGTTGGTTTTCTTTAAACTCCATCCGAATATGTAGAGGGAAGATTCAGTAATAAGTTTCCAATCACAAACATATAGTAACTAGTGTAAAAGCCCATGTACACAGGCTAAAGTGCATATCTCCTTTCATCAAGCAGCTGGGGTGGCCTTGAAACCACTGTGGTGTCCAAAAGATCCTCCAATAACAACACCTGGTGGTTTATCTTTGAGGGTGCAAATTGCTACCCCCGTTTATTAATGGGTTGAGGGAATCTGAGACTTGGCTAAGTGGTTCCGGTTGGGAGCAGCGCTGGGAGCGTTCTCACTTGGTCCTTTGTTCTGCTGTGGCCTCCCTGCACCTGCGCATTGCTCTCCCTGCCGACCAATGTCACATCCAGCGGACCCCTTCTCCTTCCGGCTTCACATAGCAGGGACTGCATAGACACACAGCCGTCACCTTCTGGAGTGGCGCATTCCTCCTTACTTCAACTGATGTGATGGAGGCTTCTGGAAATACCACAACAGCAGGGCCCAGTAATTACTTTTTTCAAGCAGGCCAGTGCAGACTGGCCAGCAGCCAATCAGCTAGCCTGCGTTCAGGTAGTCTCTACTGCACACGACTGCATCAGACAAACATACATCTGGCCTTTTATATTACAGGCTGATGCGTAAATTTCTACTTACATATTAGAATTACATAATCTAGTGAAGGTGTTGTTCCAATTCCAGTTGTAGTTCTCTGGTCTTGAAAATATACAGTGTCAAGGATTCCTGCGTTCTCCAAATTGTTAATATGTTCGCAGGACATATTTGAGAACATTAGAAATATGCTCTTAAAGGGCTAGTAATACTTCGTTTTAACTTTATTTTATTTTGTAGGCATTAAAAAAACATGAAGAATGATATAAGTCTTATCTCTCAAACCTTTATGGTTTAAGAGATATTCACAAGCAAAGTTTCCCCTCCCGCCCCTTTTACCTAGTGTAAGACATCTCTTCTCAGATGTGAATCTGGTTGTAAGACCAGACAGATAACAGCAGGGGACAATCTTCTTTGTATGAAAAGAATGAAAGCCCTTCCCCCCTTGACAAGTTTTTCAGCTTTTTCCCTTATCTTAATTGAAGATTGTCCCTCTCTGCAGTCTACCTGGGCACCTCCCTTCTGAACTGGCTGAACGGGGGGGGATACTTTGTTTGTGAATATCTCTTAAACCATAAAGGTTTGAGAGATAAGACTTATATCGTTCTTCATATTTTTTTAATGCCTACAAAATAAAATAAAGATAAAATGAAGTATTACTATCCCTTTAAGCTGGTGGAGATGGATATGTTTTAATTATAAATGGGAAGTATGTATGAGGAGCCGCGGTGATCTGGGGACAGATGCAATATGGGATATAGGGGATTATTATGTTACTTAAAATTGCAACATTGAATGGTAACGGCTTGAATTCTCTACAGAAAAGGGGATGTTTAGATAAAGTTATTAAAGAAAGTAATATTGATATAATGTTGGTAGAGCGCATCCTAAAAAATTTGGGAAATTTAAAAAGTTCCCATTGATATTTGCTGCAAATTTACAAGGGCTGCTGAAAAAAAAGAGGTGTTGCTATAATAATATCAAACAAAGTTAAATTTGAACTGAAATATAATGAGGAAGATAATAACGGTAGATATCAGATCTTAATAGCTAAAATTAATGATATAACCTATACAGCAGTAAATGTATATGCTCCAAATACTGTACCAACTAGGTTAGTGAAAAATATCATAAGGAGATTAGATCAATTAGCATGTGGTAATAGCATTATGGGAGGTGACTTCAATTCAGTAGTAGACTACAAATGGGATAGGAGTGGACAAACCAAAGGTGGAGCAACACGATTCACACTTCAAAAATGTATAACTCAGAATTTACTCTTTGATTGTTGGAGAACATTTAATCCAGGGGAGAGAGATTATACTTTTTTTTTCTCAGGTGTATTGTACATATTCGAGGATCAATCACTTTTTTGTAAGACCCAGATGTTAGATGCTGTTCTGGAATCAAGAATTGGTACCATAAATGGGCGGACTACGCGTCGGTATTTTTGATTATAAAGAGTAATGAAGAATATCAGAATAAAAATAGATGGAGCTTGAATGAAAACGTATTGAATGTGCCACAGAATGTAGCATATCTGGAAAATGAAGCAGAAAAGTTCCTAGAAATTAATGATAACAAGGAAGTTTCAGATGCCACTCTTTGGTGCACATTAAAATGTTTTATGAGGGGATTGTTGATAAAGATGGGGACACGAATGAAAGCAAAATATGGTGAGAATTTATCAGAATTACATATTAAGTTAATTAAAAGTGAAGCATTAAATAAGATGAAGCATGACCCAGGTAGGGCAGAGGAGACAGTGAATATTCGGAGGAAAATTGTCAATAAAACAGATCAGAAAATTAACAAAAACATATTATTTTTAAAACAAAAGTGGTACCATAATAGTAACCGTATAGGTGGCCTTCTAACTAGGAAGCTATAGGGGAAAAAGATGATAAAAAAAAAATCATAGTTGGAGATAAAAGTTATCTAACCCCACAGAGTATAGATAAAGCCTTTACACAGTATTATGAATCTCTGTACAATTTCCAGCAAAGTGGGATATCAAGAAACAAAATAAAAATATTTTTTGATTCTATACAGATTCCAGCTATCTTAGAAGCCGATTTGGAACTGTTGAAGAGCCCAATTGCACTGATAGAAATTAGAGATGTAATAGGAAAATTAAAATCAGATAAAGCACCCGGTTCTGACGGATTTACATCTCTATTCTATAGGAAATTGGAGGATATTATAGCTCCGCTACTATTAAAAACATTCAATGACATCTCGACAGGGAAATCTTTCCCAAGAGAGATGATGCAAGCTATAATAAGCCCGATTTTGAAGCCTGGTAAAGATTCAACACAAATTTCAAATTATAGACCAATTTCTTTGGTTAATTCAGATATTAAAATTTTCTCGCAGATACTGGCAGAGAGATTGAAGGGAGTGATACCTATTTTCATTCATACCGACCAGTCTGGGTTTGTTGGTGCCAGGAGTACATCAGATAGTACTCTCAGAATAATAAATATTATATATATCAGATAAACACACACAAAATTAGTTCAGTCCTTTTGGCATTAGATGCACAAAAGGCGTTTGATGAGTAATGAGTTGGTAATGAAAGCCATAAAGTGACACTGTATGCCAATGATGTGCTCTTGACATTCAAGAGACTCTTAAGATGATAGATAGATAGATAGATAGATAGATAGATAGATAGATAGATAGATAGATAGATAGATATGGGACATACTCAGGTTATAAAATAAATTATAATAAGACTCAAATTCTTACTGCCAATATTTTGGATATAATTAGATCGGATTTAAAAGAACAGTACCATTTTGATTGGAATAAAAAAGTATTGATCATCTGGGAATTAAAATAATGTTTGATTTAGAGAATTTGGTGAAATATAATTATAAGAACTTATTGAAGGAAGTTAAACAAAAATTGATGTCATGGAGGGGATTGGAAATAACATGATTAGGAAGGATTAATGTAGTAAATGCCTATATTCTTCCAAAAGTCTTGTATTTATTAATAAAACTCCCCCCTAAGAGTAAATATTAAAATATTGCAACAATATCAAAAAATATTTGCAGATTATATTTGGTTGAGCAAAAAATCGAGAATTACTCAAGAAATTTTGAAAAAACATATTGTCACAGATACCCAGAAAAGTTCAGGAGTTAGTTCAGTATAGTTAATGCAATTTTATTGACAAAATGAACAAAGAAACTATATACATATATACATACAATGGAACAGGCAAAGGGTTAAAGCTAGCAACCCTGCTATCAGAAATAATTGGATGCAAGGCTAAACCATAGTGCTAGAGACTAGGCCTTAGCCACTGGTAGTCTCAGCAGAAACCAGGAACAGGAACACAGGATCTTAATACGACGTATCAGCATACTGACTCAAGCTTGTAGTCAGAATGGAGCGAACTCTGACTCACGCCTGCAGTCAGAATGGAGTGAACTCTGACTCACACCTGCAGTCAGAATGGAGTGAAATCTGAGAATGGAATAGATAGCTGACTTGCCTGCAGTCAGTATCAGAGCTGGTCTACCAGATCCCCAGGTCTGCACTAGGTTGGGTGTCTGCTAGGTACAAGGAACAAACGTAAGAGTAGTCAGACAGAGCCACAAGTCAGCACCAGAGGGGGTAGTCAGACAAGCCAGGTCATATACAGTTCAGGTAGTCTGCCAGAGCCACAGGTCTGCACCAGACTGGGTGTCCACTATAGGGATAAGCAAAAGAATAGTCAGACAGAGCCAAAGGTCAGCACCAGGTTGGATGGAAGACTAGCCAGGTCATACACAGAGCCCAAGGTAATAGAACTGCTATGAACAACAACGCAAGGGCAACTGAGTCAGGACTCAGTCTGCCTTTTAAACCCCTTCACAGGAAGTAGGTAGGAGGAGCAGCTCAGAGGGAGGGAGTAGGTAGGAGGAAGTAGGTAGGAGGAGACTACAGGAAGCAAACACATAAAACAGAGGCCTGCTGCACGCTTGAAGCCTCGCGCCTGTAGATGACGCTGAAACTAAGGTAAGCTGTAACACATATGTCCAGGGAAGGGGTTAATTATCCCAATATAATTAAATTACATGACGTTACAATGGTTACGCATTTTCTGCGTTGAATGAGTCTGATTATGGACTCAACCAGATGGATGCAGATGGAGAAGGTAGATTTGATAACATATAATCTTTTTTTGGATAACTATGCCATTGGGTAGAAAAATAATGAAAGGCGTAGTTTTAAATCCAATAATTAGAGACAGTATAATTTCTATGGATAAACTGAAAAAGAGATTTAATATTTTCATACTATATTTCCATTAATGCCAATTGGTAACCTGAGGAAGGAAATAGAGGACTTAGATTTGAAAAGTTGGGAAATAAGAGGGATCGTGACTTTCTCTGATATATTAGATCACTCAAAGTTGATGTCGTTTTCTCAACTTCAGGAGAAATATAATTTGTCATCTAGAGATCTGCTTTTATATTTGAGAATTAAAAATTTAGTTTCATCTAAAATAATCTCAAATAATCATGTAATGGAAGAAGAAGAAACGGGTATCTAGAGTAATGGGCTTTTATGAGGAATTAGAATACAGAGATAAGCCTTTCCCGTGGATTAAATGAGAAATGGAACTTAAAGGGATAGTAAACCCCCAAAAAAACTGTTTGCGAATTGATAGGAATAATAAAAAACATGTAATGCCCTTATTCCCATCTCTCAGACCATTATGGTTTGAGAGATGTAAGAAAATAAAGACCTCCACTCCCTCCCCTTTCTGCCTGACGAGCTGTAAAGCTGTCAGAGGCAGAATCCGGTCGACCGACTTTAGGCGGCTCTTCAGGAGTGATGACATCGGGATATCTAACTATACTTACTTCATCTGTATAGTCTACAACGTGTGCCTGGTCATCATTAACCTGTTCCATTCCAAGTTCCAGCAGAGACTACCAGTTGCTTCGGCCTAGTCTCAGCTCTTTCCTAGGTGGCCTACTATTCCTGATAGTAGTGCTAGCTTATCTGTTGACCTACTGACTATTCATATTTGTCCGCTTTTTATATAACTTATTCTGTGTCTTGAATAAAGGTTGTTTTATACTATACTTTCTGACGCCTGAGTTATCTGGGTTACCGTGACAAAGGGCCACTGCTTTTTAATATGTTTATAAATGACCTGGAAATAGATATAGAAATCAAAATATCAATATTTGCAGGTGACACTAAATTATGCAGGGTAATTAATTCAGAATAGGATAATTGCTCTCTACAGAGGGATTTATATAAAATGGCAGATTGGGCAAACAAATGGAATTTGAAGTTTAATGTGAGGAAGTGTAAAGTCATGCATTTTGGAGGAAATAATCCCAAGTTTACTTATGAACTCAATGGAATCATTTTAGGGGACTCATTGCTAGAGAAAGACCTGGGTATTCTTGTCAACTACAAACTTGGAAACAGTGACCAATGTCAAACAGCAGTAGCAAAAGCAAACAAAATCCTGTCTTGCATAAAAAGAGGTATTGAAGGAAGAGTGGATAACATTATTTTGCCATTATACAAATCATTGGTAAGACCTCACCTTGAGTATGCAGTGCAGTTTTGGGCACCAGTTCTGAAAAAGGATATAGAGAGGTTACAGTGAAGAGCAACAAAACTAATTAAGGGAATGGAGGACTTAACGTATGAGGAACGACTAGAAAAACTTGGTTTATTTACTCTAGAGAAAAGATGACTAAGAGGAGACCTTATCACATTGTACAAGTATATGAGAGATCAATACAAGGATCTCTGCGGTGAGCTATTTATTCCAAGGCCTGATCAGGTGACCAGGGGACACCCCTTGAGATTAGAGGAAAGGAGGTTTAGACTTCAGCATAGTAAGGGTTTTTTACAGTAAGGTCTGTTAAATTGTGGAATTACTTGCCCAAGGAGGTGATTATGGCAGATACAATGGATACATTTAAGAAAAGATTAGATACATTTCTTTCAAAAGGGAACATATAGAATTATACTGTTTATCAATAGGCAGATCAGTAAGGTCTGATAAACACTAACTTATCTGGTAGCAGGAAAGCTATAAAATTCTGTCACTGGGGTATGAGGCGGAGGTTGAACTTGATGGACCTGTGTCTTTATTCAACTTAATTTACTATGTTACTATGTTACTATGTTACTATGAATGAATAGGTGAATGGAGGAAAAAAAATAAAGTAATTTATTGTATGAAGATAATGAGTTATGTTGCTGTAATGTTATATAATGTTATGAAAGTTTAATAAAGATTAAAAAACAAGAAACATTCACCAACAAATTTCAATTTCATAGTGATAGATCATGTGCCACTATTGAGAAGGGGTGGAGATAGGTCCAAATTATTGCTGCACAAGCAGTGTTACTGGATCCAAGAGTTAAATACTCTGCACCCCTATGGACTGAATGAGAACAACGTTTTATATATGTCTTTATGACATTTTTTGATCTTCTGTCTGATGGGTTGCAGGACATTGGGTTGTAATATTATTCTCTGGCACCTATGTGATGGAGTCGGGTAGGATAGTTCATTTAGCAGATTTTTGTTTAGTTTGATATTTTATATTTTTTATTTTTATTGATTTTTATTTTTATTTATATTTATTTTTATTTATATTTTATTTTAATTTTATTATTTTTGTACTTTTCATTTTTTATTGGTTCATTTTTAATTTTTTATTTTTATTTTTTTTATTTGATTTATTTCATTTTTTTTCATCATTATTATTTATTTTTATTTTTTTTATGTTTATATTTGATCTGCATGTGTCTTCTCTGTAGGTATTAACCCTTCCAGTAGTGGTGAGCTATCCTTTGGGATGCATGGGGTCTCTATACTTTGTTTCATCGTTACTGAAGATGTTAAGCAGATCTGTAAATGTTAGAAATCTTGCTCTAGTGCTTTTATACACATTTGATATAATAAAATGCTAGGATGTTTGTCAGAAGCTGTCATGTACAGTAGAGCCTGTGCGTGCTACAGTCATGTGAGGTAGAGAACACTGCCCGCTCTGCAGTCATGCTCAGTATAGAGTGCTCAAACACGCAGGCCGAGGAGGAAACAAGATGGCGCCGCAGCTGATACAGAGTGACGCGCTCCGAATTCGGACCAGAGTCCTCTCTGTGCACTGCTTGGTGCCGCTTGGTGCACAGAGAGGCTCCAGCCTGGGGATGGTACAACCGGCTTTGGCCTGGGGATGAGGGGACGAGAGGCCGTCCAAGACTCCAGTGTTGCCAGACTCCTCCTCCCTGGGGCCCACCGCCTGTCTCTGCTCCAGACTCCGGGGCACCAGCTGAGGCTGCTGGGTGGCACTGAGGCCTGTGTACACAGGCTTTTAAAATAGTGTTACATATATGAACAGACACGTATATGTTTCCTCTCGTTCATTTTTAATTTGCACTTACGCACTCTTTTATTTATCAGTCACTGGGGTTATCACTCGAATTTAGAAGTACAGAGCACATGATGATTTCCATGGTTACCGCTTGGAACGCAAGTGTGAGTACCGTGGACTAATGTTTGACAACTCTGGTGAGCATGCGCACATCACTGTTACAAAGTTCCGGAGAGACCAGTTTGTGCGCCTGGCATTCTACAGTTATACACTGTGGGGGTTTCTGGATGTCGTATGCACATGGCGGGTAAGTCACCTATAAATATGTCCATTTTAGACACAGTTATTTTAGCTTGAGGAAGGTCGCGTGGAGAGGACCAAAACGTTGCTGCTATGCTGGTTTTTGTAATTATGTGATTTCAATAGATTTGTTATCATCTGATTACATCAGTGCATTTTTTTCAATTGTTAAGAGTATGTATACTATAGAACAGCACCCAGATTGAAAGTTTGATGAAACCTTATCTAGGAGAAGTGTGAGTGCAGGCTATATATGTGTGTGTGTGTGTGTATATATATATATATATATATATATATATATATATCTATATATATAAAAGAAGACTTTGTGCCTGGCAAAACACACCCAGGGGCGGCAGTAAAAAGGATTACTGCTGCCATTGGGTGATTCTGTGGGAGTGTGATTTTTGGCCTGCCCCCACTATCCAGCCCGCCCACCACTATCTAAGGCTGAAAAAAAAAATGGCTGCCACACACTCCTACACCACAGACACATGCACATGCCCTCCCACACACACACACTAGCAGACACATACACACATATACACACACGCACGCTGAGGATGATGGGAACAATGTTCAAGCTACAGCTGGAAGGCCATGGTCCAATCTGTATTATGCAGCTTCTTCATTCCCTGTCTTTGAGCCTACACAGCTCTGCTAATTACTACAAGTGAGCTGATTTCTAAACAATCAGCAGGAGGATACTGGCTTGCTGAGAAAGTGGAAACAACGGCAGAGAGGTGATCAGGCAGTGCAGAGCAAGGCTTCAGCTGAGCTGGTAAATGGCAGAGACATGGATGTGACTGTATTTATATATTGCACAAAGAGAGAGAAAGAGAGCAGGTTGTTTGTCAGTCTGTCTGTAAGTAGAGGTGCCAGTTCCTGCAATCATCTCCATGCTGTACATAGCTCACTGTATAGCATGTATGACAAACTATTTATATATGGTCTGGCATTGTATAGTATACAGTCTGTGTATAAGGACTGGCACTATACAGTATAGGAGGGACAGTCCCTGTTTGACACCCAAATCCCTCTGCTCCTCTATTTAGGAGATCACACGGTGTGGTGTATATACAGTAGGCTGACCAGACCTCACCTTTAACCGGGGACACATAGGAAATAAGCATATTTCAGGAGTGCACCAAAATCAAAGCAGCCCTGCAGTATGCATTTTTCATATGTGTCACTGGTTAAAGGTGAGGTCTGGTCAGCCTAATGTACAAGTGTATCAGATTGCTCCACATCAGTAAAACCCACGGTAATGTGGGTATAAACTTCTGTATATATCTGTTAAATTAGTCTGTGTAAAAAAATACTTTCATCTTCTTCTAAATCATTCACTTACAGAAAGAGTAACTTAACCATTTCAGTGCCAGAGGAGATGCAATGCATTGCTTACCCCCTGGCACTCAAAGGGTTAAAAATTCTCTACAATGGTCTGGCACTGTATAGCAGTGGTTCTCAATCTGTGCCCTCAGTGGCTATTAACAGGCCAGGATTTTAGAATTTCCTTTTAAGAGCACAGGTGAGTTAATCAATATGACTGAGCCTCTGATCAACACACTTGTGTTCTAGCAGTGAAATTCCTAAGTCCTGGCCTGTTAGTGGCCACTGAGGGCATGGGCTGAGAACCTCTTCTGTATAGTATACAGTCTGCATGTGTCTGTGTATAAGGACTGGCACTATACAGTATAGGAGGGACAGTCCCTGTTTGACACCCAAATCCCTCTGCTCCTCTATTTAGGAGATCACATTGTGTGGTGTATATACCAGTGTATCAGATTGCTCCACACCAATAAAACCCACAGTAATGTGGGAATAAACTTCTGTATATATCTGTTAAATTAGTCTGTGTAAAAAAAATACTTTCATCTTCTTCTAAATCATTCACTTACAGAAAGAGTAACTTAACCATTTCAATACCAGAGGGGATGCAATGCATTGCTTACCCCCTGGCACTCAAAGGGTTAAAAATTCTCTAAAATACACCACCAGCCACGCCCCCAGTAACACCACCGAAAACACAAGTGTCCCTCTTTGGCCATATGAAATGTTGGGAGGTATGTTACTTACACTGCTCACACTGTATGTATTTATGTTCTGATTTGCAGCTGTGTGTCACTGTTTATGTTGTCAGTGCATGTGTGTGTATATGTGTGTGTTGCATGTGTCTCTGTCTATCACTGTGTGTACCTTTCTGACACGTACACCCTACGCTATAATTCACTATCATAACATTTATTTAAAAAAAAAGAAACATTTCCTGCATAACATGACGGGCAACGCCGTCCCAAACTGCTAGTATATATATATATATATATATATACACAAAATCCATTGGTGGAAAGCACTCACTCTCATAAGAAATTACTGCCCAGGTGCACAATCCCAAAATTAGATACAGATACCAAAAAAGAGGGCAGCACCCATGGGACTTATTCAAAAGGCTTTACAATTTTATTAAAGCAACAAAAAAACGTCTTTTGAATAAGTCCCACGGGTGCTGCCCTCTTTTTTGGTATCTAGGTATCTATATATATATATATATATATATATATATATATATATATATATATATATATATATGTATATATATATATATATATATATATATATACACCTACATATTGATAGTTTCATTAGTTACTCTGCAATAGCAAACCATTCCTGATAGAGAACTCTACGTAGTAGATGGATGAAATGGTTTACACTCAAATACACTTCATTCATGATAAAACACTTACCTCACAGATGACTTGCTGTCTGAACATAGTAACATACATAGTAACATAAATGATGAGGCTGAAAAAAGACATGTGTCCATCAAGTCCAGCCTATGCTAAAAACACCCCTGTTTATCCAGAGGAAGACAAAATAAACCTATGGAGCAATTTCTAATTTAGCCCCAAGTGGGTAAAAAAAATCCTTCCTGACTCCAAATGGCAGAAGAATAGTTTCCTGGATCAAACTATCTGATATGAAGCCTTCTATCTTAATTTTCAATATTGTTCTGTGCTAGATAGGCATCCATTGCTTTTTTGAAAGCAGCTGCATTATCTGCAAGTACAACTCTCCTGCTTCGTGTTGTTCTACAGGCAATTCATGGACAACAATTTAGGGTCCTATGGGAGCTCTAGACAGGCGATGAAAACTAAACCACAGAGGATTTTTCCCCACCACATGAAAGTTTTCTCTACTTTTCCTGCAGTCATATAAAAGGGTGTCAGGCTCTCACAGCATGCCTGTCACAGTTTTGTAAGAACACTCAGGCAATTAGGTAAGGTTAAGAAAAGCTTTATTGAAAATAAATGACAAAAGCAACCACCCTACTCAGGTCCAGATGAGGTCAGTACCGTGATACTTCCCAAATCTGACGCAGGTCAGGATGGACAGAAATTTCAGTAGGCAATAACAACAGTAGGACTATGCTGGCTTGATCTGTAGACAGGTCACTGGAACAAAGAAAACCACAACAGCACCGCACCGTGGCAAGGCCCTACTATTGTGGTGGGTAACTGCAGGGCAACTCCCTAGAGGGCTAGGGATAGCGGAGACAGCACAGATAGGACACTGGCAAGTGACCAAGTCCCTAGAATGCTAGGGATAGCGGAGGCAGCACAGATAGGACACTGGCAAGTGACCAAGTCCCTAGGACACTAGGGATATTGGAGGTAGCACAGATAGGACACTGGAAAGTGACCAAGTCCCTAGAGCGCTAGGGATAGCGGAGACAGCACAGATAGGACACTGGCAACTGACCAAGTCCCTATAACGCTAGGGACAGCGGAGGCAGCACAACAGATACTGGCAAGCGACCAGAGCTACTCACTACATAGTCTCCCAGATGACTTCGGGAGTGACAGGCCAAGTAGGCGCTGTAGCGGTATTACTGTAAGCAAGAGTAGGCGGAATGGAACGCACCCTGATAGGTCTGAATCCAGAACTGCCAAATCGGTACACACAGAGGTAGTAGTCAGTCCTAGTCAGTAACGGAATCGGATACTCAGCCAAAAGCCAGGTCGGTACACACGGAGGTAGTCAGCCAGTCCTAGTCAGCAATGGAATTGGATACACAGCCAAAGCCAGGTCGGTACACATGGAGGTAGTCAGCCAGTCCTAGTCAGCAATGGAATCGGAACACAGGAGCAACAGGAGCGTAGTCAGGGGAGCCGGGTCATACATGACCCATACAGGAACAAGCAGCAACTCAAACGCTAGGTAGGTACATCACGAAAGGGTGCTGAAAGGATGACAGGAGAGAGTTTAAAAAGGCTAACTCTGGGTGGAGCCAGTGCCCAATCGCCAATAAGAACCGTGCACGAAAAACCCGGAAGTAAACATGTCGGCCTGTCGCAGAATCTTGGGCACCGTGATAAGGCCATTCTGTGTTTGTGAGAGGTGTTTGTGAGAGAAAAAAGCAGCATGTTTTTGAGCTAGAGAAATAAAGGGGAATTGAAGTTTAGATTAGGTAGGACATTTGTTGTTTGTATTATGGGAGTCTGGGTCACTCATATAGACATCCCATTCCACCATGGAATTTGAATTTAGTGTTAGAGGCTCTTCAGTCCTGAGCCTTTGTCATCTGCCTCTATAAGAGACCTCACATTGAAAAAAGTCTTCCTCACAACAACTGTATTTGTAAGAAGAGTTTCAGAAATTAGTGCTCTTTCATGTATTTCTGTAACGGTTTTTCAAGACACAGAGACCAGCAGGTTAGAATAAAACGCAGTTTTATTAAAAAATAAAGAAGAAAGATCGCCCTCTAAAGGCAACACAGAAATATAGCGATAGATAGGTTACATATGCCTTCTCAGGCCCAGTATACAGCAGCAAGAATAAAATATATACTGTCACAGGACAGGCACAGAATAGCAAGGGTACTCAATGGTTAAGTACAAATAATCAATCAGTCTCTGTTGTGGTGTTGGCACGCCCAAGGTGGTAATAAGGCAGCAACTGGTGTTAGATGATGCAACACCTTAAGTCCATAAGGCTTAGAAAGCTGCTTAGGCAGCACAGGAACTGAGGCAAAATACTGCAGAGTAGTTTCATCCAATAGCCCCCACGGGCGTAGTAACGGAGACAACTTACACTGCAAGAGCTTGAGCCAATAGCCCCCACGGGCATAACAACGGAGATGACTACACTGCAAGAGCTTGCCAATAGCCCCCACGGGCGTAATAACGGAGACCAACTGTAAAGCAATAGCTTGAGCCAATAGCCCCCATGGGCGTATACTGGAGACAACCTGCACTGCAAGAGCTTGAGCCAATAGCCCCCACGGGCGCAGTAACGGAGACTTATAGTACAGCAAGAGCTTGAACAGATAGCCCCCACGGGCGTAGTAACGGACACAACCTACGCTGCAAGTGCTTGAGCCAATAGCACCACCGGGCGTGTAATGGAGAGCAACACTGTTAGAGCTAGAGCCAATAGCGCCTGCCGCGGGCGCGGTAACGGAAACCGACTACTCTTCTAGTTGACAAGATGAGCCGCCGTCTAGACCAGGCTCTCAACGCGGCCGGCTCAGACAAGTCAGATCAGTCACGAGCAGGAACGTCAGCTAAGCCGGGTCAGATCACGGAGGAGGTACTCAGACAAGCCGGATCAGTCACGAGCAGGAACGTCAGCCAGGCCAGGTCAGATTACGGAAACTCAGGAGTGTAGTCAAAACAGGCCAAATCGGTACACAGGAATCAGGAACACTGGAACACAGCAACAGCAACACTGGCTCAGGAACACCACGAAAGGGCACCTGACAGGTGCCAATGGCCAGGCATAAAAAGGTCACCAGGGGCAGGCCAAACAGGCTCAGACAATAGGAGCGCAGCAGAAGCGAGAGTGACAGAGAGAGATCACGGGCACCGTGATAATTTCACCACATCTGTTCCAGAGTTTCAACCTAAAGTAGTTTCTGCTTTCCACATAAACCATGAACTGGTACTCCCTTCCTTGTGTCCTAATCCTTCTACCGCTAAAGAAAAATCACTCCATACTTTAGATTAATTGAGATGTTTAAGACATTATGTCCAAGTTACACAGTCCTTTAGATCTTCAGATATTTTGTAAGTGATTCCAGAAGGCCCTAAGAAGAGCAGAACAGCATCCAAGACAACCATTGCTTCATGGCTTAAAGGGATAGTAATACTTTGTTTTATCTTTATTTTATTTTGCAGGCATTAAAAAAACATGAAGAACGATATAAGTCTTATCTCTCAAACCTTTATGGTTTAAGAGATATTCACAAATAAAGTTTCCCCTCCCGCCCCTTTTACCTAGTGTAAGCCATCTCTTCTCAGATGTGAAATCCAGTCCGTAGACCAGACAGATAACAGCAGGGGACAATCTTCTTCCTATGAGAACAATGAAAGCCCTGCCCCCCTTGACAAATTTTTCAGGTTTTTCCCTTATCTTAATTGAAGATTGTCCCTCTCTGCAGTCTGTCTGGGCACCTCCCTTCTGATCTGGCTGAACAGTATTACATCAGTAAAAGGGGAGGGAGGGGGAGACTTTGTCATTGAATTACTCCTCAACTACAACTCTGACAGAATTGAAATAACACTCTCCATGGCCCAAATACTATGAAGATTAATTAGAGCTGCTTTTAATATGAAATATTACTATCACTTTAAACAGGTTATCAGACAAGCATACAGAATAATGTCTGTTTCAGCTCCCTTTAGAATCACAGCTTATTCTACTAGGTCCAGTAGTACTTCATGGGCCATGCAGAACCAAGCTACTGTTGACCAGTTGTTCAAAGCAGCTACTTGGTTATCTGTTCACACAGTCACAAAGTTTTACAAAACTCAAAATTTTTGCATCTCAAGATGGTACTTTTGGGCATAAAATTCTACAGGCCACAGGCCTTTGTTTATTAGTAGGGTTGGGTGAAACATCTCTCTGTGTTCCCGTGAAAAAATCCCACAAAAACCTTAAAACTAGCAATTAAAATTTTAAATTTTTTTGGCCATTGTTCCAAATTTTTTGCCATTTTTTCAATGCCAAGAAAGTTTCCACCTATTGATTTATGGGGTTTTCACCTTTTCACTATAAAAACGTGACATATTTGAGGAAATCAAATACAATAGAAGAAACAGCAGGGCGAGGTAGACGTGCTGTGCCATTCTGCTGTGATCTTTTTCCAAAATTGAAGCAGGGGAGGCTCATAGTGACTGCTATCACTATGATCAGGCTTAAAAATAATAAACAGAGGAGCTGGAAGGACCCTTATGTGTCCACTGAGTCTGAGGAGGAAGAGGAAGTAAGCACTACTGAACCAGAGCTATACAGTCCCCCTAAATCACCCCAAGGCATCCTGTGGAATTTAATGGGAATGGAGGGAGAATAGGGAATGGGAAGGGAGGGAGAAAAGGGAAGGCAGGAAGAAAAGGGAATGGGACAAAAGGGAGGGAGAAAAGGGTAGAACTAGTGAGAGCAGGACAGGTCAGCTGCCTGTGCCTAATGCTAGATGTGCTGCCTCTGCTGCCACCATTGCTGCCCCTGTTGAAACCAGTGCTGTGCCTGCTGCCACCAATACTGTGCCTGCTGCCAGACATGCTGCCCCTGTTGCCAGTGACACCAGTGCTGTGCCTGCTGCCAGTGTTGAAGCTGCTGCCACCAGTGCTGAAGCTACTAGTGTGTCTTTTAATACTCAGAAGGGAGGAAGGAGAAGATGATACCAAGTGTGACAGCAGGGGATCCTAAGTCCCAAGCAGTTCCAGCAGTGCTAGTACTACTACTACTGCTAAGAAGGTCCAGCAGCTTGTTAGTGTTAGGAATGAATGAGGGGGTAATCAATATCCTCATATTACTAGTGACTGTGAAGAGGAAAACTCTGGGGCTGAACTTGATGTGCGTGGTGTTAGGAGTAGTAGTAATAGTGATGGTGAAGCAGCCAGTGGGATTAGTGTTAGGTGAGTGGTAGAGGGAAGCATTTGAGAGCATTCAGACTAGCGGTCACCATTTCTCTGGCTCTGGGAATCCCCTTCCCTTCACCACAGTGTCCAAGTGCAACATGATCCTGAAGAAGCCAGAACTGGTGCCAAGAAATGGAAAGTGTGACATTAGGGGACCCTCTGTTACATTGCTCTTCACCTCTTCCAACCAGCAGTGAGATGTCTGTCATAGAGCAGCAGCACGTAGGGACTAATGGTGGTGGTGATGATGATGGTAGAAAAGCTGGGGTGGAAGAGACATTGGTGGCCTTTTTATCAGAAACTAAGAAGGAATGGGAGCCAGGGATGGATGATGGGCATCACCACCACCACTAGCAATCAGCTTTTGGAATTTGCAAATTTTGCATTTTCTCTAATTCCTCCTGCTGCTGAAATGCAAGGGCAGCAGAATGCAGAGGAACAGGCTAGTGTGCCAAAGACCACCATGGACACAGTGGGAATGGGGTCAAGTGATGCAGGACTAGGACATGTTCTACTTGCCAGTGCCAGCAATCCTAGTTGCAGGGCTGATTTTGAGGCAGTAGCAGCAACATCATCCACTGCCAGAAGAAAGAGGCCATTCTTCTCCACCTTCCCTCTCCCCCCTGAAGTCACGGGGGTGGGACTATTATTCTCTTGGGACAGGCACAGTGCATTCATCACCAACAGCACTGTGCACAATTTGTGACAAGTCAGTGAGAAGGGGGAATGAGGGAACACACCTTGGCACAACCTCCCTGATATCACACATGAAACACAGACACCATGACATTTATGGCAGACAAGTTAAAGCCAAACACCAATTTCAGAAATCAAGCACCATTGTTGCTGTACCCCCCTGACTCTCCAGAAAGGTAACAAGAGGTGAGGTGAGATCAAAGAGGAGGAAGAATAGATCAACCTTGGCAGAGACTGGAGGCTCCATAACGAGTGAAACAACTAGCTAACCAGGACCTTCTAGGGTAACTACATCTTCTGACAATTAATCTTGTACATCTTTACCTCCCCCACCAAATGATAGCCAGTCTGTTGATGTTAGGATGTGGCAGTTCATCTCTACCCATTGTACACTGTGTGGTGTACTGACCACACATGTCAGTGCGGTGGAGTAGAATCGCAAGCAGTGCGTCAAGCGAGATCTGAGGAGATTCTATCTAACAGAATATGCTAAAGTTGTGGGAGGGAGGGTTCATCGTTACTATTAAACTGTCAGCAAGTTGTCATGTGTCCTTAGTGGGGTCTGGAGAAAAGGGTATAGTGACAGCAGCAGAATTTGGGTTCTGGTGTCATGGTGTTTGGATACGGTTGTGCCTCCAGATTTTATTTACCACACACACTGTGCATATTGCAGTTGCTGATGAGAGGCACTGTTCCTGCTCTCAAGGGCAATAAATGTTATTGTAATAACAACACACCCATGAATTTGGAGGAGGGGCAGGAGAAGAAGAATTATTGGCCATCTTATTTTCTCCACATAGACTGTGGGCTACTTATTGTGCTGCTACTGCTTCAGATGCATCACTGGAGCTAGTCGTGGCAAGTGGAACCTTCATCATTCATCACCCATCTTACTGCTATTGTTGATCCCATTCCCATTCAGCTGCCTAATCATCCTGCTGCTTAACCCTTTTAGTGCCAGAGGTGTATGCAATGCATTGCAAAGCAATGCATTGCATACCCTTCTGAAACTTAAAGGGTTAAACATCTCAGCAGCAGAAGCATCAAGAACAGCAGCTGCAAATTCTTCAATTATGGACTCAGGCTCAGGAGGAGGACATTTGGCAATGGTCAATGTCCACTGGCCATAATGACCTGCTGGCACTAGGCCGGTAGGGCATTTTTTTCATCAAGGCTTGTGCTTTGAAAAAAATAAATGAAAAAAACCCTAGTCCTACAAAAAAAAAAAAAAATAAACAGTTTTTGGGGGGTTGTTTCTGACAAGCCTAAGTCCTACAAATCTACATTTCTTCAGTGCTTGGGCTTTCTAACAACAAATCATCCCCTACAAAATATTCTATCATGTCAAGTATCAGTCTACCCTAGTGGCAGCTTACGTCAGGGGGTCCCTGTCTCTATCACTTTACATAGAATATTTTGTAGAGGATGATTTGTTGTTAGAAATATTTTTTATGTTATTTTAATGATTTATTTTTTTATTAACTGTCCCCCCAATACCTGTCAAGAACCCTGCCAAAACAAATTCCCTGTTCAACTGATTCATTCATTCACCAACACTGGCACCCTCCTCAGACCCCTTTTATACCATGTCTTATGGGGTATTTTTAATTGTATTTAGGATTTATTTTTTATTAACTGCCCCCCCCAATCCCAGTAAACAAACCCCGCAAAAAAGATTCCCTGTTCAACTAATTCTTTCCCCTCACCCCACCAACACAGACACCCTCATGCCCCTTTTATACTAGGCCTTTGGGAAAAGAATAATATTTGCAATGTGCTGTGTGTAACTATAATTTTCCTATTGACTTCAAAGGAATGAGCTAGGCGAAAAAAGCAGGAAAAAGCATGATATTCTGGAACATATCATTTGAACCATAGGCAATTCAGTTTTTTATGGGTTTTTATCTCCCTTGAATTCTAGAGTCCTCCAAGTTATTGTATGAAAATGATGTGGAGAACTCTATAGCATTCAGGGAGTAAAAGCGCCATTTAAAGTAGATCTGTCACCTTTATTTAAATTTGCATATCTGAAACCTTAATTAAAAACTGCCCATGTATCATGTTATCTAAGAGACC
This sequence comes from Rhinophrynus dorsalis, assembly GCA_037306005.1. Lineage (NCBI taxonomy): Eukaryota > Metazoa > Chordata > Amphibia > Anura > Rhinophrynidae > Rhinophrynus > Rhinophrynus dorsalis. The sequence goes on along the minus strand of CM074721.1, from coordinate 550,471,458 downwards.
AGCAGATGTGTATATTATGAGATATTCATTCCATTCTATTACATTTCTATGTGGTGAGCTCTCTGAGTGTCATAACATATGCTAATGTTTTCTAATTAAGCCTGTCAGTGCAGTTTTACATGCTAATTGAACTTTGTACTCACTTAAAAACTTTCACTTTTCCAGAATTTAAAGTGCAAATATTTCTTATGCAACTACTGGATGACTGGCCGACCAAAAAATATATTGTAATGAATTAAATGTTCAGATATACAGATTGTACAATGACAATTAGTCTACTAAAAATACAAAAGGAGACTCGAATTGTAAAGACTAATAAAAAAATAAAATATGTAAACATAAAAAGAGAGAGGGAGAGTTTTGGACTTTTCAAATAAGAGATTAATAGATTGGATCAGGAAGGATAAGGAAAAGGCTGATTTTCTTCTGACCACAATCTTTTAATTAGTATAAACCAGGGAAAAAGCACTGGTAGAAGAGCCTCAACAAGTACAACTAGACCATTATCATTATCAATTATGTGGTTAACACAAGAAGAGAATAAGGGATGACTGAACAAAATGAAATTCTTCAGGAACTTGGTGCAGTGTTACCAAGACCACTTTTTTAATTGTAGACTTCATCTACACAGACTAAATGTTCCAAGATCAGTCTATCACTATTTTAGTGCCCTTATGTAAAGAGGGAACTAAAAATAGAATCTGGAAATTATGATTATTGATCTCAGAAGTTCAGAAATTGCTTGAAGGATAATAATTGATAACATTCAGATTTACACTGTGAAAAGTACAGTTGCAGGAAACAGTTTAGTTATATGAAGAAAGGTCTTGCCACTTGAAGCTTCTGAGAAGAAGTAAGTAGTTACCTATCAATAGATTTAGAATATATATTTATCTACAACGACATTTGATACAGTTCCATAGAGGAGACTATAAAATAAGTAGATTGGGTTTAGGAAATAACCTTTGTAATTGGATAGAAACATTGTTGAAGAGTAAGGACTAGTATTTTGTTATAACTATTATGTTTATAAATGATCTGTGAATAAATACAGAAAGCAAAATTTAACTGTTAACACATTGCATTTAATTATACAGGCTAATTAATTCAGACCAGGATGTTTCTTCTCTACAGAAAACTTTGCACAATATGTCAGACTGTGAAAACAAAAGGAATATGACATTTAATGTAATAAAGTGTAAAGTTATGCATTTGGGACAAACAAACAGACATTATACTTATGAATTTAGTGTCAGCATTTTAGGAGACTCATTGCTACAGAAAGATCTTGGAGAACTGCTATATTGAACATTTGTCAACACTGATCCGTGTCAAACAGCATTAAAACAAATTAATTAGTTTCCTGCATAAAAAGAGATATTGAAAGAAAAGTAAATACACTTAATAAATTGCGGGTAAGTCTTCACCACAAATATGTAATGTCGTTTTTGGCACCAGTTCTGGAAAAGGCTATTTCAGAAATGGAGACAGCAAAGGTAAGAGCGAGAAAATAAATTATGGGAATGGAAGAACTGAAGTATGAAGAACGTCTACCCAACTTGGTTTACTTACGCTAGAGAAAAGACATCAACAATGGGGTCTTGTTACATTGTATAAGTATATGCAAGGTTAATACAAGGCTTTCACTAGTAAACTTTTTACAAGCTATACAATTATTACAAGTCTATCCTTAAAATTATAGGAAAGTTTCAGCAGATGAAGAAGTTATACACTAAGGTCTGTTAAACTGTGGACTTTTTGGCTCAGGGTTGGGGTATGCAGATACAGTGGACATTTAAGAGTAGAGTAGAAACCTTTCTAGCGGAAGGAAACATACATGGTTACACTTAGTGTTAGTAGATTAAACAGGAGGTTCTGGTAAATAGTCTAATGCCAGTATCATGTAATTTACTTTTCCTGGATCATAGTGTGGTTGAACCTGGTGGACTTGTGTCTTGTTTCAACTCAATTTACTATAAAACTATGTATTTATATATCTATTTTAAATTTATCATTATTTAAATATGTTCAATAATCTTTTCTATCATATGTTATTCCACGGAGCTCATTCATTAACATGCATTTTTTACATACTTTCAGTAAATTCTATAGAAATATGTGTGGTTTTAAATATAGACATTAGCTTATATTTATTGAGCAACCAAGAATAAATACTATGAACTGTTTTATTTAATTTTGTTTCATAGTCCATGGATAGAAAAGATCACAGTAGCTTCATTTTAACTTATAGGTTCAGTCAACATTGTGAAGTCCTTTTGTGGATTTTTTTACTTTTACTCCACTTTGGATGAAAATTCTACAAACTGCATAGTAACCTGCACAGTAATCTCACAGTAACCTGCACAGTGATCTCACAGTAATCTCACAGTAACCTGCACACTAATCTCACAGTAACCTGCACATTAATCTCATAGTAACCTGCACAGTACTCTCACAGTAACCTGCATAGTAATCTCACAGTAACCTGCACAGTAATCTCACAGTAACCTGCACAGTAATCTCATAGTAACCTGCACAGTAATCTCATACAGAATTCTCCCTCAAGTTACCAAAGTATCTAATCAACTGCACCTGCTTTATCTATGGGATCTATAAAATGTCATAAGAACAAAGACATTCATATGTATTATTTATTTCCAGTTTTGATTAAATGCCTGACTTTGTACATGATACGTTCATCCTATATTAAATGTAATAGAACCATAACCTGGAAAGATGAGGCTTTTAATTTGTTGAACTTATCTATGTAGGTTTCTTTTAATTAGCAGTCATACAGATACACTGCACTTAAACTGAGTTGTATTCTACTGCTAGATGGATTCAGTTTATAGTCTGATAAAACAACAGACTCATTGTTTTGTTGTGTGATGTGGAGACAGACTTTAAAATAAATCATTATATACCGGCAACTACAGATGCAATGCAAAGAAGATATCCATATAACTGTCTACTGTTTGAAAGACATCTATCATGTTAACAACTTTTTTTAAAAAAATGAAATGAAACATCCCTAAATGATATTGTCCTTTAATTAAGTTTAATCAATTTAAGACTGAAATTATCTGATTTTATTATTTATTAGCTATTTAACACCTGCTATTATTATTTGCTGGCAAGGTTCAATTAGTAGATGATATCTGATAATAACCCATTATCAGGTGATAATATAAGATTATATTACTAGTTGGTATCTATTCTGAAACACATAGTTTGCCTTCTTTATATGAAATGTTACATTAAAATAAATGTATTTACAACATAATAATCAGGAGCAGATCCAACAAAGAAAGAGTTAGATTCCATTGCAGATGATGTTATCACTGATTCATCTCACAGAATCATACTGAGTTATATGTGGAAATTTGCAGATAAAACCAGTGATAAAATTGTCACCTGTAGTTCCTTCAGCAATTTAATACAAATAATACAAATACCATAAGAGGAAAATAAAAATTACAAGTGATTTAAATGGGGGTTCAAACTACTTGAATGTTAGAAAGTTCAGAAACAATCCTTTGAAAACCACTGTAGTGTTCTAGGGGTCAAAATGCCATATAACTCAATCTGAATTTCTGAAATTTGCATTTGTCTCCTATGGTGCTGTTGGTTTTCAGCTTACATCATCCTCGCTCTCCACATCAACAGTTGTGATCAGTTCTAGAAATTAAGTGAAAACTATATTTTTAAAATCAATTCTGATCAGCATTCTGGACTTACCTTGGTCTCAAGATCTCAGCTTATATCACATGTTTAATATCACATCTTCAGTATCAGCTATATGTTCTGATCACGCAAATAAAGAGAAGAGTTAAAAGTTCCCCAAGTAAAATGTTATGTCACTATGTTGTTAGCACTGCAGTCCAATTAAAAAAATCCATTTATGATAAAGGTGAAGATTTACAGTTTATATAGTTGTGGGATGGTTGCAGAAGGAGTTCAGAAAATGAAGAGAATTCCATGATGGCCAATTAGAACTCAGAACTTTGCTCTTAAGAAAGTTTCACCTATGTGCACTTTGATAGTTTTGTTAAAGTTTACTTTTGTTAATCTGCAACTTCATGGATTTTCTGTGATGCACACACACTCACAAATCATTTTATTTAACAAATTCAGCACTATCAAAAGATACCATGGTTTTCTTTATATGTGCTGTCATGGAAAAAAATGTACCTAGAATGCTGTCAGGAGATAAAGTTAGCAGCATTTCACCCTTAGAAAATAATAATAATAAAAGCCACAAGATGAAATTCAATTACATGCGTTAGCCCTAAGATCCGTTAAGGGACTCACTTTACCGTGACACTCACAGGGTTAATCCAACTAAGTTACACAGCAACAGCCCCTGAAAACAAACACTTACCATTAATCCTGATGTCCAGCGGGGTGTTCAGCACCCTGGTCAGCTACTGCCATCTTCTTCTTCTATCTTCTCTCTTCCTCCTTCTTCCTCTCTGTTCCATGATTCCTTTAATAATAGATAAAAAGTCATATTAAATGATATGTGCCCAAACATAACCCTGACATCTGTGCATAGTTTAACCTCTTGAGTGCCAGAGGGGTACGCAACACATTGCAGACCTCGCTGGCACCCAAAGGGTTAAAAATGCATAGATGTCAGGGTTTCATAGATAGATAATGCCAACATAATCAATCAATTGCCCTTTAAATACAGTTAAAATCAAAATATTTGCTCCCAAAAAAAAGTTATGGCAAGTGGCCAAAAATATTAAAATCCATATGTGCCCACTGTTTTTTCCACCGCTATCAGCATAGGTGGTGGAGAAAGGGTAAATGAGCAGACCACCTCCACTTAGTACCTGACTGGCCAATGTCCATTCCACTGTGAGGAAATTCTTAATAAATACTGCCTTTGTATATGGGCAGTCGCTGATCAAATGGACTCACAGCCATTGGCTGGGAGTGTGATTACAAACCTCCCAGTCCATCAGCTTTGAGCAGTTGATTGGCTGCGAGGTCCATCAGCGCACATCCCACCCAATGCCTGTGAGCCCATTTAAACAGAGACTACCATATATAAAGCAGTCTCTGTTGAAAATTCTCTCACAGTGGAAAGATCATAGGCCCGTCTGGCACTTAGGGGGTGTCTGTTTGTTTCTCTTTCTCTGCTGCCACCAACAATGGCAGATAAAACAATGGGGACATGAATTTCATATTTTTTGGCTGCTTCACTTAACTCTTTTTTGGGAGCAAATATTTTGCTTTTAACCAGATTTATGGAGCAATTGATTGATTAAGTTGGCATTTTCTGTAAATGTATTTCTGACATCGCTCTGTCTTTTAACCCTTTGGGTGCTAGTTGCATGCTGGAGAGATATGAAACACATTGCTCTCATTGAAGGTGGGTGGAGTCCAGGGAAAGGATCAGTTCAACAGGGAATTTTTTAGGGACTACTGGGGGGCACTTAAAGGGGAACATTCACATCTGAAAAACTTTTGTTTAACTATGTAATTAGTGTTCGGAAATATTGCAACCTGAGGTTGCAACCTCAGTATAATGATAAATGGACATTGCTGTAACGATACGAGCGATTCACACCACACAGAAGGCAAGTGTGAACGCACTCCCTGGGGCAGCTAGGAGGGAGTTGGAAGAAGATGAAATAGCACTGGGAAATCCTGAAGAGCTGTACCAAAGATTCAGTGTGCCGCATAATGCGGAAGTGCACAGCTTGGAGATTAAAGAACTTAAAAACTACATAAATTAATAATAATAAAAAAGCACATTTCCTAATACTAGTTACATAGTTAAACATATGGTAAAAAAATGTGAATGATCCCCTTTAATTAAAAAAAATATATATAAGTGAAAGGTTTCAAATCTTTATTTGAATTCTCTGCTACTATAACTGCTTTTGCAAGGACAAAACCCCACTTTGTTTTTGGGAAATTTGCCAGAGACCTTGAGGAAAGGAACAAATAATGCTAAAGAAAGAAAGTAGTTAGATGCTAACAATGAGTTAGTCAGACAGCTTGACCATAAGACTGAGGGCAGATGTTGAGCATGTGATGCACACCCCTTGCACCAACTTTTAGCAAATTAACTTTTAGCAAAATAACTTTCTTTGTTTCTTAACCCCACCTAAATGCACCAACTGCTTCTTGAACTATATATTGCCTTTTTTTACCAAATAAAGCAGAAGCCTTTTGGAGAGACACTTGTGTTGCATCTTCATTTTGATTTCTTCAAGAACTTGGGCCCAAAGTTTGTGTTGTACGGTGGGCATGGTGCAGATTCTTCCTAGGAAGTGTAAGAAGTCTGCATGCAGAAGCTCCCAGTCACCCTGAAGGGGGTGGAGTAAATTATTACCCCTTTAAGAAATTGGTACGGAATGTGACAGAGACAGGGACCCCCTGATGTAAACTGCAACTGGGGAAGACTGATACTTGATGGGATAGAGTATTTTTAAAGAATGATTTGTAGGACTTGATGTTAGAGGGCCAAGCCTCGAGGACTTAGACTTATTAAAGGCAAAGCCCTGAGGAAACATTGATTTGTAGTATGGAATTAGACTTGTGGTAGGCCCAAACCCAGAGGAAACATGAATTTGTAGGACTTTGGCTTGTTAGTGTCACAATCCCTACGTAATCAGTGATTTGTAGGACTTAGGCTTGTTAGAAACAAGTCCCGAAAAAATTGCTTTTTCTTTTGATTTTTTTTTTTTTTAAAGAACAAGCCCTGAGAAAAAAAAACGCCCTACTGGCCTAGTGCCAGCAGGTTACGTTGTGTTAGCCAGTGGCCACTGGCCATAGTTAAATGACCCGATGTAGATGAGGAATTTGTGACTGCTGTCCTTGCTGCTGCTGAGTTATTTGAACAGCAAGATTATTAGGCAGGTCAAAGAGAATGGGATCCACAGCAGCAGTAACATAGGTGATGGATGATGAAGGTTCCACTTGAAAGAATGAATGAATGAATATGTTTATTTATAAAGCGCCACAAGTGTACGCAGTGCTTTACAATTTAAAGGTTTAAACAATACAGGGTTACAGGTGTTTTGTAGAGTGAAACATTGGGCGTGAGGTCCCTGCTAGAAAGCTTACAATCTAAAGTGGTAATGGGAGACATACAGAATACACAGTGATGCACCTGAGGCAGTAGTAGCACCTTAAGTTGCCCCCACCACTTCATGTATATGTGGAGACAAGAAGAAGTTGACCTATAATGATTCTATACCTGCCTCTCCTCCAAAATCATGGGTGTGTTGTTAAAATATAATTTTTTCCCTTGAGAACAGCAACTGTGTCTCTCATCAGCAACTACAATGTGCACAGTGTGTGTGGTAAGTAAGGGAAGGACTGGGAACAATGGGCCCATCTGGATCACATCAAACACCTGGCATAACTTAGCAAACACCATGATGCTTAGAGTCCCCAGTGTGAAATCATCCCGCCAGAAACTAAATACTGCTGCTGTCACTATGCCCATTGTTCACTCCCCGCTAAAGACACGTTACAACCTGCAGACAGTTTAACAATAATGCTGAACTTTTTCTGTAACCAGTTTAGCATATTCTGCTGGATGGAATCTCCACAAATGATGCTTTATGCCCTGGTTGTGTTTATCCTCTAGCACTCTGTCATGTGTGATTGATGCACCACACAGTATGGAATGGGTGGACATGAACTGCCACATCCTGACATCTACAGAATGGCTATCAACTGGTGGGGGAGGAAAAGATGAATGAGGTTGATCACCAGAAGATGTATATACCCTTCAGTAAGAAGGTGTTTCACTTACCATCAAACATTCAGGCTCTGGATGAGTTTCTCTATCCTTCCTTTTCTTTGATTTCTGCCTCGCCTCTTGTTGGCATTGGGAAGAGTCAGCGGTGCCCAATTTATTTGGTGGGAGTATAGCTTTAACATTTCTCACATAAATGCCATGGCGTCTGTGTTTCATGTGTGTATTGAGGACGGTTGTGCCAAGTTGTGTTCCCTTCTCCCCCCTTTTCACCTTTCTCCTTCGCTAATGACTGCACTGTGCTTGCCCCAAGAGAAAAATAGTTCCACCCTCAGGACCTCAGGGGGTAGGGGAAAGGTGGAGAAGAATTAGCCTTTTCTTTTTCTCCTCTGCATTCTCCTTCACTATCTGTGGCAGAGGATGACGATGCTGTTGCTGCTACTGCCTCAGAATCAGCACTGCAACTAGGACCAGGAGTATCGCTGCTGCTGGCAAGTGACACCTGTCCTAATCCCGCATAAATAGATCCCATTACCCCTGTGGCAACAGTGATCTGTGGCACACTAGCCTGCTCCTTAGCATCCTGCTGCCCTTGCAACTCAGCATAAGAAGGAATTAGAGTAGTAGCAAACTCTGCAAATTCCAAAAGCTCACTGCTGTTGGTGGTGGTGATGTCTATCCTCATCTCTGTCTCCCATTCCTTCTCAGTTTGGGCTAAAAAGGCCATCAATGTCTCTTCCACCCCAGCTTCTCTAACATCATCATCACCACCACCAGTCCCTTCGTGCTGCTGCTCTATTACACATATCTCATCGGTTTGAGGAGGTGATGAGAAATGTGGCAGAGGGTGTCTGAATATCACACTGTCATCTCTTGATGAGCTGAAGATGGCAGACTGGAAGCACCAGCAGTAGACACAGGCAGTCAATCTGTGCTCATGGTGGTGGTATTATTGCTTCTAGGCAACAATTCTGCCATTGTCAGGATCATGTTCCATGGTCAGGGGAATTTTGTGGGCTCCTTTGACCAGTAGTATAGCTGCTCTAAATTACTTCCTCTACCACTCCCCTAATGCTAGTTCCCCCGCAACTGCTTCACCATCACTATTACTACTAACACCAACCACATCAGTTTTAGTCCCCGAATCGTCCTCCTCAATAGCAGTTTATATTCCCCTCCATTGCTCTTAATACTCTGAGTGTGTACAAGCTGCTGGACTTTCTTAGTAGTAGTACTAGTGGCAGGGCTGCGAGGAATCCCGCAAAAAACATGTTGTTGTCCACTCTAAAACCAGCAATTAAAAGCCAAAATTTTTCAACATTTTTTCAATGGTTAGAAAGTTTCCACCCATTGATTTATGTTTTTTTCACCTTCTCACTATAAAAACGTGACTTATTTGCAGAAATCTAACACAACAGAAGCAGCTAGAGAGTGAGGTAGACGTGCTGCCGCTGCTTCCACATTGCTGTACATGCTGCCAGACATGCTGACCCTACTACCAACATTGCTGTGCCTGCTGTCAGATGTGCTGCTCCTGCTGCCCCTAGTGCTGTGCTTGCTGCCAATGCTGACCCTGCTGCAATCAGTGCTGTGCCTGCTGTCAGACATGCTGCCCCTAAGTCACACTTGCCATCCCCAAGCAGAACCGCCAGTGCTAGTAGTACTACTACTACTACTAAGAAGGTCCAGCAGCTTGTTAGCATTAGGAGTGAAGGAGGGGGTAATCAACATCCTCATATTACTAGTGACTGTGAGGAGGAAGACTCTGGGGCTGAACTTGATGTGGTTGGTGTTAGTAGTAGTAACAGTAATGGTGAAGTAGCCAGTGGGACTAGTGTTAGGTGAGTCATAGGGGAAGAATTTGAGAGCATCCAGACTAGCGGTCAAGGGAGCCCACACCATTCATCTGGCCCTGGGAGTCCCCTTCCCTTCACGACAGTGTCCAAGTGAAACATGATCCCGAAGAAGCCAGAACTGGTGGTGGAGAGCAGGCACTGAAATAATTATACCACCACTATCACCAGGTGCACAGATCAGCTACCTGTGCCTGCTGCTACTGCTGATAGTCTGCCTTTTTCATGTCACCAAGAAATTGAAAGTGTATCGTCACCTCCTCCAACCAACAGTAAGATGTCTGTAATAGAGCAGCAGCAGCACGTAGAGACTAGTGGGGGTGGTGATGATACTGGAGAAGCTGGGGTGGAAGAGACATTGATGGCCTTTTTAGCATAAACTGAGAAGGAATGGGAGACAGGGATGAGGATGGGCATCACCACCACCTCCAGCAGTGAGGTTTGGAATTTGTAACTGCTCTAATTACTTCTGATGCTGAGTTGCAAGGGCAGCAGGATGCTGAGGAGCAAGCTAGTATGCCACAGACCATCATGGACACAGTGGGAATGGGGTCAACAAGTGATGCGGGACTAGGAGAGGTTCCACTTGCTAGTGTCAGCAATACTCCTAGTCCTAGTTACAGTGCTGATTCTGATTTCTGAGGCAGTAGCAGCAACAGCAACAACATCACCCTCTTCCCCAGACAGTGAAGGGGAATGTGGAGTACAAGAAGAAAGAGGCCATTCTTCTCTATCTGTTCCTTATCCCTATCGCCTGAACTCATGGGTGGGACTATTTTTTCCTTGGGGCAGGCACATTGCAGTCATCACCAACAACACTGTGCACAATTTTGACAAGTCAGTAAGAAGAGGAAAAGAGTGAATACACCTTGGCACAACCACCCTGATAACGCACATGAAACATAGACACCATGACATTTATGTCAAACATGTAAAGGCCAAACAACCACAGGAGTGAAGCACTGCACTGCTATACCCTCGGACTCTCTAGAAAGGCAACAAGAGGCGAGCTGGAGATCAAAGAGGAGCAAGAATAGAGAAACCCAGGCAGAGACTGGAAGTTACATGACAAGTGAAACAACTAGCTCGCCATCACCGTCTTCCTCTAGGGTAACTACATATTCTGCCAATCCACCTCACTCATTGTTACCTCCCTCACCAAATTATATCCACTCTGTAGAATTTAGGATGTTGCAGTTCATCTCCACTGACCACACATGCCAGTTTGGTAGAGGAGAATCGCAGTCAGTGCATAAAGCGGCATCTGAGGAGATTCCATCCTGCAGAAAATGCTAAGATGCTGCAGGGAGGCTTCATCATTGCTATTAAACTGTCAGCAGGTTGTCATGTGTCCTTAATTGGGTGTGAACAAGGGGTATATTGACAGTGGCAGTACTTCCTTTCTGATACAGTTGTGCCCCCAGGTGTTATTTACCACACACACTGTGCACATTAAAGCTGCTGATGAGAGGCACAGTTCCTGCTCTCAAGGGAAAAATGTATATTCTAATAACAACACACCCATGATTTTGTAGGAGGTGCAGGTGGAGAAGAATTATTGGCCAACTTTTCTCCACATAGACTGGGACTAATTATTGTGCGGCTACTGCCTCAGGCGCATCACTGGAGATAATGATAGCTGCCTAATCATCCTGCTGCTTAAACAACTCAGCAGCAGCAGCAAGAACAGAAGCTGCAACGTCCACAATTATGGACTCAGGAGAAGGATATTTGACAATGGCCAGTGGCCACAGGCCAACACAACATAACCTGCTGCCACTAGGCCAGTAGGGCATTTTTTAAATCCGGGCTTGTACTTTAAAAAAAATAAATATAAAAAAATACAAAAATAATAATAATAATAATAATAAAAAAATAGTCCTACCAAAAAAAATAAACACATTTTTGGGGGTTTGTTTCTAACAAGCTTAAGTCCTAGAAATCAATGTTTCTTAGGGGCTTGTTCCTCTAATAAGTCTAAGTTATACAAATCAATGTTCCTCAGGGCTTGGGCCTCTAAGAACAAATCTAAGAAATCATCCTCTACAAAATACTCTGTCAAGTCAAGTATCAGTCCACCACAGTGGCAGCTTATGTCAGGGGGTTCTTGTTTCTATCACTTTACATACAAATTTCTTATTTTATTTTTTTTAAATAACTGTTCCTCCAACCAGGCATGAAACCTCACCCCAAAACAAATTCCCTGATTCATTTCCCAGACTCCACCCACCAACACAGGCACCATCTTCAGACCCCTTTTATACCATGTCTTATGGGTTTTTTTTAATTGTATTTAGGATTTACTGGTATTGGGGGGCAGTTAATAAAAATATAAACAACCCTCCAAAAAAATTCCCTGTTCAACTGATTCTTTCTCCCCACCCCACCAACACAGGCACCCTCATGACCTTTTTATACTATGCCTTTGGGTAATAAAATAATGTTTGCTGTGTGTTGTATATAAATTCAGTGTTCCCATAGATTTCAATGCAATGAGGTAGGCGAAAAAAGCTGAAAAAAGACACTTATTGCAGGAAATTATTCACCAAGTGAGAGGTGCCGTAATTCACTGATTTCAGTTTGAGGCAAATATTTTGAACCATCCCTATTAAGGAACAAGTCTCATAGAGATGTGCCACCACCACCTCAAATTTTAACAGTCTATCTGCATGGAACAAAAATAACCTTTGCAATATAACCAAAGACAAGCTGATAAAGTAAGGAATATGTAATCCAGACATTGCCTCTCAAATACACAAAGTTAAAGGGATAATAATACTTTGTTTTATCTTTATTTTATTTTGTAGGTATTCAAAAACATGAAGAACGATATGTCTTATTTCTCAAACCTTTATGGTTTGACAGATATTCACAAGCAAAGTTTCCCCCTCCCGCCCCTTTTACCTAGTGTAAGCCATCTCTTCTCAGATGTGGAATCCAGTCCGTAGACCAGACAGATAACAGCAGGGGACAATCTTCTTCCTATGAGAGCAATGAAGTCCCTGCCCCCCTTGACAAGTTTTTCAGGTTTTTCCCTTATCTTAATTGAAGATTATCCCTCTCTGCAGTCTACCTGGGCACCTCCCTTCTGATCTGGCTGAACAGTGTTACATCAGTAAAAGGGGCGGGAGGGGGATACTTTGTCATTGAATTACTCTTGAACTACAACTCTGACAGAATTGAAATAACACTCTCCAAAGTCCAAATACTATGATGATCAATTAGAGCTGCTTTTATTATGAAACATTACTATTCCTTTAAAGCCTGTTCATGGTATGCTGAAGAAATCACTGGAATTTCAAATGGCATCCAAAGCAAATTGACCAAGGTTACCTAAACTACATTGGACTGCATGGATTTTGGTAATAAAAGAGAGTAAATGAATGTTATGATAAGCCCTGATGGTATGCCTTGTGAATATACACAATGTGTTGAACCTAATATAGCTAATTTGCCATATACTGAAGCTATATGGAAAATCAGCAATACCGTTATGAATGTAACTTACCTTAACAATGATATAGTTACTAATTATGAATATGAAAAAAGATAAAGGTGTTTGTATAAAATTAATGAATAATGCTGATGTTTTAATAACTACAGGACACTTGTTTAGTGATGCAGTGATCATGATTCGTCAGTTATCTGATTCCTAATGATGAAGAACTCGGGAAATGAATATTATTATTATTAAGAAATTATTTGGTTACCCTCATGTCAACTGAAAACTCAGATTTAACCTCTCTAATTAAGATTTAAAAGCTACAGTATTACTTAACCCCTTAAGGACCGGCCGGCACTTAAGGACTACGAACCTTTTTTTTTTTCTTCGTTTCTGGTTCCAGACTCCCCGAAAGGCGTACCACCACGGGGGGAGCACGGAATTCCATGACGGTCATAGTACATCATGGGTCGTTAAGTCACATCTACCCATGGCGTACTATGACCGTCAAGGGTCGTTAACAATTTGACTGCTATGAGATTAACTTTACAAAATATGAAAACACATACATCTATTATGAACTCAATAAGTGAACAACTTGGGTTAACATCTGAAATTATGACTCATGTTTCAAAAGAAACTATTTATAATGCAAATTAAATCAGATACAGACATGTAAAAAAAAAACCTGAAGATTGTCAATGGAATGTATATGTTTGTTATGAATTAATATCTGTTCACGTCTATGCTACCAATTGAGAGATACAAAATATAGGACATTTAATAAGCTTTCCAGGTGATTTAGCCTTAGTTCAACACGACAACCTTATCATTATATGTCATTGAAATGTGAGTATATTTATCTCAGTGTCAGTAATTGCCAAGACCTAGACTTCCTAGTGGGTATTGATGTTACTATTCATTTGCCTTGTGGAACCAATGGTACTGGTCAGATTGTCCTATCACTGTAACCTCCATGCAGATATCAGATACTCCTTTGGAACCATTACACAATGGCTCACATATAGTAATGATTATTTAGATAAATTATATTATACCTTCTGTGCAACTGTCTACTAATCACAGTTAATAAAAGTGCCTAGTGTTTTGATTATATTTTATATCTTCCAAGTTTAAACCCGACTCTTTCCAAAAATAAACTGGCATTGGATATTCCACATTTTGAAATTTGGATTCCTTTTATATTTGTATTCTTATCTACCCTAAACAATTCGAAAATAACCCTTGGCTCCAACAGAGACAGTATTTGCTGATTTGGCAAGTAACCCCTCCACAGATTTCTTTAGAATGGACTAGAGTCTAGGTCTTTGCTTGAGAGACTTTGATGTTGCTTAAAGGGATAGTAATGTTCCACAATAAAATCAGCTCCAATTAATCTTCATAGTATTTGGGCCATAGAGAGTTATTTCAATACTGTCAGAGTTGTAGTTCAAGAGTAATTGAATGATAAAGTATCCCCCTCCTGCCCATTTTACTGATGTAACACTGTTCACCTCAAATCAGCAAGATGGATCTCAGAGAGGGACAATCTTCAGTGATCATAAGGAAAAACCTTAAACACCTGTCAAGGGGGGCAGGGTTTTCCTTATGATCACAATAAGAAGATTGTCCCTTGCTGTGATCTGTATGGTCCTGGGACCAGATTCCACATGTGAGGGGAGGTGGCTTACACTAGGTAAAAGGGACGGGAGGGGGATACTTTAACATACAATTACTCTTGTACTACAACTCTGACAGTAAAGAAATGGACCAAATACTATGAAAATTAATTGGAGCTGCTTTTATTGTAAAACATTACTATCCCTTTAAGAACTGTTTATTGCACTACTGTGAAGTACATTGTTTTGTTTGCATTCTGTAGTACTTCTTGTTCCTGTCTGTGAGGCCTGATTTCAATGTATTCTTCCTGGTAAAACATTTTCTAAATAAAATAAATAATTTTTATTCAAAACATTTCAGAAGATTAAGAAATCTTGTTTTGCTTCTTGTAAAACTGTATGTTTCCTAAGAATAATGATCTTGTATAATCATTGCATTCTTCCCTAACTAGAATGAACCACATAGAATTTAGTACAAGGAAATACAATTTCTCTAGTGTCAATGATGGATACAGGGACCGTGGGATAAAGCAGGGTGCTTATAGGAGGAATGGCACTCTAAGCAAAACTCCTCCCACATCCTAGCTTCTAATCCCTCCCCCCGCCCACTTGCCTTCAGATTTTTAGAGTGTCCCTCAAGGAGGCCCAGTGCAACTTTTCTCCTGCAAAAACTTTGTTAGCTATTTTATTAATTTAATTTTCTGAAATCTTCTCAGGGCCTCCACTTTGTCAAGAGAGGCCTCTTAATTAACTCTTTGATTTGTAGCTTCCTTTGTAACAGCTTACAATCTTAATCAAAGAGGCCCAAGCTCAGCTTATTTTTAACAAATATGTTTATTTTTTACTTATCTTCTTTATTATTTGTTATTATTATGTATTCATTTGTTTATTTTTTCTTTAATTAATACTTCATTTATTTTACTGTATATTGCTCTGTGATCTCCACACATAACACTATACAGTATTGCTTGCATTGCTGTTTTCCTTCTCCTCAGTTGAATTTTGGTGCACGCTAGAGGCAAGCACACATTTTACCTAACAAAGTGGCAGCCATTATTTACAGAAGCTCCAGAGCTTCTCATGAAAGCAACATTTCTTTGACTGGGACAAAATCATGTTTCTCTAACTCTATAGGAGCAAGGCACTCTACACAAATCAAAGAGTTTATTGGGCCACTGTTACTGTGCTGGTGCTGCAGGTGCAGCATTATTTTGTTACATTGACAAAAATTCTTATATTGCTATTTGGAATACACTTTGTGGGGATTCAAGTCTGTCCATTTATTGCAATTACTGTGGTCATCCCTTTGGGGACACACTATATTTATATTGTTTTGAACAATTCTTTCAGGATTATGCTAGTCCTTTTGGGACATTTGCACATTACTAATTCTGATTAATTTTGAGGAAGCTGAACTTATTCATTAATTTTACAAGCCCACTAGAACATGTTTCATTCATTCTCTTCCTTCATTACTTCATGTAAAAATGCAATTCCAAAGTCACAAACAAAATGTCTGTGTGTTCTAAACGTATGGACTTAGAGGCTAAAAGGGATTCCACATCCACAAATTAACCCCCTATGCTTGATCCAGAGTGGGTCAAAGCTTTACCAGATTCCCTTCACAAATTAGAGAGGTTTTTGTACAGGATGGTTACCAGAAGCACCTTGTACATCAGTTCAAAGACCAAAAACCAAAAAACCCTAAAATACCTTCTCTATTCAACCTCAGATTCCTCTTACAATGAAGGTGAATTGGTTAGTGACAGTTGTGAGTATTTCTAATCCATTGGAGAGGATTTCATATTAAAGGACTCAGATTCAGATTCCATAGATTCCTTAATAGAAGCTATCTTAGATGTCTTAGATGCCTGGAAGTCTCAGATGACAAAGTCCCTATAAACTCAGCCAAATCTCTTTTTAAAAGTAAAAAGAAATCTGCTGTTATTTTCCCTTAGTATGAAGAGCTTGATCAGATTGTAACGGATGAGTGGGAAACCTTTGATAAAGTTATAGTTATTTTCAAGAAATCTGCAAAGGTGTACCCTTTTTCTAATTCTAAAGTTGGCCAAACCAAACAGGTTTGCCAAACTTCTAACAGTTCACCTATTGTTTCCAGATTATACAAACATACCAGTATTCCTGTTAAAACTGTAACAGCTCTAATGACCCTGCTGACAAAAAGGTTGATATCTTGAAAAGACTGATGTTTTTCTGGTCTAGGAGCAATCATTTGAGCTTCCTTTGCTTCCGCCTGGGCATTCAGAGTTGCTGAGGACTAACAAGCTCAAATAATTCAAGCTTTACATAATTGTCACAGCTTACATTGTTTCCAGCTCCGCCACTTCAGCGACGTTCATCATCATTCCACGTGTCATCTGCAGGAACGAGGCTTCAGAGTGAAGCAGGCCTCTGTTTTGTGCCATGCTTCCTGTAGTCTCCTCCTACCTACTTCCTTCCTCTGAGCCTGCTCCTCCTACCTACTTCCTGAGGAGGGGTTCAAAGGGCAGCCTGAGTCCTGACTCAGTTGCCCTTGCTTTGTTGTTCATAGCAGTTCTATTACCTTCGGCTCTGTGTGTGACCTGGCTAGTCTTCCATCCAACCTGGTGCTGACCTGTGGCTCTGTCTGACTATTCTTTTGTTTGTTCCCAATCTAGTCCCAATCTAGTGCAGACCTGGGGCTCTGGTAGACTAGCTCCGATACTGACTGCAGGTGTGAGTCAGGTATCCCTTTCCTTATACTGAATGCAGGCGTGAGTCAGTTATCCATTTCCTTATACTGACTGTAGGCGTGTGTCATTTATCGCTCCCTACTGACTGCAGGTGTGAGTCAGTACTCTCGCTACGTCGGATCAAGATCCAGTGTTCCTGTTCCTGTTCCTGGTTCCTGCAGAGACTACCAGTGGCTGAGGCCTAGTCTCCAGCAGAGTGGTCATGCTTGGCAGCCTACTATTCGTGATAGCAGTGCTCACTGGCTTGTAACCCTCTGCTTGCTACTTGTGTATATAGTGTGCTCTACTTTTCTATTATTAATAAATTTTACATTCAACTATACCATACTGACTCCTGAACGTTATTGGTGAAACCGTGACAATAATAACATGTTTAATGATGATATTTCCTTTCCATGGGCTACCTCCATTAGACCAACTCCTATAATGGGGAAGCTGTCTTGGAGATAGCTAAGTTGGCATCTAAAAATACAGCATCAACTCTTGCAGTACATGCTTTGTGGTTGAAGATTTAGAATGCAGATTCCTCTTCCAAAAAGCTTTAATATCCTGCCTTTCAAAAGATCCCTCCTATTGGGGACAGAATTAGATAAAATTGTCAGCCACACCACTGGTGGTAAAATGACCTAAATTTTGGACAACAAGAAACGGTCCTTTACTTATAGAGGTAAATCTTCCTCGAGACAAAATTCTACTCATTCATAAGTAGTATCCTTTCATTTAAATACAGCAAAACCTACTACAAAAGAAGAATGTACCCAAGGGCTTCAGATTCCAAACTCACCACAGCATGAAGTTTGGAGGATGGAGTCCTCCACAAATCCTTCTCTAGGGGAAGACTCTATCATATGAGTGGGTACATTCAAGAAGGGTACAGAATGTATTTCACAACCCTTCACCTTGTTGTTTTTTAATGTCCAGGGCACTAGATGCAGAGATGTTATAGGAAGACTTTCATCAGGCTATCCATCAGTTTTTAGACAATGGGGTGATAATACAGTACCAAAAGAACAAACGTTCAAAGGGTTTTATACCAAGCTTTTTATAGTACCCAGAAAAGAAAGAGGATTTCATCCTATCCTGAATCTAAAAAGCTAAACCAGTTTCTCAAAGTTCGCAGGTTCAAGATGGAGTCTACCAAGTCAGTGATAGCAGACCTACACATGCCTATTTGGCCCAAACCCTGGAAATATCTCAGATTTACATACCGAAACCAACACTTTCAATTTATGTTTTAGCCACAGCTCTGAGAGTTTTTACCAAGGTGATGGCTCTGCTAATGGCTCACCTCAGATCCATGAGAGTAGTCCAGACTCCTTACCTAGACAATCTGTTATTGAAGGCTTCATTTCAGGAGCTAATTCAACAACATCTT
This sequence comes from Rhinophrynus dorsalis, assembly GCA_037306005.1. Classification (NCBI taxonomy): domain Eukaryota; kingdom Metazoa; phylum Chordata; class Amphibia; order Anura; family Rhinophrynidae; genus Rhinophrynus; species Rhinophrynus dorsalis. The sequence continues at coordinate 550,452,714 of CM074721.1, read as the reverse complement.
CATCTTACTCATCAACCTAAGCATGTCTCGGCTAGTTCCATCTCAGCAGATCCTGTTTCTCGGTCAGACACAGATATGATGGAATCAAGAAAAAAAAACAGAAAACTACCAAAATTCTGTTCAAGAGCAAGGAATCCACAAGCAATAGCAGTGGCTGTCCTAACAATTCCATGGGATTACAGACTAGTGTATGTCTTCCCTCCACTAGCTATGAATACTCTGAAAAATAAAGGAGGAGATGGTGCACACCATCCTCATAGTTTCATTTTGGCCCAGGAGGTTTTGGTGTCACCCTCATCACCTCAAAGACGTGTAAATGAAAGAGCCTTGGCGTCTACCTCAGTTTCCAAACCTCATCTCTCAAGTACCAGTTCTTTTCCATAACTTCCTCAACCATATTTTGAAGGTGGGGAACTTGAGACTAGGGTTGGCCAAATCTCTCGCCATGTTTCCGCAGGAAATTCCGTGAAAACCACTTTGTTGTTCGCTTTTTTGTTGAAAAATCTGCTTTAAAACTAGCAATTGAAGTAGCTGCAGAGCGATGTAGATGTGTTGTGCTGTTCTGCTGTGATTTTGAGGCAAAGTGACACAGGCAGCTGGGGTCCAGATTGCTTGATGATTTTACTTTTATTGTTTCTGTGCTGGGGAAGTCTAGGGAAAGAAGGTATTGATTTTGTTTTTGGGCCTAAATGTGATAAGATATGGTGGACAACTTAAAAATAAATAAATTATCAAGAAAAAACATAAATACTTAAGCAAATAAATATATTAGACAACTAACTGGGAGCTCTGTAACTGAGGCAGACTTGAGAGACAGCAGATGACATTGAGAATTTTGTTGAGGGCCAAGGCAAATCATCACACTCCATCAGTTGTTTACTGCAGAGAGTAAAAACACACACAGTAGTTGCATAATGTCTACCAAATGCACAAGTGAGTGGGGAAAGGTGGAAAAAGTGCAGGGGCTTGGGAGTAAAGTGTTAGTACAAAAACTGACTGCAGTAATCGTTGCTGCAGCATGTGTAATAAATGATGATGATACATCTCCTCCCGTGGATGCAGTTTGTCAAGGTTCCACCAATCACACCACGCCAGTCCCCCACCACCATACACATTTGCCTCATTCAAAACCAAACCAAATCTGTGCTCCTCCATATAAGCTATCCAAGTGTGAACCCTGTGTTAAGCATATTGTATACCACTTTAATAAATTTGGGGTCTCTGTTGCATAGTTTGGCCAAAGTATGTTGAAGCCCACCTGCCACGTCAAGGCCCCCCAAAATAAGGTGAATACCTAACTTCACACAGTCATCCTATCTAGATTACAAACACTCCTGAAAAAGCATTTCTTATAAGTTGGGATTTCTTGTACATAATGCATTGGGCATATTTTAAAAACATTTACCACATTTAAAAACAACTTCATGTTAGGACTCACCTTCAGTGACCCGTAGAGAGTGAGCAGCAGGCCAAGAAGACTGGAGCTCCATCAATCCCCTTTATAACACCCATCCACCCACACCCACAAGTCACATTGGGTTTAGTTGTTGCCTTAAAGGCAATGATCAGGACAGCCCAAACATTAGGCCAACACCATGCCTTTATACCCCTCTACAAGGGTCCTTCCATCTCCTCCATTTATTATTTTTAAACCTGCTCATAGTGATAGCAGGCACTATGAGCCTCTCCTGCCTCAATTTTGGAAAAAAGATCACAACAGAATAGCACAGCATGTCTACCTCACTCTGTAGCTGCTTCTATTGTGTTTCATTTCCACAAATATGTCACGTTTTTATAGCGAAAACGACATAAATCAATGCACAGAAACTTTCTAGCCATTGAGGAAATGGTGAAAAATTGTGGTCAATGGGCAAAAAATGCAAACATTTTCATCATTAGTTTTAAAGCAGATTTTCCATTGAAAAAGCGGACAACAACAAGGTTTTTGCAGAATTTCTCAATGGAACATGGAGCCCACCACATCAGTTCTCTGAAACCTCAGTTTTCTACAAAAGAATATGACAGCATGTCCACTGCCAACATCTTGGCAATCTTGCCATTCCACAAGTGAACTTTGGGATTGTCTTTGTGAAGTTTTTGACTCTTTCCCAGGATCTCAGGAAGTTTGGGTTGGCATAGGACATGGCAGAAGAACCCTGTAACTTAATTGTTTTAACAACGTGACTAGAGGAGGTGGTGGAGGTGGAGGCATTATGTGTGGGCACTCTATGACCCTTACCATCTCCTACACCAAACCCATAGTCATCATACTTCTCTGCAGGAGGGGCAATAGGTGTTATTTAAAATGAACTAACTGTTGGCAGTGGCACACTCTCTGACACATCAATGACATCACTAATTATCTTATGTGCCCCAGAGTACTGGGAACTCTTTGGAGTGCTTCTGCTAGTTGTGGCAACTCGGACCTGTTCATGGTGTGTCTCCTAGTCAGACCTTTGATGGTGTGCTTCAAGTGGCATCTCATTGAGGAGGTGCCTAGGAGTAAGTCTGCTTTACCCCTGCTCACATGCTTGTTGCACAGACAACAGATAGCATCATGCTTGGCTTTTGGATCCGGAATGAAGTATCTCCATACTATGGACTTCCTGGAGTGCGGGGTTACTGTGGGGCTGCTACTACTACTGGGTCTAGATGCTGATTCAATTCTACTGCTACTACTGCTAGGTGTTAAAGGTACAGCACTTCCAGCAACAGCAGAGGCACTCATCATAGGTAAGGTTGTAGATATTAATAACCTGAGTTGTTGTTATTGCTGCTGATTACTCAATAAACGTGTGTGTGGCTGAGTGTGGCTTGGACTTGGAAGCTGTGACAATTCTGATGATGACCGAGAGGGTGACTCTATTTTTAGTCATCTTTGCTTGTACAGGGTCAGTGTTTTCAATGTTTTTCTCCAACAGTTTATAGAAAGGCACTGTGTTCCTTTTCATTTGTGAACCTTTGACTTTTAGCTAACTTTCTGGCCATATCATCACCTCTCTCACTCTCAACGTCATCTGTATCGGAAGAAGAGGAGGATGCTGGAGGGATATATTCTATATCTACATCATCATTGTCATCATAAGTCATCATTAGGTCATCCTCAGCAAGGCTGCCACTACTTTTTAACTACACTTACATTCCTCTCAACTTTTAGAGGTGTCAAACTACTTCGTTTTACTTTTACAGAGTTCGCTACTACTTTGAGGACAGGTGTTTTGGTGTTTGTTTGTCTCACTGTCAGATGCAGCGGTTGGTTCAGCTGCTACACCTTCCTCCATTATGTCATCATCAACACTAGAATGTGACTCGCTGTTGTCTTCAATGTTCTTCTTATATGTTTTTTTTTTATAGTATTGGCACCCAGTTCAGCAAGGAAATTGGACAGCAGCTGCCTGTGTCTTTCAAATCAAATCAGTCAGACAGAATGTTGGGGTATTTGTGGTCAACCTCCTTTGCTTCTTTCTCTCAACTCCAGACATGTCCAACACAGAGATAATAACAGCAAGATCAGCAATTAAATTGATTAGACTACAGCTGCCTGTGTCTTTCAAATCAAATCAGTCAAACAGAATGTTGGGGTAATTGTGGTCAACCTCCTATGCTCCCTTCTCCCACCCCCAGACTCCACTAGCACAGAGATAATAACAGCCAGATCATGAAGGAGCTTGGATTGTGGCTGCTTTTCTCTTGCTAGAAGGGGTGGGCGTGGTTGTCCACTGTTTCATGGGAAAATCAGCTTTAAGTAAAGCTTCTTTGCCATTTTTGCCCATTGCCAAAAATATTCCACTATTATTTCAATGTTGACAAACTTTTCAGCTCTTTAAATGTTTTTCACGTTTTCTATATAAACATACAATGTTTTCCAGGAAGTGAAACACAATACAAAGCTAAAGAGCGAAAGGGTTCTAGCTTTGTTGCAGTGAGTTAATTGCAAAAGTGAGGCAGGAGAGGCTCATAGGGACTGATATCGATATGAGCAAGTGGAATAATAATAAAGAGGAGCTGGAAGAATGGTGCATCAAGTGAATATGAGCAGGAGGAAATGACCACTAGCAACATGAAAGGGTCTGGATGCCTTGATTCCTCAGACCCAATGATGGCCAGCACCCTATATCATTCCTAAGGCTCTTGGGGAAATTTGTGTCACGGGCAGAGGAAGAAAAGGGTAGTAGTGCGAAAAGGACAGGTCAGTTGCCTGTGCCTAATGTCAGTGGTGTGTCTGCTGTCAGTACTACGCCTGCTAGGGTGTCTTGTGATTCTCAGGAGGAGATGATGCCAAATCTGACAGCACACTTACCATCCGCAAGCAGTCCCACCACCACCACCACTACTACTAATAATAATAATAATAATAAGGTCCAGCAGCTACAGACTCAGAGTTTTTAGAGTGAGGGAGGGGTGTGGTTGGTGTTAGTAGAAATAATAGTAATGGTGAAGAAGCTGGTGGGACTAGTGTTACTACAGTAGATCCTCCTACTGATGCTGAGGTGGTAGAGCAAGTAATGCAGAGTGGCCTATCGGTCAAGGCAGCCAAGAACTTTCCCCTTACCATGGGAGTCCCCTTACCCTCACTGCATTGTCCAGATGGAACATGAAGAAGGCTGCTTGTGCGTGCTGCTAGTGTTTCCAGTCTGGTGTCTTCAGCTCAACAAGAGATGGCTAGTGTAACAGTAAGGGACACTTACACCTCAAACCAGTGAGATGTCTGTAGTAGAGCAGCAGCAGCAAGGAGGGACTGGTGGTGGTGGTGGTGATGATGACAGAAGAGAAGCTGAGGTGGAAGAGATATTCCTTGTGTTTTTAGCCCAAACCAAGAAGGAATAGGAGACAAGAATGGGGATGGGCATTACCACCACCACCGGCTGGCGTAGTTGTGCAACTTTCTCCTCTCCCTTGAAGTCCTGGGTTTTATTATTGAAATTAACTTGAGGTCTGGATCCGCTCGTAGTGCTTTGTCACCAGGATGTCTGATCCTAACACCCCATAACAGACTAAAATAAATTAAATAAAAAACCTACCATCGTATACAGCTCAGCTGAAAATTAAAAAATAAAATGTTAATCATTTTGGAGGGGTTTTGGACTTTTTTTTCAAATCAATTAAATTTGCAGTCATATTCTAGCTTTTGGATAGTGTCAAATAGCCCCTATGCAGATGTTTTGGGATGGAATGGAGTCTACATCTTTGTTTTAAATACTCTGATCTTGCTAAGAAACTGCTACTGGAAACTACATTTATTTTGTTTGTATCCTCTAATAATTCATGTTCCAGTCTGCGAGGTTTGAATGAAGCCTATTTTTTATTTCATCTGGAAAAGCAAACCTATAAACACACCCAGTTCAGATGTCATGTATTGTGCTTTGTGACACTGCGTCTTTCCATTGATTAATGATCTTACATAACCATTACACAACATTTTTACATGGATTACCTGTGTACTCGCTGATTGATAAATGATAGCTTATAAATTAATTGCAGCAATTGTTAAAAGCAACATGCAGAGGAAATACTAACATTAACCCTTTGAGTGCCAGAGGGGCACACAATGTTTTGCTTTGCTTTGAGAATGGGAAGCAATGGGAATTTGCAGAGCTTGTATCTCTCTCTTTGATTTGCCCCTGAATTCTACCTCCTTAACTTGATGAATAATATAACATATTTCCTTGTGATTTAATCATTGACCTCTTCAGCCTCCTTAATTAAATTTATTTTCTAATAGTCATAAATTTACTCAGAGCTGACCTGATCTCCTGATTCCTAAGACTATAGATGATTGGGTTTAGTAATGGTGTGACTGCAGTGTACAACAGAGAGATGACTTTATTCAAATTGAATGACTGCCCTTTGGATGGAACAGTGTATTTAGCTGAAAGTATCCCATAATATGTGCTCACAACTGTGAGATGTGAACTGCAGGTAGAGAAGGCTTTATGTCTCCCAGTGGTGGAGGAGATCTTGATTATGGTGAGGAAAATTCTGACATATGTTGAAATGATAAACAAAAAGGGTCCAAGTATAATAGGAAAAGAGAGCACTATGACCTCTACTTCTATAATATATGTATCTGTACATGATGCTTCAAGAAGAGGAGCAAGGTCACAGTAGATGTTATCAATAATATTGCATCCACAAAACTCTAAGAGAAAGATAGGAATCATGCCAATCAGACTGAAAAAAAAGCATAAAGCCCAGGAACACAGAACTAGATAAAAACGAAGTTGTATACTCATAATGAATACATAGTGCAATGGGTTACAGATGGCCAAGTATCGATCATAAGACATCACAGTGAGTAGAAAACATTCAGAACCAGTAAGTACACTAGAGATGTAAAACTGTGAAAGACAACCAATGACAGATATACTGCTACTGTCTCTTAATAAAGTCCATAGAAGGTTTGGGACAATGCTTGTAGACAACAACATGTCACATAAGGAAAGGTGACAGAGGAAAAAGTACATGGGTGATTGGAGATGATGACTTGCCAGAAACAATGTAATTATCAGGATGTTTCCACATAATGTCATGATGTACAGCATGAGGAGCACAACAAATACCCATTTCTTCAGATTCTGAGGGCCTTGTAGTCCCAGTAGTATAAATTCTGTGATTTTTGTCTGGTTGTTGTTGCTAATGATGGTCATGGTTAAACTAAAAATGCAAGAAAATCAAATCTGTGTAAAATGAGACTTTGTTAAGTGAAAATGTCACAGGAAAGTATTTTACAGAGTGCAAACAATTATGAAACTTACCAGTTAAACCTTAGTTAATAAAATTGTCTTTGTTTTATCTCCCTTTAGTTGTAGAGATATCCAATATAGTCCATGAAAATGTATTGTATACCTCTCTAGGGTATCCTTTTAGAAAGCAGCATGTAAAATATTGTGCGGTTACATGGCTCATTCTCATTCAGCATGTCGCCATGTTGAAAATGACAACATGAGAATCTCCCCCCTGCATAAAAGTGCCTTTCACTCTGTCTCTCGACGGGGCTTCTGTTCCGGGTCCTCCTTGGCATCTGTGCATGTGCCCGGTTCAGCTCGCTATTGGGTGACTTTCCCCTATCCCGCACAGCTCCCAGGCAAGCCCCACTCCTGGCCTCTTCTCATTGGTTACTTTTGACATTTAAATGGGCTACCCCAGATCTTGAGTCCCCGTTCCACAAGCTATCCAGTGTTTATTCCTGTGCTCTTGCTTATCCTACATTGTTGACCTGGCTACTGACCCTTGGCTATACTGCTGACCAATCCTTGTCTCCTGCTATTGGTTACTGACCCTTGGCTATGCTGCTGACCATTCCTTGTCTCCTGCTCCTGGCTACTGACCCTTGGCTACGCTGCTGACAATTCCTTGTGTCCTGATCCTGGCTATTAAACCTTGGTTACGCTCCTGACTACAGCTTGTCTCCTGCTCCTGGCTATTGACCCTTGGCTACTCTCATGACCACGTCTTGTCTGAATCCTTTCCTCCCCAGCTGAGGATCCATTTCTCGCTCAGCTTCCGGCTTGTCTTGTCAGCCTGGTTATCCACGGTTCCCAGGGCACTCCCATCCTGGTTGCACCCCGGCTCAGATGGGGTGGAACAATCTGGTTTTGCAACCAGCACCTTTACTCAGCTTCCGCTGCAACAAGGGAGTACCTGGCAAGCCGTCACCGATCCCAAGCTTCACTCCCTAGCTGAGATCTCTAGCTACTGAACCAGCGCCGGCACCACACGGGTCCCTACTCACCACATGGTGACAGCCTCCTTAAACATTGCAGCACCAACCAATGCTCAGTACAGTTGTGTGCTGCAGGCAGCCGGCTCAAGGAGGGATTTGGTGAGTGCTGTAGTGTCTGCCCCTAGCTATGCTGCCTGACCAATCCAACACCATGCACTTGCTCCTCCAGCTGCAAAAGCTGACGACTGTCAGGCTGCCGGCTCCCTCACTTCATATCAACTGTCTAAACTGGGCTAAGACAGGGATGTGCAACCCTCCAAATGTGGTTGAACTACAACTCCCATGATCCTTAGCCAGACATTGGATGGGTAAGGATGATGGGTATTGTACTTCAACAACAAATTAAGAGAGTGAATGTATTTGAGAAGTAAAAAATAAAAATGCCAAAAAACACATCTATTTGGCATTTCACAGAAACTCTGTGTCCCAGTCTCAATAAAATCATTCAAAAGCAGATAGAAATATTGGGGGTCAACTAATCCCAGGTCAGACACAGACTTAAGACTCTAATTGTATAGACATCAAAGGGTCTGTCTGGTGCTGACAGTATCAACAGGACCACACTGACAACCACCAGCAACTCACATATGAGCTACACAGTGCCAGCTCTAACCTTTCGATCATACACTGTTCAGTCAATGGGGAAACACAATGTCACAACAAATGGAGAAAAGGCAGCCACTACCTCTGAAAAAGAAAAATACCACAGTTGCTAGGGCAGACAAGGCCCTTAAAGCCTGGGGAGCCTGTAAAAAAAAAAGACACCAAGGTAATTGTGGTAAAGGAGTGGTCGGAGGCACACCAAGTGTTAATGCGGGTACATGGATGCAGCAAGCAGTAAATTGAATGAAGGTAGGGTTGAAGCAACGTTTAAGGAAACAACATGAGAATCTCACACTTTTATGCAGGGCAAGATTCTCATGTCACCATTTTCAACACGGCAGCATGCTTAACCCTTTGAGTGCCAAATGGGGTGTGCAACACATTGCATTGCAATGTGATGCGTACCCCTCTGGCATTCAAAGGGTTAATGCACAGTGTAGCCTCACAATCTTTTACATGCAATGTTTTAAAAGTGAACCCCTCTCTAGCATTCAGGAAAATAAAAGTCCCATTTAATTGGACCTGTGATCTGCATTCAATTTTACATACCTGAAAACCTCATTAAAATGTCCTGTGTATCATTCTAGTTAAGCTGCAGATGTGTAATATAGGAGATAATCATTCTTTTAGTTCTGTGTGGTGAGCTCTCTGAAGGTGGTAACATATGTTAATGTTTTATAATGCAGCTTTTACTTAGGAGTGGGCGAAAAGTGAGAATCATTTCTGCATAACTTTTTGTGAAAAAACAGAACATTTTTCACTTTTTTAGCAAAAGATTTCTCCTTTTCTCCAATGCAAAATTTCCCCCATTTTATCTATTCCAGAAAATGTTTCACCTATTTCAACACATTTTTTCCTATTCCAACACATTATTCTCTTATTCCAACACATTATCCTCCTATTCTAACATATTAGTTTCCTATGTTTAATATGGGGCAACATTTCCCAGCACAATATTTCTTCTTCTGAGGGTTGTAGTGAAATAAGTAGCTGTAGAAATATGTGTGGTTTTAAACACTAGCACACACTTATATTTATTGAACAACAAACAATAAAATACTATGAAATGTTTTATTACACTTCTTTTTCATAGTCCATGAATGGAAAACATCACAACAACTTTATTTTAACGTTTGGGTTCAGTCAACTTTGTGAAGTCCTCCTGTGAAATGTTACAAACTACATAGTAACCTGCACAGTAATCTCAACTAAAATTCTCTCTCAAGTTACCAAAGTATCTAATCAACTGCACCTGCTTTATCTATGGGCTCTATAAAATGTCATAAGAACAAAGACATTCAGATGTATTTTTTATTTCAAGGTTTGATTAAAAATGTAATGTAATAGAACCATAACCTGTAAATTTGAGGCTTTTAATTTGTTAAACTTAAATACGTAGGTTTCTTTTAAACAGCAGTCATACAGATACACTACATTTAAATTTAGCTGTATTATACTGAATGATGGATTCAGTTTATAGTCTGATGAAAACAACAGACTCATATGAAGCATTCAGAACTATTGAAGTTCATTGCTTTGTTGTGTGATGTAGAGACAGACTGTAAAATAAATCATTATATACAGGCAACTACAGATGTGATGGAAACCAGATATCCACATACCTGACTGCTGTTTGAAAGAAATCTAACATGTTAACAACTTCTGCTAAAAAACTGACATATCCCCAAATGATATTGTCCTTTAATTATGTTTTATCAATTTAAGACTGACATTATCTGATTTATATTAATTACTATTTAACACCTGCTATTATTATGTGCTGGCACAATTCAATGAATAGAAGATATCTGATAATAACCTATTATCAGGTGATAGATTATATTGTTTGGTGATATCTATGCTGAAATACATAGTTTGCCTTCTTTACATGTGGTGGTGATCAATGAAATGTTACACTGAAATAAATGTATTTACAACATAGTAATCAGGAGCAGATCCAACCAAGAAAGATTTAGATTCCATTGCAGATGATGTTATTACTGATTCATCTCACAGAATCCTACTGAATTATATGTGAAAACTTGTAGATAAAACCAGTGATAAAACTGTCACCTGCAGTTCAGGTCAGACCTAAATTATCCTTCAGCAATTTAGTACAAACTGAGGATGATGTACTAAGAATGGAGTGTTTCTGGGTCAAATCAACTGCACCATAGGAGGAAAATAAAATTACATTTGATTTAAATGGGGTTTCAATCTACTTGAATGTTAGAGAGTTCAGAAATGCATTGAGAAACAGTCCGCTGGAAACAACTGTAGTGTTCTAGGGGTCAAAATGCCATATAACTCAGAATTTCTGAAATTTGCATTTGTCTCCTATGGTGCTGTTGGATTTCTTCCTATATCAACCTCACTCTCCACATCAACAGTTGTGATCAGTTCTAGAAAGTTATTGAAAAACTAACTTTTTAAAATCAGTTCTGATCAGCATCCGGAACTTACCTTGGTCTCAAGATCTCTGCTTATATCACATGATTAACATCACATCTTCAGTATCAGCTACATGTTCTAATTGTGCAAATAAAGAGAGTTCAGAAATATAATTATGTCACAATGTTGTTAGGAGTCCAATAATAAAATCATCATCAATTTATGATAAAGATGAAGCCTTACAGTTTATATAGTTGTGGGATAGTTCCAGAAGGAGTTCAGAAAATATAGAGTATTCCATGATGACCAATTAAATGATTTGTTAAAATAACAATTAACCGTTTTGCTGTTAATAAATTTTCACCTATGTACACTTTGAAAGTTTTGTAGAAGTTTACTTTTCTTAATCTGCAACATCAAGGATTTTTCTGTGACACAAGTAAACACACAAGTCATGTCTCATTTTCTTCAACAAATTTAGCAGTATCATAAGATACCATCAGTTTCTGTATATACCCTGTCATGGAAAAAATGTACCTAGAATGCCATAAAATGTTTTTATTTGTTGATATACAGTAAATCATATATTCTTGATTCCACTAGAAGCTGCATAAGTTGTAGTTCTATTTACCAGCTAAGGTTTTATGTAACAACCATATTCAGTATTTCACAAGTGGACACAAACAGATCAAAGGGCATACCTTTTATTGGTTAACTAGCATTTAGAATAGAATAGAATGTCCTCCTTTTCACTAACATCACTCCATTTTCCTACAAGAATTCTTGCTCAGAACTTTTTCCTGTGCTGTATAATTGTAGATAAGATGGAATTGATTCTGGAAGACAGTGTATGAGAGAGAGAGAGAGAGAAAAGGAAAAAATAACGTTTAGTTCTGTTGCTTGCTGGAGCATGAGCAAGTGAAGTTGCTGATATGGAAAAATCCAGCAGCAGCAACAGCAGGAGCCTACTTAGTCCAGCAGATACCGCTAACAGCCCCAAATTATCCCCATGGATCTGGGGTGATATTTTAAGAAGGGGGATACTAAATCATATGGCTGCGTGTAGTAGCAGTTCAGTGTATCTGCCTGTGCCTATTGCTTGTGTTACTGTGAAGACACGTGTGTCACCACAGGCCCCTATGTCACATTTGCCACCATCACGAGAGAAGCAAGAGACTAGTGGTGGTTGTGATGACTCAGAGGATGGTGGTGCAGAATACAACATGTTAGCCTTCTTGGATCAAAGCAATGAAGAATGTGAAGAAGAGATGAAGCTGGGAAGGGGTATCACAACTTAGGGTGGGCAAAAGGTCCCGTCACGTTAACCGTTAATATATCCGTGAAAACCACGTTTGTCTGTTTTTCATGGAAAAATTGCTGTAAATAAAGAAATTAAAATCTTCACCGGTTCATCCCATTGCCAAACATTTTTCATTATTTTTTCAATGGCTACAAACTTTTCGCCCCTTTAATTACATGTTATTAGCAATTTCACTATAAAAAGCAACATTTCCAGGAAGTAAAACACAATACAAGCAGCTATAGAGAGAACAAGAGCGAGAGAAAGAGAGAGAGAGGGTGCTAGGCTGTTGCACTGTCCAAAAATTGACTCATAGTATGTGCCATCATTACCACTACTTCATTTTCCTGCAAGATCTTTGCCATTTTCCACCTTTGGTTTTCTATGACTGTGAAAAGTCTTGCTCCAATAATATAAAAACTCAGAACTTCCTCCTATGCTGTATAGTTGTAGATAAGACTGAGGTGATTCTGGAAGAGGGTGTTAGAGAGAGAGAGAGATAGAAACATTTAAGTTGAGTTCTGTTGCTTATTGGAGAATGAGTAAGAAGTAGGGATGGGTGAACATTTTCACCTCAAACCAAAATTTGGGAAATAATGGCACTTACCGCTTGGCAAAAAAAAAATCCCTCGAAAAGTGCCATTTTTCTTCCTTTTTGCCCAGCTCATTCCAATGAAATCAATGGGAAGATTGAATTTACACACAGTACACAGCAAATGCTATTTTATTTCCCAAAGGCATAGTATAGAAGGGATATGACTGTGTTTGTGGAGTGTGGGGAAACAATCAGTTGAACAGGGAATGTTTTAGGGATTTTTGTTGAATGGGATTGGGGGGGCAGTCAAGAAAAAAAAATAAAATAAACACAATAAAAAAACATAAGGCATCATATAAAAGGGGCATGAGGATGGTGTCTGTGTTGGTGGGTGGAGTCTGTGGAAAGAGTCAGTTGAACATGGAATTTTTTTGGAGGTTTGTTGACTGGTATTGGGGGAAAGTTAATTAAAAAATGTTAAATTAAAAATTAAATAAGAAATATTTACATAACGTGACAGAGACAGGGACACCCTGATGTAAGCTGTTACCGGGACAGACTGATACTTCACAGGATTGAGTATTTTGTATGATTTGTAGGACTGGTTGTTAGAGGTCCAAGCCTCAAGGAAACATTGATGTGTAGGACTTAGATTTATTAGAGGCACAAGCCATGAGAAAACATTGATTAGTTGTAGGAAATTAGACTTGTGTTAGGCCCAAGCCCTAAGGAAACATTGAGTTGTAGGACTTTGGCTTGTTAGTGTCGTAAGCCCTGAGGAATCAGTGGTTTGTAGGACTTGGGCTTGTTAGAAACAAACCCTCAAAAAAGCATTTTTAGTAGGCATTTTTTTTTTTTTTTTTAAAGCACAAGCCCTGAGAGAAAAATGCCTTACTGGCTTAGTGCCAGCAAGTCATGTTATGGTGGCCACTGGCTATTGTCAAATTCCCCTGTGTAATTGAAGAATTTGTGACTGCTGTTCTTGCTGCTGTTGCTGCTGAGTTGTTTAAACAGCAGAATGATTAGGCAGTTCAAAGGGAATGGGATCAACAACAGCAGTAACATGTGTGATGGATGATCAAGGTTCCACTTGCCACTACTAGCTCCAGTGATGCTCCTGAGGAAGTAGCAGCACCATAAATAGTCCCCATCACTTCAGGTATATATGGAGAAAAGAAGTTGGTCAATAATGCTTGTCCACCTGCCCCTCCTCCAAAATCATGTGTGTGTTAACAATAGAAATGTTTCCCTTAAAAGTGGGACCTGTGCCTCTCACATCAGCAACTGCAATGTGCACAGTATAAGTAAGGGAAGGACTGGGAACAATGACTACATCTGCACTCAAATGAAACACCTGGCACAACTTTATTCAAACACCATGACACTTAGGGTCACCAATGTGAAATCCCTCCACCAGAAACCAAGTACTCAATTTCTGTGGTGGGTGTTCAGCTTTAACATGGTTGACATAAATGTTATGGTGTTTTTTTCATTGTGTTATCAGGGCGGTTGTGCCAAGGTATGTTCCCTTCTTACCCCTTCTCACTGACTTCTCACAAGTTATGCACAGTGTCGTTGGTGATGACTGCACTGTGCCTGCCCCAAGAGAAAAATAGACCCATACCCATGACTTCAAGGGAGGGAACAGGTGGAGAAGAATGGCCTCTTTCTTCTTCTCCTCCACATTCCCCATCACTGATTGGGGCAGAGGATGATGTTGTTGCTACTGCCTCAGAACAAGCCCCACAACTAGGACAAGGAGTATTTCCACTCCTGGCAAGTGGAACCTGTCCTAATCCTGCATTCCCACTGTGTCCACAGTGGTCTGTGGCACACTAGCCTGTTCCTTAGCATCATGCTGTTCTTGCAACTCAAGCAAAAAGATGTGAGCGGCTCTAAAAACGAACAAAAGAAAAATTACCCAGATGTACATTTATGCCTTTTTTGTACCTCATCAGTGATGTGCAGCTGGCTTCCCTAGGCACTGAGAGCAAGGGGTCCATGCCTGGATTACCCTTTACAGTTAGGGAGATACCCTAAGTGTTTCTCAGAAACAAGCCAAAAGATGTGAGATGCTCTGAGTATGAACAAAAGCAAAGTTGTCTATTCTCTGCCTAGTCACTGCTCAAGAGTATCACATTTTAGCTTTCTAATGCAATTACAAAGAATAAATGTCAACATACATATTAGACTACTCCACCCATAAGGGCAGTCCAGTTCCAAAATGATGGGCAATTACCCTCTGCATGAAAAAAAACAGTTAAACCAGACATACATTTCAGCCTTGTTTGTGCCTTATCGGTGAGGTGCAACTGGCTTCCCTAGGCACTGAGAGCAAGGGGTCCACATCTGAATTACCCTTTACACTTAGTCAGAGATCCCTAAGTGGGTGGTATTAGTCTGATATGTATGTGGAAATTTCTCCTCTGTAATGGCACTAGAGAGCTAAAATGTGATGCTCTTGAGCAGTGACTAGCCGAAGAACAGGCAACTTTGTTTTTGTTCATGCTCAGAGCCTCTCACATCTTTTGGCATGTTTCTGAGAAACACTTAGTGTCTCTCCCTAAGTGTAAAGGGTAATCCAGACATGGACCCTTTGCTGTGTGTTTGGGGCTAGCTTGGTGGTCCATGCAGAGGAGATTTGGTCATCATTTTGGAAATGGACTGCCATTATGAGTGGGATTAGTCTAATATGAATGTGGAAATTTTTTCCCTGTGATAGCACTAGAGAGCAAAAATATGATGCTTTGATCGGTGACTAGACAAAGAACAGGCAACATTGCTTTTGTTCATGTTCATGGCTTGTTTCTGAGAAACACTTAGGATCTCTCCATGGGATTAAAGGGTAATCCAGATGTGAACCACTTGCTCTCAGTGCCTAGGGAAGCCAGCTGCATCTCACTGATGCAACCCAAAGAACACTGAAATGTACATCTGGGGTTAGCTGTTTTTGCAGTGCAAAGGGTACTTACACATCATTTTGAAACTGGACCGCCCTTATGGGTGGGATTAGTCTAATATGTATGTGGAAATTTCTCCTCTGTAATGGTACTAAAGAGCTAAAATGTGATGCTTTTGAGCGGTGACTAGACGGAGAACAGGCCATTGTGCTTTTGTTCGTGCTCAGAGCCTTTCACTTTTGGCTTGTTTCTGAGAAACACATAGTGTCTCTCCCTAAGTGTAAAGGGTAATCCAGACATGGACCCCTTGCTCTCAAAGCTTAGGGAAGCCAGCTACACATCACTGAACTGGACCGGCCTTATGGGCTGGATTAGTCTAATATCTATGTGGAAATGCGGAGAAATAAAATGTGATGCTCTTCTTTGATGTCTAGCTGGAGAACAGGCACCTTTGCTTTTGTTCATGCTCAGATCTTTGTTCATGCTCACATCTTTTGGCATGTTTGTAAGAAACACTTAGGGTCTCTCCACAACTGTAAAGGGTAATCCAGATGTGGACCCCTTGCTCTTAGTGCCTAGGGAAGTCATCTGCACTTCACTGACGAGACACAAACAAGGCTAAAATGTACATCTGGGGTTAGCTGTTTTTTTCCATGCAGTGGGGACTTGCCCATCATTTTGGAAGTGGACCGCCCTTATGGGTGGGATTAGTCTAATATGTATGTGGAAATTTCTCCTCTGTAATGGAACTAGAGAACTAAAATGTAATGATCTTGAGCAGTAACTAGCCGGAAAACAGGCAACTTTGCTTTTGTTCGTGCTCAGAGCCTCTCAGATCTTTTGTCCTATTCTTGCAACTCAGCGGCTGCAAACTCCGCAAATTCCAAAAGCTCACTGCTGGTGGTGGTGGTGATGCCCATCCTGATCCCTGTCTCCCATTCTTCTCAGTTTGGGCAAAAAGGCCATCAACGTCTATTCCACCCCAGCTTCTCCACCATCATCATCATCACCAGTTCCCCCGTGCTGTTGCTGATCTATTACAGACATCTCAGTGGTTGAGGAGGTGTTGAAAAAAGGGTCTCCTAATGATAAACTTGAAATTTCTTTGTGACCTAAAGAAGGCAGACTGGCAGCACTAGCAGCAGGAACAGGCAGCTGATCTGTGCTCCTGGTGGTGGTGGTATTATTTGTGATAGGCAACAATGCTGCCTGTTTCAGGATCATGTTCCACCTGCACATTGCCCAGAGTGAAACGGGCCTCCCAAGGTCAGAGGAATGGTGTTAGCTCCCTTGACCGCTAGTCTGGACACTCTTCATTGCCTCCCCTACTACTCCCGTAATGCTAGTCCCATCAGCTGCTTCACCATCACTTTTACTACCGTTAACACCGACCACATCAATTTCAGTCCCTGACCCGACTGAGTCTTTCTCCTCACTAGTAATATGATGATCACCCCTTCCCTCACTCCTAACACTCTGTACAAGCTGCTGCACCTTAGTAATAGTACTAGTGGTGGGGCTGCTTGGGGATGGCAAGTGTGACTTAGGGTCCCCTGCTGTCACATTTGGCATCATCTTCTCCTTCCCCCTCTCCTGAGAATTACAAGACACACTAGCAGCAGGTTCAGCACTGGCAGCAGGTTCAGCACTGGCAGCAGGTTCAGCACTGGCAGCAAGTTCATCACTGGCAGAAGGTTCAGCACTGGTTGCAACAGTGGCAGCACTGGCTGCAGGCACAGCACTTGCAGCAGGCACAGGCAGTTGACCCATCCTGCTCTCACTACTACCCTCTTTTTATTGTTTGTAAACTTGCACATAGTAATAGCAGTCACTATGAACCTCTCCTGCCTCAATTTTGCTACAAATATCACAGCACAACAGCCTAACACCTCTCTCTCTCTTTATCTCTCTGTAGCTGCTTCTATTCTGTTTCACTTCCTGGAAAATGGCACGTTTTTATAGCAAAAAATCGAAAAACATGTTAATAAAGGGGCAAAAACTTTCTAGCTATTGAAAACATGGCAAAGATTTTAATTGCTGTATTTAAAGCAGCTTTTCCCACGAAAAAGTGGTTTTCACTGATTTTTATCATGGGAACACGAGACCTTTTGCCCACCCCTATACAGTACACAACACAACTGATGGAGTGTAATGTTTTGCCTTGGCTCTCTAGTGCCTTTACAGAGGAGAAATTTCCATATTAGACTAATCCCACACATAAGGGCGGTCCAGTTTCAAAATGATGAGTAAGTCCCCTCTGCATGAAAAAAACAGCTAATCCCAGATGTACATTTCGGCGTTCTTTGGGCCACGTCAGTGAGATGTGGTCCAAATATAATCAAGGAAAAGTTGCGGTTAAATTTCCTGTAGTAATTGGCGAACCCGAGGAAACTTTGAAGGGAGCGGAGACCTATAGGTCACGGCCACTCGACAACAGCCAAGAGTTTCTCAGGGTCCATAGTGAAACCGACTTCTTAAATTACATATCCCAAGAAGGTGACCTGTATGTCTCTAATAATTCCTGCAGAACACTGGCTACATCTGCGTGGTGGCTTTCCATGGAGGCAGAATGGATCAGAATGTCATCTAAATATACCACCACACATTGCTGGAGCATGTCCCGGAGGACATCATTTAAGGATTTCTGGAAAATCGCGGGAGCATTGCAGAAAACAAAGGGCATTAAGAGGTATTCATAATGCCCGCTCCTGGTGTTAAACGCGGTTTTAAACGTGGCCCTCCTTCATCCGTACCAAATTGTACGCCCCCCGCAGATTGAGCATTGTTAACACCTTGAACCCTTTTAATCAACTGAATAACTTGGTAGTAAGTGGAATTGGGTAGGCGTTTTTGACCGTGATACGGTTAAGCCCCCTGTAATCAATACAGGGTCTCAGTTCTCTATTCTTTTTCTTCATGAAGAAGAATCCGGCCCCAGCAGGAGAGGAGGACTTGCGGATGA
Organism: Rhinophrynus dorsalis; assembly: GCA_037306005.1. NCBI lineage: Eukaryota > Metazoa > Chordata > Amphibia > Anura > Rhinophrynidae > Rhinophrynus > Rhinophrynus dorsalis. The sequence continues at coordinate 550,434,300 of CM074721.1, read as the reverse complement.
ACCCCCAGGACAGCATCCGCAACATACTCCTCCATGGCCCTATTCTCCATGACAGAAAGAGGGTAGACTTGACCTCGAGGGGGTACGGCCCCAGGTTGCACTTCAATGGTACAATCATATGGGCGGTGAGGTGGGAGCTCCCCTGCCTGGCCCTTATTGAATACATCTCAGAACTCTTCAGGCAACAAAGGTACCAAGGATGTGGTTAGCACCTTCACCACTTTCACTAGGCATGTCTTGGAACAGCTCAGTGACCATGCCATGACTTCAGCCCTTTCCCAATTGAACGTGGGATTATGTTTGCACAACCATGGATAACCCAGGATCACAGGATAGTGAGGTGAGTGGATCACCTGGAATTTTAAACTTTCATGATGGAGAGCCCCTACAGCCATAGACAAAGGACCAGTTTTGTGGGTGATCTTCGGCAGCTGTAGGGGTCTGCCATCAATCATCTTAATGGCAAGTGGATTGGTACAGAGCTGCAATGGAATAGAGTGCTTCTGGGTGAAGACACTGTCAATAAAGTGGCCCGCTACACTGGAGTCAATAATTGCCTCTGTAGTAATGGAAAACTTGCCCCAGAAGAGCCCAACGGAGACTAGAGGTTTATCCTTCTGAATAGCAGGGGATGCAGAGACGCCACCTAAAGTCTGTCCCCAATAGGATCTTAGGTGCGGGTGTTCCAGACGTTTGGGGCAAGTTTGCAGCATATGCCCTGCCTTACCACAGTAAAGGCACAGGCCCTCCCTCCTCCTAAAGGCCCTTTCAGCAACTGAAAGGCGAATGAACCCAAGCTGCATGGGCTCCACATCACCTGAGGTCTCGAGACTAGGAGGCGTGGGAGGACAGGGAGGCACGGGTGGAGATGAAAAGCTTGGGGCTAAATGGATGGGATGCCTCCACAGGTGCTCCCTAAATGAAGGTCTCTTACAGATACAGGAGTCAATTAATATGCAATATGAGACCAATTCCTCTAAATCTCTGGGAAGGTCCCGGGCTGCAGTTTCATCTTTAACTGTATCCAAAAGCCCATTAGCGAAAGCAGCCACAAGAGCCTCATTATTCCAACCAACCTCGCTGCCAGGGTACGAAGCTCTATGGCATAATCTGAAACCATCATTGTACCCTGCTAAATGGACATTAGCTGCTTGGCAACAGAGGTGGAGTGGCCTGGTACATCAAATACCCTTTTAAAGGATGCCACAAACTCAGGGTAATTGTACACTATGGGTTTCTGTATCTTCCAAAGGGGGTTAGCCCATGCCAAAACCCTATCAGAGAGTAAGGAAATCACAAGGCCCACCTTACTCCTATCAGATGGAAAGGACTGTGGTACCATCTCCAGATAGATACTGACATGGTTCAGGAAACCTCTGCACTGGTTAGGGTCACCCCCATAATGCTAGGGAAGCGGACCAGACCCAGTCATGCCTCTCACAACATTGGAATCACTATTGACAGCCAGAGCAGGGGTGGCAGCAGCTATAGGGGCAAACTGTGCCGGGGGCTTCTGAGGCAGTGGAGCCAGATGCGCAGTACGGAGCAACAAAGTCTGGAGAGTTAACGCAAACTGGTCCATATACTGGTCTACCTGGTCCAGCCTGAAACAAATATATAGTGAATTGCCTGCACTTTCTGAATTCATGGCCCTTCTGTACTGTTAGGGACCAGGAACACGACAGGACACAAAAATATAAAGTGCAAAACACCTTTATTAAAATATCAAAAGCAAACAAAACAAAATTGTGATCCAGAAGTGTAAACCAAAAGACCAGCCGGGGTCAGGAACTAAGCCAGGTACTCAGCCAAGCCGGGGTCAGGAATATGGAGATCAGCAAAGTCAGGAACAATCCAGGAGCCAAGAGCCAGAAGGGACATCAGAGGAAGCCAGATCATACACAGGTAGTCAGCAACACAGTATAACACTCTTGCAGTCAGAAGCAAACACAAGGGCAATCAGGTAGTGAGCCAAACTGCTTTAAATACCCTGAGAAAGTTGGCTGTTGGCTGATAGTAGTCAGGTGAGCAAACCTAGAGAGGTCAGCTGATTCAACCTGATCCAGCAAAGGGAAGGCATCAGTAATGGATAGCAGAGCATTGGATTAGCTCAGACAGCAGAATAACTAGGCAGAATTAGAGCCAAACCTTAACTCAAAATAGGCACCCTCGTCAGACCCCTTTTATATCATGTATTATGGGTGTTTTGTTAATTGTATTTAGGATTTTTTTTTTTATTAACTGCCCCCGATCACAGTAAACCACCTCCCCCAAAAAAAATTCCCTGTTCAACTGATTCCTTCCTCACACCCCACCAACACAGGCACCCTCATGCTCTTTTTATACTAAGCCTTTGGGAAATAAAATAATATTTGCTACGTGTTGTGTGTAACTTCAATGTTCCCATTGATTTCAATGGAATGAGCTAGGCGAAAAAGCTGTAAAAGCGGAAAAGCAGCACTTTTCACAAGAAATTATTCACGAAGCAGAAAGTGCCATTTTTTGACGATTTCAGTTTGAGGCAAAAATTTTCACCCATTCCTACCCATATCTGGAAGATGATTATGGGAATACGGGACTCTGATGGAGAGATGTTTATACACTGCTCCTCATCTGATAGTCTGTTGTGACTATCTCCCGCTCTGCTATGGAGAAAGATTCCCCTTTTAGTACATTTTAACTTAAGAGCCACCACTGAAGAGATTGTCTCATATGATGATCATCTTATCTGAGGAAGATGGTTTGGATTTTTTGACCAATTGTCAATTACATCCAATTGAAGAGGCCTGAAGTTAAACTGAGCAAAAGGGACTGCTTCTGCAGCTTTCACAATCTTCATGCAGTGCCTGATCAAAACTCCTGGTAGGGAGACAAAGGTTTGGACTCTTTCTTGAAGATCTAAAATTTTCTATTTAAGGCTGGTATTGAATCTCAGACCTAGAAACAAGACGGTACTATCTCAGACTTAGAAATAGATGGTAGTAGCTGAGACTTGCTTAGATTGATGATCCAACTGTGATTCTTAATTGTCAACAAATTAAGATGAAGATGTTGTTGAATTAGCTCCTGAGATGGATGTTATGACATTTGGTACAATATGAGAACTCATAATAAGAGGACAAAATGGACGCTGGGAGATATCTGCCAGATATTACAGGTCACTGCAAAATCCCCTCTAACCAAAGGTCAAACTAGTTTCACAATTAGTGACCATGAGAAGTAAATTGGAAAACCCTTATCTACAGTATCATTCAAGAGCTATTTTTGTAAAAGAACAATGGAAGATAAGTGACAGAAACTCCAGATGTACTTTTACAATCTGAGAAAGGAATAAGCCATTCGATTGGAGATGTGTAAACATTCAAGAGAAACCAAGGGTCAACAAAAAACAAAGTCCATATTAAAATCACTAAATAAGAACAAAATATTCAAGAATAGAAATAGACTGAATAAACTGTAACAAAATCATGCCTGATATACCTATGTACCTAAAGTATAATTGGTATCTTGGTGTCACATTTATCTTTGAATGATATAGATGCAAACCAGATGATATATACAGTAAATTATGGTCAATGGATTTTGTAAAAGAGAATGTATGTGTCATTTATTCATGCAAATGATTTGAAAAAATTATATATATATATATATATATATATATATATATAACTAACCTGTCTTTGGTTAAAGGATTACGATAGCCAAAGAAGGATAAGTTAAAACTGATTTTAGACAGACATCAGTATGAATTAATCAAAGGCTAATCCATAGGTTAACCAACATTTTAATTAAGGTCTTCATACCTGGGGAGTGGGTGCCATCTACTGGTCAGAGTCGCTAGGGGTCAAGTTAATTATTGTATCTTAGATACACTCCTAACCAATGAACAGCCAGATTTTAACCCCATGTACTTCCCCTTTGCATGCAGGAGGCAGGAACTGAGAGCAGGAAAATATGGTTAAAAAGCAAGAAATTTGGAGGGATGAGGAAAAAGATCAAAGACAGAGTAGACTGACCTATGGACTGATAGACTGAGACAGAGACCAGATTGTCCAGAGAGGGAACCCCAATTGATTTCATACTCATAAGGTTTTGGTAATGTATTAAAGCTCCATTTTATTTTAAATATGAAATAACTGTACTGCAATACTTGTTTTGTTTTTATTATATGTGTTGAACTACACATATCCCATTGGGGAAGTAATGGTAACATAGTTATCTTATTCTGTCTGCAGTCTAAGTGAGATATAACTGACTGAGACTAGGAATATTATTGAGTCCTATTTTATATAGATCAGTTCAAAATATCTATCTATCTATCTATCTATGAGTCAAAGAAACCTTATGTAATAGGAAATCCTATCTGAAATCAGTAGGTTAATAGGAGGCTGTGTTTAGCATTGGATGAAGCAATATATTGATTACTGTAGCTATATTGGTATAGACTTGGCAAGTTTGATTGATATTCAAACTGATTGATAAAAATACAGATTTGCTTATGAATCAGTAGTTCACCGTATTGTTAGCTCCAGACGTTGAGTTTTGTATTACTGTGTGACTGTTTTGAGTTGATAAGATTGTAGATACAAAAAGGTATAACATTTTTCTGTAGGCTTATCAAGTATATGAACTGGCTTTGTTTTGTTTTGTCTATAAAGAGTGTATCATTAAAATTGTATTATATTTTTTAACCAAAGTCTCTTTGTTGACCCATTTGCTGTTCATAAGTGTTTCTATCACCATCTAAACCAAAGAACTACTGGGTCCCTGAAGGCAATATATATGTGTCTGAATATCATTATTATTAGATACATTCCAAACATATAGAACCTTAAATACCACAACACAAATATGTATCACAGGTAGTGTGGCATAGGATACAATAATAATAAAAGATTGGTTGGGGTTAGTGTATATTCCAATCAAATATGCAACACAATGGTATCAATTTAGTATTTCATTTTTCAATATCTTATATCACGTATTACATTAACGCACATATTTAATCAAATTGATTTTTATATAAGAATGATGAGTTGATGGCAGTTCTATTTATTACTAATTTGGAACTGCCCAGCCTAAATGAGCAAGGCAATAAGGAGTTAAATAAACCTATTGAATTGGAGGAGATTGAACAGATTGTTAAAGAATTAAAGAATAACAAAATCCCAGGACCAGATGGTTATACAAATTTATATAATAAATTATTTTTAGAAGAACTTCTCCCTCATCTTCACCAGTTATTTTTTAAAGATATTAGAGAAGGGAAATCTAGATAAAGATGTTAATTTTAGTTTTGTTTCGTTGATAGGTAAGACTGGAAAAGATTTAGAGGATATTTTAAATTATAGACCCATTAATTTGATAAATACTGATCTTAAAGTTTTATCAAAAGTATTGGCCAATAGGTTAGGGACATTTTTACCATTTCTAATTCAGATGGATCAATGCGGTTTTGTTCCAGGAAGAAATACAGGAGATAGTATCAGAAGGGCTTTTAATATTTTAGATTAAAATAACCATCTTAAATATAAAGATACTCTATTACTTTCATTAGATGTTTCCAAAGCATTTGATTCCGTAAACTGGGTATATATGTCAAAAGTTCTAGATTTATTTGGTTTAAAGGGGTTAATTAGTCAATATTTAGGGGCAATTCATAGTAATTCATTTTGTAGGGTGATAATTATGGGTTTTGAATCTAATGATATTCAGTTTAGAAGAGGTACAAAACAAGGTTGCCCACTTTATGCAGATGATTTATTATTTTTTGTTTCAGACCTTATCTCCTCTATCTCTAAAATATGTGAGGATTTGTCTTTGGTAGTTTTTCTAGTCTAACAATTAATCAAGATAAATCTGAAATACTTTGTCTTTCATTAAATTCCGATTCAAAATCTAAAATCAAAAGTAATTTTAATTTCAGATGGAGGGAAGATTATATTACTTATTTGTTGGTGAAAATTCCAAAGTTAATTAATAAGACATTACTTTATCATTTTAGAAATCTTTTCAATATTATTAAAAGCACTTTAGATGGTTGGATGAATTTTCCTCTACCTATAATTTATAGAGTTAATGCTTTAAAGATGTTCATTCTTCCTAAAATATTATACTTATTTAGATCAATTCCAATATTTCTTAATAAGAATGATTAGGGGGTTCAAAACAATTTTTTTAAATTTATATGGAATAATAACTATCCCCATATTAGTAGATACATTTTATATAGAGATACGTTAGATGGTGGTTTGTTAGTTCCAAACATTTATAATTATTATACGGTGACTAGGTTATCCCAACTACTATTACTTTGTCATAAATTTGAATGTCCTGCTTTAGTTCGGAGGTGGGTTTCTTCAGAATTAAATGCTATTAACAGAAAGAAAATTTTCATTTGGATGTGGTCATTTCAATGTCAGAGAATATGACATTTTTTGAATGTTTTATTCTCTACTAAAGTTGATTTGAGAGTTTTGGACAAAATTAGAGTTAAATTCAAACTTTTTAGTTTTAGATCTAAGTTATTGCCTCTTTCAGCCCCCTTTTTTTGATTGGAATGAAATGGAAAAAGTTTTTATTCAAAAATTATTTATTTTTGGGATTGAAACTTTAAGAGAATAAATTTTTCAAGATGGTTTTTTAGTTTGGAATTATATTGGGGAAAAATAAATGGAAATGTAAAAGATGAAGAAATATTCTATGCGGTTAAAGAAAAAATAAGGATATATTTAGGGAATTATATTACAACACCACTTACTAATTTTGAACACCTCTTTTAAATCAATGTCTTTACTTTATAAAATGCTTTTATATAATAGAGAAAAACTAAAATGTCAAATTACTTTGGAGTCAATTTTAGGAGAGACTTTAGAAACAGAAGATTGGAATTCAATCTGTAGGAGGATTTTTAAAAGTAATTTAAATATTAACTCTGTTGAACAATTATTTAAGATGTTTCATCTAGTATACCTGGTTCCTAGCAGGCTAGTTTTAATATATCATGACGCTATACATTTCTGCTTTAGGGGTTGCCAAAGGGAAGGTACTTTCATCCACATTCCTTCATTTCTATCTCTCTAATGGAATATTATTTTATATATAACTTTAATTCAATATATTTATTATTATTATTTTATCAACATTATAATACAAGCACTATGGTTAGGAAGTACATTTTGATTATTATTTATTTGACTAGGTTTATATTCTTTATATAGCCCTGGTGACATTGGGATTTCATCGGTTAGTGATTTTTGCCCCTCTTGTAAGATTGGTTTACAATTTACATTGTGGAAATTTTGCATTTGGGGTGATATAGTCTATATATATTGATGTGGTCAATATCCCATAGGAGTTCATATGGTTAAAAGATTGAGGTTGATATCAGGTGATGATCCTATTATAGGTTTCTTTATGTTGGATACGTTGTGGTTCATATACCTTTATGTATATTCAGCATCTGTTCTGACATTCCCATCAGAGGGTATGTTGGGATGTATATATGGGTATTCATATTGTTTTTTTATATCCATATATATTTATATATTGGTATATTTGGGTTCTTGTGTTATGTGTTAAATGGTAATCAAATACATTTTTAATGTTAATGTACCTTTGGGAAGATTCCATTTGGAATATTATAATTTGATCTAGAATTCTTTATTGGACAGTAATTACTCTTTGGAGCCTTTTTTTTATTCTTTTGGTGCATGCTCATTCCCCCTGATATTCTGGATGTTTGGGTTTGTGATAGTTCGTCTTTTTAGGTACTTCAGTTTCACATAACATCCATAGGGAGCTTGTGTTTTTATATTCCCATTTATTATTATAGGATATCAATTTAAGTAGAAGGATTTGGATTTTTATGAGTACAAATGTTTTACCATCACTTTGTAGTGTGCCTTTTGATTTCCATTTGAATACATTTGAACATCATAGTGCAGTCATATGGGGATGATATACACACACAGGAGGAGAGCTCTTCACAACATATGAGATCTCTTTAAATCTTTTATACGTCCATCTGACTTACTCTGAGTCGTCTCACCGGTCTGTTTATTATCCAGAACCGGTGTCAGCATTAGCGGGGGATATCTCACCGTCCCCCCCGCAACAGGACACAAATACTTCCGTGAGCACACAAGGACTGGATACCGCAGACCGAATAAAATCAAATAATTCCTTTAATGTAAAAACACATCTAATAAAACATAACAAATAGTTATCCTAACATGTTTCGTATCCCACTGGTTACTTCATCAGAGGAATCTATCGGTCTAATATCGTAGCAGGGTTTAAATACCTTTCCACTTATCCGACCATTAGATTGGTCTGTTCCATTCAAACATCATATGAATTTAAAAAGTATCCAATCCTAAAACATCAAACATGTTCACATCCATCTTCTATCCATTACTCCTGTTACAATGTATCCATTCTCTAAATGTGACAGAGTTGCCTATTGGTCCTCCTAGATTGTATGTCCCTCCCTGGGTTAATCTCTCATTTAACCCATCTCACACCAATCTCTACCATAAACCCCCCAAAAACTATTAAAAAAAATTCTAATACAATAATAGTAGGGATCCCCAAAATTTGGACAAGAAATATCCCCAACGGATAAATCTCCAAATGATTAACCCTGATACATACTTCCAAAAACAACTACTACACAAAATGTCCTAACAACACTTGTGATTCTAAAGTCATACACCCCTCCTAATAACATATAACCAAAATATGAACGTAACTTGAGACATATAAAACGTGCATAAATATGTCTGTTATTTGAAAAAAATGATGATATCAATATTCCTATAACCTTAAAATCATAAGTGTTTCTAAAAGAAGTGCTTAGAAAATATTTAAATACACATACTTCCCAATTTATGACACATATCAACATGTGTATATATATATATATATATATATATATATATATATATATATATATATATACTGTGAACCACAGTCTAAATATATAATAGTGAAAACATATATGATATACTATAAAACAACACCTCAGATGGGAATACACATAAAAAAACACACCTATTTTTATTTGATTGGCATACACAACCAATTTATTTAACCCCTCCGGAAACACAGTTCTCAACTGGAATATCCAAAAACTCTCTCTATTATTGAGTAGCTGTACTCTGTCACATTTGGATGAGGGATAAACTCCCTCAATGGGAATAATACTTAGAACTTTAGGATCCCTCTTATGAACATCATTACAATGCTTAGACACACTATGTGTATCCAACCCCTTAACAACATTTCGCCTATGTTGACCAAAACGCGACCTCAATGTCTGGGAGGTCCTCCCTATATACTGGACCCCACATATACAGTTAATAAGATATACCACAAAACTAGACTCACAACTCAAAAAATGTTTAATATAAAAATTTTTCCCTAGTGATATTGGATGTAAATGTTTTACTCCCTGTGGTATATATTTACAGGTCTTACACCTGGACTTATTACACCTGAAAGCACCATCTACTCCATTTTTAAAATTATTAACACTTTGTGAGGAGGAAGATATAATTATGCCTCTTTACAGGTCCATGGTAAGACCCCACCTAGAATATGCTGTTCAATTCTGGGCGCCCTTTCTGAAGAAGGACATTATGGAACTAGAGAGAGTGCAGAGGAGGGCTACAAAACTAGTAAGGGGAATGGAATGTTTTAGTTATGAAGAGAGGCTAAAAAAGTTAAACTTGTACACACTAGAGAAACGGCGTCTTAGAGGGGATATGATAACAATATATAAATATGTTCAAGGCCATATAAAGAGCTTTCAAAAGACCTGTTCATTAACAGAACAGTACACAGGACAAGGGGCCACCCGCTTAGACTTGAGGAAAGGAGATTTAGTCTACAACAGCGGAAGGGTTTCTTTACAGTAAGGACAATAAAGGTATGGAATGCACTTCCGGAGGAGGTGGTGCTATCAAATACATTAGATGCCTTTAAAAGGGGCCTGGATACTTATTTAAAAGAGCATAATATAGAGGGCTATGCACGTTAGTATTGGGTTTAATATTTAGTTAGGGCTTGTTGATCCAGGGAGAAATCTGATTGCCATTTGGAGTCAGATGCCTTCTTTTGGGTCAGCGATGGTAAACAGGAATAGGAAAAGGGTTGAACTGGATGGACGCAAGTCTTTTTTCAACCTAAATTACTATGTAACTATGTAACTATGTGTACCTCTTTTAAGTCTACTTGGGGCTACCATACTCTTAAGGGTCCTACTCCTCCTAAAAATTATTCCAGGCTTATCCGGTTTTTGACTTCTCAAAAATCTATCATTATTCAAGATCGACCAATGTTTATTAAGGACCTCCTTGATCTCTTTATGTGCACAACTAAAATCAGTGATAAAAGACCTTTGAAAGTTCCCTTTCTCACTAGGATGATTATACCTGTTCTCCTTTCTTTTCTTCAAATTTTTATATTCCAAGAGTTCATTCCTACCCATTTTCAAAGCCCTTTCCATAGCTCCATTAATCAAATCTTCAGGATATTTCTTCTCTAAAAAACTATTTTTTATAAACTCAGCTTGTATCTGATAATTCTCTAAGGAATCACAGTTTCTGCGCAAACGTAAGAATTGGGAAAATGGAACATTCCTCAACCAACTTTTATAATGACAACTATCAAACTGTAATAGACTATTAACATCCACATCTTTGAAATGGGTGATAGTACTTATCCCTCCAAAGTTGCCCACTGACAATAAAAGATCTAAATACACAATATTTCTACTATCACAAGTGTAAGAAAAACTCAAACCCCATTTGTTGTTATTGAGATGTTCCACAAATTGGTGTACACCACTGATATCCCCCTCCCATATCACCAAGAGATCATCAATGAAGCAGCGATAAAACACAAGGCTCATCCCAAAACCATGCCCCTGCCAAAAATTGGTCTTTTCAAAATAACCCATAAACAGGTTGCCATAGCTTGGGGCGAACCTCGTGCCCATCGCCGCTCCCCTAGTTTGAAGATAAAATTGACCCTGAAATGTAAAGTAATTGTGATTTAAAATATGTTCTATTGCCTCCAACAAAAAAAAATTCTGCCTTTGGGGCATTAAAAGGTCTTCACCTAAAAAATATTCCACTGCTTCAATTCCTCCCTGATGAGGAATATTAGAATACAAACTACATACTTCTAAAGTGACCCAATGACAACTATCAGTCCAAGTAACATCTTTCAATAATTGTAATAAATGTGTGGTATCCTTGAGGTATGAATCTAACCCCAATACTAACCTCTGCAAATGGAAATCCACTAGTTGAGACAAATTTGATGTCAAAGAATGGATCCCCGATATGATGGGGCAACCAGGTGGAGCAGAGAGGGACTTGTGAATCTTAGGAAGATGATAAAACAAGACTGGCTGAGGATCATTCACAACCACAAAATCCCTCTCTGCCTTCGTGAGCACCCCATCCATCTGTGCACGATCAACCATTGTAATAAAAATAGATTGAAACCTTGAGGTGGTATCTGACCCCAATATTTTATAATACCTTGCATCTCTCAAAATACGCTCAGCTTCCCTAATATAATCAGATCTATTTTGTATAACTACTCCCCCCCTTATCCGCTGACCTAATAACAATCTGATTGTTAGATTTTAAGTCTACAATCGCTTGTTGTTCTGATTTTGTCATGTTATAATTAACATAGAACTGTTGATGGTCTACTATAGATCTAAAATCCTCCAAAACTAATTGGTGATAAATTTGTACAAAATGTCCTCTATAATTGACAGAGTTACAATTAGATTTAGGGTGATACGGTGTCTGAACTGCTCCTTCTAAAATGTAAGTTTCCAATCTCTCAACTTCTGAAATGACATCCTGCACTACAACAGGTATACCATCATCACCGACACTCTGTCTTGAATTTTTCATGGCAAAGTATCGTTTTAACGATAAATTATGCATAAAACGTTCCAAATCAACCAGTAATCCAAACATATTAGGTTTGGATGTTGGACAGAAGTTCAAACCCCTTTCAAGAACTCCAATCTCAGACAGTTGATAAAAGGATAGATTGAAAATAACCTACTTAGATGACTTTAACAATCTGTTCTTACAATTTTGGCTCCTCTTTCTACCCCGGCGTCTAAATCTCCCAGATCTTCTTCTAAACTCCGTTTGTTCCCCCCCAAAGCTGCATCTCGATTGGCTTTCTGAAGCTGTTCCCACCATGGGGGTAATGGGCTCTTGGCCCTCGGTGGTCCTACCCCTAAAAAACGCTGTGTGTCTGTATTGGTAGATGTCCCTTTTAAAGGGTCCTTTATGATCTCTCTAGATGTGACCACAGATATATTATTACCGCTACTACTACATGAATCTACAACCTCCCCCCTCCCCCTCCCTTTTGGACTATCCCAGATCCATTCTCCCTTCCTCCCCTAATATAATCTAGGAGGACCAATAGGGAACTCTGTCACATTTGGAGAATGGATACATTGTAACAGGAGTAATGGATAGAAGACGAATGTGAACATGTTTGATGTTTTAGGATTGGATACTTTTTAAATTCATATGATGTTTGAATGGAACAGACCAATCTAACGGTCGGATAAGTGGAAAGATATTTAAACCCTGCTACGATATTAGACCGATAGAGTCCTCTGATGAAGTAACCAGTGTGTTACGAAACATGTTAGGATAACTTTTTGTTATGTTTTATTAAATGTGTTTTTACATTAAAGGAATTATTTGATTTTATTCGGTCTGCGGTATCCAGTCCTTGTGTGCTCATGGAAGTATTTGTGTCCTGTTGCAGGGGGGACGGTGAGATATCCCCCGCTAGTGCTGACACCGGTTCTGGATAATAAACAGACCAGTGAGACAACTCAGAGTAAGTCATATGGACGTATAAAAGATTTAAAGAGATCCCATAGGTTGTGAAGAGCTCTCCTCCTGTGTGTGTATATTTCTGTTTGTTTCTTCAGCACGTGGGTGACTTTTTTTTTGAGCGATCGAGCGAACTGCCCAGGGATATCTGTGTGGAGGCAGTGAAAATATCCTCCACTGGCTCATTTGCTGTTTATATTCATTTAGCAGAGTGAAATAAATGTGAGTGCGTCCAATTTTTCAATTTTTTCATGTGATCAAATGATAGTGAGATACACTATGATGTTCTCCCCCTTTTTGTTTTTTGGCTGCTGACCATATGGGGATGATAATCATCTTTTTAATGGCAGTGAATGAACTGTTGATTATTTAAACTCATATGGTATCCATGTAGAATTCCAGAGGTGGCAGGTGGGTCCTTTTATATAAATTTAAATATTTGGGCCCCTTAAAAAGTTTGTTGACTGACGATGTTTGAACACATATTCTCCATGGATATATATATATATATATATATTTGACTATATCTTATAATTTGGGGCATTTTGGGCCCCTTAAAAGTTTGTTGATTAACAAGGTTTATACACATAGGGATGATACTCTCCTCGGATAAATATATAAATCATTATCATTATCGACCCCGGTGTAATTTTAGAACACTAATTTTAATCTTGTCTTGAGAAAGGAGACTTGTTCTCTGAAATGCATCACATAAGAGATTAAACTGAGTGACACAGTGGGTTGGAGGACAAGCAGATATTGCTTCATAATCAAATTAGATCAAAGACAAAAAGAGAAGGAGAACCAGAGAGTCTAGGAGGTCCAGAACGATCCAGCTTTGCTAGGAGCATTTCATTACGGGCTATTACAGCAAGAAAAGTTCTGGTGAGAGGATAACAAAGCTATTGTTAAGCCATATATGACCTAGGAGTAGTATCTCACACTAGGAGGGCAGATAAGCATCTGGAACGACCCAGCGATAACGATACAGAGGTGCATAGGCTTGGTCTATTTCTAGCCTCACTTGAACCCCCAAATAGGTCCCGTCCCACCCCATTCATATAGATCCACTGTGCCACCATGAAATATTCATCTGTATATTAAAGTATAGATATATTGAAATACTAAGTATTATCAAATGTACTTCATGTACTATTTTACAAAGATGAACATATTTTAAAGTTTAAAACCGTTTACTTCCATGTATTATTTTCATTAAATATAATTTATATAATAAATGATGATTTTTATATCTATAAGTTTGAGCATCATTTTATAATCAATACTGCACTTAGAGGTTCTCTGTGTGCTGCCTTTCTCTTTTTCTTTTTGCATATACATAATATACCCGCGAGGACTTTGGGATATAGACAGCTGCAGAAGAAACACCACTGAACGTGCAGAGAACTGACTAAAAACTGTGTCACATTTACATCATACGTTTTCATACTTCATTGCCATCTCTCATCATACGATTCCATCCCTTATTTTTCATCCTTCATCATCCATATTTCATCGCATATCCATCACTAACCATTTAAGGACCATCACCAACCATTCCCCATATTGATGCATCTTTGACAATACAAGAGACTATGATGAACTGTATGTAACGTTGACTGGAACCAATTTCCAAAATATATGTCTTTATTTTCTGCTGATTATTTATTGATGTTATTGAATGATTGTTTACTGCGTTCATATTATCTTTATGTGTATGAAAACTACTAGTAAGCATAAGTTAAATGTGGTAATATATCAATATATATTTCTTTACACTATTTATGAGAGACGCAGTACACATCACTAGACACACCCGGGAGAGCCACTACTATTTCTTGTATGTGGCAATTGGAGTGAGCATGCACTGACGGAAGGAGTAAAATGTTTCAGGTCGGGAACCTTTTGTCCTTTCACCTGTACATACATACTCAGGTTATATTGTTCATAAAATCGAGGATATGTTTCAGGTGACCCATATGATTTTATGGTTTCTCTCCTAAATGAATAATTCCATTTATGATCCATTTGTCTTTTCAATATTTGAATTTTATTCATATGTTGTTATACTCGTAAGGAATATCATGTTTATATTGTATACATTTAGTGTTGCACCTTGGTGAGAGACTGCGTATTGAGGGACAGTCTAAGATTGGATATATATAAAATCTGCTTAATTATATTGGTTTGCTTTCGATTCACTGTTCTCTATACTGAGGTGATAGGGTTAATAAACTTTCCCAATACAGCGTATTTCACGGATGGCCAATCAGTCAGTCGGATGACTGCTTAAAGTTGTGTGTTTTGGCTGTGGCTTCTTTCTTTTCTTTTGGGATTTTAGTGATTACACCAGATTATTGTTTCTTGCTTTGATAAAGCGGTGCATTCCAGCTGCCAAAAAACATAAGCGTCCCAAAAAAAAAGGATATTTGTATATTTTTTTATATTAAATACCGCAAAAGCTTTTGAAGTTTTAGCATCCACCTGGCAATATCATGCTGAACATGGTAATCACCCAAATGGTTATTCTGTAAGTCTGTTAGCTGGTGTAGCGGGTCGTAGGCAGTTACTACAGACTGATGCTGCATTTATGACCTTTTGGGGCCATGGAGACAAAAAACACTCAAACTATGGAGGATATTGTGTCAACTAACAGCCGCAGACAAATGTCGATGGACAGAGTTAATGGGTGTGGGGCTGCAACAGCCTTTGGTAGTCGACTTACGGCTCTAACCTCTGACCACTGTCCCCAAACATGTGTATTCCAGCCACTCCAGTCATTCTGATGTTATGTACTGTACTAAGACCCTCTGTTGTGAGTTAACGTAATCACGTCTGGTTCTGTATTTCATTAATACCATTTGTTGTTGACTCTTTTGTGTTCATTGACCCACCCCCTGATGTGATGCATTTAAACCTGTATAAATTTAAACTCTTTTCAATAAAGTATGTTTGTTTGGAGTAAGCAGTCTTCCCCGTGTCGTGCTTGCCTGGATGACCTAAAGAGTCCTCTCTGACTCCCATACCCAGAAGGTGCATAAGAGCTATTCACTTTCTGCTTCCGAAAGTTCCTGACTATGTCTTGACTCGAAGCCTCGAGCCACTGTTCAACTCCGCATCTAGAGATTTGGCGACCTTCGGCCTGCTTGCCTCGTTCGACTCAGATTCAAACCTCTCGGGCCGATGACTTCACAGCTGCTTTAGCCTCCCGACCTTTCTTCGACTGGCCCATCCGACATCGCTCAGCTGACTTCGGAGAGAAAATTTCGCTATGACGGCTCGGGAATCCCCGGCGTCTTGATTTCCCATTACACTGGTGGCAGGGGTGGAATCTTCCTTTCCAAGAGGTCCAAATCACCACCTGGGGACCCAGCTGGTGGCATCATGGCAGATATGTATAAACACGCTCCTTTGCCCACTCTGTAAAACCTGGTCGCCAAGTGGGGCCAGAACGCATTAGGATTAAGGAAACAGGACTTAATTCAAATTCTACTTGACAAGGATGCGGAGGTGGCTGAGCTAGCCGGCAGCCCTGAACCACCGGGGTCGACCAGACAGATCGTTGACCACATGTCGAATCGACGGACTGTCGACGACATGGTCCCAAGGCGGATCTTCGACGGCGATGACCCCATCACCAATATTGTCGCCCAACGTTTGGCCTCTATGGGCCTAACCCCTCATTTGAAGTAGTCCACCGCATCATGGTGCAGGCTAGAGAGGACTGGGTGAAGAGTTTACCTGAGGCTTCCTCTCCTTCTCAACGTTGGAGACCTGCTCTGAACCAGGGAGAATTGGACTCCCGGTGACTTATCAAACGTTCCCTACCTTTGATGACACAAAGGTGGATTTTTGCACAACTTTGAAACTATGTGTCATTTGTTGCATGTAGAGCAATCCCAGTGGACTGCTATCCTCGCTGGGAAACTCACTGGTCAAGTGATCGAAGCTTATCAAGCGGTGCCAGACCAGGACATAACCGACTATGTGGAGGTGAAACGGAGACTGCTGGCACGGTATGTTATTACCCCCGACACTTATCGTCAACAGTTTAGGGAGTCTCAGAAGAAGGAGCAAGACTCTTACACCGAGTCGTCCTATGGCTTTTAGCAGGCTGCCTGCAATTGGATGCAGGGGTGTGGGACACGCAGTTTCGAGGACTGCTGCCAACAAATGTTGTTGGAAGTTTTTTCTTAAACATTCTGGACCCCATTTGAGACTGGGTCAGGACCAGGACCACTGTATGCTTACACAAGCCGCACAGATAACGGGCAAGTATGAGGACACTAGGAAGATGGGTTCTCGGGCTCAGCAGGTCCAGGGAGGGGTAGGCAAAAAATGCTCGGCTTCCCCAGTTTACCCCCCTCTCTCTGGCCTAGCACCATTCCGGCCACCCTCACCTACCCGTAAAACCTTCAATATGGGACCCCTCTGCTACAACTGCATTCAGCGGGGTCACCTCCAGTTTCACTGTCCCATGGCCTGCGGGACCACATCTAAGCTGCAGGAACTCAGGGGGCCACACGCTAAGTACCAGGCACCCCCCCCCCAGTTCAGTACAGTTCCCCAGCTTGCCTGATCAGCTCCAAGGCCCACCCACTACCTAACTAGCGATTGTCCCTGGGACAACCCTTCTTTATCAGACAACCAGGAATGGCCAGCTCCCTTGGAGGTTTTGTCAACTCCAGGGGACCATTATGAATGGGGGTCCTATCACGAGGTCGCCCTCACGCAAGGAGCCCACCAGAACAACCGCCAACAACATCTGCAGCCAATCAGCCTCAACGGGAACCCAGCAACTGGATTACGAGATACTGGGGCCACCCTCAGCCTGGTACAGCCATCCTGTGTGCCCCCCCACTATAGGACCAATCAGGTGTTGAGGTACGTGTGGCGGGGGGCAGGGTGTATCAGCTGCTTATGGCAAACGTTCACCTGAACTGGGGTTCTGGTCAAGGAAACCAGGTTGTGGGAATCATGCCTGGTCTGCCCGCTGATGTCTTGTTGGAAAATGACTTGGGCCATCTTCAGAACTGCTTTGTCACCACAGGGACCCACTAGGATTGCCAGGTGCTTACACGAGCAGCAGCACAACGACAGATGATAACCCCCCCCACCACTACCCTACACAACCGTCCCCTCCGAGACCCCCAACTCCTGGCTTCCTCCCCTAGAATTCCACGCTGCCCTGCTAGAGGACCCCACGCTGGCAGGGTACCGACATAAGAGAGTTACATTCTAGTGTTGATGATGACATAATGAAGGCAGGTGTAGCAAGTGAACCAACTGCTGCATCTAACAGTGAAACAAACAAGCATCCAAACACCTGTCCTCAAAGTAGCAGCAAACTTTGTGACAGTGAAAGTGAAAAAAAAATAGTTTGACACCTCCAAAAGCTGAGAGGACATGAAGTGGCGGGCAATGCTGAGCATCACCTAATGATGACTTATGATGATGATTATGATACAGATCTAGAATATCTCTCTTCAGCATTCCCCTCTTATTCAGGTACAGATGACACTGAGAATGAAAGAGATGATGACATGGCCAGAAAAATAGCTGAAAGTCAAAGATTCAATCTTCCACCACTGAAATGGATCACCGTGCCTTTCTGTAAACTGTTGGAGAAAACCATTGAAAACGATGTACACGCAAAGATGCAGAAAAATAGACAGTCATCCTCTCGGTCTTCATGAGCATTGTCACCAGTTCCAAGTCCAAGACACAACAGCAACATAGTTTATTATCATCCACAACAGAGGTGCCACAACTAGCAGCAGTAGAAGCACTCCAAAAATATCCTTGGACTTTGGGGCACATAAGAGAAGTAGTGATGTTATTGATGTGTCAGAAAGTGTGCCACCGCCAACCTTTAGTTCTTTTTAAATAACACCTACGGCCCCTGCTTCAGAGAAGTAAGATGACTCTGGGTTTGCTGTCGGAGATGACAAGGGTGATAGAACACCCACACATGCTGCCTCTACCTCCACTACCTCCTGTAGTCATGTTGTTAAAGCAATAAAGCTACAGTGTTCTTCTGTCATGCCCTGCCAACCCACATTTATTGAGTTCCTAGGAAGGAGTCGAAAACTTCAGAAAGACAATCCCAAGATTGCCAAAATGTTGGCAGTGGACATGCCCCCATATTCTTTTGTAGAAAACTGAGGTTTCAAAGAACTGACTCATAGTGCAGGCTGACACTGAGACCACCTCTGTATAAAAAACAAAAACAAAACAAAGCTAGATGGACCCTGAGGAGAGTGACTCTCTGAAGTAGGGATGGGTGAAACCTCCAGTTTACTTCACACTAAAACTTTTGTAGAATACGCATGGTTTTCACATTTGCCAGTGGGAAATTTTGGCCATAATGAAACCAGAAAATCTTGACAGAATGGTTCCATTTCCCTCCTATGTTATTCAGTTTGATTGGGCAAAACTTCCTGACCATATACAAAATAAACCCATAATTTCATGAACTGTAATGTAGTGTATTTGAAGGACACAGAGGGAGAGAGAGAAAAGAAAACATTTAAATCAAATATTAGACAAATAAAGTGGTTACATAGTTGTTCATAGTGCTGGCTGACACCACACTGTAATAACAGCCAGATAAGGAAGGAACATGGATTACAGCTGCCTGTGCTTTTCCAATCAGTTACACAGTGTCAAGGTTTTGCTGAGCAGCTCACTCTGCCTATTGATTGTGATGTCTGAGCTAATCTAGTGCTCTGCTATCCACTGCTGCTGTCTTCTGAGTTTCTGTCTCAGGCTGAATCAGCTGACCTCTCTGATTACTCACCTGACTGTTATCAGCCAACCCTCCCAGGGTATTTAAAGCAGCTTGGCTCTCTTCCTCATTGTCCTTGTGTTTGTTTGCTGACCTGTTGCTGCTGGCTGCTGTGGATTTTCCTGCGCTTCTGTTTGTTGTGTTCCAGACCCTTGGCTTGTTCCAGACTTTGCTGACTGCTGTGTTCCAGACCCTGGCTTGTTCCAGACTTCGCTGGCTTCTGTACTTTTGACCCTTGGCTTGTTCCTGACATCGAAGACTTCTGGTTTCCTGACTCTGGCTCCACTGAATACCTGTCTTGGTTCCTGACCCTGCCGTGTCTTTTGGTTTATCCTCTTGGATCATGCTTCTGTTTTTGTTTAATTAAAAAAGGTGTATTTGTATTTTACACTTTTGTGTCTTGTCTGGTTCTTGATCCCTAACACACAGAATGTTAGGGTATTTGGGGAAGATCTCCATTGCTCCCTTCTCACACACACCCACACTCATTTAACACAGAGGAAATGACAGCCAAATCATGAAGGAATTTGCACCATAGCTGCCTGTGTCTTTCTCATTAGTCACACAGAATATTGGGGAACATGGGGCAAATCTCCTTTGCTGCCTTCTCACACCTCCCAGACTCCTCTAACAGAGATATAATAATAGTCGAATCATAAAGGAACTTGGATCACAAATGTACGTGTCTTTACAGTTAGTCACAGAATTTTGGGGTATTTGGAGTCAACCTCCTTTCTCCCTTCCTGTCTTCAGAGTTCCCCCAGACTCACCCAATACAGAGAACAAATATCTTGCCTACAAGACTCCCAAAACTAAGCTTTAGCTCCACTTTATTAGCCTGTCTTCTCTATTAAAAATGTGCTCCTCTTCCTCTCACAAACATAGAATGGAATACTGTGGAAGGAGTCTTCACATTGACTTTTCGTGAAAATTTTAATGCTAGATGAAAAGTACTATTTTTCTGTTTTAAAAAATAGACATTGTATAAATATATACCTTGAACTACACCCAAACTCTATATCTATATGTTGCTAAATCACACAATCCCCTCACTTCTATTGGAAAAAAATATATACATGTATTCTTCTATTTGTGTTAAGCGCCAAAAATTGTATATGTAAACCTTTGTATCTTATAATCCAATGATTATGATAACCCAAACCATGAGGATAGACAAATTATTTATTGAAATAAAAATCTCTCAATAATAAAAATATTAAAAATTCTATCCCGGAAGAAGGAAAGCAGGAGCTTTTTGAATCTCGTTGGATAGGCAGGTGTGTGAACACGGCAAAAGTAACAGGCGAAGACACTAAACAGGACCCGAAAAAGGAAAAATAAAGAAAGAGAGACCGAAGTACCAGGAGTGAAGTAAACAAGGTAAGAGGAGATAAGTTAGCTCCCAACCTTGCCGGATGAGTCTCTGGCTTCAGATAAATATATATATTTTCTCGTTGATCAAATTAATATCTGATGTGGTATACTTAGTATTCAGGAGAGTTTTTACCTGGTTACATTTGTTATTGGCTTTCACAACATGTATGCATATATTGTATGCGGACACCAGAGACTATGTGGCGATATTTGGGAGCAGAGAGTTTTCTCTATACATATTGCAGGGAGATGCTCTCCGTTTGACCCTTTGATCGCTGTAGAAGACATGGAGCATGGCTTAATGCAGCTGTACAAAGCTGAATGGCGCTCAGGGGGTTAAACTGTCGTTTCTGACTCGATACGCACTCTCTTGTGGAGCCGCATGGTTAGGTGAGTGAGATCTCACTGGTATATTTATATTCATTACAGAACGGAATATTCAGACATTTTCTGGATAATGAGTGCAGTAGGTTACAGGTATTTATATTTTTATATATTTGTTTTAAAGGGGAAGTACCACCCCGCAATAACTTTACATGAATTCAGTCTTCATCTGGCGACTAGCTGCTTAGTAGCGCTAGTCGCCAGAAATATTACCTGATTCCAAAGATTTTGCAGTTTTTCCGAGGCTCACAGGAGCAGGAAGCACGGACATCTCGTCACAGTGATGTCCGTGAGCCTGCGCTGTCAGTCCCTTTTGGAGCCGGCCGGCTCCAAAAGGGACTGACAGCACAGGCGCACGGACGTCACTATGGCAAGATGTCCATGCTTCCTGCTCCTGTCAGCCTCCGAAGAAGTAGAAAATCTTTGAAACCAGGTAATATTTCTGGCGACTAGCGCTACTAAGCAGCTAGTCGCCAGATGAAGACTGAATTCATGTAAAGTTATTGCGGGGTGGTAGTTCCCCTTTAAACAGATATAATAGCAATTGTGGATGAATCTCTAGTCTTATACATGTAATTCAGCATATGGTTTCTTATTCTATGTGTATTTTTGTACATTTAATGAATTCAAGTGTTATGGTTGATTACTTTCTCCAATTCGCTGACCTTTGCCCTTGAACTAGGTTTTTTTCATAGACGTTGGAAAATTGCCTGTCTGTATATATCTTTTTTGTTCGTTTTATTGTTTGTTTTTCTTATTTTATTGCACAACCTGTTTTGTTAATTAAGAAAAGATTGGGTGTTTTTTCGAATTTTGGAATATGGACATTATCATGTTTAACAGTGACCTATGACGTCATTCAGATGCCATATTGGAGGTATTTAAGGGTACTTTTCACATCACTCTGTAAGCTATCTTGACAAAGGCCCAAGTGGGGCCGAAACATTGATAATGAATATTGCATCGTTTCTTCATCAAATTGGAAGTCCTGTGAGTGCGGTTCTTGAACAGAAATTAATCTCTGCCAATGAGATCGCTCCAGCTTAGAGACAGACAGCCTCCGTCATCAGAGAAGGCTGGATAGAAGCTCAGACCGCAGTACAGATCCGGTCAGCACTGTCTGCCGGAAGTAGTACAGAGCTACAATTAATCATTAAACATCCTCTTTAAGGAAGATATATTGGAACCTAGATGCAGGTAGATAGACACAGCAGGAATAAAAAAGCCTTAATGGAGATTAGCTAAAGGGCTTACAGAGACATCAAATCCAAAAAGGCTGAGGCAAGGGCAGGCAGCAAAGATAAGAAAAGAAACTTAGCCAGAGGTTGAGAACCCCAAAAAATCAGACAGGAAAAAAATGCTAAGATATTAATCCTTTGAGTGGCACTAAAAGGGTTAAATTAGAACACCAGTACAACTGAGTGCTGGCTAAGCAGATAACAGGCTTTAAATAATAGAAGGGAACAGATGTTGTTACCTTGATGTGCACACCACGTACTCCTGCAATGTATAATGTGATAACCTCTGCTGATCACCTGATACGATGAACAGAGAGCCGAGAGTGCGAGCTCCTTGGAAGTTGTCGATCCCAACACACCATTGCACATTGTTTGGTGTGCTCATTACACATGGCAATGTGGTGGAGTGCAATCAAATGCATGGTATCCAGAATAATAGATGTGTTGAAAATAGGTGAAATGGTGCATGTGCCCTGCTTTGCCCATGAATAGAAGAATATGAAACTGAATATCACCTGCAGTATCTGTGACCATTTTAGCCACCCGCACTATGCACCCAGCACATTATATTCCATACAAGAGTATAACAACCTGCCCTATCACCAGCTGAAAGTGGTGGTCCTACAAGGTGGAATTCCACACTGTACATGCTAGAACATTTGTACGAGAATAATAAAGTCAATAGCAAGTACACAATGCAAAACTGGAAGGGTTTGGAGAGAGCATATTTGTTACCTGGGCAATGGCCACCAATGTGTGTTGTATGTGAGTGGCTGAAACCTTTTGAAGAGGCAACCATGCTGGTTAAAGAGAAGGGGACACAAATAAGCAAAACGTTTTCACTGATGTATTCATTGCAGAAAAAACTGAGGAGCATGTCTGAGGAATCTAACCATAATGGCAACACAGACATGCACCACTTGGTCAAGGATGTGTGAAATCTATTGGTTTCTTTTTGGTGGTGAAAAAGTGAAACACCATGCATAAATTCCTGTGTTAACAAATTGGACTTTTAGCTGATCCAAAGTGGAGAGGCCCATCCCAACTCTATCTTCTTCCCTGTCTTCATTGTTTTGATCCAAGAAGGGTCATGTTGTGTATTTGTACCACCATCCTCTGAATCATCAATGGTCATTACCACCATCAGTCTCTTGCTCCTCTCTTGACGGTGGCAAATGTGACATAGGGACCTTTGGCGTCACACTTGCCATCAAAGTCACAGCAGTAATAGGCACATGAAGGTGTTTTACTACTGAATACAGGCACAAAATGTAGTATTCCCATTCTTAAAATATCACCCCAGATCCATCGGGATATTTTGGAGTTGGAAACACTATCTGTTGACATTTGAAGGCTCCTACTGATGCTGCTGCTGCTGGATTTTTCCATATCAGCAAAATCAGCACCCTTTCAACTCTTCATACTCATGCTCCAGAAAGCAACAGAACTCAACTCTATTTTTTCTATTTCTCTCTCTCACTTTTTTTCAAACCATCTTACAGAATCACTTCACCCTTATCTACAACTACACTGAGCATAAAAGGACATTCTTATATTATAGTAGCAGGAATCCTCACAGACATAGAAAACAAAGATGGAAAACAGCAAAGTTCTTGCAGGAAAATGGAGTGGTGTTATCGAGGACATTCTATGGTTTTCTCTATGGCTTAGATAACCAATAAAGGTATGCCCTTTGTTCTACTTGTGTCCAAGTGTAAAATACTGGGAAATAGAACTACAATTTCTGCAGCTGCTAGTGGAATTGAGGATATATGATTTACTGCATAGCAAGAAATAAAAAAAAATAATCATTCTAGATAAATTTCAATGATAATGCATATACAGAAACTAATGGTGTCTTATAATAGTGCTCAGTTTGTTGAAGAAAATAAGACATGACTTGTGTGTGTATTTATCATAGAAAAATCCATGAAGTTACAGATTAACAAAAGTAAATTGCAACAAAACTATCACAGTGTACATAGGTGAATGTTTCTTAGCAGCAAAGGGGTTCATTATTATTTTAACATATCTTTTAATTGGCCATCATGGAATTCTTTGGCCATCATGGAATTATCTGCAATTTCTGAACTCCTTCTGGAACCATCGTACAACTCTATAAACTGTTAGGCTTCACCGTTATCATAAATAGATCAAGATTTTTTTATTGGACTGCAGTGCTAACATTGTGACATAACATTTTATTTGTTAAAATTGTAACTCTTCTCTTTATTTGCATGATCAGAATATATAGCTGATACTGAAGATGTGATATTAAACATGTGATATAAGCAGAGATCTTGAGACCAAGGTTAGTTCTGGATGCTGATCAGAACTGATTGAAGTTAGTTGTCCTTTTCAATAACTTTCTAAATCTGATCACAACTGTGTGGAGAGTGAGGTTGATGGAGGAAGAAAATCAACAGCACCATTAATTTATATGACATTTTGACCACTAGAACATTAGAGTGGTTTCCAACTAATTGTTTCTCGAGGCATGTTTGAACTCTCTAACATTCAATTAGTCCGAATCCCCATTTAAATCAATTGTAATTTTTATTTTCATCCTCTGGTGCAGTTGATTTGACCCAGAAACACTCCATTCTTAGTGCATCATCCTCAGTTTGTACTAAATGCTGAAGGATAATTTCGGTCTGATCTGTATTGCAGGTGAAAATGTTATCACTGGTTTTAACTGCAAATTTCCACATATAATTCAGTAGGATTCTGTGAGATGAATCAGTGATAACATCATCTGTAATGGAATCTAACTCTTTCTTTGTTGGATCTGCTCCTGATTATTATGTTGTAAATACATTGTTTTCAATGTGACATTTCATTGGGCACCACCACATGTAAAGAAGGCAAACTATGTCATAGGCCATCATCAAATAATATAATATTATATTATCACCTGATAGTGGGTTATTATCCAAAATCATATATTAAATGAATCATGTAAGCAAGTAATAATAGCAAGTGTTAAATACTTATTAAGTAATAAAATCATATAACTTCAGTCTTAAATTGTCACTTAATTTTTTTAACAAAACTTTTAAACATGGCAGATGTCTTTCAAACAGCAGTCAGGTATATGGATATCTGCTTTGCATCATATCTGTAGTTGCCTGTATATAATGATTTATTTAAAGTCTGTCTCTACATCACACAACAAAACAATGATCTTCAATAGTCCTGAATTCTTCATATAAGTCTGTTGTTTTTATCAGACTATAAACTGAATCCATGTAGCAGAAGAAAACAGCTCAGTTCAAATGCAGTGTATCCGTATGATTGCTGTTTAAAACAAACCTATGAAGATAATTAAAACAAATTAAAAGCCTCGTCTTTCCAGGTTATGGTTCAATTACATTTAATATAGGATGAACATATCAGGTAAAAATAAAAAATACATCTGAATGTCTTTGTTCTTATGACAATTTTATAGAGCCCATAGATAAAGAAGGTGCAGTAGATTGGTAACTAGAGATAGAATTTTAGTTGAGATGACTGTGCAGGTTACTATGCAGTTTGTAGAATTCCACAAGAGGACTTCATGAAGTTTACTAAACCTAAATCTTAAAATACAGATGTGTGATGTTTTCCATTCATAGACTATGAAACAGAAGTGTAATAAAACATTTAATAGTATTTTATTCTTTGTTGTTCGATAAATATAAGCTTATGCTTAAAACAGAAATTTCTACGGAATGTTCTGAAAGTATTTAAAAACATGCATCTTAATGAATGAGCTCCATGAAATAACATATGATAAAAAATGATTACTGAACCTCTTTTTGTATCTCTTGATATGTTTAAGAAAATAGTTACATAGTTATATAGTAAGTTGGGCTGAAACAAGACACAAGTCCACAAGTCAACCTTTGTCACACTATAATCTCAAAAAAGAGAATTACATAATAGATTATTACCAATATTTACCAGAATATCCTGTTTAACCTACTAATATGTAGTAAAACCATGTATGTTACCTTCTGCTAGAAATGTTTTAAATCTTCTCTTAAATATATCCATTATATCTGTCATTACCCCATCCCTGAAAATTCCCCAGTTTAACAGACCTTACTACAGAACCTCTTCCTCTGCTGAAGTTGAAACCATCCTTTCCTCTCATTTTAAGAGGTGGGAAAAGTTATTTATTCAGGCCTTGTAATAAAAAGCTTACTAGAGATCTTTGTATTGACATTGTATATACGGTATATGATATACCCCATCATAAACATCTTTTATGCAGAAATGTATTTTAGTTTGTTTTTGCTAATGCTGTTTGAAATGAATCACTGCTGACAAACTTTCAGTATACAAGTACTCCAAGATCTTTCTCTAGCAATGAGTCTCCTAAAATGCTCCCATTAAAATCGTAAGTAGAATGTCTGTTTGTTTGTCCCAGATGAATAACTTTAGAATTTATTACATTAATCTCATAGTCCATTTGTTTTTACAGTCTGCAAATTTTATGCAAAGCTTTCTGTAGAGAACAAACATCCTGCTTTGAATATTTTAATCCATATAATTTCGTGTCATGTGTAAATATTGAAATTTTGTTTTTTATACTTTACACTTTTTAATTACAGGTAGTTTACAATGATGTTAAAAGGCACTGGACCAAGTACTGAAATCTGAGGTAATCCACTCTCAACTTTAACTGCATTGGAGAATATCATGTTTACAACTAAACACTATTCCATATCCTTCCTCTGCATTTATATCCAAATACAAAGGTCATCCCCTAACCTCAATTTAATTATTTATATGAAAGACACTAGCAGTTGTGGTACAATGTCCTTGCTGATCTTGATGTTATTATCTCTGTGTTGGACCTGACTGAGTGTGTAAGAAGGGAGCAAATGAGGTTGACCTCAAATACCCCAACATTCTGTCAGACTGACTTGATTTGAAAGACAGCGGCAGCTGCAGTCCAAGTTCCTTTCTGATCTTGCTGTTATTATCTCTATGCTGGGGATATCTGACTGGGACCCTGACATGAGCTGTGTGACTGAGGCAGACCTGATAGATAGCAGACGAGATTGAGTATTTTGTTGAGGGCCAAGGCAAGATATCACATTCCATCAGTCGTGCTGTGTACTTTAGGGGTGGACGTTAGGTAGAAAAATCCACCAAAACCACATGCTTTTTCTAACGAAAATATTGTGTGTTTCACCCATTGCCAACATTTTTTGCTGTTATTTCAATGGCACACACTTTTCACCCCTTTATTTACATTTTCTTTGTATTTTCGCTATAAAAACATGACTTTTCCAGGAAGTGAAATACAATATATGCATCTAGAGAGAGAGAGAGTGTGCTAGGCTGTTGTGTTGTGATTTTAATAGTGAAATTGAGGCAGGAGAGCCTTCAAAGTGACTGCTATCACTATGAGCACCTGGAATAAAATAAAAGGAGGAGCTGGAAGGATCCTTATGCATCCAGTGAGTCTGAGGAGGGGAAGTGGAAGTGAGCACTACCAACATTGAAGGATCTGTATACCCTGATTCCCCAGACACAAAGGTGGCCTGTCCCCCTACATCACCCTTAGGTGTCTATGGCAAAATAGTGTCACAAGCAGAGAAAGAAGACTAAAGGTCAAGGGACTCCACAGCACCCCCCCTGACTCTCTGATTCTCCTTCCCTGGCATTGTCTCCAGGGGAAGGCAGAACTGGCGGATAGGGGAGAAGGCAGAATGGGTGGATAGCTGGTGAATAGCTGTGTGTGCCTGCTGCTAGTGGTGCCAGTCTGCCTTCTTCAGCTCAAGTGATGTCAATGATGACTGTAGGGGACTGTAATAAAACAGCAGCTGCAGCAAGGAGGGACTGTTGGTGGTGGTGGTGATGACGATGATGATGATAAGGGTGATGATGGAGCAGCTGGGGTGGAAGAGACACTATTATCCTTTTTTAAAATGTTAAAATTTAACACTGGAACAATAATGATTCTCCCTTGTGGTGGCAGTAAGGCAGTAGGCCTCCCAGTCCCTACACAACTGTGAGATTGTCACTCTGCAAATTATTCAAACAAAATCCTAATTTGAATTTTTATATTTAACACTGGAGCACTGATGATTCTCCCTTGTGGTGGCAGTAAGGCAGTAGGCCTCCCAGTCCCTACACAACTGTGAAATTGTCACTTTGCAAATTATTCAAACAAAATCCTAATTTGAATTTTTATATTTAACACTGGAGCACTGATGATTCTCCCTTACGGTGGCAGTAAGGTAGTAGGCCTCTCAGTCCCTACACAACTGTGAGATTGTGTCACTCTGCAGATTTTTCAAAGAAAATCCTAAGTTAAATTTTAACATTTAACTCTCAAGCACTGATGATTCTCCCTTGTGGTGCCAGTAAGGTAGTAGGCCTCCCAGTCCCTATACAATTGTGAAATTGTCACTCTGCAAATTATTCAAACAAAATCCTAATTTGAATTTTTATGTTTAACACTGGAGCACTGATGATTCTCCCTTGCGGTGGCAGTAAGGTAGTTGGCATCCCAGTTCCTACACAACTGTGAGATTTTTTCTCTCTCTGCAAATTATTCACCAAACTCCTAAATTGAATTTTTAAACCTGGAGCGATGATGATTCTTCCTTGTGGTTGCAGTAAGCTGCTAGACCTCCCAGTCCCTACACAACTGTGAAATTGGGTCACTGTGCAAATGATTCAAACAAAATACTAAGTTGAATTTTTATATTTAACACTGGAGCACTGATGATTCTCCCTTTCGGTGCCAGTAAGGTAGTAGGACTCCCAGTCCCTACACAACTGTGAGATTGTCATTCTGCAAATTTTTCAAACAAAATCCTAAGTTGAATTTTTAGATTTAACACTGGAGCACTGATGATTCTCCCTTGCTGTGACAGTAAGGTAGTAGGCCTCCCTGTCCCTACACAGCTCTGAGATTGTGTCAAATTATTACAACTCCTAATTTTAATTGTCATATTTTACACAGGCACAAAGTGATTCTCCATTGCAGTGGCAATTACTGGCACTAATGATAGATGCCTGCCTACTCAACACTGGACAGTCACTCTCTCTATCTCTCTATCTGTTCCTTCTCTCTCTGAGCTCCAACAATGCAGTACGCACTAAGAGGAAATACAGGAGCTTTCTGTGTGTCTGTGATGTCATTAGTCCAACCCCCATCATGAAGAAGAAACTAATTGGACTAGAGAGGGAGGGAAAGAAGCACGCACGGGTAGATCGTCATCCGAATATCTGAATCTTGCCACAAATTTCTGCCCAGTGTTGTTCGTATTTGGCTTTTGAAAAACGAATGGCTCTAGGCTTTCGACAGGTCCAAATGACTCCGAATGACACAGATTCATCCAAATTCCAAATTTGCACAAGTCTACTATCTGTCATCTGATATGAGATCCCACCCTAAACCTCAGCCACAGGTCTGACTGGGAGAAACTATCTGCAGGTCAGAATTACCACAATATTACGGTGCCCGTTATTCTCTGTGCGACATTCCTTCTTCCGGGTTTGTTTTTGGCTGTCTCTTATTGGTGCTAGCTGGCTAGCCCCTCCCAGGGCTAGCCTTTATATACGCCCTTCTGTCACTAGGCCGGTGGCCTTTCGTGGTGTTCCTGACCTTACGTTATTCTGTGCTCCTGTTCCGTGTTGATCCATTTTTTGTCTGACCTTGTTCCTGTTCCGCTCTCTGTGTACCGATCCAGGGTTTGGCTGACTACCGCTCTCTGTGTACCGATACAGGCATTGGCTGACTATCGCTCTTTGTGTTGCCCTCGCTATTGTTGTCAGTCCTGTCATATTTGTTGCCTCCGTTTGCACTACTCTCTGCCTGTGTATCAGTGTGGCCTCCATTACATACACCCAGTCTGTGCTATCTGGTCACTAGCAGTTACCATTGTCAGCTCATTGCACTAAGCTCAACCTGTGATTATCTGTGGCCTCCGTTACGTACACCCAGTCTGTGCAATCCGGTCACTAGCGGTTACCGTTGTCAGCTCATTACACTATGCTCAGCCTGTGATTCAGTGGGGCCTTTGTTGGTACTACATCCTGAGCAAACCGGTCTTCGGTGTTACTACCTGTCAGTACTCTCTCTGCTGTACCAGATACCAGGTTGCCTTACCCGGTATTCGGTAAGGCCGGTAGAGCCTCCTCAGTTCCGTGTTGCACCAGTCACTAGGCTGTCTTACCCAGTATTCGGTAAGGCCGGTAGAGCCTCTTCTGTTCCTTGTTGCACCAGTCTCCAGGTTGCCTTACCTGGTATTCAGTAAGGCCAGTAGAGCCTCCTCTGTTCCTTGTTATACCAGTCACTAGGCTGCCTTACCCGGTATTCGGTAAGGTCGGTAGAGCCTCCTCTGTTCCTTGTTGTACCTATCTCCAGGCTGACTTACCCGGTATTTGGTAAGGCCGGTAGAGCCTCCTCTATTTACTGTCGCACCAGTTACCTGGCTGCCTTACCCGGTAATCGGTAAGGCTGGTAGAGCCACATTATTTGTATTGCTATCTGTATGCCCTGACCTGTGTCAAACTATTGTACTGCTGCTTGTAGAGTTTGGACCCGTGTAGGGCCTTGTTGCGCTTTATCTTGTCTAATAAAGCTTTTCTATTTTATCCTACCAAATTGTCTGGGTGTTCAATAAAATCGTAACACACAACTAGCAGAAGCACTCCAATAAGTTCCCAGGGCTCTGGGGCATATAAGAGTTGTAGTGATGTTATTGATTTGTCATACAGTGTGCCACTGACAGGAGTTAGTTCATTCCAAATAAAACCTATGGCTCCTGCTGTAGAGGAGAATGATGACTCTGGGGTTTCTGTAGGAAATGATAAGAGTTATAGATTACCTACACATACCACCTCCACGCTCACCACCTCCACAAGTGTTGGCGTTAAAGCAATACAGTTATTCAGTTTGTCTAATCTGTACTGCCATCACACACTCCCTGAGTTCTTACAAAAAAGTCAAAACCTGCATAAACATAATGCAAAAGTACACCTATGGAATTATAAACTTGTCAAAATGCTGCCCTTTTGTTTTGTTGAAAACAGAGGCTTTAAAGATCTGAAGTCATGTTGCAAACTGCAGTTATTTTTCAAGGATGGTTGTGCCAATGTTACATAAACAGGAAGTTAGTGTTCCGGGCAAAGGACAAAGCAGTCAGCCTACTAACAACCTTTTCAAGGCATTTGTTTTTATAGGACTCACAACTTTGGCATTCAGCTATTTATTTTTTCACTTCAGCCCTCAGAAGAAGTAATATTGTGGTAGCAAATGTAGCAGTCATAGGGAACATAGGTGAAACATTTATTGACAGAGGGAAAAAAAGGTGAAAACCTTTGCTAGAAAAGTAAGAAAACATTGGTTTTTAGCAAGAAGTCATGCGGGAAATTTTTCTGACTTTTCGACCACGCTTAGTTAGAACAATCTTGTGGTAGTCAGCTTGTGTAGATAAAGTGTAGAGATTGAAAAAGTGGTCTTCTAACATTGAACCACATTCCTGCTGGACTCTCTGATGTCCAGGTGCTCTGTCACACTTTATTTTGTTCAGTCATCCCTTAAGCTCTTCTTGGGTTAAGCCTATAACTGATAATGGCATGGATGAACTTGTTATTTGTTGAGGCTCTTCTACCTCTGCTTGTTCCCTGGTTTGTACACATGAAAGGATTGTGTTCAGAAGAACATCAACCTTTTCCTTAACTTCGCTAATTGATTTACCAAGCTCATTTTTGAGCCCAATATTCTACGTCTTTTTTTTCCTATTTATTAGATGTTTTTATTTGTCTTGCTCACCTTTGCAGTTTGAGTTTCATTTCATATTTTTGCTAACCAAATTACCATTTTGCAATCTTTGTATAGTTAAAGACTTAACTAATTACAGTCCAGTAGGCGCATAGTTGAAGAAATATTCACACTTTAATTCTGGAAACCTTAAAAGGGGGTTATGCATTAAGGTGTGATAAAGAGGTGATAGAGTCGGGATGACTTCTCCAGTGATATCACGTCTCCATTTCCCATGTTATTCTATAACGCCTATGCACTAAGATCTCCAAAGCTGAGAGAAGTTGCCTGCTGGTCTCTTAATATAGCATAATACACAAGAAGTTTTTAATGAAGTTTTCAGACATTCAAATTTGAATACAGGTTACCGATCCACTTTTTATAAATGTGAGAATGCTCCCCAATGCATTTTCATGCAATTTGTTGGATATAACTAGAATTCAAGTGAGATAACCTCCCATTTAAAACAATGAAAAGTTGTATTAACTATGTTTCAACTCATAAGTTTCAGAAATGGTTGCATTCTGTAAAAGACTTTCTACATAAGAATTTCCTGTCTCATTTCTCACATGTTGGATTGTCTTGAATTTTTACATGAACCATGACCATTATTAGCAACAACAACCAGACAAAAATCACAGAATTTATAATACTGGGGCTGCATGGCCCTCAGAGTGTGAAGAAATGGGTATTTGTTCTGCTCCTCATGTTATACATCATGACATTATGTGGAAACATCCTGATAATTACATTGTTTCTGGCAAGTCATCACCTCCAATCACCCATGTACTTTTTCCTCTGTCACCTTTCCTTATGTGACATCTTGTTGTCTACAAGCATTGTCCCCAACTTGCTATATACTTTATTAAGAGACAGTAGCATTATATCTGTCATTGGCTGTCTTTCACAGTTTTATATCTCTAGTGTATTTACTGGTTCTTAATGTTTTCTACTCACTGTGATGTCTTATGATCGGTTCTTGGCCATCTGTAACCCATTGCATTATGTCTTCATTATGAGTATACAACTTCGTTTTTATCTAGTTACATGTTCCTGGGCTCTATGCTTTTTTTAAGTCTGATTGATGCAATTCCAGTCTTCCTCTTAGAGTTTTGTGGAAGTAATGTTATTGACAACATCTACTGTGACCTTGCTCCTCTTCTTGAAGCATCATGTACAGACACATATTTTATAGAAGTAGACGTCATAGTGATTTCTTTTCCTTTTATCCTTGAACCCTTTTTGTTTATCATTTCAACATATGTCAGAATTTTCCTCACCATATTCAAGATCTCCTCCACCACTGGGAGGCATAAAGCCTTCTCGACCTGCAGTTCTCATCTCACAGTTGTGAGCACATATTATGGGATACTTTCAGCTAAATACACTGTTCCATCCAAAGAGCAGTCATTCAATTTGAATAAAGTCATGTCTCTGTTGTACACTGCAGTCACACCATTACTAAACCCAATCATCTATAGTCTTAGGAATCAGGAGATCAGGTCAGCTCTGAGTAAATGGATGTCTATTAGAAAATCAATTTAAGGATACGGTGTTGAAAGAGGTCAATGGTTAAATCACAAGGAAATATGTTATATTATTCATCCAGCTAAGGAGGTAGAATTCTGGGGCAAATCAAACAGACAGATAAACGTTCCACAAATTTCCATTGCTTCCCTTTCTCAAGGCACAGCAAAGCTTTTCGTGCCTCTCTGGCATTCAAAGGGTTAATGTTAGTATTTCCTGTGTAAGCCACGTAAAAATGTTGTTTCCATGTGCTAGATTTGGTGTGGATCATTCTGTCTAGGGATGAGTGTAATGGTTATGTAAGATCATTAATCTATTGAAAGACGCAGTGTCACAAGGCACAATACATGACATCTGAACTGGGTGAGTTTATAGGTTTGCTTTTCCAGAGGAAATAGAAAGATAGGCTTCATTCAAACCTCACAGACTGGAACATGAATTATTAGAGGATACAAACAAAATAAATGTAGTTTTACAGTAGCAGTTTCTTAGCAAGATCATAGTATTTAAAGCAAAGACGTAGACTTCATTCCATGCCAAAAAGTCTGCTGAGGGGCTGTCTTACACATCAGCAAATAACCTCTTATGGCCAATTCTACAATCAGACGTTATCCAAAAGCCAGAATATGATTGCAAATTGATTTTATTTGAAAAAATGAGGCCAAAACCCCTTCAAAATAATTAAGATTTTTTTTTTTAGCTGAGTTGTACATGATGGCAAGCTTTTTATTTCATTTATATTTGCCTGTTACAGGGGTGTTAGGATCAGACACTGAAGGCTCTGGAACTAAATACCTGGGTGAGAAAGCACTTCTCCAGACTTCATGGTTCAATAATAAAAATCAAGGACTTCAAGGGGAGAGAAAAGGTGCTCTCTTCTTCTCCTCCACATTCCTTTTCACTCACTGGGCAGAATCAGCACTGCAACTAGGACCAGAAGTTGCTGCTGTCAAGATGACCTGTCGTAGTCCTGCATCAAAGGACTCCATTCCCATTGTGTCCATGGTGGTCTGTGGCACTATAGCCTGCTCCTCAGCATCCTGCTGGGCTTAAAGTTTTGCAGCAGCAGCAATAATAGCAGCAGCAAGAATCACAAATTCTAAAATATCACTGCTGGTGATGGTAATAATGCCCACCCCAATCTCTGTCTCCCATTCCTTCTTGGTTTGGGCTAAAAAGATCAATAAAGTTTCTTCCATCCCAGCTTCTCATCCATCATCATCATGATCACCACCAGTCCCTCCTTGCTGCTGCTACTCTATTATACATGTCTCACCGGTTGGAGGAGGTATGAGAAATGTGACACTAGCCATCTCTTGTTGAGCTCTACATTACTTCCCCTACCACATCATCATTAGTAGCAGGATCTACTGTGGTAACACTAGTCCCATCAGCTTCACCATCGCTATTATTTCTACTAACACCAACCACACTTCTCCGTCACTCCAAAAACTCTGAGTCTGTAGCTGCTGGACCTTATTAGTAGTAGTAGTGGTGGTGGTGGTGGTGTGACTGCTTGGGGATTGCAAGTGTGATTTAGAGTCCCCTGCTGTCACATTTGGCAGCATCTCCTCCTGAGAATCACAAGACACCCTAGCAGGCTTAGTACTGACAGCAGGCACATCACTGACATTAGGCACAGGCAGCTGACTTGTCCTGCTCACACTACTATCCTCTTCTTCCTCTGCACATAACACAAATTTTCCCAAGATCCCTAGGATTCATGTATGGGGCTGGCCATCATTGGGTCTGAGGAATCAAGGCATCCAGACCTTTTCATAGTGGTAGTGGTCACTTCCTCCTCCTCAGATTAACTGAATGCATAACCGTCCTTCCAGCTCCTCTTTATTATAATTCCACTTGCTCATAGTGATAACAGTCCTTATGAACCTCTTCTGTCTCAATTTTGCAAAACAGCTAACACCATAAAAGACAGCACCTTCTCACTCTGTAGCTGCTTGTTTTGTGTTTCACTTCCTGGAAAACTTCAAATTTTTATTGAGAAAAGGCGAAAAACATGTAATTAAAGAGGTGAAACGTTTGTAAACCTTAAATAATAGTGGAATATTTTTGGTGATGGGTGAAAACTGAACATTTTAATCACTTAAGTGAAAGCTGATTTTCCTGTGAAAAAGTGGACAACCATGCCCACACCCCTCTCTAGACAAAAACAGCCACAACCCAAGCTCCTTATAATCAGGCTGTTATTATCTCTGTGCTAGTGGAGTCAGGGGGTAGGAGAAGGGAGAATAGGAGGTTGACCACAATTACCCCAACATTCTGTTTGACTGATTTGATTTGAAAGACACAGACAGCTGCAGTCCAGGCAATTTCCTTGCTGATCTTGCTGTTATTATCTCTGTGTTGTACGTCTGGGGATATGAGAAAGGAGCAAAGAAGGTTGACCACAAATACTCCAACATTCTGTCTGACTGATTTGATTTGAAAGACACAGGCAACTGCAGTTAAATTTCCTTGCTCAACTGGGTGCCAGTACTATAAAAAAAACATATAAGAAGAACACTGAAGACGAGTTGCATGCTAGTGTTGATGATGGCATAATGGAGGAAGGTGTAGCAGCTGAACCAACTGCTGCATCTGACAGTGAAACAAACAAGCACCAAAACACCTGTCCTCAAAGTAGTAGCAAACTTTGTGAAAGTAAAAGTAAAAAGAAATTGTTTAACACCTCTAAAAGCTTAGAGGAATATAAGGGTAGTAGTGGGCAAGAACTGTCAGGTGATGCTGATGCTGCTGATGATGACCTAATGATAACTAATGATGATTCATATCTAGGATATATCCCTCCAGCATCCTTCTCTTGTTCAGATACAGATGAAGTTGAGAGTGAGGATGATGACAGGGCTATAATGTTAGCAGAAAGTCAAAGGCTGAATCTTCCACCACTTTTAAGGAGCACTGTATCTGTCTATAAACTGTTTGAGAAGCCATTGGAAAGTCTGACCCAGGACAAACACAGATGTCAAAAAGCACACAGTCACCCTATCAGTCATCATCAAGATCACCTTCTTTTCAAAGTCCAAGTCCCACTCAGCCACACACACCTGTTTTGAGTACCCATCAACAGCAACACAGGTTATTAACATCCACAATGTTATATATGATGAGTGTCTCTGCTGCTGCTGCTGTAACACCTAGTAGTAGTGGCAGTAGAATTACATCAACATCTAGCCTCAGTAGTAGTAGTAGTAGTAGTAGTAGTAGCACAGCACCACCTCAGGAACCCCTCATTCCGTGAAGTCCACAGTATGGAGATACTTCACTCAGGATCCTCGAGCTAAGCATGTTACTACCTGTTGTCTGTGTTAAAAGCAAGTGAACAGGGGGAAAATAGGCTCACACCTAGGCACCTCCTCTATGTGATCCCAACTGAAACACAACCACAGGTCTGACTGGGAGACACACTATCAGGAGGCCAAAGGTGCCACAACTATCATCAGCAGAATCACTTTAAAACATTCCCAGGGCTCTAGGGCACAAAAAAAAGTAGTAAAGTTATATATGTGTCAGAGTGTGTGCTATTGCCAGTGCCAACAGTTAGTTCAGTCCAAATAACACCTATGGTTCCTGCTGCAGAGGAGTATGACAGACAAAGCCAGGACAAATATATTAACAGGAGCACAGATGAGGAGGTGGAAGAGGGATATGAAGAAGGGTTACCACCATCTACCACTGCTATGACCGATAAGTAATGTGTGCAAATAATCTGAGAAGAAGGATAGCGTATGACATTGATAAAAACAATATACAAACTCAAATCACACTGTGCCAGTCCCCCCCACCACCACTACTACCATACACATCTGCCTCATTGTAGGTTGTACTTTATTTTTTTTATTACTTGACATCATCATGAATATGTGCCAGTGTCACGTAAGCAGGAAGTTAGTGTTGTGGGCGAAGGACAAATGACTCTGCATGCTAACACATTTTTCAAGCCATATGTTGCTGTAGGACTCACAACTTTGACTTTCAGCCACTTATTTCTAAACTTCAGCCCCCAGAAGAAGTAATATTACAGTGGGAAATGTAGTACCTATAGGAAATATAGGTGAAAATGTGTTAATATAGGCAAAAATGTGTTAAAATAGGTGAAAAAGAGGACATTTTTGAAAAGGCAAAACCTTTCTCGGTAAAAGTAAAAAATTGGCAAGTTTTCACGAAAAGTCATGCAAGAAATTTTTCACATTTTTCGTCCACCCCTACTCACCAGCATGGTTGCCTCTTCAGAGGGTTTCAGCAGCTCACATACATTGCTCATAAGTTGCCATTGGCCAGGTAACAAAGAGGCTCCCTCCAAAGCCTTCCAGTTTTGCATGGTTTACTCACTAATGGCCTTAATGTGCTCGTACAAATGTTCTACTATGTACATCATGGAATTCCACCTCTTAGGGACCTCCATTTTCAGCTGGTGATGGGGCAGGTTGTTATGTTATGTAGAGCGTTGACTGCACTGTAGGACCAACTAAAATAGGCACAGATTTTGTTGGCAGTATTCAGCATCTCTTTGAAGGTTTTGGATTCTGCCAGGAATCTGGTTAAAACTAAATTTAGCACATGGCCAAAGCATGGCACATGAACCATATCACCAATTCTCAAGGCTGTGATTATGTTGGAGCTGTTCTCAGCAGACACAAAACCAGCATTCTTCTAGCACCTGCTCTAGTTTACTTAAAACATCTACGGGTTTCTACAATGGCATGGGCTATCCTGCTGTTGCCTTCTAACCATTCTGCCAGAACTAGAGGCATGGTTAGTGGCTGTCACCTGATGTTGTAAGCTAGTGTTGCCAACTGGTGGTGGTGGTGAGAGGGAAACCGAAACAGCAGTCAAAGTCATATAGTCTGTGCTCTGCCCACTTGTTCACATATCTGTTGTCAAGTGGATTTTCTTGCCATACTCACTTTTCAGCACTTTGCCCACCAAAGTAACCACCTGCGTGTGCAATTCAGGCACAGCCATCCTGGGAAAATAACTGCTGCTTGGGATATGTCACTCTGGCAATCTTGCCATTCCACAAGCGAACTTTGGGGTTGTTTTGGTGAAGTTTTTGACTCTTTCCCAGGAACTCATTAAGTGTAGGTTGGCACAGGAGTAGGGGTAGGTGAAATCTCTCTTAATGTTCCTGTGAGAAATTCCACGAAAACCACATTGTTGTCAGTTTTTTCTCTGAAAAATCCACTTTAAAACTATCAATTAAAATGTTCGCATTTTTCACCCATTGGCCAAAATATTTTGCCATTTTTTCAATAGCTAGAAAGTTTCCTCCCATTGATTTACATTGTTTTTTCCTTTTCGCTATAAAAAGGACCATTATGTGTTCACTGAGTCTGAGGAGGAAGCGAGCACTACAGAAGCAATGTTTGCCAGTTCCCCTAAATCACCCCTAGGGTTTTTGGGGAAATTACTGTCAAGGAAGGAACAAAAGGGTAGTACTAGTAGTGAGAGAAGGACAAGTCAGCTGCAAGACGTGCTTCGCCTGCTGCCAGACGTGCTTTGCCTGATTTAAGATGTGCTGCACCTGCTGTCAGACGTTCTGCCCCTGCTGCCAGTGCCACCACCAGTGCTGTACTGCTTCCAGTGCTGCTCTTGCTTCCACCAGTGGTGTACCTGCTGCCAGTGCTGAAACTGTTTCCACCAGTGCTAAAGCTGCTGTTAGTGTGTCTTGTAATACTCAGGATGGGGGAAGGAGCAGATGATACCAAGTGTGACAACAGGGGACCCTAAGTCACAGTTTCCATACCCAAGTGCTAGTACTACTACTACTAGGGTCCAGCAGCTTGTTAGTGTTAGGAGTGAAGGAGGGAGTAATCAATATCCTCCTTTTAACAGTGACTGTGAGGAGGAAGACTCATGGGCTGAAATTGCTGTGGTTGGTGTTAATAGTAGTAGTAGTAACAGTGATGCAGGTGGGACTAGTGTTAGGACAGTGGTAGGGGAAGCAATTGAGAGTATCCAGACTAGAGGTCAAGGGAGCCCACACCATTCCCCTGACCCTGGCAGCCCCCTTCCCCCAGCATTGTCCATGTGAAACATGATCCTGAAGAAGGCAGAATTGTTACCACCACAAAAATACCACCACCACCACCAGCAGGAGCACAAATCAGCTGCCTGTGCCTGCTGCTACTACTGCCAGTCTGCTTTCTTCAGGTCACCAAGAAATGTCAAGTGTGACATTAGGGGACCCTCTGTCACATTGCTTGTCACCTCCTCCATTGAACAACAAGCATTTGGAAATTTGTGGAATTCCTGCTGCTGCTGAGTTGCAAAGGCAGCAGGATGCTGAGGAGCAGGTTAGTGTGCCACAGACCACCGTGGACACAGTGGAAATAGGGTCAACAAGTGATCTGGGACTAGGAAAGAAAAAAAAATAAACAATTTTTAGGGGTTGTTTCTAAAAAGCCTAAGACCTACAAATCTATGTTTCCTCAGGGTTTGTGTCTCTAATAGTCTAAGTCCCACAAATCAATGTTTCAGCAGGGCTTGAGCCTCTAACAACAAATCTTACACATTATCCTCCATGAAATGCTCTGTCATGCTACACCAGTGGCAGCTTACAACAGGTTGTCCCTGTCTCTATCACTTTACATATAAAT
Source organism: Rhinophrynus dorsalis (assembly GCA_037306005.1). Lineage (NCBI taxonomy): Eukaryota > Metazoa > Chordata > Amphibia > Anura > Rhinophrynidae > Rhinophrynus > Rhinophrynus dorsalis. Next base: position 550,393,711 of record CM074721.1, on the reverse strand, counting down.
TTCTTATTTTATATTATTTATGTATTTTTTATTAACTGTCCCCCCAATACTGGTCAAAAAAACCCCAAAGAAAACATTCCCTGCTCAACTGATACTTTACACACACTCCACCATCACAGGCACCTCATGCCCTTTTTATACTATGTCTTTTGAAATTAAAATAATATTTTATTATTTATTTTATTATTTATTTATTTTCGCCCCATTAGACTCTCCCCCAGCCTTCAAATCTTCAGACGCTCCCTGAAGACTCACCTCTTCAGGGAGGCCTATCATCTGCCTCCATAAACATCATCACCAAGATTCACCCCTTGCACGGACTACTGCACTCAATGGCACTTCTCACTCCCACCCACTGACTGGCAGTTCATGTGGCAGGAGGCACTTAAACACAATACCACTTACCCCTTCTGTATCAAACCTACCTTCCTCTAGACTGTAAGCTCTCACGAGCAGGGCCCTCTGATCCTCCTGTTCTACACATCTGATTGTACTATTTAATACCTCTGTATGTCTATTCCCCAATTGTACAGCGCTGCGGAATTAGTTGGCGCTATATAAATAAAGAATAATAATAATAAAGAATAATAATAATAATTTGCTATGTGTTGTGTGTAAATTCAATGTTCCCATTGATTTCAATGGAATGAGCTAAGCGAAAAAAGCAGAAAACTGTACTTTTCATAGGAAATTACTAGCCAAGCATGAAGTGCCATTATTCATCAATTTTAGATTGAGGTGACAATTTTCACCCGTCCCTAAATAAAATGTCTATGTTGGTATTCAATTACCCTACCTGCTGAAAGCACAACTGATATGAGGCCACAGAAAAGGACACTTGACTATTTAGCATGAATAATGGGAATATCAAAGGGGAAAAAAAGCTAAGGATCGGTGCCTTAGATACTTTCAAGCATCAATTTCTAGCTCATCTGTGTTACAGTTACAAGTCATCCACTGTCCATCTTCTTCTATAGTTCTTTTTTTTCATCTTCTATCTTCTGTCTTCCTTTTTCTTCTCTGTTCCACGATTCCTCTTAAATAAAGGAAAAAGGACACCTTTGTTTTAATATGTCTTTTTATGCAGGAAATGATTTTGTTTTTGCTAATACTGTTTGACATTATTCACTGTTATCACATTTTCAGTATACAAGTATTCCAATATCTTTCTCTAGCAGTGAGTCTCCTAAATGCTCCCATCTAAATGCATAACTTTAGAATTTATTACATTAAATCTCATATTCCATTTGTTTTTACAGTCTGCAATTTTATGTAAAGCTTTCTGTAGAGAACAAACATCCTGTTTTGAATTTATTAGTCAATACAATTTAGTGTTGCATGTAAATATTGAAATTTTGCTTTTTATACTTATTTACTGGTAATTTATAAACATGTTAAAAAGCAGTGAACCGAGTAATGAAATCTGAGGTAATCCACTCTCAACATTAACTGCACTGGAGATATTGCAATTGGAGATATTACTATATTATTCCTGATCCTTCAATCACATTTCTATCCAGATACAAAGGTTATCCCCTAAACCCAATCTTCTTATTTTATAGGCCAGTCACCTGTATGAACTGTATCAGATGCCTTTGTAGATAAATATATATTCTAAATCTATTGATAGGTTGCTACTTACTTCTTCTCAGATGTTTCATAGATTTGTTTGATAAGTGACAAGATTTTTCCTCATATAACTAAATTGTTTCCTGCAAATAACTGTTTTTTTTTTCACTGTGTAATTCTGAGTGTTATCAATTATTATCCTTCAAGTAATTTCTCAACTTCAGAGATTAAGCTCATAATTTCCATATTCTTTTTTGAGTTCCCTTCTTACATAAAGGCACTAAAATGGTATTAGAGCAAGCCTGGAGCACTCAGTCTGTGTAGATAGATAAAAAAGAGGTCTTGGAGAACTTAATTTTGTTCAGTCATCCTTTATACTCTTCTTGTGTTAACCACATCAATGCTAATGATATTGGTGTACTTTTACTAGTTGAGTTCTTCTACCATTGCTTTTTCCCTGGTTTATACTAATGAAGAGATTGTGGTCAAAAGAACATCATCCTTTTCCTTAACCTTCCTGAGAAACTTATCAATCTAATACTCTCCTCTTTCTTTTTTCTGTTTACGTATTTTATTTTTAATTAGTCTTTACAATTTGAGTTTCCTTTACTATTTTAACTAGTCTAATTTCCATTTTACAATCTGTATATCTGAACAGTTAATTCATTACACTCTATATTTTATTTTAGCCAGAAGTCCAGTAGTTGCATATTATAAGAAATATTTGCACTTTAAATTGTGGTAACATGAAAGTCTTTCAGTGATTACAGAGCTTAATTATCATGTAAAACTGCACTAATAGGCTTAAATAGCAAACATTAGTATATGTTATGACACTCAGAGGGCTCACCACACAGAAATATAATCAAATAGTATTAATATCTTATAATCTACACATCTGCTGGTCTCATAGATAACATGATACATGGGCAGTTTTTAATTAAGGTTTCAGCTATGCAAACTTAAATAAAGGTGACAGGTCCACTTTAAATGAGGCTTTTAACTCCCTGAATGCTAAAGAGGTCCCCAAAGCATTTTCATACAATATTTTGGAGAACGATAGGATTTAAGGGAGAAGAAGCCAACTGTTATGTTCTAGAATATGCTGATTTCTTCATAAGACTTTCTACATAGTAATTTCTTGTGACATTATCACATAGAAAAAGTCTCAGTTCTCACAGTTTGGATTTTTAAATGAACCATGACCAGCATTAGCAACAACCAGACAAAGATCACAGAATTTATACTACTGGGACTACAAGGCCCTCGGAGTCTGAAGAAATGTGTATTTGTTCTGTTCCTCATGCTATACATCATGCTATTATAGGGAAACATCCTTATAATTACATTGTTTCTGGCAAGTCATCACGTTCAATCACCAATGTACTTTTTCCCCTGTCACCTTTCCTTATGTGACATCTTGTTGTCTACAAGTATTGTCCCCAACCTTCTATGGACTTTATTAAGAGACAGTAGCATTATATCTGTCATTGGCTGTCTTTCACAGTTGTACATCTCTAGTGTATTTACTGGTTCGGAATGTTCCCTACTCACTGTGATGTTTTATAATCGATACTTGTTCATCTGTAACCCATTGCACTATAGCTCCATTATGAATATACAACATCATTTTTATCCACTTATGTGTTCCTGGGCTTTAGGATTTTTTTTTAGTCTGATTTACAAGTCAAATCTTCCACTTAGAGTTTTGTGGATGTGATATTATTGATAACATTTACTATGACCTTGCTCCTCTTCTTGAAGCATCATGCACAGATACATATATTATAGAAGTAGAGACCATAGTGTTTTCTCTTTCTGTTATGCCTGGTGCCTTTTTGTTTATAATTTCAACATATGCCAGAATTTTCCTCACTATAATCAAGATCTCCTCCACCACTGGGAGGCATAAAGCCTTCTCCACCTGCAGTTCTCATCTCACAGTTGTGAGCACAAATTATGGGATACTTTCAGCTAAATACACTGTTCCATCCAAAGGTCTGTTATTCAAATTGAATAAAGTCATCTCTCTGTTGTACACTGCAGGCACACCATTAATAAACCCAATCATCTATAGTGTTAGGAATCAGGTCAACTCTGAGTAAATGGATGTCTATTAGAAAATAAAGCTAAGGATAAGGTGTTCAAAGAGGTCAGTGGTTAACTCATAAGGTAATATGTTATATAATTTATCAAGCAAAGGAGGTAGAATTTTGGGGCAAATCAAAGGGTGATATAAAGAAATCTAAAATATTCAATTGCATTGTAATGCACTGAAGATCTCTGTAGAATTCAAAAGGTTATAATCTCCATTTAAATGATTGGGAATTTTCATTTACCTTGTAGTGTAGCTGGTTTGTTCCACAATTACTCCTCTTCACTTTGATAAATAAAGCCAATAGTTACATAGTTAATGAGGTGTAAAAAGGTGCTAAAGTTCAACAAGTTCAAGCTTTAATGTTAATGTTTCCTCTGCATGTTGCTTTTAACAACTGCATCAATCTATTTACATACTATCACTTATCAATATGTGAGTACAAGTGTAACCCTGCATCCCTCAATGGACTAAAAGAAAAGTATTATAGGTAAGTAAAAATCCCATTTTGTCTAGCGTCATTGAGAGATGCATGGGGACATACCAAGGTAGTCCCAAAAAGTGGGACAGAAGAAAACTAATTAGAAATGGCCTTTGTGACTTTATGTCCAAAACTAGCATCTTGAGATGCAAAAATGTTGACTTTCTAAAACTTTGTGAATGTGTGAACAGATCACCAAGTAGCTGCTTTGAACAACTGGTCAACAGTAGCTTGGTTCTTCAAGGCCCATGAAGTGCTAATGGACCTAGTAGAGGGAGCTGGAACAGACATTAGTCTGTATGCTTGTCTGACAACCTGTTTAAGCCATGAAGCAATGGTTGTCTTGGATGCTGGTCTGCCCTTCTAAGGGTTTCTGGAATAACAAACAAAGTGTCTGAAGTCCTAAAGGACTGTGTGACTTGGACTTAATGTCTTAAACATCTCAGAACATCTAAAGTATCAAGAGCTTTTTCTTTAGAGTTAGAAGAATTGGAAGGGAATACCTCTTCATGGTTTATGTGGAAAGCAGAACATACTTTAGGCTGAAACTCTGGAACAGTCCTTAAAACCACTTTATATGGGGCGTGGCTTGATGGACGCATAGTTTGTGAGCTCCTGCCACGAAGAGCGATAAAGCCCTTCAAACCAACTCTCACAGCTTTTAATTTCGACTTGCACTACCTCTTAGGAGGAGCAGACATGCCTCACAGCAGATCGCAGAAAAAAGAGAGAGATATGAAGTCCTTTTTTAAAGCGAGTCAAGACCACCTGCTGGATAAGCGTACATCCAAGATGGCCGGCGCCACTGCACTCCTGCCATTGGAAGTACGAGACAAAAAGGCTTCAGTAAGTGCGGATAGTGACTACGATGACAATTCCCCGAATGATTGACAAGACTCACCCTCTACAAGGCAGGACATACAGAAACTCTTGGCCGACTTAAAGTTCTTTATAAAAGATGAACTATCTGAAATAAAGTGAGACCTGACTCACCTAGGGGATAGGGTGAGTATCCTGGAATCGGACCTGACTACGTGGACCAAATTTAAGGATCAAACGATATCTCAGATCTCAGACTTGCACTGAGCGCATCAGGACACGATCATCAAACCTGACGACATTGAGAAACGGAGCCGTAGACAGAACCTCCGTCTCAGGGGAATCCCTGAGGAAGTCGGCCGTGAGTCACTAATGGCATACTAACAGGACTTCTTCAGCTCCCTGGTCCCTGCCACACCTTCCAAGACGTTTCCCTTGGACAGGGCTCATAGATCTCTAAAGGCCAAAGGAGCCCCCCACAAGGCTCCAAGGGACGTGATTGTCCGATTTCAGCTTTAAATGGATAAAGAAGTTTTTCAGGCAACCAGGAATAAATCCCCTGTCTCTTACAAGAACCATCACATTTCTGTATTTAGTGACCTGTCTCCTATGACGCTACATTAGCATAGGGAGCTGAAACCCATTACTGCTGCTTTACAGAGGAAATAGATAAAGTATCGGTGGGGATTCCCTCTAACTCTCATAGTGAATAAAGACAGCCAGACCCATACCTTGAGTTACTATGAAGACTGCTGAGAGTTCCTGACAGCCGTGGATATCACGATCATAGAGGATGAATGGACCACGTCCCATCCTCAGAGCCAGTTACCATGGAGCGAAATTATGGAGATTTCATCCCCCTGGCTACTGGCCTCTAAGAAGCGGAGGGTCCCCAGCTCTCCACCCTCAACCTCGGTCGTGACAAAATATGCCCGCCAAACCCCTGGCTGATGGATGTTTCTCACTACCTTTGCTCTTCTTCCCTTTTTACGAGGGATCTCCTTCCTTGAAATGGTTGGACGCGGTTGTACTCTTACCTTGTTCTCCTACAGTTGCTTGGGGCAAACACCGCTATGGGCCCTACTCTCTCTCGATGTTGGTTGTACCTGTTCCAGTTATCGAAGGAAAACAATGAGAAGGGAAAGAGAGAACTCTTTTCACTTGCCTACGGTTTGTGGACAAACCCCTACAGCGGAAACTGGATCTAAGGTCTATGGTTCCACTCCTACCTTTGGAACCCATTATTCTGATTTCTGATAACATTGTACGATTTACCCCAAACGCTCTGTGTTTTTATAACATGTATGGTCAAGATAATTGCAATATATAAATGTTGCATTGGGATCACATTAATACGTTCCTGTTTTTTTTTTTGTTGTTGTTTGTTTTTTTTGTTTTTTTTTTATTGCTCTGCATATGTGTGTATATAGACCAGAAAATGTCAGTTATTTTCCACTTTTGGTCCCTCTCATAGCACCTTTACTCATGATGATGCTTACCCTGTATTATTTTATTCTAACTACTTGAGTGGGGGTGCGGCCTGCTCCCCGGGTATCACGATTCCTGTGATTCTGCCTGAGCGACATTCTTACTTCCGGGTTTGCTTTGGCTGCTTCTTATTGGCTCTGGATTTTCAACCCCTCCCAGGGCTTTCCTTTATATACGCCCTTCTGTCACTATACCGATGCCCTTTCATGGTGTTCCTGACCAGACGTTTGTTGCTGTGTTCCTGTTCCGTGTATGATCCGGTTTCGTCTGACCTTGTTCCTGTCTTCACTGCCCGATTTGTTTATGACCCGGCTTGCCTGACTACGATCCCATGACCGATTCCGTTACTACTGCTCGCTGTGTACCGATCCAGGCTTTGGCTGACTACCGCTCTCTGTGTACCGATCCAGGCTGTGGCTGACTCTGCTCTCCGTGTCTATCCAGGCATTGGTTTTCCTCCGCTCTCTGGTTACCATCCCGGCATTGGCTACTCGCCTAGCATTAGCTTACTGCTAGTGCATCTGTTTCCTCCGGTCTCGTGTCCGCTAGCCATTGCTTTATGTTTGCTGGCTGCGCTACTATACAGCCTGTGCCTCACTGCTGCCTCCATTTGCACTACTATACAGCCTGTGCCTTAGCGGTCACTTGTGGTTGGACTACCTGTCAGTCTGCACCTATCCATTGCCTCCGGTTGTGCTTCTATACTGCCTGTGCTGTACAGCTATCTCCGGTTGCGCTATAGCTTCTGGTACCGGTCTGTTGTCTCCAGTTGCGCTGCTGTACTGCTAGCACTTACTATTCCCCCCGGTTGCGCAATACTCGGTCTGATTTACTATTACCTCTGGTTGCGCTACCGTGCAGACTATGCCTATTCCGGTTGCCTCCGGGCATTACCTCCATAAGGTGATTTGAGCTATCACGTGGGCTGCCTTTACCTGGTTATAGGCAAGGCCGGTAGAGCCTACTCTCTCCGTATTCCATTAGTGATTTCTGCCCTGCAGTACTTACCTCACCTAGGGCTCCTCCTGACCAGTACTGCTGGGGTTTTGTTCTACTTCCTGTTCCAGTCCTCATTCTGCATTTCTGTATTTTGTACATATCAGTCTCTATTGTACCCTGACCTGTGTCAGATTCAAAAGAGCTATCCTCTGTTTGTGGCTGGACCTGTGAAGGGTATTTCTGTTCATTATTATTTGTTTAACAAGGCTTCATTGTTTTACCTTAACCAAATTGTCTGAGCGTTCATTAAAACCCTGACACCGGGAGATGCTTGTACGGCTTCTTTAAGACCAAGGCTTTGGAGTTGACCCCATCAGTCTTCTCCTTCTGCTGTAAGTGCTGGGGGCATCTCCTGGGGAGGAAGTAGCTACACTCTTCATATGAGTTCTGGGTTTAAGCTTTCTCTCACACCCTGCTTTTTCCTCCTTCTCTCGAGAATGGGGAAAATTATACCTTCCATGCTGTCCACCCTTGTCTCGCTCCTGATGATGATAGGGTTTGTGTTAACCTGTTTCACTCCCCGCTTCGCATGGGGAAATTGAGGAGCCTGTTCCCTCTTTAGTGTCTTTTTTTTTCTATACACGGGCTAAAGTGCGCTCTTGGCAACTGGAATACCAGCACTTGGGCCTAATTGGGGAGCCCCAGTGCCCTAAGACATTACTCCACCACCAGCACAAACATCATTGGGCAGCTTGAACTCCCTAGATGTGGTGGGCACACACACATCATCTTCAGCAACCACTCCACAAGCACACACACAGCACCACCAGCAGCCACAGCAACACCAACAGCTTCCACAGCAGCAGCAGACTCCACAGCAGCAGTCTCAGCAGCAGTAACCATAACAACAGCAGACTCAACAGCAGCAGCCAGAGCAGCAGAAGACTGAGCAGCAACCTCACCATCAGACTCCCTAGGCACATCCACCTCCAGGATTGCACGCATCATGTGGATGGAGGTGAAGTTCTAGTGCTACAGAGGAGGCTACTCCGGGCATGCCACAGGACTAACCACAACATAACAAGGAGCAGAAAGGAATCCGAGAGGAACCCACAAGAATTGAGGCAAGGATACACGCTCTGGAGTTGGAGCATACAAGACTGAACACAAAACTCCATCAGTACCACACAGGGGTGAGTGGAGTTGAGAGACCAAAACCACAGGGAGAACCTGCGTGTGGAGAGGGAGCTGTGTTCGACAGAGGGGTCCACTGCACACACTACCCCCTTCAGTGTGACCCCTGAAGCTACACCTAGGGTTCAAAGGGTGACCAGGCAGTCAGCCAGGGGATCAACATCTGGCACCCAGTCAAAGGTCCCTCCCAAGAAAAAGAAATACACAGTGTTGTGTTCTGATTGCTGTGTCTTTGTCAGTTGCAGGTGTGACATTTTGGGGTGCAGGTTGTGTCTGGATCGTGTGGTGATGTTGCACAGGTGAGCTTGTTTTGTATTGGCAGGTGTCCGTGTTGTGTGGTAACCCCCATTGTTCCGTGCCATGTTGGGTTGGTGTTTTTTTGGAGGTCCTTGTCCCTGTAGTGTTGCTTTGTTTTGTGTTGTGTGTGACAGTGATTTGTGATGTTTGCCATGTTTTATTTGTTATTTTGGCATTCCACGGGTTAATTTTCCCATATGTATGCTTGTGCTGTAAGTGGTTTGTCTGTTTTCCTATGTAACAGGTTTCTTTTTTTGACCGTTAAGTGTCTAAAGGCTAATAAAACTGGAGTCTTAACTTTTGCCCTTTAACTGGATCTTTTTTTCAGCCTTTAGCAGCACTGCAATCCTTTAAATGGCTCTGGGGAATCTTGTTCCATGAGTCTCAATGCACTTAAGTCTATCGGCCATAAGGATTATCAAACTGCCGTTAGCTGTTCTTAAGACGGACCTTTAAATGGCTTACAACACATTAATGCACAGTTAGTGTTTTTTTTTTTTTACTAATGACTGCCTTTAAATCTACCTAAGTGGTAATGCTCTGTCCTAACTTCATTTCTTCTTCACATTCTTCATTGCTTTGATCCAAGAAGGTTCACATGCTTTATTCTGCAGCACCATCCTCTGAGTCATCAAAACCACCAATAGTCTCTTGCTCCTCTCTTGATGGTGGCAAATGTAACATAGGAGCCTTTGGGGACTCACTTGTCATCATATTGTTGAGATCAAAAGGTGGAAGAGATAGATTTGTACACTTACTGAACCGTACTCTATGGGAAATGATTACCCCACAAAGAACTAGCAGAAAGCCAAATAGTCAGAGAGATGGTAATCGAGGGAATAAGATCAGGCAGAGTAGGAACCCAATAGAAGGAGGAGCCCAACTAAGAACCAGAACAAAGGGAGAGCCCCAGACAGACAACTGAGGACCCCGCAGAGTCACAAGTTCTATAGAATAAAGGGAGGAGAGGAGGAGAGAGAGGAAGTCCATGACCCATATAAGGCTAGGAGAGGCCAACCATGTAGGCCCTTGATGGGTAGAACTCCAGAGGATACTGAAGGGCCTAGATGAGGAGAGAGGTCTGAGGGTGACCAGAAGGAGAAGGTGGACGGCAAACAAGAAGAATGGTCAGGAGGGTAAGCCAAAGGTCAGTGCAGGCAGCGATCAGAGGATGGTCAGGAGAGTAAGCCAAAGGTCAGTGAAGGCAGCATTCAGTGGATGGTCAGGAGAGTAAGCCAAAGGTCATACACTTTAATAACTAAATGGATTTGAGGACAAGAATGTAGGAGCTTACTGAATAACTAGTTATATAGAGGCGTCCCTCCATGCGTCAAGGATGACGCGGCGACTTCTGACGTCATGACGTCCCGCTCTAGTACTCCGTAACTCCTGCAGGCGGCGACGGACACCTACGTTGTGACGGTCCGCTATGGAGCACCGCAACCCCGCTGAACACCGACACATAGTAACACAAGCAATAGGCACAGGCAGATACACTGAGCTGCTACTACACACAGTCACATGATTTAATATTCCCCTTCTTAAAATATCATCCCAGACCCATGGGGATAATTTGGGGCTGTCAGCACTATCTGCTGGATTCTTCCTTATCAGCAACTTTATTTCCTCATGCTCCAGCAAGCAACAGAGCTAAACTTTATTTTTCCATCTCTCTCTCTCTCTCTCTCTCTCTCATACACCACCTTACAGAATCATGCCTATCTTATCTACAATTATACAGTTTTTTTATTTTTGGAGCAAAAATTCTCACAGTCATAGAATACAAAGATGGAACATGGCAAAGTTCTTGTAGGAAAATAGAGTAGCGTTAGTGAAAAGGAGGACATACTATGATTTTCTCTATGGTAGTTAACCAATAAAAGGCATGCCCTTTGTTCTGTTTGTGTCCACATGTGAAATACTGAATATAGGTGTTATATAAAGCTTCGCTGGATATGCAGCTTCTAGTGGAATCGATGAGACACATGTCATGTCCCTGTCCTCTTCTCAGTCTGGAGCAGTACCTTTCAGTGCCACTGTCTTCCCTTGGTGCTGTTTCAGGCTGCAGCTATCTAATTACAGATGCCTGATTTTCTTACCAGCTGGCCCCTATCACCTGCAATCACCTCTCCCCTATTTAGTGTAGTCTTTCCCCTTGTTCTGGTCCAGATTATACTTGACTTCACACTGCCTAGACTTTACTTCCCATCCTGTCCTTGTTGGTTTCTGTCCCATTGACCCTGGGTCCTCCTGTGTTCCTGACTTGCCAATGACCCTCCTGTGTTCCTGAATTGCCAATGGTCCTCCTGCATTCCTGTACTGCCAATAGCCCTCCTGTGCTCCTGTATTGACTGTTACTCTCAGGTGTCTGTGTTCCAGTGCAGGCCGTGCAACCCCTTGTTCCAGTTCAGGCCGTGCACCACCTTGTTCCAGAGCAGGCCATGCTCCACCTAGATCCAGTGCAGGCCGTGCACCACCTTGTTCCAGAGCAGCTGTACCCCTAGTTCCAGTGCAGGCCGTGCACCACCTTGTTCCAGAGCAGCTGTACCCCTAGTTCCAGTGCAGGCCGTGCACCACCTTGTTCAAGAGCAGGCCATGCACCACTTTGTTCCAGAGCAGGCCGTGCACCACCTTGTTCCAGAGCAGGCCGTGTACCACCTATTTCCAGAGTGGCAGTACCCCTTGTTCCTTGAGCCTGGCTGCACCCCTAGAGTTCTGGAGAAGGCTGTATTCCTTGAGTATCACAGTTGACTTGTCCCTGTTCTCAGGGGCCCTTGCTCTCCGTCCTCCGTAGCCCCTGTCCCTAGTTTTGCCCATAGGTTCTGTCCTTTCTAGTCCTGAGTCATTACCCTTTTTAGTTTAATTATATATTTTGTTTTGCAGTGCTCTTTAATGGTCCATGTATGCAAATGTTAATTACATTGTCTTCCCCCTTAATTGTGTGTTTGCTAGTTTCTTTGTTCTTTGAGTTCTACTTTATTCATTTACTTTTGCTGCTGTGGTCAGCACCCCTTCCTGACCAGCAGCCTCATGACAATACAATTTACTGTAAATCAATAAACAAATATAAACTTTTTGTGGCATGCTACGTAGGTACATTTTTTCCATGAGAGGTCATATACAGAAACTGATGGTGTCTTGTGATACTGCTAAATTTGTTGAAGAAAATGAGACATGACTGGTGTGTATACTTGTGTCACAGAAAAAAATCCATGAAGTTACAGATTAACAAAAGTAAACTGCAACAAAGCTATCAAAGTGTACATAGGTGAAGGTTTCTTAACAGCACAGTGTTTAATTGTTATTTTAACAAATCATTTAATTGGCCATCATGGAATTCTCTTCATTTTCTGAACTCCTACTGGAGCCATTCCACAGCTATATAAACTGTAAGACTTTACTGTTATCATACATTGATGATGATTTTTATTGAACTGCAGTGCTATCAACCTCGTGACATAATATTTCATTTGTGGAACGTTTAACTCTTCTCTTTATTTTCATGATCAAAACATGTAGCTGATAGTAAAGATGTGATATTAAACGTGATATAAACAGAGATCTTGAGACCAAGGTAAGATCAGGATGCTGATTAGAATTGATTCAAAAAAGTTGTCCTTTTTAATAACTTTCTAGAACTGATCACAACTTTTGATGTGGAGAGTGATATTGATGTAGGATGAAACCCTGCAGCTATTTGACATTTGACCCCTAGAACGCTAGATAGGTTAAACAAATTAATAGCCTCATCTTTCCAGGTTATGATTCCATTTCATTTATTTAACATAGGGTGAACAAATCATGTAAAAACTCGGGCATTTAATCAAACCTTGAAAAAGTACATCTGAATATTCTTATGACATTTTTATAGAGCCATAGATAAAGCAGAGGCAGTTGATTAGATACTTTGGTACATTTAGAGAATTTAGTTGAGATTACTGTGCAAGTTACTATGCAGTTTGTAGAATTTAACAGGAGGACTTCACATCGTTGACTGAATCTAAAAGTTAAAATAAACTTGTTGTGATGTTTTCCATCAATGGAATAGGAAACAGTAGTGTAGTAAAACAGTTCATATTATTGTATTATTTGTTGTTCAAAAAATAAAAGCTTATACTAATGTTTAAAACCACGCTTATTTCTAGAGAATTTTCTAAAAGTATTTAAAAAATGCGTCTAAATTAATGAGCTCCAGAAATAACATATGAACAAAAAGATTATTGAGCATATTTTTTTATATCTTGATATGTTTAAGAAAATAGTTATTTAGTAAGTTGGGCCAAAATATGACACAAGTCCATCAAGTCCAGCTTTGCCACAATATAGTCCAGAAAAAGAGAATTACATAATATTGGTATTAATCTATTTACCAGAACTTCCTGTATAACCTACTAATACTTGGTAAAACCATGTCTATTATTACCCAATCCCTCGGCAAAAAATCCCCAGTTTAACAGACCTTACCTCTTCTTCTACTGAAGTTGAAACCATCCTTTTCTCTAATTTTAAGGGGTGGGCCTAGTTATTTATTTAGACCTCGCATATTCAATGTAACAAGACCCCATCCTCAACATCTTTTCTCTTTCATACTTCAGTTCTTCCATTCCTGTAATCCATTTTCTTCTTCTTCTATGCACTCTCCAGTTCTGAAATATACTTTTTCAGAACTGATACCAAAAACTAAACAACATTTGTGGTGAAGACTTATTGACAATTAAGTGGTAAAATTATGTTACCCCTCTTTTTTATTACCTCCTTTTATGCAGGAAAGTGTTGTTTGTTTTTGCTAATGTCTGACATTGATCACTGTTGACAAATTTTCAATATGTCCAAGATCTTTCTCTAGCAATGAATCTCCTAAAAATGCTCCCATTAAATTAATCAGTAGAATGCCTATTTGTTTGTCCCAAATGCATAACTTAAGAATTTGTTACATTAATCTCATATTCCATTTGTTTTTACAGAATGTAGTTTTATGCAAAGCTTTCTATGGAGAACAAACATCCTGCTCTGAATTTATACTTATTTACAGGTCATTTATAAACATGTTAAAAAGCATTGCACCAAGTACTGAAGATACTGGCGATATTATTTCTTATCCTTCAACCACATTTCTATCCAAATACAAAGGTTATCCCCTAACAACAATTTACCTATTTTATAGGCCAGTCTCCTATTCTGTACTGTATTGTATATTTTTATTTATTTTGCGCCAACCGGTGTACTTGGCACTTTACAGATTACATTTAATATAGAAGGGGTACAATAAGTGCGGTGATTAAGTGCTTATATAGGCAGTCATAAGGGGAACAACGGGTGAGTATACATTAGGATAAGAGGTCCCTGCCCCGTAGAGCTTACAATCTAAGTATAGGATGGGTGACATACAGATACGAACTGGTAGAGGAGGAAGTGCAGTGTTTGGCTTATGATGATAATGTTTGATAATGATAATGTTTCCATATTGCACTGTTGCTAGAGATAAAAGGTGTTCTGTTAGCTTTGATTTAAAGTTGTTGATGGTTGAGGCTTGGTGAATACTGGGTGGTAGGGAGTTCCAGAGGTAGGGGGCAGCAAGTGAGAAAGCTTTCAATCGTGAAACAGCGATAGTGGTTAAAGGGGCAGAGAGTCGTCCACCATGTGTGCTGCGTAGTGGACGTGCAGGAATTTGGCGGGATATCAAAGATGAAATATAAGTCAGGGACAAGTGATGGAGAGCCTTGAGGGTAATGAGGAGGATTTTGAATCTGATACGCTGCTTTATGGGAAGTCATGACAGTGATTTTAAGAGTTGTGGGGTGAGTGTCATATAGTGTCCTATATGATACTGTTTTATTTGTAGCAAGTCATAAGTTGCTTGCTTGTAAAAATTTAGGGTTTGATGCGCAGACAACTTCTTTTTGTTCCTCTATGACACTGTATCAAATGCCACTGTAAAATATATATACCTCATCTACAGCTAGGTAGTTACTTCTTCATAGAACCTTAAAAGATTTGTTTAGCAAGATCTTTCCTCATAAAACTATACTGATTCTAGCAAATAATTGTATTTTTCACAGTATAATCAGTTATCATCTTTCAAGCAATTTCTCAAATTCTGAGATCAGGCTCAATTTCCACATTCTTTTTAGTTCCCTTCTTCCATAAAGCCATGAAAATAGTATCAGAATAATCTTGTGGCACTCAGTCTGTGAATTCGAAAGATTGAAAAAAAGTGGTCTTGCTGACACTGCTCCAAGATCCTGCAGAACTCTTGAATATATATCCACTGGGCCAGGTGCTTTGTCACTTTTTATTGTGTTCTGTTATCCTTTAATCTCTTCTTGGGGTAACCATATAACTGATAATGGCATGGCTGTACTTTTCATTTGTTGAGGCTCTTCTGTCTCTGCTTGTTCCCTGGTTTGTATGGATGAAAAGATTGTCTTTGGAAGAACATCAGCCTTTTCCTTAAAGGGATAGTAATACTTCGTTTTATCTTTATTTTATTTTGTAGGCATTAAAAAAAACATGAAGAACGATATAAGTCTTATCTCTCAAACCTTTATGGTTTAAGAGATATTCCCAAGCAAAGTATCCCCCCCCCCGTTCAGCCACAGCAGAAGGGAAGTACCCAGGTAGACTGCAGAGAGGGACAATCTTCAATTAAGATAAGGGAAAAAGCTGGAAAACTTGTCAAGGGGGGGAAGGGCTTTCATTCTTTTCATACAAAGAAGATTGTCCCCTTCTGTTATCTGTCCGGTCTTACAACCAGATTCACATCTGAGAAGAGATGGCTTACACTAGGAAAAAGGGGCGGAGGGGAAACTTTGCTTGTGAATATCTCATAAACCATAAAGGTTTGAGAGATAAGACTTATATCATTCTTCATGTTTTTTTAATGCCTACAAAATAAAATAAAGTTAAAACGAAGTATTACTATCCGTTTAACTTCGCTAATTAACTTACCAATCTTATTTTTGAAAAGTCCAATATTCTCCCTCATTTTTTTTCTAATTACATATTTGATTTTTTTTATTAGTCTTGCTCACCTTTGCAGTTCGAATTTCATTTTATGTTTTTGTTAACCTAATTACTATTTTGCAAACTTTGTATATTTGAAAACTTAATTCATTATAGTCTGTGTATTATAAGTCCTATAGATGTATAGTTGAAGAAATATTCACACTTAAAATTCTAGAAAAGTTAAAGTTTTTCATTGAGTACAGAGCTTAACTTCTTGAATGCCAAAGAGGAAGCTGATGCAAAGGGTTAATTGGCATGTGAAACTGCACTAAAAAGCTTAATTAGTATACAAAACCATACTGGAGCTTGCATATAGTAAATGTCATACAAGTAGAGTTATAAAGAATCTGGTGAAAAGTACCTGTAAGTGTGTTTGGGTGATAGTATCCAATGTTAAGGTAGGTGAACATTTGGGAAACCACATGGTTACATTTGAGATCAGATTGGCAAAGCAAAATTGTATAGGTTTAACCAAAACTCTTAATTTTAATAAAGTTTTATTCAAATTGTTAAAAGTGATAATGCCACACTTAGCCTGGGATAATTTATTTAAAGGCAAAAATACTGAGGAAAACTGGACATAATTTAAATTTATGTTGCAGAAATGCATTCAATATTATATACCAGTGGGAACAAATGCAAAATAAGTAAATCACAGCCAATGTGGTAAACTACAGACGTAAAGAAGAAAATGGCAAGGTAAAAATGCATTTAAACTATTTAATTCTGAAAGTACAGATCATTCTTTATTGAAATACATGACGTGCAGCAAAGATGGAAGAAATGCATTTAGGTTAGCAAAAATAGATAATGAAACTCAAATTTCAAGTGAGAGCACGGTTGATCGAAAAAAAGTTTTCAATTACATAAATACTTAAGAGGCAGTGCATTGGACCTTTCAAAAATGAGATGGGTGAGTTGGTTAGAGAGGATTAGGAAAAGGCCAAAGTTCTACACACTTTCTTTGCATCAGTATATACAACAGAACAAGGAATGGTAGAAGAGCCTCAACAAGTAACAAATAAAACCATACCATTCTCAGATATTGGGTTAACACAAGAAAAGATCACGGGAAGAATGAACAAAATTAAGACTGACAAAGTACCAGGTCCTGATGGTATATATCCAAGGGTTCTTCAGGAATTAAGTGCAGTGTTAGCAAGATTCCTCTTTTTATTCTTTAAAGATTCTCTCACCACAGACTCAGTGCCACAAGGTTGGTGTAAAGCCAGTGTAGTGCCTCTATTTAATAAGGGAACAAAAGCAGAACCTTTGAATTATGGACCAGTGAGTTTGACCTCTGTAGTGGGAAAACTGCTAGAAGGGATAATAAGGGATTATATTCAGTATTACACCACAGAAAAATAAGATTAGCAGGAATCAGCATGGTTTATGAGGAATAGACCATGCCAAAGTAATCTTTGACATTTCTATGAAATAAGTAGCACCTAGATAATGATAAAGCAGTTGATGTAGTATAGCTAGATTTTTCAAAGGCATTTGATACAGTGGAACACAGAACACTGGTGTATAAAAAAAAAAGAAACTGGGCTAAGGAAATAACCTTTTGTACATGGACAGAGAACTTGTTGAAGGATAGGGAACAATGTGTGGTTGTAAATGGCAAAGTGGGCAACCAAATGGAATATGAAGTTGTGGGAAAGTGTAAAGTCAAGCATTTGGGAAGAAAAAATCCCAATTCTTACTAACTTAATGGAATAATTTTATGAACTTGTTGCTAGAGAGAGACCTGGAAACCCTTGTAAACTACACACTGGGAAACAATGACCAGTGTCAAATAGCAAAAAAGAGGTATGGAAGGAAGAGTGGATAACATGATTTTGCCTTGTGCAAATCATTGGTAAGATCTCCCCTCGATTACACAGTGAAGTTTTGGGAACCAGTTCTGAAAAAGAATATTCAGGAACTGGAAAAAGTACAGCAAAGACCAACAAAACTAACTCTACAGTAATGGAGGACTTGACATTTGAGGAACGACTAGACAAACTTGGTTTATTTACTCTAGAGAAAAGACGACTAATTTACAAATATATGAGAGGTCAATACAAGGATCTTGTGAGCTATTCACTCCAAGGTCTGATCAAATGACAAGGGGTCACCCCTTGGGATTAGAGCAAATTAGGTTTCCAGCATAGGAAGAGTGTTTTTTACAGTACGGTCTGTTAAATTGTGGAATTCCTTGCCCAAGGATGTGGTTATGGCAGATACATTGGATACATTTAAGAGAAGATTAGATACATTTCTTTCAAAAGGGAACATGCAGGGATATAATATATATTAGTAGGTATTTGGCAGCAGGAAAGTTGTATCTCTGGGTGATGACGCAAAGGTTGAATTTGATGGACTTGTGTCTTTTTTCAACCTAATTTACTATGTTCCTAAAAGAAGGGTTGGGCAAAAAATGTCACTTGCGCTTGGCAAAAAACTTTCCCACAAAAAGCGTTGTTTTCCTGCTTATTCACTGAGCTCATTGCTTTGAAATCAATGGGAAGAAACATTTTTCTCCATTTTTCTTTACTTTTCTACAGCTATATACAAGTGTCAGGCTCTCACAGAATGCCATTCTGTTTTGGCAGAGGAGAGAGCACGTTTTTTGAGATAGAGAAGATAGGAAAATAGGGGGGAATTCAAGTTAGATAGGGAATCATTTAGGTAGGACGTTTGTTCTCTGTAGTAGGGGAGTCTGGAGGCACTCTGGGGAGAAGAAGGGAGGAAGGAGGTTGACCTAAAATACTCTAAAAAATTTGGTGAGACTGACTGGCAAAACACAGGTATCTTGGGTCCAGATTGCTTGCTGATTTTGTGTTTGTCTCTGTGATGGGGAAGTATGGGGAAAGGAGATGTTGATTTTGTTTTTAATTATATATATATATATTTTTTTTTTTTTTTTTTTTTTTTGGACTAACTGTGATAAGATAGGGTGGACAACTTAAAAAAATGAAAACTAAAAATAAAAAACCCCATAAATAATTAAACAAATAAATATATTAGACAGCTGACTGGAAACAGACTTGATAGACAGCAGACAAGATTGAGACTTTTGCTGAGGGCCAAGGCAAGACAACACACTCCATCAGTTGTGTACTGTAGAGAGTAAAAACACACACACAGTAGTTGAGTAATGTCCAGCAAATGCAAAAGCAGGAGGGGGAAAGGTGGCGCAGTGCAGGCACGTGGAGGTAAAGTGTTAGTATAAAAACTTACTGCAGCAATGGTCACTGCAGCATATGCAATAAATGATGATGATACTTCTCCTCCGGGAGTGGATGCAGTTTGTCAAGGTCCCACCAATCACACCACGCCAGTCCCCCACCACCACTAATATACACATCTGTCACATTGTATGTTGTGCTTTATTGTTTGTATCACTTGACAGCATCATATGTACCGATGTCACTTAAGCAGGAAGTAAGTGTTGTGGGCAAATGACAAATGCACTTTGCATGCTAACACATTTTTCGAGGTATATGTTGCTGTAGGACTCACAACATTGACTTCCAGCTACTTATTTCTCCACCACATCCCTCAAAAGAAGTAATATTGTGATGGGAAATGTTGCACCATGTTAAACATAAGATAAAACTGTGTTGGAATAGGCAAAAAAGTATTGGAATAGGTGATAAATTTTCTGGAATAGACAAAAAGGAGGAAAATGTTACACTGGAGAAAAACAAAAGTGAAAAATCGTTTGTTTTTCACGAAAAGTCATGTGGGGAAATATTTCTCACTTTTTGCCCACCCCTAACTAAAAGCTGCAATAAGGGGGGCGTGGCCTGGTAGCCATAGCGGCTCTTTCTAACTAGTAAGAACATCTTGGTTCATCGTCTTTATATTTTACAATCTGGGGTATTTTCTTACTTTTTCAGACTCCCCTGCTTCTAAGCTACCTGAAGATACCTACATTTTGTTTGGCGGCCATCCGGGATCGGAGTGCCCTCGTGGCGGGGCCTGTGCTGCTTGCCCGGTCCTTGGCTGCGGCGCTACCCCGTGGAGTGTATTTCCTCAATTGCTACCTGGCTTGGCGTTCTGCTGCTGCGGACGCCGGGGCAGGACGAGGCGACTGAGCCCGGGATTTCTTACCTGCCTGTCTCCTGTGCGGGGGAGAGGTGTCTGGTGACCTGCTGTACTGGACGCTGAGTTGAAGGCCGTATTGGGGACCACTGCGGCTTTGCTCCGCCTCGACTGGGGAGCCGTGGTGGATGTAACCTGTATAGCTTCCACTACATCCTGTTACCTGTCTGTGTGCTGGCTCGGCGCTAGATGCTGCATCGGGCCTGCTCTTCTTGTGAGGCGGTGAGTTGGCCTTTTGATTACCCTTTTCCCTTACAGCACCTACAAATTTCTTATTTTATGCTCCAGATTCCCCTCCCCTCCCAGTAGGCCTCCTTGTAACTTGGTGCTGATGGACATATTAACTAATTGGACTCCCCTGCAGGACTCTTAATCTACTGTAATACTGCCTGCTGAGGCCCGTGGTGCAGGGGGCACATGGACAGTGATCACCCTGATGCCAGGCATTGGAGCTGCGGATCTGGCTGAAGAGCCTGTTGTTGCTGCTACATCTTTTGGATGGTGCCCTTCCATCCTGGCATCATCTTGGGCACTACTGCTTTATAGCCTGCTGCAGATTCCCCCTACATGTCTGACTTCTTCCCTGTATATGTTTCCATCCTCTACCCCATGTATATCTCAATATTAGTTTATTACCTTACACAGCTGGGCCTGCTACATAGCTCTGGACTGTGAAATTCCCTGTTTGGTGCCTTCCCTATATTTGTTCCCCCCTCTGCCCCATGTATATTTACTTACCTGAACCCTGAGTTCCAATATGCTGCAGCTGCGAGGGGAGAGTGATGATCTGTGGATGCAATACTGCCTTTTGGATGTGAATGTCATCTCTCACTGCCACTAGTGGAACTGCATTTAAGCTACGAGAGCGGCTGGAGAGCCTACTGTTGCTGTATTATTGTCTGTCTGTGGCCAAACCTCTCTCATGCTGCTTCCATATTCGATACTACACATTCTACCGCTGCACACTTCCTTGTTTGTCTTCTTTCCAATATATGTTCTCCCCTGCTACCCTGTGTATAATGGAGTATTAAGGCACCTGATGTCGTTTGAGGCTTGTTTACTTCATCTCATGCATCAGACCTGGGGACGCTTATGCTTCACAAATAAATCCTGGGAGTCTCTAATCCTCCTTGATTTAGGCTATTCTTCATTTACTTCAATCTGAATGTAAAAATATGGGACGAATTATGCGTGTCATTTAAATTTTGAGGGGTCCTGTCTGCACCTACCTGCTTCAGCAGCTACTGTCCACCCTACACTGACCTTGACTTGATCCGGCCTACACCTGCTTTCTCAATCTCAGTATGGTTAAAAAATCATCAGAATACAGGAAGAAATTGAGTAAATTTGCTAGGAGAGCTATGGCGGCAGAGGAGGTCACGACCATGCTGGAGGCCCCTTCTGCGGTTGCCTCGCCGGCTCAGTCTTCAGCTTCTGAGGAGGACGATTCGAAATCCCAATTTATGGAAATAATGTCTGCAATCGCTACCTGCCAGGCAGTCCTGACCAACAAAATTGGCACTGTGCAGGTAGAAATAAACCTCTTACGTGCAGACCAACAAACTCTGCATGAAAGCATCACTGCTGTTCGACAACGTATCTCTACTGTGGAGGACACACTTCCCCCTGTTGTTACCTCGGTGGATGAATTAAAGAATCAAGTACGCTCTCTCCAGTCCAAAGTAGATGATCTTGAAAACAGGTCTAGACACAGTAATGTTCGTATAATTGGGCTGCCGGAGGACGGCGAGGGTCGTGCCCCTGAGCAATACATGGAGACCTGGATAAAGGAACATGTTGGCACAGACGGTCTCTCACCATCCTTTACTGTTGAAAAGGCACATCATTTACCAACAGGCCCTGGGCCTCCCGGATCACCTCCCTGCCAGATGATTATCAAACTCCTGAATTACAGGGATCGAAATGCCATACTGTTTCCTGCTAGATTGAGAATTGTCCATGATGGCAACACCATCTTTTTCACCTCGGATTCGGAGGCTAGAGATTGGGTGGACACTCATTAAAGCCATTTCATCACTTTCTCATTTCATGATACTACTACTGCGGTCTCCATTTCCTGTGCCTTCATTTACTTTATCTCTCTAGTTCACGATGTTCCTGGGGTGGTCCTCGGTGGACATGGCACTCCTTCATGGCTCGAGTTCTGTGATGAACTGCTTTGAGATCTCTACTGGAGCAATGAGGTTAGAGGAGGACTAACATGTTATACTGCCATGCATAAGTCTAAATGCCTGTTTAAACTTGTTATTATTACCATATATATGAATGATTATATATATATATATATGTGTTTTGTTTTTTTTCACACTGATGTTCTGGGTGCACTTCTGAACTGTCACTAATCTGCTGGTTTTGTCTCGCATCCCTCGGGCGGTGGTTTGATGCTGTATTGCCATGATTCGGTACTTGGCTTCCTCGATGCTGTTAGATTTTGTTCAAGTATTATATGACGCCTCTGACCAGCCCTGGGGGTGCTGTTACGGGATGGTTAGGTGGGGGTGATATTCAATAGCTTTGGGGGGATTTGTTATGCCGTTTTAGTTGCATTATTACTACTCCTGCCCATATATATTTGAGTGTATATGTTTCTGTACCTACCTATGAGTTATTATGTATATCTATTTAGGATTATGGGTTCCAGTTTCTAATTAATATTGTTAAGCTGCTGTCGTCTTGCATGTTTTGGGCAGTGATTGGACGCTATGCTGCCACGATCCAGCACTTGGTTCCCTTGCGGATGTTGGTGTCTGCTCGTTTGGTCATGCCTCCGATCTGCCTGGAGGATGCTACGGCGAGGGGGATGGGTGGATGTACTGCTAGGGTTGCAGCCGAGGGATTGGCTTACTACTGAGCGGGAGATGTTGTGTTCTGTGGGTGGCTGTGGTGGTGAGGTTGCTATGTTCTTCTTTACTCGTTGCTATAAAGTCATGATGTATTTACTGTTTGCTCTATTTTGCTGCTGTGGGGGGTGGGGGGTGTAGATAGGATCGTACGTGATCAATTGATCACTGGTTACTTCGTTTATGTGTGTTGGGTGGGAGGGAGGGGGGGTGTTTTGGCTGCCAGGCCGCGCTTATGGGTTGGTTCTGGGATAAAATCTCTGTCAGGTTGGAGGAGATAGAGATAGAGTGGGTTGTTTGGTTAGGGGTTAGGTTTCCGGGTTTCCTCTCTCTTCTGGACCGGGCTCTCCTCGCCCCCGGCACGCCCAGCCATCTGGCCGGGGTTGTAACAGATATCTTCTGACTCTGTAATGACAGCACTAAACTGTAAATTTTTGTCATGGAATGTGCGTGGCCTGAATGATGCTGTTAAAAGATCCTTGGTCCTGAACCACGTCAGGAAACAGACTCCTGGGGTGGTCATGTTGCAGGAGACACATCTCTCTGCAAGTAGAGTTCTGTCTCTTAGGAGGCAGTGGATACAATGCCATTATCATGCCACATACTCTACATACTCAAGAGGTGTTTTCATCCTTATTACTAAATTGGTTTCCTTTGAATTAATTGACCTCAAATCGGACCCCCAGGGCCGCTATCTTTTTTAACATGTAAACTGCAGGGAGCTCTGTTTGTTCTATTGAATGTTTATATCCCGCCGCCTTTCGACCCTTCAATCCTCAGAGACATGCTTGTATACATTTCTGACAAACTACATCATCGTATTGTTTTTATGGGCGACTTTAACATAGCTACTAATTCTGATTTAGATAGATTAGGGGGTGCGGCTGTTGACTCCAGACTACATAGAGATGCCTTCCTCAGTCTCACAGGTGACATGGGATTCATAGATGTATGGAGGACTCTCCATCCGCAGACCCGGGAGTTCTCATGCCACTCGGCTACATATAAAACGTTATCTAGAATTGATTACGCGTTCGTTAATCGGTCAACCTTGAATTTGGTTACGGATTGCTGTTTTCTGACCAGGGTCGCTTCCTACCACTCCCCGCTCTTGTTAACGCTATAGCGAGACCAGAAACCTAGGTCTGGGGTGTGGAGACTTAGTCCCATATGGTTGACTAATACATATCTGGTGTCCAAACATAGGGAAGGTCTGAATGAATATTTTCTTAATAATGTTGACACTGCTGCTCAAGGCACTGTTTGTGAGGCTGCTAAGGCGACTGAAAGGGGCTCTTTGATATCCCTTATATTTAGGAACAATAGGCTTGGGTCTCGGGAGGTGGAGGAATTGGAATCGGATGCTGCTGAAACAAAAACAATTTGTAGAAAAAAGGGACTCGATATCCTATACTAACTTTGTTTCTTGCTCCTTGAAGTATTCCATAAAATTGTCTGACTTAAGTGCCCGTCGCATTTTTTACTTGAAACAAAATATCTTTGAAAATTGAGATAAGGCAGGGAAACTAATGGCTCATCTTGTTTATCAAAACCGGGGTTTCCTCTCTCCGGGACCCTGGGGGTGAATTAATTCTTCAATTTCGGTGCTTCTATTCTCGACTTTATGAATCTCTATTGACCCGCTCTGAGTCTCAGATCTCTTGTTTTATTGATCAATGCGACCTTCCGCAACTTTCCTTTGAGCATAAACAAATGCTGGATGCTCCTATTTTTCTGAGAGAGGTGGTGGAGGCTATCCGTGGTTTGCTGGCGGGCAAGACATCCGGTGTGGATGGTCTTCCTGCAGAATGGTATACAGAGTTTGTGGATGTTTTGGCCCCCCACTTGCTGAATACCTTCTATGCTGCTATTGATGATGGACACCTTCCGGATTCTATGAATAATGCTTCCATTTTTGTGTTGCTCAAACCAGGAAAAGATCCGGAGATATGTGATTCTTACAGGCCTATTTCCTTATTGACTACAGACGCCAAAATTGTGGTGAAAATCCTAGCTACCAGATTAAATATGGTGCTGGGAACCATAGTACACGAAGATCAAACCAGCTTTATCCCAGGTAAATCAACATCACACAATCTTAGAAGGTTATTTATGCACCTGCAACTCTCTCATGATACCATAGGATCTCGGGTGGTAGCATCTCTAGACGGATTTAAGGTCTTCGACTCTGTTGAGTGGCCTTATCTTTGGCATGTGCTCAGGGAATTTGGATTTGGCCCATCCTTTATCAAATGGATACATATCTTATATAGCAGTCCCAGGGCTTCTGTGGTGACGGGCGGACTGTGTTCACAGTCCTTCTCCTTACATCGTGGTACCAGGCAGGGCTGTCCACTCTCGTCCGGCATGTTCGCCTTGGCCTTGGAACCCCTGACTGTTCTCGTCTGTGCAAATCCATTGATTGGGGACTCAGGGTGGAGGTCAGAGAAGAAAAGCTTGCTCTATACGCCAATGACATCCTGCTTTTTTTGAATGATGATGAGAATTCCTTAGAGACCACAGTGCAATTGGTGGACGATTTTAACGATAAAACAATTGCATGGCTTCATTTGCCCTTAAATGTTATTGGTAGATCGAATCTTATTAAAATTATTTTTCTGCCTAAATTTTTGTATGTATTTCAAAACACCCCGGTCCCTATACCTAAAAAATATTTCCAACAAATAGACAAAATTATCTAATGTTTTCTATGGCGGGGGGGACGGGCTAGACTTAGGTTGCCTACCCTCACGAGACCTAAACGTGAGGGGGGAATTGCTTTGCCCAACTTCTATAGGTACTACTTGGCGGTGCAATCTCGATATGCGTTGGATTTTGTTTCTTCCCAACCTCGCTACCAGACTACTCAGATAGATACATTGTTGTTGCAGCCTGCCTATACGCTGTCCCAGTTCTTACACGGAGGCCCTGTAGTTTTTAAAACTCAGACTCCACTGACAACAACCTTATACGAGGCGTGGGTGGCTTTGAAAGGGCTGTTGGGATATACCGCAATGGACCCGGATACCCCTTTATGGGGTGCCCCTGGGCTGCGTTATTTACTCGATATCGACTTTGGCCCCTTGTGGGCTAGATTTGGGATTACTAACCTTGGACAGTTATACCAAGATAGTCAGCTGAAATCCTTTGCACAATTGCATGACGAATACCATATACCGCATAATCTCTTTTACCCATATTTATGTATCAGACATGCTCTTCGTGCTCAGTGGGGTGATCGAGCCCCAATGATTTCTACGTTCCCGCTTCTTGCCAGATTGATATTTCTTGAACCTTCAAGACCTCTTTCTTTTATTTACTGCTGGCTGGTATCTCATGTGGAGTGTCAGGAGTTCCCTTCACGGAACAAATGGGAAATGGATGTGGGTCCGTTAGAGGATTGGGAATGGGATTTGGCTAAGGCGGGACCAGTACAGGTGGCAACGTCAACTAGACACCAGATGATACAGTTGATTATCCTACATCGAATTTACTATACGCCTGTCAGACTGAATAGAATGGGGTATTTTGGTACTGACTGTTGTCTCCGATGCGATAATGTCCAGGGCACATACTTGCATATGATCTGGGAGTGTCCTGGGGTTGGGAGGTTTTGGAAAGACATCATGCATATTATGGTCCTGGTGCTGGGGAGACCTGTCCCTGTGTCTCCGAAAATTTGTTTATTATCCATTTTCCCAGATGAGCTTGAGGATACCACTGACAGGTCTCTACTGAGTGAGCTCTTAGTGATGGCGAGAAAGGTGGTGGCCTTGAACTGGATGTCAAACAGAGTTCCCAATTGCAGGACATGGATAAATCTAGTTTTACAGTGTATTCCACATTATAAACTGGCTTACTTACACCGGGGTAATCCGAATAAGTTTGACAAGATCTGGGGATGATGGAAGAACTGGTGGACGCATAGAGCGGATTATAATGTGACGCTTGATGACGTGCAGATTGTTGGTGATGGTTGATTGGGGTTATACTTGCTTGTTGCATGGATGGCTGTGGTGCATGATTAATGCGTGACGTTGTGTATGAACCCTGTGCATATTGAGGTCTTGTGGTGTTGCTGGCTGGTGGGCGGGTGGGGTGTGGGGGGGTGCTGCGGGTTCGGGAGAGAGAAGAATTGGGGTAGGGGAATATAGTATAATTTAAGTTAGATTCGGGAAATTTTGTTTATTGGAGGTTGGAATAACAATAAAACATCAGGTTGACTCTGTACGCCCTACTGATACGCATATGTTCTTTTCATTCTTACAAATGTCCATGTATCTTTGCTGTATTGTATGTTTTTACATGTATTTTTTGTATATGAGATATGTATGGAGTGATCTGATAATAAAATATATTTGAAAAAAAAAATATTACTATCCCATTAAGTAGAACGATACACAGACAGTTTTTAATGAAGTTTTCAGATATATAAACTTGAATACAGATCACAAGTCCAATTAAATGAGATTTTTATTTTCCTGAATGCTAGAGAGGGGTTCACTTTTTTAAAACATTGCATGTAAAATATTGTGAGGCTACCCTGTGCATTAACCCTTTGAATGCCAGAGGGGTATGCATCGCAGTCCCATTGCAATGCAATATGTTGTGCACTCCATTTGGCAATCAAAGGGTTAAGCATACTGCAGTGTTGAAAATGGCGACATGAGACTCTCGACCTGCATAAAAGTGTGAGATTCACATATTCTCTACTTAAACTTTGCTTCAACCCTACCTTCATTCAATTTACTGCCTGCAGCATCCATGTACCCACATTCACCCTTGGTCTGCCCCAAAACTCTCCTCTACCACAATCACCTTGGTGTCATTTTTTTACAGACTCTCAAGGCTTTAAGGGCCTTGTCTCCCCTAGCAACGCTGGAGTTTTTCTTTTTCGGAGGTAGTGGCTGCCTGTTCTCCAGAGTTTGTCTCATTTGTTATGACGTTGTGTTTCCCCATTGACTGAACAGTGAATGATCGAAAGGTTGCAGCTGGCACTGAGTAGCTCATATGTGAGTTGCTGGTGGTTGTCAGTATGGTCCTGTTGCTACTGACAGCCACCAGGCAGGCCTTTTGATTGCCTATCCAATTAAGTCTGTGTCTGTCCTGGGATTAGTTGACCCCCAATATTTCTATCTCCTTTTGGATTATTTTATTGAGACTGGTACACAGAGTTTCTGTAAATGACTGCAACATGAGGATGTCTCAAATACATAGTAACATAGTAATTTAGGTTGAAAAAAAACGTGTGTCCATCTAGTTCAACGCTTTTCCAATTCCTGTTTGTTGATCCAAAAGAAGGCAAAAAACCCCCTCAATATAGCAATTTCAAATTCCAGCTTGAATGAGGGAAAAAAAATCATTTTTTATTCCAAATGGCAATCAGATTTCTCCTTGGATCAACAGTACTAACTAAATATTAATCCCAATACTAACGTACATAGCCCTCTATGTTCTGTTCTCTTAATTAATTATCCAGGCCCTTTCTAAAGGCATCTAATGTATTCGAGAGCACCACCTCCTCAGGTAGTGAATTCCATACCTTTATTGTCCTTAGTGTAAAGAAACCCTTCCACTTAAATCTCCTTTCCTCAAGTCTAAGTGGGTGGCCCCTTGTCCTTTTGTGCTGTTCTGTTAATGAACAGGTCTTTGGAGAGCCCTTTGTATGGGCCCTGAACATATTTATATAGTGTTATCATATCCCCTCTAAGACTCCGTTTCTCTAGTGTGCACAAGTTTAACTTTTCTAGACTTTCTTCATAACAAAACTTTCCATTCCCCTTACCAGTTTTGTAGCCCTCCTCTGCACTTTCTCCAGTTCCATGATGTCTTATTTCAGAAAGGAAGCCCAGAATTGAACAGCATATTCTTCCATGGACCTGTAAAGAGGCATAATATCTTCCTCACTTGAGTCAACACCCCTTTTAATACATGCCAATATCTTATTGGCCTTTGCATCTGCCAGCTGGCACTGCACGCTACAGCTAAGTCTATTGTCTACCATTACTCCCAAATCCTTTTCATTAGTAGATTTCCCCAGAGAAACACCATTTAAACTATATGTTACATTTTTCATTATTATAACCAAAATGCATAACTTTACACTTGTCTATATTGAATCTAATTTGCCATTTGCCTGCCCAGTTACTCAATTTGTCCAAATCCTCTTGTAATGAAGACAAATCCAGTTCAGACTATATTACCCTACTTAATTTTGTGTCATCTGCAAACACTGATACATGGCACCCTATGCCCTCTGGGAGATCATTAATAAACAAATTAAAAACAAGAGGACCAAGGACAGATCCCTGAGGTACTCCACTTATCACGTTTATCCAACTAGAGAACTTCCCATTTACTACCACTCTTTCAATTCTCTCTTTCAGCCAATTTCCAATCCATGCACAAACGTTTGCCCCTAAGCCTTTCATTCAATTTGTACAGTAACCTCTTGTGTGGAACTGTATCAAATTCCTTGGCAAAGTCTAAATAGATCACATCAACTGCTGTTCCCAAATCTATATTTTTACTCCCTTTTTCATAAAATGCAATCAAGTTAGTTTGACAAGACCTGTCTTTCACAAAGCCATGGTGGTTCCTGCTAATGATATTCCTGTTCAAGATGAATTCTTGAATATATTCCCTTAGAAACCCTTCAAACAGCTTCCCTACCACAGATGTCAAGCTTATAGGTCTGTAATTTCCCAGCTGGGATTTTGATCCCTTTTTAAATATAGACACCACATCTGCTTTAACCCAATCCGTGGGCACCATAACTGAAATAAACGAATCCCTGAAAATCAAAAAATAACCGTCTGGCCAGGGCCTGGCCTAGCTCATTAAGTACCCGTGGGTGTATACCATCCGGCCCCAGGGCTTTGTCTACCTTAACACCATTAAATTGTTTTAACACTTTTTCTTATGTTAGCCAATCCCATGCTTGCTGTGACTGTTCTGTTAAAGTAGTTTGCAGGTTCTTGTCCATTGGGTAAAAAGAGAAAAAAATAAATTATTTAAAATATCTGCTTTCTCTCTGTCCCCACTCACCATCTCATCTGTTTCAGATAACAAGAACCCAACATTATCAGACTTTAATTTTTTGCCAATAATGTATTTAAAGAATTTTTTTGGGTTGCTCTTGCTCTCCTTAGCAATATTTTTTTTATTCTCCAGTCTAGCTAATTTAATCGCCTTTTTACAGGTTTTGTTGGCATTTTTTTGTATTCTGCAAATGCCTCTGCTGATCCCTCAGCTTTATAATGTTTAAACGCCACTTTTTTGTTATTTATTTCATGAATTACTTTACTGGTTAGCCACAGTGGTTTTAATTTGCTTATTTTGTATTTGTTTCCAAAGGATATAAATTTATATGTATATTTTTGCAATGATATTTTGAAGGCATTCCACTTACCTTCTGTTTTTTTTCCTGAAAATATTCTATCCCAGTCAATGACATCAAGGGATAAATTAAACCTGCTCAAGTTGACCTTTTTAAAATTCAGTGTTTTTGTGAAACCCATACCAAATTGCTTTTTTGAATTAACCTCAAACGATACCATGTTATGGCCACTATTCCCCAAGTGCTCCCTTACTTGGATGTTAAAGATAATTTCTTCATTGTCAGTTATTACCAGATCTATACACACATCCCCTCTGGTTGAGGTCTGTACTAGTTGCGACAAAACTTGTCATTCAACAAGTTCAGAAACGTACCGCTTTTAGCAGAATTAGTTGTTCCATTTTTCAAATCCATTTCTGGATAATTAAAATCCTCCATGATTAAGAAACCTTTTCTATTTGCATTAATAGCTGTGATTCTTCCAGGTCACCAATGTTTGGTGGCTTATAAAAATACCCACTAATATTTTCTGGGCAGTTTTACCCCCATTGACTATTTCAACCCACAGGGATTCCACATGTTCACTACTGTCATCACATATATCTTCTCGCAAATGAGGCAATAATGCTGATTTGTCATACAGACAAACCCCACCACCCCTTTTGTTTGATCTATCTTTTCTAAAAAACATGTAGCCCTCCAAATTGATTGACCTGTCATGTGTGTCATCCCACCATGTTTCTGTTATGCCAATCAAGTTATAGTTTTCGATTTCAGCTACCAGCTCCAATTCCCCTATTTTACCAGTTAAACTTCTGCCATTTGCAAGCATACAATTTATGCCACTGCCATGTTCCATTTGTGATTTCATTTTGATGTGGTTTATAGGCTTCTCCCTATCATCTGTACTAACCCAGCCTCCAGATCCACCCACCTGGTTATTAACTACATCGCCTTCCCTCTCTATACTGTCTAGCCCAGTATTTATTGACCGCTTCCCCCCTTCTTAGTTTAAAATCTCCTCCAACCATCTAGTCATCCTCTCCCCAAGCACTTGAGACCCTCTTGCATTCAGGTGCAATCCATCCCTACTATAGAGATTGTACCCCAAAGCAAAATCAGCCCCGTGCTCTAAAAACCCAAAGCCCTCCTTCTTATACCAAGACGTCAGCCATGCCTTTAGCTCCCTAATTTCCCACTGTCTCTCTGGCTGTAACGGTTTTCAGTCCACTCAGAGGCAGGCAATTTGGTAAAACACAGTTTTATTGAATAGGCAAATTAAAGTAACCCTCATGGGTCTAGCAATAGTTAATAAACAGTACTGACACAGGACAGGTTAATAAATAACATTAGCCCACACGGGTCCAGTATACATATATCACAAAGTAGTACATATACTGACACAGGTCGGGAACAGTTTGTGTGATACAGTGAGACACAAATGGTTAATGCTATTAGGCCAGGAGACTGGGAGGCCCTAATAGCGAGGCTCAAGAAGCACTCAATGCAGATAAGTGCCAAAATAGTGACTAGCCCAAGAAGGTTGAGCGAGGCCCTGGAAGGATCACGGACTATAGTAGCACTGCAACCGGAGGAACAACGGAACGCCCTGTAATATGCACAGACTGCGACCCAAGGTAACAGTACCGGACATTAGATGTTAAAACGCCAGGCTTGATGGCAACTGCCAGATGACAGAGCCGACTGAGGTGCCCAGGAGACCACCTCAATAACGGAGTAGTGACAAGCCAGTGTATACAGTGCCAATAGTAAAACTCCTACCTGGGTGAGTACCGGAAGGCCCTGGTAACGGCCGCTTGGACTTGTTTAACGACAGACAGGAGCGGAGACTAACTGAGGCGCCCAGGAGACCAACCCTAGTGATAACTGATAACAAGCCAAGCATATAGGGTGCAAACGAGATCAGCATAAACCCTGGGTATGGAATAAGGAGGCAGCAAGGCACAAATGGGTTGCAGTCATGGAACGGTAATGCAGTACATGAGGCAACCAACTGGGCCAGTAAGCTCAAGGCAGAGCACAGGACCGGACACAGTAGTGCACTGGACTGGAGGCACAAGAGCAGGAATGGAAGCCAATACGGTCAATGCACGAAACAGGAACGTCAGCCAGGCCGGGTCGGTACACAGAGCAGGAACGTCAGCCAATCCAAGTCGAGACACGGAGCAGGAACGTCAGCCAGGCCGGGTCGGTACACAGAGCAGGAACGTCAGCCAATCCAAGTCGATACACAGAGTAGGAACGTCAGCCAGGCCGGGTCGGTACACGGAGCAGGAACAGGATCAGAGAGACTAGTCAGACAGTCCGGGTCATACACTGGAAATCACACGATAACGGCAGCAAGCACAAAGCAATGGGAACACCACAAAAGGGCCCTGTATGAGTGACAAGGCACAGTACTTAAAGGCTACCACTGGGTGGAGCCAACACACCCTAGCCAATAAGAAAGCATCAGAAACATTGTGTCAAAATGTCGCCAAAAATACACAGGCACCGTGATACTGGTGTAGCACATGGCACAGGTAGTATCTCTGAGAATACTACCTTGGAGGTCCAGTTCTAAATCTTACTCCCTAAATCCCTAAAATTACCTTTTACGTCTTTCCACCATCCTCTTACTTGGTCATTTGTACCAATATGCACCAAGACAGCTGGATCATCTCCAGTCCCTCTCACTCTCTTAATTTGTTGTTAAAATACAATACCCATCATACTTTCCCATCCAAAGCCTGGCAGAGGATCATGGGAGTTGTAGTCCAACCGCATTTGGAGGGTTGCACATTCCTGTCTTAGTCTTGTTTAGACAGTTGATATGAAGTGAGGAACCCAGCAGCCTGACAGTTGACAGCTTTTGCAGCAGGAGGAGCAAGTGCATGGTGTTGGATTGGTCAGGCAGCAAAGCTAGGGGCTGACATTGCAGCACTCACCGAATCCCTACCTGAGCCGGCTGCCTGCAGCACACAACTGCACTGAGCATTGGCTGGTGCTGCAATGTTTAAGGAGGCTGTCACCATGTGTGTGTGTTAGGGACCTGTGTGGTGCCGGCACTGGTTCAGTGGCTATAAAGCACAGCTAGGGTGTGAAGCTTGGGATCGGTGACAGCATGCCAGGAACTCCCTTGTTGCATCAGAAGGTGAGTAAAGGTGCTGGTCGTGAAACCAGATTGTTAAACATCAGCTGAGCAGGGATGTAACCAGGATAGGAGTTCCCTGGGAACCGTGGATAATCAGACCCACAAGATAAGCCGGAAGCTGAGCGAGAAATGGATCCTCAGCTGGGGAGGAAAGGATTCAGACAAGACTTGGTCATGAGCGTAGCCAAGGGTCAATAGCCAGGAGCAGGAGACATGTTATAGTCAGGAGCATAACTATGGGTTAATAGCCAGAAGCAGGAGACAAGGAATTGTCAGCAGCATAGCCAAGGGTCAGTAGCCAGGAGC
This sequence comes from Rhinophrynus dorsalis, assembly GCA_037306005.1. Lineage (NCBI taxonomy): Eukaryota > Metazoa > Chordata > Amphibia > Anura > Rhinophrynidae > Rhinophrynus > Rhinophrynus dorsalis. The sequence goes on along the minus strand of CM074721.1, from coordinate 550,360,072 downwards.
AGGAGACAAGATGTATTCAGGAGCGTAATCAAGGGTCAAAAGCCTGGAGTAAGATACAAGGAATGGTCAGCAGACTAGCCAAGGGTCAGTAGCCAGGTCAACAAAGCAGGATAAGCAAGAGTTCAAGAACAAACGCTGGATAGCTTGTGGAACGGGCACCCAAGATCTGGGGTAGCCCATTTAAATGTCAGAAGGGACCAATGAGAAGAGGCCAGGAGGGGGCTCACTTCTGAGCCATGCCAGATAGAGGGAAAGTCAACCAATAGGGAGCTGAACCGGGTGCATGAGCAGATGCTGAGGAGGAAGCGGCAGCTCCCTGCACATGCACAGCCTGACAGACGAGCAGACCCAGAACAGAAGTCTTGCCAAGAGCAAGAGTGAGAGGCAGCCAGGAAGGAGAGCATCGCTGAGACAAACAGTAACAGATGCAACATGAGAATCTTGCACTTTTATAAGGGGGAGATTCTAATGTTGTAATTTTCAACATGTATATCAAAAGTCAAAGATGTTCAACTAGGAACGAACCTTCAATACAAATTTGCAGGCTCTATAGGAATGGTGTCCTACCCAGTGTGCAATCTATTTTAGCCCACTAGTGCCTTTCACAGAGAGAAAATATCCTAAAGCATATCATATTGGTCCTGCCCTTACAGCAGTCCAACCACGAAATGCCAGGCATTTCCTCTCTGAACAAGAGAAGCAGCCAACCCCAGACGTACGTTTCAGCCTTGTTGGGCCTCGTCAGTGAGGTGCAGCTGATCTCTCTAAGCACTGTGAGCATTTTCAACATGGCGACATGCTGAATGCACCATGTAGCCGCACAATATTTTACATGCTGCTTTTTAACCATATGAGTGTCACAGTGGTATGAAATGCATCAATTTGCAATGCATTCCGTACCACTCTGGCACTCAAAGGGTTAAAAGGATACCTTAGAAAGGGATATAGTGCATTTTCATGCAATATTTTGGATATCTTTACAACGAAGACAATTTAATTAACTAAGGTTTAACTGGTAAGTTTCAGAATTGGTTGCATTTTGCAAAATACTTTCTGCATAATACTTTCCTGTGTCATTTTCACTTAACAAAGTCTCATTTCACACAGGTTGAATTGTCTTTGCATTTTTAATTTAACCATGACCATCATTAGCATCAACAACCAGACGAAAATCACAGAATTTATACTACTGGGACTACAAGGCCCTCAGAGTCTGAAGAAATGGGTATTTGTTCTGCTCCTCGTGCTGTACATCATGACATTATGTGGAAACACCCTGATAATTATATTATTTCTGGCAAGTCATCACCTCCAATCACCCATGTACTTTTTCCTCTGTCACCTTTCCTTATGTGACATGTTTCTGTCTACAAGTATTGTCCCCAACTTGCTACATACTTTATTAAGAGACAGTAGCAGTATATCCGTCTTTGGCTGTCTTTCACAGTTTTATATTTGTGGTGTATTTACTGTTTCTGAATGTATCCTTCTCACTGTGATGTCTTATGATCGATACCTGGCCATCTGTAACCCATTGCATTATGTCTCCATTATGAGTATACAACTTCGTTTTTATCTAGTTCTGTGTTCCTGGGCTCTATGCTTGTTTTTTAGTCTGATTAACGTGATTCCAATCTTCCGCTTAGAGTTTTGTGGATGTAATATTATTGATAACATCTACTGTGACCTTACTCCTCTTCTTGAAGCATCATGCACAGACACATATTTTATAGAAGTAGAGACCATAGTAATTTCTTTTCCTTTTATCCTTGGACCCTTTTTGTTTATCATTTCAACATATGCCAGAATTTCCCTCACCATAATCAAGATCTCCTCCACCACTGGGAGGCATAAAGCCTTCTCCACCTGTAGTTCTCATCTCACAGTTGTGAGCACATATTATGGGATACTTATAGCTAAATACACTGTGCCATCCAAAGGGCAGTCATTCAACTTGAATAAGGTAATTTCTCTCTTGTACACTGCAATCACACCATTACTAAACCCAATCATCTATAGTCTTAGGAATCAGGAGATCAGGTCAACTCTGAGTAAATGGATGTCTATTAGGAAATAGATTTAAGGATAAGGTGTTCAAAGAGGTCAGTGGGTAACTCACAAGGTAATGTTTTATATTATTCATCCAGCTAAGGAGGTAGAATTCTGGGGCAAATCAAAGAGACAGATACAAGTTCTTCAAATTCCCTTTGCTTCCATTCTCAGTGCAAAGCAAAAAGTCTCATTCCCCTCTGGCACTCGAAGGGTTAATGTTAGTATTTCTTCTGCTTGTTGCTTTTAACAATTATATCAATTAATTCATAAGCTCTCATTTATCAATAAGCGATTACACATGTAATCTATGTAAAAATGTTGATTCCATGTGCTAGATTCAGTGTGGATTATTCTAAGGATGAACGTAATGATTATGTAAGATCATTATTCATTTGAAAGGTGCAGTGTAACAAGGCACAATACATGACTTCTGAACTGGGTGAGTTTACAGGTCATTCAAACCTCACAGACTGGAATAAGACTTATTAGAGGATTCAAACAGAATAATTGTAGTTTCCAGTAACAGTTCCTTAGCAAGGTCAGAGTATTTAAAGCAATGACTTAGGGCAATGTTTAAAGGCAGCCATTAAACAAAAAAAGCACTACCGGGTGCGTTAAGGTGTATTTTGCAATTTAAAGATCTGTCTTAAGAACAGCTAACGGCAGTTCGCTAATCCTTACAGCCGATAATATTATGTGCATTGAGAAGCATGGGAACAAGTTTCCCCAGAGCCATTTAAAGGAGTGCCGTACTGCTAACAGCTGAAAAAAAGATACAGTTAATGGAAAAAAGTTAAGACCCAGTTTTCTTAGCCGTTACACACTTAACGGTAAAAAAAATAACCTGTTACATAGGAAAACAGACAATCCGCTTACCGCATAAGCATGTAAATGGAAAAATTAACCCGTGCAATGCCAAAATAACATAAAAACATGGGCAGACACCACAAATCTCTGTCACACACAATAACAAGCAACACCACAGGGACAAGGCCTAACACCAACACAACATTACATGGAATAGTGGAGGTTATCACACAACATGAACACCTGCCAATACAAAATAAGCTCACCTGTGCAACATCACAAGAAGATACAGACACATCCTACACCCCACAACTTCACACCCGCAACTGACAGAGACACACCAATCACAACACTCCACATCTTACAACACAGACACACTTGCAAACGCTTACCTGGACAACAAACACCTTCCCATTGGTCAGCACTCACCTCATCACCACACCTACACAACTCCCTACCACGTACATAAAGGGACAGCTCACCACGCACAATTGTGGCTTGTGTTCCACTCAGGGATAGAGATAGAGAGAGAGAGAGATAGAGAACAATAAGTATGTAGGGATACTTATTGATGCGAAGACTGAGGAGAAGGCATGCAAGGGTGAGAGCTAGGGAACATCAGCAAGCCCCAGTCACACCTGATCAGCAGCCCTCACCTGTTGCAAGTGAGGAGGCTCTGGATCAAGAGCCACACAGGAGCCCATCCCCACCTGGAGGGCAGCGCCTGCCTACAGATGCACAGCTGCAGCAACAGGATGTAGAGAGATAGAGAGAGAGATAAACAATAAGTATGTTGGGATACTTATTTATGTGAAGATTGAGGAGAAGGCATGGAAGGGGCGAGAGCTAGGGAACATCAGCAAGCCCCAGTCACATCTGATCAGTAACCCTCACCTATTGCAAGTGAGGAGGCTCTGGCTCAACAGCCACACAGGAGCCCATCCCCACCTGGAGGGCAGCACCTGCCTACAGATGCACAGCTGCAGCAACAGGATGCTCCACAGAAACAGGATGCTCCCCAGCTGCCACAGGGACCACTGCAGCAGCGGAGGATGTATAGACGACTACCAAGGTCCAGGGTATACCGCCCAAGGATCACTCTCTTGGGAATGACCGATGATGAGGTGATTGATCGCTATAGGTTGAGGCCACACAGTATCATTATCCTGTATGAGGTCATCAAGGAATAGGTGGATCCGATTTACATCCACAACCATGCCCTATCTGGCCTGCAAAACCTCCTGTGTGCCATACACTTCATGGAAAGTGGCGCCTTCCAGTCGACAGAAGGTTACGCATCTGGCATGTCACAGGCCAAATTTTTCAGGGTGCTGGCCCATTTCTTGCCAGCCCTCAAAAGCAAGGCCAGTACCTACCTACATTTCCCCACCACCGAAATGGAGTAGATACATCTGAAGCAGGGCTTTTACGCAAGGGGAGGCATGCCCAGAGTTATGGGTGCAACCCATGTCCGTATCAAAGCTCCAGCACGTGACACACATATCTTCATTAACCACAAAAAATTCCACTCCATGAAAGTGCAGATGGTGTGTGACAGCAACTTGAGGATCATGAATGTCTGTGCAAAATATCCCAGGAGCTGTCATGATTCATATATACTCAGAAACTCATCTGTACAGAGAGACTTCGAAAATGGAACCTATACAGGAGGATGGCTTCTGGGTGAGTTAACAATACTAAATCACACCACATCCACACATACACACATAACACTGCTCAGCATGCTCTTCACTCACAGCTAGTACATACCTGTCACAGTTTGTTACGATTCTCAGACACAGAGTTAGGTAAAAACACAACTTTATTGAAAAGTTAAAGAAAACCCTATTGGGTAGCATACACATACAATATATATATAGCGAATTTACATAGTAGAATAGTACTGGTACAAGGAATGAGATACAGGCTCTACCGGCCCTGCCAATACCGGGTAAGGCAACCTTAGGTGGCACAAGATGGAAAAAGGTTCTACCGGCCTTACCAATATACCGGGCAGGGCAGCCTGGAGACTAGTGAAACGAAGAGAAGGCTCTACCGGCCTTGCCAATATACCGGGCAAGGCAGCCTGGAGACTGGTAGCACGTATAGTGAAGGCTCTACCAGCCTTGCCAATATACCAGGCAAGGCAGCCAGGAGTCTGAGACTGCAAGTAATAAGGCTTTACCGGCCTTGCCAATACCGGGTAAGGCAACCCAACGAGGAATAGAGAGGACTAGGTTTTACCGACCTTACCAATATACCGGGCAAGGCAGCCTAGACTGCTGAGAAGGATGGCAGCACTGGTGGCCTTGGTGACTGGTTAGGTGGAGAGACCAGTCACCTAAGATGTCAGAATGAGGCCCACAGGATATACAGAATGGAATAGACTGCCAGTCATACAGGAACGGATCAAATACGAGCAGCGTAAACTCAGTCACAACCGTTGCTGACAGATCTTGCAAACCTTCAATCTGCCGGGCTGTCTGGGACTGAACAGCCTCCGGTTAATGAGGAGCATACCAGTACCCGCGTACCGGGATAACCAAAGTCTTTACCGGTGCACAGCAGCCGGTTATAGTGGAGCGAGCCAGTACGCGCATACTGGAATAACCCAAGACTCTACCGGTGCATCAGCAGCCGGTTAATATGGAGCGAACCAGCACACGTGTACTGGAATAACCCAAGACTCTGCCGGTGCAACAGAAGCCGGTAACGGTGGAGCAAACCAGTACCCACGTAATGGGATAACCAGCAACCCTGTTAGCTCATAGACTGTGTGTCTGCATTTCCTTGGAGAGTTAATTTCCCTCTCACACCTTCACTTTCCCTCAGCCTTTTCCTCAATCCTTTGATATGTTGATAGTTTGATTGCTAATCACTAGTTTGTGGCCTATATATCTGGACACACTGTGGGGGAAAGCATTTGCAGGGGGCAGAGCATTTGCGCCCCTCTTCCTAAGTGCCCATCTTCTAAAGTGTCTCCAAGAGTTTAACAACTGAGGACAACACACAAGGCAAAACACAAGGCACCAGAAATCCTGCATTACCTGTAAAGAGCACCTGTAGGAAGATAATCAGCAAAGACACTTCTTCCCTGGCATCAGATTTGGACTGTTATTTATTTTGTTGTTATATGTTCAGTGCTCCCCAGGACGCTTGTCAGCCTCAGCTCTCCTCCTGACATTACAAACTACATACACATCTCCCCCTCTCTCCTCCCCTTCACACCTGTCTGCTCCTACACACTTCTCCAGATTTTAACCCCTTCTCCCTCTGCAGTCCCTATTCCAAAGCACCAATACAAATCCCACTCCCACATCTCTGCCCTTTGTCTTATCCTTCTGCTTGCTGCAGGGGATATTGCTCCCAATCCCGGCCCAAACCCCATACCCACCTGCTATCAGCCATGGCCCACCATTTCCTCCCATCAAATTTAGTGGGTTCTAACCCCTCAAATCTCATAAACATTCCTCTTTGTTCACCCTCCTTTCTCCCCTTCTCCTGTGCTCTGTTGAACACCCGCTCCATAGTTAATAAGACAACTCCCATTCATGATTGTTTCTGTGAGCAATCACTGCAGTTGTTTGCTTTCACAGAAACTTGGTTATCTGCACAGGACACAGCAGTGGAGGCTGCACTCTCTCATGGAGGGTTCTGCTTCTCACACACCCCTCAATCCACTGGTCGAGGTGGGGGGGTAGGTCTCCTTCTCTCCTCCCGCTGCCGCTTACAGACCCTCTCAATCCCATCATTTGTGCACTTTTCTTCATTTGAAGTACACGAAATCCAGCTGTATTACCCTCTGTCTATGCGTGTGGCTGTAATATACAGGCCACCTACTAACTCCACTTCTCCTTCAAACTTTCTCTCAGATTTTGAATCCTGGCTCTCCTTCTTTCTCTCCACTAACAATTCTGTCCTTATTCTGGGTGATTTTAACTGTCATATTGATGACCCCTCTGTCCCCTGGGCTTCCCGTCTTCTAGACCTAACCTCTTCCCTTGATCTCCAGCAGTGGACTGACAGTGCCATTCACAAGGCTGGTCACTGCCTCCATCTTGTTTTTACTAAGGGTCTGGACCTTTCCTCTCTCACAGTTTCCCCATTCCCTCTATCAGACCACCATCTTATATCCTTCTCTCTCTCTCACTCTGCCCCTTCCCCCATCCCACCCCCCAACAGATTTATAAGGGATACTCGCTCACTTGATCTCACTGGGATGAGCGCCTCACTCAACTCCAATCTTTCCTCTTTGTTAGCCATCTCTGACACAGACATTCTTGTTAACTCCTACAACTCCATCCTATCCTCTGCTATTGATTCCTTTGCCCCACTCAAACCACAACGGAGTCGTCAAGTCAATCCACTACCCTGGCTCAACTCCCACACCCGCTTCCTACGCTCTTGCACTCGTTCTGCTGAACTCCTTTGGAGGAAATCTGGCTCACATGCAGATTTCATCCACTTTAAATTTATGCTGTCCTGCCTGCATTCTGCTTTATCAAAAGCTAAACAAGAATACTACACCACACTAATTCACAACAATAAATCAAACCTGCGCCATCTCTTTGCAGTCTTTGACTCCTTGCTCCATCCTTCCACTGCTTCCTCTCACCCCACACATTCACCTCAAGCTTTTGCAGATCACTTCAAGCACAAGGTGGAATCTATTCAAAAACAGATTCCTACTATTCCATCTGGCTCCGAACTCTCTCTCCCCAAACCCCCCTCATCATATTTCGATAGTTTTACCCCGATAACAGAGGAAGAAGTTTTTCAGCTTATCCTATCTACCCACCTCACTACCTGCTCCTTGGACCCTTTGCCCTCCCACTTACTCAAACCACTTGCACCAGTCCTTACACCTATATTAACACTCATCTTCAACACTTCTCTCTCCACAGGCACCTTCCCTTCTTCCTTCAAACAGGCACAAATTAAACCCCTGCTCAAAAAGACTAACCTTGACCCCTCCTGTCTCTCTAACTATCGACCTGTCTCCCTTCTACCTCTTACCGCAAAACTCCTAGAACGCCTGGTCTTCTCCCAAATAACCAAATTCCTCAACTCTAACTGTCTTTTGGATCCGATGCAGTCTGGTTTCTGGTACGGTCACTCAACTGAGACAGCTCTCTGCAGGGTGGCTAATGATCTTCAGATGGCAAAAGCCAAAGGACAGTTTTCTATACTTATACTACTCGACTTATCCTCTGCCTTCGACACAGTTAACCATTCTCTGCTTGCTCAAACTCTCCACAGTCTTGGTTTCCGAAATCAAGCTGCTTCATGGCTCTCCTCCTATCTCTCACAACGTTCCTTTTTTGTGTCCTCTAACAATAACACCTCCTCCACAGTCCCTCTGTCTGTGAGGGTGCCTCAAGGCTCTGTTCTGGGTCCTCTGCTTTTCTCACTGTACACCCTTTCATTGGGTGAACTTATTAGTTCATTTGACTTCAAATACCACCTATATGCTGATGATACCCAAATTTACATCTCCACTCCTGATCTTTCACCTCAAATCCAGCTGCAAATTTCAGACTGCCTCTTGGCCATTTCCTCCTGGATGGCACAACGTCAGCTGAAGATTAACATGGCCAAAACCGAACTGCTAATCTTCCCACCAAGACCTTGCCTAACACCTAGCTTCACCATTACAGTTGATGGCTGCCTTGGGGCCATATTTGATTCCTCTCTTTCCTTCTCCCCTCACATTAACTCCGTGGCTAGATCATCTCGCTTCTTCCTCCCCAACATTGCTAAAATCCGCCCGTTCCTCTCCCAACAAACTACTAAAACTCTTATACATGCCCTCATGTCCCGCTTAGACTATTGCAATATCCTACTAACTGGCCTCCCTGCTACTCATCTTTCACCTATGCAATCTGTTTTAAACTCAGCTGCACGAATCACCACACTCTCCCCAAAAACTGAACCTGCCCACATAGTTCTCAGACATCTGTCATGGCTCCCAATTCAGCAGCGCATCAATTACAAAGTCCTTCTTCTGACCTGTAACGCACTCCACACTGCTACCCCTCCTTACATCTCTTCCCTCATCTCCTATTATGTTCCTGGCCGCTTCCTTCGCTCAGCACACAAAGCACTTCTTGTTGCACCATCCACACCCTCTCCCATCTCAAACCTTTTTCGCTTTCTGCTCCATACCTGTGGAACTCCATACCCCTCTCCTTACGTCTAGAACATTCCCCCTCTGTCTTTAAGTCTACCCTGAAGTCTTATCTTCTGGAGCACTAGGACCATGCACTGCCTTGGGCCAAACTCAGCACTTGTAATCTCAGCACTTAACACCCTCTTACCCCATTGTATGTCTCCTTTTACCCATTTAGACTGTAAGCTCCTTGGGGCAGGGACCTCTCTCCCATTGTTTCTATGAATGTCGCACTTATTTCATCCCCTCTTATTTATTGTAACATATGTCTATTGTAAGGCGCTGCGTACACCGTGTGGCGCCATATAAATAAAGATATACATACATACATACAAGTGAATAAAAATGTCGCCAGGACCACAGGAGGCAACAGGCACCCAGTAGATGATACAAAGCAGGAACCCAGCTGAGGATGTAGAGGAACAGGTCTGCGGACGGTCAACCGGATCAGGAACGGCAGCAGGAAGCAGCAGCATGAACAGCAACCCCAACCGGATCAGGAACGGATGCAGGAACCAGACGACTTGAGAGCAGGAACTAGATGACCAACGACAAGCAGGAACAGTGAAATGGCCCAGGAAGCTCAGGAACTCAATGCAGGTGCAAACAGCATAGAGACAACATGAAAGGGCACCCAAAGGGTGCCCAAGCTCAGTCTAAATAGGCAATGCAGGGTGGACTGACGGCAAGCAGCCAGTGGAGAGCCCCCTACAGGTAACTGACAGATAAAGACAGCAATCACGGGCACCGTGATAGTACCCCTCATAAGACATCATTCACATAACATGTGCTTCCTGTCTAACCATGTCACTCACTGTCCATAGCTGATTCAGGCTATGGCTGCAGATCATGGCTAATGACCCTGATGGCGAATCCCCGAACTGATGCTCAGGAGCGATACAACTAGGCTCATAGTAGAACAAGGAATGCCCCTGAGTGAACTTTCAGGCTCCTAAAATCACGCTTCAGGTGTCACTCGGGGGAAGCACTGCAGTATGCACCAGGCAAAGTCTGCGACATCGTTATGGCATGTGCCATATTATACAACATTGCGGTGGACACCAGACTTGTTGACGATGTCCAGCCCCCACCCATACCCAATGACCCTCTGGACATTGTCGAGGGTGAAGAAGGCCTAAGAGGGATGCAGATAAGAGACACATTGATCAGAGAACACTTCAGCTGTGAGTATAATACATGTATGCACACAATCCATGCATACACACTCACCACAACACACATGTTCTGTTTTACTCCACAGGATTGGTGACACAGCTCTGGCACTGGCTGCAGTATGGACCACCTGCATCAACTATTCCATGGACGAGTCACATTGGGGTTAGGGATTCCAGGGACATCTGACACCCTGTCGTTCATGTTGATACTGCTACCTCAAAACATCATGCATGCCCCCCTGGAAACCAAGGTACAACACTGTAAGCAAGTTCAGCATATCCCAGGGCTTCACAGGCACCAACTAAAGTGTTTTGCTATGATCAAAGCCATAGCAACCATGGTACCCCTGATGCGAGAGAGTCTCATCCAATGCAATGCATCGAGTGAATATGGGACCTGTAGTTTGCTAGAGCTGAAAAGAGCAGCAGAGGGATGGATATACAGTGAGAGTGTGTTACACAACATAGAGGTCATGAAATGTGGATCAGATCTCCAGGGACACCATGTTTGTTTCATGGAGCTATTAGGACATATTTGTAAATGTGTGTATTCATGTCAGGGGCACATAGCCCTAGGGATGGTTGACATCCCCTTAGTTCTCCACATAATGGGTTACAGACGAGTATACAACACATTACAAAGCAATGGTTTGTGTACTCCCCTTTAACGGAAAATATTAAGTGGATCATTATGATGTAGCTGTTGCATGACAATCAGTTGGAGGTTGCTGTTTCAAAACCTGTCCTCTTGTCCCACAGGTATCCATAGCATGATCCATACTTGAACATCTGACTGTACTGAAGTCTTGACAACGCTTCCATGAAGCTCACCCCTTGGTGTTTCAAGTGATTGTGTTGGTGATGCAATGTTTGACCTGATGTTCACAGCAACCTCTACTGGAACATTATCATATCCACACAAGACACAAAATGATTAATGTGTGTACTAACATCCAGGTATCAAACCTGTACAGTAAGAATGCTCATCTACAGAGTTACCAAACCTTGTGGAAAGCACATGAGCAGTTCAGCAGTGTTTCAAAAGTATTCATATTTAGTTTAAGTGTACCAATTGGGTGCTCATACAAGTGTTTAATGCATGTAGGCAATATACCCAGAAAACACATGTATGTTGTAATGTAGTTTGAGACACAATAAAGAAGAACCATCAATATTCATTCTGTTTCAACACACTACATCTGGGCTTCCACCGGAAATATCCAAGATGACACCCAAAGTATTCAAAAGTTCTTAAATAAAATAAACAAATTTATACGACAAGATAACCATTCTTTCAAAAATGATTGTATCTTCTTTAATATCGATATGCAATCAAAACATAGTAAATGCTATAATAATCAAAATAGTTAAAATACCATATCTAATTTTGGGAACAATGGGAAAATCCACAAACACTATTGGTGCTTGTGATACCCAGCTTCCTCAATATAAAAACATACAACACTAAAAAAGTCTGTCTACAAAAATCATCACGCATACAGCCACGATACAACAGTGTTCAAGACCGCATAACACGTCCCTCCATTCTTCTGAGGATCAAATTGGGTACCATATGACCTCCCAGTCCTGAGCCCAGACAAAATATTCATACCCACAGGCGTATGATAAAACCCTTCTTTCTGCGGGAAAAAATGAATATATCTGTCCTCTAATGGACAGGAGTCCTAACTGAACCTCTTCCACCCCAAATTGAATAGATATGGGACCTGAATGCGGCCAAGTACCCGTGTTATGCAAAAAGGCTGTACTATACAAGTAACACTACAACATTGCCTTTTAAAAAATAAAAATATATAGACAAAAAAAACACAAAATCAAAATTTAAAAATCAAAAATTAAATAAAAATAAGAAATGTCTACAGATTGATCTTATTGTCACTCAACGATAGTTCTTTTCCAAATGTTTGGGTCGTAATCATATATTTCACAAATACTATAAATTTTTTCTCCTTGTGAACATATATAAATATTGCTTCCAATATACGACTATGGCACTTTCCGTATATATTCCATATGTGTTCTCTTTTCATCACATTTAATACATTCTTTATGGACAGCCTTATTGATATAATGTACTTGTCTCTCTGTATATTTCGATCTCGATAAGATAGTACACCGTATCTCAACATACCCTCTTTTATCGGTTATCTGTGTACTTATCACTAGTAGTTCATTTTGTACATCACCTTCAGACTTCTTATTTTAATTGTTACCGGTAACTCACTTTTCTGAAGCCTCTCTCTCCTTATATCGAGAACCGTTTTTCTCCAGAAAGGAGGATATTCTTCCTGGCGTCCTTTGTTTGTAATTCCCGCGTAACTGGGAACCCTGGATGATCTCTCTCAAGGAACTTGTATTATATCTTATTTGCTGTATCGTTCCCCAATCGTAGGAATTCCGTTATCAGGAATATGACCCCTCATAAACTTCCAACGCGTTTCGGGCTCACACAGACCCCTTCATCAGGTAACAATGACTATTTTCAAAATACAAATATCTGTTTATATGTGTTAATTTATATATTTGTTTATATAAAAAACAAATTTAATTAAAACTCCACAGCCCTAAAAGGCAATGTTGCAAAAAAGAATTAAAGACAATGTTGCAGGCAATAATACAACTAACATGCCATCCAAAATGGTATCTTCGTAACTCATATCCTATCCATACATAATAAAACTACCCCTTTACCAACTCAATATATCTATTATAATCACCTTCACATGAATACAAATTAGAAGACTAGTTAATATATAACCAGCATCCTATATTTATGTTGGTTCTAAGGGATCCAGCCAAGAAACATGTATACTTTATATAGTTTAAAAAAGACAAGTCATATATCCACAAGATCAATAACCTATATATTAGATCTTATCATTACCATGCCATTACCATGACATCAGTCCCTATATATTAGATCTTATCACATATACTCCATTACCATGACATCAGTCCATATATATTAGATCTTATCACATATACTCCATTACCATGACATCAGTCCCTATATATTAGATCTTATCACATATACTCCATTACCATGACATCAGTCCCTATATATTAGATCTTATCACATATACTCCATTACCATGACATCAGTCCCTATATATTAGATCTTATCACATATACTCCAGTACCATAACCACTAAATCAGTTACCACCCCCAATTCTAATTCCAACAATCAACCGATGAAACACACAGGGAAAAGTAACCATATGTTACATAATATTATAAAAAGCCAGATATCTCTATCTCCGCGTTTAAACCATGTGGTTGCAGTGTGTCCAGGCAATAAATCCATTTGGATTCCCTCCTGGACATTTGATGAATATAATTCCCTCCTCTCCAACTTTTACATACTTTTTCAATACCACAAAATTTGATATTGGAAACATGACAGGTCATATTATTAATAATGTGCACAGACAAACTATGATTAACATACTTCCTTTTTATATTATATAAATGTTCTCTCATCCTCTCTTTCAATTTTCTTTTAGTCCTTCCTATATATTGTTTATTACATTCACATTGAACTAAATAAATTACGCCTTTTGTATGACATGTAATCATATTTCCAATCTCAAATTGTTCTCCATTACATGTTGAAGATAATTTTTTCACACTTTTTTTTTTAAATATATTTTATTATCAGATCGCTCCATACAAATCACAAATACAGAGAAATACATATAAAATCATTCTGATACAGGAAACATGCAGATATATGAGACAATGAAAAGAACATAAACACATCAATAGATTGTACAGAGCCAACCTGAGGTTTTATTGTTATGTAAAAACCAAATCCCCCAAAAGAGCTAACCTAGCTTAACTTTTGCTAAACTCCCCTACCCCATTTCCGAGTCCTCTCTCCCCCGAGCCCGCAGCACCCCCCACCCGCCCACCAGCCAGCAAAGCCATAAGATCTCAATAAGTACAGGGCTCAAACACAACGCCACACATCGACCATGCCACACAGTCATGCACGCAACCAGTAAGCATGACCCAAATCAACCAGTGCCGTCAAGATGCACAACATCATGTGCCACATGAGCATCAGCTCTATGTGTCCACCAGTTCTGCCATCTTCCCCATATCTTGTCAAACTTGTTTGGAGTGCCCCGATGAAAGTAAACCAATCTATAGTGTGTGATCCACTGTAAAACTAAATTAATGCACGCCCTGCAATTGGGAGCTCCGTTTGACATCCAGTTCATGGCCACCACCTTTACACTTTTATTATTTTTACAATTTTTACAACATGGACAATCTCCACATTTATAAAAACCTTTATTTGAATTCAACCACTCTTTTTCTTCTTGATTATTTTTTACACTAGGTGCAATTTTAATCCCCAAATTTGGAGCTTTCGTATATATAATATTAGGTTTTATTGGGGTAATACCATTAATGTTTTATCATTCCTGAGTATATCCCAATGTTTATTTATTATATTTTTAAACTGTTTATATCCTGTGTTGAATGGAATTATAATTAAAATTCTATCATCTTTTACATCATCTTTTTTCTTTTCCTCTAACATCTCTCCTCTATCCAATCTCTGTTTTTTTTCTATTTCCTTATCAAGATCTTCTTCTCTATAGTTCTTTTCCACAAATCTTTCTTTTAACATCCCCACTTGTTGCTGGAAGATATGATCTTCAGAACAATTTCTTCTAACACGTGTAAATTCCCCCTTAGGGATATTATTTATCCTAGGGGGAAAATGACAGCTGTCAATTCCTATATAACTATTACAGTGGACCAGTTTAAAATGTGTCTTAGTTTTAATAATATTATCTTCTATAGATATATAGTTAAATCCAAAAAATCTATTTTGTGTCAATCAAAAGTGGTAGTGAATTTTAAATTATACTCATTAGTGTTAATATATAATAAAAATTTATCAAGTGTTTCTAAAGTGCCACCCCAAATAAAAATAACATCATCTATATATCTATGCCAGACTACCAGGTCCTGGATTATTATGAAATATATGCCTCTCCTCCCAAAATGCCATATATAAATTTGCATAACTCGGCGCAAACCTAGTACCCATGGCTGATCCCAATAATTGTAAATAAATATCACCATTAAACCAAAAATACATTTTATATACATATAAAATGTATAAGAGTGAAAAGAAACTCGATCTGTGAATGTGACAATATATTTTCTTTTTTCAAAAAGTGTCTGGTCACTTCTATACCTTTCTGGTGTCCTATAATAGTTTATAAGGAAGTGACATCTGTAGTTACTAACATATAATTATCCTTCCACTTCACTTTTTCCAATAATTTAATAATATGTGTTGTGTTTTTCAGAAATGCTTGAGTATTTTGAACATAGTGCTGTAAATAACTATCAACATATTTATTAGATTTGCTGTAATGGATCCTATTCCAGAATCTATTGGACGTCCTGGGGGTCTTTTCATATCTTTATGCACCTTCGGCAAAAAATTAAATATTGGTAATCTAGGATTCTTATTATTAGTAAAATTAAATTCTCTCTGATAAAATAATTGATCTTCTACTGTCTGTTTCAATATAACTTGTAAATCTCTATTAAATTATTCAGTGGGATCCCCATCTAATTTTTTACATGTTTCAACATCAGACAGGATCCTTCCAGCCTCCTGATTATAATATAACTGTGACATAATCACAATTCTTCCACCTTTATCAGTCGGACATAATGTAATTTCACTGTTATTTTGTAAACTCTTTACAGCCTTATGTTCATTATAAGTCATATTAGACCTAGGGTATGGTTTTTTCTTCATTTTCCTAATATCTTGTTCTACCATCTTTGAGAATGTAATCATCTCTTGACTTACTTCACTTTTAGGAAAAAACACTGATTGTGCTCTAAATTCTGTATGTATAAATTTTGATGTTTCCAAGTTTTTAATCTCAACATTTATCATATTCATATTTTTCATTCTGTGTCTATGAATACATGTTGGATTAGACATGTCACAATGCTTAACCACACTCAAGGCTAGAGTATCCCTCATACATAGGAAGGCATGACCTACATCACAGGAGTCCACTAGTTGTTTGACCATGAGTGGACTTTGTGATGTATACATGCAATGAGATGATGGCAGTGATGCACCAATGTGTGTTGTGAGTGATAAAGAGGTGATACAGGGGACATTACTTCCACAGTGATGTCATGTCCACGGTTTACATGGTGATCAATGTAACCAATGTTCTGAGATTGCTTTGGTTTGACATATCTCAGTACATGTGCTACATTACCAAACAAACAGACTAAGTGGACAAGTGATATCACTGGGGAAGTCTGTTACAACCTTAGTAAAACATCAACACAACTTACTAGGTAACACAATGCACAATGTGATACACATTGAAACTTCATTCAACTTCACGATCATTGGATCATTGGAAGTTAGTTAGGCTTGATTCTAACTGTTATTGTGAGACTGACTTACTGGAGAGCCCAATGCTCCCCCTAGGATTTTAATGTGTAGCACCTTTGGGTTCACCAGTATGTCAATTTCACAATAAGAGTTAGAATCACACATATCTGACTGCATGTTCTATCATCTATCCTGCTTGTTAGTTCTCAGCTAAGTCAAATAGATGTTTGGTTAACCCCTTAAACCAAAACAATTGATGCAGATGAATGTTCAGTGTTGCACCAGTTGATGTGCTAAGGGGTATGTTTTGTTATTCAAAATCAACACACATCATTGCCATATAACATTGTCATGTTATATGGGTTCAGGGACGGACTGCCAATTGAATTTGTACAACGGTGTGTGTGAACCCATGTTGTAACATCCCACAAACATGTTACCTAGGCAGATGTTGTGTTCACTGCATCTCTTGCCAATGCATTGACGACAACTCTGCCACCCAATCTAACATTAAACATAAAGCATATCAGACAGGATACAAAAGCATCATTTTTTTTATTTACTGGGGAAAATAACAACTTGGGCTGTTTATTTCTTTTTTTTGTGGGGGGGGGGGCTTTGACTGGGTGTTAGATGTTGATGCCCTGGCTGACTGCCTGGTCACCCTTTGCACCCTAGTGTAGCTTCAGGTGTCACACTGGAGGGAGTGGTGGGTGCAGTGGACCCCTCTGTCGACCACAGTTATCTCTCCACACACATGTTCTCCCTGCGGTTGTGGTCTCTGATCTCCACCAGCAACTGCCCCATAATGTCCATCATCCCTGTTTGGTACTGATTGACTTGTGTGTTCAGTACCGTGAACTCTAACTCCAGGGCATGCATCCTCGCCTTGATTCTTGATGTGTTCCTCCAGGATTCTCTTCTGTGCCTTGTGAAGTTTGTGCTGGTCCTGTGGCATTCCCGGAGTAGCCTCCTCTGTAGCACCAGGGACTCTGCCTCTATCCTCCTGATGCATACTGGAGGTGGATTTGCCTGGTGACTCTGCTGATGGTGTTGCTGCTGAGTCTGCTGGTGGTGCTGTGTCTGCTGCTGCAGAGTCTGCTGGTGGTGCTGAATCTGCTGGTGGTGCTGTGTCTGCTGCTGCAGAGTCCGCTGGCAGTGCTGTGTCTGCTGGCAGAGTGGCTGCTGCAGATGAGGGGTGTGTGCCCACCACATCTAGCGACTTGGAGCTGCCAAATGATGTCTGTGGTGGTGGGGGGGGGTATAGTGTTCCCTCGGTATAGGGCGCTGGGACTCCCCAGTTAGGCCCAGGTGTTGGTAATTCAGTGGACAAGGGTCATATCTTGGCCAGTGGTAAGTGCTTGGCCCCCACCTGGGATCATACCTGGGGCCATGCTGGGGAGCCATCCAGGAAGGTAGGTCCATCTGTTGTGGATATGGCCCATATTGGGTGGTGGCCACTGTCCCGGGCAGCCATTGCCTCCCTGGTGGTGGTGGTGGTGCTGCTGGAGGGTAGTAGCTCGTGGAGGTGGTGGAATGCATCCACCTGTCCTCCTGTTGCATCCAAGCAGTGTATTGTGGTGGTGCAGCAGGTGTTGTTGCAGGTAGAGCAGCCAATGCTGGAGTAGCCAGTGTTGGAGAAGCCAGTTTTGGAGCAGCCAGTGCTGGAGAAGGTGTAGATGGTGGGTACGGTGACCCCCAGGTGGTCCCCTCCTCTGTATATTTCTTACTGGATGGTGATGTAGCATCCTCCATGGGCTCCTGCTGTGCCGGAGGTCCGTAAGCTGTGTGGATAAATGTGATGGTGTAATTAGTAAACGTAGCAATGATAGGATTAACGGGATAGTAATGGTTAATTTCACCATGATGTAATATTGTAGGCATTGGAAAAAGATGTGGAGCCATGTTAGTCCTATCCCTCCTACCCTCATGGTTAGGCAGATATTGCTCTATGTGACTGCTGGAGGTTTCATTCATTTGATCAGTAATATCTGTATAACCATGAGGGTGTGAGGGATTGGACTTACATCAATCCCCATCTTTTTCCAATGCCTACAATATTACATCAAGGTGAAATTAACCATTACTATACCATACAGGGTACACATAAAGGAGACTGGTCTGATATGTATGTGTATATGTACCTTTCATATGGGTACAAATATATCCTTACTAGATATGAACCCAGAGATCAGTTCAGTATGTGTGATTGCCTTACGGGCTACATATATGTGCAACCATCCAATCCTAACTTTTATTGATATCCTCAATAAACACATACCTAGTATATCCCACCTTACTTAGATGGGATGTACTAGGTATGTTTTTGTTTGTAGTATCAATAAAAGTTAGGTTAGACCATTTTCTTTGTGTACAGATCTGCAGTACGATTCAACTGTTATTCATCTCTATCTCATAAGTTTATCCCGTACAATACAAGATTTTGAGGTAGTTTACATGTGACTCTCTGGTTGTCATGATGGTATCCTATGCATTGCATTGAGATGCATGGGACAGCACCCTGGCAATCACAGATTGATGAACCTGACAGAATCCAGTCCATGAGGTTTGTTCCAGTTCAGTCCTGAAGGACAACAATAAGGCCAGTAGTGAAAGATATCTTTGATTTAGGCCTGCTTTTTTTCTGGATAAGGCCATCCATCCTTCTGAGTAAGCCAGCCGTACTCAGAGATATCCATCATTTATGGCCATTTGGTGACCAAACTACAATGTTTAATATTTGGTTCCCATGTGTATCTTGCAAAATAGTGGCTGGTGTACCATTCAACCATGGCATCAGCACTCCAGAGGATCCGTGTGGGAATGACCTGTGCGATATGTCAGTTCAGGTTAGAGTAAATGATTGCATATACAACACCAAGGCCTACTTTTTTCTCCTTTAATTATGGGGAATTATTTTAGGCCTGTGTGTTGCACATACAACCAGTTATTCTCAGTGTCACTGTGATGTGTGACCTGCTCCATTCTTTTTGTGATGCAGTGAGTGGTGATGAAGACCTGATGAATTGAACATGATGATGACTTCTTCAGTGATCTCATTTCCTCATTTCCAATGTTTTCTATGGAGTCTGTACAATGAGACCTTTGCAACTTGATTCATTGTGAATATTCTCCATAGACTAACATTGGGATTGATGAAGTGTGGGTATGTAAGGGTTCATTTCTCGCCATCATCTCTTTTTCACAGCTTAGTGTATGTCCCCTGTGTAGCATGTAATCGTTAGTATATAGACTTGTGTTTGTTGTCTGGTTAACCCTTTGAGTAACGGAGGGGTTGCCAAAGCATTGTTGAGTGATGCATTGATAATCCCTCTAGCACTCAAGGGATTATATGCTGGTTTCCCTGTGGGTACATGGGTGACATTGTGTAGGAGCAGTTATGATGTTTAACATATAATACTTTTATGAGCATGGTTTGCATGGATTGTGTGTGATCAGCACAGCAACATGAGGGTTAACGTGGGATTTGTACAGGTTTGGGCCTGGTTGAACCTTGACATTTGTCCTTGTATTGTGTCCTGTTTTAACCCTCAGGGTGCTGTCTTGGTTAAGTTGTGTGGATGAATGATGGGCATATGTTGGGATGTGACTGTGTTTGTGTGTAATGGTTGTGTGGGTTGATGTGGTGTATGGTTATGTGATGATGCACTTACCGGTAGTGTGGAGGCTCATCTCTTCCCCAGTGTCCAATCCGCCAGGGACCCCCTCAATCAGTGTGGAGGACATGGTCTGCCGCACCATCTCCTCCCATCCATAGAAGGTGATAGGGACAGGTGGCCCACCTCCGGTGCCTCGGGACTGCTTGGCGATTTCAGCCAACTTGTTCTTCACCACCCTCCGGCAGTCGCCCCATCTTTTCTTGATGGACTCCACATCCCATATGCATCTGGCCACTGAGTTCACCTGGCTGCAGATCTGGTTCCAGGCAGCCTTTCTCCTCGCTGACAGCCCAGGAACCTTCTCCCTCGGGTAGATGATGCTCTCCCTCTCCTGGACAGCCTCCATGAGATCCCTGTTCTCCTCTTCAGAGTAGCGAGTATCCCTGATTCTCTCCTCCTCCACTCTGGCCTGAGAGGAGTCAGAGTGTCCTGCCTGCACTGCCCCTGCCTGTTTGTGGTGGTCCCCAGCAGGTACCCCTCATCCCACTGCAGGTTCTGTCCCTGCCCTCCGTGTGCCTGCTCTTCTGGGCCTGGTCCCCCTCCACCCCATGGATCTCCCTCTCCCACCCCTACTCTGCTAGAGGATGCCCTCCTGACCTTCCTCCTCCTCCTTCATTACTGTCACCATCCCTCCCTCCTGTGGCAAATGTGACACAGGGACCTTTGGTGTCACACTCACCATCACAGTCACAGTAGCAGTAGGCACATGAAAGTTTTCTACTACTGAATACACACGCAAAATTTAGTATTGCCGTTCTTAAAATATCACCCCAGATCCATGGGGATATTTTGGAGTTGGGAACACTATCTGCTGACATTTGAAGGCTTCTACTGATGCTGCTGCTGGATTTTTCCATATCAGCAAAATCAGCACCCTTTCAACTCTTCATACTCATGCTCCAGAAAGCCACAGAACTAAACTCTATTTTTTCTATTTCTCTCTCTCACTTTTTTTCAAACCATCTTACAGAATCACTTCACCCTTCTCTACAACTACACTGAGCATAGAAGGACATTCTTATATTATTGTAGCAGGAATTCTCACAGCCATAGAAAACAAAGATGGAAAACAGCAAAGTTATTGCTGGAAAATGGAGTGGTGTTAGCGAATAGGAGGACATTCTATGTTTTTCTCTATGGCTTAGTTAACCAACAAAGGTATGCACTTTAGTCTACTTGTGTCCAAGTGTAAAATACTGGTAAATAGAACTACAATTTCTGCAGCTGCTAGTGGAATTGAGGATACATGATTTACTGTATATCAATAAATAGAAAAACATTTTTTTTTTGCATTCTAGGTAAATTTCAATGATAATGCATATACAGAAACTAATGGTGTCTTATAATAGTGCGCAATTTGTTAAAGAAAATGAGACATGACTTGTGTGTGTGTATTTATCATAGAAAAATCCATGAAGTTACAGATTAACAAAAGTAAAGTGCAACAAAACTATCACAATATACATAGGTGAATGTTTCTTATCAGCAAAGGGGTTCATTATTATTTTAACATATCTTTTAATTGACCATCATGGAATTCTTTGGCCATCATGGAATTCTCTACAATTTCTGAGCTCCTTCAGGAACCATCACACAACTCTATAAACTGTTAGGCTTCACCTTTATCATAAATTGATCAAGATTTTTTTATTGGACTGCAGTGCTAACATTGTGACATAACATTTTACTTGTGAAAATTGTAACTCTTCTCTTTATTTGTGTGATCAGAACATATAGCTGATACTGAAGATGTGATATTAAACATGTGATATAAGCAGAGATCTTGAGACCAAGGTAAGTTGAGAATGCTGATCAGAACTGATTGAAGTTAGTTGTCCTTTTCAATAACTTTCTAGATCTGATCACAACTGTTGATGTGGAGAGTGAGGTTGATGGAGGAAGAAAATCAACAGCACCATAGAAGACAAATGCAAATTTCAGAAATTCAGATTAATTTATATGACATTTTGACCCTTAGAACACTAGAGTTGTTTCCAACTAATTGTTTCTCGATGCATTTCTGAACTCTCTAACATTCAATTAGTCCGAACCCTCATTTAAATCAATAGTAATTTTTATTTTCATCCTCTGGTGCAGTTGATTTGACCCAGAAACACTCCATTCTTAGTGCATCGTCCTCAGTTTGTACTAAATTGCTGAAGGATAATTTCAGTCTGATCTGTATTGCAGGTGAAAATGTTATCACTGGTTTTAACTGCAAATTTCCACATATAATTCAGAACGATTCTGTGAGATGCTGAATCAGTTATAACATCATCTGCATTGAAATCTAACTCTTTCTTTGTTGGATCTTCTCCTGATTATTATGTTGTAAATACTTTGTTTTCAATGTAACATTTCATTGAGCACCACCACATGTAAAGAAGGCAAACTATGTGATAGACCATCACCAAATAATATAATATTATCACCTGATAATGGGTTATTATCCGATATCATCTATTGAATGAATCATGTAAGCAAGTAATAATAGCATGTGTTAAATAGTTATTAAGTAATAAAATCATTTAACTTCAGTCTTAAATTGTCACTTAATTTTTTTAACAAACGTTTTAAACATGGTAGATGTCTTTCAAACAGCAGTCAGGTATATGGATATCTGCTTTGCATCACATCTGTAGTTGCCTGTATATAATGATTTATTTAAAGTCTGTCTCTATGTCACACAACAAAACAATGATCTTCAATAGTCCTGAATGCTTCATATGAGTCTGTTGTTTTTATCAGACTATAAACTGAATCCATGTAGCAGAAGAAAACAGCTCAGTTCAAATGCAGTGTATCTGTATGATTGTTGTTTAAAACAAACCTATGAAGATAAGTAAAACAAATTAAAAGTCTTGTCTTTCCAGGTTATGGTTCAATTACATTTAAAAAAATACATCTGAATGTCTTTGTTCTTATGACAATTTTATAGAGCCCATAGATAAAGAAGGTGCAGTAGATTGGTAACTGGAGATAGAATTTTAGTTGAGATGACTGTGCAGGTTACTATGCAGTTTGTAGAATTCCACAAGAGGACTTCATGAAGTTTACTAAACCTAAATGTTAAAATACAGATGTGTGAAGTTTTCCATCCATAGACTATGAAACAGAAGTGTAATAAAACATTTAATAGTATTTTATTCTTTGTTGTTCGATAAATATAAGCTTATGCTTAAAACAGAAATTTCTACGGAATGTTCTGAAAGTATTTAAAAACATGCATCTTAATGAATGAGCTCCATGAAATAACATATGATAAAAACGATTACTGAACTTATTTTTGTATCTCTTGATATGTTTAAGAAAATAGTTACATAGTTTTATAGTAAGTTGGGCTGAAACAAGACACAAGTCCATCAAGTTCAACCTGTCACACTATAATCTCAAAAAAGAGAATTACATAATAGATTATTACCAATATTTACCAGAATATCCTGTTTAACCTACTAATATGTAGTAAAACCATGATTGTTACCTTCTGCTAGAAATGTTTCTAATCTTCTCTTAAATATATCCATTATATCTGTCATTACCCCATCCCTGGGTAGAAAATTCCCCAGTTTAACAGACCTTACTACAGAACCTCTTCCTCTACTGAAGTTGAAACCATCCTTTCCTCCCATTTTAAGGGGTGGGAAAAGTTATTTATTCAGGCCTTGTAATAAAAAGCTTACTAGAGATCCTTGTATTGACATTGTATATACGGTATATGATATACCCCATCATACCCCATCATAATCTTTTATGCAGGAATGTATTTTAGTTTGTTTTTGCTAATGCTGTTTGAAATGAATCACTGCTGACAAACTTTCAGTATACAAGTACTCCAATATCTTTCTCTAGCAATGAGTCTCCTAAAATGCTCCCATTAAAATCGTTAGTAGAATACCTATTTGTTTGTCCCAGATGAATAACTTTAGAATTTATTACATTAAATCTCAGAGTCCATTTGTTTTTACAGTCTGCAAATTTTATGCAAAGCTTTCTGCAGAGAACAAACATCCTGCTTTGAATATTTTAATCCATATAATTTTGTGTCATGTGTAAATATTGAAATTTTGGTTTTTATACTTTATTTATACTTTTTAATTACAGGTAGTTTACAATGATGTTAAAAGGCACTGGACCAAGTACTGAAATCTGAGGTAATCCACTCTCAACTTTAACTGCATTGGAGAATATCATGTTTACAACTAAACACTATTCATATCCTTCCTCTGTATTTATATCCAAATACAAAGGATATCCCCTAACCTCAATTTAATTATTTATATGAAAGACACTAGCAGTTGTGGTACAATGTCCTTGCTGATCTTGATGTTATTATCTCTGTGTTGGACCTGACTGTGTAAGAAGGGAGCAAATGAGGTTGACCTCAAATACCCCAACATTCTGTCAGACTGACTTGATTTGAAAGACAGCGGCAGCTGCAGTCCAAGTTCCTTTCTGATCTTGCTGTTATTAGCTCTATGCTGGGGATATCTGGGGAAAAAATGAAATACAAAAAAATAGGTTACAGACAGCTGACTGGGACCCTGACTGGGACCCTGAGGCAGACATGATAGATAGCAGACGAGATTGAGTATTTTGTTGAAGGCAAAGGCAAAATATCACATTCCATCAGTCGTGCTGTGTACTTTAGGGGTGGACGATAGGTAGAAAAATCCACAAAACCACATGCTTTTTCTAATGAAAATATTTACCGTTTTCACCCATTGCCAACATTTTTTGCTGTTATTTCAATGGCACACACTTTTCACCCTTTTATTTACATTTTCTTTGTGTTTTCGCTATAAAAACATGACTTTTCCAGGAAGTGAAATACAATATATGCAGCTAGAGAGAGAGAGTGTGCTAGGCTGTTGTGTTGTGATATTAATAGTGAAATTGAGGCAGGAGAGCCTTCAAAGTGACTGCTATCACTATGAGCACCTGGAATAAAATAAAAGGAGGAGCTGGAAGGATCCTTATGCATCCAGTGAGTCTGAGGAGGGGGAGGTGGAAGTGAGCACTACCAACATTGAAGGATCTGGATGCCCTGATTCCCCAGACCCAAAGGTGGCCTATCCCCCTACATCACCCTTAGGTGTCTATGGCAAAATAGTGTCACAAGCAGAGAAAGAAGACTAAAGGTCAAGGGACTCCACAGCATCCCCCCCTGACTCTGTGATTCTCCTTCCCCGACATTGTCTCCATGGGAAGGCAAAACTGGCGGATAGGGGAGAAGGCAGCACTGGTGGATAGCTGTGTGTGCCTGCTGCTAGTGGTGCCAGTCTGCCTTCTTCAGCTCAAGTGATGTCAATGATGACTGTAGGGGACTGTAATAAAACAGCAGCTGCAGCAAGGAGGGACTGGTGGTGGTGATGATGATGACGATGATAACGGTGATGATGGAGCAGCTGGGGTAGAAGAGACACTAATATCCTTTTTAAAATTTTAAAATTTAACACTGGAACAATAATGATTCTCCCTTGTGGTGGCAGTAAGCCTCCCAGTCCCTACACAACTGTGAGATTGTCATTCTGCAAATTATTCAAACTCCTAAGCTGAATTTTAAAATGTAACACTGGAGCACTGATGATTCTCCCTTTCGGTGCCAGTAAGGTAGTAGGACTCCCAGTCCCTACACAACTGTGAGATTGTGTCACTCTGCAAATTATTCAAACAAACTCCTAATTTTAATTGTCATATTTTACACAGGCACAAAGTGATTCTCCATTGCAGTGGCAATTACTGGCACTAACGATAGCTGCCTGCCTATGCCTATCTGCCTGCCTACTCAACACTGGACAGTCACTCTCTCTATCTCTCTATCTGTTCCTTCTCTCTCTGAGCTCCAACAATGCAGTATGCACTAAGAGGAAATACAGGAGCTTTCTGTGTGTCTGTGATGTCATTAGTCCAACCCCCATCATGAATAGAAGAAACTAATTGGACTAGAGAGGGAGGGAAAGAAGTGCGCACGGGTAGATCTTCATCCGGATATCTGAATCTTGCCACAAATTTCTGCCCAGGGTTGTTCGTATTTGGCTTTTGAAAAATGAATGGCTCTAGGCTTTTGACAGGTCCAAATGACTCTGAATGACACATATTCATCCAAATTCCAAATGTGGATGAACCAATTTGCACAAGTCTACTATCTGTCATCTGATATGAGATCCCACCCTAAAGCTCAACCACAGGTCTGACTGGGAGAAACTATCTGCAGGTCAGAAGTACCACAATATCACGGTGCCCGTGATTCTCTGTGCGAAATTCCTACTTCCGGGTTTGTTTTTGGCTGTCTCTTATTGGTGCTAGCTGGCTAGCCCCTCCCAGGGCTAGCCTTTATATACGCCCTCCTGTCACTAGGCCGGTGCCCTTTCATGGTGTTCCTGACCTTACGTTATTCTGTGCTCCTGTTCCGTGTTGATCCGGTTTTTGTCTGACCTTGTTCCTGTTCCGCTCTCTGTGTACCGATCCAGGGTTTGGCTGACTACCGCTCTCTGTTTACCGATCCAGGCATTGGCTGACTATTGCTCTTTGTGTTGTCCTCGTTATTGTTGTCAGTCCTGTCATATTTGTTGCCTCCGTTTGCACTACTCTCTGCCTGTGTATCAGTGTGGCCTCCGTTACGTACACCCAGTCTGTGCTATCTGGTCACTAGCGGTTACCATTATCAGCTCATTGCACTACGCTCAGCCTGTGATTCCCTGTGGCCTCCGTTACGTACACCCAGCCTGTACAATTCGGTCACTAGTGGTTACCATTGTCAGCTCATTACACTACGCTCAGCCTGTGATTCTCTGTGGCCTCCATTACGTACACCCAGTCTGCGCAATCTGGTCACTAGCGGTTACCGTTGTCAGCTCATTACACTACGCACAGCCTGTGATTCTCTGTGGCCTCCGTTACATACACCCAGTCTGTGCAATCCGGTCTCTAGCTGTTACAGTTGTCAGCTCATTACACTACGCACAGCCTGTGATTCTCTGTGGCCTCCGTTACATACACCCAGTCTGTGCAATCCGGTCACTAGCGGTTACCGTTGTCAGCTCATTACACTACGCACAGCCTGTGATTCTCTGTGACCTCCGTTACATACACCCAGTCTGTGCAATCCGGTCACTAGCAGTTACAGTTGTCAGCTCATTACACTACGCACAGCCTGTGATTCTCTGTGGCCTCCGTTACATGCACCCAGTCTGTGCAATCCGGTCACTAGCGGTTACAGTTGTCAGCTCATTACACTACGCTCAGCCTGTGATTCAGTGGGGCCTTTGTAGGTACTACCTCCTGAGCGCACCGGTCTACAGTGTTACTATCTGTCAGTACTCTCTCTGCTGTACCAGATACCAGGCTGCCTTACCCGGTATTTGGTAAGGCCGGTATAGCCTTATCAGTTCCGTGTTGCACCAGTCACTAGGCTGCCTTACCCGGTATTTGGTAAGCTCGGTAGAGCCTCCTCTGTTCCTTGTTACACCTATCTCCAGGCTGCCTTACCTGGTATTCGGTAAGGCTGGTAGAGCCTCCTCTGTTCCTTGTTATACCAGTCACTAGGCTGCCTTACCTGGTATTTGGTAAGGCCGGTATAGCCTCCTCAGTTCCGTGTTGCACCAGTCACTAGGCTGCCTTACCCGGTATTCGGTAAGGCCGGTAGAGCCTCCTCTGTTCCTTGTTGCACCAGTCTCCAGGCTGCCTTACCCGGTATTCGGTAAGCTCGGTAGAGCCTCCTCTGTTCCTTGTTACACCTATCTCCAGGCTGCCTTACCTGGAATTTGGAAAGGCTGGTAGAGCCTCCTCTATTTACTGTCGCACCAGTTACCCGGCTGCCTTACCCGGTAATCGGTAAGGCCGGTAGAGCCGCATTATTTGTATTGCTATCTGTATGCCCTGACCTGTGTCAAACTATAATACTGCTGTTTGTAGAGTTTGGACCCATGTAGGGCCTTGTTGCGCTTTATCTTGTCTAATAAAGCTTTTCTATTTTATCCTACCAAATTGTCTGAGTGTTCAATAAAACCGTAACACACAACTAGCAGAAGCACTCCAATAAGTTCCCAGGGCTGTGGGGAATATAAGAGTTGGAGTGATGTTATTGATGTGCCAGACGGTGTGCCACTGGCAGGAGTTAGTTCATTCCAAATAAAACCTATGGCTTCTGCTGTAAAGGAGAATGATGACTCTGGGTTTTCTGTAGGAAATGATAAGAGTTATAGATTACCTACACATACCACCTCCACGCCCACCACCTCCAAAAGTGTTGGCGTTAAAGCAATACAGTTATTCAGTTTGTCTAATCTGTACTGCCATCACACACTCACTGAGTTCTTACAAAAAAAGTCAAAACCTGCTTAAACATAATGCAATAGTACACCTATGGAATAATAAACTTGTCAAAATGCTGCCCTTTTGTTTTGTTGAAAACAGAAGCTTTAAAGATCTGAAGTCATGTTGCAAACTGCAGTTATTTTTCAAGGATGGTTGTACCAGTGTTACATAAACAGGAAGTTAGTGTTGCGGGCAAAGGACAAAGCAGTCAGTCTGCTAACAACCTTTTCAAGGCATTTGTTTTTATAGCACTCACAACTTTGGCATTCAGCTATTTATTTTATCACTTCAGCCCTCAGAAGAAGTAATATTGTGGTAGCAAATGTAGCAGTCATAGGGAACATTGGTGAAACATTTATTGGCAGAGGGAAAAAAAGATGAAAACTTTTGCTAGAAAAGTAAGAAAACAATGGTTTTTAGCAAAAAGTCATGCCAGAAATGTTTCTGACTTTTCGACCACGCTTAGTTAGAACAATCTTGTGGTAGTCAGCTTGTGTAGATAAAGTGTAGAGATTGAAAAAGTGGTCTGCTATAATTGGACCATATTCAGGACTCTCTGATGTCCAGGTGCTCTGTCACACTTTATTTTGTTCAGTCATCACTTAACCTTTTCTTGGGTTAAGCCTATAACTGATAATGGCATGGATGAACTTGTTATTTGTTGAGGCTCTTCTACATCTGCTTGTTCCCTGGTTTGTATGGATGAAAAGATTGTGTTCAGAAGAACATCAACCTTTTCTTTAACTTCGCTAATTAATTTACCAATCTCATTTTTGAGTCCAATATTCTACGTCTTTTTTTTTTTCTATTTAATTATTAGATGTTTTTATTTGTCTTGCTCACCTTTGCAGTTTGAGTTTCATCTCATATTTTTGCAAACCTAATTACCATTTTGCAATCTTTGTATATTTAAAAACTTAATTAATTACAGTCTTTATATAAGTCCAGTAGGTGCATAGTTGAAGAAATATTCACATTTTAATTCTGGGAACCTTAAAAGGGGGTTATGCATTAAGGTGTGATAAAGAGGTGATAGAGTGGGGATGACTTCTCCAGTGATATCACGTCTCCACTTCCCATGTTATTCTATAACGCCTATGCACTAAGATCTCCAAAGCTGAGAGAAGTTGCCTGCTGGTCTCTTAATATAGCATAATACACAAGAAGTTTTTAATGAAGTTTTCAGGCATTTAAATTTGAATACAGGTTACCGATCCACTTTTTATAAATGTCAGAGTGCTCCCCAATGCATTTTCATGCAATTTGTTGGATATAACTAGAATTCAAGTGAGATAACCTCCCATTTAAAACAATGAAAATTTGTATTAACTATGTTTCAACTCATAAGTTTCAGAAATGGTTGCATTCTGTAAAAGACTTTCTAGATAAGAATTTCCTGTCTCATTTCTCACAGGTTGGATTGTCTTGAATTTTTACATGAATCATGACCATCAGCAACAACAACCAGACAAAAATCACAGAATTTATAATACTGGGGCTGCATGGCCCTCAGAGTGTGAAGAAATGTGTATTTGTTCTGCTCCTCGTGCTGTACATCATGACATTATATGGAAACATCCTTATAATTACATTGTTTCTGGCAAGTCATCACCTCCAATCACCCATGTACTTTTTCCTCTGTCACCTTTCCTTATGTGACATGTTGTTGTCTACAAGCATTGTCCCCAACTTGCTACATACTTTAATAAGAGACAGTAGCATTATATCTGTCATTGGCTGTCTTTCACAGTTTTATATCTCTAGTGTATGTACTGGTTCTGAATGTTTTCTGCTCACTGTGATGTCCTATGATCGATACTTGGCCATCTGTAACCCATTGCACTATGTCTCCATTATGAGTATGCAACTTTGTTTTTATCTAGTTATGTTTTCCTGGGCTCTATGCTTTTTTTAAGTCTGATTGATGCAATTCCAATCTTCCTCTTAGAGTTTTGTGGAAGTAATGTTATTGACAACATCTACTGTGACCTTGCTCCTCTTCTTGAAGCATCATGTACAGATACATATATTATAGAAGTAGAGGACATAGTGATATCTATCCCTGCTGTCCTTGGCCCTTTTTTGTTTATCATTTCAACATATGTCAGAATTTTCCTCACCATATTCAAGATCTCCTCCACCACTGGGAGACAGAAAGCCTTCTCCACCTGCAGTTCACATCTCACAGTTGTGTGCACATATTATGGGATACTTTCAGCTAAATACACTGTTCCATCCAAAGGCCAGTCATTCAATTTGAATAAAGTCATCTCTCTGTTGTACACTGCAGTCACACCATTACTAAACCCAATCATCTATAGTCTTAGGAATCAGGAGATCAGGTCAGCTCTGAGTAAATGGATGTCTATTAGAAAATCAATTTAAGGATACGGTGTTGAGGTCAATAGTTAAATCACAAGGAAATATGTTATATTATTCATCAAGCTAAGGAGGTAGAATTCTGGAGCAAATCAAACAGACAGATAAATGTTCCACAAATTACCATTGCTTCCCTTTCTCTCCCTTTCTGAAATTTGTTAAAATAGGTGAAAAGGATGACTTCTTTGGAAAGGCAAAACCTTTCTCGGTAAAAGTGAAAAATCTGCAAGTTTTCATGAAAAGTCATGCAGGACATTTTTCACACTTTTTGTCCACCCCTACTCACCAGCATGGTTGCCTCTTCAGAGGGTTTCAGCAGCTCACATACATTGTACATTAGTTGCCATTGGCCAGGTAACAAAGAGGCTCCTTCCAAAGCTTTCCAGTTTTGCATTGTGTACTCACTAATGCCATAAATCTGCTCGTATAAATGTTCTACTATGTACATCATGGAATTCCACCTGGTAGGGACCTACATTTTCATCTGGTGATGGGACAGGTTGTTACCCTTTTTATGGAATGTAGAGCGTTGAGTGCACTGTAGGCACAAATTTTGTTGGCGGTATTCAGCATCTCTTTGAAGGTTTTGGATTCTGCCAGGAATCTGGTTAAAACTAAATTTAGCACATGGCCAAAGCATGGCACATGCACCATATCACCAATTCTCAAGGCTGTGATTATGTTGGAGCTGTTATCAACAGACACAAAACCAGCTTTTAAGAGAGGCGTACTAGTCATTCCTCTAGCACCTGCTCTAGTTTACTTAAAACATCTACGGGTTTCTAGAATGGCATGGGCTATCCTGCTGTTGCCTTCTAACCATTCTGCCAGAACTAGCGGCATGGTTACTGGCTGTCACCTGATGTTGTAAGCTAGTGTTGCCAACTGGTGGTGGTGGTGAGAGGGAAACCCAATCAGCAGTCAAAGTCATATAGTCTGTGCTCTGCCCACTTGTTCACATATCTGTGTCAGGTGGATTTTCCTGAAATCCTCAGTTTTCAGTCCTTTGCCCACCACACTAACTACCTGCGTGTACAATTCAGGCACAGCCATCCTGGAAAAATATCTGCTGCTTGGGATATGTCACTCTGGCAAGCAAAGTTTGGGGTTGTTTTGGTGAAGTTTTTGACTCTTTTCCAGGAACTCAGTAAGTGTAGGTTGGAACAGGACTAGGGTGGGCGAAATCTCTCGTAATGTTCCTGTGAGAAATTCCACGAAAACCACATTGTTTTCAATTTTTTCTCTGAAAAATCCACTATAAAACTAGCAATTAAAATGTTCGCATTTTTCTCCCATTGGCCAAAATATTTCACCATTTTTTTCAATGGCTAGAAAGTTTCCGCCCATTGATTTACTTTATTTTTTTCCTTTTCGCTGTGAAATATTTGCAGAACTCAAACAAAACAGAAGCAGCTACAGAGCGATGTAAATGTACTGTGCTGTTCTGCTGTGATTTTGAGGCAAATTTGAGGCAGGAGAAGCTCATAGTGACATAGTGACTGCTATTGCTATGAGCAGGATTAAAAATAATAAAAGGAAGAACTGGAAGGACCATTATGTGTCCACTGAGTCTGAGTCTGAGGAGGAAGTGAGCACTACAGAAGCAATGTTGGCCAGTCCCCCTAAATCACCCCTAGGATTTTTGGGGAAATTACTGTCAAGGGAGGAACAAAAGGGTAGTACTAGTAGTGAGAGAAGGACTAGTCAGCTGCCTGTGTCTGCTGCAAGACGTGCTTCGCCTGCTGCAAGACGTGCTTTGCCTGATTTAAGATGTGCTGCACCTGCTGTCAGACGTTCTGCCCCTGCTGCCAGTGCCACCACCACTGCTGTGCCTGCTGCCAGTACTGCCCTTGCTTCCACCAGTGCTGTGCCTGCTGTCAGTGCTGAACCTGTTTCCACCAGTGCTGAAGCTGCTGTTAGTGTGTCTTGTAATACTCAGAATGGGGGAAGGAAAAGATGATACCAAGTGTGACAACAGGGGACCCTAAGTCACAGTTGCCATCCCCAAGTGCTAGTACTACTACTACTACTACTACTACTAAGGTCCAGCAGCTTGTTAGCGTTAGGAATGAACAGTTTTTTAACAGTGACTGTGAGGAGGAAGACTCATGGGCTGAAATTGTTGTGGTTGGTGTTAATAGTAGTAGAAGTAACAGTGATGCAGGTGGGACTAGTGTCAGGAGAGTGGTAGGGGAAGCAATTGAGAGTGTCCAGACTAGAGGTCAAGGGAGCCCACACCATTCCTCTGACCCTGGCAGCGACCTTCCCCCCAGCATTGTCCATGTGAAACATGATCCTGAAGAAGGCAGAATTGTTACCACCACAAAAATACCACCACCACCACCAGCAGGAGCACAAATCAGCTGCCTGTGCCTGCTGCTACTACTGCCAGTCTGCTTTCTTCAGGTCACCAAGAAATGTCAAGTGTGACATTAGGGGACCCTCTGTCACATTGCTTGTCACCTCCTCCATTGAACAACGAGCATTTGGAAATTTGTGGAATTCCTGCTGCTGCTGAGTTGCAAAGGCAGCAGGATGCTGAGGAGCAGGTTAGTGTGCCACAGACCACCGTGGACACAATAGGAATAGGGTCAACATGTGATCTGGAACTAGGAAAGAAAAAAAAAAAATTGGGGGGGTTTGTTTCTAACAAGCCTAAGACCTACAAATCAATGTTTCCTCAGGGTTTGTGTCTCTAATAGTCTAAGTCCCACAAATAAACGTTTTGTCAGGGCTTGGGCCTCTAACAACAAATCTTACAAATTATCCTCCATGAAATGCTCTGTCATGCTACACCAGTGGCGGCTTATATCAGGTTGTCCCTGTCTCTATCACGTTACATATAAATGTATTATTTTATATTATTTATGTATTTTTTATTAACTGTCCCCCCAGTACCGGTAAAAAAAAAACCCAAAACAAATTCCCTGTTCAACTGATTCATACCCCAGACTTAACCCACCAACAAAGGCACCCTTCTCGGACCCCTTTTATACCATGTCTTGTGTTTTTTTTCTAATTTTAACCCCCCAAAGAAAACATTCCCTGTTCAACTGATACTTTACACACACTCCACCATCACCGGCACCTCATGTCCTTTTTATACTATGTCTTTTGGAAATAAAATACTATTTGCTATGTGTTATGTGTAAATTCAATGTTCCCATTGATTTTAATGGAATGAGCTAAGCAAAAAAAGCAGAAAACTGCACTTTTCATAGGAAATTATTAGCCAAGCGGGAAGTGCCATTATTTATCAATTTCAGATCGAGGAGAAAATTTTCAACCGTCCCTAAATAAAATGTCTAAGTTGGTATTAAATTGCCCTACCTGCTGAAAGCACAACAGATATTAGGCCATAGAAATGGACTCTTGACTATTTAGCATGATTAACAGGAACATCAAAGGGGTAAAAGCTAAGGATCGGTGCCTTAGATACTTTCAAGAATCAATTTCTAGCTGTGTTACAGTTACATGTCATCCACTGTCCATCTTCTTCTATATTTCTTCTTTTTTTTCTAATGTTCGTCTTCTATCTTCTGTCTTCCTTTTTCTTCTCTGTTCCATGATTCCTCTTAAATAAAGGAAAAAAGACATACATTATGGGCACAAACATAACACTGACATCTGTCATAGTTTAACTCCTTGAGTGCCAGAGGGGTGAGCAGTGCAATACAAAGTAATGAGTTGCATATCTCTCTGGCACCTAATTGGAACCAAAAGGGTTAAACAATGAACAGATGTCAGGGTTACATCTGAAAATTTTAATCGCCGGTTTTAAAGCAGATTTTCCTGTGAAAAAGCAAACAACAAAGTGGTTTTCGTGGAATTTCTTGCAGGAACATGGAGAGAGATTTCATCCATCCCTTAAATTTATGTTATCTTCCTTTGTTTCAATATGTCACTATGTCTTATTATTTTGTTTTTGCTAATACTGTTTGACTTTTTTCACTGTTATCACATTTTCAGTATACAAGCATTCCAATATCTTTCTCTAGCAGTGAGTCTCCTAAATGCTCCCATCTAAATGCATAACTTTAGAATGTATTACATTAAATCTCATATTCCATTTGTTTTTACATTCTGCAATTTTATGTAAAGCTTTCTGTAGAGAACAAACATCCTGTTTTGATGTTATTAGTCAATATAACTTAGTGTCAAATGTATATATTGAAATTTTGCTTTTTATACTTATTTACTGGTAATTTATAAACATGTGAACCATGTAATGAAATCTGAGGTAATCCACTCTCAACGTTAACTGCACTGGAGATATTGCAGTTGGAGATATTACTATATTATTCCTAATCCTTCAATCACATTTCTATCCAGATACAAAGGTTATCCCCTAAACCCAATCTTCTTATTTTATAGGCCAGTCACCTGTATGGAACTGTATTAAATGCCTTTGTAGATGAATATATATATTCTCAATTTATTGATAGATAGCTACTTACCTCTTCACAGAAGCTTCATAGATTTGCTTGACAAATTAAAAGATCTTTCCTCATATAACTAAATAGTTTCCTGCAAATAACTTTTCATTTTTCACTGTGTAAATCTGAATGTTATCAATTATTATCCTTCAAGTAATTTCTCAACTTCGGAGATCAAACGCATAATTTCCAGATTCTTTTTTTAGTTCCCTTCTTACATAAAGACACTAAACTGGTGTTAGAGTGATCTTGGAGAACTCGGTCTGTGTAGACAGAGTCTAAAGATTAAAAAATTGGTCTTGGTAACACTGCACCAAGTTCCTGAAGAACTTCATTTTGTTCAGTCATCCCTTATACTCTTCTTGTGTTAACCACATAATTGATAATGATGATGGCATGGATGTACTTGTTAAGGCTCTTCTACCATTGCTTTTTCCCTGGTTTATATTAATGAAAAGATTGTGGTCAGAAGCACATCATCCTTTTCCTTATCCTTCCTGATCAACGTTTCATTTTCAATTTTTACTAGCCTAATTGCCATTTTACAATCTGTATATCTGAACACTTAATTCATTACAATCTATTTTTTTTAGTCAGAAGTCCAGTAGTTATATATTATAAAAAATATTTGCACTTTAAATTCTGGAAAAGTGAAAGTCTTTCAGTGAGTACAGAGCTTAATTAGTAAGTAAAACCGCACTGAGAGCCTTAATTAGCAAACATTATCATATGTTATACAGAGAGCTCACCACACAGAAATAGAAAAGAATGGAATAAATATCTCATAATCTACACATCTCCTGGTCTCTTAGATAATACGTGACAGTTTTTAATTAAGGTTTCAGATACGTTCCTGAAGTCATCCCTTATATTCTTCTTGTGTTAACCACATAATTGATAATGATAATGCTGTAGTTGTACTAGTTGAGGTTCTTCTACCATTGCATTTCCCTGATTTATACTAACGAAAAGACTGTGCCCAAACGAACATTATCCTTTTCCTTATCCTTCCTGATCAACTTATCAATCTCATTTTTGAAAAGTCTAATACTCACCCTCTCTCTTTCTTTTTTACATATTTTTTTTAATTAATCTTTACAGTTCGAATTTCCTTTACTATTTTACAAACCTAATTGCCATTTGAATATCTGTATATCTGTATACTTACAGTAATTCATTACAATCTATATTTTATTTTAGCCAAAAGTCCAGTAGCTACATAGTATAAGAAATATTTGCAAATTAAATTCTGGAAAAGTCAAAGTCTTTCCGTGAGTACAAAGCTTAATTAGCAAGTAATTAGCATGTAAAACTGTGCTGACAGGCTTAATTAGCAAACATTAGCATATGTTATTACACTCAGAGAGGTCACCACACAGAAATAGAATATAATGGAATGAATAATCTACACATCTGCTGGTCTCTTAGATAACATGATACATGGGCAGTTTTTAATTAAGGTGTCAGACATGCAAACTTAAATTAAATATTATAAGAATTTTCATACAATATGTTGGAGAACTCTAAAATCCAAGGGAGATAAAGAACAATTTGAAACAATTTGTATTGCCTATGGTTCAACTGATATGTTCCAGAATATGTTGCTTTCTTCATAAGACTTTCTACATACAAATTCCTGTGACATTATCACATAGTCAAAAGTCTCATTTCTCACAGTTTGGATTTTAAAATGAACTATGACCATCATTAACAACAACTAGACAAAAATCACAGAATTTATACTACTGGGACTACAAGGCCCTCAGAGTCTGAAGAAATGTGTATTTATTCTGCTCCTCATGCTGTACATCATGACATTATGTGGAAACATCCTGATAATTACATTGTTTCTGGCGAGTCATCACCTCCGATCACCCATGTACTTTTTCCTCTGTCACCTTTCCTTATGTGACATGATGTTGTTTACAAACATTGTCCCCAACCTTCTATGGACTTTATTAAGAGAAGGTAGCAGTATATTTGTCATTGGCTGTCTTTCACAGTTTTACATCTCTAGTGTATATACTTGTTCTGAATGTTTCCTATCACTTTGATATCCTATGATCGATTCCTGGCCATCTGTAACCTATTGC
The DNA here is from genome assembly GCA_037306005.1 of Rhinophrynus dorsalis. NCBI lineage: Eukaryota > Metazoa > Chordata > Amphibia > Anura > Rhinophrynidae > Rhinophrynus > Rhinophrynus dorsalis. The sequence continues at coordinate 550,322,549 of CM074721.1, read as the reverse complement.
ACTATGTCTCCATTATGAGTATGCAACTTTGCTTTTATCTAGTTATGTGTTCTTGGGCTCTAGGCTTTTTGGTCAGTCTGATTCACATAATTCCAATCTCCCTCTTAGAGTTTTGCGGATGTAATATTATTGACAATGTCACGGGAACCACCGGGCCCTTGGCTCCTGGAGGGGCCTGGGGGCCAGCCCCCTTCCTACAGACTATGGACTCTGCATGGGGAAGTGGCTTTCCCAGCTTCCCTGCCTCCTACTGGGTTTAAGTCACCCTGTGCTGCTTGATGGGCACAGGGTGTCACAGAAAAGGATTGCCCTTGGACTGACTGGGGCAATCAGCACAGGGACATGTGGTGACGTTCACCTCCGGGACTACACCATTTGAAATGCTGATCACTGTGTTGTACATTGTGTGACATGGTGTAGTACTCTGGGTCCACTGGAGGAATTTGATATTTGAGAGCTAGAGTGCAGAGATAATGGGGGTTGGGGGTTGCTTTCAATATACTCCAGGTCTGTGCTAAGGAATGTTAATTGATTCCTGTTGTGCTTCCTTGACCAATCAGAGTAGGTTATTTATGAGCCAGTTAAGAGTGTCTATTTTTCAAGTCCTAATCTGCATTCTTATCTTGATAAGGGTGTTGGTGGCTGATTGGTCAAGAGTTGGAACATTGTCCCAAATCCTAGTTTGCATGTTAATCTTGATAAGAGTCTCTGTAAGTGGATATAAGCTGTGTGTTCCATTCAATAAAGGAGAACTGATTCTAAAGCAATACTATAGTCCTGCCTTGTGATTGTGGAAAATTGTGATGTTCCAGCAGAGCAGCCTTGCTCAGGATTGAAGTAAGCAGCGACTAACGGGGACACCCAGACGGGGTGGGGGTCCACTGGTAATGTCACAGACAACATCTACAGTGATCTTGCTCCTCTTCTTGAAGCGTCATGTACAGATATATATATTATGGAAGTAGTAGCCATAGTATTTTCATTTCCTATTGTCTTTAGACCTTTTTGTTTATCATTGCAATATACGTCAGAATTTTCCTCACCATATTCAAGATCTCCTCCACCAGTGGGTGGCATAAGCCTTCTCCATCTGTAGTTCTCATCTCACAGTTGTGTGCACATATTATGGGATGTTTTGCACTGCATACTCAAAGTGAGGTCTTACCAATGATTTGTATAATGGCAAAATAATGTTATCCACTCTTGCTTTGATACCTTTTTTTTATGCAAGACAGGACTTTGTTTGCCTTTGCAACTGCTGTTTGACACTGGTCACTGTTTCCAAGTTTGTAGCTGACAAGGATACCCAGGTCTTTCTCTAGCAATGAGTCACCTAAAAGTATTCCATTTAGTTTATAAGTAGCCTTGGGATTGTTTCCTCCCAAATGCATGACTTTACACTTCCCCACATTAAACTTCATATTCCACATGTTTGCACAATCTGACCATCTGTAGGGAGAAAATATCTTCTTCTGAATTAATGACCTTGCATAATATAGTATCATCTGCAAATACTGATATTTTTTTTCTATATCTATTGCCAGGTCATTTATAAACATGTTAAAAAGCAGCGGACCTAATACTGAACCCTGAGGTACTTCACTCTCCATTTTAACTGTATTGGAGAATTTTCCATTTACAACCACACACTTTTCCCTATCCTTCAACCAGTTTTGTATCCAATTGTAAAGGTTATCTCCTAGCCCCAATTTCCTTATTTTATACACTAGATTTCTGTGTGGCACTGTATCAAATGCCTTTGCAGAGTCTAGATATACTACATCTACTGCCTTGCCATTATCAAGGTTGCTGCTTACTTCCTCATAGAAGCTGAAAAGATTAGTTTGGCATGATATATTCTTCATAAAACCATGTTGATTCGTGCTAATGATTTAATTTTTTAGTGTTGTAATCCTGAATATAGTCCCTTATTATCCCTTCTAGCAGTTTCCCCACTACAGAGGTACAGAGCCAACCAGATGTTTACGCCTCTCACCAGTCCCGAGTCACCTTCATTGTGTCATTGCTTTGGGAACAGGCCTTGGCGTGGGTGTCTCCTTTGATGGACCGTCGTTCTGCTCTTCTTAATGACTGTGATGCATTCATTGCCGCCTTCCGGTCAGTGTTTGACATTCCGGGAAGACAGGCGTCAGTTGAGGCCGCACTTCTGGAGCTGCAACAAGGTCAACAATCTTTTGCACAGTATGCAATCGCCTTCCGGACCCTTGCCTACGACACCGATTGGGGCAGCGATGCTTTTAAGGCAGTTTTCTGCCGTGGATTGTGTGACCGTCTGAAAGACGACCTGACTACTCAAGCCATTCCAGACATGCTAGAGGGTCTCATGGCCTGGTGTTCATCCCTTGACTCCCGCATTCATAAAAGACATCAGGAAAAGGAACGGGACCATTCCAGGCGTTCAGTTGCACGTCCACCCATCCGCCTAGCACCGAAATTTCAGTCACCCCTGTCTTCCGCCTAATCCCTTGTGGAACCAATGGAGATCAGGCAGGTGATCCGTTTTTCCGAGGAAGAAAAGGCCAGACGGAGTAGCTTGGGACTATGTCTTTACAGCGGACGTGCAGGACATATGGCTCGTACCTGCCCGAACAAACTGGGAAATGACCGGACAGAGCGCTCAGAGGAATTCGCTCTAAGTTGGCCTTCTGTTCCCTCTCCCACAACCCAGCGGTTCACGGTTCCCATAAAGCTGTCCTGGGCTAAGAATACTGTCTACCACCACGCCTTAATTGATTCCGGAGCCTCAGGAACCTTTGTGGACCAGGCTTTCGCCCAACAGCACGGTATATCCCTCCTAACTAAAACACCACCTGTGAGCGTGGTGGTCACAGACGGCTCTTTTTTGGGTGATGGTCGCATAACCCTGCAGACCATTCCAATCTGCCTTCACATGAACCCTTCTCACTCTGAGGTTCTGGAATTCGACATTATCAACACTCTTCACTCTCCTATCATTCTGGGCTTCCCCTGGTTGGAGAGGAATAACCCACTAATCCACTGGAAGTAGAGGACGCTATCCTTTCCATCAAAGACCCCCTCCTCCTTAGTGCTTTCATCCATGTCCACGTCTGAGGAGGGTGGTTCTACTCGGATACCTACTCCCTATCTGGATTTTGCCGATGTCTTCTCCAAGGCCCGTTTGGAGGTCTTGCCCCCTCACCGGTCTTATGGCAGCACTATCGACCTTGTTCCGGTGGCAGTCCTGCCTAAAGGTCGGACCTATCCCCTCTCCCTACCCAAGACGGTGGTATTGGAGACTTACATCCAGGAGAACCTCGCCAGAGGGCTTCTTAGGCCTTCCACTTCCCCCGCAGGAGCAGGTTTCTTCTTTGTAAAAAAGAAGGACGTTTCTTTACATCCCTGCATAGATTACCGAGGCTTGTACGCCATCACGAAGAAGAAGAGGTACCCACTCCCCCTCATGCCGGAATTGTTGGAACGCCTTCAGGGTTCCTCTGTCTTCACCAAATTGGATCTCAGAGGAGCATACAATTTAGTTTGCATGCGTGAGGGTGATGAGTGGAAGACCGCCTTTAATGCGCGCTTTGGGCACTATGAATACTGTGTCATGCCCTTTGGTTTGCGCAATGTCCCTGCGGTGTTTCAGTCTCTGGTCAACGACATCTTTAAAGATCTTTTCCTCACCTGTGTTATCGTGTATCTTGATGATATACTTCTCTATTCACCTACATTAGCGGAGCACAGCGAGCATGTCCGTAACGTATTGACCCGCCTGCGCACTAATCACCTCTACGCCAAACTGGAGAAGTGCAGTTTTGAGAAGACCTCGCTCCCTATTTTTGGATATTTCATCTCAGCTGACGGTCTGACCATGGATCCCAGCAAGGTCAACGCAGTGCTGGACTGGAAGGTTCCACTGACTACCAAAGCCATCCAACGGTTCGTGGGATTCTCCAATTATTATAGGAGGTTCATCAAGAACTTCTCCAAAGTAATCCAGCCTATTGTCCGCCTGAATTGCAAAGGAGTTGACCCCTCATCCTGGCCACAAGAGGCCCTGGAGGCATTCCACCTACTCAAACAAGCCTTCTCCTCTGCTCCCTTGCTTTCGTACCCTGACGCCTCTCTTCCTTCTACGGTAGAGGTGGATGCATCTGAGACCTCTGCTGGGGCAGTCTTTTCTCAGCATTCCAAGGACTCTGGGACAATACATCCTTGTTCCTACTTCTCTCTGCGCTTCACCGTGGCCGAGAGTAACTACGATACCGGGAATAGGGAGTTACTCGCCATCAAGCTCACCCTAGAAGAGTGGAGTTACCTCCTGGAAGGGGCAATGCACCCTATCAGTAGCCTGACCGACCACCGCAACCTGGACTATCTGGCTTCAACCAAACGGTTGACCCCATGTCAGTCCAGGTGGTCCCTGTTCTTTTCCAGGTTTGATTTCACTATCTCATACATCCCTTGGACCAAGAACCGCAAGGCCGACACTCTTTCCCGGTTGCACGAAGAAAGCACGTCAGCACCTTTTGTTCCTGAGGCCATTGTTCCTCCAGCCCTTGTCCTGGGCTCCTTATCCACCCGTATCCTTGAGCGCATTAGAAGGGCCCAGCCTCCTAGAGATACTTCTGTGCCTTCTATTCTTTGCTACGGGTTCCTGAGTGTTACGGTTTTCTGACACTCAGACACAGGTTAAAAGTAAAAACACAGTTTTATTGAAATAAATTTAAAGAACAGCACCCCTGGGGGCCAGCACAGGTATAAACGGTAATGATAGTGTACAGGCCCAAATATGTAGTAGCAAAAAATATACTGATCAGGATAAACGTATATACAGGGTTAAATGTAGAGTAACTGAACAGTCTCAGTGAAATTAATTAGCCAACGCCCAGTAGGTAATGTCAGTCTCTTGATGGTGCAGAGGAAGGTGTAGCATGCGACTGAACTAAATCACTCTCAGATAGCTGTACCATAGAACGCCCCAAATGAACAGCAAAGATTGACCAGAGCTGAGCCAATACCACCTTAGTGGGATATTAAGGAGGAAAGCCACTGCAGGAGCTAATGGGACCAAAACCTGAAATGCCCTCAACACTCTCAAGGAAGAAAACCTGCATGTGCCAACGGGACAAGGGCCTTAAACACCCCTTGGGTGCCAGAACGGAGCAACACTGCACAAGCGATCAGTGAGCCAAAGCACTGGTAGTGCGATAGATAGCGGTACCCTTTCCGGTTCCCACTTTGCCTTGGACCCAACTGGCAATGGATTTTGTGGTTGATCTCCCAGTCTCTGCCAGGACGACTACAATCTTGGTAATCATTGACCTCTTCTTTAAACAGGGTCATTTTATTCCCCTGTCCAAATTGCCCAGTGCTACCGAACTTGAGGACATTTTCGTCACTCATATCATACGCACCCGCGGCCATCTCATGTATCTCGTGAACTGGAAGAGTTACGGGCCCGAGGAGCACTCCTGGGTGCTCGCTGTGGATGTGCATGCACCCACCTTATTGCGCTACTTTCACCGTGCCCATCCTGATAAGTCAGAATGGTAGGATCCGGAGGCGCCTCCTGGGAGGGGGGCAGTGTCACCTACTGTCCCATTCTGCCCTCCGTTCCAGTCCGTGGGCTTCCTTCTCTGCGCTTGTGGCTGTATCCATCCACTTCTGGGTTCCTCCGATGTCACGTCATGTGAACCATGACGTCATCTGGTAGCGTCTATTTCTTGACACTCCAGACAGATGCGGGTGCACTCTGATAGTGTTCCCTAGCATTCTAGCTTTGTATCCTTGCCAGGCCTTCCCTTCCTAGTCAGTTCTTGATCTGGTCTGTTCCTGACCTTTCTGTCTCTCCCAACTGGCTTCTTCCTGATCCTGTGGGTTTAGACCCAGCCTGTTCCTGACTGTTCAGTCTCGTGACTTTGTTTCTGCTATCCAGCTTGTGTGCCTACCTGCCTGCTCCAAGACTATCCTCAGCCTGTTGTTTCTTGACCTGTTGCTCCTGCCGCAGTTTAGACGGTCTGGCCTGTTGGTGTCTATCTCACAGAGACCCTCCTGGATGACCACAGTTCCAGCTCTTCACATCCGGCTCACCAGTGCTGTTCCTACTGGACAGGTCTGTTCTCTCTAGCCTAGGAGAGTACCTTTCTATTTCTCTCTTTTCCTTCTAGAAGAGTTCCAGCCTTCCAGCCTCCGCTCTCAATCCTCGCTCTCTACTCTGCGCTCCCCAGCATTCACTCTCCCCCACAGGAGATTAGGTGCTGCCAGTGGAATTACCATCCAAGGCTCACTTCCAGCTCCTCTGGGGTTTGTCATCCGGCCTTGCGGCCAGCACCGCACCCAGCATAGGCCGCAGCACGGTACTCCTGCAGACAGCCAATGTACGGTGATCATCGCAAACAAGCGTTGCACTCGAGCACTCCCTCTCCTGTGGGCTCCCCAGTGTGACACCTATGAGGAGAACCTTGCTCTGGTCTGTGGGATCCTATACAGGGAGAGAATCCTGTATTCCTCAGAAAAAGTCAGGGACATCTCTGCCTGTAAGAGGCAGGCATGGCAGGAGGTGACTGACCTGGTCAGTGGCATTGAAGTCTGCAGGAGGATGGCGGACGGCCTCAAAAGAAAGATGGACAGATTGCAAGCAGTGAATTAAAAACAAGTTGGGGATGTTTGCAGACTACAGAATGGGAACAGGTGGTGGACCTCCATCACCATCAACGGATGGGAGGATGTGACTCAAGGGGAGGACCGTACCCTACAGGATCCTGGTAAGCAACCATCTCTCTTCCACCTGTCCCTCTTACCAACACCCTGTTAGAGATGTTGTCATAGCAATAGTTTCACATATCTGTTGTATTGTTCTCTGATTCAGTGTTGTGAAAACTGGGATCTTAGCACATAGTTCTTGATATTTTGACCCAAGCCCCTAACAGTGACAGACCACACATCCCAGCACAGTTCATACATTTTAATGCCAGAGAGATATTCAACCCTGCCATGTGTTGGGTTCCCCTCTGACACTCATTAAGATGTAGCATGTTCTTAACCACTTCAGTTCCAGATTGCTCACACATGTTATTCACTGTTGTGACAATCAGACTCATCATGTAGTGACGGACACATGTGCAATGTGTGACCGGTTACAATGACTGAACTAGTGCAACTGACAGTTGTGCAAAAGTAAAAACAGTAACCAGTTATTTTGCAAATGGAGGGAAATTTCCCAACGCTGAGTGAAGGCAGAGATGCGCCCACAAAATGCACCTCCTGGAGAATCAGTCAGTGTCCAATCACATGAGCAGCAGTGGGAGTACACTTTTCACCCAGCATGATGAAACTCTCAAATGAGTAGCTAGAGTTGTAAGGATAGTAACCCTTTTAGTGCCAGAGGGGGTACGCAACACATTGCTTTGCAATGATTTGTGTGCCCCTTTGGCACTCAATGGGTTATGCTCAATATAGGCTAAAACAGTCTTTCCATATGTCCAGGCTAGGGTCCAGATGTATATGATGTATGTCATAGCAGACCGTTGTAATTGCACCTGAAACTAAATCCCTTTTTTCATCCTCCAATTGCAGTGTATGTGTCATAAAGCCAGGGGCCAGCACAGGAGCTGCCAGAAGAGGACCAAGACCCAGAAGAGGGACCTGCCCCTGTCCAACAGTCTCAGCAGGGGATCCAGCCCCAGCAGGTGGACAAGCCCCAGCCCCAGCAGGTGGAATAGCTCCAGCCACACCTCCAGGAACTGGTCCCACCTCTACTTGAGGCAAGTGGTTCATCCAGTTGGCTGCTGACTGCAACATCATGAAGGTGGGGTATGACCTATGGCTGCTCATGGCTGCCATCGCAGATGCCCCTTTACTCCACTTACAGGACTCACATGGGGCCAATGGACTCCACCTGGCTCACACCACCACCATCTCCACCACCACCATACAATACACATGCCCAACCAGCATGGAGTAGGCCCCAGGCCAGTCAGTGGCCATTGGACTACACACACATTGGGCTTGTGGATGAGCACCAGCGGCCACAAGCTCAATTCAGCCCACAAACCCAGGCTGAATCCTCACAAGGGGAACTGATCAATGTGGTGGGTGGAGGATCATCAACAGGTGAGCCAGTGCCACAAATGCAGCCTGCTCTGGAAGGACATTCCTCTGAGGGAGACTCATGGGCTGCTTATCACGGTGCCCGTGATCCCTGAGCGACATTCTTACTTCCTGGTTTACTCTGCTGCATTCTTATTGGCTCAGGGCTGTTGCTCTGCCCAGGGTTTGCTTTCAAATACACCCTCCTGTCACTATACAGGTGCCCTTTCGTGGTGTACCCGTATCTAGCATTCTGAAGCTCTTGTTCCTGTTTTTGTGTATGACCCGGCTCACCTGACTACGTGTTGTTCCTGACGTTACTGATCTCGATCTTGTTGCTGACCTAGGACTGGCTGACCAACTCTCTGTGTACCATACCGGCTTGGCTGAGTATCTGATTCCATTACCAACTAGGACTGGCTGACTACCCCCGTGTGTACCGAACTGACTTGGCTAAGTATCTGATTCCATTGCTGACCTAGGACTGGCTGACTAACTCCTTGTGTACAGTACTGGCGTGGCTGAGTATCTGATTCCGTTACCTAGTGGGACTGGCTGACTACTTGTATTTCGACCTGGCTGGGCTAGTTCTGGCAGTACATTTAGGCCATTGGTCCATTAGGGCTAACGATTCTGCCTGCCTATGTTTCGTGCATGCTTGCTATAGCGCCGGTAGTTCCTTTGCTCCTTCAGCCATCTGGAGCTTGCTTGGGCCATTCACTCACCAGTATCTGTGTTGCCTCCGATAACCCTGTGCTATAGGGTCCAGTCTAAGCCAGACTTCTGCCCGAGTTGCCTATACCTAACTTAGTGATCTAGGGCCCGTTACGGCCAGTGTCTGGATTCCGTTGCCTCCGTTTACCCTAGCGTGCTAGGTCTTAGACGCTGCCAGCTCTCAATCTCTGCTGCCTCCGTTAACCCTAGCCCTCTGGGCTAAGCCACTGCCATAGTTGCCCCCGTGTTGCCTCCTTAACACTAGCGTTCTAGGGGAGTCCGTTTCCTAGCCAGCTCAGAGTTGCCTCCATGTTGCCTTCTTACCCTACTGTTCTAGGGTAGCCCGCTGCCTAGCCATATTGGTGTTGCCTCTGTTATCCTAGCGTCTAGGGTAGTCCGCTGCCTAGCCATCTTAGTATTGCCTCGTTAACCCTAGCATGCTAGGGCCATCTTGTGACAGAGTCCTGCCTTATTGCCTCCTTTATCCTATCTGGGTCAGTTCTCTGCCAGAGTCTTTGTTGCCTATACCCCCTAGCCCACTAGGGGTTTGCCCCACAGTTGCCCTTCGCTGTTGCCACCTATTGCGTAGTGGGGCTGTTGAGAAGTTCCTGTTTCCTGCTTGCTGTTGTTCCTGCCAGCTGTCCTAGCTATTATAGTACTGACTATTATTCTCTGTGTGTTTTTACTCACCCTGACCTGTGTCAGATGTGGAAGGTACTTGGTACGGACTTCATATGAACCTGAGTGGGGTACTTGCTTATTATTTCTTAGTAAAGCTTTTTAACTTTACCTGACTGTCTGAGTGTTCTTTACAAAAACTGTGACACTGCTCCATTTGCACCTGCAACATTGCTGCCTGAACTAGTTCCCGGTGTGCTACCCCTGGATACGGAATTTCTACAGTGGCAGCGGCAGATGATGTGGGAAAACAGGTGGCATCATCATCTGCTAGAGGGCCAGGTATCCACTCTGACCCAGGAACTGCAAGAATTCAGGGGTGTGATGGCTGACCTCTTGAACCAGACAGTCACGGAGATGAGGGAACATAACCGCATATAAACACAGCTCCTCATTCTCCAGCAGTCAGCAAACACCCCCTCATCCTCCATCTCAAAACCCGCCCAGACCCCAATACATGGCGGTCTGGAAGTGGTGATGCACATTCTCAGCTTCTGTTTTATTAGTCCATTGATGGAAAACATCACAACAACTTCACTTTCTTCATTTCTTTCATCCAAGAAGGCTCACATACTGTATTCTGTAGAACCATCATTTGAGTCATCACAACCACCAATAGTCTCTTGCTCCGCTCTTGATGATGGCAGATGTGACTTAGGGTTCTTTGTAGACACAATTGTCATCACAATGACAAAAAACAATAGGCATAGCCAGATGCACTGTGCAGCTACTACCTCATGATTTAGTATTCTCCTTCTTAAAATATCACCCCAGATCCATGGGGATAATTTGGGGCTGTCAGCAGTATCTGCTGGACTAAGTAGGCTCCTGCTGTTGCTGCTGCTGGATTTTTCCATATCAGCAAATTAATTTCCTCCTGCTCCAGCAAGCAACAGAACAATTTTTTTACACTTCTCTCTCTCTCTCTCTCTCTCTCTCTCTCTCTCTCATACACCATCTTCCAGAATCACCTTAGTCTTATCTACAATTATACAGCACAGGTTCTAATATTTTTTTTTATTATTGGAGAAAGAATTCTCACAGTAATAGAAAACAAAGATGGAAAATGGCAAAGTTCGTGTAGGAGAATGGAGTGGTGTTAGGAGGACATTCTATGGTTTTCTCTATGACTTAGTGAGCCAATAAAAGGTATGTGCATTGTTCTGTTTGTGTCCACGTATGAAATACTGACTATGGGTATTATATAAAGCTTATCTGGTAAATACAATTACAATTTATGATGCTTCTAGTGGAATCGAGGATATATGATTTACTGTTTATCAATAAATAGAAACTTGTTTTTGCATTCTAGGTACATTTATTCCATGACAGGGCATATACAGAAACTAATGGTGACTTATGATATTGCTAAATTTGTTGAAGAAATGAGACATGTACTTGTGTCACAGAAAAATCCATGAAGTTGCAGATTAACAAAAGTAAACTGTAACAAAACTATCAAAGTGCACATAGGTGAAAGTTTCTTAACAGCAAAGTGGGTAATTGTTATTTTAACATATTTAATTGGTCATCATGGAATTCTCTACATTTGTTGAACTCCTACTGGAATCATCCCACAATTATATAAACTGTAAGGCTTCACCTTTATCATAAATGGATTGAGATTTTATTATTGGACTGCAAGCAACATTGTGACATAATTATTCATGTGAAACTTTTAACTCTTATCTTTTTTTGCACAATCAGAACATATAGCTGATACTGAAGATGTGATATTAAACGCGATATAAGCAGAGATCTTGAGATCAAGGTAAGTTCAGGATGCTGATCAGAATTTATTTTAAAAATGTAATTGTCCTTTTCAATAACTTTCTAGAACTTGATGTGGAGAGTGAGGATGATGTAGGATGAATCCCAACAAAACCATAGGAGACAATTACACATTTCAGAAATTCAGATTGAGTTATATGGCATTTTGACCCCTAGAACGCTAGAGTGCTTTCCAACGCATTGTTTCTCAATGCATTTCTTATCTCTCTAACATTCAAGTAGTTTGAACCTCCTTTTAAATCAATTGTCATTTTTATTTTCCTCCTGTGGTGCAGTTGATTTGACCCAGACACCCTCCATTCTTAGTACATCATCCTCAGTTTGTGCTAAATTGCTGAAGGATAATTTTCAGTCTGATCTGAATTGCAGATGACAATTTTTTCACTGGTTTTATCTGTAAATTTCCACATGTAACTCAGTAGGATTCTGTGAGATGAATCACTGATAACATCATCTGCAATGGAATCTAACTCTTTTTGTACCGGATCTGCTCCTGATTATTATGTTGTAAATACATTTATTTCACATGTAAAGAAGGCAAACTATGTGTTTCAGAATAGATACCAACTAATAATATAATCTATCACCTGACAATGGGTTATTATCAGATATCTTCTATTCATTGAATCATGCCAGCACATAATAATAGCAGGTGTTAAATAGTAATTAAATAATATAAATCAGATAAGTTCAGTCTTAAATTGATGAAACATAATTAATTAAAGGACAATGTAATTTAGGGATATGTCACTTAACATTTGAAGTTGTTAACATGTTCGATGTCTTTCAATCAGTAGTATATGGATATCTAGTTTCCATCACATCTGTAGTTGCCTGTATATAATGATTTATTGTAAAGTCTGTCTCTACATCACACAACAAAACAATGATCTTCAATAGTCCTGAATGCTTCATATGAGTCTGTTGTTTTTATCAGACTATAAACTGAATCCATCAGTAGAATACAACTCAGTTTAAAAGCAGTGTATCAGTATGATTGCTATTTAAAAGAAACCTATGTAGATAAGTTGAACAAATGAATAGCCTCGTCCTTCCAGGTTATGGTTCCATTACATTTAATATAGGATGAATGTATCATGTACAATGTCAGGCATTTAATCAAACCTTGAAAGAAGAAATACATCTGAAAGTCTTTGTTCTTATGACATTTTATAGAGCCCATTGATAAAGCAGGTGCAGTTGATTAGATACTTTGGTAACTTGAGAGAGATTTTTAGTTGAGATTACTGTGCAGGTTACTATGAGATTACTGTGCAGGTTACTATGAGATTACTGTGAGATTACTGTGAGATCACTGTGAGATTACTGTGAGATTACTGTACAGGTTACTGTGAGATTACTGTGCAGGTTACTGTGAGATTACTGTGCAGGTTACTATGAGATTACTGTGCAGGTTACTTTGAGATTACTGTGCACGTTACTGTGAGATTACTGTGCAGGTTACTGTGAGATTACTCTGCAGGTTACTGTGAGATTACTGTGCAGGTTACTGTGAGATCACTGTGCAGGTTACTGTGAGATTACTGTGCAGGTTACTGTGAGATTACTGTGCAGGTTACTGTGAGATTACTATGCAGGTTACTGTGAGATTACTGTGCAGGTTACTGTGAGATTACTGTGCAGGTTAATATGCAGTTTTGTAGAATTTAACAGTAGCCCTTCACAATGTCTACTGAACCTAAAAGTTAAAATAAAGTTGTTGTGATGTTTTCCATCAATGGACTATGAAACAGAAGTGTAATAAAACAGTTCATAGTATTTTATTGTTTGTTGTTCAGTAAATATAATCTTATGCTAATGTTGAAAACCACACATATTTCTACAGCTACTTATTTCACTACAGCCCTCAGAAGAAGTAATATTGTGCTGGGAAATATTGCACCATATTACACACAGGAGAAAAATGTATTGGAATAAGAGAAAAATGTGTTGGGATAGGAGAATAATTTGTTGGAATAGGTGAAACATTTTCTGTAATAGACAAAAAGGAGGAAAATTTGGCATTGGAGAAAAGGAAAAAACTTTTGCGAAAAAGTGAAAAATCGTCCCTTTTTCGCGAAAAGTCATTCAAGAACTTTTTCTCACTCTTTGCCCACCCCTAACTAAAGGCTGCATTATGAAACCTTAGCGTATGTTACCACACTCAGAGGGCTCACCACACAAAACTAAAAGAATGATTATCTGATACACAGGCAGTTCTTAATGATGTTTTCAGATATGTAAACTTGAATACAGATCACAGGTCCAATTAAATGGCATTTTTATTTTCCTGAATGCTAGAGAGGGGTTCACTTTTAAAAGATTGCATGTAAAAGAACGTGAGGCTACACTCTGCATTAAGTATGTTGCCGTGATGAAAATGGAGACACGAGTCTCTTTCCCTGCATAAAAGTGTGAGATTCTCATGTCATCTCATTAAACGTCTCTTCAACCCGACCTTCATTCAATTTGCTGCCTGCAGCATCCATGAACCTGCATTAACCCTTGTTGTGCCTCCGACCACTCCTCTACCACAATCACCTTGGTGTCATTTTTTTACAGGCTCTCCAGGCTTTAAGGGCCTTGTCTCCCCTAACAACTTTGGTATTTTTCTTTTTCGGAGGTAGTGGCTGCCTGTTCTCCAGAGCTTGACTCATGTTTTCCCATTGACTGAACAGTGTATGATTGAAAGGTTAGAGCTGGCACTGAGTAGCTCATACAGGAGTTGCTGGTGGTTGTCAGTGTGGTCCTGTTGCTACTGACAGCACCAGGCAGGCCCTTAGATTGCCTATCCAATTAGACTATTAAGTCTGTGTCTGTCCTGGGATTAGTTGACCCCCAATATTTCCATCTGCTTTGGGATGATTTTATTGAGACTGGTACACAAAGTTTCTGTAAATGACTGCAACATGAGGATGTCTCAGAAACATAGTAACATAGTAATTTAGGTTGAAAAAAGACTTGTGTCCATCTAGTTCAACCCTTTTCTAATTCCTGTTTGTTGATCCAAAAGAAGGAAAAAACCCTCAATTTCAATTCCAGCTTGAATTGGGGAAACACATTCCTTCATGATTCCAAATGGCAATCAGATTTCTCCTTGGATCAACAAGCACTAACTAAATATTAATTCCAGTACTAACATACATAGCCCTCAATGTTCTGCTCTCTTAAGTAATTATCCAGGCCCTTTCTAAAGGCATCTAATGTATTTGATAACAGCACCTCCTCAGGCAGTGAATTCCATACCTTTATTGTCCTTACCATAAAGAATCCCTTCCACTGAAATCTCCTTTCCTCTAGTCTAAGTGGGTGGTCCCTTGTCCTTTGTGCTGTTCTGTTAATGAACAGGTCTTTGGAGAGCCCTTTGTATGGGCCCTGAACATATTTATATAGTGTTATAATATCCCCTCTAAGACTCCGTTTCTCTAGTGTGCACAAGTTTAACTTTTCTAGCCTTTCTTCATAACAAAACTTTCCATTCCCCTTACTAGTTTTGTAGCCCTCCACTGCACTTTCTCCACTTCCATGATGTCCTTATTCAGAAAGGAAGCTCAGAATTGAACAGCATATTCTAGGTGGGGTCTTACCATGGGCCTGTAAAGAGGCATAATAATATCTTCCTACCTTGAGTCAATACCCCTTTTAATACATGTCAATATCTTATTGGCCTTTGCAGCTGCCAGCTGGCACTGCACGCTACTGCTAAGTCTTTTGTCTACCCTTACTCCCAAATCCTTTTCATTAGTAGATTTCCCCAGAGAAACACCATTTAAACTATATGTTGCATTTTAATTATTATAACCAAAATGCATACATTTACACTTGTCTATACTGAATTTCAGTTGCCATTTGCCTGCCCAGTTACTCAATTTGTCTAAATCCTCTTGTAATGAAGACACATCCAGTTCAGACTTTATTACCCTACTTAATTTTGTGTCATCTGCAAACACTGATACATGGCTCCCTATACCCTCTGGGAGATCATTAATAAACAAACTGAAAAGAAGAGGACCCAGAACAGATCCCTGAGGTACTCCACTTATCATGTTTATCCAATTGGACAACTTCCCATTTACTACCACTCTTTGCATTCTGTCTTTCAGCCAATTTCCAATCCACGCACAAAATTTTTCCTCTAAGCCTATTTATTTCAATTTGTACAGAAACCTCTTGTGTGGAACCGTATCAAATGCCTTGGCAAACTCTAAATAGATCACATCAACTGCCGCTCCCATATTTATATTTTGACTCACGTTTCATATAATGCAATTAAGTCAGTTTGACATGACCTGTCTTTCACAAAGCCATGTTAGCTCCTGCTAATGATATCCCTGTTCAAGCTGAATTCTTGACTATATTCCCTTAGTATCCCTTCAAACAGCTTCCCTACCACAGATGTCAAGCTTGCAAGTCTGTAATTTCCTGGCTGGGCCTTTGATCCCTTTTTAAATATGGGCACCACATCTGCTTTAAGCCAATCCATGGGCACTATACCTGAAATAAAAGAATCCCTGAAAATCAAAATGACAAAAATTGTCATTCGACAAGATCAGAAACTTACTGCTTTTAGCAGAATTAGTTGTTCCATTTTTCCAATCTATTTCTGGATAATTAAAATCCTCCATAATCATAGTTTTCCGTATTTGAGAAACCTTTTCTATTTGCATTAATAGCTGTGATTCTTCCAGGTCACCAATGTTTGGTGGTTTATAACAAATACCCACTAATATTTTCTGGGCAGTTTTACCACCATTGACTATTTCAACCCACAGGGATTCCACATGTTAACTACTGTTATCACATATATCTTCCCACAAATGTGGCGATAATGCTCGTTTGACATACAGACCCCATCACCTCTTTTGTTTGACCTACTTTTTCTAAACAACATGTAGCCACACCTGTCATGTGTGTCATCCCACCATGTTTCTGTTATGCCAATCAAGTCATAGTTTTGGATTTCAGCTAGCAGCTCCAATTCCCCTATTTTACCAGTTAAACTTCTGGCATTTGCAAGCATACAGTTTATGCCACTGATATGTTCCATTTGTGATTTAATTTTGATGTGGTTTATAGGCTTCTCCCTATCCTCTCCCCAGATCCACCCACCTGGTTATTAACTACATTGCCTTCCCTATCTATACTGCATAGCCCAATATTTATTGGCCGCTCCCCCCCTTCTTAGTTTAAATTCTCCTCCAACCATCTAGCCATCCTCTCCCCAAGCACTTGAGACCCTCTTGCATTCAGGTGCAATCCATCCCTGCTATAGAGATTGTTCCCCAATGCAAAATCAGCCCAGTGCTCTAAAAACCCAAAGCCCTCCTTCTTATACCAAGACGTCAGCCATGCATTGAGCTCCCTAATTTCCCACTGTCTCTCTGGCGTAGCACATGGCACAGGTAGTATCTCTGAGAATACTAAATTGGAAGTCCAGATGTAAATCTTACTCCCTAAATCCTTAAAATGACCTTTTATGACTCTCCACCATTCTCTTATTTGGTCATTGGTACCAATATGCACCAAGGTAGCTGGATCGTCTCCAGCATCTCTCACTCTCTTAATTTGTTGTTGAAATACCCATCATCCTTATGCATCCAATGCTTGGCTGAGGATCATGGGAGTTGTAATTCAACCTCATTTGGAGGGTTGCACATTCCTGTCTTAGTCCAATTTACATAGTTGATATGAAGTGAGGAACCCGACAGCCTGACAGTTGTCAGCTTTTGCAGCTTGAGGACAAAGTGCATGGTGTTGGATTAGTCAAGCAGCAAAGCTATGGGCTGAAACTGCAGCACTCACTAAATCCCTACCTGAGCTGGCTGCCTGCAGCACACAACTGCCCTGAGCATTGACTGGTGCTGCAATGTTTAAGGAGGCTGTCACGGTGTGTGGGGTAGGGACCTGTGTGGCGATGGCACTAGTTCAGTAGCTAGAAAGCACAACTAGGAAGTGAAGCTTGGGATCGGTGACTGCATGCCAGGTACTACCTTGTTGCATCCGAAGCTGAGTAAAGGTGCTGGTTGTGAAACCAGATTGTTCCACCCAGCTGAGCCGGGGTGTAACCAGGATAAGAGTTCCGTGGGAACCATGGATAACCAGGCTGACAAGCCAAAAGCTGAGCGAGAAATGGATCCTCAGCTGGGGAAGAAAGTATTCAGACAATACTTGGTCTTGAGCGTGGCCAAGGGTCAATATCCAGAAGCAGGAGACATGCCGTAATCAGGAGCATAACTGAGGGTTAATAGCCAGAAGCAGGAGACAAGGTATTGTCAGCAGCATATCCAAGGGTCAGTAGCCAGGAGATGAAGACAAGCTGTATTCAGGAGCATAACCAAGGGTCAAAAGTCTGAAGCAAGGTACAAGGAAAGGTCAGCAGACTAGCCAAGGGTCAGTAGCCAGGAGCAGGAGACAAGCTGTATTCAGGAGCATAACTAAGGGTCAAAAACCTGAAGCAAGATACAAGGAATGGTCAGCAGACTAGCCAAGCGTCAGTAGCCAGGTCAACAGGATAAGCAAGAGTTCAAGAACAAATGCTGGATAGCTTTGGAACGGGCACCCAAGTTCTGGGGTAGCCCATTTAAATGTCAGAAGGGACCAATGAGAAGAGGCCAGGAGGGTGGCTAACCTGGGAGCCATGCCGGAGAGAGGGAAAGTCACCCAATAGGGAGCTGAACCGGGTGCATGAGCAGATGCTGAGGAGGAAGCGGCAGCTCCCTGCACATGCACAGCCTGACAGACGAGCAGACCCAGAACAGAAGCCATGCCAAGAGCCAGAGAGAGAGGCAGCCAGGAAGGAGAGCATCACTGAGACAAACAGTAACAGATGCAACATGAGAATCTTGCACTTTTATCAGGGGGAGATTCTCATGTTGTCGTTTTCAACATGTATATCAAAAGTCAGAGATGCTCAACTAGGAACGAAACTCCAATACAAATCTGCAGGCAGGAATTGTGTCCTACCAAGGGTGCAATCTATTTTAGCCCACTAGTGCCTTTCACAGAGAGAAAGTATCCTAAAACATATCCTATTGGTCATGTCCTTACAGCAGTGCAACCATGAAATGCCAGGCATTTCCTCTCTGAACAAGAGACAAGACAACCCCAGGCATATGTTTCAGCCATGTTGGACCACGTCAGTGAGGTGCAGCTGATCTCTCTAAGCACTGTGAGCATTTTCAACATGGCGACATGCTGAATGCACCATGTAGCCGCACAATATTTTACATGCTGCTTTTTCACCATTTGAGTGTCACAGTGGTATGGAATGCATCAATTTGCAATGCTTTCCGTATCACTCTGGCACTCAAAGGGTTAAAAGAATACCCTACAAATGTATACAGTACATTTTCATGCAATATGTTGGATATCTTTACAACTAAAGGGAGATATAGTCCCATTTAAAACAAAGACAATTTTATTAACTAAGGTTTCACTGGTAAGTTTCAGAATTGGTTGCATTTTGCAAAATACTTTCCTGTGTCATTTTCACTTAACAAAGTCTCGTTTCACACAGGTTGAATTGTCTTGAATTTTAAATGTAACCATGACCATCGTTAGCAACAACAACCAGACAAAGATCACAGAATTTATACTGCTGGGACTACAAGGCCCTCAGAGTATGAAGAAATGTGTATTTGTTCTGCTCCTCGTGCTGTACATCATGACATTATGTGGAAACATCCTGATAATTACATTGTTTCTGGCAAGTCATCAACTCCAATCATCCATGTACTTTTTCCTCTGTCACCTTTCCTTATGTGACATCTTGTTGTCTACAAGCACTGTCCCCAACTTGCTACATACTTTATTAAGAGGCAGTAGCAGTATATCAGTCATTGGCTGTCTTTCACAGTTTTATATTTGTGGTGTATTTACTGGTTCTGAATGTTTTCTACTCACTGTGATGTCCTATGATCGATACTTGGCCATCTGTAACCCGTTGCACTATGTCTCCATTATGAGTATACAACTTCGTTTTTATCTAGTTCTGTGTTCCTGGGCTCTATGCTTGTTTTTTAGTCTGATTGACATGATTCCAATCTCCCACTTAGAATTCTGTGGATGTAATATTATTGATAACATCTACTGTGACCTTGCTCCTCTTCTTGAAGCATCATGTACAGACACATATGTTATGGAAGTAGAGGTCATAGTGCTTTCTTTTCCTGTTATCCTTGGCCCTTTCTTGTTTATCATTTCAACATATGTCAGAATTTTCCTCACCATAATCAAGATCTCCTCCACCACTGGGAGGCATAAAGCCTTCTCCACCTGCAGTTCTCATCTCACAGTTGTGAGCACATATTATGGGATACTTTCAGTTAAATACACTGTGCCATCCAAAGGCCAGTTATTTTATCTGAATAAAGTCATGTCTCTGTTGTACACTGCAGTCACACCATTACTAAACCCAATCATCTATAGTCTTAGGAATCAGGAGATCAGGTCAACTCTGAGTAAATGGATGTCTATTAGGAAATAAATTTAAGGAGGCTGAAAAGGTCAATGCTTATCTCATAAGGAAATATCTTTATTATTCATCCAGCTAAGGAGGTAGAATTCTGGGGCAAATCAAAGGGACAAATAAACATTCCACAAATTCCCTTTGTTTCCCTTTCTCAATGCACAGCAAAGTGTTGTGTGCCCCTCTGGCATTTGAAGGGTTAATGTCAGTATTTCCTGTGCATGTTGCTTTTAACAATTGCATCAATTAATTTATATGCTCTCATTTATCAATAAGTGAGTACACAGGTAAGCCAGGTAATAGTGTTGTTCCCATGTGCTAGATTCGGTGTGGATCATTCTATCTAGGGATGAGTGTAATGGTTATGTAAGATCATTAATCAATGGAAAGACGCAGTGTCACAAGGCACAATACATGACATCTGAACTGGGTGAGTTTATAGGTTTGCTTTTCCAGAGGAAATAGAAAGATAGGCTTCATTCAAACCTCGCAGACTGGAACATGAATTATTAGAGGAGACAAACAAAATAAATGTAGTTTTACAGTAGCAGTTTCTTAGCAAGATCAGAGTATTTAAAGAAAAGACGTAGACTGTATTCCATGCCATAGAGTCTGCTGAGGGGCTGTCTTACACATCAGCAAATAACCTCTCATGGCCAATTCTACAATCAGACGTTATCCAAAAGCAAGAATATGACTGCAAATTAAATTTATTTGAAAAAATAAGGTCAAAACCCCTTCAAAATAATTAAGATTTTTTTTTTTTTATTTTTAGCTGATGGCAAGTTTTTTTATTTCATTTATATTTGCCTGTTAAGGGTGTGTTAGGGTCAGACACTGAAGGCTCTGGAACTAAATACCCGGGTAAGAAAGCACTTCTCCAGACTTCATGTTTCAATAATAAAAACCCAGGACTTCAAGGGGAAGAGAAAATGTGCTTTCTTCTTCTCCTCCACATTCCTTTTCACTCACTGGGGCAGAATCAGCACTGCAACTAGGACCAGAAGTTGCTGCTGGCAAGTGGAACCTGTCCTAGTCCTGAATCAGTGGACTCCATTCCCACTGTGTCCATGGTGGTCTGTGACTCTCTAGTCTGCTCCTCAGCATCCTGCTGGGCTTAAAACTTTACAGCAGCAGCAATAACAGCAGCAGCAAGATACACAAATTCCAAAATATCGCTGCTGGTGGTGATAATAATTCCCACCCCCATGTTTGTCTCCCGTTCCTTCTTGGTTTGGGCTAAAAAGACCATTAAAATTTCTTCCATCCCAGCTTCTCATCCATCATCATCATCATGATCACCACCAGGCCCTCCTTGCTGCTGCTACTCTATTATAGATGTCTCACCGGTTGGAGGAGGTATGAGAAATGTGACACTAGCCATCTCTTGTTGAGCTCTACATTACTTCCCCTACCACCTCATCATCAGTAGGAGGATCTACTGTGGTAACTCTAGTCCCACCAGCTTCTTCACCATCACTATTATTTCTTCTAACAGCAACCACACTCCTCTCTCACTCCAAAAACTCTGAGTCTGTAGCTGCTGGCCCTTATTAGTAGTAGTAGTAGTAGTGGTGGTGGTGGTGGGACTGCTTGGGGATTGCAAGTGTGATTTAGGGTCCCCTGCTGTCACATTTGGCATCATCTCCTCTTGAGAATCAGAAGACACCCTAGCAGGTGTAGTACTGACAGCATCACATCACTGACATTAGGCACAGGCAGCTGACTTGTCCTGCTCACACTACTTTCCTCTTCTTCCTCTGCACATAACACAAATTTTCCCAAGATCAGTAGGATTCATGTACGGGGCTGGCCATCATTGGGTCTAAAGAATCAAGGCATCCAGACCCTTTCATAGTGGTAGTGGTCACTTCCTCCTCCTCAGATTAACTGAATGCATAACCATCCTTCCAGCTCCTCTTTATTATAATTCCACTTGCTCATAGTGATAACAGTCCTTATGAACCTCTTCTGTCTCAATTTTGCAAAACAGCTAACAACATAAAAGATAGCACCTTCTCACTCTGTAGCTGCTTGTTTTGTGTTTCACTTCCTGGAAAACTTCAAATTTTTATTGAGAAAAGGCGAAAAACATGTAATTAAAGAGGTGAAACGTTTGTAAACCTTAAATAATAGTGGAACATTTTTGGTGATGGGTGAAAACAGTGAAAATTTTAATCACTTAAATGAAAGCTGATTTTCCTGTGAAAAAGTGGACAACCATGCCCACACCCCTTTCAAGACAAAAACAGCCACAACCCAAGCTCCTTATAATCTGGCTGGTATTATCTCTGTGCTAGTGGAGTGTGGGGGTGGGAGAAGGGAGCATAGGAGGTTGACCACAATTACCCCAACATTCTGTTTGACTGATTTGATTTGAAAGACACAGACAGCTGCAGTCCTAGCAATTTCCATGCTGATCTTGTTGTTATTATCTCTGTGTTGTACATGTCTGGGGATATGAGAAAGGAGCAATGAAGGTTGACCACAAATACTCCAACATTCTGTCTGACTGATTTGATTTGAAAGACACAGGCAACTGTAATTAAATTTCCTTGCTCAACTGGGTGCCAGTACTATAAAAAAGCATATAAGGGCAGCACAGTGGCTCAGTGGTTAGCACTGTTGCCTTGCAGCGGTGGGGTCCTGGGTTCAAATCCCACCAAGGACAACATCTGCAATGAGTTTGTATGTTCTCACTGTGTTTGCGTGGGTTTCCTCCGGGTACTCCGGTTTCCTCCCACACTCCAAAAAACATACTGATAGGTGAATTTAGATTGTGATCCCCAATGGGGACAGGAACCAATATGAGTGTAAAGCGCTGCGGAATCTGTGTGCGCTATATAAATAAAGGATTATTATTATATAAGAAGAACACTGAAGACGAGTTACATGCTAGTGTTGATGATGGCATAATGGAGGAAGGTGTAGCAGCTGAACCAACTGCTGCATCTGACAGTGAGACAAACAAGCACCAAAACACCTGTCCTCAAAGTAGTAGCAAACTTTGTGAAAGTAAAAGTAAAAAGAAATTGTTTGAAACCTCTAAAAGCTTAGAAGAATATAAGGGTAGTAGAGGGCAAGAACTGTCAGGTGATGCTGATGCTGCTGAGGATGATCTAATGATAACTAATGATGATTCATATCTAGGATATATCTCTCCAGCATCCTTCTCTTGTTCAGATACAGATGAAGTTGAGAGTGAGGATGATGACAGGGCTATAATGTTAGCAGAAAGTCAAAGGCTGAATCTTTCACCACTTTTAAGGAGCACTGTGCCTGTCTATAAACTGTTTGAGAAAGCCATTGGAAAGTCTGACCCGGACAAGTACATATGTCAGAAAGCACTCAGTCACCCAATCAGTTATCATCAAGATCACCGTCTCTTCAAAGTCCAAGTCCCTCTCACCTCACACACACACACCTGTTTTGAGTACCCAGCAACATAAACACAGGTTATTAAAATCCACAATGTTATATATGATGAGTGCCTATGCTGCTGCTGTAACACCAACAAGCCAAAAATGATGTGAGAGGCTCTGAGCACTAATAAAAACACAATGACCTGTTCTCCGGTTAGTCACCGCTCAAAAGCATCACATCTTAGCTCTCTAGTACCATTACAGAGGAGAAATTTCCACATACATATTAGACTAATCCCACCCATAAGGGCAGTCCAGTACCAAAATCATGGGCATGTCCTCTCTGCGCGGAAAAACCAGCAAAACCCAGACTTACGTTTCAGCCTTATTTGGGCCTCACCAGTGTGGTGCAGCTGGCTTCCCTAGGCACTGAGAGCAAGGGGTCCATGTCTGGATTACCATTTACACTTAGGGAAAGACCCTAAGTGTTTCACAAAAACAAGCCAAAAATGATGTGAGAGGCTCTGAGCACAAACAAAAGCACAATGGCCTGCTCTCCGGCTAGTCACCGCTCAAGAGCATCACATTTTAGCTCTCTAGTGCCATTGCAGAGGAGAAATTTCCACATACATATTAGACTAAACCGGCCCATTTTGTTATTGGACTGCCCTTATGGGCGGGATTAGTCTAATATGTATTTGGAAATTTCTCCTCTGTAATGGCACTAGAGAGCTAAAATGTGATGCTCTTGAGCGGTGACTAGCTGGAGAACAGGTCATTGTGCTTTGGTTCATGCTCAGAGCCTCTCACATAATTTTTGGCTTGTTTCTGCAAAACACTTAGGGTCTCTCCCTAAGTGTAAAGGGTAATCCAGACGTGGACCCTTTGCTCTCAGTGCCTAGGGAAGCCAGTTGTACATCACTGATGAGGCTCAAATAAGGCTGAATCGTGTGTCTGAGGTTAGTTGGTTTTTCTGTGCAGAGGGGACTTGTCCATCAATTTGGTACTGGACTGCCCTTCTGGGTGGGCTTAGTCTAATATGTATTGGAAATTTCTCCTCTGTAATGGCACTAGAGAGCAAAAATGTGATGCTCTTGAGCAGTGACTAGCTGGAGAACAGGCCATTGTGCTTTTGTTCGTGCTCAGAGCCTCTCACATCATTTTTGGCTTATTGCTGTAACACCGAGTAATAGTGGCATAGAATCACATCAACATCCTGCCCCAGTAGTAGTAGTAGTAGTAGCAGCAGCACTACCTCAGGAACCCCTCAATCCATGACGTCCACAGTATGGAGATACTTCACTCAGGATCCTCAAGCTAAGCGTGTTACTACCTGCTGTCTGAGCTAAAAACAAGTTTGAAGGGGTAAAGTAGGCTCACACCTAGACACCTCCTCTATGAGATCCCAAATGAAGCATAACCACAGGTCTGACTGGGAGTCACACTATCAGCAGGCCAAAGGTGCCACAACTATCAGCAGAAGAAGCACTTTAAATCGTTCCCAGAGCTCTAGGGCACAAAAAAAAGTAGTGAAGTTATTTACAGTTAGTTCAGTCCAAATAACACCTACGTCTCCTGCTGTAGAGGAGTATGACAGGCAAAGCCAGGACAAATATATTAACAGCAGCACAGATGAGGAGGTGGAGGAGGGGTATGAAGAAAGGTTACCACCATCTACCCCACTTGGGACCACTGCTATGACCGATAGTAATGTGTGCCAATAATCTGAGAAGAAAGATAGCGTATGACAATGATAAAAACAATATACATACACAAATCACAAAATGCCAGTCCCCCCACCACCACCACTACTACCATACACATCTGCCTCATTGTAGGTTGTACTTTATTTTTTGTATTACTTGACATGATCATGAATATGTGCCAGTGTCACTTAAGCAGGAATTTATTGTTGTGGGCGAAGGACAAATTCATTCTGCATGCTAACACATTCTTCAAGGCATATGTTGTTGTAGGACTCACAACTTTGACTTTCAGCCACTTATTTCTAAACTTCAGCCCTCAGAAGAAGTAATATTACAGTGGGAAATGTAGTACCTATAGGAAATATTGGTGAAAAATGTGTTAATATAGGCATAAAATTTGTTTAAATAGGTGAAAAGGAGGACATTTTTGTAAAGGCAAAAACATTTCTCGGTAAAAGTGAAAGGTTTTCACGAAAAGCCATGCAGGAAATTTTTCAGGCTTTTCATCCACCCCTACTCACCAGCATGGTTGCCTCTTCAGAGGGTTTCAGCAGCTCACATACATTTCACATGAGTTTCCATTGGCCAGGTAACAAAGAGCCTCCCACCAAAGCCTTCCAGTTTACTAACTAATGGCCTTAATCTGCTCGTACAACTGTTCTACTATGTACATCATGGAATTCCATGATGTAGTTAGTTGTAAAGCTGGTGATGGGACAGGTTGTTACACTTTTTATGGATTGTAGAGCATTGAGTGCACTGTAGGACCAACTAAAATAGGCACAGATTTTGTTGGCGGTATTCAGCATCTCTTTGAATGTTTTGGATTCTGCCAGGAATCTGGTTAAAACTAAATTTAGCACATGGCCAAAGCACGGCACATGAACCATATCACCAATTCTCAAGGCTGTGATTATGGTGGAGCTGTTATCAGCAGACACAAAACCAGTACTCCTCTAGTACCTGCTCTAGTTTACTTAAAACATCTACGGGTTTCATGATCTCCTCCACCACTGGGAGGCAAAAAGTCTTCTCCACCTGCAGTTCGCATCTCACAGTTGTGAGCACATATTATGGGATACTTTCAGCTAAATACACTGTTCCATTCAAAGGCCAGTTATTCAATTTGAATAAAGTCATCTCTCTTTTGTACACTGCAGTCACGCCATTACTAAACCCAATCATCTATAGTCTTAGGAATCAGGAGATCAGGTCAGCTCTGAGTAAATGGATGTTTATTAGGAAATAAAGCTAAGGATAAGGTGTTCAAAGAGGTCAGCGGTTAACTCATAAGGTAATATGTTATATAATTTATCAAGCAAATGAGGTAGAATTCTGGGGCAAATCAAAGGGTGATATAAAGTAATCTAAAATATTCAATTGCATTGTAATGCACTGAAGATCTCTGTAGAATTCAAAAGGTTATTATCTCCATTTAAATCATCGGGAATTTCATTTTACCTTGTAGTATAGCTAGTTTGTTCCACCATTGCTCCTCTTCACTTTCATAAATAAAGCCAATAGTTACATAGTTAATGAGGTGTAAAAAGAAGCTAAAGTTCAACAAGTTCAAGCTTTAATGTTAATGTTTCCTCTGCATGTTGCTTTTAACAAATGCATCAATCTATTTACATACTATCACTTATCAATATGTGAGTACAAGTGTAACCCTGCATCCCTCAATGTACTAAAAGAAAAGTATTATCGGTAAGTAAAAATCCCATTTTCTCTAGCGTCATTGAGGGATGCATGGGGACATACCAAAGTAGTCTCAAAAAAGTGGGACAGAAGAAAACTACTTAGAAATGGCCTTTGGGATGCCCAAAACTAGCATCTTGAGATGCAAAAATGTTGACTTTGTAAAACTTTGTGAATGTGTGAACAAATGACCAAGTTGCTGCTTTGAACAACTGGTCAACAGTAGCTTGGTTCTTCAAGGCCCATGAAGTACTATTGGACCTAGTAGAATAAGCTGTGATTCTAAAGGGAGCTGGAACAGACATTAGTCTGTATGCTTGCCTGATAACCTGTTTAAGCCCTGAACAAATGGTTGTCTTGAATGATGGTCTGCCCTTCTTAAGGACTATTAGAATCACAAACAAGTGTCTGAAGTGCTGAAGGATTGTGTGACTTGGACATAATGTCTTAAACATCTCACTACATCTAAAGTATGAAGAGCTTTTTCTTTAGAGTTAGAAGAATAAGAAGGGAATACGTCTCCATGGTTTATGTGGAAAGCAGAACATACTTTAGGTTGAAACTCTGGAACAGTCCTTAAAATCACTTTATATGGGGCGTGGCTTGACTGCCTCACTAGATGGACGCATAGTTTGTGAGCTCCTGCCACAGAGAACGATAAAGCCCTTCAAAACGACTCTCACAGCTTTTAATTTCGACTTGCACTACCTCTTAGGAGGAGCAGACATGCCTCACAGCAGATCGCAGAAAAAAGAGAGAGATATGAAGTCCTTTTTTAAAGCGAGTCAAGACCACCCACCAGATAAGCATACATCCAAGATGGCCGGCGCCACTGTACTCCCGCCACTTGAAGTACAACACAAACAGGCTTCAGGAAGTGTGGATAGTGACTACGACGACGATTCCCAGAATGATTTACAAGACGGGACATTCAGAAACTCCTGGCCGACTTAAAGCTTCTTCGGCTCCCTGGTCCCTGCCACACCTTCCAAGACGTTTCTCTTGGACAGGGCTCATAGACCTCTAAAGGCCAAAGGGGTCCCCCACGAGGCGCCAAGCATGTGATTGTCTGATTTCAGCTTTACACGGATAAAGAAGAAGTTTTTCAGGCAACCAGGAATAAATCCCCTGTCTCTTACAACAACCATCATATTTCTGTATTTAGTGACCTGTCTCCTACGATGCTACGTTGGTGAAGGAGCTGAAACCCATTACTGATGCTTTACAGAGGAAATAGATAAAGTATTGGTGGGGATTCCATTTAACTCATAGTGAATAAAGACAGCTAGACCCTTACCTTGAGATACCATGAAGACTGCCGAGAGTTCCTGACAGCCGTGGATATCACGATTGTAGAGGATGAATTGACCATGTCCCATCCTCAGAGCCAGTTACCATGGAGCGAAAAGATGGGAATTTCATCCCCCTGGCTACTGGCCTCTAAGAAGCGGAGTGTTGCCAGCTCTCCACCCTCAACCTCGGTCGTGACAAAATATGCCCGCCAAACCCCTGGCTGATGGATGGTTCTCACTATCTTTGTTCTTCTTCTTCCCTTTTTATTAGCGATCTCCTTCCTTGAAATGGTTGGATGCAGTTGTACTCTTACCTTGTTCTCCTACAGTTGCTTGGGGCGAACACCGCTATGGGGCCTACTCTCTCTCGATGTTGGTTGTACCTGTTCCAGTTATCGAAGGAAAACAATGAAAAGGGAAAGAGAGAACTCTTTTCACTTGCCTACGGTTTGTGGACAAACCCCTACAGCGGAAACTGGATCTAAGGTCTATGGTTCCACTCCTACCTTTGGAACCCATTATTCTGATTTCTGATAACATTGTACGATTTACCCCAAACGCTCTGTGTTTTTATAACATGTATGGTCAAGATAATTGCACTATATAAATATTGCATTGGGATCACATTAATACGTTCTTGTTGTTGTTGTTTTTTTTTTGTTTTGTTTTTATTGCTCTGCATATGTGTGTATATAGAAAGGAAAATGTCAGTTATTTTCCACTTTTGGTCCCTCTCATAGCACCTTTATTCATGCTGATGCTTACCCTGTATTATTTTATTCTAACTACTTGAGTGGGGGTGCGGCCTGCTCCCTGGGAGATGCTTGTATGGCTTCTTTAAGACCAAGGCTTTGGAGTTGACCCCATCAGTCTTCTCCTTCTGCTGTAAGTGCTGGGGGCATCTCCTGGGGTGGAAGTAGCTACACTCCTCATTTGAGTTCTGGGTTTAAGCTTTCTCTCACACCCTGCTTTTTCCTCCTTCTCTCGAGAATGAGGAAAATGATACCTTCCATGCTCTCCACCCTTGTCTCGCTCCTGATGATGATAGGGTCTGTGTTAACCTGTTTAGTCTATGGAGACTATTCAACACATGAATCAAGTTGCTAAGGTCCCATTGTATCGACTCCATAGAAAACATTGAAAATGGGGAAATGAGATCACTGGAGAAGTCATTATCATGTTCAGTTCACCGGGTCTTCATCACCACTTACTGAATCTCAAAAAGGATGAATCAGGTCACACATCACAGTGCACTGAGAATAACTGGGTGTATGTGCAACACAAAGGCCTAAAATAATTCACTGGAATTAAAGGGAAAAAAATAGGCCTTGATGTTGTGCATGCAATCATTTACTTGAAATTGAAATTACATATTTCACATTTGATTCACACATGGATCCTCAGAAGTGGTGATGTCATGGATGGATGTTACACCAGCCACTATTTGCAGGATACTCATGGGAACCAAATATGAACATCTGTAGTTTGTTCACCAACAGGACATGAATGATGAATATTTCTGATCGAGTACGGCTAGCTCACTCAGAAGGATGGATGGGCTTATCCAGAAAAACAACAGGCCTCAATCAAGGATATCCTTCACTACTGGCTTGATTGTTGCTCTTCAGGATTGAACTTGAATAAACCTCATGGACAGGATCTTGTCAAGTTCATCAATCTGTGATTGCCATGGTGGTATCCCATGCATTGCAACACAATGCATAGGATACCATAATGACAACCAGAGAGTTACATGTCAACTACTTAAAAATATTGCATTGAATGGGATAAACTAATAAGATAAGAATGAGTAACACAAAGGAAAGTGGTCTGATATCTATGTGGATATGTGCCTTTCATATGTGTACAAATATATCCTAACAAGAAATGAACCCAGAGATCAGTTCAGTATGTGTGATTGCCTTACTGGCTATATATGTGCACCCACGAAAAACTAACATCTATTCATATCATCAATAAACACATACCTAATATATCCCACTTTACATAGATGGGATATACGAGGTATGTTTTTACTGATGATATCAATAAAAGTTAGGTGTTGATGGGTGCACATATATAGCCAGTAAGGCAATCACAAATACTGAACTGATCTCTGGGTTCATATCTTGTTAGGATATATTTGTACACATATTAAAGGTACATTTCCACATAGATACCAGACCATTTTCTGTTGTACACATTACATGAGATGGCAATGGTTAACTTCACCTTGATGTCATATTGTAGGCATTCAAAAAAGATGTGGATCCATGTTAGTCCTATCCCTCAAACCCTCATGGTTAGACAGATATTGCTCTATGTGACAGCTGGAGATTTCAGTCATTTGACCAGGAGGTTCTTCAGCCGAGTCAAAATTCATCTGTAAATGGCACAATTTTGGTTCTTCTGAAGAGCCTCTGTGTGGTCAGATGACTGAAATCGCCAGCTGTTACATAGAGGAATATTTGTCTAACCATGAGGGTTTGAGGGATAGGACTTACATTGATCTACATCTGTTTAGAATGCCTACAATATTACATCAAGGTGAAATTAACCATTGCTATCATGTTAATCCTGTCATGGCTACGTTTACTAATCACACCATCTCATTTATCCACACAGTTTACGGGCCTCCAGCACAGCAGGAACCTGTGGAGGAGGCGGAATCAGTACCTAGTGAGCAGTATACAAAGGAGGGGACCAGCCGGTGGTCACCGAACCCACCATCCACACCTCCTCCACCACAGGCAGCTCCACCACAGGCTGCTCCATCACTGTCCATCACTGTCTGCACCACACCAATACAGTGCATGGATACAACAGGAGGAGAGTTGGCTGTATCCCCCCACCTCCAGGACCAACTACCCTCTAGCAGCAGCAGCACCACCACAGAGACAATGGCTCCCTGGGACAGTGGCCACCACCCAATAAGGGTCATATTCACAGCAGATCGACCTACACTCCTCCCCAGCATGGCCAGAGGTATGATCCCAGGTGGTAGCCAAGGTATCACTCTTAGCAACTGGATTACCAGCACTTGGGCCTAACTGGGGAGCCCCAGTGCCCTAAGACTTTACTCCACCACCAGCACAGACATCATTATGCAGCTTGAAGTCCAGAGATGTGGTGGGCACACACATACATCATCTGCAGAAACCACTCCACAAGCACAAACAGCACCACCAGCAGCCACAGCAGCAGCAGCGTCCACAGCAGCAGCAGACTCCACAGCAGCAGTCTCGGCAGCAGCAACCACAGCAACAGCAGACTCAGCAGCAGCAGCCAGAGCAGCAGAAGACTCAGCAGCAACTCCACCAGCAGACTCCCCAGTCACATCCACCTCCAGCATTGCACGCATCACAGGGATGGAGGTGAAGTGCCTGGTGCTACAGAGGAGGCTACTCCGGGAATGCCACAGGACCAACCACAACATAACAAGGAGCAGAAGGGAATCCTGGAGGAACACCACAAGAATTGAGGCAAGGATACATGATCTGGAGTTGGAGCATACAAGACTGAACACAAAACTCCATCAGTACCGCACAGGGGTGAGTGGAGTTGAAAGACCAAAATCACACAGAGAGAACCTGTGTGTGGAGATGGAGCTGTGTTCAACAGAGGGGTCCACTGCACCCACCACTCCCTCCAGTGTGACCCCTGAAGCTACACCTAGGGTGCAAAGGGTGACCAGACAGTCAGCCAGGGGAATCAACATCTGGCACTCAATCAAAGGTCCCTCCCAAGAAAAAAAATGCATAGTGTTGTGTTCTGATTGCTGTGTCTTTGTCAGTTGCAGGTGTGACATTTTGGGGTGCAGGTTGTGTCTGGATCGTGTGGTGATGTTGCACAGGTGAGCTTGTTTTGTATTGGTAGGTGTCTGTGTTGTGTGGTAACCCCCATTGTTTCGTGCCATGTTGTGTTGGTGTTTTTTTGGAGGTCCTTCTTACTGTAGTATTGCTTGGTTTTGTGTTGTGTGTGACAGTGATTTGTGGTGTCTGGCCATGTTTTTTTGTTATTTTGGCATTCCACGGGTTAATTTTCCCATTTGTATGCTTGTGCTGTAAGCGGTGTGTCTGTTTTCCTATGTAACAGGTTTTTTTTTTTAACCGTTAAGTGTCTAAAGGCTAATAAAACTGGAGTCTTAACTTTTGCCCAATAACTGGATTTTTTTTCAGCCTTTAGCAGCACTGCATTCTATTAAATGGCTCTGGGGAATCTTGTTCCATGCGTCTCAATGCACTTAAGTCTATCGGCTTTAAGGATTATCAAACTGCCGTTAGCTGTTCTTAAGATGGACCATTAAATGGCTTACAACACGTTAATGCACAGTTAGTGTTTGTTTTTTGTTTTTTTTTACTAATGACTGCCTTTAAATCTACCCCTAAGTGGTAATGCTCTGTCCTAACTTCATTTCTTCTTCACATTCTTCATTGCTTTGATCCAAGATGGTTCACATGCTTTATTCTGCAGCACCATCCTCTGAGTCATCACAACCACCAATAGTCTCTTGCTCCTCTCTTGATGGTGGCAAATGTAACATAGGAGCCTTTGGGGACTCACTTGTCATCATAGTGTCAAGATCAAAAGGTGGAAGCGATAGATATGTATGCTTGCTGAACCGTACTCTATAGGAAATGATTACCCCACAAAGAACTAGCAGAAAGCCAAATAGTCAGAGAGATGGTAATCGAGGGAATAAGATCAGGCAGAGTAGGAATCCAATAGCAGGAGGAGCCCAACTAAGAACCAGAACAAAGGGAGAGCCCCAGACAGACAACTGAGGACCCCGCAGAGTCACAAGTTCTATAGAATAAAGGGAGGAGAGGAGGAGAGAGAGGAAGTCCATGACCCATATAATAGGCTAGGAGAGGCCAACCATGTAGGCCCTTGATGGGTAGAACTCCAGAGGATACTGAAGGGCCTAGATGAGGAGAGAGGTCTGAGGGTGACCAGAAGGAGAAGGTGGATGGCAAACAAGAAGAATGGTCAGGAGGGTAAGCCAAAGGTCAGTGCAGGCAACGATCAGAGGATGGTCAGGAGAGTAAGCCAAAGGTCAGTGCAGGCAGTGTTCAGTGGATGGTCAGGAGAGCAAGCCAAAGGTCAGTGCAAGCAGCGTTCAGTGGATGGTCAGGACAGTAAGCCAAAGGTCATACACTTTAATAACTAAACGGATTTGAGGACAAGAATGTAGGAGCTTACTGAATAACTAAGCGTCAACTAAACTGTGACGCTTAGTTATATAGAGGAGTCCTCCCGCGCGTCAAGGATGACGCGGCGATGTCTGACGTCATGACGTCCTGCTCTGATACTCCGTAACTCCGGCAGGCGACGACGGAGACCTACGTTGTGACGGCCCGCTATGGAGCACCACAACCCCGCTGAACGCTGACACATAGTAACACAAGCAATAGGCACAGGCAGATACACTGAGCTGCTACTACACACAGCCACATGATTTAATATTCCCCTTCTTAAAATATCATCCCGGATCCATGGGGATAATTTGGGGCTGTCAGCACTATCTGCTGGACTAAGTAGGCTCCTGCTGTTGCTACTGCTGGATTTTTCCTTATCAGCAACTTTATTTCCTCATGCTCCAGCTAGCAACAGAACTAAACTTTATTTTTCCATCTCTCTCTCTCGCTCATACACCACCTTACAGAATCACACCTATCTTATCTACAATTATACAGCACAGGAAAGCGTTCTGAGTTTTTTTATTTTTGGAGCAAAAATTCTCACAGTCATAGAATACAAAGAAGGAACATGGCAAAGTTCTTGTAGGAAAATAGAGTAGCGTTAGTGAAAAGGAGGACATACTATGATTTTCTCTATGGTAGTTAACCAATAAAAGGAATGCCCTTTGTTCTGTTTGTGTCCACATGTGAAATACTGAATATAGGTGTTATATAAAGCTTCGCTGGATATGCAGCTTCTAGTGGAATCGATGAGACACATGTCATGTCCCTGTCCTCTTCTCAGTCTGGAGCAGTACCTTTCAGTGCCACTGTCTTCCCTTGGTGCTGTTTCAGGTTGCAGCTATCTAATTACAGATGCCTGATTTTCTTCCCAGCTGGCCCCTATCACCCTCAATCACCTCTGCCCTATGTAGTGTAGTCTTTCCCACTGTTCTGGGCCAGATTATACTTGACTTCACACTGTCTAGACTTTACTTCCCATCCTGTCCTTGTTGGTTTCTGTCCCATTGACCCTGGGTCCTCCTGTGTTCCTGAATTGCCAATGGCCCTCCTGTGTTCCTGAACTGACAATAGTCCTCCTGCATTCCTGTACTGCCAATAGCCCTCGTGTGCTCCTGTATTGACTGTTACTCTCATGTGTCTGAGTTCCAGTGCAGGCCATGCTCCCCCTTGTTCCAGTTCAGGCCGTGCACCACCTTGTTCCAGAGCAGCTGTACCCTTTGTTCCAGTGCAGGCCGTGCACCACCTTGTTCCAGTGCAGGCCGTGCAACCCCTTGTTCCAGTTCAGGCCGTGCACCACCTTGTTCCAGAGAAGCTGTACCCCTTGTTCCAGTGCAGGCCGTGCACCACCTTGTTCCAGAGTAGGCCATGCACCACCTTGTTCCAGTGCAGGCCGTGCACCACCTTGTTCCAGAGCAGCTGTACCCCTTGTTCCAGTGCAGGCCGTGCACCACTTTGTTCCAGAGCAGGCCGTGCACCACTTTGTTCCAGAGCAGGCCGTGCACCACCTTGTTCCAGAGCAGGCCGTGTACCACCTATTTCCAGAGTGGCAGTACCCCTTGTTTCTTGAGCCTGGCTGCACCCCTAGAGTTCTGGAGCCGGCTGCATTCCTTGAGTCCCTATTCTCAGGGGCCCTTGCTCTCTGTCCTCAGAAGCCCCTGTCCCTAGTTTTGCCCATAGGTCCTGTCCCTTCTAGTCCTGAGTCACTACCCTTTTTAGTTTCATTGTATATTTTGTCTTGCAGTGCTCTTTAATTGTCCATGTATGCAAATGTTAAATACATTGTCTTCCCCCTTAATTGTGTGTGTGCTAGTTTCTTTGTTCTTTGAGTTCTACTTTATTAATTTACTTTTGCGGCTGTGGTCAGCACCCCTTCCTGACCAGCAGCCTCATGACAATAAGATTTACTGTAAATCAATAAATAAATATAAACTTTTTGTGGCATTCTACGTAGGTACATTTTTTCCATGAGACGTCATGTACAGAAACTGATGGTGTCTTGTGATACTGTTAAATTTGTTGAAGAAAATGAGACATGACTTGTGTGTGTCACAGAAAAAATCCATGAAGTTACAGATTAACAAAATTAAACTGCAACAAAGCTATCAAAGTGTACATAGGTGAAGGTTTCTTAACAGCAGAGTGTTAAATTGTTATTTTAACAAATCATTTAATTGGCCATCATGGAATTCTCTTCATTTTCTGAACTCCTACTGGAGCCATTCCACAGCTATATAAACTGTAAGACTTTACCGTTATCATACATTGATGATGATTTTTATTGAACTGCAGTGCTATCAACCTCGTGACATAATATTTCATTTGTATAATGTTTAACTCTTCTCTTTATTTTCATGATCAGAACATTTAGCTGATAGTGAAGCTGTGATATTAAACGTGATATAAACAGAGATCTTGAGACCAAGGTAAGATCAGGATGCTGATAAGAATTGATTTAAAAAAGATGTCCTTTTTAATAACTTTCTAGAACTGATCACAACTGTTGATATGGAGAGTGATATTGATATAGGATGAAACCCAACAGCTATATGACATTTTGACCCCTAGAACGCTTGTTTAGTTTCCAAAGCATTGTTTCTCAATGCATTTCTGACCTCTCTAACATTCATGTAGTTTGAACTCACATTTAGATGTAGTGTCACTTTTATTTTCCTCCTATGATGAAGCTGATTTTACCAAGAAACACCCCATTCTTAGTACATCATCCTCAGTTTGTATTAAATTGATGAAGGATAATTTCGCTCTCTGACCTGAATTGCAGGTGACAATTTTATCACTGTTTTTATCTGAAAATTTCCACATAGAATTCGGTAGGATTTTGTTAGAGGAATCAGTGATAACATTATCAGAATGGAATCTAACTCTTTCTTTGTTTGATCTGCTCCGTCCTGATTATCATGTTGTCAATACATTTATTTCAATTTGAAAACAGAGGAGAGCACTAATAGTATTATGTATATATATATTGATTCAATATAAAATAGAGACCCCCTTATTAAACCTAGAAGCACACAATAGCCCAATATTTATAGAATATTGTAGAAATATTTAATTATTTATAAAACAACATCTATAACAAATACACCAAAACTAATGGATAAAAGGTCAAAATATATATTTTAGTGGTACCACTCTAATATGGCCAAGAATACTTCAACATTAGTACCCCGGGTTATATTAAACCAAAGTCCGTGAGGTTAAACTGTTACCTCTCCGATGAAGTGGTAGCTATGTCTTCAAAAAGCAGAACCAAAACACTCCCCCGTCTTTAATAGTAGGTCTTTTGCACCAATGGATCCTCTGTACAGATGTTGTAGGGAGCCCCTCCATTGGCATCCACTCGATGAATATATTGGTAGCTTTCCAAAACTCACTGGGTTTTGATTTCCAGGACTACCCCATCCTTAGGCATCCAAATGTATGCTACTATATGTGGGCAGAGAGTGGGAAGATTTATATCAGATGTCGTTGATAGCACTTAGCTCCAAAGCCCGGTGAGTCTTGGAAAACTACAAATATATTCATCGAGTGGCTGCTGCCGGAGGTGCTCCCTACAACATCTGTACAGAGAATCCATCGGTGCAAAAGATCTACTATTAAAGACGGGGGAGTGTTTTGGTTCTGCTTTTTGGAAGACATAGCTACCACTTCATAGGAGAGGTAACAACGGTTTAACCTCACGGACTAATATTGAAGTATTCTTGGTCATATTAGAGTGGTACCACTAAAATATACATTTGAATTTTTATCCATTAATTTTGGTGTATATGTTATAGATGTTGTTTTATAAATAATTAAATATTTCTACAATATTCTATAAATATTGAGCTATTGTGTGCTTCTTGGTTTAATAAGGGGGTCTCTATTTTATATTGAGTCAATATATATAGTACTATTAACGCTCTCCTCTGTTTTCAATTCGTTAGAAGTTCAGATTGTTCTCACGCCGGTCTGGGGATTGTAGCAGCTTTTAAAGGGACATACCTCCAATCTTTTTATGTACCTTTTTTTTTTTTTTTCTTCTGGCATCTGCCTTCTGAGTGCCCATTTGCTATCCACGTATACATCTTTGTTGTTACATTTAACATTTCATTGATGACCACCATAAGTAAAGAAGGTAAACTATGCATTTCAGAATAGATATAACCAGATGTCTTCTATTCATTGAATCATGCCAGCACATAATAGCAGGTGTTATATAGTAATAACAATATAAATCAGAAAATTTCCGTCTTAAATTGATGAAACATAATTAAAGGATGATATAATTTAGGAATATGTCAATTAATTTTTTAACAGACGTTGTAAACATGTTAGATGTCTTTCAAACAGCAGTGTAGTATATGGATATCTGCTTTGCATTGCATCTGTAGTTGCCTGTATATAATGATTTCTTTTGAAGTCTGTCTCTTCATCACACACAAAACAATGAGCTTCAATAGTCCTGAATGCTTCATATGAGTCTGTTGTTATTATCAGACTATAAACTGAATCCAACTAGCAGTAGAATATAACTCAGTTGAAAAGCAGTCCATATGTATGACTGCTTTTTAAAAGAAACCTATGTAGGTAGGTTAAAAATTAATAGCCTCACCTTTCCAGGATATGATTCCATTACATTTAACATAGGATGAACAAATCATGTAAAAACTCAGGCATTTAATCAAACCTTGAAAAAATACATCTGAATATTCTTATGACATTTTATAGAGCCAATAGATAAAGCAGGGGCAGTTGATTAGATACTTTGGTAAATTGAGATAATTGAATTTTAGTTGAGATCACTGTGCAGGTTACTGTGCAGTTTGTAGAATTTAACAGGAGAACTTCACATCGTTGACTGAATCTAAAAGTTAAAATAAAGTTGTTGTGATGTTTTCCATCAATGGAATAGGAAACAGAAGTGTAATAAAACAGTTCATATTATTGTATTATTTGTTGTTCAATAAATAAAAGCTTATACTAATGTTTAAAACCACGCCTATTTCTAGAGAATTTTCAGAAAGTATTTAAAAAATTCATCTAAATGAATGAGCTCCAGAAATAACATATGATCAAAAAGATTATTAAGCATATTTGTTATCTCCTGATATTTTTAAGAAAATAGTTATATAGTAAGTTGGGCTGAAATATGACACAAGTCCATCAAGTCCAGCTTTACAACAATATAGTCCAGAAAAATAGAATTACATAATATTGGTATTAATCTATTTACCAGAACTTCCTGTATAACCTACTAATACTTGGTAAAACCATGTCTGTTATTACCCAATCCATTGGCAAAAAATCTCCAGTTTAACAGACCTTACCACAGAACCTCTTCTTCTACTGAAGTTGAAACCATCCTTTCCTCTAATTTTAAAGGGTGGGCCTAGTTATTTATTAAGACCTCGCATATTCAATGTAACAAAACCCCATCCTCAACATCTTTTCTCTTTCATACTTCAGTTCTTCCATTCCTGTAATCCATTTTCTTCTTCTTCTATGGACTCTCTCCAGTTCTGAAAATTACCTTTTCAGAACTGATACCAAAAACTGAACAACATTTGTGGTGAAGACTTATTGACAATTAAGTGGTAAAATTATATTATCCCCTCTTTTTTATTACATCCTTTTATGCAGGAAAGTGTTTGTTTTTGCTAATGTCTGATATTGATCACTGTTGACAAATATTCAATACGTCCAATACGTCTGTAGCAATGAATCTCCTAAAAATGCTCCCATTAAATTCATAAGTAGAATGCCTAGTTGTTTGTCCCAAATGCATAACTTTAGAATTTGTTACATTAAATCTCATATTTTTACAGAATGCAGTTTTATGCAAAGTTTTTATGGAGAACAAACATCCTGCTCTGAATTTATACTTATTTACAGGTCATTTATAAACATGTTAAAAAGCATTGTACCAAGTACTGAAAATACTGACGATATTATTCCTTATCCTTCAACCACATTTCTATCCAAATACAAAGGTTATCCCCTAACAACAATTTACCTATTTTATAGGCTAGTCTCCTGTATTGTATTGTATATTTTTATTTATATAGCGCCAACCGTTGTACTTGGCACATTACAGATTACATTTAATATAGAAGGGGTACAAGAAGTGCGGTGATTAAGTGCTTGTATAGGCAGTCAAAAGGGGAACAGGTGAGTATACATGAAGATAAGAGGTCCCTAACCCATAGAGCTTACAATCTAAGTATAGGATGGGCAACATACAGAAACAGCTGATAGAGGAGGAAGTGCAGGGTTTGGCTTATGATGATAATGTTTGATAATGATAATGTTTCTATATTACGCTGTTGCTAGAGATAAAAAAGATGCTCTGTTAGCTTTGATTTAAAGATACAACCAAAAAACCAGGGAGAGCGCTTTTGAGATAAAAATAAATACAATATTTATTTCAGAACACCAATAATATAAATTTGTAGAGTAATCCACTAAATAACCACATGAACCTATATTGTTTATGGCACCATAAACTAAATTCACATACCATTAAAAATAAAAATCATAAAAAGGATAAAAGACTCTAGGTCTAAAAATACAATCGGATGATTAGACTTCCAAATATATACACTGGAACTACTATTGAATAATATAGTATAACAATAGAGTAAAAAAAGTCAATGTAGAAAATGTATCCATTTGGTGTTTTGTTTGATTTAAAGATGTTGAGGGATGAGGCTTGGTGAATACTGGGTGGTAGGGAGTTCCAGAGGTAGGGGGCAGAAAGCAAGAAAGCTTTCAATTGTGAAACAGTGATAGTGGTTAAAGGGGCAGAGAGTCATCCACCATGTGTGCTGCATAGTGGATGTGCAGGAATATGGCAGGATATCAAAGATGAAATATAAGGCGAGGACAAGTGATGGAGAGCCTTGAAGATAATGAGGAGGACTTTGAATGTGATACGCTGCTTTATGGGAAGTCATGACAGTGATTTTAAGAGTGGTGACACTGTTTTATTTATAGCAAGTCATAACTTGCTTGTTTGTAAAAAATCAGGGTTTGCTGCACAGACAACTTCTTTTTGTTCCTCTATGACACTGTTTCAAATGCCACTCTAAAATATATATACCTCATCTACAGCTAGGTAGTTACTTCTTCATAGAACCTTAAAAGATTTGTTTAGCAAGATCTGTCCTCATAAAAATATACTGATTCTTGCAAATAATTGTATTTTTCAGAATATAATCAGTTTTCATCCTTCAAGCAATTTCCCAAATTCTGAGATCAGGCTCAATTTCCACATTCTTTTTAGTTCCTTTCTTCCATAAAGCCACTAAAATAGTATCAGAATAATCTTGTGGCACTCAATCTGTGAATTCGAAAGATTAAAAAAAAAGTGGTCTTGCTGACACTGCTCCAAGATCCTGCAGAACTCTTGAATATATATCCACTGGGCCAGGTGCTTTGCCACTTTTTATTGTGTTCTGTTATCCTCTTCTTGGGGTAACCATATAACTGATAATGGCATGGCTGTACTTTTCATTTGTTGAGGCTCTTCTTTCTCTGCTTGTTCCCTGGATTGTATGGATGAAAAGATTGTCTTTGGAAGAACATCAGCCTTTTCCTTAACTTCGCTAATTAACTTACCAATCTTATTTTTGAAAAGTCCAATATTCTCCCTCTTTTTTTTTTCTAATTACATATTTGATTTTTTTATTAGTCTTGCTCACCTTTGCAGTTCGAGTTTCATTTTTTTTGTTAAACTAATTACCATTTTGCAAACTTATATATTTGAAAACTTAATTCATTACAGCCTGTGTATTATAAGTCCTATAGATGTATAGTTGAAGAAATTCTCACTCTTCAAATTCTGGAAAAGTTAAAGTTTTTCATTGAGTACAGAGCTTAACTTCTTGAATGTCAAAAAGAAATCTGATGCAAAGGGTTAATTGGCATGTGAAACTGCACTAAAAAGCTTAATTAGGATACAAAACCATACTGGAGCTTGCATATAGTAAATGTCATACAAGTGGAGTTATAAAGAATCTGGTGAAAAGTACCTGTAAGTGTGTTTGGGTGATAGTATCCAATATTAAGGTAGGTGAACATTTGGGGAACTGCATGTTATATTTGAGATCAGATTGGCAAAGCAAAATTGTAGAAGTTTAACCAAAACTCTTAATTTTAAAAAAGTTTTATTCAAAATGTTAAAAGTGACAATTCCACACTTAGACTGGGATAATTTATTTAAAGGCAAAAATACTGAAGAAAACTGGACAGAATTTAAATTTATGTTGCAGAAATGCATTCAATATTATATACCAGTGGGAACAAATGCAAAAGAAGTAAATCACAGCCAATGTGGTTAACTACAGATGTAAAGAAGAAAATGGCAAGGCAAAATGCATTTAAACTATTTAATTCTGAAAGTACAGAACATTCTTTATTGAAATACAGGACGTGCAGCAAAGATTGAAGAAATCCATTTAGGTTAGCAAAAATTGATAATAAAACTCAAATTGCAAGTGAGAGCACGGTTAATCCAAAAAAGTTTTCAATTACATAAATCGCAAAAAACTTAAGAGGGAGTGCATTGGACCTTTCAAAAATGAGATGGGTGAGTTGGTTAGAGAGGATTAGGAAAAGGCCAAAATTCTAAACACTTTCTTTGCATCAGTATATACAAGAGAACAAGGAATGGTAGAGCCTCAAAAAGTAACAAATAAACCATAGCATTATCAGATATTGACTGAACTGAACAAAATTATGACTGACAATGTACCAGGTCCTTATGGTATATATCCAAAGGTTCTTCAGGAATTCAGTGCAATGTTAGCAAGATCCTACTTTTTACTCTTTAAAGATTCTCTCACCACAGACTCAGTGCCACAAGGTTGGTGTAAAGCCAACATAGTGCCTCTATTTAATAAGGGAACAAAAGCAGAACCTTTGAATTATAGACCAGTGAGTTTGACCTCTGTAGTGGGAAAACTGCTAGAAGGGATAATAAGGGATTTTATTCAGGATTACACCACATGCCAAAGTAATCTTTGACGCCTCTATGAAATAAGTAGCACCAAGTTAATGGTAAAGCAGTTGATGTAGTATAGCTAGATTTTTCAAAGGCATTTAATACCGTGGAACACAGAAGGCTGGTGTATAAGAAAAGGAAATTGGGGTAAGGAAATAACCTTTTGTACTTGGGCAGAGACCTTGTTGAAGGATAGGGAACAATGTGTGGTTGTAAATGGACAATTCTCCAATGCAGTTAAAGTTGAGCATGGGTTCAGTACTTGGGTCACTGTTTTTAACATGTTTATAAATTATCTGGAACATTAAATTATGCAGGGTAATAAATTCAGAACAGCATATTTGTTCTCTACAGAGGGATTTACATAAAATGACAAAGTGGGCAACCAAATGGAATATGAAGTTGTGGGAGAGTGTAAAGTCATGCATTTGGGAAGAAAAATCCCAGTACTTACTAACTTAATGGAATAATTTTATAAACTTGTTGCTAGAGAAAGACCTGGAAACCCTTGTAAACTACACACTGGGAAACAATGACCCGTGTCAAAAAGCAAAAAAGAGGTATGGAAGCAAGAGTGGATAACATGATTTTGCCTTGTGCAAATCATTGGTAAGATCTCACCTCGATTACACAGTGAAGTTTTGGGAACCAGTTCTGAAAAAGAATATTCAGGAACTGGAAAAAGTACAGCAAAGACCAACAAAACTAACTCTACAGTAATGGAGGACTTGACATTTGAGGAACGACTAGACAAACTTGGTTTATTTACTCTAGAGAAAAGACGAATAACAGGAGATCTTATCCCAATTTGCAAATATATGAGAGGTCAATACAAGGATCTTGTGAGCTAGTCACTCCAAGGTCTGATCAAATGACAAGGGGTCACCCCTTGAGATTAGAGGAAATGAGGTTTCCAGCATAGGAAGAGTTTTTGTTACAGTACGGTCTGTTAAATTATGGAATTCCTTGCCCAAGGATGTGGTTATGGCAGATACAATGGATACATTTAAGAGAAGATTAGATACATTTCTTTTAAAAGGGAACATGCAGGGATATAATATATATTAGTAGGTATTTGGCAGCAGGAAAGTTGTAATTCTCATGTCTCTGGGTTATGGAGCAAAGGTTGCACTTGATGGACTTGTATCTTTTTTCAACCTAATTTACTATGTTCCTAAAAGTAGGGTTGGGCAAAAAATGGCACTTGCGCTTGGCAACAAACTTTCCCACAAAAAGTGCTGTTTTCCTTCTTATTCACTGAGCTCATTGCTATCACGGTGCCCGTGATTCCCTGTCAGTCACACTGATGGTACCTGTGCATTGGTGCAGATTGTTTGGCCCGCCCAGGATGTTCCTTTTTATACTGGGCCTGTGACAGCTGTCTGGTGCCCTTTCGTGGTGTTCCTGAAGTTGAGCCTCTTGCTGAGTTACTGTGTTCCTGTGTACCGATTCGGCTCGTCTGACCATTCTCTGTTCCTGCTCTCTGATTGGATTCCTGCGCTGGCTGACGTTCCTGCTCCGTTACCGACCTGGCTGTGGCTGACTTCCTGCTCCGTTACCGACCTGGCTGTGGCTGATGTTCCTGCTACATTCCCGACCTGGCTGTGGCTGACGTTCTTGCTCCGTTACCGACCTGGCTGTGGCTGACTTCCTGCTCCGTTACCGACCTGGCTGTGGCTGACATTCCTGATCGAGAGGGTCCTGGTTCCGGTCATCGCTGCCGTTTGCTCATCAGTTCCTGAGTTCCTGTGTTTCCGACGGCAACTTTCTGAACTGTAGTAGTGGGGATCCGTTCATTCACTCTCATTGGCGCTACACCGTGGCCTTCGTTTACCGAGCTGTTGTATGCTAGCTGAGTTGCCCCTCTGTGGCCGTACCTGCCTGATCCAGTTACTGTGTGTGTGTTGCCTCCATTATAGAGCCGATTACACTTGCCAAGCTTTATCATACTATCCGAGTCGCTTACACAGTCTGAGCTGCGCCTTGTACCTAGTCTGTCCGTGGCTTAAGCAGAGCAGTTTAGTCCCGGTACGTGGTTTACCGTGCATGCATCTCCCGGTGCTGTGGCCTCCGTTTGTTCTCGCTGTCTGGTACTGATACGGCACCGGAAGGGTGTCTGGGCGCTAGTCATTGCTCGTGTGTAGTATCATTCATCGCATTCCTGTGCGAAGCTCGCGGTGGCTGGTTTAGTGTTACTCCTGTTGGCACCTGGTGGGTGACCTGGCTCTGATCTCCTTTGGCTCACAACAGTACTCCTGTACGTTCAAGGGCTTGACAGGTTCCGTTTACCAGTTCTGCTAGCGGCTCTTCCATTCACTCCTCCTGGAGTTTTACTCAGCTCTGGTTGCTTGTGCAGTCTCCTTGGGCGTCCTTTTGTAACAGCTATATGAGAGTGATTTGAGCAAGCCTACTACTGATCGTGTATTCTTCCAGAGACTTATTGGTTCAGCTGGGCGTTGTCAGCCTACCATCATTGTGACTGATCAGTGGGTTA
Source organism: Rhinophrynus dorsalis (assembly GCA_037306005.1). Lineage (NCBI taxonomy): Eukaryota > Metazoa > Chordata > Amphibia > Anura > Rhinophrynidae > Rhinophrynus > Rhinophrynus dorsalis. Next base: position 550,278,069 of record CM074721.1, on the reverse strand, counting down.
TTCCTTAACCCTTGTCTATCCTGTTATGCAGTACTATTCCATATTTTTGTACTATTACTGCTTTATACCAGTCTGTCTATGCCTTACCTGGCCCCCAGGGGCGCTATTCCTGATTTTCAGTTCTAAATAAACTGTGTTTTTACTTATAACCTTGTCTGAGTGTCAGAAAACCGTAACAGTACGAAAGGGCCATGACCTCTGACGGTAAAGGTGACAGTAATACACAGAACCTCCACTGGAGGATGGATGTGCACGAGCAGCACTTGGACCAGTTGGCACTGGCCATGCAAACCTTGCTAGAACGTACGGTACACCTTGAGAAACCTAACCAAAATCCGGTGGTCCCCCCAGTTGTGACACCGGATCACGTTGCTGGTCAAATGGTTGCCGTTCCCAGAAGTTTAACGGCGGCGGCGCCGTTACCGTTGAGATACAATGGCGAACCCACCCTGTGTAGAGGGTTTATTAACCAACTTGAGATATTTCTAGAACTCACGCCTCACGCTTTTCTGAACGACCGTAGTAAGGTGGGGTTCATGATATCTCTATTAACGGGTAAAGCCCTGGCATGGGCTAGCCCACTATGGGAGAAGGCCAAACCATGTACATCAGACTTTGACGAATTTGTCAAGCAGTTTCGGAGAGTATTCGAGCTGCCTGGGAGAACCTCCTCTGCTGCCAAAAGATTAATGGAGATTCAGATGGGCGAACGCACCGCAGGCGAGTACACCATAGAATTTCGGATACTGGCAGCAGAGGTAGGGTGGAATAATGAGGCTCTAGTGGCAGCTTTTTCCCAGGGACTATCAGATGTTATTAAAGATGAAATTGCGGCCAGAGAGGTACCTACCGATTTGGATGATTACATAGATTTTGTATTGCTCATTGATACACGCATACGAGAAAGGCACTTGACCAAAAGGGCTAGATCCAGAATCCATGGGCACGACGGCCCTTTAAACCCACCCTCGCCTCCCAATCCTCCTGATTGAGTTAACGAACTGGGGGAACCTATGCAACTCGGGTTCACCAGGCTGTCTAAGGAGGAGCGGGCACACCGCAGAAGGCAGGGCCTTTGCTTATATTGTGGCAAGAATGGGCACATGCTACGTAATTGTCCGGTACGACCGGGAAACGCACGCACCTAGGGTACCTTGGGGGACAGGCCCTAGGTGGTGTACAATCGTCCCCAGATCCCTGTTCCAAGAAACCCATCATTCCGGTGTGCTTCCCTGTAGGTGATCAAGCGGTTGAGGCACTAGCATTAATAGATTCTGGCGCTGCAGGCTATTTTATGGACAAGACATTTGCTGAGACGCACAGTATTCCGCTGTCCAAGAAAGATACGCCTTTAGCCATTGAAGCCATTGATGGCAGACCGCTAGAACCCGCATTCATCACCATGGAAACTACACCTATCTCTATGAATATTGGGGCTCTCCACCAGGAGAGGGTCTGTTTTCAGATTATACATTCACCCCATCATGCGGTCATATTGGGGTTCCCTTGGTTATTTTTACACAACCCCCAGTTTGACTGGCAAACATGTGAGGTCAAGTCGTGGTCTGATTACTGTTCTGGGCATTGTTTGTCTCATCCAGTTAAGGTTTTATGTACCTCTCCCTCCGTGCCAGCTGAATACAGCAGATTCAGTGACGTATTCAGTAGTGTTGAGCGAGCACCCCGATGCTCGGGTGCTCGGGTGCTCTGACCGAGCACCCCCTGAGGCTCGAGTGCTCGGCCGAGCACCCGAGCCCCATTGAAATGAATGGGGCGACACGAGCATTACACCAGGCACCCCCTGCTCTGATGAGGGGAGGGTGCCTGGTCAATGCCCCCCTTCATCTCCGCTATGCCCCCTTCATCTTCGAATGCCCCCTTCATCTCCGCAATGTCCCCCTTCATCTCCGCTATGCCCCCTTCATCTCCGCTATGCCCCTCTTCCACAATGTCCCCCTTCATCTCCGCTATGCCCCTCTTCCACAATGTCCCCCTTCATCTCCGCTATGCCCCTCTTCCACAATGTCCCCCTTCATCTCCTCTATGCCATAGAGGAGATGAAGGGGGACATTGTGGAAGAGGGGCATAGCGGAGATGAAGGGGGACATTGTGGAAGAGGGGCATAGAGGAGATGAAGGGGGACATTGTGGAAGAGGGGCATAGCGGAGATGAAGGGGGACATTGTGGAAGAGGGGCATAGACTCTATGCCCCTCTTCCACAATGTCCCCCTTCATCTCCGCTATGCCCCTCTTCCACAATGTCCCCCTTCATCTCCGCAATGCCCCCTTCATCTCCGCAATGCCCCCGTACCTCCAGTCCCTGGTGGTCCAGCGGAGCGTCTTCAGATCTGTGCCTCTTCCGGCACAGATCCCCGCCACCCGAACATGGCGGGCGAGCACATGGCGGTACTCGACGAGTACCGCCATGTGCCGAGCAGAGCGATGCTCGAGCCGATCCGAGCATCGGCAGAGCACGCTCGCTCAACACTAGTATTCAGTAAGGGAGAGGCTAGCGCATTGCCGCAGCATAGGCCGTATGATTGCGCTATTGATTTGCCCCCAGGTGTGGTGCCACCGAGGGGCAGGACATACCCGTTGTCCTGTGAGGAGAATCTGGCCATGGAGGAATACATTGAGGATGCCCTCAATCGAGGGATAATTCGTAAATCTTCATCTCCGGCAGGTGCAAGTTTTTTTTGTTAAAAAAGAAAAATGGCGAGTTACGACCCTGTATTGATTATCGAGGACTTAATAAATTGATGCCTAAAAACACATATCCAATTCCACTCATTACAGAACTGTTTGACAGGTTGAAGGGCTCATCTATATTTACTAAACTCGATTTACGTGCTGCTTACAACCTGATACGGATAAGGGCCGGGGATGAGTGGAAAACGGCCTTCAATACTAGGTCGGGTCATTATGAATATTTGGTCATGCCATTCGGCTTATGTAATGCACCTGCCGTGTTTCAAGAATTCATCAATGATATCCTCCGTGACTTATTACAGTCCTGTGTTGTCGTGTACCTCGATGACATATTGATTCACTCTGCCAACTTAACCCAACACATTCTGGATGTGTCTGAAGTCCTGCTACGATTACGCAAGAACAAATTGTTCTGTAAATTGGAGAAATGCGAATTTCATTGTTCCAAAGTACCCTTTCTGGGATTCGTCATTTCTAATGATGGCATTGCCATGGATGAGGGTAAACTGGCAGCAGTCCTACAGTGGCCACGACCTAAAGGGTTGAAAGCAATACAAAGGTTTTTGGGTTTTGCCAATTATTACAGGAAATTCATTCAGAATTTTTCCACCATTATTAAACCCCTCTCTGACCTTACGCATAAGGGAGCCAATCCCTCTCAATGGTCTGATGCAGCTGAAAGGGCTTTTGATACTCTCAAATCTGCATTCGCCTCCGCTCCTATCCTTTCCCACCCTAACCCCTCCCTGCCATTTACGTTGGAGGTCGATGCCTCTGAGGTTGGGGTAGGGGCAGTTCTCTCTCAACGTCCCAAAGAAGGGGGCAACCTGAGACCATGCGGGTTCTTTTCTAAGAAGTTATCCAGCGCCCAAAGCCATTACGAAATTGGTGACAGGGAGTTGTTGGCTATAATCTTGGCACTGAAAGAATGGCGACATTTATTAGAGGGCACAAGAACCCCAGTATTAATACTTACAGACCACAAAAATTTGATTTACCTTTCAGAGGCTAAAAGGTTGTCATCTCGCCAGGCTAGGTGGGCACTGTTTCTGTCAAGGTTTAACTTTATAGTGTCCTACTTGCCTGGATCAAAAAACGTGAGAGCTGATGCCCTGTCCAGGCAATTTTGCACAGACATTGAGAGGGATGAAACCCCGGTTCCTATTATTCAGCCTGACAGAATTTTGGCCACGATACGTACTAGTATCACTTCACCATTGGGGGAACAAATATTGGCATCCCAGGCCAGGGCACCTCCGGAAACCCCAGTTGGCAAGTGTTTTGTGGATGAGCCTTTCCGGGTCCAATTACTTGAGTACTATCACTCCTCGAAGGCAGCTGGGCACATTGGCCGAGATCAGCTAGTATGGTCTCTATCACAAATGTTTTGGTGGCCTTCTCTAAGAGCTGACTGTGCGGCATTTACATCTGCTTGTGCCACATGTGCTCGTAATAAGTCTCCCAGACACCTCCCAGTGGGTTTGCTCCAACCAGTACCTAATGGCGAACGCCCATGGTCACACATCTCCATTGACTTTCTGGGAGAACTGCCGTCATCCAAGGGCTATACTTTTATTCTTATGGTGGTGGATAGGTTCTCTAAGATGGCTCATTTCGTGCCCCTCTCTGGTCTCCCTTCGGCCCAGGAATTGGCAACAGTTTTTGCCAAAGAGGTATTTCGCTTGCACGGGGTTCCCAGAGTAATAGTATCAGACCGAGGGAGTCAATTTGTCTCGAGATTCTGGAGGGCATTCTGTAGCCAAATGGGCATACAATTGTCCTTTTCCTCCGCCTACCATCCCCAGACCAACGGGGCCGCTGAGCGTGCCAATCAGGGACTGGAGCAGTTTTTGCGTTGCTTTGTGACTGATCATCATGACAATTGGGCCGACCTGTTGCCGTGGGCAGAGTTCGCCAGGAACTGTGCGGTCAATTCATCATCTGGGAGCTCCCCATTTCTTGTCAACTACGGGTTCCAGCCTTGTCTGCTCCCAGACTCATTTCAGTCACAACAGATTCCGGCTCTGGATGAGCACATTGAGCAACTCCGCTCCACATGGGCACAGGTGCAAAGGTCCCTCAGCCAGTCCTTTCAGCGTCAACAGCGGCATGCTAATCGCAGACAGTTGCCAGCGGTCTCATTTCAGGTTGGGGATAGGGTATGGCTCTCCTCCAGGAATCTAAATTTGCAAGTACCATCCAACAAATTGGATCCCCGGTTCATTGGTCCGTTTGAGATTATCCGTAAAGTTAACCCCGTGGCATACGCACTAGAACTTCCTGCATCTATGCGCATTCACAATGTGTTCCATGTATCACTACTGAAACCCTTGGTTTGCAACCGCTATACTACCACTCCGGTGGTTCCTGGGCCGGTGGATGTTCAAGGCCAAGAGGAATACGAAGTTCAGAGTATTATTGACTCCAGGAGATTTAGAGGTAAATTGCAATATTTGGTCCACTGGAGAGGCCACGGGCCTGAGGAACATTCATGGGTGGACCTACATGCTCCACGTTTATTACGCAATTTTCACTCTAAATATCCGCACAAACCCAAACCAGCAGGCAGGAGAGGGGGTCTTTGAGAGGGGGGTACTATCACGGTGCCCGTGATTCCCTGTCAGTCACACTGATGGTACCTGTGCATTGGTGCAGATTGTTTGGCCCGCCCAGGATGTTCCTTTTTATGCTGGGCCTGTGACAGCTGTCTGGTGCCCTTTCGTGGTGTTCCTGAAGTTGTGCCTCTTGCTGAGTTACTGTGTTCCTGTGTACCGATTCGGCTCGTCTGACCATTCTCTGTTCCTGCTCTCTGATTGGATTCCTGCTCTGGCTGACGTTCCTGCTCCGTTACCGACCTGGCTGTGGCTGACTTCCTGCTCCGTTACCGACCTGGCTGTGGCTGACGTTCCTGCTCTATTCCCGACCTGGCTGTGGCTGACGTTCTTGCTCCGTTACCGACCTGGCTGTGGCTGACTTCCTGCTCCGTTACCGACCTGGCTGTGGCTGACATTCCTGATCGAGAGGGTCCTGGTTCCGGTCATCGCTGCCGGTTGCTCATCAGTTCCTGAGTTCCTGTGTTTCCAGGGCGCCCGACGGCGACATTCTGAACTGTAGTAGTGGGGCTCCGTTCATTCACTCTCATTGGCGCTACACCGTGGCCTTCGTTTACCGAGCTGTTGTATGCTAGCTGAGCTGCCCCTCTGTGGCCGTACCTGCCCGATCCAGTTACTGTGTGTGTGTTGCCTCCATTATAGAGCCGATTACACTTGCCAAGCTTTATCATACTATCCAAGCCACTTACACAGTCTGAGCTGCGCCTTGTACCTAGTCTGTCCGTGGCTTAAGCAGAGCAGTTTAGTCCCGGTACGTGGTTTACCGTGCATGCATCTCCCGGTGCTGTGGCCTCCGTTTGCTCTCGCTGTCTGGTACTGATACGGCACCGGAAGGGTGTCTGGGCGCTAGTCATTGCTCGTGTGTAGTATCATTCATCGCATTCCTGTGCGAAGCTCGCGGTGGCTGGTTTAGTGTTACTCCTGTTGGCACCTGGTGGGTGACCTGGCTCTGATCTCCTTTGGCTCACAACAGTACTCCTGTACGTTCAAGGGCTTGACAGGTTCCGTTTACCAGTTCTGCTAGCGGCTCTTCCATTCACTCCTCCTGGAGTTTTACTCAGCTCTGGTTGCTTGTGCAGTCTCCTTGGGTGTCCTTTTGTAACAACTATATGAGAGTGATTTGAGCAAGCCTACTACTGATCGTGTATTCTTCCAGAGACTTATTGGTTCAGCTGGGCGTTGTCAGCCTACCATCATTGTGACTGATCAGTGGGTTATTCCTTAACCCTTGTCTATCCTGTTATACAGTACTATTCCATATTTTTGTACTATTACTGCTTTATGCCAGTCTGTCTATGCCTTACCTGGCCCCCAGGGGCGCTATTCCTGATTTTCAGTTCTAAATAAACTGTGTTTTTACTTATAACCTTGTCTGAGTGTCAGAAAACCGTAACAATTGCATTGAAATCAATGGGAAGAAACATTTTTCTCAATTTTTCTTTACTTTTCTACAGCTCTATACAAGTGTCAGGGTCTCACAGAATGCCTTCTGTTTTTATCAGAGGAGAGAGAGCATGTTTTTTGAGCTAGAGAAGATAGGAAAATAGGGGGGAATTCAAGTTTAGATAGGGAATCATTTAGGTAGGACGTTTGTTCTCTGTAGTAGGGGAGTCTGGAGGCACTCTGGGGAGAAGAAGGGAGGAAGGAGGTTGACCTAAAATACTGTAAAAATTTGTTGTGACTGACTGGCAAAACACAGGCAGCTGTGGTCCAGATTGCTTGCTGATTTTGTTTTTATTGTCTCTGTGCTGGGGAAGTCTGGGGAAAGGAGATGTTGATTTTGTTTTGTAGTTTTATATATATATATATATATATATATATATATATATATATATATTTTTTTTTTTTTTTTTTTTTTTTTACTAACTGTGATAAAATATAGGTGAACAACTTAAAAAATAAAAAATAAAAAAAAATAAATAATTAAACAAATAAATATATTAGACAGCTGACTGGGAGGTCTGTGACTGAGGCAGACTTGACAGACATCAGTAGAGAGTAAAAATACACACATAGTAGTTGAGTAATGTGTAGCAAATGCAAAAGCGGGAGGGGGAAAGGTGGCGCAGTGCAAGGACGTGGAGGTAAAGTGTATCAGAGACTTTGTCCTGGTGGAGCATAGAGGGTTAAAATTTAAATCCCAGAATTAACTGAAATTCTGTTTAGGATGTGTTCAAATTACCTCATGTTAAAATAATACATAGTAACATAGTAAATTAGGTTGAAAAAAGACACAAGTCCATCAAGTTCAACCTTCGCTTCATACCTCAGTAACTAAGAATTTTATAGCTTTCCTGCTACCAATTAAATTAGTCTTTATCAGACCTTCCTGATCTGCCTACTGATAAACAGTATAACTCTGTATGTTCCCTTTTGAAAGAAATGTATCTAATCTTCTCTTAAATGTGTCCATTGTATCTGCCATAACTACCTCCCTGGGCAATGAATTCCACAATTTGACAGACCTTACCGTAAAAAAACCCTTCCTCTGCTGAAGTTTAAACCTCCTTTCCTCTAATCTCAAGAGGTGTCCCCTGGTCACCTGAGCAGGCCTTGGAATAAATAGCTCACCGCAGAGATCCTTGTATTGACCTCTCATATACTTGTACAATGTGATAAGGTCTCCTCTTAGTCGTCTTTTCTCTAGAGTAAATAAACCAAGTTTGTTTAGTCGTTCCTCATATGTCAAGTCCTCCATTCCCTTAATTAATTTTGTTGCTCTCCGCTGTACCCTCTCTAGTTCTAGTATATCCTTTTTCAGAACCGGTGCCCAAAATTGCACTGCATACTCAAGGTGAGGTCTTACCAATGATTTGTATAATGGCAAAATAATGTTATCCACTCTTGCTTCAATACCTCTTTTTATGCAAGACAGGACTTTGTTTGCCTTTGCTACTGCTGTTTGACACTGGTCACTGTTTCCAAGTTTGTAGTTGACAAGGATACCCAGGTCTTTTTCTAGCAACGAGTCACCTAAAATTATTCCATTAAGTTTATAAGTAGCCTTGGGATTGTTTCCTCCCAAATGCATGACTTTACACTTCCCCACATTAAACTTCATATTCCACATGTTTGCCCAATCTGACATTGTATGTAAGTCCCTCTGTAGAGAGAAAATATCCTGTTCTGAATTAATGACTTTGCATAATTTAGTATCATCTGCAAATATTGATATTTTGCTTTCTATATCTATTTCCAGGTCATTTATAAACATGTTAAAAAGCAGCGGACCCAATACTGAACCCTGAGGTACTCCACTCTCCACTTTAACTATACTGGAGAATTTTCCATTTACAACCACACACTGTTCCCTATCCTTCAACCAGTTTTGTATCCAATTGCAAAGGTTATCTCCTAGCCCCAATTTCCTTATTTTATACACCAGCCTTCTGTGTGGTACTGTATCAAATGCCTTTGCAAAGTCTAGATATACTACATCTACTGCCTTGCCATTGTCAAGGTTGCTGCTTACCTCCTCATAGAAGCTGAAAAGATTAGTTTGGCATGACCTATTCTTCATAAAACCATGTTGATTCGTGCTAATGATCTTATTTTTTGTGTTGTAATCCTGAATATAGTCCCTTATTATGCCTTCTAATAGTTTTCCCACTACAGAGGTCAAACTCACTGGTCTATAATTCCCAGGTTCTGTTTTAGTTCCCTTCTTAAATAGAGGCACTATGTTAGCTCTTCACCAATCCTGTGGCACTGAGCCTGTGGTAATAGAATCTTTAAAGAGTAAATATAGGGGTTTTGCTAACACTGCACTGAGTTCCTGAAGAACCCTTGGATGTATACCATCAGGACCCGGTGCTTTGTCGGTCTTAATTTTGTTCAGTCTTCCCATGACATCTCCTTGAGTTAACCCAATATCTATTAATTGTATTGTTTTATTTGATACTTGCGGAGGCTCTTCTACCATTCCTTGCTCCCTTGTATATACTGATGCAAAGAAAGTGTTTAAAACATCAGCCTTTTCCTTATCCTCACTAACCAACTCACCCATCTCATTTTTGAATGGTCCAATGCACTCCCTCTTAAGTTTTTTGCTATTTATATATTTAAAAAACTTTTTTGGATTAGTCTTGCTTTCCCTTGCAATTCGAGTTTCATTATCTATTTTTGCTACCCTAATTGCCTTTTTGCAATCTTTGTTGCTCTCCCTGTATTTTAAGAAAGATTGTTCAGTTCCTTCTGACTTAAATAATTTGAATGCTTTTTTTTTCCTTGCCATTTCCTTCTTTACATGTGCAGTTAACCACATTGGCTGTGACTTACTTCTTTTGCACTTGTTCCCCATTGGTATATACAGTTGGGTACATTTCTGCAACCTAAATTTGAATTCTGACCATTTTTCCTCAGTATTTTTGCCTTTAAATAACATATCCCAGTCTATGTGTTGCATTGAGGCCCTTAACAATTTGAAGTTTGCTTTTTTAAAATTAAGAGTTTTGGTTGAACCTATACATTTTTGCTTTGCCAGACAGATCTCAAATGTAACCATGTTGTGATCACTGTTTCCCAAATGTTCTCTTACCTTAATACTGGATACCATTTCTGTGTTATTAGTGATCACTAGGTCCAATACATTGTTATTTCTTGTCGGCGCTCCCACCATTTGTGACATGTAGCTTTCACGAAGCGTGTTCAAAAACCTGCTACCCTTAGCACTCTGACAGGTCTCATTTTTCCAGTTGATATCTGGATAATTAAAATCTCCCATAATTATAGTATGCCCAAACTGGGCAGCTTTCCTCATTTGCAATAGCAGTTGGGCCTCATCATTGTCATCGATATTTGGTGGTTTGTAGCATATGCCCACCAACAACTTTTTTTTACCATTCACACCACATTTAGTCTCGATTTCTACCCACATGGACTCCACAGTTTGGCCAGTTTCCTCACTAATATCACCTCGCAAAACTGGATTTAGCTCTGTTTTCAAATATAAACACACACCTCCACCTTTTCTATTAATTCTGTCTCTTCTAAACAGGGAATAGCCCTCTATATTTACAGTCCAGTCATGTGCATCGTTCCACCATGTTTCTGTTATTCCAATTATGTCCAATTGCTCATTAACCGCCAGCAATTCTAGTTCTCCTATTTTATCTACCATACTTCTTGCATTTGCTAGCATACAATTGATTTTGAAGTCTTTACATATATTAATCCCTATATGCCTTTTTTCTTCACCTTCATTTACTAGGAGTTCCTCCCTACTGACTAAATTTCTCCCCACCCTTTCTCCACCCCCCTGGTCAGTTACTTGGACCCAGTTCCTATCTGCTCTATCTACCCCATTTTTGCTATCTATACCCACCCCCCCCTTTCCTAGTTTAAAAGCTCCTCCAAGCTTCCTAGCATTCTCTCCCCTAACACAGAGGCTCCTCTACCATTTAGGTGCAATCCATCTCTTCCATATAGATTGTACCCAAGAGCAAAGTCTGCCCAGTGTTCTAAAAACCCAAAACCCTCCTTCCTACACCATTGCTTGAGCCATGCATTAAGCTCCCTGAGCTCCCTCTGCCTACCTGCACTGGCGCATGGCACAGGTAGTATTTCAGAAAATACTACCTTAGAGGTCCTTGCCTTAAGCTTGCACCCTAAATCCCTGAAATCATTCTTTAGGGACCTCCATCTTCCTCCTATTTTGTCATTGGTTCCAATATGTACCAAGACAGCTGGATCACTTCCAGCCCCTCCCAATAATCTGTCAGCCCTGTCCGCAACATGCCGAACCCGAGCACCCGGGAGACAGCATACTGTTCGGCATTCACGTTCCTGGCGGCAGATTACCCTATCTACCCTCCTAATAATAGAGTCCCCTATTACCACCACCTGCCTTGGTTTCTGCCTGCTCTGCATCCCATCTAGCCTGGAAGGAGGACTGTTCCCCTGGCTGCTAGAGCAATCAGTCCTCTCCAGTGTTGCCAATTCTGAGCAATTCTCATCAACATCTTCACACAATCTTGCAAATCTGTTGGACTGAGTCAACTCAGAACTGGCCTTCCTCTTCCTCTGCCCACTACCTCCCCTCCTTACTGTTACCCAGCTGCCTACCTGTCGCTCCTCATCTACAACTCCACCCTCTTCACCACTAACCCCACATACTACCTGCTCTGTGAGTTCTAAACTCCTTTCCAGGTTACCAATGTCTCGCAATGTTGCAATATTTCTCTCCAAATCCAATATCTTAGACTCTAAAGAGAAAATATGCTCACACTTGGCACAGTGGTATGACCCCTGGAACGATTGCTCCAAGTGTTCAAACATGTGACAAGATGTGCACTGTGTGAGATTGGCTAACCTGCTATCACTCATGCTTGGTTTTACAATTCAAATAGCTTTGTATTATCCTCTAATGCTCACTATATGGTAAGTAACCAACCTTAAATGCAATAAATCCTTTGAAATGATAGTCACCAGATTCCTTCTAACTCTTCACCTGGAACCAGTCACTTTCAACAGCAGTCTCACAGAGCTAATGGACTGTATTTATAGTAACTAACAGCCAGGTGAAATCCCTTAGCAATCAGCCCTAATCACACAGGTCAGAGAAAAATCCAATAAACAGTTTTTTTTTTTTTTTTTTTTTTTTTTTTAACTCTGGCCCTCTATGAGGGAAAAATAACTAACTGACAGTAATGGTGATAAATAGAGATGCCAGACAACCATGGTGCCAAGCAGTAAGATTATCTTATGGGAGAATCTGCAAGCTTTAAACAGAGAAAGCCTCCTCCTCGTGACATCTTTATATGACGTAAGTTAAAGCTTAAATTCCTGAGTTAAAAAAAAATAACACACCAATTTATTATTTTAGGTGTGAATTTTAAGGTAGAGTAAGAGTGCCCTTGTAACGTATCCCACCCGTTACTAGAGCCTTGTCTGGGCATGGCATTTATTCACCCCTGGGCCCAAGGATTATGGATATTGGACACTCCTTTGTGCCCGGACATACGATCTCTCAAGCCCTTATCCTGGACTAAGAGACGTTGGCTAGCCTTATGTGGATAGGCAGCTGTACCAGAGGAAAGAGCAATTCAAGGCTTGTGTGCTGCAAACTCTTCTGCCCTGCAAAGGGTTAATCATTTGAGTTTGAGCATATTTACTTTCAATCTGTATTGCTGCCCCCAAGCCTTTTGCTTAATTAATCAACCCCTGGCCATTGTTAAGGGAATATATATCCTAGCCACTCAAGTCATTGTATTGAGAACTGTCTTGTGGCCCCCTGCTGTGTGCTAATCCAATCATGTCTGCCCTATTATGTTTCCCTGAATCATTTGTTGTAGATTCGTTGACCTGTTGTGGTGACTGAATTATCCCTGTGACTACCCCATTGTATTCTGCCCTACCATTTGCTGTACCCTATTGGAGGAACTGTGATTGAATTAAGTCTCCTGTACTGTGCTCCAAGTTAGTGTGGTTGGAAACTGTATAAATATGCTGTGGTTTGTTGTAATAAAGAGTTATGTTTTGGAGTGAACAAGGAGTCCTGGAGTCTTGTATTGCTTTTGGTCTAAAGTATCCACTCTGATACCCATCTGCACCAAGTATCCTGAATCGTCGACCACCTGCTGCCAGTTTCCTGCGACCTAACTTTGTGGACTGTCAGGTGGCGACGTGGACTCTTCCCTGCTTCCAGAGATCCTGCAACTGGTTCCAGTGACCGTCCATACTTCAACTGGTGCATCCGACGGTGCTTATCTGCGTCGAGAAGGAGAGACCCGGGAACGACGGCGGAAGGCGACGCGGTAACGTCTCAGCTTCCATTACAGCCCTCTATAGTTTTGAGAGCGTCATGACTGAATGATTCACATTCCGTGAATAATTAAGGATAATATTAGTATCCATTCAGGGCATACTGGTGATGTCATGGTATAATGAGATGGATCTCTGTCCAATCATGGGGAATAGGTGGGGATTACTGATAAGGTAACATTTGTCTAATATAATGCCAAGAGAGGATGATTGAGTCTCTTGGTTCCTGGTTGAAGAAGGCTGAGCTTCCTGGTTGCGCTCTTGGTTCATGGTTCCATCCTTGATAACTTCAAGAATCCACACTGTTTGACCTGGTAACTATATTTTATTTATTTTAATTCTGCAGAACTTCAAAATAAATATATTTTCTTGATAATTGAGGAAAGTTATTTATTCATTTGCTAAATAGAAGCCTGTCCAGTTTTATTATAGCAAATATTATGATCAGCTATATTTAGCATAGTAATTCTGAAATTACACATAATTAATTTATTGTTATAAAATGCCTGAAAGACTGAGTTTAGATACTTGCTGGAAAAATAGCATAAGAATATTGTGTGGTGTAGTGTGGTAAGGGAGAGGTTAAAAACAAATCTCTCTGAATTTTGTTTTCCCTCTCTTTGCTGTGAGACAAGCAAATAATTGAAGTCTGGTGTGGTGGGAGTGACTAATTGCTGTGTTTGTAATTGGTGGATCCCTGGATTAAATAGCAGATACATAGTGAATACTTGAACGTGTGAATCTTGCCTCAGTGTGTAAGTGCAGAAGTGTGGTAAGTGTGGGAATTTAAAACAGGGGAATTAAAATGCAGAAGTGTGGTAAGTGTGGGAATTTAAAACAGGGGAATTCAAATACAGGGGGTTACACAGGGGAACACATTTATCAATCTTATTGTGCAGCTATTTTTGCCTGCTTTTTTATATTGTGGTAACTGGCACATATGAGTGGTAGTATGATTGTCCATTTAACTCAGTGCACAAGCTGCCATATGTTTGCACACCTGTAACAACCGTTGCAGGGTGCATACCTCTGTGGCAGATGTGAGCAAGTGGTCTCTCTGGAAGCTCGTATTAGAGATCTGGATGGGCAGGTTGAAACATTGCGAAAGACGACCAATCTTGAGAGGGGTCTGCTGACTGAGCAGCAGGAAGTGGTGGTAGGTAGTTCTGGGGGTGGAGACTGCACAAAGAAAGAGCAGGTAGCCAGATGGGTTACAGTTAGACATAGCAAGGTGGGTGGACAGAGGAATAGGGAGGACACTCCTGTGTTACTAACAGATTTGCTACATTGAGTAATGATGTTGGGGATGCTGACACAGGAATGTCTTTGCTGGAGAGGACTCTTCTCTCTAACAGCCGAGTGAACAGCCCCTCTTGTATGAATGGGATCCAGGACTCAGGCAGACCTAGACAGATGGTGGTTGTAGGGGATTCTTTTATTAGGAAGACAGGGTAATCTGTTACCAAGATCGCCACAATCGTACAGTTTGCTGTCTCCCGTGAGCTCGGGTTCGACATGTGGCTGATCGGGTTGATATATTGTTGGTAGGGGCTGGGCATGACCCAGCTGTCATGGTACATGTTGGTACTAATGACAAAGTCAGTGGAAAATGGAGGTCCGTTAAGAAGGATTTCAGGGACCTAGGATATAAGCTTAAGCAGAGGACCTCTAAGGTAGTATTTTCTGAAATTCTACCTGTGCCACATACTACATTAGAAAGGCAACGGGAGATTAGGGAGTTAAATGCGTGGATAAAGACTTGGTGTAAGCAGGAGGGGTTTGGGTTCCTAGAGCACTGGTCAGTCTTTTCCCTTGGGCTCAATTTTTATAGTAGTGATGGATTGCACCTTAGTGGAAGAGGGGCCACGGTGCTGGGTGATAGAATGGTTAGAGGGATGGAGGAGACTTTAAACTAGAAAGGGGGGGGGAAATGCAACAAAGGCTGGGGAAGGTAGTATAATTGAGGAAATGGGATTAGAGAAGGGTCATGGGGGTGGAGAGGGGGAATGGGCTAGTTCATCTAATAGGGAGTTGCCATTGTTACAGCCTGATAAAAGACAAATACATCTGAAAAAGAACGAAATATTTAGGAATGGCAAAAAGATGCATGCAAATGCTTGCAGTCTGGCTGGTAAGATGGGGGAACTAAAAATGATTGCAGTACATGAGCAGTATGATCTGATTGGAGTGTCTGAAACCTGGTTAGATGATACGTATGACTTAGCAGTCAATCTAGAGGGTTATTCACGTTTTAGGAGGGACAGGGTTAATAAAAGGGGAGGAGGGGTATGCCTATATGTAAAGCGGGCCTTAAAACCTAGTTTAAGGGAAGATATAAATGAAGGGTTCAATGAAAAGACAGAGGCCTTGTGGGTTGAAATACACACTGGGGGCACACATAATAAAAAGATATTGGTGGGGGTTTGCTACAAGCCACCTAATGTTGGAGGAAGCCCAACTTTTACTGCAAATGGAAAAGGCTGCTAGGTCAGCAAAGGTAATTATAATGGGAAATTTCAACTACCCTGAAATTGACTGGAGCAATATGACTTCAGGCACAACAAAGGGAAATATTTTTCTAAGTATGATAAATGATAATTTTATGTCCCAACTAGTAGAGGAGCCAACTAGAAAAGAGGCCTTGCTTGACCTAGTGCTCTCAAACGATTCTGACATGGTAAACAATGTGCAGGTAAGGGAACATTTGGGCAGCAGTGACCACAATATTGTATCCTTTGAAGTTTGTTATGAGAAACCCAATAGCAAGAGTTTAACCAAAACATTCAATTTCAAAAAGGCTATTTTACAAAGTTAAAAGAAGCTTTAAAGGATATCCAGTGGGATGTAATTTTCAAAGATAAAAATGCACAAGAATCATGGAATGTATTTAAAATGCTCTTGGGCAAATATACACGTCAATATATACCATTGGGGAATAAGCACAAGAGAAGTAAAGTGAAACCAATGTGGATTAATAAAGTGCTTAGCAGGGAAATGAGAAATAACAAGCAGGCTTTTAAGGTGTTTAAGTCAAACGGGTCAGATGCATCATTTAAAAAATATAAAGAATGTAATAAAATCTGCAAACAAGCAATTAAGCTAGCTAAAATAGAAAATGAGCGAAACATTGCAAATGAGAGCAAGAAAAACCCTAAACAATTCTACAAGTATATTAACAACAAAAAAGTTAAGGTTGATATTGGTCCTCTTAGGACTGAAACAGGTAAATTGATTAGTGAGGATAAAGCTATGGCTGACACCCTAAATACGTTCTTTGCTTCAGTATATACAAAGGAAGGAGCAATGACAAGTTGTGGGCAAACAGACAAAACAATGGAATTTCCTCCAACATCTACATGGCTTACTGAGGACAAGGTCCAAAAGAGACTGGAAAGGGTTATAGTGAATAAAGCACCTGGACCGGACGGTATACACCCAAGGGTACTTAAGGAACTTAGTTCAGTAATAGCAAAACCATTATACTTAATATTTATTGATTCACTTTCATCAGGCATAGTGCCCTGTGATTGGAGGAAAGCTGAAATAGTACCATTGTTTCAAAAGGGAGCAAGATCCAAACCAGGAAATTATAGACCTGTGAGCTTAACTTCCATAGTGGGTAAGATACTAGAAGGTTTATTAACTGAAAGTATTCAGAACTATGTGAAGACAAACAATATCATTAGTAGGAATCAGCATGGTTTCATGAAGAACAGATCATGTCAGACTAATTTACTTGCATTTTATGAAAGAGTGAGTAGTAATTTGGACAGGGGAATTGCTGTTGATGTAGTATACTTGGATTTTGCAAAAGCCTTTGACACAGTGCCTCACAACAGGTTACTGCATAAATTAAAAGGCTTCGGTCTGGGCGGTGTTATCTGTACATGGATTGAGAACTGGTTAAATGATAGATGGCAGAGATTTGTTGTAAATGGAACTTTTTCAAATTGGTCTAGGGTTATAAGTGGAGTGCCGCAGGGTTCAGTCCTGGAACCAATGCTTTTTAATCTTTTTATTAATGATCTAGAAGTGGGAATTGAAAGTAGTATCTCAATCTTTGCTGATGACACTAAGCTATGTAAGAAAATACATACAGATCTGGATGTTTTTTCCCTACAGAAGGATTTAGATAAACTAAGTGAATGGGCAGAAAAGTGGCAGATGACATTTAATGTAGATAAATGTAAGGTTATGCATTTGGGTTGTAGAAACAAACTCGTTACATATACACTAAATGGGAAACAACTTGGGAAATCCTCATTAGAGAAAGATTTAGGGGTACTGATAGACAATAGACTTCACAGCAGTGTGCAGAGTCACTCAGCTGCTGCAAGAGCAATAGAGTACTAGCCTGCATAAAAAGAGGTGTAGAAGCAAAGGATGCTAATATTACCCTACCTCTGTATAAATCCTTGGTTAGGCCTCATCTACAATATGGAGTACAATTTTGGGGGCCTGTTGTAAAAAAAGACATTACTGAACTGAAAAGGTGCAGAGACGTGCAACAAAACTGATAAAGGGATTGGAGGATCTGAGTTACAAAGAGCCAAACTGGGTTTGTTTACATTAGAGAAGAGACGTCTAAGGGGTGATATGATTACCATTTACAAATACATTCACGGTAAATACAAAGAACTATCCAATGAATTATTTATGCAAAGAGCTGAGCTAAGAAGTCATCCATTAAGACTTGAGGAAAGGCGCTTTCGACTAAAACATAGGCAGGGATTCTTTACAGGAAGGGTGGTAAGGCTATGGAATTCTTTTCCTTGGGATGTTGTGCTTGCAGATATGCAACTGCATGCAAAAAAGCAATGGATGCCTCTCTAGCACAGAACAATATTGACAATTATGACAGATGGCTTCAAAGCAAATAGAATATTGAACCGGGGAACTATTTGACTACCAGTTGGAGTCAGGAAGGAATAGTCCCCCCCCCCACACACACACACACACACACACACACGGGACTACATTGGAAATTGCTCCAGAGGGCTTTTTTGTTGTCTTCCTCTGGATCAACAGGGGTGTTATTGGCATGGGCTGGACTTGATGGAGGCATGTCTTTTTTCAGCCTTATCTACTATGTTACTATGTTACTATGTTACTATGAGAGATCATAAAATAGTGATAGCAGTGAGATATATTTATTCTTGTGTATATTGGTTAATATAATTTTTGCTATGGCTAGAATATTGTGTTTCTGGAAAAATGATAATAGCTAATATTTAATCAAGGGAATTCTTGGAATTCATTTATTAACTCTCTAACTGCTGTTTGTCTATTTATTTGTGGTGTTCATTCTAAAGTTCTTTGTGCAGGTAACAACTTGTCTTTTGTAAATTGGAAGTATTCACTTCCAGTAGACAAAAGAAACAAATCTGGGTGAGGCAACAATTTTAAATCAGTGGATTAACCCTTGGAGTGCCTATAGATTTTATATATGTTGCTATAGTCAAAATTATGATATATGTTGCATGTAGTTGGTCTACTTACTAGACATATGTTATTGGATTAATTCTAGGTAGATTATTGGTATAATCTTTGATTGACTATATTACTTGCAATGTATATGTTTTATTCAGAAGGTATGCAATGGTTGAAATCAGTACATAATTAAATTATAGTGATTAATCTGGGATTCTATTCCAGTCATTCTCTAAATTTGATTATTATTTATATATGGTACAAGGATAATTGTTAGCGGAATTATTTTAATTCATCTTACAATATACCTTACATCATAATTAGTATAGTCAATACAGTTTCTGGGGCAGAGGATATTCATATACACTGCTGCCAACTGTATTATATTAATTGTAAGGATCAATTATCTTTTTCTATGCTACTGAGTGCAATCATTGTTATTTAATACGTCTGAATATACCTATGTGTGGTTAACCCTTTCATTGCTGGTAATCCTCATGGTAATACTTGTGGTTTGGTTTCCTATGTATCTATTGTAATTGCTAATCACTCCTATATTTCATTGTTGCTGATACTTGTTATATATATAGTATATTATATTTAATAAAATATATATATATTTTTGCACAAATATGAGGGATTGATTATTATTATTATCAATTCTTTACTGTGAGGTAGCGTGTCAATACCTATTAAAGTAAAGTTCTCAAATTATTTTATATTGTCATTTGCCTACTTAAGTGAAGACATCCAACCTGAGTGGTTCTCTTGTTTTAACCCTTTGGATACCTTCATATAAATAGTCCGACAAGTGTTAGTACAAAAATTGACTGCAGCATGCCAGTCCCCCACCACCGCTACCATACACATCTGCCACATTGTAGGTTGTACTTCATTTTTTTTAATCACTTGATCATCATGAATATGTGCCAGTGTCACTTAAGCAAGAAGTAAGTGTTGTGGGCAAAGGACAAATGCACTCTGCATGATAACACATTTTTCAAGGTACATGTTGCTGTAGGACTCACAACTTTGACTTCCAGCTGCTTATTTCTCCACTACAGCCGTCAGAAGAAGTTATATTGTGCTGGGAAATGTTGCACCATAGGAAACATAGTAGAAAAATGTGTTGGAATAGGAAAAACTGTGTTGGAATAGGCAAAAAATGTATTGTAATAGGTGATAAATTTTCTGGAATAGACAAAAAGGAGGAAAATGTTGCACTGGAGAAGGACAAAAGTGAAAAATCGTCCGTTTTTCGCAAAAAGTCATGTGGGAAATTTTTCTCACTTTTTCCTGCTCCTAACTAAAAGCTGCATTATGAAACATTAGCATATGTTACCACATTGAGGGAGCTCACTACACAGAACTAAAAGAATGATTATCTCATAAACTATACATCTGCTGCTTAAAGGGATAGTAATACTTTAATTTTACTAATCCCCATCTTGTAGGACCTAAAAAAAGATTTTTAATGCCCCCAATAACATCTCTCAAACCTTTATGGTTTGAGAGAAAATCGATTTCAAAGTCCCCCTCTCCCTCCCCATTCTCTGAGATTAGCTTTCTAGCTGACTCCAGTAGTATTCTGTCTTACAACCATCCGGGGCTCTGCAGCAGAGCCGAGATCATGTTAATGAAGAAAAAAAATCCTTCACTGAAACGCTCTTCTACGTCTACTTGGTTTTCAAACACACGTAAAAGACCATTTCATTTAAAGATTTTTTTCATCATTAATGTGATCTCGGCTCTGCTGTAGAGTTGCCGGATGGCCCCAGGATCGGATTCCCCTGCATACAGCTAGACGCTGATGTCAGAGAAAGGGGAGGGAGGGGGAATTTTGAAATCGATTTTATCTCAAATCATAAAGGTTTGAGAGATGTGATTGGGGGCATTAAAATATTTTTTTAAGTTCTACAAGATGAGAATTAGTAAAATTAAAGTATTACTATCTCTTTAAGTAGAACGATACACAGGCAGTTTTTAATGAAGTTTTTAGATACATAAACTTGAATACAGATCACAGGTCCAATTAAATGAGATTTTTATTTTCCTGAATGCTAGAGAAGGGTTCACTTTTTTAAAACATCGCATGTAAAATATTGTGAGGCTACCCTGTGCATTAACCCTTTGAATGCCAGAGGGGTATGCATCGCATTCGCATTGCAATGCAATGTGTTGTGCACCCAATTTGGTACCCAAAGGGTTAAGCATGCTGCAGTGTTGAAAATGGAAACACGAGACTCTCACCATGCATAAAAGTGTGAGATTCTCATATTCTCTCCTTAAACGTCGCTTCAACCCGACCTTCATTCAATTTACTGCCTGCAGCATCCATGTACCTGCATTAACCCTTGGTCTGCCCCCAACCTGTCCTCTACCACAATCACCTTGGTGTCATTTTTTACAGGCTCTCCAGGCTTTAAGGGCCTTGTCTCCCCTAGCAACTCTGGTGTTTTCCTTTTTCGGAGGTAGTGGCTGCCTGTTCTCCAGAGTTTGTCTCATTTGTTATGACGTTGTGTTTCCCCATTGAAAGAACAGTGTATGATCGAAAGGTTAGAGCTGGCACTGAGTAGCTCATACGGGAGTTTCTGGTGGTTGTCAGTGTGGTCCTGTTGCTACTGACAGCACCAGGCAGGCCTTTTGATTGCCTATCCAATTAGACTATTAAGTCTGTGTCTGTGCTGGGATTAGTTGACCCCCAATATTTCTATCTGCTTTTGGATGATTTTATTGAGACTGGTACACAGAGTTTCTGTAAAAGACTGCAGCATGAGGATGTCTCAGGTACATAGTAACATAGTAATTTAGGTTGAAAAAAAAAACTTGTGTCCATCTAGTTCAACCCTTTTCCAATTCCTATTTGTTGATCCAAAAGAAGGAAAAAAAACCCTCAATATAGAAATTTCAAATTCCAGCTCGAATGAGGGAAAACAATTCCTTCTTGATTCCAAATGGCAATCAGATTTCTCCTTGGATCAATAAGCCCTAACTAAATATTACTCCCAGTACTAACAGACATAGCCCTCTATGTTCTATTTTCTTAAGTAATTATCCAGGCCCTTTTTAAAGGCATCTAATGTATTCAATAGCACCACTTCCTCAGGCAGTGAATTCCATACTTTTATTGTCCTTACCGTAAAGAAACCCTTCCACTTAAATCTCCTTTCCTCAAGTCTAAGTGGGTGGCCCCTTGTCCTATGTACGGCTCTGTTAATGAACAGGTTTTTGGAGAGCCCTTTGTATGGGCCCTGAACATATTTATATAGTGTTATCATATCCCCTCTAAGACTCAGTTTCTCTAGTGTGTACAAGTTTAACTTTTCTACCCTTTCTTCATAACTATAACTTTCCATTTCCCTTACTAGTTTTGTAGCCCTCCACTGCACTTTCTACATTTCCATGATGTCTCTTTTCAGAAAGGAAGGCCAGAAGTGAACAGCATATTCTAGGTGGGGTCTTACCATGGACCTGTAAAGAGGCATAATATCTTCCTCCCTTGAGTCAATACCCCTTTTAATACATGCCAATATTTTATTGGCCTTTACAGCTGCCAGTTGACACTGCACGCTACTGCTAAGTCTATTGTCTACCATTGCTCCCAAATCCTTTTCATTAGTAGATTTCCCCAGAGAAACACCATTTAAACTATATGTTGCATTTTTCATTATTATAACCAAAATGCATAACTTTACACTTGTGTATATTGAATTTCAGTTGCCATTTGCCTGCCCAGTTACTCAGTTTGTCCAAATCCTCTTGTAATGAAGACATCCAGTTCAGATTTTATTACCTTACTTAATTTTGTGTCATCTGCAAACACTGATACATGGCTCCCTATGCCCTCTGGGAGATCATTAATAAACAAATTAAAAAGAAGAGGACCAAGGACAGATCCCTGAGGTACTCCACTTATCACGTTTATCCAATTGGAGAACTTCCCATTTACTACCACTCTTTCAATTCTCTCTTTCAGCCAATTTCCAATCCATGCACAAACGTTTGCCCCTAAGCCTTTCATTCAATTTGTACAGTTACCTCTTGTGTGGAACTGTATCAAACTCCTTGGCAAAGTCTAAAGAGATCACATCAACTGCTGCTCCCAAATCTATATTTTTACTCACTTTTTCATAAAATGCAATCAAGTTACCTTAACAAGACCTGTCTTTCAGAAAGCCATGTTGGTTCCTGCTAATGATATTCCTGTTCAAGATGAATTATTGAATATATTCCCTTAGTAACCCTTCATACAGCTTCACTACCATAGATGTCAAGCTTACAGGTCTGCAATTTCCCGGTTGGGATTTTGATCCCTTTTTAAATATGGACACCACATCTGCTTTACCCCAATCCGTGGGCACCATACCTGAAATAAAAGAATTCCTGAAAATCAAAAAATAATTGTCTGGCCAGGGCCTCGCTTAGCTCTTTAAGTACCCGTGGGTGTATACCATCCGGCCCCGGAGCTTTGTCTACCTTAACACCATTAAATTGTTTTAACACTTTTTCTTATGTTAGCCAATCCCATGCTTACTGTGACTGTTCTGTTAAAGTACTTTGCAGATTCTTGTCCATTGGGTCTTCATTGGTAAAAACAGAAAAAAAAAATTATTTAAAATATCTGCATTCTCTCTGTCCCCACTGACCATTTCATCCGTTTCAAATAACAAGGACCCAACATTATCAGACTTTAATTTTTTGCCAATAATGTATTTAAAGAATTTTTTTGGGTTGCTCTTGCTCTCCTTAGCAATATTTTTTTTATTCTCCAGTCTAGCTAATTCTAGACATTTGTATTCTGCAAATGCCTCTGCTGATCCCTCAGCTTTATATTGTTTAAACGCCGTTTTTTTGTTATTTATTTCATGAATTACTCTACTGGTTAGCCGCAGTAGTTTTAATTTGCTTATTTTGTATTTTCCAAAGGGTATCAATTTATATGTATATTTTTGCAATGTTATTTTGAAGGCATTCCACTTACCTTCTGTGTTTTTTTCCTGAAAATATTCTATCCCAGTCAATGAGACCAAGGGACAAATTAAACCTGCTAAAGTTGGCCTTTTTAAAATTCAGTGTTTTCATGAAAGTCATACCAAATTGCTTTTTTGAATTAATCTCAAATGATACCATGTTATGGCGACTATTCCCCAAGTGCTCCCTTACTTGGATGTTAAAGATCATTTCTTCATTGTCAGTTATTACCAGATCTATACACACATCCCCTCTGGTTGAGGTCTGTACTAGTTGCGACAAAACTTGTCATTCAACAAGTTCAGAAACTTACTGCTTTTAGCAGAATTAGTTATTCCATTTTTCAAATCAATTTCTGGATAATTAAAATCCTCCATGATTAAATTTCTCCCTATTTAAGAAACCTTTTCTATTTGCATTAATAGCTGTGATTCTTCAAGGTCACCAATGTTTGGTGGCTTATAAAAAATACCCACTAATATTTTCTGGGCAGTTTTACCCCCATTGACTATTTCAACCCACAGGGATTCCACATGTTCACTACTGTCATCACATATATCTTCTCGCAAATGAGGCAATAATGCTGATTTGTCATACAGACAAACCCCACCACCCCTTTTGTTTGATCTATCTTTTCTAAAAAACATGTAGCCCTCCAAATTGATTGACCTGTCATGTGTGTCATCCCACCATGTTTCTGTTATGCCAATCAAGTTATAGTTTTCGATTTCAGCTACCAGCTCCAATTCCCCTATTTTACCAGTTAAACTTCTGGTATTTGCAAGCATACAATTTATGCCACTGCCATGTTCCATTTGTGATTTAATTTTGATGTGGTTTATAGGCTTCACCCTATCATCTCTATTAACCCAGCCTCCAGATCCACCCACCTGGTTATTAACTACATTGTCTTCCCTATCTATACTGTCTAGCCTAGTATTTATTGGCCGCTCCCCCCTTCTTAGTGTAAAATCTCCTCCAGCCGTCTTGCCATCCTCTCCCCAAGCACTTGAGACCCTCTTGCATTCAGGTGCAATCCATCCCTACTACAGAGATTGTACCCCAATGCAAAATCAGCCCAGTGCTCTAAAAACCCAAAGCCCTCCTTCTTATACCAAGACATCAGCCTTGCATTGAGCTCCCTAATTTCCCTCTGTCTCTCTGGAGTAGCACATGACACAGGTAGTATCTCTGAGAATACTACCTTGGAGGTCCAGTTCTAAGTCTTACTCCCTAAATCCCTAAAATTACCTTTTATGACTCTCCACCATCCTCTTACTTGGTCATTGGTACCAATATGCACCAAGACAGCTGGATCATCTCCAGTCCCTCTCACTCTCTTAATTTGTTGTTAAAATACAATACCCATCATCCTCACCCATCCAATGCCTGGCTGAGGATTATGGGAGTTGTAGTCCAACCGCATTTGTAATGTTTTACATTCCTGCTTAGACAGTTGATATGAAGTGAGGAACCCGGCAGCCTGACAGTCATCAGCTTTTGCAGCAGGAGGAACAAGTGCATGGTGTTGGATTGGTCAGGCAGCAAAGCTAGGGGCTGACACTGCAGCACTCTCCAAATCCCTACCTGAGCTGGTTGCCTGCAGCACACAACTGCACTGAGCATTGACTGCTGCTGCAATGTTTAAGGAGGCTGTCACCATGTGTGTGATAGGGACCTGTGTGGTGCCGGCACTGGTTCAGTGGTTAGAAAGCACAGCTAGGGAGCGAAGCTTGGGATCGATGACGGCATGCCAGGAACTCCCTTGTTGCTCGGAAGATGAGTAAAGGTGCTGGTTGTGAAACCAGATTGTTCCACATCAGCTGAGCCAGGATGTAATCAGGATGGAGTTGCCTGGAAACCGGGGATAACAAGCCGACAAGATAAGCCGGAAGCTGAGCAAGAAATGGATCCTCAGCTGGGGAAGAAAGGATTCAGACAAGACTTGGTCATGAGCGTAGCCAAGGGTCAATAGCCAGGAGCAGGAAACATGTCATAGTCAGGAGCATAACTATGGGTTAATAGCCAGAAGCAGGAGACAAGGAATTGTCAGCAGCATAGCCAAGGGTCAGTAGCCAGGAGTAGAAGACAAGCTGTATTCAGGAGCATAACCAAGGGTCAAAAGCCTGGAGCAAGATACAATAGTTTGTGGAACGGGCACCCAAGATCTCGGGTAGCCCATTTAAATGTCAGAAGGGACCAATGAGAAGAGGCCAGGAGGGGGGCTCACCTGGGAGTAATGCCGGAGAGAGGGAAAGTCAACCAATATGGAGCTGAACCGGGTGCATGAGCAGATGCTGAGGAGGAAGCTGCAGCTCCCTGCACATGTACAGCCTGACAGACAAGCAGACCCAGAACAGAAGTCTTGCCAAGAGCCAGAGTGAGAGGCAGCCAGGAAGGAGAGCATCGCTGAGACAAACAGTAACAGATGCAACATGAGAATCTTGCACTTTTATCAGGGGGAGATTCTCATGTTGTCATTTTCAACATGTATATCAAAAGTCAGAGATGCTCAACTAGGAACGAACCTCCAATACAAATTTGCAGGCTCTATAGGAATGGTGTCCTACCCAGGGTGCAATCTATTTTAGCCCACTAGTGCCTTTTACAGAGAGAAAATATCCTAAAGCATATCATATTGGTCCTGCCCTTACAGCAGTCCAACCACGAAATGCCAGGCATTTCCTCTCTGAACAAGAGACACAGCCAACCCCAGGGGCACGTTTCAGCCTTGTTGGGCCTCGTTAGTGAGGTGCAGCTGATCTCTCTAAGCACTGTGAGCATTTTCAACATGGCGACATGCAGAATGCACCATGTAGCCGCACAATATTTTACATGCTGCTTTTTAACCATTTGAGTGGCACAGTGGTTATGTAATGCATCAATTTGCAATGCATTCCGTATCACTCTGGCACTCATAGGGTTGGATATTTTTACAACAAAGACAATTTTATTAACTAAGGTTTAACTGGTAAGTTTCAGAATTGGTTGCATTTTGCAAAATATTTTCTGCATAAGAATTTCCTGTGACATTTTCACTTAACAAAGTCTCATTTCACACAGGTTGAATTGTCCTGCATTTTTAATTTAACCATGACCATCATTAGCAACCAGACGAAAATCACAGAATTTATACTACTGGGACTACAAGGCCCTCAGAGTCTGAAGAAATGGGTATTTGTTCTGCTCCTCGTGCTGTACCTCATGACATTATGTGGAAACATCCTGATAATTACATTGTTTCTGGCAAGTCATCACCTCCAGTCACCCATGTACTTTTTCCTCTGTCACCTTTCCTTATGTGACATCTTGTTGTCTACAAGCATTGTCCCCAACTTGCTACATACTTTATTAAGAGGCAGTAGCAGTATATCAGTCATTGGCTGTCTTTCACAGTTTTATATCTCTAGTGTATTTACTGGTTCTGAATGTTTCCTACTCACTGTGATGTCCTATGATCGATACTTGGCCATCTGTGACCCATTGCACTATGTCTCCATTATGAGTATACAACTTCGTTTTTATCTAGTTCTGTGTTCCTGGGCTCTATGCTTGTTTTTTAGTCTGACTGACATGAGTCCAATCTTCCGCTTAGAGTTTTGTGGGTGTAATATTATTGACAACATCTACTGTGACCTTGCTCCTCTTCTTGAAGCATCATGTACAGACACATTTTTTATAGAAGTAGAGATCACAGTGTTTTCTTTTCCTTTTACCCTTGGACCCTTTTTGTTTATCATTTCAACATATGTCAGAATTTTCCTCACCATAATCAAGATCTCCTCCACCACTGGGAGGCAGAAAGCCTTCTCCACCTGCAGTTCTCATCTCACAGTTGTGAGCACATATTATGGGATACTTTCAGCTAAATACACTGTGCCATCCAAAGGGCAGTTATTCAATTTGAATAAAGTCATGTCTCTGTTGTACACTGCAGTCACACCATTACTAAACCCAATCATCTATAGTCTTAGGAATCAGGAGATCAGGTCAGCTCTGAGTAAATGGATGTCTATTAGGAAATAAATTTAAGGAGGCTTAAAAGGTCAATGCTTATCTCATAAGGAAATATCTTTATTATTCATCCAGCTAAGGAGGTAGAATTCTGGGGCAAATCAAAGGGACAAATGAACATTCCACAAATTCCCTTTGCTTCCCTTTCTCAATGCACAACAAAGTGTTGTATGTCCCTCTGGCATTCAAAGGGTTAATGTTAGTATTTCCTG
The DNA here is from genome assembly GCA_037306005.1 of Rhinophrynus dorsalis. Taxonomy (NCBI): domain Eukaryota; kingdom Metazoa; phylum Chordata; class Amphibia; order Anura; family Rhinophrynidae; genus Rhinophrynus; species Rhinophrynus dorsalis. Next base: position 550,250,360 of record CM074721.1, on the reverse strand, counting down.
TGCATGTTGCTTTTAACAATTGCATCAATTAATTTATAAGCTCTCATTTATCAATAAGCAAGTACACAGGTAATCCATGTAAAAATGTTGTTTACATGTGCTAGATTCAGTGTGGATCATTCTATCTAGGGATGAGTGTAATGGTTATGTAAGATCATTAATCAATGGAAAGAAGCAGTGTCACAAGGCACAATACATGACTTCTGTACTGGGTGTGTTTACAGGTTTGCTTTTCCAGAGAAAATAAAAAGTTAGGCTTCATTCAAACCTCGCAGACAAACAAGAATTATTAGAGGATAAAAACAAAATAAATGTAGTTTCCAGTAGCAGTTTCTTTGCAAGATCAGAGTATTTAAAGCAAAGACGTAGACTTCATTCCATCCCAAAAAGTCTGCTGAGGGGCTGTCTTACACATCAGCAAATAACCTCTCATGGCCAATTCTACAATCAGACGTTATCCAAAAGCAAGAATATGACTGCAAATTGAATTTATTTGAAAAAAAAGTGCAAGACCCCTCCAACATGAATAACATTTTATTTTTTTTACTATTAGCTGAGCTGTATAAAATGGAAAGATTTCTATTTCATTTATTTTAATCTGTTACGGGAGAATTAGGACCAGACACCTAAGACTCTGGAATGTGACATCCGGGTGAGAAAGCACTATTAGTGGCTCCAGTCCTCAAGTTAATTTCAATAACCAAACCCAGGACATCAAGGGGGAGGGGAAAGGTGCTTTCTTCTTCTCCTCCACATTCCCCTTCACTGGCTGATTTAGAGAATGATGATGTTGCTCTTGCTACTACTGCCTCAGAATCAGCACTGCAACTAAGATCATGAGTATTACTGCTGGCAAATGGAACCTTTCCTAGTCCCACATCACTCCATTCCCACTGTGTGCATGGTGGTCTGTGGCACACGAGCCTGCTTCTCAGCATCCTGCTGTTCTTAAAACTCAGCACCAGTAGCAGAAACTACAGCAGCAACAACATCCACAAATACCAAAATCTCACTGCTGGTGATGGTGGTAATGCCCATCCCCATCCTTGTTTCCCATTCCTTCATGGTTTGGGCTAAAAAGACCATGAATGTCTCTTCCACCACAGCTTCTCCTCCATCATCATCATCCCCACCAGTCCCTCCTTGCTGTTGCTGCTCTATTACATCTCACTGGTTGGATGTTGATAGTCCTCTCTGCATTACTTCCCCTATCACCTCAGCATCAGTAGAAGGATCTACTGTGGTAACACGAGTCCCACCAGCTTCCTCACCAACACTATTATTTCTACTAACACCGACCACACTCCTCTCTCACTCCAAAAACTCTGAGCCTGTAGCTGCTGGACCTTATTATTAGTAGTAGTGGTAGTTGTAGTAGTGGTGGTGGTGGGACTTTAAGAAAAGACCAAGGACCAAAAAAGGTTTGAGGTTTGTTTTTTTTTTTTTTTTTTTTTTTTTTAACACAGTAGGAAATTGGGCAGACTAGATGGGCCGAATGGTTCTTATCTGCCGTCAAATTCTATGTTTCTATGTTTCTATGCTTAGAGATGGCAAGTGTCCTGTCACACTTGGCATCATCTCCTCCTGAGAATCACAAGACACCCTAGCAGGAGAAGTATTGACAGCAGGCACACCACTGATATTAGGCACATGTAGCTGACCTGTCCTTCTCACACTGTTACCCTCTTTTTCCTCTGCCCATAACACAAATTTCCCCAAGATCCCTAGGAGTGATGTAGGGAGCTGGTCATCATTGGGTCTGATGAATCAAGGCATCCAGGCCCTTTCATGTTGATAGTGGTCACTTCCTCCTCCTCAGATTCCCTGGATGCAAAACCGTCCTTCCAGCTCCTCTTTATTATTACTCCACTTGATCAAAGTGATATCAGTCACTAAGACTCTCTCCTGACTCATTTTTGCTATAAACTCTCAGCACCAAAGCTAGAACCCTCTCTCTAATTGTATTGTGTTTCACTTCCTTTAAAATGTCATGTTTTTATAGAGGGGAAAAACATGTAGTTAAAGAGGTGAAGGGAGCATAGGAGGTTGATCCCAAATACCCCAACATTCTGTTTGACTTATTTGAGTTGAAAGACACAGGTAGCTGTAGTCCAAGCAATTTCCTTGCTGATCTTGCTGTTATTATCTCTGTATTGGACCTTTCTGGAGGTGAGAGAAAGAAGCAAAGGAGGTTGTCCGCAAATAACGTTTTGTCTGACTGATTTGATTTGAAAGACACAGGCAGCTGTAGTCAAATTTCCTTGCTGAACTGGGCACCAATACTATAAAAAAAAAATATAAGAAAAACACTGAAGACAACAACGAGTTACATGCTAGTGTTGATGATGTCATAATGGAGGAAAGTGCAGCAGATGAACCAGCTGTTGCATCTGACAGTGAGACAAACAAGCACCAAAACACCTGTCCTAAAAGTAGTAGTGAACTTTGTTAAAGTAAAACTAAGTAGTTTCACACTTCTAAAAGTTTAGAGGAATATAAGTGTAGTGAACAAGAAGTGGTGTCAATGCTGAGGATAATCTAATAACTTATGATGACAATGATGATGTAGATATAAAATATATCCCTCCAGCATCCTCCTCTTCTTCCGATACAGATGACATTGAGAGTGAAAGAGGTGATTATATGGCCAGAAAGTTTGCTGAAACTCAAAAGTTCACCACTGAAAAGGATCCCATTGCCTTTCTATAAACTGTTGGTAAAAATCATTGAAAACACTGACCATGTACAAGCCACACTGACCATGTACAAGCAACACTGACCATGTACAAGCCACACTGACTATGTACAAATCCCCAGCATTCTGTCTGACTGATTTTATCTGAAAGACACAGGCACAACCTTAGCTATGATGAGGACCTTTGCTGCTGTTGGAAGTGCTGCACCTTCAACACCTAGCAGTAGCAGCAGTAAAATCGAATCAACATGTAGCCCCAATAGTAGTAGCAGCCTGTCACTGTGACCAGATACTCAGGAGTGAGAACGTTTGAATAAAATCACTTTTATTGAGGAACAGAATAAGGTAGTTGACAATGATATCGGCAGTAATATACAATATTGTATGACATGAACTGGAACAGCACAGGATCCACTGACTCCACACATGCCTGCAGTCAGTTAGTGAAAAGGTACACGGACTCACACCACTAGTCAGTTAGCGGATAGGTACACGGACTCATCCTGCAGTCAATTAGCGGATAGGTACACTGACTCATCCTGCAGTCAATTAGCGGACAGAGCCACAGGTCAGCACCAGATTGGTTAGTCAGACAAGCCAGGTAATACACAGAGAAACCACTCAGGAACTGCACTGGAACACCACAAGAGGGGAACTGAAGTGGTGTCCAGGCAGTTTATATACTGATTGCTCCACCTCTAGAGAGGTGGAGCAATTCAGTCCTGGCCCTTTAAGAAGCCGGGTTGCAACATCATCAGGGAATCCCTGAGACACGCGTCCGGCACTGAAGGAAACACAAGGAGCCACCAGGGGAAGCAGTAAGGAGGCCGGTCGCCCAGACACTACCAGGGCGCACCAGTTCTCCAAACAGCCACCCTGCAAGAATCCTTCCTGGGAACCGGCCGTGGCCATCCCCGAAGGTAAATGCAACTGCTTACGGTAACCCCCTCAAAGTTCCCTCCCCTGCGGGAGTGGTTGAGGCTTAGAAGGAAAACGAGAATGAGGGTGGGAGCATGTATATCAGAAGATGATACCCAGGAATGCTCCTCTGGTCCATAACCTTTCCAATGTACAAGTTATTGTAGGTGCCTCCGTACCCTATGGGAATCAAGAATGCGTGATACTTCATACTCCTCATGATCTGCAACTCTCATGGGAGCCAGGCATACAGGGGCTGAGGTATACCAGTTGCAGACAAAAGGTTTAAGCAAGGAAACATGGAATACATTATGAATGAGCATGGTGGCCAGCATTTCCAAGGCATAAGCGACAGGATTGATTTTACGTAGGACACGAAAAGGGTCCACAAACCAGGGAGCCAGTTTACTACAAGGGAACTGTAGGTTCAAGGTTCTCCAAACATCCGCCCAGCAAGAATCCCTCCTGGGGACCTGCCGCTGCCATCCCCGAAGGTAAGCGCAACCGCTTACACAGCCCCAGAGGAACCCAGCACTCCATGAGGTCCACAGTCTGGAGATACTTCACTCAGGATCCAAAACCTAAGCATGTTGCTACCTGTGAAGTGTGCAACAAGCACGTGAGCAAGGGGAAAGCAGACTTACTTCTATGCACCTCCTCAATAATGGCAAGATTGCCAAGATGTTGGCAGTGGACATGCTGCCATAGGCTTTTGTAGAAAACTGAGGTTTCAGAGAACTGATAAGGGTGGGCGCCGTGTTTCCATGAGAAGTTCTGCAAATGCCTTGTTGTTGTCTTTTTTCATGGGAACATCTACTTTAAAACTAATCACAATTTTTGCATTTTTCGCCAATTGGCCACAATTTTCCACCATTTCTTCAATGGCTAGAAAGTTTCCGTGCATCGATTTTCATGGTTTTCACCTTTTCGCTATAAAAACGTGAAGCATTTGCAGAACTCAAACACAAAAGAAGCAGTTACAGAGTAAGGTAGACACGCTGTGCTATTCTGCTGTGATCTTTTTCCTAAATTGAGGAGAGGCTCATAGTGACTGCTATCACTATGAGCAGGTTGGAGAAACTGGAAGGATCCTTATGTGTCCACTGAGTCTGAGGAGGAAGAGGAAGTGAGCGCTACTGAACCAATGCTGTCCAGCCCCCTAAATCACCCCAAGGGATCTTGGGGAATTTCATGGGAAAGGAGGGAGAAAAGGGAATGGCAAGGGAGGGAGGAATGGGAAGGAAGGGAGAAAAGGGAAGAGAGGGAGAAAAGGGAATGGGAAGGGAGGGAGAAAAGGGTAGTAGTAGTGAGTGCAGGACAGGTCAGCTGCCTGTGCCTGCTGCTAGACATGCTACCTCTGCTGCCACCATTGCTGCCCCAGTTGAAACCAGTGCTGTGCCTGCTGTCAGACGTGTTGCCCCTGATGCCTGTTCCACAAGTGCTGTGCCTGCTGCCAGTGTTGAGGCTGCTGCCACCAATGATGAAACTGCTAGTGTGTCTTGTAATACTCAGGAGGGGGGAAAGAGAAGATGTTGCCAAGTGTGACAGCCTGGGACCCTAAGGCACACTTGTCATTCCCAAGCAGTACTGCCAGTGCGAGTACTACTACTAAAAAGATCCAGCAGCTTGTTAGTGTTAGGAGGGAATGAGGGGGTAATCAATATCCTCATATTACTAGCGACTTTGAGGAGGAAGACTCTGGGGCTGAACTTGATGTGTGTGGTGTTAGTACTAATAGGTAACAGTAATGGTGAAGTAACCAGTGGGACTAGTGTTAGGGGAGTGGTTGGAGAAGCATTTGAGAGCATCCAGACTAGCGGTCAAGAGAGCCCACATCATTCTTCTGGCTCTGAGAGTCCTCTTCCCCTTCCCTTCACTACAGTGTCCAAGTGGGACATGATCCCGAAGAGGCAAGAACTGGTGTTGGGGAAGAGCAGGCTCAGAATTAATACCACCACCATCAGCAAGAGCACAGATGGGCTAGTGCTGCCAGTCTGCCTTCATCAGATCAAAAAGAAATGACAAGTGTGACATTAGAGGACCCCCTGTAGCATTACTCATCACTTCCTCCAAGCAGCAGTGAGATGACTGTGATAAAACAACAGCATGTAGGGACTAGTGGTGGTGGTGGTGATAATGAGGGTAGAGAAGCTGGGGTGGAAGAGACATTGATGGCTTTTTTATCAGAAGCTGAGAAGGAATGGGAGACAGGCATGAGGATGGGGCATCACCACCACTAGCAATCAGCTTTTGGAATCTGCGAAATTTGCAACTGCTTTAATTCCTGCTGCTTCTGAGATGCAAGGACAGTAGGATGTGGTGGAGCAGACTAGTGTGCCACAGACTAACGTGGACACAGTGGGAATTTTGTAGGTGGTACAATTTTGTAGGTGGTATTTATGAAATGAAATGAAATTTGTGTCATGGGAGGATGAAAAGAGTAGTGGTGTGAGCAGGACACATCAGCAACCTGTTTCTGCTGCCAGTGCTGCCCCTGCTGTCGGTGTGTCTTGTAATTCTCAGGAGGGGAGCTGCCTTTTTGTTTATGTGGATGAAACTGGACAGCCAGTACGCAAAAGGTTTAATTCCCACAGATCCAGTTTTAACAACAAAAGACAGAGACACCAGTGGGAGAGCATTTTTGCCAAAATGGACACAGTGTCAGGGACATTAGTTTAACTGTTCTGATGGGACTGTTCCTTACTCAGAGGGACAGATATGGGAGGTTACGTTAACACTGAAGTTTAATGCTATTCATAATGGTTTGAATAAAGACAGAGAATTCTTGTCACATTATCACATTGTGCATTGACCTTCCCAACAGTCCTACTGGGATCATAAATACCTCTAAAGCCTCAGAAGAAGACTGCAATTTACCATTGACCTTTTACTGCTGCAAGCTGAGGTTGGTCTAACCCTGGGCGCCTCAGGCTGCTCTCACTATCTGGCCGTCGACTCTAGGTCTTAGTGTTCGTTAATCCCTTCGGGGTTGGTGCCATATTCCACTGGGTTACAGTCATTGCAGTCTCAGGTGGGTGTTCCTCTGTGCCTACAGTTGCAGTCCTCCGTTACTGCTATGGCAGTCTACCACTTGTCCTGGGCCTCCATTTACTCCTGTGGCAATACTCGCTATTATGCCACTCTTTGCATAGTGAGAGTCTTGTGGGCCTCGCTGTATTAGGGCCTGTCTGTCTTCCTGGCCTAATAGTAACCATTTCACTGCTGTCTCGTTTGGGAGTCACACAAACTATACCTGACCTGTGTAGTATAATATTATTGCTGATATATATAAATATATATATACTGGACCCGTGTGGGTAATGATTACTGTAAACTGACCTGTGTCAGTACTATATTGTATATATATATATATATTACTGGACCCGCAAGGGTTATTCTTATTCTGTGTTTTTTCAATAAAACTGTGTTTTATCTAAACCTACTGTGTCTGAGTGTCCATAAAACCATTACAGCCGAGGCGAAGGAAAGTTGGATACCAAGTTTTGCACAGAATGCCCTCCAGAATCTGGGGACAAACTGGATACCCCGGTTGTAAACTATGACTTTAGGAACCCCGTGTAGCCGATAGACCTCTTTGACAAAGACCGTAGCCATCTCTTTAGCAGATGGAAGTTTTTGAATGGTATGCAATGAATCATCTTAGAAAATCGGTCAACGACCATGAAGATGACTGTGTTACCATTAGACAATGGGAGGTCGACTAGGAAGTCCATGGCAAGGTGTGACCATGGCTTCTCCCCATTGGGTATGGGTTGGAGAAGGCCCACTGGAAGGTGACAGGGTGATTTGATCTGCGCACAGACTGGACATGCAATTACAAAGGCAGCAACATCTTTGCTAAGTTCTGACCACCAGAAGAGATGGGAAACCGACCAAAGGAGCTGGTTCTTTCCGGGATGACCTGCTGATTTAGTATTATGGAAGGTTGAAAGCACCTTGGTACGGAGGTTCATAGGTACAAAACAGTGCCAGAGGGAGTCTCAGCAGGTGCATCTACTTGGGCGGCCCAAATTCTCTCCCCAAGGGGAGATATTACAGTGAGGAAAAAAATTATTTGATTCTGTACATTTGCCCACTGACAAGGAAATGATCAGTCTATCATTTTAATGGTAGGTTTATTTGAACAGTGAGACACAGAATAACAACAAAAAAATCCAGAAAAAACGAATTTCAAAACAATTACAAATTGATCTGCATTTTACTGAATGAAATAAGTATTTGACCCCCTATCAATCAGCAAGATTTCTGGCTCCCAGGTGTCTTTTATACAGGTAATAAGCTGAGATTATTCTTTTATATACGGAAGTTAGTATTATTTCTTTGATAAAGTGGCACGTGTTGCCACGAAACCCGTTAGATTACTTCTGTTATAGATCATTATTTGGTTTTATAGATAAGTCTTATTTTCGATTAAACATACTTTTTTATAGATAACAACTGGATTGATTGGAGCCGTGTTTAGTATCTTAATCTTCAATTATCTGGAATAATCAAAACAATATATATGCAGCCTGAACAGAGAGAGGTTTGATTTCTCCAAAAGCATTGGTGTCAGCTTATCTCTCAGCTGACTTTTACCATTGTGAGTACACATCTATTTTTTATTTGTTGTTTTTTTGGAGATATTATTACACTATTGGGCACCCTTCTTTTCTTTTGTGTCTTTTATGGTTGACCACTTGGGGAGATCGATTGGAGAAGGAGTGGCCTCTTGTATAGTGAATTGCAGATTGACTGATTTGGGGCAGTATTATATGCCCATGAGCTTTTGGGCTGTTTCTCACATTTGTGCTGAAGCAGCAACTTATCTTGTGAGTACCATTCACTCTGGTGACTGGTGAAGGCATATACGTATTGCTGTACTTGTCACCAATACATCTGGCCCTAGGTCTATTGCTGATGCTTAGACAGTAGCAGCAGGATCACCTGCCCCAGCCAGTGAAGGTGATTCTGGAGAAGAAGTAGTCAATTCTCCTCCACCTCTCCCCTCACTGGGTATGGGAATATTTTTACCCTCAGACAGGCACAATACAGTCATCAGTCACTGCACTGTGCACTATATGTGATATGGTAGTGAAAAGTGGAAAGGGGGGAAGCACATCATGTCACAGCTGCCCTCATTAAGCACATGCAACATAGACAACACAACGTTTATGTTAAGCATGCAAAAGTCGAACCTCAAAAATGCTATCTAGAGCTGCTGTCACTGTGCCCCCTGTCCCTCTCCAAGGACAAAAAAGAATGTGGGCAAAAATACAGTGGAAGATAAGAGAAACCCAGAGTAACACCTATATTGTCATTGTCTTCTTAAGTTAACCGCCTAACATCCATTGCCATGACAGTTAAGGACCAGTGACTTTCCTGGCACGTCATGGAATTCAGGGCTCCCCACGTAGTTGTATGCCACTCAGGGAGCCCTTAATTGGATGAAAAAAAAATACCCTGTGGTCCTTAAGTGCCAGCTGAGCATTTGCGAGCCAGTCCTTATGGGGTTAAAGGTGTTGTGGGAAGATGCATCCATTGTCCCCACTCCAGCACTCTCAGCATCCTCTTCCTGCTCCTCCGATGTACCACCTTTGCCTCCATTACCTCCCCCACCAGCTGGTAGTCTGAAGAGATGAGGATCCATCCATTTGTCAGGGCTTTCAGGCATAATACTGAGGTGACTGAGAGGATGATGGGACGAGATACAGGATGACACATTTGGGCAACTAAAAGGATGATGGGATGAGATGCAGAATGACATTTGTTGGTATCTGAGAGGATGATGGGATAATGACACTTTTGGATAAATACATTTGAAACATGTATTTAAGAAGATATACTGGAACCTTGATGCAGGTAGACACAGCAAGAAAAAAAAGCCTTAATAGAGATTAGATAAAAGACTTACAAAGACATCGTACTTGATTTGATATCCTCTGACGCAAAAAAAAAAAAAAAACAGGTGATGGCAGTTTAGTAAGCATGTTAAGCCATTCAATAAGATATCTCATCAAAAGTAAAGCGGATATCAAGAATCACAACAGATGGTAATATGTGGATTAACTTGAGCTAGTCCCCACTGTGGATGTCCCTGTTCAATGAGCATATACTGAGGAGACTCACAGAGGGGTGCAGATACATGACAGACTGATCAGGGACCACGTCAAGTTTGACTATAAGACAGACATCAACATAGTCTATGAATGTCCATGAGCAGCCAATGGATACCATGCTACACAAGCTACACAACACTCACTGTTCTCACAGGCCTGATTTTGCCAGTAGTAAGGATCCCATGCATAATCCATTCCATAGACATGTCATGTTGAGGTTGTGTATTCAACAGACATCAGCTAATCCTTTCTCCATGTTGCCATTGCAAGGATATCATGCATCCTCCATGCCAACAAAGGTACAAGACAATGCACATGTTCCTTACATTGTTTTGATCTAGTGATGATCGCAAACAATATTGATGTAGTGGTCCATATTCCAGATGAGGAAGTGTCAGGGTGCTACAGGGGGCATTGAGTTATGAAAATTTCAGATGTGGTAGAGTTAACCCTGCTGAATTACCACTTGAGATAATACGTCATGTAAATAGTGTGTTAATGTATACACTGTGTATTCCATTTATGAATGGTGGTGATGTCAGAGGTGGTGGTGATTGGAAGGGATGGTGGTAATGGTAACCACCTGCTAGTGCCCACATCCTGCTCCACACGTGGTAGTCACTTGTGTTATCATCCGCCGCCTCCTCCTCACTCTCATCCTGCGGTGTTGCAAGTCTGTATGCTGATTGGAGATATGACATGGTGTGATTAGATAGGTGAGCAAAGGCAGGATGGATGGATGCATGACAATGACATTGACATGTGAATCTGTGAGTGTCAGGATGGTATCCTATGCATTACTTTGAGATGCATGGGAGAACACCCTGGCAATCAGGGATTGAACTCCTTGCTATCATCATGTACATCATGCCTGTCAAAGTTAGAGGCCTCAGGCCCAGCAAAAGTCCAAAAATGAAGCATGTCCCAGATTCAGCACTGGTAAATTGATCAGTAACTACTTTGTTTCTACTGACCCACTTGTGCTGATTTAGAAATAACCTTCAGCCATGCATTTTGCTTGCCCTTGATGGCCTGTGTGATGATTGATGTGAGCAACATCAGTTTGTTGAGGTTTAGTTATGATATGTGTCCAGACAGGTGTGGATGGCCTGGCATCTCTCCTTGACATCCCCACTCCTATGGATACAGATGCTAACACAAACTTAACTATGACAGTTTCAGTAGAAGCAAATGATTGCATAAACAACACACAGGCCTAGTGAGGAACAAGACTGTATGGCCTCTAGCCGCAACAAATTACCCACTTGCCATTCCCATTCCAAGAATGCATGTGATTCACAGAATCTTTCACCTACTTTTTTGGCATTGTATTTAACCATGCATTTGTTTGCTTTGGGGCCCTGTTTTTGATTTGGATGCCTGTGTGCTGTACATACACACATTTTGTCTCAATTTAACTCAGTTATCCAACAACAAACACAAAACAACATGGTTACATTGCAGTGATCCAAAGGGATATTTTCACAAATCACATGTGAACATATCCCTGTGGAGCAGTGCAATACAACCATGTTGTTTTGTGTTTATTGTGGCAGAGAGGTAGACAATGCTTTGGTAAGCGATGCATTGATTACCCCCTGGCACTCAATGGGTTAAGTGTTTCCTTCCCTATGGGTAAATGTGCTTGATCCTGGTGTAACATTACAGTTCATTAGCTGACAACATTGTTTGTGTGGTGTATGTGTACTACTCAACACAGCACCAAGGGAGTTAAACTTGAACCTGGACAAGCTATGGTCTAGTTGAGCCATCCTATTACTGTTGGTAGTGTCCAGTATTCAGACCTTGTTTGAACCGTCTCATGGCTGTGTTGGTGCAGTGGTGCAGATGGATGCAGTGTTAAGGTGTGACTGTGTTGTGCTGTGGTGGTGGTGAGGGCAGTGTGGTGTTTTGTAAGTTCATGATGCATTTACCAGGAGTTTGGAGGGTGCTGGGGTCCCCAGTGCCCGGACTTCCAGGGATCCCCTCTACAGAAGTGGCCGACAGGGTGTTTCTTAACTGCTCCTCCTAACTGTTGAATGTTGTTGGCAGGGGGACCAACTTCGGTGCCTCAAGCATGAAGGGCAGCCTGGCTTATCTTGTGCTTGACCAGCCTCTTGAAATGACCCTAGCGCGTCTTGATTGAGTTGCAGGTGGCGACAGTGTTGACCCTCAGGAGGACTTGACTCCATGCAGCCTTCTTTGCAGCCAGACCAGGGACCCTCTCCCTCAGATAGAGGATGTTCTCCCTTTTGAGGATAGCTTGAACAAGGACCCTGTTCTCTTCATAAGTGTACCTAGGGTCACTCATCCTCTCCTCCACAGCCCTAGCCTGAGAAGTGTCAGAGCTGTGGCTTTCTAGTTCAGCCTGACCTGACCCTGATTGTGAGTGGTGGGCCTCAGGATGTATCTGTTATCCCAATGACAAAGCTGGCCCTGACCTTTCTGTGTGTGCTCTTGTCCAGGTCCCCTTTCCGCCCCACAGATCTCCCTCTCCCAATCATACCAGGGATGCTCTCCTGAGCTTCTTCCTCTCCTTCTACTCGCCACATTCCTCTCTCCTGATCACCTCTCCTCAACATCATACGAATTTCAGACTGGACCTGTTCAACTCGGACGAAATTCGGTGACGTTCCAAATTATTAGTGCAAATTTAACATATTTTAAAAAATGACTGTCCCTTGCACTGGCAATAGGTATATGACTGCCAAAATAAATGTGAGACTGGTTGTGTCACTCTACTATTCAAACAAATTGCTTATATTTTGCCCAGGAACAAAGAAGACTCTCCCTTTCAGTGGCATTAGGACTGCCAAAAGAAATGTGAGACTGGCTTTGTCACTCTGCTATTCAAGCAAATTGCTTATATTTTGCCCAGGAACAAAGATGACTCTCACATGCAGGTGCAATAATGCTTGCTGCCTGCTAGTGCTTATGTTATCTGTCTGCCTACACAACAACTGGCACTGTCTCCCTCTTCTCTGAGCTCCAACAACGGACTAACAGGAAATGCAGGCTGTCTGGGTGCCTGACGTGTCAATAGTCCAACCCCCATAAGAAGCTCATTGGACTAGAGAGGGAGGGAAAGTAGAGCACGCGTGAGGAGAACGTCATCCAAATGTCCACTTTTTTTTACTAATTTCTGATCCAGTACCGTTCGGATTCGGGGGGAAAAAATTAATGCCCCTTGCCTTTCAGCAGACCCAAATGACGACTGAATGACCCGAATTCGGACTAACTGAATTTCACAAGTCTAGTCAGTTATTTTGGGGTGTATATGTAGGTGAATTTGAATGTTTGTGTGACTTTCACATGTTGTGATTGGCTGTGGGTTTGAACTTGACAACAGTCAAGGTTGCTAGATACATTAGATGTATCCCAAGTTACTTATTGGCTGATTTGGACATACGATGTTGTTTAAACAGGTGCAACACAAGTTTTGAGATCCACGGATTGATTGGGCCTATGCTCGATAGCCATTCTTGTAGGCTCCTTATTGAATGGAAAGTTTGTCAGACATTGCTCGTGTACGTAAGCCATTTCTGACTTAATGCAAGGTTTAAAGGTCACTGTCGAATCTAAGCCATCAAATCCAGAAAGGCTGAGGTCAAGAGAGGCAGCAAGGATTAGACACAAGAAACTTAACCAGAAGATGAGAACCCAGACAAATAATACAGGAAACAAATGCCAAGATGCTAACCCTTTGAGTGCCAAAGAGGTACGAGTTGTGTACCCCAATGGCACTAAAAGGGTTAAATTAGAACACCAGTAAAACTGCATGCTGGCTAAGCAGAGAACAGATTTTACATAAGAGAAGGGAAGAAATGTCATCACATTGACGTACACACTATGTACTCTTGCAATGCATAATGTGGTAACCTCTTCTGATCGCCTGATATGATGCAAAGAGAACTGAGAGTATGAGCCCCTTGGAAGTGGCCAATCCCAAAACCATTTCACATTGTGTGGAGTGCTCATCACACATGGCAATGTGGTGGAGAGTAATCGTATGCATGGTACACAATGCATGAGTACACAATGCAAAAAAAGTTTTGTAGAATCATATTTGTTACCTGGGCAATGGCAACTAATGTGTGTTGTAGCTGAACTACCTGCTTTATCAGATAGTGAAACATTTGGGAACATCCAGACTAGCAGTCAAGGGAGCCCACACATTTCCTCTGACCCTGGGACTGGGAGTCCTCCCCTTCCCTCCACTAAAGTGTCCAAGTGGAACATGATCCTGAAGACTAAGAGGCCAGAACTGTTGTTGGGGGAGAGCAGGCATACAATTAATACCACCACCACCACCAGCAGGAGCACAGATCAGCTGCCTGTCTCTGCTGCTAGTGCTGCCAGTCTGGCTTCTTCAGTTCAAAAAGGAAATACCAAGTGTGACATTAGGGGACCCTCTGTCACATCCCTCTGTAGCAGTGGTATATCTGTAACAGAGCAGCAGCAGCACATAGGAACTAGTGGTGGTGGGGAAGATGATGTTGGAGAAGCTGGGGTGGAAGAGACATTGATGGCCATTTTAGCAGAAACTAAGAAGGAATGGGAGACAGGTATGAGGATGGGCATCACCACCACCACCATTGGCAGTGAGATTTTGTAATTAGTGGAATTTGCAACTGTTCAAATTCCTGATTCTGAGTTGCAAGGGCAGCAGGATGCTGAGGAGCAAGTCAGTGTGCCACAGACCACCGTGGACACAGAGTTAATGGGGTCACCAAATGATGCAGGACCAGGACAGGTCCCATTTGACAGCAGAAGAAATAGTCCTAATCATAGTTGCAGTGCTGAATCTGAGGCAGTAGCAGCAACAGCAGCAACATTATCCACTGCCACAGACAAAGAAGGGGAATGTGGAGGACAAGAAGAAAGAGGCCATTCTTCTCTATTTGTTCTCTTCCCCCTGAAGTCATTATGGTTGTGGTAGGTTGTGGTAGGCACAGTGCAGTCATCACCAACGGCACTGTGCACAATTTGTGAAAAGTCAGTGAAATGAGTAAAGGAGGGAACACACTTTGGTACAAGTGTCCTCATATCACACATGAAACACAGACACCAGAACATTTACCTCAAACATGTTAGAGACAAGGCGGAGATCAAAGAAGAGGAGGAATAGAGCAACCCAGGCAGAGAATGGAAGTTCCATGATGAGTGAAACAACTAGCTCGCCATCAACTTCTAGGGTAATTACATCTTCTGCCAATCCACCTCGTTCATTACCTCTCCTCCAAATGATAGCCACACTGTTGATGTTAGGGTGTGGCAGTTCATCTCTACCCATTGCACACTGTGTGGTGCACTGACCACACATGCCAGTGTGGTGGAGGAGAATTGATACCAGTGCATCAAGCGGCATTTGTGGAGATTCCATCCCACAGAATATGCTAAGATGATTGCAGGGAGGGTTCATCATTACTATTTTTCATGGTTTCCGTGTTTTTCCCCTTTTTTCCTGGATTTACTGCTCTCCTTCTTGGATTTCTTTGGTCTCCGCCCTTTTGTTACATCCATTGTTTTGAGCCTATATCTTGCACCGGTGCATGATTAAAGCATTTTGTGAGTTCCTGATTCAGTTCCAGCATTTACTGTTTATTATCCGGCTTTCCTCGACTTCGATTCCGTGTTCTGATTTGGCTTTGTCTCTTGTCCTGCTCCGACTGGTTTTGACTTAGGCTTGTTTGACTATTCCTCCTGTCTCCTCCTTAGGTCTTGACGCCGCCCGCCTGTTACCGTCCCAGATTTGTCGACCATCCTCCCTCCGTGCCTGTGTCTTGAGTCTGTCCTGCTTCTCTACCGTCGGGTTCGACCTTCCCAGTCCCCTCGTCCTCCGGTCGTACGAAGCCCCCTCTACGACCCTCAGTCATTCTTTGAGTACCTTCAACCCTTAGTCGTATGACGTTTTTCTGTGACCCCCACTCGTACGGCATTCCTGCGACCCCTGCAGCTGCACCATTCAACAGAAGCTATCAGTACTACTGGTAGGTTTCCTAAGCTGTTTCCAGATGCGGTGCGTAGCTGTTTGTCTCCTAGATGGTTATCCAGCCATCAGGCTTCGCGGTCTGCTACCCCACCCAGCTCCAGCCGCAGCAAGATCACCTGGGAACAGCCACGACCTCTAGTAACGCTGCCCACTCCTCACACTCAAGCTTCTGGCTCACTGGGGCCTACACAGTGAGTATTACTTATAGCTTACTGCCCGCTATTATTACTTTCACATTACAGTAGCAGCTCGCAAACTCCTATTGGGGTTATCTCCCCTCTAGGGGTTCTCTGGCCACTTACATATGGGCGCTTAGGCCCGAGCGTTACCCTATTAAACTGTCATTTGACAATGACCACTAGCCAACATGTCCTGCTGACATTAGGCCAGTAGCACATTTTTCTTTTTTTCTCAGGGCCTGTGCTTTGAAAAAAACAAAAAAACAAAAACAAAAAAACATAGTCCTACAAAAAATAAACAATTTTGGGGGGTTTGTTGCTAACAAGACTAAGTCCTACAAATCAATGTTTCCTCAGGACTTGTGCTCTAAGAAGCCTAAGTCCTACAAGTCAGTGTTTTCTTACCGCTTGTGCCAAAGAAGCTTAAGTCCTGCAAATCAATGTTTCCTCAGGGCTTGGGCCTCCAAGAAAAAAATCATCCTCTACAAAATACTCTATCAAGTCAAGTATCAGTTCACCCCAGTGGCAGCTTATGTCAGGGGGTTCCTGTCTCTATCATTTTACATACAAATGTCTTATTTTATTATCTTGATTTATTTTTTTATTATCTGTTCCCCCCAATAGCAGTCAAGAAACCCCCCCCCAAACAAATGCCCTGTTTAAATGATTCATCCATTCACCAACACAGGCACCCTCCTCAGACCCCTTTTATATCATGTCTTCTGGGTTTTTTATTTGTATTTAGGATTTATTTTATATTAACTACCTCCCCCCAATCCCAGTAAACAACCCCCCTTAAAAAATCATCCCCTGTTCAACTGATTCTTTTCCCATACTCCACCAATACAGTCATCCTTATGCCCCTTTTATACAATGCCTTTGGGAAATAAAATAATATTTGCTATGTGTTGTGTGTAACTTCTATGTTCCCATTGATTTCAATGGAATGAGCTAGGAGAAAAAAAGCGGGAAAAAGTGGAAAATCAGCACTTTTCGCTGGAAATGCTTTGCCAAGCAGAAAGTGCCATTTTTTGTCGATTTAACTTTAAAATTAAATTTTTTTCCACCCCTAATAAAAAAGACCATTTAATCTCTTCCACCCCTCCATCATCATCACCACCACCAGTCCCTCCTTGCTGCTGCTGCTCTATTATAGATGTCTCACTGGTTGGAGGAGGTGATGAGAAATGTGACAGAGTGTCCCTTAATGTGACACTAGCCATCTCCTGTTCAACTGAAGACACCAAACTGGAAACACTAGCAGCAGGCACAAGCAGCCTTCTTCATGTTCCATCTGGACAAGGTTGTGATGGTAAGGGTATTCCTATGGTAAGGGGAATGTTGTTGGCTGCCTTGATCAATAGACAGGCTGCTCTTCATTACTTCCCGTACCAGCTCAGCATCAGTAGAAGAATCTACAGTGGTAACACTAGTCCCACCAGCTTCTTCACCATCATTATTATTTCTACTAACACAAACCACACACATTCCTAACTCCATAAACTCTGAGTCTGTAGCTGCTGGACCTTATTAGTTGTAACAGTAGTAGTAGTGGTGGTGGGACTGCTTGGGGATGGCAAGTGTGATTTAAGGTCTCCTGCTGTCACATTTGGCATCATCTCCTCCTGAGAATCACAAGACAGCCTAGCAGGCATAGTACCGACAGCAGACACACCACTGACATTAGGCACAGGCAGCTGACCTGTCCTGCTCACACTACTACCCTCGTCTTCCTCTGCCCATGACACAAATTTCCCCTAGATCCCTAGGAGTGATATATGGGGCCGGCCATCATTGTAACTGAGGAATCATGGCATCTAGGCCCTTTCACGTTGGTAGTGGTCACTTTCTCCTCCTCAGATTCACTGGATGCATAACTGTCCTTCCAGCTCCTCTTTATTATTATTCCACTTGCTCATAGTGATAGCAGTCCCTATGAACCTCTTCTGTCTGAATTTTGCAAAACAGCTCACAACACAAGAGCTAGCACCTTCTCTCTCTGTAGCTGTTTGTTTTGTGTTTCACTTCCTGGAAAACGTCACTTTTTATAGAGAATGATTGGACCACACGTCATTTAATATTCACAGGAATTATAAAACAGAGAGGAAGAAGAAGAAATAGAGAAGATAGAAGAAGAAGATGGCAGTAGCTGAGCAGGGTGCTGATGACCCCACTGGACAACAGGATTAATGGTAAGTGTTTGTTTTCAGGGGCTGTTGCTGTGTAGCTTAGTTAAGCCTGTGAGTGCCCCGATAAACTGAGTCCCTTAACGGATCTTAGAGCAAACGCATGTAATTGAATTTCATCTTGTTGCTTTTTTAATTATTTTTTAAGGATGAAACATCACTAACTTTATTGCCCGACAGGATTTTCTTTTCTGGGAGCAAATATTTTGATTTTAACTGGAATAATGGGGCAACTGATTAAGTTGGCATTATCTGTCTATGTAACCCTGACATCTGTACATTGTTTAACCCTTTGATTTCCTGAGAGGTATGCAATGCATTACTCTGCAAAGTGTTGCGTGCCCATCTGGCACTCAAGAGGTTAAACTATGCACAGATGTCAGGGTTATGTTTGGACACATATAATTTAATATGTCTTTTTATCAGGAGTCATGGAACAGAGAGGAAGAAGAAGGAAGAGAGAAGATAGAAGAAGAAGATGGCAGTAGCTGACCAGGGTTCTGAACACCGCGCTGGACATCGGGATTAATGGTAAGTGTTTGTTTTCAGGGGCTGTTGCTGTGTAAACTAGTTGAATTAACCCTGTGAGTGCCACAATAAAGTGAGTCCCTTGCCGGATCTTAGGGCTAACGCATGTAATTACATTTTTTGGCTTTTTTTATCTTCTAAGGGCGAAACGCCGCTAACTTCATAGACCGACAGGTTTTTTCTTTGCCTGCATTTTTTAATAGCACAAGAAATTAAATATCTTACCGTGCTTGAAAAAATGCCGTTGGCTGTTTTTTTAGCCATCAGACCTAATTGAATTGAGGCCTGTATGTGGGTGTTATAGAAGCTTAGCTACAAAACAGAAATAAAGTATATGCAGCTCCTAGTGGAATGCAGGAGATACGATTTGCTGTATATCAATACATTTATGAAACTTTTTTTTGTATTCTATGTACATTTTTTCCATTACAGCACATATATAGAAACCTATGGTATCTTTTGATAGTGCTGAATTTGTTAAATAAAATGATTTGTGAGTGTGTGTGCATCACAGAAAATCCATGAAGTTGCAGATTAATAAAAGTAAACTGTAACTAAACTATCAAACTGTACATAGGTGAAAGTTTCTTAACAGAAAGTTTTGAGTTCTAATTGGTCATCATGGAATTCTCTTCATTTTCTGAACTCCTTCTGGAACCTTCCCACAACTATATAAACTGTAAGTCTTCACCTTTAACATGAATTGATAATGATTTTTTATTTGACTGCAGTGCTAACAACATTGTGACATAGACTTTTACATGTTGAACTTTTAAGTCTTCTCTTTATTTGCTTGATCAGAACATATAGCTGATACTGAAGATGTGATTCTAAACACGTGATATAAGCAGAGATCTTGAGACCAAGGTAAGTTGAGAATGCTGATCAGAATTGATTTAATGTTAGTTTATCTTTTCAGTAACTTTCTACAACTGATCACACAAAGTTATTTGACATTCTGACCCCTAGAACGCTAGTTTAATTTCAATCGGATTGTTTCTCAATGCATTTTTGAACTCTCTAAAATTCAATTAATCCGAACCCCCATTTAAATAAATTGTAATGTTAATCTCCTACTATGATGCAGTTGATTTGACCCAGACACACTCCATTCTTAGTACATCATCCTCAGTTTGTACTAAATTGCTGAAAGATACTTTTGGTGTGACATGAATTATAGGTAACAATTTTATCACTGGTTTCTCACCTCTAACTCCTCAGAGGAAGACTGCAATTTACCATTGACTGATCAAAGTATCTGGATCTGTACTGTGTGTTCTTATATAATTTCCATTCTAAATAATGCAATGTGTACTTGTATATAAGAGATATTTTTGTATTTGTCTGTATAACATGCCTGAGGAAGAGACCTAAGGTCTTGAAAGCTTGCATCCTAAATCTGCTTAGTTAGCCAATAAAAGGTATCAACAACTATATACTGATCACTGGATTTATCTGCAAATTTCCACATATAATTCAATATTATTCTGTGAGATGAATCAGTGGTAACATCATCTGCAATGAAATCTAACTCTTTCTGTGTTGGATTATTATGTTGTAAATACATTTATTTCAATGTATCATTTCATTGATCACCACCACGTTTAAAGAAGGTAAATTATGTGTTTCAGAATAGAAATGAGCAAATAATATAATCTTATATTATCACCTGATAATGGGTTACTATCAGATATCATCTACTAATTGAATCATGTCAGCAAATAATAATAGCAGGTGTTAATTATTAAATCATTCAATCTGATAATTTCAGTCTTAAAGTGATGAAACATAATTAACTAAAAGACAATATCAGTTAGGGATATTTCACTATTTTTAATAGAAGTTGTTAACATCATAGATGTCTTTCAATCAGTAGTCAGGTATATGGATATCTGGTTTTCATCACATCTGTAGTTGCCTGTATATAATGATTTATTTAAAGTCTGTCTCTACATCACACAGCAAAACAATGATCTTCAATAGTCCTGAATGCTTCATATGAATCTGTTGTTTTATCAGACTATAAACTGTTTAAATGCAATGCAGCTGTATGACAGCTGTTTAAAAGAAACCTACGTAGATAAGTTAAACAAATTAAGAGCCCCATCTTTCCAGGTTATTACATTTAATGTAGGATGAATGTATCATGTACAAAGTCAGGCATGTAATCAAAACTTGAAATAAAAAATATACCTAAATGTCTTTTGTTCTTATGACATTTTTATAGAGCCCATAGACAAAGCAGGCGCAGTTGTTTAGATACTTTGGTAATTTGAGAGATAATTTTAGTTGAGATTACTGTGCAGATTACTGTCAGATTACTGTGCAGGTTACTGTGAGATTACTGTGCAGGTTACTGTGAGATTACTGTACAGGTTACTGTGAGATTACTGTGCAGGTTACTGTGAGATCACTGTGCAGGTTACTGTGAGATTACTGTACAGGTTACTGTGAGATTACTGTGCAGGTTACTGTGAGATTACTGTGAGATTACTGTGAGATTACTGTGCAGGTTACTGTGAGATTACTGTACAGGTTACTGTGAGATTACTGTGAGATTACTGTGCAGGTTACTGTGAGATTACTGTGCAGGTTACTGTGAGATCACTGTGCAGGTTACTGTGAGATTACTGTGCAGGTTACTATGCCGTTTGTAGAATGTCACAGGAGGACAGATGTTGACAGAACCTAAAAGTTAAAATAAAGTACCTGTGATGATTTCCATTCATGAACTATGAAACAGAAGTGCAATAAAACAGTTCTTAGTATTTTATTGTTTTTTGTTCAATAAATATAAGCTTATGCTAATGTTGAAAACCACACATATTTCTAAAGGATTTTCTGAAAGTATTTAAAAATGCATCTTAATGAATGTGCTCCATGGAATAACATGTGATAGAAAAGATTAATGGACATATTTTTGTATCTCTTGATTCAGTTACATAGTTATATAGTAAAATGGGCTGAAACAAGACACAAATCCATCAAGTCCAACCTTTGCCACACTATAATCCAGACAAAGAGAGAGAATTACATAATATTGGTATTAATCTATTAACAAAAATGTCCTGTTTAACCTACTAATGCTTAGCCATGTATGTTACTTTCTGCTAGAAATGTTTCTAATCTTCTCTTAAATATATCCATTGAATCTGTCATTACACCATCCCTGGGCAAAAAAATCCACAGTTTAACAGACCTTACCACAGAACCTCTTCCTCTACTGAAGTTGAAACCATCCTTTCCTCTAATTTTAAGAGGTGGGCCTAGTTATTTATTCTGGCCTTGTAACAAAAAGTTTACTAGAGAGAGACTTGTATTGAACTCACATTTACTTAAACAATGTAACAAGACCCCATCCTCAATATCTTTTCTCTTTCATACTTCAGTTCTTCCATTACTGTAATCCATATTATTGTTCTTATGTACTCCCACCAGTTCTGAAATATCCTTTTTCAGAACTGGTGCCAAAAACTGAACTACATATTTGTGGTGAGGACTTGCTGATATATTTTTTTTAAACAGCAAAATGTTGTTATCCTCTTTTTTATGCACAAACATATTTAGATTTTTTTAAACATTTTTTTAAAGCAGTTTGACATTGATCATGGCTGACAAGTTTTCAGTGCAAGTATTCCAAGATCTTTCTCCAGCAAATGAGTTGTATAAAATGTTCCCATTAAATTCCTAAGTAGAACGCCTATTTGTTTGTTCAAAATACATGAATTTATTACATTAAATCTCATATTCCTTTTGTTTTACAGACTGCAATTGCATGCAAAGCATTCTGTAGCGAACAAACATCCGGGTCTTAATTTATTAGTCCAAATAATTTAGCGCCATTTGTAAGTATTGAAATTTAGCCTTTATACTTACTTACTGGTCATTTATACACATGTTAAAAGCAGTGGACCAAGTACTGAAATGTGAGGTAATCAACCCTCTACTTTAACTGCACTGGAGATATTGCAATTGGAGATATTAACATAGTAACATAGTTGATAGACTTGTGCACGGCAAAAATTTTCGTTTCGTTTTTTTTTTTAATTCAGTGGACCGGACCTATTCGACTCAGATGAAATTCGGCAACATTCTGAATTATTCATTCGAATTTAACATACTTTAAAAAATTACTTTCCCTTGAGGTGGCAATAAGGTACTAGGCCTGCCTACCTGCCTACACAATTGTGAGACTGTCTGTGTCACTCTGAAAACTATAATATGATAATATTATCATCCCTTGCTTCTACACCTCTTTTTATGTAGGCTAGTACTCTATTTGCTCTTGCAGCAGCTGAGTTACTCTGCACACTGCTGTGAAGTCTATTGTCTATCAGTACTCCTAAATCTTTCTCTAGTGAGGATTTCCCAAGTTGTTTCCCATTTAGTGTATATGTAGCAAGTTTGTTTCTAGAGCCCAAATGTATAACCTTATATTTATCTACATTAAATGTCATCTGCCACTTTTCTGCCCATTCACTCAGTTTATCTAAATCCTTCTGCAGAGAAAAGCTATCCAGCCCTGTATGCATACCTGGGAACTTTACATAAGGTGCAACCCGGAGGGTAGCCGCCGGGTGAGCTCTATGATGCGATTTGCGTCATTAAAAAGGGGCGGGGCTTAATTGCGACGGGAGGGGGGGTTGTAGAACAGAAGAAAAAAAACACAGAAAAAGAAAAAAAATACAGAAAAGCCTGGGGAAGTAGGAGAATGGGGTGGGTAGTGGGAGAAACGGGGCGGGATGGAGCACAAGTGTGTAGAGTTTCAAGGGAAACTCCCCACATCCGACAAATTAGACTGTGCCCCAGAGACCCGGTAATACAGTGTTAAATCCGGAGTCTCCGGGGCAAAACCAGAGAGTTCCCAGCTATGCCTGTATGTATTTCCTTACATAGCTTACTATTATTATTATTATTATTATTATTATTATTTATTTCTATAGTAACAACTAATTCCGCTTAGTGTCATCATTAAAGACTGACATGCTACTTTCATATTATTATTATCATATAATTATATTATTTCTTATCCTTCAATCACATTTCTATCCAAATACAAAGGTTATCCTCTATCTCCAATTGACTTATTTTATAAGCCAGTCTCCTGTATAGCACTGTGTAAAACTCCATTATAAAATCTCTATATGCCTCATCTACTTCTTCTTCATAGAAGCTCTATAGATTTGTTTAGCAAGATCTTTTCCTCATAAAACTATATTGATTCCTGTAAATAACTGTATTTTTCAGTGTAGTGCTTCAAGCAATTTCTCAAATTTTAAGATCAAGCTCATAATTTCCAGATTCTTTTTTTAGTTCTTGTTTTACATAAAGGCACTAAAATAGCGTTAGAACAATCTTGGGGTACTCAGTCTGTGTAGATAGAGTGTATAAAGATTGAAAAAGTGGTCTTCTAACAGTGCGCCAAGTTCTTGCAGAACTCATGGTTGTCCACCCTCTGGGTCAGGTGCTCTCACTCTCTTTATTTTGATTAGTTAACCCATCTTCTTGGGGTAACCATATAACTGATAATGACATGGTTGTACTTGATATTTGTTGAGGCTCTTCTACCTCTGCTTGTGCCCTCGTTTGTATGGATCAGTGTTTCTCAACGTTAGTCCTCGGGGCACACCAACAGTGCAGGTTTTCAGGTTGTTCCTGCTTAATCACAGCTGAGTAATTAGAGTCTCAGCCATTGTGACTGATTCACCTGTGATTAATTAGGGATATCATGAAAACATGACCTGTTGGTGTGCACCGAGGACTGGAGCTGAGAATGACCAGTATGTTCAGAAGAATATTAGCCTTCTCCTTAAAACTTCAAAATTCTCTCTCTTTTTTTCCTTATTATATATTTGATTTTTTTATTAGTCTTGCTCACCTTTGTGATTCGAGTTTCATTTTATATTTTTGCTAACCTAATTACCATTTTTGCAATCTTTGTATATTTTAAAACTTAATTCATTACAGTCTGTGTATTATAAGTCCAGTAGGTACATAGTTGAATAAATATTCATACTTAATTTTGTGGAAAAGATAAAGTCTTTCAGTGGGTACAGAACTTAACCACTTGAATGCCAGAGAGGAATCCAATGCAAAGGGTTAACTGGCATGTGAAAGTACACCAACAAGCTTAATTAGCATACAGAACCATACTGGAGCGTGCTCATTGTGGCTTGCATTTAAGTGAATTGCAGACAAGGGGCCAGATTCTATTGCAGGTGCTAAATGTTAACTCTCGTTTTATCAAACATTTTCCTACTGAAGTCTAAGGAGAAAACTGGAGATACAAACAGTGATACAATTAGCACCTGTAATATAATCTAGCCCAAGTGGAGTTATGAAAAATCTGGTCAAAAGTATCTGTTAGTGTGTTTGGATGTTTCTTAAGGGTTAAAAAGCCATATTTTGTATTCATTTTGTGAGTGTGTGTGTGTGTGTGGGGGGGGGGGGGTATTTAAAACATTAAAATATTTCTATTGTTTACTGTTTTTTTCTCCTGAGTGATTAGGGGGATTAGGGGGTTGATTACAAATGAGATCGAACGGAATGAATGAATGAATGAGTGAATGAATATGTGTATTTATATAGTGCCACAAGTGTACACAGCACTTTACAATTTAAGGATTTAGACAACACAGGGTTACAAGTGCTTTGTAAATTGAAATACTGGAAGTAAGGTCCCTGCCCAAAAGTTTACAATCTAAAGTGTTAATGGGAGACATACAGAGTCCATAAGGGTCAAGTGCTGAATACAGTGCTAGAGTTCTGGTCAGGATAGGGGACATAAATAAAGTAAATTATTTATAAAGAGCCTTAGTCCTACAATGTCAGCGCCTCTTGGCAAATTAACAGACCTTACTACAGAACCTCTTTATTTGCTAAAGTTGAAACCATCCTTTCCTCTAATTTGAAGGGGTTGGCCTAATTATTTATACAGGACTTGATTAAAAAGCTTACTATAGAGAGCCTTGTACTGATTCGCATATCCCTAAACAATGTAACAAGACCCCATCCTCCACATCTTTTCTCTTCCATTCCCGTAATCCATTTTCTTGTTCTTATCTGTACTCCCTCCAGTTCTGAAATATCATTTGCCAAAAACTGAACTACGTATTTGTGGTGAGGACTTACTGACAATTTTTTTAAAATGTTGTTACCCACTCTTGTTTAAATACCTCTTTTTATGCAGGAATGTATTTTGATTGTTTTTTCTAATGCAGTTGGATATCGATCATGGTTGACAAGTTTTCAATGCAAATATTCTAAGATATTTCTCCAGCAATGAGTCTCTAGCAATTTAATGTTATTATTAAATTCATAAGTAGAATGCCTATTTGTTTGTCCAAAATTCATATAATTTATTACATTAAATCTCATATTCCACTTGTTTTACAGACTGCAATTTCATACAAAGCTTTCTGTAGAGAACAAACATCCTGCTCTGAATGTATTAGTCCATTTCATTTAGTTCCATGTGTAAATATTGAAATTTAGCTTTTATACTTATTTACTGGTCATTTATAAACATGTTAAAAAGCAGTGAACCAAGTACTGAAATCTGAGGTAATCCTCTCTCAACTTTAGCTGCACTGGAGATATTGCAATTGGAGATATTTTACATAGTTGATGAGGCTGAAATAAGACATGCGTCCATCAAGTGCAGCCCATGTCAAAAACATCCCTGTTGATCCAGAGGAAGGCAAAAAAAAGCCCTCTGAAGCAATTTCCAATTTAGCCCCAAGTGGGTAAAAAAATCCCTTTCTGACCACAAATGAAGTCATCTGTCATAATTTTCAATATTGTTCTGTGCTAGATCGGCATCCATAGCTTTTTTGAAAGCAGTTGCACTATTTGCAAGTATATCTCCAGGCAAAGAATTTCATACATTTTACCACCCTTACTGTAAATAATCCCTGCCTTTGTTTTATTCAAAAGTGCCTTTCCTCTAGTCTGAATGGATGACCTTTTTTTTTCATAGCTCAGCTCGTTGTGTAAATAATTCATTTACTAGTTCATTGTATTGACCTTGAATGTATTTGTAAATGGATTTTGTCGCATGTCGCTGCACCTTTTCCAGTTCAAAAATGTATTTTTTAAGAACTGGTGCCCAAAATTGTATTCCATATTCTACAGGAAGGATAATATTAATATCCTTTGCATCTACACCTCTTTTTATGCAGGCTAGTACCCTATTTGCTCTTGCAGCAGCTGAGTGACTCTGCACACTGCTGTGAAGTCTATTGTCTATCAGTACTCCTAAATCTCTCTCTAATGTGGATTCCCCAAGCTGTTTCCCATTTAGAATATGTGTAGCATGTTTGTTTCTGCAGCCCAAATGCATAATCTTAAATTTTTCAGTGTAGTCCTTCAAGCAATTTCTCAAATTTTAAGATCAAGCTCAAAATTTCAAGATTCTTTTTTAGTTCTCTTTTTACATAAAGACACTAAAATAGTGTTAGAACAATCATGTGGTACCCAGTATGAGTAGATAGAGTGTAAAGATTGAAAAAGTGGTCTTCTAACAGTGCGCCCAGTTCCTGCAGAACTCTCGGATGTCTACCCTCTGGGCCAGGTGCTCTCTCACTCTTTATTTTGATTAGTCAACCCATCTTCTTGGAGTAACCGTATAATTGATAATGACATGGTTGTACTTGATATTTGTTGAGGCTCTTCTACCTCTGCTTGTGCCCTCGTTTGTATGGATGAAAAGATTGTGTTCAGAAGAATATTAGCCTTTTCCTTAACCTCACTATTTAACTTACCAATCTCAATTTTGAAAAGTCCAAAATTCTCCCTCTCTTTTTTTTTTCTAATTATTAATTAGATTTTTTTTATTAGTCTTGCTCACCTTTGCAGTTTGAGTTTCCTTTTATATTTTTTCTAACCTAATTACCATTTAGCATTCTTAGTATTTATGAAAACTTAATTCATTACAGTCTGTGTATGATAAGTCCAGTAGGTACATAGTTGAAGAAATATTCACACTTAATATTATGGAAAAGTTAAAATCTTTCAATGAGTACAGAACTTAACCCCTTGAATGCCAGAGAGAAATCCAAGGCAAAGGGTTAACTAGCATGTGAAACTGCACTAACAAGCTTAATTAGCACACAGAACCATACTGGAGCTTGCTCATTGTGGCTTATATCTAAGTGAATTGCTAGTGGTCAAGTGGAGTTATAAAGAATCTGGTGAAGAGTACCTGTGAGTGCGTTTGGATGTTTCTTAAAGGTTAAAATGGTATCTACTTTTTATTCAGAGTGTGTGTGTGTGTGTGTGTGAGTGTGTGGGGGGGTATTTAAAGCATTAAAAAAAAAGTAGTAAAGTTATATATGTGTCAGAGTGTGTGCTACTGTCAGTGCCAACAGTTAGTTCAGTCCAAATAACACCTATGGTTCCTGCTGCAGAGGAGTATGACAAACAAAACCAGGACAAATATATTAACAGCAGCACAGATGAGGAGGTGGAGGAGTGATGTGAAGAAGGGTCGCCACCATCTACCCCACTTGGGACCACTGCTATGACCGATAAGTAATGTGTGTCAATAATCTGAGAAGAAGGATAGCGTATGACAATGATAAAAACAATATACATACACAAATCACACCATGCCAGTCCCCCACCACCACCACTACATACACATCTGCCTCATTGTAGGTTGTACTTTATTTTTTTTATTACTTGACATCATCATGAATTTGTGCCAGTGTCACGTAAGCAGGAAGTTAGTGTTGTGGGCGAAGGACAAATTCATTCTGCATGCTAACACATTTTTCAAGCCATATGTTACTGTAGGACTCACAACTTTGACTTTCAGCCACTTATTTCTAAACTTCAGCCCTCAGAAGAAGTAATATTACAGTGGGAAATGTAGTGCCTATAGGAAATATAGGTGAAAAATGTGTTAATATAGGTGCAAAATTTGTTAAAACAGGTGAAAAGGAGGACATTTTTGGAAAGGCAAAACCTTTCCCAGTAAAACTGAAAAATCGTCAAGTTTTCACGAAAAGTCATGCAGGAAATTGTTCACACTTTTCGTCCACCCCTACTCACCAGCATGGTTGCCTCTTCAGAGGGTTTCAGCAGCTCACATACATTACACATTAGTTGCCATTGGCCAGGTAACAAGGAGGCTCCCTCCAACGCCTTCCAGTTTTGCATGGTGTACTCACTAATGGCCTAAATCTGCTCGTATAAATGTTCTACTATGTACATCATGGAATTCCACCTGGTAGGGACCTACATTTTCATCTGGTGATGGGGCAGGTTGTTACACTTTTTATGGAATGTAGAGCGTTGAGTGCACTGTAGGACCAACTAAAATAGGCACAGATTTTGTTGGCGGTATTCAGCATCTCTTTGAAGGTTTTGGATTCTGCCAGGAATCTGGTTAAAACTAAATTTAGCACATGGCCAAAGCACGGCACATGCACCATATCACCAATTCTCAAGGCTGTGATTATGTTGGAGCTGTTAGCAGACACAAAACCAGCATTTAAGAGAGGCGTTCTAGCCATTCCTCTAGCACCTGCCCTAGTTTACTTAAAACATCTACGGGTTTCTAGAATGGCATGGGCTATCCTGCTGTTGCCTTCTAACCAATCTGCCAGAACTAACGGCATGGTTAATGGCTGTCACCTGATGTTGTAAGCTAGTGTTGCCAACTGGTGGTGGTGGTGGGAGGGAAACCCAATCAGCAATCAAAGTCATATAGTCTGTGCTCTGCCCACCTGTTCACATATCTGTTGTCAGGTGGATTTTCTTGCCATACTCACTTTTCAGTCCTTTGCCCACCACAGTAACCACCTGTGTGTACAATTCAGGCACAGCCATCCTGGAAAAATAACTGCTGCTTGGGATATGTCACTTTGGCAATCTTGCATTCCACAAGCGAACTTTGGGGTTGTTTTGGTGAAGTTTTTGACTCTTTCCCAGGAACTCAGTAAGTATAGGTTGGAACAGTACTAGGGGTCCTGTGTGAAATTCCATGAAAACCACATTGTTGTCAGTTTTTCCTCTGAAAAATCCACTTTAAAACTAGTTATTAAAATTTTCACATTTTTCGTCCATTGGCCAAAATATTTAGCCATTTTTTCAATGGCTAGAAAGTTTCCGCCCATTGATCTACATTGTTTTTTTCCATTTCTCTATAAAAATGTTACATATTTGCGGAATTCAAACACAACAGAAGCAGCTACAGAGCAAGGTAAATGTACTGTGCTGTTCTGCTGTGATTTTGAGGCAAATTTGAGGCAGGAGAAGCTCATAGTGACTGCTATCACTATGAGCAGGATTAAAAATAATAAAAGGAGAAACTGGAAGAACCATTATGTGTCCACTGAGTCTGAGAAGGAAGTGAACACTACAGAAGCAATGTTGGTCAGTTCCCCTAAATCACCCCTAGGATTTTTTTTGGGGAAATTACTGTCAAGGGAGGAACAAAAGGGTAGTAGTAGTAGTGAGAGCAGGACAAGGCAGCTGCCTGTGACTGTTGCAAGACATGCTGCGCCTGCTGTAAGATGTGCTGTGCCTGCTGTCAGACCTTCTCCCCTGCTGCCAGTGCCACCACCACTGCTGTGCCTGCTGTCAGTACTGCCCTTGCTTCCATCAGTCTGTGCCTGCTGCCAGTGCTGAACCTGTTTCCACCAGTGCTGAAGCTGCTGTTAGTGTGTCTTGTAATACTCAGAATGGGGGAAGGAAAAGATGATACCAAGTGTGACAACAGGGGACCCTAAGTCACAGTTGCCATCCCCAAGTGCTAGTACTACTAGTTCTACTAAGGTCCAGCAGCTTGTTAGCGTTAGGAATGAAGGAGGGTGTTATCAATATTCTCCTTTTAGCAGTTACTGTGAAGAGAAAGACTCAAGGCCTGAAATTGTTGTGGTTGGTGTTAATAGTAGTAGTAGTAGTAACAGTGATGCAGGTGGGACTAGTGTTAGGAGAGTGGTAGGGGAAGCAATTGAGAGTGTCCAGACTAGAGGTCAAGGGAGCCCACACCATTCCTCTGACCCTGGCAGCCCCCTTCCCCCAGCATTGTCCATGTGAAACATGATCCAGAAGAAGGAAGAATTGTTACCACCCCAATAATACCACCACCACCAGCAGAAGGATCACAGATCAGCTGCCTGTGCCTGCTGCTACTACTGCCAGTCTGATTTCTTCAGGTCACCAAGAAATGTCAAGTGTGACATTAGGGGACCCTCTGTCACATTGCTCGTCACCTCCTCCATTAAGCAATGAGCATTTTTAAATTTGCGGAATTTGCAACTGCACTAATTCCTGCTGCTGCTGAGTTGTAAGGGCAGCAGGATGCTGAGGAGCAGGCTAGTGTGCCACAGACTACCATGGACACAGTGGGAATTGGGTCAACAAGTGATCTGGGACTAGGAAAGAAAAATAAATAAAAAAATTAACAATTTTTGGGGGTTTGTTTCTAACAAGCCTAAGACCTACAAATCAATTTTTCCTCGGGGTTTGTGTCTCTAACAAGCCTAAGTCCCACAAATCAATGTTTCCTCAGGACTTGGGCCTCTAACAACAAATCTTACAAATTATCCTCTACAAAATGCTCTATCATGCTACACCAGTGGCAGCTTACGTCAGGTTGTCCCTGTCTCTATCACGTTACATATAAATTTCTTATTTTATATTATTTTTTTTTAATTAACTGTCCCCCTCAATACTGGTAAAAAAAACCCCCAAAACAAATTCCCTGTTCAACTGATTCATACCCCAGACTCAACCCACCAACACAGGCACCCTTCTCAGACCCCTTTTATACCATGTCTTGTGGGTTTTTTTAATTTTAACCTCCCCAAAGAAAACATTCCCTGTTCAACTGATACTTTACACACACTCCACCATCACAGGTACCTCATGCCATTTTTATATTATGTCTCTTGGAAGTAAAATAATATTTGCTATGTGTTGTATTTAAATTCAATGTTCCCATTGATTTCAATGGAATGAGCAGAAGACTGTACTTATTAGCCAAGCGGGAAGTGCCATTATTCGTCAATTTCAGATTGAGGTGAAAATTTGCACCCGTCCCTAAATAAAATGTCTACATTGGTATTCAGTTGCCCTACCTGCTGAAAGCACAACAGATATTAGGCCACAGAAAAGGACTCTTGACTATTTAGCATGAATAATGGGAACATCAAAGGGGAAAAAAGCTAAGGATCGTGTCTTAGGTACTTTAAAGCATCAATCTCTAGCTCATCTGTGTTACACTTACCTGTCATCCACTGTCCATCTTCTTCTATATTTCTTCTTTTTTTCTAATGTTCATCTTCTATCTTCTCTCTTCCGCCTTCTTTTACGTTCCATGATTCATATTAAATAAAGGAAAAAAGACATAATAAATTATGTGGCCCAAACATAACCCTGTCATCTGTGCATAGTTTAACTCCTTGAATGCTAGAGGGGTAAGCAAAGCATTTCAGAGTAATGTGTTGCGTATCTCTCTGGCACCCAATTGGTACTCAAAGGGTTAAACAATGCACAGATGTCAGGGTTACATAGAGAGATAATGCCAACTTAATCAATCAATTACCAAATAATCGGGTAAAATAAAAATATTTACTCCCAAAAAAAAGTTAAGTGAAGCAGTCAAAAAAATATAATTATGTTATCTTCCTTTGTTTCAATATGTCTTTTTATGCAGGAAATTAGTTTGTTTTTGCTAATACTTATCTCTCAGAAGCGAAAAGATTGTCCTTTCGTCAGGCCAGATGGGCACTGTTTCTATCTCACTTTAACTTTGTAGTATCCTACCTGCCGGCCTCAAAAAACTTTAGGGCTGATGCCCTGTCTAGACAGTTTGGGCCAGAGATGGAGAAGGATGAGCCTCCCGTACCTATCATTCAGCCTGATCGCATTCTGGCTACATTACGTACTAGTATCACTTCGCCACTGGGGGAAGAGATTTTGGCTACCCAGGCTACGGCACCCCCAGAAACCCCAGTGGGCAAGTGTTTTGTTGATGAGCCATTTCGTACCCGTTTGCTTGAGTTCCTGCGCTGCTTTGTTACCGATCATCATGACAATTGGGCAGACCTGTTGCCTTGGGCAGAGTTTGCCAGGAACTGTGCAGTGAATTCATCGTCTGGGAGCTCCCTGTTTCTCATCAATTACGGGTTCCAGCCATGCCTGCTCCTGGACTCATTCCAGTCACAACAGATTCCAGCTCTGGACGAGCATATCGAGCAACTCCGCTCCACCTGGGCACAGGTTCAGAGGGCCCTCAGTCAGTCATTTCAGCGTCTTCAGCGACATGTTAACCGTAGACGGCTGCCAGCGGTCTCCTTTCAGGTTGGGGACAGGGTATGGTTCTCCTCCAGAAATCTTAATTTGCAAGTTCCATCCAATAAGTTGGCTCCCCGGTTCATTGGCTCTTTCAGGGTTATCCGTAAAGTTAATCCTATCTCATATGCCTTAGAACTTCCGGCATCTATGCGCATACATAATGTGTTCCATGTATCCCTGTTAAAACCTCTGGAATGCAACCGCTACACTACCACTCCGGTGGTGCCTGGTCCTGTGGATGTCCAGGGCCAAGAGGAGTATGAAGTTCAAAGCTTAATTGATTCACGAAGCTTTAGAGGAAAATTGCAATATTTGGTACACTGGAAGGGCTATGTGTCATGGTTTGTTTTGACTCACAGACACAGAGTTAAGATAAAAACACAGCTTTATTGAAAAGATAATAAGAACCCTCACAGGTCCTGAACATCACACATATGTTACAGACACACGACAGGTTCAAGTAGTATAGCATACAATGATACAATGTATAGGCTCTACCGGCCTTACCAAAATACCGGGTAAGGCAGCCTAGCAGAAGGTACAATCGGACTGAGTAGGCTCTACCAGCCTTGCCAATATACCAGGCAAAGCAGCCTAGAGGATAGCACAATAGTACTGAGGAGGCTCTACCGGCCTTGCCAATATACCGGACAAGGCAGCCTATAGGAGATGTAACACAATGTAGCGGAAGCCCTACCGGTGCAAAACTGAGATAGCAAAACTACCAGTTAGATGGAATGGAGCAACCAATTACCAAATACCAGCGCATACATAGAGGCAACACATGCTACTGAAGAAACAGAGTGGAGCGAACCAGTACCATGTACTGGATAAACACAGAAACCCTACTGGTGCTATAACGAAGGCAGCATTAGCAACCGGTGTCAGAGTGGAGCAAACCAGTACCACGTACTGGACAAACACTGAGGCCCTACCGGTGCTATAACGGAAGCAGCACTAGCAACCGGTGTTAGAGTGGAGCAAACCAGTACTATGTACTGGACAAACACAGAGGCCCTACCGGTGCTATAACAGAGGCAGCATTAGCAACCGGTGTTAGAGTGGAGCAAACCAGTACTATGTACTGGACAAACACGGAGGCCCTACCGGTGCTATTAACGGAGGCAGCACTAGCAACCGGTGTTAGAGTGGAGCAAACCAGTATCATGTACTGGACAAACATGGAGGCCCTACTGGTGCTATAACAGAGGCAGCACTAGCAACCGGTGTAGAGTGGAGCAAACCAGTACCGCGTACTGGACAAACATGGAGTCCCTACCGGTGCTATAATGGAGGCAGCACTAGCAACCAGTGTAAGAGTGGAGCAAACCAGTGCAATCTCAGAGGCCAGAAGCCTGAAACCAGCGGTGCAAACAAAGGAAGGCACCGGAAGTCAGAATGTCGCCGAGGCGACCAGAGTCGAGCGGAATGCAGTCAAGTCGGGATCCAGGAGCAGGAACGTCAGCCAGGCCGGGTCAGGATACCGGAGCAGAAACGTCAGCCAAACCGGGTCGGATACGGAAGCAGAAACGTCAGCCAGGCCAGAGCGGTACACAGTAATGACTCTGGAGAGTAGACAGGCTATACGAGTTGGTACACAGGCGCATGAACAGGAGAGAAGTCAGGCAGGCCAAAGAGGTACACAGGAATCCATAGGCAGGAGTAGCACTGGCATAGAGACACCATGAAAGGGCAGTGAAAGGGTGCAGGAGCCCAGTCTATATAGGCAATACTGGGCGGACTAATCACAGGCAACCAATGGAAAGCACCCATAGCTAACTGACAAGAAAAGCCAGCAATCACGGGCACCGTGATACTATGGCCCTGAAGAACGTTCAATGGTTGATCAGAAGGACCTTCATGATCCTAGACTATTGTGCAATTTTCACTCTAAATATCCCCAGAAACCAGGTCCCTCTTCTAGGAGAGGGGGTCTTTGAGAGGGGGGTACTATCACGGTGCCCATGCTCTCTGTGCTGCTCTCTGTCAGTCTCTGTTGTGATGCGCTCCTATTGGTTGAGCTATGTTTGGCCTGCCCAGTATGGCCTTTATATACTGGGCTCTGGCACCTATCCGGTGCCCTTTCGTGGTGTTCCAGTACCAGTGCCTACTTGAGTTACTTGTGTTCCTGTGTACCGACTTGGCCCGTTTGACTACTCTTCTGGTCTCCTGCTCCGTGATTCGACCCGGCCTGGCTGACGTTCCTGCTCCGTGACCTTACCCGGCTTGTCTGACATTCCTGCTCCGTGATTCGACCCGGCCTGGCTGACGTTCCTGCTCCGTGACCTTACCCGGCTTGTCTGACGTTCCTGCTTCGACCCGGCTTTCCTGTTCCTGCATCGCTGTGTCGCTTGGGCGACATTCTGACTTCCACCGTGCCTGAGGCCTGCCTGGCAGAGTATCTGTGTTGCCTCCTTTACTTCTACAGCAGTGTGCCATTGCCTGAGCCTTCCGTTAACTCTTGCAGAGCCTCTGTGTTGCCTCCGTTACTTCTACGGCAGTGTCCCATTGGCTGAGCCCTCCGTTAACACTTGCAGAGCATCCGTGTTGCCTCCATTACTTCTACGGCAGTGTGCCATTGGCTGGGCCTTCCGTTAACTCTCGCAGAGCTTCAGTGTTGCCTCCGTTACAGCTACGGCAGTGTGCCATTGGTTGAGCCTTCCGTTACTCTCGCAGAACTCTCTGTTGCCTCCGTTACTGCCATTACCGCCTCGGCAGGGTGCCATAGGCCAAACCATCCTTTAAGCTCCTGCAGAGTATCATTGTTGCCTCCATTACTGCTACGGCAGTTTGCCATTGACTGTACCCCCGTTCAGCTCTTGCAGAGTATCATTGTTGCCTCCGTTACTACCATGGCTGTAGGTTTTAGTCTCAACTCTGTGCTGGCAGATTACAAGTGCTCTAGTCACCATACTTGCACTGCAGTCTCCTACTCGTTGCTATTCCATCATACTGGGTGTTACTAAGAGAACTCACCACAGACTTCTCTACACAGAGACTGATTACACCAATTGGGACTTTGTACTGCTGCTTTGGGTATTCACCCTTTCCTGCCTGACCTGTGTCAGTATAAGACCTCTCTTGCTTCCTATTATACTGGGCCCGTGTAGGCATATGCATAAAATACCTGTATTATCTCTGTATGTTTCTGCTGAGGTACAACAAGGCCTGTGAAGGGTACTTGATCATTTGTGTTTTCAGTAAAACTGTGTTTTATCCTAAACCACTGTGTCTGAGGGCTAGAATTAAAGGCTCCCGTTAAACCAGCCGCTAAGTGAAAAAGGCACATCGCTTGCAAATAATACATGAGTTACGGCAGATTCAATAGGTACTCTACAAGAATAGCTATCGAGCGTAGGCACACACAAAACATGTAACACAAAACCCGTTGTCGCTCATGTTAATGCACAACGGGCGGCCAAATCACACGATAACATCGCTCAAAACAACATGTAACATAACGGCTGCGTTGTCTAGCAACCCTGATTGATGCAAAAACAAATTCAAACACACAGCATATCACAAAGCCCCAATGTATCAAAAAACTTCAAATACACCTATATATACCCAAAAATAACCGTCACACACTGCCTGTTATCGAGTTCTTCAGAGCTAGATATCAGGACCCAGGAGCGGAGGATAGTGATCAGAGAGAGGGAGACAGGAGCGTTCATTGGAGGTAGAAGGAGATTTTGGAGTTTGGAGTTTGGAGAGAGGTGCACTTACTATACACATATTACACTTTTGCACATATTACATACACACATACAAACACATACACATACACATACATACACATAGTCCTTTTATTTTATAACACCTTACACATTTTACATTTGATTTTGACAGTGTGAATCTCTGATTGAAAGTGTGTGACAGAGAGTGAGTGGATCGAGTGTGTCTGTGAGGGCCTGAGGGAGTGCCTGGGTGTGAGTGGGTGAGTGATGGCGAGGAGAGGAGGACAGGAGAGAGGGATGGGGAGAGTAGTGGAGGAGGAGGAAGGTCTGGAGGGTATCCCTCAGCAGAGCAGGGGTGGGAGAGGGAGATCCGCAGGGCGGAGGGGGACCCGGCCAACAAGAGCAGGCACATGCAGGACAGGGACAGAACCTGCAGTTGGAAGAAGGGTACTTGCTGGGGAACACCCCACACAGTCAGGGTCAGACCAGGCTGATGAGGACAGGATCAGGGATCCAAAATACACAGAGGAGGAGAACACGGCTCTCGTGGAAGCTGTCCTGGAGAGACAGAGTGCTCTCCACCCGACGGCGAAGGTCCCTGGCCCGTCAGCAAGGAGGAAGGCAGCCTGGAACCAGATCTGCAGCCGGGTGAATGCGGTGGCTCCATGCAGGCGGGACGTGGAGTCTGTGAAGAAAAGATGGGGCGACTGCCAGAGGGTGTTCAAGAACAAGCTGTCTGACATGGCCAAGCAAGCCCAAGGCACCGGAGGTGGCCCATCTGTCCCCATCACCTTCTGCGGGTGGGAGGAGGTGGTGCAGCAGATCATGTCCCCGACCATGATCGAGGGGGTCGTTGGAGGAGCTGACACTGGGGATGAGAGGAACCTCCACACTACCGGTAAGTGCAACACTACATAACAACACACTACATCAACCAACACCAGCTGCACACACAGTCACACCTCAACACATGGCCATCACTCATCCATACAACTGCACCAACACAGCACCCTGAGGGTTAAAAACAGGACACAACACCAGGACAAATGTCAAGGTCCAACTTGGGACAAACCTGTCAAAGTCCTTCTTCAACCCTCCTGTCGCTGTGCTCATCACACACAATACACAAACCGTGATGTTCAAAATGTCGTCTGTTATATATCATCACTGTTCACACACAGTGTCACCCATGTCCCCACAGGGAAGTCAGCACCTATCCCCTTGAGTGCTAGAGGGATCATCAATGCATCGATCAACAATGCTTTGGCAACCCCTCTGGGACTCAAAGGGTTAACCAGACAACAAACCAGTCAATAGGCCAACGATCACATGCTACACAGGGGACATTCACTAAGCGGTGACAAAGAGATGGTGGACACAAAGTAACCCTCACACACCCTCACTTCACCAATACCAGTGTTAGTCTATGGAGAATATGCCAAAACAAGAATCAAGTTCATAGGGTCCCATTGTACAGACTCCATGGAAAACACTGGAAATGTGGAAAGATCACTGGAGAAGTCACCATCATGTTCACTTCATCAGTTCAACATCACCGCTTACTGAATCACAAAAAGGGTGGATCAGGTCACACATCACAGTGTCCCAGAGAATAACTGATTGTATGTGCAACACACAGGCCGAAAATTATTCCACAGAATTAAAGGTGGATGAAGTAGGCCTTGGTATTGTGGCTGCAATCATTTACTCTAACTTGAAATGACATATCCCACATCTGATTCCCACATGGATCCACAGGGGTGCTGATGCCATGGATGGATGGTACACCAGCCGCTGTTTGCAGGATACACATGGGAAACAAATAGTAACCATTGTACCTTGGTCACCAACAGGCCATGACTGATGGATATCTAGGATTGAGTACGGTTGCCTCACACAGAAGGATGGATGGGCTTATACACAGAGAAAAAAACAGGCCTCAATCAAAGATATCCCTCACTACTGGCTTGATTGTTGCCCTTAGGATTCAAATGTTTCTAAATATGTCCCAACACGATGTGAACACAGAGATCAGTTCACTGGATGTGATTGCCTTACTGGCCAGATATGTGCACCCATCACAAATCAACCTACATTGCTACCATCCAAATACACATACATAGTATATCACACTCTACGTAGATGGGATATATGAGGTATGTTCATATTCATCATATCAATCCAATGCATTGTTGGATGGGTGCACATATATAGCCAGTAAGGCAATCACACCTACTGAACTGCTCTCTGGCTTCACATCTTGGAAGGATATTACTGTATCTATATGAAGGGTACATATCCACATACATGTATGACCATTTCTACTTGTGTGTGACTGTAATGGGATAGCAATGGGTAATCTCATCATGATGTATTATCCTTGGCATCGTAAAAAGATGTGTCTCGATCTAAGTCCTATCCCTCCAACACTCATGGTTATACAGATATTGCTCTATGTGACAGGTGGAGATATCTGTCATTTGACCACACGGAGGCTCTTCAGCAGAGCCAAAGTCGCCACATATCGAGATAAATACCTCTTTGGAATGGTCCACAGAGTGTGCTTGCAAACCATACACACTCTGTACACCATTCCAATTAAGTATTGTTCTCTAAATGGGGCGATTTTGGCTCTGCTGAAGAGCCCTCGTGTGGACAAATGATTGAAATCTACATCTGTCACATAGAGCAATATCTGTATAACCATGAGGGTAGGAGGGATAGGACTAACAGCGAACAACATCTGTTTTTACAATGTCTACAATATGACATCAAGGTGGACTTAACCTTTGTCATCCCCCTGGAGGGATAGCCATCCCTACAAGTTGTGAAGACAAATATATGTTGTTGGATTCCCCCCCCAGTTAAACAATGGTATTCCTACTGCTGAAAGGTGTGTTGATTCAAAAGGTATCACAGCTCAGACATGGATATGTCAGGGGCAATATCCCAGTGGCCTGAGATTGTACAGTGGTGCTGTTACTACACAATTTTATGGACAGCTCTGGTACAGGGACCGGATATCTACATGGGATGGTGTTGCAACAGCCCCACTGTACTATTTCAGGCCACTGGGATATTGCACCTCAAAATGAAACCTTCACCCGTAATAATCCAAACAACACCTTTCAGCAGGGGGAGTACCCTTGTTTACCCAGGGGGAGTAACCCAAACACATATATTTTTCTTCACCACATATCAAAGTATAACTGTCTCCACAAACATATGGCTAAGGTCACTAATCACAACATCTTATTTCTCCACACAGCTTACGGCCCTCAAGGCCAGCGGGAGCCAGTGGAGGAGGCTATGTCACCCCCCAGTGAGGAGTACACAGAGGAGGGGACCAGCCGGTGGTCACCATACCCACCATCCCCATCCCCTCCAACACAGGCTGCACCACCACCTTCTGCACCACCACAGGCTGCACCCCTTCAAGCTGGACCACCACAGGCTGCACCCCTTCAAGCTGGACCACCACAGACTACAGCCCTTCAAGATGCACCTCCCCAGTACAGTGGCTGGATTCAACAGGATGAGAGGTGGACGTATCCAGCCACCCACCAGCTACTACCCTCCAGCAGCAGCACCACCACCGCCAGGGAGGCAATGGCTGCCAGGGACAGTGGCCACCACCCAATATGGGCCATATGCCTCCCAGATCAACCCACCCTCCTGGATGGCTCCACAGCATGCCCCAATGTATGATCCCAGGTGGGGTCCAAGCACCTATCAGTGGCCACCATATGACCCTTGGCCACTGGACTACCCACACCTGGGCCTGATCGGTGAACCCCAGCGACCCCTACCCAGGGACATATTCACACCTCCACCAGCACACACATCATTGGGCAGCTCAGAGTCACTTGATGTGGTGGGTATATGCCCATCATCTGCACCAGCCACTCCAACAGCTGTCACAGCACCTCCAGCAGCAGCAGCAGAGGAAACAGCACCTCCAGCAACAGAGGAAACAGCATCTCCAGCAGCAGAGGAAACAGCACCTCCAGCAGCTGGGGAAACAGCACCTCCAGCAGCAGAGGAAACAGCATTTCCAGCAGAAGAGGAAACAGCCCCTCCATCATCAGCAGAGGAAAGAGCACCCTCAGCATCAGAGGAAACAGCAGCACCAGGGACACCGGGCACATCCACCTCCAGCACTGCACGCCTCACAGGGATGGAGGCAGAGTGTATGGCCCTTCAGAGGAGACTACTCCGGTCAAGCAGGAGCACAGATGGCAACATCACCAGGAGCAGGAGGCAATCCAGGAGGAACATAGCCTGATTGGAGACCAGAATCCAAGCCCTGGAGTCGGAGGTGGCCAGGGGGAACACTCAACTCCACCAGCTCAAGACTGGTCTAATGGACATGTTGACACAGGTACTTGTGGAGTTGAGGGAGATCAACCACAGGGAGAACCTGAGGATGGAGAGGGAGAACTTGCGTTCCATGGAGGGGTCTACTGCAACTACCATCCCCTCCAGTGTTACCCCTGAAGCCACACCTAGGGGGCAGAGGGTGACCAGGCGATCAACAAGGGCATCCACCTCTGGCACCCAGGCTAAGGCCCCCCACCCAAAAAAGAAAAAATGGAATGCCCAACCTGTTAACTTTCCCCTCAATAAAGAAACCTTTTTTTTGGATTCCTGTCTGATTTGCTGTGTCTTCAGTTATGGATTGGGTGGCAGGGTTGTCTCCAATGCATTGCAATACAATGCAGTGAACACAACCTCTGCCTGGGTGGAATGTTTGTGGGATGCTACAACATGGGTTCACACACACACACGCACACACACACCGTTGTACAAATTCAACTGGAAATACATCCCTGGAGCCATATTACACCACTTACATACCCCTTAGCACAACAAATGGTACAACATTGAACATTAGTCTACATCATATTTTGTGTTTAACCCTTTGAGTGCCAGAGTGGTAGGCAACGCATTGCAAAGAAATGCGTTGGGGACCACTCTGGCACTCAAAGGGTTAATGGGATAACCAAACAAACAGCTATGTGACTTAGCAGGGACATAACAAGCAGGACAGATAAATGGGACATGCATCAATATTGTCTTGAATTCAAACACTCATTGTGCAACTGACTTACTGGGGAAGCCAATGTTTTTAACCTAGGATTTCAATCTGTAGCACACACATTGATATCCTGGGGTGAGCACTGGGGTCTCCAGTAAGTTGAGTTGCTGTTTCCCTAAGGGTGTAACAGACTTCACCAGTGATAACACATGTCCACTTAGTCTGGTTGTTCGTTGATGTAGCCCATGTACTGAGATATGTCAAAGTGGAGCAAAATCTCAGAACATTGATTATACTGAGCAGCACAGATACTGTGGACAGGAATTCACTGTGGAAGTACGTCCCCTGTATCAACTCTTTATCACTCCCACAACACATTAGTGTATCACTGGCACCATCATAACACTCGAGAATTTGTGTTTTCTGTGTCTATATGAGAATGTTCCATTAGAGGTTTGTGTGAACCTCAGGTCAAACATTGCATCACCAACAACATCACCAGAAACAGCAAGGGGTGATCTTCATGAAGCTGTTGTCAAGACATCAATCCAATCACATGGAAGATCTTCAGTTCAAGGATGGATCATGTTATGGATGCTTGTGGGACAAGAGGACAGGATTTGGAGCAGTAGACCTGAACTGATTATCAAGCAACAACAATTTCGACTTTTTTATCCCCTCAATTTTCTTAATTACAGGTGAGTACACAAACCATTTCTTAACAATGTGTTGTGTACTCATCTGTAACCAAGTCTGTGGAGAACTAAGGACATGTGCACCAGCCCTATGGATATGTGCCCCTGACATGTATATACGCATCAACAAGTGTTCTGAGAGCTCCATGGAAGTAATGACATTGTGCTGATACTGTGAAAGTGACAGTGGCAGCCCAATGTCATTTGTTCCCTGGAACTGTTAGGACATATTTGTTGATGTGTGTATTCATGTCGGGGGCACATTTGTCTGCACACTCACAGGTCAGCATGGTGTCCCTGGTAATCTGATCTACGTTTCATGACCTCTACGTTGTGTGACAATACCACTGTACATCCACCCCTCTGCTGCTCTTCTCAGCTCTAGCACAGTACAGGTCCCATATTGAGTCCAATGGCCCTTTAACCCCTGATGTGCTGGAGTATTATCCAATGCCTAGCATTGGATAATACTCTTTCGCTACTGGGCTAGCATGGTTGCTCAGGCTATGATCATGGCATATCCAGTTAGTTGCTATCAATCAAGCCCTGTAAGGTGATGAACATGGGTAATATGTTGTACCTTGTTTCTCCTGGGGGTGTGTGTGATATCCTTGGGGTCTGTATGTCAACGTGGAGAGTGGAATGGAGGATGGTTTTTGAATCCACACACACAATTTGCCACGTCCATGGTATGGTTGATGTTTGGGGCCATGCTGCTGCCAGTGCAGTGCTGTGTCAATGTTCCTGTGGGGTGAGACAGAACATAATGTGCAGTGTGATTAGTGTCACAGGTCTGCGCCCCTCTCATGGTCTCCTCCACATGCCCGATGTCCATGGCCACTTCCTGTATGGGGGGGTCCTGGATGTGATCCAGCAGCCTGGTGTCCACTGCGGTGTTGTGCAGTATTGCACACGCCACAATTATGTTGCACACCTTTGCAGGTGCATACTGCAGTGCTCCCCCCGAGTGGTCCAGACATCTAAATCTTGACTTGAGGAGGCCAAAGGTCTGCTCAATGGCATTCCTCATTCTGGCATGAGCCTGGTTGTACCTTTCCTGGGCATGTGTTTGGGGATTGGCCACAGGGGTCAGTAGCCAGGACTTGCAGCCATAGCCAGCATCACCTGTGTAATGTGAGTGACATGGTGAGACAGGGAGCACATGTTGTGTGAATGATGTTTTGTGTGGTGGATGTACTAGCTGTGGGTCAGGTGCATGCTGAGCAGCGTTGTGTGTACGCCTGTGGATGTGGTGTGATTTTGTATTGTGAACTCACCCAAAAGCCATCCCCCTGTAAAAGTTTCATTCTCGAAATCTCTGTGGACTGAAGAGTTTTGGAGAATGTATGAATCATGTGAGCTGCCAGGATACTTTGCACAGGCATTCATAATCCTCATGTTGCTGTCACACACCATCTGCACTTTGATGGAGTGGAAGTTCTTCCTGTTGATAAATAGCTGTGTGTCACATGCTGGGGCTTTAATACGGACATGGGTGCAATCTATAGCACCCATGACCCTGGGCATGCCTCCCCTTGCGTAAAAGGCCTGCTTGACGTGTATCCAGTCCATGTCGGTGGTGGGGAAATGTATATAGCTACTGGCCTTGCTTTTGAGGGCTGGCAGGACCTGTGCCAGCACCCTGGAGAATGTGGCCTGTGACATGCCAGATGTGTAATCCTCAGTGGACTGGAAGGCCCCACTTGCCATGAAGTGTATGGCACACAGTAGTTTTTGAAGGCCAGTAAAGGCACGGTTGTGGATGTAGATGGGATCCACCTGATCTTTGATGACCTCATACAAGGCAATGATGCTGTCAGGCCTCAACCTGTAGCGATCAATTACCTCATCATCAGTCATTCCAAAGAAGGTGACCTTTGGGCGGTATACCCTGGGCCTTGGTGGTCGTCTATACATCCTCTGCTGTTGTGGAGCATCCTCTTGCTGCAGCTGTGCATCCTCACTTGCAACAGGTGAAGGCTGTTGATCAGGGGTGCCTGGAGGTTGCTGATGTTCCCTAGCTCTCTCCCTTGCACGCCTTCTCCACAGTCTTCGCAACAATATGTAACCCAACATACTGTTTGCTCTCTCTATCTCTCTCTATCTCTCTCTATGTCTCCCTTCCTGAGTGGAAAACAAGCCACAAGTGAGTGTGGTGAGTTGTCCCTTTAAGTACTTGATAGGGCGTTGTGTAGGTGTGGTGATGAGGTGAGTACTGACCAATGGAGAGTTGTTTTTGTCCAGGTAAGTGTTTGCAGGTGTGTGTGTGTGTGTTATAAGATGTGGTGTGTTGTGCTTGGTATGTGTCTGCCATTTGTGGGTGTGCATTTGTGGGGTGCAGGTCGCGTGTTGATGTTGCACAGGTGAGCTTGTATTTGCAGGTGTCTGTTTTATGTGATAACCCCCATTGTTCCGTGCCATGTTGTGTTGTTGTTTTTTTGGGGGTCTTTGTCCCTGCGGTGTTGCTTGTTGTTGTGTGTGGAGTGATTTGTGTTGTCTGTCCATGTTTTTGTGTTGTTTTGG
Source organism: Rhinophrynus dorsalis (assembly GCA_037306005.1). Classification (NCBI taxonomy): domain Eukaryota; kingdom Metazoa; phylum Chordata; class Amphibia; order Anura; family Rhinophrynidae; genus Rhinophrynus; species Rhinophrynus dorsalis. The sequence goes on along the minus strand of CM074721.1, from coordinate 550,205,503 downwards.
CATTGCACGGGTTAATTTTTCCATTTACATGCTTGTGCGGTAAGCATTTTGTGTATTTTCCTATGTAACGGATGTTTTGTTTTGCCCATTAAGTGTCTAACATCTAAGAAAAGTGGGTCTTAACTTTTTGCCGTTAGGTGTTTCTTTTTTTCAGCCGTTAACAGTACCGCAAGCCTTTGAATGGCTCTGGGGAATGTTGTTCCATGCGTCTCAATGCACGTAAGTGTATCGGCCGTTAGGACTCTGAAACTGCCGTTAGTTGTTGATCTTTGAATTGCTACATGACACTTAACGCACCCGTTAGTGATTTTTTTTTACTAACGGCTGCCTTTAAATCGAGCCATGAGTGTTGAACAAACCGTTACACATTGGCTGTCTTTCACAGTTTTACATCTCTAGTGTATTTACTGGTTCTGAATGTTTCCTACTCACTGTGATGACCTATGATCGATACTTGGCCATCTGCAACCCATTGCACTCCATTATAAGTATACAACTTCAATTTTATCTAGTTATGTGTTCCTGGGCTCTAGGCTTTTTTGTCAGTCTGATTTACATAATTCCAATCTTCCTTTTAGAGTTTTGTGGATGCAATATTATTGACAACATCTACTGTAACCTTGCTCCTCTTCTTGAAGCGTCATGTACAGATACATATAATTTCCTATTGTCCTTGGACCCTTTTTGTTTATCATTTCATCATATGTCAGAATTTTCCTCACCATATTCAAGATCTCCTCCATTAGTGGGTGGCAAAAAGCCTTCTCCACCTGCAGTTCTCATCTCACAGTTGTGTGCACATATTATGGGATATTTTCAGCTAAATACACTGTGCCATCCAAAGGGCAGTCATTCAATTTGAATAAAGTCATGTCTCTGTTGTACACTGCAGTCACACCATTACTAAACCCAATCATCTATAGTCTTAGGAATCAGGAGATCAGGTCAGCTCTGAGTAAATGGGTGTCTATTAGGAAATAAAGTTAAGGATTAGGGACTTGATACTATTAGCCTCACCAAAACATGTTTACAGTAAAAACAAGCACTGTGTATTTTGCAAACGTGTTTTATCGGTTTTCTATTTTAGAACCACGGTTAAATAAAACCGGCGTACACCGCACATGTCACAGTACGAACAAAAATGGTGCTGACTGCTTTTATTCAACTACACAATAAAATTCCACATCAAAGTGCGCACTAAGCATCAACGTCTAAAGAAATAGCCATACGTTTGATGAAAGAAAGGTCAAGTTAAGTGTTAACAAATGCAAATCCAAGGCTCAGCCATTCACAAGACACACAAGTATCAATATGAGACCCAAAAAAGTATAAAAAGCCCCCAAAAAACGCCAAACATTGCCTCTGTATCTTGTTCTATAAGCTATTGCAGATAGCCCCAGGAGTGGAGGATATTAGAGAGAAGGAGAGACACATTACAGTGGTGAGAGAGGTAGAGGCGGAGTATTTAGGAGAGATTTGCACTATTATTAAACACATATTACACTTTATTACACATTACATACATTGCATCCACACACAATCACAAATACACAATTTTTATTTATTAACACTAGATACATTTCTCTTTTTATTTATACAATGTCACTGAGTGAGTGCTAGAGGGTGATTCTGATTGAATGTGTGAGTAAGTGCCTGTGTGAGTGCCTGTGTATGAGATGGTGTGAGAGAGAGGAGAGATGGCATGGAAAGGAATGGAGGCTGGAGGTAGAGGCAAGGAAGTTGAAGCAAGTGTGCAGGGATCCGTGGGCTGGGAAGGAGACTGAGAGCAGGTGGGAGGAGGGGGACCCGCCAAGCAACAAGCACATGCAGGGCAGGGAGAGATATGCCAGTTGGATGCAGTTTGGGGACACACAGCCAGAGTCAGATGAGGAAAGGCCGTCCACGTCCCAACGTGTTTAGCCTGCAGGTGATGAGGACAGAGTCAGAGAGGTGAAGTATATCTATGAGGAGAACCTGGCTCTGGTCCACAGGATCCTAGACAGGAAGAGGATCCTGTATTCATCAGATAAGGTCAGGGACATCTCTGCCTGTAAGAGGCAGGCATGGCAGGAGGTGACTGACCTGGTCAGTGGCATTGAAGTCTGTAGGAGGGCGGTGGATGGCCTCAAAAGAAAGATGGACAGACAGCAAGCAGAGAGTTAAAAAGAAGTTGAGGATGTTTGCGGCCTACAGAAGGGGAACAGGTGGTGGAGCTCGATGTGATGTAGGCAGAGATCTTGAGACCAAGGTAAGTTCAGGATGCTGATCAGAATGTATTTAAAAAAGTTAGTTGTCCTTTTCAATAACTTTCTAGAACTGTTCACAACTGTTGATGTGGAGAGTGAGGGTGATGTAGGATGAATCCCAACAACACCATAGGAGACAAATACACATTTCAGAAATTCAGATTGAGTTATATGGCATTTTGACCCCTAGAACGCTAGAGTGCTTTCCAACAGATTGTTTCTCAATGCATTTCTAACCTCTCTGACATTCAAGTAGTTTGAACCTTGATTTAAATCAATTGTAATTTTTATTTTCCTCCTATGGTGCAGTTGATTTGACCCAGAAATAGTGATGATCGAGCACCCCGATGCTCGGGTGTTCGGGTGCTCTGGCCGAGCGCCCCCGGAGGCTCGAGTGCTCGGCCGAGCACCCGAGCCCCATTGAAGTCAATGGGAGGACTCGAGCATTACACCAGGCACCCCCTGCTCTGATGAGGGGAGGGTGCCTGGTTCATAGGAAAAGGTCAGAAAATGATGGAAACACCACAGAAATGGTTCAGGGACAGCATAGGGAGGATGTCTGGATGCATCTTGGACTCCAACGTCGATGCTGGGAACAATGTTTCGCCCGTAGTACGCCATTTTTACAGACTGACCGTAAAACACACAAAAAGGAAGATAAAAACGATTGTAGGCGAAAAATTGTTACCAAACAGTATTTGCTGTATATTTACTTGTATATCATCTGCAAATTCTGCAAAAAATGTCATCGATTTTTCGGAACTGGAGCCATGATTAAGAGGGAAACGTGAACAGCGTAAAGCAGGTGTTCAACGTGGTTATGGCCCGGGTAAGGTACAGCATTCAGGAACGGAGGCCGCAGCTACCACAGGTTTTACAACATGTCCGTTTGCCCTTGTTAAGTCCAAAATTTATAGTCGGAACAGTGGGGTCTGATCCATTGAGTAAAAGTGACGAAGTGACTTAGTGGATGAAGCCAAGAACTACCTTCTGCTCTGTCGAACACCCCAGCCCTATTTAATTCAATGGGAGGACCTGAGGCACTCCGATACAACCTGTATATCACAAAATGGAGGGCCTCATTCACATTGTGGTACAATAGTTCAGGTAGTGGTCCAACACTCATAAAACCTATGCACTAAGTGAAAGGGCTGCCAAAAATTAGACTGAAATGTCACTCCAATACACCCTTTATTACACATAAAGGAGGGCATCATACACAGCCTTGAAAAATTAGGATTAATGGCCTGCTGGTGACCCTCTAAAACATTAGGGGCGAGGGCATGCCGCTAAGCTGACCATCTAAAACATTAGGAATGAGGGTCTGCTGTTGAGCCGACCATCTAAAACATTATGTGTGAGGGTCTGCTGCGGAGCTGACCATCCTAAACATTATATGCGAAGGCCCGCTAGTGAGCTGACGCTATAAAACATTATATGAGAGGGCCCGCTAGAGAGCTGACCCAATAAAACATTATATGAGAATGCCCGCTGGTGAGCTGACCTATACAAAAATTGTCAAACAGGGCCCGCTGGTGAGCTGGCCCTATATAAAAATTATATCACAGGGCCCGCTGGTGAGCTGGCCCTATATAAAATTATATCACAGGGTATATGGAAGAGGAGGAGGAGGATGAGAAGATTAAGAGTCAACCATATACCCGTTTTTTGGGTGGAAGGGGTGAATGGGAATACAGAGTATTCCCATCATTGTAAATAACATATCTAAAGTGACTATATGTTCACCCGGGGCTTTCCTCCAGTGGAGTGGAGAAGTCAGGGGAAATCCAGGCCTTGTTCATTTTTATAAGTGTCAACCTATCAGCATTTTCGGTGGAAAGGCGGATACGCTTATCTGTTATGATGCCACCAGCAGCACTAAATACCCGCTCAGACAGAACGCTGGCGGCAGGGCAGGCCAGCACCTCCAAGGCGTAGAGTGCCAGTTCATACCACGTGTCCAGCTTGGACACCCAGTAGTTGTAAGGCACAGAGGGATCATTGAAGACGCTGACACGGTCTGCTACGTACTCCTTCACCATCTTCCAAAACTTTTCCCTCCTTGTGACACTAGGCTGCGCATCAGGGTGAGGGTGCTGGCGGGGTGTCATGAAGGTGTCCCACGCCTTGGAGAGTGTTGCCCTGCCTTTGTCGGAACTGCTGTGTGCTCCCCTTTTCTCCCCTTCTCGGTTGGCCAAGGTAGCACGTATTCTGCCGCCAGCGTTGTCAGATGGAAAATTTTGGAGCAATTTTTCGACAAGAACCTTCTGGTATTGCACCATTTTGCTTGTCCTCTCCACCGGAGGAATGAGAGATGAGAAATTCTCTTTGTAGCGGGGGTCCAGAAGGGTGAACACCCAGTAATCCGTGTTGTCTAAAATGCGTATAACGAGTGGGTCATGGGAAAGGCAGCCTAACATAAAGTCAGCCATGTGTGCCAGAGTACCAACAGGCAAGATTTCGCTGTCCTCACCAGGAGGATGACTCTCAATCTCCTCATCCTCTTCCTCCTCTTCTGCCCACCCACGCTGAAGAGATGGAACTAAAGTTCCATGGCTACCCTCTGTAGCGGAGGCAACCGTGTCTTCCTCCTCCTCCTCCGCCTCCTCCAATTGTCGCTGTGAAGACGAAGTGAGGGTGCTCTGGCTATCACCTTGTGTAAGCTCTTCCTCCCCCATTTCCACCTCTTCCACATGCAAAGCGTCGGTTTTAATTGTGAGCAGCGAGCGTTTCAGTAGACACAGAAGTGGGATGGTTACACTGATAATAGCGTTATCGCCGCTCACCATCTGTGTCGATTCCTCAAAATTGCGTAAAACCTCACAGAGGTCTGACATCCATTCCCACTCCTCACTTCTGATTACAGGAAGTTGAACGGAGAGGCGACGACCGTGTAACAGCTGGTACTCCACTACTGCCCTCTGCTGCTCACAAAGACGGGCCAACATGTGGAAGGTGGAGTTCCAGCGCGTGCTCACGTCACACAGCAGCCGGTGAGCTGGCAATTGTAAGTGCTGCTGCAGCTTCAACAGGCCGGCTGAAGCTGTAGATGACTTACGGAAATGTACACACACGCAGCGCACCTTCGTCAAGAGATCATGCAAATTGGGGTAGGTTTTTAGAAATCGCTGAACCACTAAATTAAATACATGCGCTAGGCATGGTACATGTGTGAGCTTGCTGAGCTCCAAAGCCGCCACCAAGTTACGCCCATTATCACACACAACCATGCCTGGTTGCAGGTTGAGTGGCGAGAGCCACTGCTCGGTCTGGTGACTAATCCCCTGCAACAGCTCTGAGGCCGTGTGCTGTTTGTCCCCAAGGCAGATCAGCTTCAGCACGGCCTGTTAACGCTTCCCCACTGCAGTGCTACACTGCTTCCAGCTACCGGCTGATGGGTGAGTGGCGCTGCGCGCAGAGATTTCGGAGGTGGAGGAGGAGGAGCCAATAACGTAGGTGCTGGCGGAAACCCTGATGGAGGTAGGGCCCGCAATCCTCGGCGTGGGTAGCACCTGTGCCATCCCAGGGTCCGAGTCGCTCCCAGCCTCCACGACATTCACCCAGTGTGCTGTCAGGGAAATGTAGCGTCCCTGGCCACAAGCACTTGTCCATGTGTCAGTCGTTAAGTGGACCTTCCCAGTAACTGCGTTGGTCAGGGCACGGGTGATGTTAAGGGACACATGGTGGTGTAAGGCGGGGACGGCACACCGGGAAAAGTAGTGGCAGCTGGGGACTGCGTACCGAGGGACAGCTGCTGCCATCAGGCTGCGGAAGGACTCAGTCTCCACAAGCCTAAATGGCAGCATTTCGATGGCCAGTAATTTGGAAAGGTGTGAGGTTAGTGCTATGGCCTGTGGGTGGGTGGCTGGGTATTTTCGCTTGCGCTCAAATGCCTGGGGTAACGACATTTGGACGCTGCACTGGGACAGGGAAGTGGATGTGGTCGCTGATGGTGCTTCAGATGGTACAGGTGCAGGGCGGGAGGTATGCGGGCCTGCGCCTTCGACAGGCGATTGGCCGGCACCGAAAACAGGGGAAGAGGAGGCAGTGGTGTGGCCTGCAGACACAGATTGGCGATCCGGGCGTTCCGCCCACTTATTACGGTGCTTGGATGCCATGTGTCGGATCATGCTGGTGGTGGTGAGGTTTCTAGTGTTCATGCCTCGGCTCATTCTGGTGTGGCACAGGTTGCAAACTACAATTTTTTTGTCGTCCGCACTTTCCTTAAAAAAATGCCATACCGCGGAACACCTAGCCCTTGGCAAGGGAGATTTACGCAAGGGGGTGCTCCGTGGAACATTTGCGGGCCGGTTTGGTGCGGTCCGCCTTCTTTCTTTAGCCACACCACTGCCTCTTCCAGCCTGTTGCGGTGCTGCAGATGGCTCCCCCTCAGGACTGCTGTCATCGCTCGGCTCTCCACCTTCCCAGGTGGGGTCAGTGACCTCATCATCCACCAAGTCCTCCTCCACTTCCTCACTCTGATCATCCTCCTCATTTCTTGATCCCACCACATCCTCAGTCATTGACAACTGTGTATCATCCTCCTTATTTCTTGATCCCACCACATCCTCAGTCATTGACAACTGTGTATCATCCTCCTCATCAAGGTCTTGAGACAGTAATTGTGGTTGATTTGATGGCAACTGTGTCTCATCATCATCATCCACTTCCTTTGACCTTAAATGCCGTTCCCCTCTGTCATCTTCTTGTGATTGGGTACCCTCTAGAGGTTGTGAATCAGGGCACAAGATCTCATGTTCCTCTGCAAGCGTGCTTGGAGAGAGGTTCAAATCAAGGATTGGTGATGAGACGAGCTCCTCACTATATCCCAGTGTGGGATCACTTCTTTGGCCAGACCCTCTATGGTGGGAGGAAGGATGATCAGGGTGAGGATTATGTTGACCAGTCTCTTGGCTAGTGAGAGTGGACTTGGTGGAAGACAGGGTGGTGCTTAAACGACTGGAAGCAGTATCAGCTGAAATCCAACCGACCACCTGTTTGCAGTGGTCTGACCTCGAGAGTGATGTCCTGCGACGCCCTGTAAACTGAGACATGAAGCTAGGTATGGTGGATGTCTTTCTGTCTTGTGCTCTGGCACCAGGCACAGTTTCTACGCGTCCTGACCCGCGCCCTGAACTATCAGGATCACGTCCACTTCCCCGTCCCTTTTTACCCGCCTTCTTCATATTAAACGGAATATATGCCGGTAATCTGCGGCTAGGCACACGAAACAGAATGTGACACTAATCTGCGGCTAGGCACAGTGAACGGAATATGTGACGTTAATTTGTGAATTTGCACACTAAACAATATGTGACATTAATTTGTGAATTTGCACACTAAACAATATGTGACGCTAATCTGCGGCTAGGCACACTAAACAATATGTGACGTTAATCTGCGGCTAGGCACACTAAACAATATGTGACGCTAATCTGCGGCTAGGCACACGAAACAGAATGTGACGCTAATCTGCGGCTAGGCACAGTGAACGGAATATGTGACGTTAATTTGTGAATTTGCACACTAAACAATATGTGACGTTAATTTGTGAATTTGCACACTAAACAATATGTGACGCTAATCTGCGGCTAGGCACACTAAACAATATGTGACGTTAATCTGCGGCTAGGCACACTAAACAATATGTGACGCTAATCTGCGGCTAGGCACACGAAACAGAATGTGACGCTAATCTGCGGCTAGGCACAGTAAACGGAATATGTGACGTTAATTTGTGAATTTGCACACTAAACAATATGTGACGTTAATTTGTGAATTTGCACACTAAACAATATGTGACGCTAATCTGCGGCTAGGCACACGAAACAGAATGTGACGCTAATCTGCGGCTAGGCACACGAAACAGAATGTGACGCTAATCTGCGGCTAGGCACAGTGAACAGAATATGTGACGTTAATTTGTGAATTTGCACACTAAACAATATGTGACGCTAATCTGCGGCTAGGCACACAAAACAGAATGTGACGCTAATCTGCTGCTAGGCACAGTGAACGGAATATGTGACATTAATTTGTGAATTTGCACACTAAACAGAATGTGACAATAATCTATGGCTAGGCACACGTTTAAAATGGCCCTTTTTGTCGCTGCGTTGTAAAATATTTGTCCCTGTGCACCTAGTACAATGTCACCTTACTAATATCCCCCCCACAAAAAAAAGGAAATTGTGCCCCCCCAAACAAAATATAAATGCTGCCCCCACACACAACAGTCCTAAAAAGGACTTTTGGGTCTTGAAAGAGTACCAACACTTTTATTCTCCCTACACTGACTTTCCCTGCCTGATCGCATCTCTCCCTGGCTGAGAATGAGCTGAACTAGCGAGTCGGGTGCTATACAGCACCCGATCACGGGTTCTGGCCAGCCAATCAGTGTAATGCCAGCAGCCAACATGGCTGCTGGCATTACACTGATGTCAGAGCCTCCCCGCACGTTTATTGGCTGCGCAGCAGCCACGAAACGTGCGGGGAGGAGACCCGAACATGGCGGGCGAGCACATGCGGTACTCGTACGAGTACCGCCATGTGCCGAGCAGAGCGATGCTCGAGCCGAACCGAGCTTCGGCCGAGCATGCTCGCTCATCACTACCCAGAAACACTCCATTCTTAGTACATCATCCTCAGTTTGTACTAAATTGCTGAAGGATAATTTCGGTCTGACCTGAACTGCAGGTGACAGTTTTATCACTGGTTTTATCTACAAATTTTCACATATAATTCAGTACGATTCTGTGAGATGAATCAGTGATAACATAATCTGTAATGGAATCTAACTCTTTCTTTGTTGGATCTGCTCTTGATTACTATGTTGTAAATACATTTATTTCAATGTAACATTTCATTGATCACCACCATGTGTAAAGAAGGCAAACTATGTGTTTCAGAATATATATCACCAAATAATATAATCTATCACCTGATAATGGGTTATTATCAGATATCTTCTATTCATTGAATCATGCCAGCACATAATACTAGCAGGTGTTAAATAGTAATTAAATAATATAAATCAGATAATGTCAGTCTTACATTGATGAAACATAATTAATTACAGGACATTATAATTTAGGGATATGTCACTTAATATTTGAAGTTGTTAACATGTTAGATGTCTTTCAATCAGCAGTCAGGTATATGGATATCTGGTTTCCATCACATCTGTAGTTGCCTGTATATAATGATTTATTTTAATGTCAGTCTCTACAACACACAACAAAACAATGAGCTTCAATATTCCTGAATGCTTCATATGAGTCTTGTTTTTATCAGACTATAAACTGAATTCATCTAGCAGTAGAATACAACTCAGTTTAAATGCAGTGTATTTGTATGATTGCTATTTAAAAGAAACCTATGTAGATAAGTTGAACAAATGAATAGCCTCATCTTTCCAGGTTATGGTTCCATTACATTTTTTTTTAAACGTTTTTATTGAGAGGACAGTAATAAAACATTGCAAAGTCACAAATAATACCCAAAGTAGGCAAGTAAGATATATGCTGAAAGACAACAGGTAGATATCATAACTTAAAGATACAACTGTCCCATTTTTAATTTTTTATTGCAAAAAAAAAAAAATCAGAACTCACCTCACCCAACTATAACCCCCACCATATCCCCACTAAAACCCATCCCACCCACCCACCCTCCCTGGGTGACTAGCACAATCCTTCCCGCAGTAATTATTGTTAGGCATAGTAAAGAAAAACATAGGCATGAATTAGTTGGTAACTATACAAGTATAGATAACTAAAATCTCTAGGATACCACCCACGGCTCAGAGAACCATAAATAACACTGGTTCCATTACATTTAATATAGGATGACTGTATCATGTAAAAAGTCAGGCATTTAATCAAACCTTGAAATAAGAAATACATCTGAAAGTCTTTGTTCTTATGACATTTTATAGAGCCCATAGATAAAGCAGGTGCAGTTGATTAGATACTATGGTAACTTGAGAGAGAATTTTAGTTGAGATTACTGTGCAAGTTACTGTGAGATTACTGTGCAGATTACTGTGGGATTACTGTGCAGGTTACTGTGAGATCACTGTGCATGTTACTGTCAGATTAGTGTGCAGGTTACTGTGAGATTACTGTGCAGGTTACTGTGAGATTACTGTGAGATTACTGTTAGATTACTGTGCAGGTTACTGTGAGATTACTGTGCAGGTTACTGTGAGATTACTGTGCAGGTTACTGTGAGATTAGTGTGCAGCTTACTAGTTAGTTTGTAGAATTTAACAGTAACCCTTCTCAACGTTGACTGAACCTATAAGTTAACATGAAGTTGTTGTGATGTTTTCCATCAATAGACTATGAAACAGAAGTACAATAAAATAGTTCATAGTATTGTATTCTTTGTTGCTCAATAAATATAATCGTATGCTAATGTTGAAAACCACACATATTTCTACAGCTACTTATTTCACTATAGCACTCAGAAGAAGTAATATTGTGATGGGAAATGTTGCACCATATTACACATAGGAGAATAATGTGTTGGGATAGGAGAAAAATGTGTTGGAATAGGTGAAACATTTTCTGGAATAGACAAAAAGGAGGAAAATTTGGCAATGGAGAAAAAGAGAAAACTTTTGCGAAAAAAGTGAAAATTCGTCCCTTTTTCGCAAAAAGTCATACAAGAAATTTTTCTCACTTTTCGCTCACCCCTAACTAAAGGCTGCATTATGAAACATTAGCATATGTTACCACACTCAGAGGGCTCACCACACAGAACTAAAAGAATGATTATCTGATACACAGGCAGTTTTTAATGATGTTTTCAGATATGTAAACTTGAATACAGATCACAGGTCCAATTAAATGGGACTTTTATTTTCCTGAATGCTAGGGAGGGGTTCACTTTTAAAACACTGCATGTAAAAGAACGTGAGGCTACACTCTGCATTAAGTATGTTGCCTTGTTGAAAATGGCGACATGAGAATCTCGCCCTGCATAAAAGTGTGAGATTCTCATGTCGTCTCCTTAAACATCGCTTCAACCGTACCTTCATTCAGTTTGCTGCCTGCAGCATCCATGTACCTGCATTAACCCTTGGTGTCCCTCGACCACTCCTCTACCACAGTTACCTTGGTGTCATTTTTTTACAGGCTCCCAAGGCTTTAAGGGCCTTGTCTCCCCTAGCAACTCTGGTATTTTTCTGTTTCGGAGGTAGTGGCTGCCTGTTCTCCAGAGCTTGACTTATTTGTTGTGACGTTGTGTTTCCCCATTGACTGAACAGTGTATAATTGAAAGGTTAGAGCTGGCACGAAAAATAGATGTGTTTTTTTGCATTTTTTTTTTTAACTTCTCAAATACATTCACTCTCTTAATTTATTGTTGAACTACAATACCCATCATCCTTACCCATCCAATGTCTGGCTGAGGATCATGGGAGTTGTAGTTCAACCACATTTGCAGGGTTGCACATTCCTACCTTAGTCCAGTTTAGACAGTTGATATGAAGTGATGGAGCCAACAGCCCTTTAATTGTCAGCTTTTGCAGCTGAAGGAGCAAGTGCATGGTGTTGGATTGGTCCAGCAGCATAGCTAGGGGCAGACACTGCAGCAGTCACCGAATCCCTACCTGAGCCGGCTGCCTGCAGCACTAAACTGCACTCTGGTGCTGCAACATATAAGAAGGCTGTCACCATGTGGGGGGTAGGGACCCGTGTGGTGCCGGGACTGGTTCAGTAGCTAGATGGGCAGACTAGATGGGCCAAATGGTTCTTATCTGTCGTCAGATTCTATGTTTCTATGTTTCTAGAGAGCGTAGCTATGGAGAGAAGCTTGGGATCAGTGACTGTGTGGCAGGTACTACCTTGCTGCAGCCGAAGCTGGATAAAGGCGCTGGTCATGAAACCAGATTGTTCCACCCCAGTTGAGCCGGGGTGCAACCAGAATGTGAGTGAACTGGGAACTGTGGATAACCAGGCCGACAAGACAAGCTGGAAGCTGAGCGAGAAATGGATCCTCAGCTGGTAAGGAAAGGATTCAGACAAGACGTGGTCATGAGCGTAGCCAAGCGTCAATAGCCAGGAGCAAAAGACAAGCTGTAGTCAGCAGTGTAACCAAGGGTCAATAGATAGGAGCGGGATACAAGGAATAGTAAGCAGCGTAGCCAAGGGTCAGTAGCCAGGTCAAAAATGTAGGATAAGCAAGGGCACAGGGACAAACGCTGGATAGCTTGTGGACCGGGTAGCCCATTTAAATGTCAGAAGGGACCAGTGAAAAGAGAACAGCAAGGGGGCTCACCTGGGAGCCGTGCCGGATAGTGGGACAGTCACCCAATAGGGCATGAACCAGGTGCAGAACAGGGGGAGATTCTCATGTCGTGATTTTCAACATGCCAACATGCTTAATGTGCCATGTAGCCACACAATATTTTACATGCAAATTTTTAAAAGCTAGAGAGGTATACAGTACATTTTCATGCAATATGTTGGCTATCTCTACAGCTAAAGGGAGAGATAGTCCCATTCAAAACAAAGACAATTGTATTAACTAAGATTAAACTGGTAAGTTTCAGAATTGGTTTCATAAGAATTTTCTGTGACATTTTCACTTAACAAATTCTCATTTCTCACAGGTTGAATTGTCTAGCATTTTTAATTTAACCATAACCATGATTAGCAACAACAACCAGACAAAAATCACAGAATTTACACTACTGGGACTACAAGGCCCTCAGAGTATAAAGAAATGGGTATTTGTTCTGCTCTTTATGCTATACATCATGACATTATGTGGAAACATCCTGATAATTACATTGTTTCTGGTAAGTCATCATCTCCAATCACCCATGTACTTTTTCCTCTGTCACCTTTCCTTATGTGACATGTTGTTGTCTACAAGCATTGTCCCCAACTTGCTACATACTTTATTAAGAGACAGTAGAATTATGTCTGTCTTCGGCTGTCTTGTACAGTTTTCTTTATGTGGTGTGTTTACCGGTTCTGAATGTTTCCTACTCACTGTGATGTCGTACGATCGATACCTGGCCATCTGTAACCCATTGCACTATGTCTCCATTATGAATATACAACTTCGTTTTTATCTAGTTATGTGTTCTTGGGCTCTATGCTTTTTTGTCAGTCTGATTGACATAATTCCAATCTCCCTCTTAGAGTTTTGTGGATGTAATATTATTGACAACATCTACTGTGACCTTGCTCCTCTTCTTGAAGCATCATGCACAGATGCATATATTATAGAAGTACAGACCATAGTGATTTCTCTTCCTGTTGTCCTTGGACCCTTTTTGTTTATCATTTCAACATATGTCAGAATTTTCCTCACCATAATCAAAATCTCTTCCGCTACTGGGAGGCATAAAGCCTTCTCCACCTGCAGTTCTCATCTCACAGTTGTGAGCACATATTATGGGATACTTTCAGCTAAATACACTCTGCCATCCAAGGGTCAGTTATTCAATTTGAATAAAGTCATGTCTCTGTTGTACACTGCAGTCACACCATTACTAAACCCAATCATCTATAGTCTTAGGAATCAGGAGATTAGGTCAGCTCTGAGTAAATGGATGTCTATTAGAAAATAAAGTTAAGGATAAGGAGGCCAAATAGGTCAGCGGGTAACTCACAATGAAATGTGTTATATTATTCATTCAGCTAAGGAGGTAGAATTCTGGGGCAAATCAAAAACAGATACAAGTTCTGCAAATTCCCATTGCTTTGCAATGAACTGGGGACCTCTCTAGTAATCATAGGGTTAACCTGTAGTGTAGCTGATTTGCTCCACAACTGTTTTATTTCAATTTGATAAAAAGGCTAAAAGTTCGACCGTTAACCCTTTGAGTGCCAATGCAATGATTTGCATGCCCCTCTTGCACTGAAAGGGTTAATGTTAGTATTTCCTATACATGTTGCTTTTAACAATTGTATCAGTTAACTTACAAGCTCTCATTTATCAATAAGCGAGTACACAGGTAAGCCAGGTAATAGTGTTGTTCCCATGTGCTAAATTCAGTGTGGATCATTCTATCTAGGGATGAGTGTAATGGTTATGTAAGATCATTAATCAATGGAAAGATGCGGTGTCACAAGGCACAATACATGACATCTGAACTGGGTGAGTTTATAGGTTTGCTTTTCCAGAGGAAATAGAAAGATAGACTTCATTCAAACCTCGCAGACTGGAACAAGAATTATTAGAGGAGACAAATAAAATAAATGCAGTTTCTTAGCAAGATCATAGTATTTAAAGCAAACATGACGACTCCCTTCTATCCCAAAAAGTCTGCTGAGGGGCTATTTGAAACTATCCAAAAGCAACAATATGATTACAAATGTAATTCTTTTTGAAAAAATAAAGTTGTAAACCCCTCCAAAATGCTTAACATTTTATTTTTTTTTATTTTTAGCTGAGCTGTGTACAATGGTAGGTTTTTTATTTCTTTTATTTTAGTCTGGTGTCTGGTCCTAACACCACTGTAACAAAGACTCTGGAACTTGACATCCGGGTGAGAAAGCACTACGAGTGGCTCCAGACCTCAAGCTAATTTCAATAATAAAACCAAGAACTTCAGGGGGAAGGGAACAGATGGAGAAGAATCACGTCTTTCTTCTTCTTCTCCACATTGCCCTTCACTGTCTGGGGCAGAGGATGATGATGCTGTTGTTGCTGCTACTGCCTCAGAATCAGCACTACAACTAGGACCAGAAATATTGCTGCTTGCAAGTTGCATTCCCACTGTGTCCATGGTGGTTTGTGGCACAATAGCCAGCTTCTCAGAATCCTGCTGCCCTTAAAACCCAGAAGCAGCAGCAATTACATCAACACCAAAATACACAAATTACAACATTTCACTGCTTGTGGTGGTTATGATTCCCATCCCCATCCTTGCCTCCCTTTCCATTTTGGCTTGAGCTAAAAAGTCCATTAATGTCTATTCCACTCCAGCTTCTCCACCATCATCCTCACCACCAGCAGTCCCTCCTTGTTGCTGCTGCTCTATTATAGACACCTCACTGGTTGGAGGAGGTAATGAGAAATGTGACAGAGGGTCCCTTACTATCACACTTGCCATCTCATGTTGAGCTAAAGAAGGCAGACTATAGCACAGGCAGCCTCCTTTATGTTCCATCTGTTGTTGTGACAATAAAAGGACTCCCATGTTAAGGAGAATGTTGTGGGCTCCCTTGACTACTAGTCAGGCCAATCTGCATTACTTCCCCTACCATTTCAACATCAGTAGGATAACTCTAGTCACACCAGATGCTTCACCATCGCTATTATGACTACTACTACTACTACTAACACCAACCACATCAATTTCAGTCTCTGAGTCTTTCCTCTCACTAGTAGTATGATCGCTCTCAACACTCTGAGTCTGTTGCTGCTGGACCTTCATAGTAGTAGTAGTAGTGGTGTTGGAACTGCCTGGGGATAATTTAGGGTCCCTTGCTGTCACACTTGGCATCATCTCTTCCTTAGTATCACAAGACACCCTAGCAGGTGTAGTACTGACAGCAGGAGCAACACTGACAGTTGGGACAGACAGCTGACCTGTCCTGCTCACACTACTACTTTCTTCTTCCTTTGCCTGACCAAGATCCCTAGGGGTGATGGAGGGTATAACGGTAACCCTAGCCACCGGTATGGGCTGGGCCGTCGTTCCCGAAATCTCGCCTTCGAGGTCGGCTGAGCTGCGTCGGATGTCCCGGTCCGGTGGTACTTCCAGGAGGTCGGATTCGTTCGACGTCGACGCCTTCGATCTTCGGGTAGTGAATGGCTCAATTGCAAGGGAGGGATGGGAGTCAAAGAGGACTCTTTAGACCATCCCAGTCAGAAAGTAAACTCAGAGACAGTTTATTCCCAAACTTGAACACTTTATTGAACACACCACACACCTTTTATACAGTACAATAGGGAGGGGAAGGGCCAGGTATTCTAATACAGGCTTGGCCCAGGGACCAATCAGACACAATGGGCATGTGACACAGGGAACAAAAGACCAATGGTAACTGGAGACAATGGGCCAATGGCAGAGGGTGACAAAAAGACCAATAGCAGTTAAGGGAAAGGGGCCAATGGCAAGTGACCTCACAAACCCAATACTGCTAAGGGTAGTACAAACATATCTGATTAATTCTAGACAAGGACAAAGACTTGAGTAGAGGGAATGCACAATTAGGAGACTAGGCCAGGGGTCTGACTGCAGTTCACATTGGCTTAATTAAAACACAGCAGGAGGTCTAGCTACAGTACAAATAGTCAAATGGCTGGAGCCTTTGATTGACTATTTTGAATGGCCTGCTCCACCCTTGACCAATCACTGAACTGCCTACCATTCCCCATGTTAGGCTATGGAAGATATTTGCATACCTGGTAGTTGGTGATTGCACAAACCTCTGAATTGGACAAGTACAATTAAACACATACAATATTTTGACAATACATAAAACCTTTAAACATAAAGATAGGGAAACCCCTATTAAAGTTCAAATAAGGCCACAGGCCCCTAGTCTTTGCAACAAGTGTTTGAGGTCCAGTCAAGGACCCAAGTAACGGCCTAGGGTCCGTTACAGAGGGAGCTGGCCATCTTTGGGTCTGAGGAATTAGGGCATCCAGATCCTTTCATGTTGGTAGTGGTCACTTCCTCCTCCTCAGATTCACTGGATGAATAATGGTCCTATCAGCTTCTCCTTTTATCATTATTCAACTCGCTCGTAATGATAGCAGTCACTATGAGCCTCTCCCACCTCAATTTTGCAAAACAACTCGCAGCACAAAAGCTAGCACCATCTCTCTCTGTAGCTGCTTGTATTGTGTTTCACTTCCCGGAAAATGTCATGTTTTTATAGAGAGAAGACAAAAAACATGTAATGAAAGAGGCAAAAAGTTTGTAGACATTGAAATAATAGCAGAACATTTTTGGCAATGGGTGAAAATGACAAAGAGTTTAATCACTTTACTTAAAGCTAATTTTCCCAAGAAAAAGTCAACAACCACTCCCACCCCTTCTGTCAAGACAAAAGCAGCCAAAATCCAAGCTCCTTCATGATCTGGCTGTTATTATCTTTGTGCTAGGTCAATCTGTGGGTGGAAGCATAGGAGGTTGACCACAATTACCCCAAAATTCTGTTTGATTTGATTTGAAAGACACAAGCAGCTGAAGTCCAAGCAATTTCCCTGCTGATCTTTTTGTTATTATCTCTGTGTTGGATGTGTCTGGGGATGTGAAAAAGGAGCAAAGGAGGTTGACCCCAAGTATCCCAACATTCTGTCTGACTGATTTGATTTGATTGACACAGGCAGCTGCACTCCAATTTCCTTGCTAATCTTGCTGTTATTATCTCTGTCTGGGAAAAGATGTTTTTTTTTTTTTTTTTCCTTTTTTTGCACAGTGATAAGATAGGATGGACAACTGTAAAACTTTTTCGCTGAAAAATCAGCTTTAAAACCAGCAATTAAAATCTTCGCATTTTTCATCCACTCTCCAAAATTCTTTGGCATTTTTTGAAATTGTTTTTCGCCTAAAAACGTTACATTTTCCATTAAATGGAGCACAATAGTATCAGCTTAAGAGATAGGTAGATGTGTTGTGCTGTTCTGCTGTGATTTGTTTGGAAAATTGAGGCAGAAGAGGCTCATAGTGACTGCTATCACCATGAGAAAGCCTGAGGAGGAGGAGAAAGGGAGCACTACAGAAGCAATGATGTCCAGTGTCTCCTAAATCCCCTTTAGGGATCTTGGGAAAATTAATGTCAAGGGAGGAAAAAAAGGTTAATAGTAAGAGGAGGACAGGTCAGCTGCCTGTGCCTGCTGCTAGACGTGCTGCTGCCCCTGCTACCACTATTGCTGTACCTACTGCCAGACATGCTGCCGCTACTGCCAACATTGATGTGCCTGCTGTAAGATGTGCTGCCCTGCTTCTGCTATTTCCATTGCTGTTCCTGCTCTCAGGAGTGCTGCCCCTGCTGCCACTAGTACTGTGCCTGCTGCCAATGCTGCCCCTTCTGCCACCAGTGCTGTGCCTGCTGCCAGTGCTGGATCTGCTGCCACCAGTCTGTGTCTGCTGTCTGACGTGCTGCCCCTGCTGCCAATGCTAAATCTGCTGCCACCGTACTGTGCCTGTTCTCAGATGTGCTGCCCCTGCTGCCACCAGTGCTGTGCCTGCTGCCATTGCTGAACCTGCTGCCACCAGTGCTGAACCTACCGCTAGTGTGTCTTGTTCTACTCAGTAGGGGGGGAAGGAGAAGATGGTGCCAAGTGAGGCAGCAGATCTTAAGCCACACTTGCCATCCCCAAGCAGTCCCTCCTGTGCTAGTACTAAGAAGGTCCAGCAGCTTGTTAGTGTTAGGAGTGACGGAGGGGGTAATCAGTATCCTCATATTAGTAGTGATTGTGAGGAGGAAGACTCTGTGGCAGAACTTGATGTGGTTTGTGTTAGTAGTAATAGCAGTAATAGTGATGCTGTTGGTGAGACTAGTGATAGGGGAGTGGTAGGTGAAGAATGTGAGCGTCCATACTAGCGGTTAATGGAGTCCATACCATTCCTCTGGCTCTGGGAGTCCACCTCCCCTTCCCTTCATTACAGTGTCCAAGTGGAACATGATCCTAAAGATTCCAGAACTGGTGTCGGGGGAGAGCAGGCTTAGAATTAATACCACCAGCACCATCAGGAGCACAGACCAGCTGCCTGTGCCTGCTGATGCTGCTGTTCTGGTCAAAAAGAAATGCCAAGTGTGACATTAGGGGACCCCCTGTCACATTGCTCATTGTCTTCTCCTCCAAGCAGAAGTAAGATATCTATAATAGAGCAGCAGCAGCATGTAGGGACTAGTGGACCTTAGGACTTTTGCCAAACAC
Source organism: Rhinophrynus dorsalis (assembly GCA_037306005.1). Classification (NCBI taxonomy): domain Eukaryota; kingdom Metazoa; phylum Chordata; class Amphibia; order Anura; family Rhinophrynidae; genus Rhinophrynus; species Rhinophrynus dorsalis. Next base: position 550,186,397 of record CM074721.1, on the reverse strand, counting down.
AAGTCTAATTTCCAGGATCTAATCACTGTTTCCTGTGGGCTTGTGCCTCTAGCAAGTTCTACAAACCATCCTCTACAAAATACACTGTTCATTCAAATCAATGTTTCCTCGAGGCTTGGGCCTCTAACAACAAGTCCTACAAACCATCCTCTACAAAATACTTTGTTCCATCAAGTATCAGTCTTCCACAGTCACACCTCACATCAGGAGGTCCTTATCTCTGTCACTTTATGTGCCAATTTCTTATTTTATTTTTAATTTTCTTTCTTTATTTTTTTAATAACTGTCCCCTAATATCTGTCAATAACAACACTCCCCAAAAAATTCTCTGTTCAACTGATTCTTTCCCAAGACTCCACACACCAACACAAGCACCCCTTTTATGCCATGTCTCATGTGATTTTTATTTGTATTTATTTTATTAACTCTCCCATCCAATCCCAATGAGCCCCCCCAAAAACATTTCTGGTTCAACTGATTCTTTCCACACACCCCAGCAACAACGGCATCTTCATGCCCCTTTTTTACTCTGCCTTTGGGAAGTAAAATAATATTTGCTATGTGTTGTGTAGAAATTCAATTTTCCCATTGATTTCAGTGGCATGAGATAGGCGAAAAAAGTGGAAAAACGTCATTCTTCACAGGAAATTATTTGCCAAGCTGGAAGTGCCATTAGTCACCGATTTTGATTTGAGGCATTTTTGCCCATCCCTAGTGTTAAAGGGATAGTAATACTTAAAATGTAAAAAAAAAAAATGTTGTAGGGTTTATCCCCCTGAGTAAAACAAGAGTACTCCCACTGCTGAAAGGTGTTTCATTCGAAAGTTATTAATTTTCAAAGTTCAATTTTTTAGGTGCAATATCACAGTGGCCTGAAATTGTACAGTGGCGCTTTTGCTACACGATCTTATGGACAGCTCTGGTCCCGGGACCATGACTCTCCATAGGATGGTGTAGCAACAGCGCCACTATACAGTTTCAGGCCACTGTGATATTGCATCTAATAAAATTCAACTTTGAAAATCAATAACTTTTGAATGAAACACCTTTCAGCAGTGGGATTACTCTTGTTTTACTCAGGGGGATAAACCCTACAACATATTTTTTTATATTTTAAGTATTACTATCCCTTTAAATAACCAGCAGCAGCAACAACAACAACAACAACAACACAGGTTAACATCCACTACCGTAGCTATGATGAGTGCCTCTGCTGCTCCTGGAAGTGATGCACCTTTGACAACTAGTAGTAATATAAGTAGAATTGCATCAACATCTAGTCCCAGTAGTAGTATCAGCCCCTCAGGAACCCCTCAGTCAATGAATTTCACAGTAGGCAGATACAATCAGTATCCAAATGCTGTGACAGATAAAGCCAGGCCAAATGTATTTACAACAACACAGATGAGGAGGAGGAGTGATGTGAAGAAGGGTTGCTACCATGCACCACACATGGGACCACTGTTATAACCGATAAGCAATATGTATCAGTAATCTGAGAAGGATAGCTTGAGAAACATGAAAATGGTAAAAAAACCACTATGCCAGTCCCCCACCACAATTACCATACACATCTGCCATCGGCCACATTAATGATGTACTTTTTCTTTTTTTCTCTCTTAACATCATCATCAATATGTGCCAGTGTCACTTAAGGAGGATCACATTTTTCAAGACATATGTTGCTGTAGGACTCCCAACTTTGACTTTCAGACACTTCTCCACTACAGCACTCAGATGAAGTAAGATTTTTGGGAATTTTTGCACCATAGGAAAGGTAGGCAAAAACTTCTTTGGAATAGGCAAAAAGTGTGTTGGAACTGGTAAAAAGAGGACAATTTTACACAGGAGAAAAGGAGAAAATTTTTGTTAAAAATGAGGAAAATTGTTGGTTTTTCCACGAAAAGTCACGCCCACCCCTACTGCCAACCCACACTTACTGAGCTTCTTTTAAAAGGAGTCAAACACTGTACAAAAATAATACAAAAACATTCAATTTTAAAGTTTACAAAGCTAAAAGCAGTATTAAAGTATACTCAGTGGGAAGTAATCTTCAAAGATAAAAATGCACAAAAATCATGTCATTTGTTTAAAATGCTCTTAGATAAATATACACATCAATATAAACCAAAGGGGAATAAACACAAGAGGAGAAAACTGAAACCAATGTGGCTTAATATTGAGGTTTGCAGGGAAATGAGAAATAGGAACCAGGCTTTTAAAGTGTTTAAGTCAGATGGGTCAGATGCATCATGTAAAAAATATTAAGAATGTAATAAAATCTGCAAACAAGTAATTAGGCTAGCTAAAATTGAAAATGTGCAAAACCGAGCCAGAAAAATCCTAAATAAATCTACAAATATATTAAAAAAAGATTAAAGTTATTGGTCATCTTAAGGTTGAGACAGGTGAATTGATATGTGAGAATAAGGCTATGGCTGACACCCTAAATATATTCTTTGCTTCTGTATTTACAAAGAAAGCAACAATGACAGGCTATGGGCATACGGACAAAACCACAGAATTGTTTCCATTAAGTACATGGCTTACTGAGGACAAATTACAAAAGAGACATGTTATGGTGAATAAAGCAAAGGTACCACATGGTATACACCCAAGGGTACTTAAGGAACTTAGGTGAATAATAGCAAGACCATTATACTTAATATTTATTGATTCACTTTCACCAGTCATAGTGCCTGTGATTGGAGGAAAGCTGATGTAGTTCCATTGTTCAAAACAGGGGAAAGATCCAAACCAGGAAATTATAGACATGTGAGCTTGACTTTCATCGTGGTTAAGTGTTATGGACCAGGAACCAGACAGGGCACAAAAGGGTAAAATGCAAAGCACCTTTATTAAAGAAACAAAAAATAAACAAACAGAATTGTTATCCAGAAGCATAAACCAAATGACAAGCCAGGGTCAGGAACCAGGACAGGTAATCAGCCAGGCCAAAGTCAGGAGCACAGAAGTCCGCGATGTCAGGAACAAGCCAATGGGTCAGGAGCCAGAAGGGTTGTCAGAGGAAGCCAGGTCATACACAGAATGTCAGCAACTCAGTAAACACTCTTGCAGCCATATCAGACACAAGGGCACTGAGGGAATGAGCCAAGCAGCTTAAAATATCCTGAGAGGGTTGGCTGATAACAATCCGGTGAGTAATTACAGAGGTGAGTTGGTACAGCCTGACTGGAGAAGGGAAAGACCGTAGCAAACTATAGCAGAGCACAAGATTAGATCAGACAGCAAAATCTATCTGCAGAGTAGCGCAGCTTAACCAAACCTTGATAGTACCCCCCAACGACCTCCCCCCAGCAGGGCAGGATCAGGTTTATGGGGAAAGCATGCATAGAAAACATGGAAGAAGGCGAGAGCATGCACATCTGTTCCTGGAACCCATGAGAGCTCTTCTGGACCGTATCCCTTCCAGTGGACCAAATATTGAAGGCTCTCTCAGAATCTATGGCAGTCAACTATGGAGCGGGCCTCAAACTCCTCATGGCCGTCAATGGGAACCGAATGGGGTCGAAGAGTGACCGTAGTGAAATGATTGCATTCCATGGGTTACTGTGGGGAGCGAACGAGTCTGGTAACATGAAGGGTTGATACCCATAATTCACCATGAGTGGGGAGAACCGGGTAGCAGCTGAGACTACACTGTTATGAGCAAACTCTGCCCAAGGTAGCAGGTCCGACCAGTTGTTCTGGTGGCTTGATATGTAGCACCGCAGGAATTGCTCCAATGCCTGATTAGCCCTTTCCGCAGCCCCATTGGATTGTGGGTAGTATGCTGAGAAGCAGAAGAGTTGGATACCAACTTGTGCACAGAATGCCCTCCAGAATCTCGAGACAAACTGGCTACCCCGGTCAAAAACTATGACTTTGGGAACCCCGTGTAGTCGATAGACCTCTTTCATAAAGACCATAGCCAAATCTTTAGCGGATGGAAGTTTTTTGAATGGTATGCAATGAATCATCTTAGAAAATCGGTCAACGACCATGAGAATGACTGTATTACCATTAGACAATAGGAGGTCAACTATGAAGTCCATGGCAAGGTGTGACCATGGCTTCTCCCCATTGGGTATGGGTTGGAGAAGGCCCACTGGAAGGTGATGGAGTGATTTGATCTGTGCACAGACTGGACAGGCAATGACAAAGGCATCAACATCTTTGCTAAGTTCTGACCACCAGAAGAGATGGGAAACCGACCAAAGGAGCTGGTTCTTTCCAGGATGACCTGCTGATTTAGTATTACGGTAGGTTGAAAGCACCTTGGTACGGAGGTTAATAGGTACAAAACAGTGCCCAGAGGGAGTCTCAGCAGGTGCATCTACTTGGGCGGCCCAAATTCTCTCCCCAAGGGGAGATGTTACAGTGAGGAAAAAAATTATTTGATTTTGTACATTTGCCCACTGACAAGGAAATGATCAATCTATAATTTTAATGGTAGGTTTATTTGAACAGTGAGACACAGAATAACAACAAAAAAATCCAGAAAACACGCATTTCAAAAATTTTATTTGCATTTTACTGAGTGAAATAATTATTTGACCCCCTATCAATCAGCAAGATTTCTGGCTCCCAGGTGTCTTTTATACAGGTAACAAGCTGAGATTAGTCTTTTATAAACGGAAGTTATTATTATTTCTTTGATAAAGAGGCACGTGTTACCACAAAACACTTTAGATTACTTCTGTTATAGATCATTATTTGGTTTTATAGATAAGTCTTATTTTCAATTAAACATACTTTTTGATAGATAACAACTGGATTGATTGGAGCCATGTTTAGTATCTTAATCTTCAATTATTTGGAATAATCAAGACGATATATATGCAGCCTGAACGGAGAGAGGTTTGATTTCTCCGAAAGCTTTGGTGTCAGCTTATCTCTCAGCTGACTTTTACCATTGTGAGCACACATCTATTTTTTATTTGTTGTATTTTTGGAAATATTATTACACTATTAACCCCTTTAGGACCAGTGCGCGCACGCACGGCCAGCACTTGCGGACCACGGGGCATTTTTTTTTATTAGCGCTTCCGGTTGAGGACTTCCGGAGCGACCTTGTTACGGTTTTTTAGGACTCTCAGACCGATAAGTGAAAATAAAACACACTTTATTAAAGTGAATAATGCACAAGTATGCCCTCTAGGGGCGGTAGGTAATACACAGATAAATTACTGAGATATTACAAGGGTAATAGCACAATAGACATAAATGCAAAACACTATGCACTAGGGTGATATTGACCCCCAAGGGGTTAATGTCCCAATAACAGTCTGTCTCAGATGTGGAGGTTTGACACGCCCTTGATGTTAAAAAGGCTGTGCTGTATAGACAATGTTCATCAAGTGCTGAGGATCGAGCTGCCTTGCCAAGGTGTTGGATAGTAAGCAGAATGGGAAACAACTTAGCCCCCACGGGCGTCATTACAGCAACTGCTTTCGTTTGTGCAAGTGCAAATAGCCCCCACGGGCGTAACGGAAACTGGCCGGCAATGCAAGAGCTAACAGCCTCCTCAGGTGTGATCGAATGTAGTAATAATAAAGCAAGAGCTACTAGCCCCCTCGGGCGTAGTACCGGATAAGCCAACACTGAAGCCTTTCTGTTAACACTCTGTGTCAATGATATCGTCGGTAACCAATACCGGAGAGCCTTAAGTGCCCAAACGACCCAAACTATGTGAATACTCTGCAATGGTGGACTTGAGTTGCCGACGGAGAGCGGCCAACTAAGCAGCAGTATCACGGGTAACGAGCTCGTACAGGAGATAGAGAGAGTGAATTCGAGGCAGCACTGCAAGAGTTAAAAGGCACGTTTACTTGAGGCTTCAGCGCTACTGCAAGGCTCTGCACCGAGAGGAAGGCCCACAGATATACACACAACTCTGCACAAATAACGAGGCACAGCACTTAATCGAGGGAAGCACCAGGCAAGGCAGTCACACTGACGCGGGCAACAGAGACTGAGAATGTCGCTGAGGCGACAACTGGAACGCAGGTCACTGGAACAAGCTGGAAGTCGATCTTCGGAGCAGGAAGTCAGCCGGGCCGGGTCGGAGCACGTAGGAGGCAGTCATACAAGCCGGGTCATACACAAGCAGGAACGTCAGTTTAGCCGGGTCAGGATCCAAGGGTGGTATGCAGACGAGCCGGGTCATACACAAGCAGGAACACTGGAGAATGGTCAGGACAAGCCGAATCGGTACACAGGAACTCAGAATATAGGAACACAGCAACAGCACTACTGGCTCAGGAACACCACGAAAGGGCATCTGACAGAGGTATAAAAAGGTCATCAGGAGTCGGGTCAAACTCAGTCAGCAAATCAGTAACAGCCACAACTGAGAGTGACAGGAATCACAGGCACTGTGATAGTACCCCCCTCTCAAAGACCCCCTCTCCCAGCCTGAGGTCTGGGTTTAAAAGGATATTTAGAGTGAAAGCTGCATACTAATCTCGGTGCATGGAAATCCCCCTGATCAACCCAAGAACGTTCTTCAGGGCCATAGCCCTTCCAATGGACCAAATATTGCAGCTTTCCTCTAAATCTCCTGGAATCAATAATACTCTGGACTTCATATTCTTCTTGGCCCTGGACGTCCACCGGCCCAGGAATCACTGGCGTAGTAGTATAACGATTGCACACCAAGGGTTTCAGGAGTGACACATGGAACACATTATGAATGTGCATAGAGGGTGGAAGCTCCAGAGCATAAGAAACCGGATTAATCTTGCGGATAATCTTAAATGGACCAATGAACCGGGGAGCCAGTTTACTGGACGGCACTTGTAAATTGAGGTTTCTGGATGACAGCCATACCCTGTCCCCAACTTGAAATGAGACCGCTGGAAGGCATCTGCGATTAGCGTGCCGTTGCTGCCGCCTAAAAGACTGACTGAGGGACCTCTGAACCTGTGCCCAAGTGGAACGAAGTCGTGCCAAATGCTCGTCTAAAGCAGGAATCTGCTGCGCCTGAAAGGAGTCCGGGAGCAGACAAGGCTGGAAACCATAATTCACGAGAAACGGGGAGCTTCTGGACGATGAGTTAACCGCACAGTTTCTGGCAAACTCCGCCCATGGCAACAGGTCAGCCCAATTATCATGATGATCGGTGACAAAGCAGGGTAGGAACTGTTCCAGTTCCTGATTGGCACGCTCAGCGTTTGGGGATGGTAGGCGGAGGAAAACGACAATTGGATGCCCATCTGACCACAAAATGCTCTCCAGAACCTAGAAACGAACTGGCTCCCACGGTCGGAGACAATCACTCTGGGCACTTCGTGCAGACGGAACACCTCTCTGGCAAAAACTATAGCCAATTTCTTAGCCGATGGAAGGCCAGTCAGAGGCACAAAATGTGCCATCTTAGAGAATCTATCGACCACCATAAGAATGAAAGTGTAACCTCTAGATGCCGGTAGTTCTCCCAAGAAGTCAATGGATATATGAGACCACGGACGGTCTCCGTTAGGCACCGGTTGCAATAAGCCCAGAGAGAGATGCCTAGGGGTCTTGGCACGGGCACAAGTGGTACAAGCTGCCGTAAAAGCGGCGCAGTCAGCTCTCAACGTAGGCCACCAAAATAGTTGTGAGAGGGACCATACTAGTTGGTCCCTACCAATATGCCCAGCCGCTTAAGAGGCGTGATAAGTCTCCAACAGACGGACACGGAATGACTCATCTACGAAACACTTCCCCACTGGGGTTTCAGGAGGTGCCCGTGATTGTGATGCCAGTATCTCCTCCCCCAGTGGCAAGGTTATGGTGGTACGAATAGTAGCCAGGATCTGATCTGGCTGAATGATGGGTACCGGGACTTCCTCCCTCTCAGTGTCGGAAGCGAACTGACGTGACAACGCATCAGCCTTAATATTCTTTGAACCAGGAAGATAGGATACTAGGAAATTGAACCGGGACAAAAACAGCGCCCACATGGCCTGTCGAGAAGACAGTCTTTTGGATTCAGAGAGATAGGTTAGATTCTTATGGTCAGTAAGAATTAGTACTGGAGTCTGAGTGCCCTCCAAGAGGTGTCGCCACTCCTTTAGTGCCAGTATGATGGCCAACAATTCCCTGTCGCCAATCTCGTAATGACTCTGGGCGCTGGACAATTTCTTCTAGAAGAACCCACAAGGCATTAAAGTGCCACCTCCCACAGGACGTTGGGAGAGCACCGCCCCAACCCCAACCTCTGAAGCGTCAACCTCCAAAGTAAATGGCATGGAGGGATTAGGGTGGGACAGTACAGGAGCAGATGCAAAGGCAGATTTCAGAGTAACAAATGCGTTTTCAGCTGCCTCAGACCACTGAGAGGGAGAAGCGCCCTTATGAGTCAAATCTGGCAATGGTTTTACAATCGTGGAAAAGTTCTTGATGAACTTTCTATAATAGTTCACAAAACCTAGGAATCGTTGAATGGCCTTTAACCCCTTAGGCCGAGACCATTGCAGAACCGCTGCCAACTTTTCCTGATCCATAGCAATACCACTTTTGGATATTATGAACCCCAGGAATGGTACTTGAGATGTATGGAATTCGCACTTTTCTAGTTTACAGAATAACTTGTGCTTACGAAGTCGGAGCAAGACTTCTGAGACATCTTTAATGTGTTGGGCAAGGTTAGCAGAGTGAATCAATATATCATCTAGATATACTACCACACAGGACTGGAGCAGGTCACGTAAAATATCGTTAATCAATGCAGGCGCATTGCATAAGCCGAATGGCATCACCAGATATTCATAATGCCCTGTTCTGGTACTAAACGCCGTTTTCCACTCGTCACCCTCTTTAATTCTGACTAGATTATAGGCGGCTCGCAAATCAAGTTTAGTAAAGATCGAAGAGCCCTTTAACCTGTCAAATAATTCTGTAATAAGTGGAATGGGATAGGCGTTCTTGGGCATCAGCTTATTCAGCCCACGGTAGTCAGTGCAAGGCCTGAGTTCCCCATTTTTCTTTTTGACAAAAAAAAATCCGGCACCAGCCGGAGACGTAGATTTACGAATGATTCCCCTCACCAGGGCATCTGCGATATACTCCTCCATCGCCTTATTTTCCTCACAAGACAGTGGGTAAGTACGTCCCCTGGGGGGCACAGCACCTGGAGGCAAATCAATGGCGCAGTCGTATGGCCTATGGTCAGGTAATGCGCTGGCCTCTCCTTTGCTAAACACGTCACTGAACTGCCCATATTCTGTTGGCACAGCTGGAGAGGTACACATAATCTTAACAGGAAGGGAGAGACAATTCTTGTTACAGTACTCAGACCAAGAGTTAACTTCACACCTTTGCCAGTCAAATTGGGGATTGTGTGTTTGTAACCACGGGAACCCCAAAATAACTGAATGATGCGGGGAACGAATTATCTGAAATTGTATCTGCTCCCTGTGACAAGCCCCCACAGTCATTGTCACTGGGATTGTCTCGAACGTAATGAAAGCAGGATCCAGGGGTCTGCCATCAATGGCCTCTATTGCCACAGGAGAGTCCTTTTTACATAACGGAATGCCCTGCAACTCAGCAAAGGACTGATCCATGAAGTATCCGGCTGCCCCGGAGTCCACCAATGCTAGGACTTCTATGACCTTATCAGTCCAAGCAAATGCCACCTGGATGGTGGGTTTAGTGGTGCAAGTATCTAGGGACTGTTCAACACCACCTAGGGCCTGTTCCCCAAGGTACCCTAGGTGCGTTCGTTTCCCGGCCTTACAGGACAATTGCGTAATAAATGACCCGGTTTGCCACAATATAGGCGTAAGCCTTGCCTTCTGCGATACAGCTTCTCCTCCTTAGTGAGCCTAGTAAAACCTACTTGCATAGGTTCAGTGCTGTCAGCTGTTCGCTCAGGTAGAACGGGTGGTGTGGGTGGGTTAAGGAACTGGTTCTGGCCATAACTCTTTGCTTTAGTCCTCTTAGCCAAGTGTCTCTCCCGGATGCGGGAGTCTATTAACATGACATAGTCAATGTACTCATCCAGCTCGCTGGGTACATCTCGAGCTGCTATCTCGTCCTTAATCTGTTCAGCGAGACCCTGAGTAAAGGCAGCAAGTAAGGCCTCATCGTTCCAGCCTACCTCTGCTGCCAAGGTCCGGAATTCGATAGCATACTCGCCCAGAGTGCGTTCGCCCTGCTGAATCTCCATCAGCCTTTTGGCAGCAGAAGCAGACCTGCCAGGAACCTCAAACACACGTCTGAACTTCATCACGAAATCTCTAAAGTTCAGTGTGCAGGGTCTGGCATTCTCCCATAACGGATTTGCCCATGCCAAAGCTTTGCCCGTCAACAGAGATATCATAAAGCCGACCTTGCTACGGTCATTAGGAAATACCTGGGGTGCCAATTCCAAAAATATCTCCAACTGGTTAATAAAACCTCTGCATAAGGAGGGTTCGCCATCATATCTTAGGGGTAACGGTACCGCTGCCGTTAACCCTCTTGTGTAACACTGGGAGATACAGAGGGATTCCCCGGTGTCACGACTGGGGGGACCACCGGATTAGGACCAGACTTGTCCAAATGTACTGTATGTTCAAGTAACGTTTGTAGAGCCAGTGCCAATTGGTCCAGGCGCTGCTCATGGACATCCATTCTAGAGTGGATGTTCTGAATATTACTTTCACCCTTACCATCTGAGGTCATGGCCCTTTCGTACTGTTACAGTTTTTTAGGACTCTCAGACCGATAAGAGAAAATAAAACACACTTTATTAAAGTGAATAATGCACAAGTACGCCCTCTAGGGGCGGTAGGTAATACACAGATAAAGTACTGAGATATTACAAGGGTAATAGCACAATAGACATAAATGCAAAACAGTATGCACTAGGATGATATTGACCCCCAAGGGGTTAATGTCCCAATAACAGTCTGTCTCAGATGTGGAGGTTTGACACGCCCTTGATGTTAAAAAGGCTGTGCTGTATAGGCAATGTTCATCAAGTGCTGAGGATCGAGCTGCCTTGCCAAGGTGTTGGATAGTAAGCAGAATGGGAAACAACTTAGCCCCCACGGGCGTCATTACAGCAACTGCTTTCGTTTGTGCAAGTGCAAATAGCCCCCATGGGCGTAACGGAAACCGGCCGGCAATGCAAGAGCAAACAGCCTCCTCAGGTGTAATCGAATGTAGTAATAATAAAGCAAGAGCTACTAGCCCCCTCGGGCGTAGTACCGGATAAGCCAACACTGAAGCCTTTCTGTTAACACTCTGTGTCAATGATATCGTCGGTAACCAATACCGGAGAGCCTTAAGCGCCCAAACGACCCAAACTATGTGAATACTCTGCAATGGTGGACTAGAGTTGCCGACGGAGAGCGGCCAACTCAGCAGCAGTATCACGGGTAACGAGGCTCGTACAGGAGATAGAGAGAGTGAATTCGAGGCAGCACTGCAAGAGTTAAAAGGCACGTTTACTCGAGGCTTCAGCGCTACAGCAAAGCTCTGCACGGAGAGGAAGGCCCACAGATATGCTGAATGTAGGCTCTTCCGGCCCTGCCAATACCGGGTAAGGCAACCTTAAAGATGGTGAATTGCAAGGTTCTACCGGCCTTACCAATACCGGGCAGGGCAGCCCAAAGGAGTACTGGAGTAGGCTGTACCGGCCCTGCCAATACCAGGTGAGGCAACCTACAGGATGGTATCGTCAAGGTTCTACCGGCCTCACCAATACCGGGCAGGGCAGCCTGAGCGAGTAGACCAGCTGTCAGGTGACTAAGACAGCATAGAGCATAAGTATAGAGGTCTTACTCAGCAGGAGCCTATTGCCAGGGATACTCAGACAACTGCAAGGAAGTGGACAGCGACTGACCACAGTACTGGATGTTCAGGAGCAAACCAACGTCCGCACGTTGGGACTAATGGTAATAGCGCCACCAGGTTTAATGGAGCAAACCAGCGACCGCACGCTGGAACCAACAATGTATATTGCAACCATGTTTAGTCGAGTAAACCAGCGTCCGCACGCTGTGACCAACAACGTATATATCGCAACCAGGTTTAGTGGAGCAAACCAGCGTCCGCACGCTGGAGCCAATAATGTATCTCGCAACCAGTTTAGTGGAGTAAACCAGAGTCCGCACGCTGGGACCAACAATGTATATAGCAACCAGGTTAGTGGAGTAAACCAGCATCCGCACGCTGGGACCAACAATGTATATCGCAACCAGGCTTAGTGGAGTAAACCAGCGTCCGCACGCTGAGACCAACAATGTATATTGCAACCAGGTTTAGTGGTGTAAACCAGCGTCCGCACGCTGAGACCAACAATGTATATTGCAACCAGGTTTAGTGGAGTAAACCAGCGTCCGCACGCTGGGACCAATAATGTATATCGCAACCAGGTTTAGTGGAGTAAACCAACAAAGTATGAACAGCAGCGAGAAGAACAATGTCGCCAGAGCGATGGCTGGAGCAGGAGATTCAGGAACTCAGTAAGATTAACCCGCGAGGTGCTGGAACACAGGAACACTGGAACTCAGTAAAATTAACCCGCGAGGTGCTGGAACACAGGAACACTGGAACTCTGGAACACAGGAACACTAGCATACAGGAACACTGGAACACTGGAACACAGGATCAGCAAGTACAGCAGGAACAGCAGGAACAGGCCCAGAAGCCTGACAAGCAGGTCAGGCAGAGTGGAGACAGAAACACCACGAAAGGGCAACCTGGAAGTGTTAAGCCTGGGTTTAAAAAGGCTGTGTGAGGAGGGCTAATAACAGACAGCCAATCATGATATTCAGCAAGTGACTGACACTGAACAGCACCAATCACGGGCACCGTGATAAGCGGCCTCTTATATAGTGAATTCCATATTGACTGATTTGGGGCAGTATTATATCCCCATACGCTTTTGGGCTGTTTCCCACATTTGTGCTGAAGCAGCAACTTATCTTGTGAGTACCATTCACTCGGGTGACTGGTGAAGGTATATACATATTCTTGGGTTCAACACAGGGGGCGCCTTTTCTCCTTTCTTCTTTTGTCTGCCAAGCTGAGATTAGTAGCACTCTCTTAATGGGAGTGCTTCTAATCTGAGCTTGTTACCTGTATAAAAGACACCTGTCCACAGAAGCAATCAATCAATCAATCAGATTCCAAACTCACCACAATGACCAAGACGAAAGAGCTGTCCAAGGATGTCAGGGACAAGATTGTAGACCTACACAAAGCTGGAATGGGCTACAAGACCATCGCCAAGCAGCTTGGTGAGAAGGTGACAAGAGTTGGTGCGATTATTCGCAGATGGAAGAAACACAAAATAACTGTCAATCTCCCTCGGTCTGGGGCTTCATGCAAGATCTCACCTCGTGGAGTTTAAATGATCATGAGAAAAGTGAGGAATCAGCCCAGAACTACACTGGAGGATTTGGGCAATGATCTCAAGGCTGCTGTGACCATAGTCACCAAGAAAACAATTGGTAACACACAACGCCGTGAAGGACTGAAATCCTACAGCTCCCTCAAGGTCCCCCTTCTCAAGAAAGCACATGTACAGGCCAGTTTGCCAATGAACATCTGAATGATTCAAAGGAGAACTGGGTGAAAGTGTTGTGGTCAGATGAGACCAATATCGAGCTGTTTGGAGGAGTAGGAATACTGCCTATGACCCCAAGAACACCATCCCCACCATCAAACATGGAAGTGGAAACATTATGCTTTGGGGGTGTTTTTCTTTTAAGGGGACAGGACAACTTCACCCCATCAAAGGGACGATGGACGGGACCATGTACAGTCAAATCTTGGGTGAGAACCTCCTTCCCTCAGCCAGGGCATTGAAAATGGGTCTCAAAAAACATGGCCAAGGCAACAAAGGAGTGGCTCAAGAAGAAGCACATTAACTTCCTGGATTGGCCTAGCCAGTCTCCAGACCTTAATCCCATAGAAAATCTGTGGAGGGAGCTGAAGGTTCAAGTTGCCAATCGTCAGCCTCGAAACCTTAATGACTTGGAGAGGATCTGCAAAGAAGAGTGGTACAAAATTCCTCCTGAGATGTGTGCGAACCTGGTGGCCAAACTCTGTGATTGCCAACAAGGGTTTTGCCACCAAGTACTAAGTCATGTTTTGCAAAGGGGTCAAATACTTATTTCACTCAATAAAATGCAAATCAATGTATAACTGTTTTGACATGAGCTATTCCCATTGTAGCTGTCCCTGTTCAATGAGCATATACTGAGGAGACTCACAGAGGGGCGAAGATACGTGACAGGCTGATCAGGGACCACGTCAGCTGTGTGTATAAGACAGACATCAACACAATTTATGAATGTCCATGAGAAGCCTATGGATACCATGCAAACACACAAGCTACACAACACACAGTGTTCTGTTTCACCCCACAGGATCACTGAGAGTCACAGGCCTGATTTTGCCAGTAGTAAGGATCAAATGCATAATCCATTCCATAGACATGTCATGTTGAGGTTGTGTATTCAATATACATCAGCTAGTCCTTCCTCCGTGTTGACTTTGCCTTTGCAAGGATATCATGCATCCTCCATGCCAACAAAGGTACAAGACAATGCACATTTTCCTTACATTGATGTGATCTAGTGATGATCACAAACAATATTGATGTAGTGGTCCATATTCCAGATGAGGAAGTGTCAGGGTGTTACAGGGAAAATTGAGTTATGAAAATTTCACATGTGGTAGAGTTAACCATGCTGAATTACTCGAGATAATACCTCATGTAAATAGTGTGTTAATGTATACACTGTGTATTCCATTTATGAATAGTGGTGATGTCAGAGGTGGTGGGGATGGCAGGGATGGTGGTAATGGTGACCACCTGCTAGTGCCCACATCCTGCTCCACAGGTGGTAGTCACTAGTGTTATCATCTGCTGCCTCCTCCTCACTCTCATCCTGCGGTGTTGCAGGTCTGTATTCTGATTGGAGATATGACATGATGTGATTAGATAGGTGAGCAAAGACAGGATGGATGCAGGACAATGACATTGACATGTGAATCTGTGAGTGTCAGGATGGTATCAATGCATTACTTTGAGATGCATGGGACACCACCCTGGCAATCAGGGATTGAACACCTTGCTATCATCATGTACATCATGCCTATCAAAGTTAGAGGCGTCAGGCCCAGCAAAAGTCCAAAAATGAAGCATGTCCCAGATTCAGGACTGGGAAATTGATCAGTAACTACTTTGTTTCTACTGACCCACTTGTGCTGATTTAAAAATAACCTTCAGCCATGCCTTTTGCTTGCCCTTGATGGCCTGTGTGATGATTGATGTGAGCAACATCAGTTTGTTGAGGTTTAGTTATCATATGTGTCCAGACAGGTGTGGATGGCCTGGCATCTCTCCTTGACATCCCCACTCCTATGGATACAGATGCTAACACAAACTTAACTATGACAGTTTCTGTACAAGCAAATGATTGCATAAATAACACACAGGCCTAGTGAGGAACAAGACTGTATGGCCTCTAGCCACAACAAATTACCCACTTGCCATTCCCATTCCAAGAATGCATGTGATTCACAGAATCTTTCACCTACTTTTTTGGCATTGTATTTAACCATGCATTTGTTTGCTTTGGGGCCCTGTTTTTGATTTGGAGGCCTGTGTGCTGTACATACACACATTTTGTCCCAACTTAACTCAGTTAACCGACAACAAACACAAAACAACATGGTTACATTGCAGTGATATTTTCACATATCACGAGTGAACATATCCCTGTGGAGCAGTGCAATGCAACCATGTTGTTTTGTGTTTGTTGTTGGTTGAGTGGCAGAGCTGTAGACAATGCTTTGCTAAGCAATGCATTGATTACCCTCCAGCACTCAATGGGTTAAGTGTTCCTTCCCTATGGGTAAATGTGCATTAGCCTGGTGTAACATTACAGTTCGTTAGCTGCCAACATTGTTTGAGTGGTGTATGTGTGGTACTCAACACAGCACCAAGGGAATTAAACTTGAACCTGGACAAGCTATGGTCTAGTTGAGCCTTCCCATTACTGTTGGTAGTGTTCAGTATTCAGACCTTATTTGAACCGTCTCATGGCTGTGTTGGTGCAGTAGTGCAGATGGATGCTACAAATGGATTAAGGTGTAACTGTGTTGTACTGTGGTGGTTGTGAGGGTAGTGTGATGTTTTGTAAGTTGATGATGCATTTACTGGGAGTTTGGAGGGTGCCCAGACCTCCAGGGATCCCCTCTACAGAGGTGGCTGACAGGGTGTTTCTTAACTGCTCCTCCTAACTGTTGAATATTGTTGGCAGGGGGACAAACTCTGGTGCCTCAAGCATGAAGGGCAGTCTGGCTTATCTTGTGCTTGACCAGCCTCTTGCAATCACCAGAGCGCGTCTTGATTGAGTTGCAGGTGGCGACAGTGTTGACCCTCAGGAGGACTTGACTACATGCAGCCTTCTTTGCAGCCAGGCCAAGGACCCTCTCCCTCACATAGAGGATGTTCTCCCTTTTGAGGATAGCTTGAACAAGGACCCTGTTCTCTTCAAAAGTGTACCTAGGGTCACTCATCCTCTCCTCCTCAGCCCTAGCCTGAGAAGTGTCAGAGCTGTGGCTTTCTTGCTCAGCCAGACCTGACCCTGATTGTGAGTGGTAGACCTCAGGATGTATCTGTCATCCCAATGACAAAGCTGGCCCTGACCTTTCTGTGCATGCTCTTGTCCAGGTCCTCCCTCCACCCCACAGATCTCCCTCTCTCAATCCTACCCTGACCAGGGATGTCCTCCTGAGCTTCCTCCTCTCCTTCTACTCGCCCCATTCCTCTCTACTGCTCTCCTCTCCTTGACATCACACTCAAACAGACTGTCACAAACACACTTGATCCCATTCACTCTCTTTCACTCTCTGTCACTCACTGATTCACTATGTGAAAAATAAAATATAAATATGAATGGTGTATTATAAACCAAAAAAGTATTTGTTTGTGTGTGTGTTTGTGTTTGTATGGATGTATATAATATGTGCAAAGATGTGATATGTGTATCTTTAAATGCAAATCGTTCCTCTCCAAACTCCCTGTACCTTGCTCCTCTGAATGCTTCTCTCTCTCTCCCTCATTCAAATTGCTATCCATTGCTCCTGGGTCCTGTGCCCTAGCTCGCCAAAACTCTAAACACAGACAAGGTGTGTCATTCGGTAAAATTCAATTTTGGCCAAATTTTTTTTTTATTCAGTGGATCCGAATTTCAGACTATGCCTGTTCAACTCGGACAAAATTCGACGACGTTCTGAATTATTCGGCCGAATTTAACATATTTTAAAAAATTACTCTCCCTTGCAGTGGCAATAGGTATAGGACTGCCAAAATAAATGTGAGACTGGCTGTGTCACTCTACTATTCAAACAAATTGCTTATATTTTGCCCAGGAACAAAGATGACTCTCCCTTGAAGTGGCAATAGGACTTCCAAAATGAATGTGAGACTGGCTGAGTCACTCTACTGTTCAAACAAATTCCTTATTTTTTGCCCAGGAACAAAGATGACTCTCCCTTTCGGTGGCAATAGGACTGCCAAAATAAATGTGAGACTGGCTGTGTCACTCTGAAAACTATTCAAACAAATTGCTTATATTTTTCCCAGGAACAAAGATGACTCTCCCTTGCAGTGGCAATAATGCTTGCTGCCTGCTAGTGCCTATGTTACCTGCCTGCCTACACAACAACTGGCACTATCTCCCTCTTCTCAGAGGTCCAACAATGAACTAACAGGAAATGCAGGCTGTCGGGGTGCCTGACGTGTCAATAGTCCAACCCCCATCATGAGACGAAGAAGCTCATTGGACTAGAGAGGGAGGGAAAGTAGAGCGCTCGCGGGGAGAACGTCATCCAAATGTCTGAATTTTTTTACGAATCTCTGACCCCGTACCGTTTGGATTCAGGAAAAAAAAACTAATGCCCCTTGCCTTTCAGCAGACCCAAATGACGACTGAATGACCTGAATTCGGATGAACTGAATCTCACAAGACTAGTCAGTTATTTTGGGCTGTATATGTAGGTGAATTTGACTGTTTGTGTGACTTTCGCATGCTGTGATTGGCTGTGGGTTTGGACTTGACAACAGTCAAGGTTGCTAGATACATTAGATGTGTCCCAAGTTACTTACTGGCTTATTTGGACATACAGTGTTGTTTAAACAGGTGCAACAGAGGTTTTGAGCTGCTCGGATTGGTTGGGCCTACGTTCGATAGCCATTCTGGTAGGCTCCTTATTGAATGGAAAGTTTGTCAGACATTGCTCATGTATGTAAGCCATTTCTGACTTAATGCAAGGTCACTATCGAATCTAAGGCATCAAATTCAGAAAGGGTGAGGTCAGGAGAGGCAGCAAGGATTAGACACAAGAAACTTAACCAGAAGATGAGGACTCAGAAAAATAATACAGGAAACAAACGCCAAGATACTAACCCTTTGAGTGCCAAAGAGGTACGAGGTGTGTACCCCACTGACACTAAAAGGGTTAAATTAGAACACCAGTACAACTGCATGCTGGATAAGCAGAGAACAGATTTTACATAAGAGAAGGGAAGAAATGTCATCACGTTGACGTACACACTATGTACTCTTCCAATGCATAATGTGGTAACCTCTTCTGATCACCTGATATGATGCAAAGAGAGCTGAGAGTATGAGCCCCTTGGAAGTCACCAATCCCAACACCATTTCACATTGTATGGTGTGCTCATCACACATGGCAATGTGATGGAGTGTAATCGTATGCATGATATCCAGCATAATAGATGTGTTGAAAATAGGTGATAAAGTGCTTTGACCATGTGCTAAATTTAGTTTCGACCCTATTACAGGCAGAATCCAAAATCCTAGGGAGATGCTGACTATCACCTGTAATATCTGTGCCCATTTTAGCCACTACCACAGTGCACATCGTACATTATATTCCATATAATATAATATTCCAACTTGCCCTATCACTAGCTGAAAATGGTGGTCCTACAAGGTGAAATTCCACTTTGTACATGTTAGAGCATTTTTACGAGAATAATAAAGTCATTAGCGAGTACACAATGCAAAACTGGAAAGTTTTGTAGAAAGCATATATGTTACCTGGGCAATGGCAACCAATGTGTGTTGTATGTGACCTGCTGAAACCTTTTGAGGAGGCAACCATGCTGGTTAAAGTGTAGGGGCAAAAATTAGCTAAATTCTTCCACTGCTGTATTTATTGTGAGGAGCATGGCTGAGAAATCTTACCATAATGACAATACAGACATTCACCAGCTGTCAAGGATATGTGAAATCTACTGGTTTCTTTATCGGTGGTAAAAAAGTGAAACACCATGCATAAATTCCTGTGGTAAAAAAAAAATCTGAATTTTAGTCCATCCATAGTGGTGAGGCCCATCCCAACTCCACTTTTTCTTCCCTTTCTTCATTGCTTTGATCCAAGAAGGGTCACATGCTGTATTTGTACCACCACCCTCTGAGTAATTAGTGGTCACGACCACTATCAGTCTCTTGCTCTTCTCTTGATGGTGGCAACTGTGACACAGCAGCAATAGACAAGGTCAGCTGCACTGTGTTGCTACTAAACACAGCCACATCATTTACTAGTCCCCTTCTTAAAATATCACCCCAGATCCATCTGTTCAACTAAGAAGGCTCCTACTGCTGCTGATGCTGATGGATTTCATCATATCAGCAAAGTCAGCACCCATTAAACTATTCATACTCATGCTCCAGCAAGCAATAAAACTCAACTCTATTTTTCTATTTATCTCTTTCACTTTCTCGCAAACCATCTTACAGAATCACTTCACCCTTATCTACAACTACACATAGAACAGAAAGATATTATGGTAGCAGGAATTCTCACAGCCATAAAAAAGAAAGATGGAAAACAGCACAGTTCTTGCAGGAAAATGGAGTGGTGTTAGTGAATAGTAGGACATTCTATGGTTTTCTTGATGTCTTAGTTATCCAATAAAGGTATGCACTTTGTTCTTTTTGTGTCCAAGTGTAAAATACTGGTAAATAGAACACAATGTATGGAACTTCTAGCAGAATCAAGGATATATGATTTACTGTAAATCAATAAATTAAAAAAAAAATCTATTTTTGCATTCTAGGTAATTTTTTTCAATGATAATGCATATACAGAAACTAATGATGCCTTATAATAGTACTAAATTTGTTGAAGAAAATGAGACATGACTTGTGTGTGTATTTGTGATAGAAAAATCCATGAAGTTACAGATTAACAAAATTGCAACAGTACTATCTAAGTGTACATTGGTGAACGTTTCTTATCAGCAAAGGGGTTCATTGTTATTTTAACATATCTTTTAATTGGTCATCATGGAATTCTTTGGCCATCATGGAATTCTCTATAATTTCTGAGGTCCTTCTGGAACCATCACACAACTCTATAAATTGTTAGACTTTATCTTTATAAGTTGATCAAGGTTTTTTTATTGGACTGCTAACAACATTGTGACATAGAGTTTTACATGTGGAACTTTTAACTCTTCTCTTTATTTGCATGATCAGAACATATAGCTGATACTGAAGATGTGATATAAAACACATGATATAAATGAGATCTTGAGACCAAGGTAAGTTGAGGATGCTGATCAGAATTGATTTTAAAAAGTTGTCCTTTTCAATAACGCTCTAGATCTGCTCACAACTGTTGATGTGGAGAGTGAGGTTGATGTAGGAAGAAAATCAACAGCATCATAGGAGACAAATGCACATTTCAGAAATGCAGATTGATTTATATGACATTTTGACCCCTAGAACACTAGAGTGGTTTCCAATGGATTATTTCTCTATGCATTTCTGACTTCTGTAACACTCCAGTAGTCTGAATCCCCATTTAAATAAACTGTCATTTATTTTTCCTCCTACGGGTGTAGTTGATTTGACCCAGCAACACTCCATCCTCAGTTTACACTAAATTGCTGAAGGATAATTTCGGTCTGACCTGAATTGCAGATGACAATTTTATCACTTTTTTATCTGCAAATTTCCACATATAGTTCAGTATGATTCTGTAAGATGAATCAGCGATAACATTATCTGCAAAGGAATCTAACTCTTTCTTTGTTGGATCTTCTCCTGATTATTACGTTGTAAATACATTGATTGCAATGTAATATTTCTTTGGGGACCACCACGTGTAAAAAAGGCAAACTATGTGTTTCAGAATACATACCAACTAATAATATAATCTTATATTATCACCTGATAATGGGTTATTATCAGTTATAATCTATTAATTGAATCATGTCAGCAAATAATAATAGCAGGTGTTAAATAGTTATTAAATAATACAATCAGATCATTTCAGTCTTAAATTGCTAATTAATTACAGGACAATATCATTTGGGAATATGTCATTTAATTTTTTTTTAACAGATGTTGTTAACATGGTAGATGTCTTTTAAACAGAAGTCAGGTATATGGATATCTGCTTTGCATCACATCTGCACTTGTCTGTAAATAATTATTTATTTTGAAGTTTGTCTCTGTATAACACAACAAAACAAATATGAGTTTGTTGTTTTTATCAGATTATAAACTGAATCCATCTAGCAGAAGAAAACAGCTCATTTGAAATGCAGTGTATCTGTAAGACTGCTGTTTAAAAGAAACCTACTTAGATAATTAAAATAAATTAAAAGCCTCTTCTTTCCAAGTTTTGGTTAAATTTTATTTAATATAGGATGAACGTATCATGTAAAAAGTCAGACATTTAATAAAACCTTGAATTAAAAAAAATACATCTGAATGTCTTTGTTCTTATGACAATTTTATAGAGCCCATAGATAAAGAAGGTGCAGTAGATTGGTAACTGGAGATAGAATTTTAGTTGAGATGACTGTGCAGGTTACTATGCAGTTTGTAGAATTCCACAAGAGGACTTTATGAAGTTTACTAAACCTAAAAGTTAAAATACAGTCATTTCCATCCATGGACTATGAATCAGAAGTGTAATAAAATATGTAATAGTATTTTAGTTTTTGATGTTCGATAAATATAAGCTTACGCTTAAAACCACAGAAATTTCTACGGAATTTTCTAAAAGTATTTAAAAACATGCATCTTAATGAATGAGCTCCATGAAATAACATATGATAGAAAAGATTATTGAACCTATTTTGTATCTCTTGAGATATTTACGAAAATAGTTACATAGTTATATAATATGTTCTCTTAAACATATCTGTTATAATTGTAATTACCCCCATCCCTGGGTAGAAAATTCCCCAGTTTAACAGACCTTACTACAGAACTTCTTCCTCTGCTGAAGTTGAAACCATCCTTTCCTCTAATTTTTAGGGGTGGGCCTAGTTATTTATTCAGGCCTTGTAATAAAAAGCTTACTAGAGATCCTTGTAGTGACCTCACATTTAAATAAACAACGTAACAAGACCCTATCCTCAACATCTTTTCTCTTTCATACTTTCTCTTTCTGCCATTCCTGTAATCCATTTTTTGGTTCTTATTTGTAGTCTCTTCAGTTCTGAAATATCCTTTTTCACAACTGGTGCCAAAACTGAACTACAATTTTTGGTGAGGACTTACTGACAATTTCTTAAGGGGCAAAATTATGTTATCTACTCTTATTTCAATACTTCTTTTATGCAGGAAAGTCTTTGTTTGTTTTTGCTAATGATGTTTGATATTAATCACTTCTGACAAATTTTCAGTACAAAGATCTTTCTCTAGCAATGAGTCTCCTAAAATGCTCCCATTCAAATTGTAAGTAGAATGTCTGTTTGTTTGTCCCAAATGCATAACTTCCATGTACTTAGTAACATAGTAAATTAGGTTGAATAAAGACACAAGTCCATCAAGTTCAACCTTTGCCTCATACCCCAGTGACTGATAATTTTATAGCTTTCCTGCTAAAAAAAATAAGTTAGTCTTTATCAGACCTTCCTGATCTGCCTAATAAAAAACAGTATAACTCTGTATGTTCCCTTTTGAAATAAATGTACCTAATCTTCTCTTAAATGTATCCATTGTATCTGCCAAAACCACCTCCTTGAGTAAGGAATTCCACAAGTTAACAGACCTTACTGTAAAAAAACCCTTCCTCTGCTGAATCTAAACCTCCTTTCTCTAATCTCAAGGGGTGTCCCCTGGTCACCTGATCAGGCCTTGGAATAAATAGCTCACCGCAGAGATTGTTGTATTGACCTCTCATATACTTGTACAATGTGATAAGGTCTCCTCTTACTCATCTTTTCTCTAGAATAAATAAACCAAGTTTGTCTAGTCGTTGCTCATACATCAAGTCCTCCATTCCCATAATTAATTTTGTTGCTCTTTGCTGTACCTTCTCTAGTTCTAGTATATCCTTTTTCAGAACCGGTGCCTAAAACTGCACTGCATACTCAAGGTGAGGTCTTACCAATGATTTGTATAATGGCAAAATAATGTCATCCACTCTTTCTTCAATACCTCTTTTAATGCAAGACAGGATTTTGTTTGCCTTGGCTACTGATGTTTGACACTGGTCGCTGTTTCCA
The DNA here is from genome assembly GCA_037306005.1 of Rhinophrynus dorsalis. Taxonomy (NCBI): domain Eukaryota; kingdom Metazoa; phylum Chordata; class Amphibia; order Anura; family Rhinophrynidae; genus Rhinophrynus; species Rhinophrynus dorsalis. The sequence continues at coordinate 550,162,903 of CM074721.1, read as the reverse complement.
AGTTTGTAGTTGACAAGGATACCCAGGTGTTTCTCATGCAATGAGTACCCTAAAATGATTCCATTGAGTTCATTAGTAGCCTTGGGATTATTTCCTCCCAAATGCATGACTTTACACTTTCCTACATTGAACGTCATATTCCATTTGTTTGCCTAATCTGACATTGTATGTAAATCTCTCTGTAGAGAGAAAATATCCTGTTGTAAATTAATTACCCTGCATAATTTAGCGTCATACGCAAATATTGATATTTTGCTTTCTATATCTATTTCCAGGTCATTTATAAACATGTTAAAAAGCAGCGGACCTAATACTGAACCCTGAGGTACTCCACTCTCCACTTTAACTGTACTGGAGAATTTTCCATTTACAACCACACACTGTTCCCTATCCTTCAACCAGTTTTGCATCCAATTGCAAAGGTTATCTCCTAGCCCCAATTTCCTTATTTTATACCCCAGCCTTGTGTGTGACACTGTATAAAATGACTTTGCAAAATCTTGATATACTACATCAACTGCCATTCCATTATGAAGGTTGCTGCTTACTTCCTCATAGAAGCTGAAAAGATTAGTTTGTCATGATCTATTCTTCATTAAACCATGTTGATTCGTGCTAATTATCTTATTTTTTGTGTTGCAATCCTGAATATAGTCCCGTATTATCCCTTCTAGCAGTTTTCCCACTACAGATGTCAAACTCACAGGTCTATAATTCCCAGGTTCTGTTTTAGTTCCCTTCTTAAATAGAGGCACTATATTGGCTCTTTGCCAATCCTGTGGCACTGAGCCTATGCTGATAGAATCTTTAAAGAGTAAATATAGGGATTTTGCTAACACTGCACTAAGTTCCTGAAGAACCCTTGGATGTATACCGTCAGGACCCGGTGCTTTGTCTGTCTTAATTTTGTTCAGTCTTCCCATGACATCTTCTTGAGTTAACCCAATATCTGATAATTGTATTGTTTTGTTACTTGTTGAGGCTCTTCTACCATTCCTTGTTCCCTTGTATATACTGATGCAAAGAAAGTGTTTAAGATATCAGCCTTTTTCTTATCCTCACTAATCAACTCACCCATATCATTTTTGAAAGGTCCAATACACTCACACTTAAGTTTTTTGCTATTTATATATTTGAAAAATTTTTTTGATTAGTCTTGCTTTCTTTTGCAGTTCGAGATTCATTATCTATTTTTGCTACCCTAATAGCCTTTTTGCAATCTTTGTTACATTCCCTGTATTTTAAGAAAGATTGTTCAGTTCCTTCAGACTTAAATAGTTTGAATGCTTTTTTTTCTTGCCATTTCCTTCTTTACATGTGCACTTAACCACATTGGCTGTGACTTACTTCTTTTGCATCTGTTCCCCATTGGTATATACTGTTGGGTACATTTCTGCAACCTAAATTTGAATTCTGACCATTTATCTTCAGTATTTTTGCCTTTAAATAATGTATCCCAGTCTGTGTGTTGCATTGAAGCCCTTAACAATTTGAAGTTAGCTTTTTTTAAAATTAAGAGTTTTGGTTGAACCTATACACTTTTGCTTAGCCAGACTAATCTCAAATGTAACCATGTTGTGATCAGTTTCCCAAATGTTCTCTTACCTTAATTTTGGATACCATTTCTGCGTTATTTGTTTTCACTAGGTCCAATTCATTCTTCTTTCTTGTCGGCACTACCACCATTTGTGACATGTAGCTTTCCCGAAGCATGCTCACAAACCTGCTACCCTTAGCACTCTGACAGGTCTAATTTTTCCAGCTGATATCTGGATAATTAAAATCTCCCATAATTATAGTGTACCCAAGCTGGGCAACATTCCTCATTTGCAATAGCAGTTGGGCCTCAACATTGTCATCAATATTTGGTGGTCTGTAGCATATATCCACCAACACCTTTTTTTTTACCAAGCTCCAAGCTTCTTAGCATTCTCTCCCCTAGCACAGAGGCTCCTCTACCATTTAGGTGCAATCCATCTCTTCCATATAGATTGTACCCAAGAGCAAAGTCAACCCAGTGCTCTAAAACACAAAACCCTCCTTCTACACCATTGCTTGAGCCATTCATTTAGCTCCCTGAGCTCTCTCTTCCTACCTGCACTGGTGCATGGCACAGGTATTATTTCAGAAAACACTATCTTAGAGGTCCTTGCCTTGAGCTTGCAACCTAAATCCCTGAAATCATTCTTTAGGGACCTCCATCTTCCAACAAACTTTGTTATTGATAACAATATGTACCAATGACTTGTACAGTCTGCAGTTTTATGGAAATAATTCTTCAGAGAACAATCATCCTGCTCTGAAAATATTATCCCATAACTCCAATTTAATTATTTATTTGAAAGATCCAGTCAGCTGTGGTCCAATTTCCATGCTGATCTTGCTGTTATTATCTCTGTGTTGGACCTGTCTGAGTGTGTGAGAAGGGCGCAAAGGAGGTTGACTCCGAATACCCCAACATTCTGTTGGACTGACTTGATTTGAAAGACAGAGGCAACTGCAGTCCAATTTCCTTGCTGATCTTGCTGTTATTATCTCTTTGCTGGGGATCTCTGGGGAAAGAAGTTGTTGATTATTTTTTATTTATCATTTTTTGGCAGTGATAAGATAGGGTGGACAAATGTAAAAAAAAAGTAATACAAAAATTAGGTGGCAGACAGCTGACTGGGACCCCGACATGAGCTGTGTGACTGAGGAAGACTTGATAGATAGCAGACGAGATTGAGTATTTTGTTGCAAGCCAAGGCATCACATTATATCAGTCATGTTGTGTACTTTAGAGTAGGGGTGGGTGATAGGTCCTGTTGTGTTCCTGTAGAGAACCACATGGTTGTCTGCTTTTTCTCATAAAAATATTTAAACTTTTCACCCACTGCCAAACATTTTTGCTATTTTTTTCAATTGCACACACTTTTCACCCCTTTACTTAAATGTTCTTCATATTTTCCTATAAAAACATGACTTTTCCAGGAAGTGAAACACAATACAAGCAGGTAGAGAGAGGGTGCTAGGCTGTATTGTTGTGATTTTAATAGTGAAATTGAGGCAGGGTAGCCTTCAAAGTGACTGCTATCACTATGAACACAAATAAAAGAAGGAGCTGGAAGGATCGTTATGTATCCAGTGAGTCTGAGGAGGAGGAGGGGGAAGTGAGCACTACAAACAGTGAAGGATCTGGATGCCCTGATTCCCCAGATCCACTGGTGGCCAGTCTCCCTACATCACCCTTAGGGGTCTATGGCAAAATAGTATCACAAGCAGAGGAAGAAGACTAGAGGTCAAGAGAGTCCCCCTGACTCTGTGATTCTCCTTCCCCAGCATTGTCTCCATGGGACATGATACTGGAGAAGGCAGAACTGGAGGATAGCTAGTGGATAGCTGCTTGTGCCTTCTGCTGGTGGTGCCAGTCTGCCTTCTTCAGCTCAAGAGATGGAAAGGGTGACAGTAGGGACCCTCTGTCACATTTGTCTTCACCTCCAACCTGTGAGACTGTAATAGAACAGCAGCAGCAGCAAGGTATCATGGTGCCCGTGCTCCTGGCTGCAGGCGGCGACATTTTGATTCTTCTATTTTCCTTATCTCATTTCTGATTAGCCAGGATCTTTGTTGCCACCCAGCGATAGCCTTTATAACCTCTGTCATGTCTACACTAAGGTGCCCTTCCGTGGTGTACTAGTTCCTGACTTTTGCTCCGTTATTGCTGATCGTGTATGACCTGGCATGCCTGACAACGTTCCTGAGTTTGCTGTACTACTGTTGATCCATTGCTGACTGTATCTGGCTGAGATCCCGCTCCGTTGCAGACCGTATCTGGCTGAGGACCCATTTCCGTTACTGACTGTTTCTGGCTGAGATCCCGCTCTGTTACTGAACGATTCTGGCTGAGATCCCACTCCGTTGCTGACCGTATCTGGCTGAGGACCCACTTCCATTACTGGCTGTATCTGGCTGAGAACCCGCTCCATTGCTGATCATATTTGGCTGATGACCCACTCTGCTACTGACCATTCCTGGCTGTTTATCTATTCCATTGCCATCTGTGTCTAGCGTATTGACACTCGGTTGCCATTCATATCTAGCCTGCCATTTGGTTGCCTCCGGTTGCTCCATCTAGTCTTGCTGTGGCCATGCCGTTACGCTAGTCGGTTGCGCCGACCATCAGCTAAGCATTCATGCTGTAGCTACTCTCCTTACCGCCGTTGGCGGTGTGCACACGCGAAGTACCGGTACAGTGTTCATAGCACTGACTGTGTTACTCTGATCTCTCTGTGTCCACCTCCCTTACAGCGTTCTGCTCACTCCCTCTGGGAGTTGCAGTATATACAGGCCTTTGTGTGCCTGGACTCTCCAGGTAGGGATGTGCATATTCCACTCTGCAGTAACCTTGGGCTCAGGAGCCAGTTGCGTTGTTATCATCCTCTATGAGAGGGGACACTGGTTGCCTACATATATATATATATATATATATATATATATATATATATATATATATATATATGCCTTATATATATCTACACTGTATTACGATCCACCTCTAGCGTTCTAGGACTTACTTATGAGAGTTGTCTTGGTCTATTGGCATCCCGTGCCAGGGTCAGTGTTGCCTCTCTCCTTTGGGTTCTGTGCATCCCAGGCTTCTGGGTTGTGCAAGTAGTGTTGCCTCGCTCGTTTGGGTTCTGTGCCTCCCAGGTGTCTGGGCTGTGCCAGTAGTGTTGCCTCGCTCCTCTGGGTCATGTGCCTCCCAGACATCTGGGTCGTGCCAGTCATCTCCTCCTGGACCATCTGTCACCAAGGTCCTGTGGTCAGTTCTCGGACTGTGTTGCCTGCTGCCTGTTCAGTTCAAGCCAGAACCTCCGTTGCCAGTAATTGTTATCATTCATACCTTCAGTCTATTACTGGCTTGCTATTACTGTATATACCTGTATATATTTAAGTTTTATTTGTGTGGACCTAAGGCCTAACTACGTGTGTGATCTTTATCTCAATAAAGTCATTTTAACCTTACCAATCTGGTCTGAGTGTTCATCAAAAAACCGTGATACAAGGACGGACTGGTGGTGATGCTCATGATGATGATGAGGGTGATGGTGGAGCAGCTGGGGTGGAAAAGACATTAATGGCCTTTTTAGCCTAAGCCAAGAAGGAATTGGAGACAGATATAGAAATGAGATGGGCATCACCACCACCAGCAGTGAGACTGCAGAATTTCCAGAGTTTGCTGCTGCTGTAATTCCTGCTGCTGTGTTGATGAGGAGAAGACAGGTTCCGCTTGTATTCTAGTGTTGATGATGGCATAATGGAGGAAGATGTAGCAGCTGAACCAATTGCTTCATCTGCCAGTGAGACAAACAAGCACCAAAACACCAGCCCTCAAAGCTGTAGCAAATGTACATACTTTTAACAGCTTAGAGTAATATAAGAATATTGGGCAAGAAGCAGTGTGGAAGCTGATGATGACTTAATAATAAATGATGATGATGTAGATATAAGGCTTTCTACATAAGAATTCCCTGCCTCATTTCTCACAGGTTGGATTGTCTTGAGTTTGTAAATGAATCATGACCATCATTAGCAACAACAACCAGACGAAAATCACAGAATTTATACTACTGGGACTACAAGGCCCTCAGAGTCTGAAGAAATGGGTATTTGTTCTGCTCCTCATGCTGTACATCATGACATTATGTGGAAACATCCTTATAATTACATTGTTTCTGGCAAGTCATCACCTCCAATCACCCATGTACTTTTTCCTCTGTCACCTTTCCTTATGTGACATGTTGCTGTCTACAACCATTGTCCCCAACCTTCTATGGACTTTATTAAGAGACAGCAGCATTATGTCTGTCTTTGGCTGTCTTTCACAGTTTTACATTTGTGGTGTATTTTCTGTTTCTGAATGTTTTATACTCACTGTGATGTCTTATGATCGATATTTGGCCATCTGTAACCCATTGCACTATGTCTCCATTATGAACATACAACTTCGTTTTTATCTAGTTATGTGTTCCTGGGTTCTAGGATTTTTTTTTAGCCTGGTTTATGCAATGCCAATCTTCCTCTTAGAGTTCTGTGGATGTAATATTATTGACAACATCTTCTGTGACCTCGCTCCTCTTCTTGAAGCATCATGTACAGATACATATATTATAGAAATAGAGTCTGCAGTGCTTTCTTTTCCTATTGTCCTTGGCCCTTTTTTCTTTATCATTTCAACATATGTCAGGATTTTCCTCACCATAATCAAGATCTCCTCCACCACTGGGAGACATAAAGCTTTCTCCACCTGCAGTTCACATCTCACAGTTGTGAGCACATATTATGGGATACTTTCAGCTAAATATACTGTTCCATCCAAGGGCCACTTGTTTGATTTGAATAAAGTCATCTCTCTGTTGTACACTGCAGTCACACCATTACTAAACCCAATCATCTACAGTCTTAGGAGTCGGGAGATCAGGTCAGCTCTGAATAAATTAATGTCTATTGGGAACTAATGGTAAGAATAAGAAGGAGGTCAATTGTTAACCCCTTAATGACCCATGACGGTCCTGGACCGTCATGGGTTGTTATACCCTTAAGGACCGATGACTGTCCTGGACCGTCATGGAATTCCGGGCTCCCCACGCGGCTGCATGCCGTTCGGGGAGTCCGGAATCCGATTCCGGGAAAAAAAAAAAGGGTCCCTGGTTCTTAAGTGACTGCACCGTGTGTGCGCAGCCGGTTCTTAAGGGGTTAAAGGAGAACTACCACCCCGCAAAAACTTTACGTTAATTAAGTCTTCATCTGGCAACTAGCTGCTTAGTAGTGCTCCAAAAGGGACTGACATCGCAGGCGCACGGACGTCACTATGACAAGATGTCCGTGCTTCCTGCTACTGTCAGCCTCCAAAAAACTCGAAAATCTTTGAAACCAGGTAATATTTCTGGCGACTAGCGCTACTAAGCAGCTAATCGCCAGATGAAGACTTAATTAATGTAATGTTTTTGCGGGGTGGTAGTTCCCCTTTAACTAACAAGGAAATGTGTTATATTATTCATCCAGCAAAGGAGGTAGAATTTTGGTGAAAATCAAAAAGACATATAAAAGTTCTGCAAATTCCCATTGTTTTGCAATTAATTAAGGATCTCTCTAATAATCACAGTGTTACCCTGTGGTACAGCTGGTTTGGTCCACAATTTGATAAATAAGGGAAATACTTACATAGCTAATGAGGTGCAAAAGATACACTGGTTCAACAAGTTCAACCTTTAATGTTACTAATGAATCTACATGTTGATTTTAACAATTGCATCAATTAATTTACTAATTTACAAGCTATCATTTATCAATAAGCAAGAACACAGGTAAGCCATGTACAAATGTTGTTTCCATGTGCTAGATTTGGTGTGGGTCATTCTATGGTGGGAAGAGTGTAATGATTATGTAATACCACTATTCATTTGAAACATGCAGTTTCATAAGGTACAACATATGATTTCTGAAACGGGTGTTTTTATAGGTTTGCTTTTCCCCAGCCTATTCCTCCTCAGTTTGGGCTGAACAGTCCATTAATGTCTCCATCACCCCAGCTTCTCCACCATTGTCATCACCACCAGCAGTCCCTACTTGCTGCTGTTTTTGCTTTATTAAAGACATCTCACGGGTTGGAGGAGTGAAGAGAAATGCTACAGAATTCCCCGTGCCACTTGCCATCACTTGTTGAGCAGAAGAATCCAGACAGGAAACACTAGCAGCAGGCACAAGCAGACATTTTCAGCATAATGTTCCATCTGGACAATGCCGTAAGGCTAAAGGGACTCCCATGGTAAGTGGAAAGCTGTGGGTTCCCTTGGCCGCTAATCAGGCTGCTCTGCATTACTTGCCCTACCACCTCACCTCGGAGGATGTACTGTGGTAATGGTAGTCCCACCAGCTGCTTCACCATCACTATTATTACTACTAACACTAACCACCTCAATTTCAGTCCCTGAGTCTTCTACCTAACTAGTAGTATGATCAACCCCATCCCTGCTTGGGACTGGAAACTGTCATTTATGGTCCCGTTCTGTCACATTTTGCATCATCTTCTCCTGAGAATAACAAGACACCCTAGCAGGTGCAGCACTGACAATAGGCACAGGCAGCTGATCTGTCCTGCTCACACTACTACCCTTTTTTTCCTCTGCCCATGACACAAATGTCCTCAAGATCCATAGCGGTGATGAAGGAAGCTGGTCATCATTGGGTCTGAGGAATCAGGCGATCCAGACGTTTTCATGTTTGTAGTGGTCCCTTCCTCAGACTCACTGGATGCATAACGGTCCTTTCAGCACCTTTTATCATTATTATTATTCAACTTGCTCATATTCATAGCAGTCACTATGAGCCTCTCCTGCCTCAATTTTACAAAACAACACAGAGCACAACAGCTAGCACTCTCTCTCTCTCTCTCTCTCTCTCTCTCTCTCTGTAGCTGTTTGTATTGTGTTTCACTTCCTGGAAAATGTTAAGTTTTTTATAGAGAAATGGTGAGAAACCTGTAATTAAAGGTAAAAAGTTTGTAGACATTGAAATAATAGCGGAACATTTTTGGCAATGGGCAAAAATGGCAAAGATTTCAACCGCTTTACTTAAAGCTGATTTTCCCATGTAAAAGTTGACAACCATGTGCTTTTAGGAGAATTTTTTGCAGGGACGAAACAGTGACTTTCTCCATCCCTTTTGTCAAAACACAATCCAGCGCAATCCAAGCTTCTTCATGACCTGGCTGTTTTTATCTCTATGCTGGGGGTGTGAGAAAGGAGCAAAGGAGGTTGACCACAAATATCTCAAAATTCCATCTTACTGATTTGAATTGAAAGACACAGGCAGCTGCAGTCCAATTTCCTTGCTGATCTTGCTGTTATTATCTCTGTGCTGGGGAAGTCTGGGAAAAGAAGATATTGTTGTTTTGTTTTATATGAATTATTATTTTTGGACAGTGATAGATGGACAACTGTAAAAAAAAAATAATTAAAAAAAAAAAAAATAGGTGACAGTCAGCTAATTGGAACCCTGACCTGAGCTGTGACTTGATAGATAGCAGACGAGATTGAATATTTTGTTGGGGCCAAGGCAAGACATCACTCTCCATCAATTTCATGTACTGTAGAGTAAAAAACACACAGTAATTGAATAATGTCTAGCAAATGCACAAGGGGCAGGGGGAAGGGGAAAGGTTGCTGCATTGTGTGCAATAAATGATGATGATCCCTGTCCTCCTAGGGAAGAGGCAGTTTGTCAAGGTCCCACCAAAAGTTCCACCACCACCACTCATGCACCAGTACTATATCAAAAATAAATAAGAAACAAGAGAGTTACATTCTAGTGTTGATGATGGCATAATGGAGGAAGGTGTAGCAACTGAACCAACTGCTGCATCTAACAGTGAAACAAACTTGCACCAAAACACCTGTCCTCAAAGTAGTAGCAAACTTTGTAACAGTAAAAGTAAAAAGAAATAGTATGACACCTCTAAAAACTTAGAGGACAAGAAGTGACGGGCAATGCTGAGGATCACCTAATGATGACATACAGTGATGATTATGATGTCGATCTAGAATATGTCTCTTCAGCATTCCCCTCTTGTTCAGGTACAGATGACATTGCGAGTGAAAGAGATGATGACATGGAGAGAAAGTTAGCTGAATGTCAAAGATTCAATCTTCCCCCACTGAAATGGATCACCTTGCCTTTCTATAAAATGTTGGAAAATACCATTGAAAACGTTCACCCTGTACAAGCAAAGGTGCCTAAAAATAGACAGCGATCCTCTCGATCATCATGAGCATTGTCACCGCTTCCAAGTCCAAGCCCATTCAGTCACACACACTTGTGTTGAGTAACCAGCAGCCACAACAACAGCAACACAGTTTATTTTCATCCACAACCTTAGCTATGATGAGTGCCTCTGCTTCTGCTGGAAGTGCTGCACCTTTAACACCTAGTATTAGTAGTAGAAGTAGAACTGAATCAACATCTAGCCCCAATAGTAGTAGCAGCACCTCAGGAACTCCTCAGTACATGAAGTCTACAGAATGGAGATATTTCACTCAGGATCCAAAAGCTAAGTTTGTTGCTATCTGTTCTATGTGCAAAAAAGCACATAAACAGGGGGAAATCAGGCTGACACCTAGGCACCTCCTCTGTGAGATCCCACCTGAATCACAATTACAGGTCTGACTGGGAGACACACCATGAACAGGTCAGAGGTGCCACATCTAGCAGCAGTAGAAGCACTCCAAAAAATTCCCAGGAGTTTGGGGAACATAAGAGAAGTAGTGATGTTATTGATGTGTTAGAGAGTGTGCTACTGCCAACCGTTAATTCTTTTTAAATAACACCTATGGCCCCTTCTTCAGAGAAGTATGATGACTCTGTCTGTTGCTGTCAGAGGTGGCAAAGGTCATAGAACACCCACACATGCTGCCTCTACCTCCACCACGTCCTGTAGTCATGTTGTTAAAGCAATAAAGCTACCGTCTTGCCCTGCCAACCCGCACTTACTGAGTTCCTAGGAAGGAGTCAAAAACTTCAGAAAGACAATAACAAAGTTGGCTTGTGGAATGCCAAGATGTTGGCAGTAGACATGCCCCCATATTCTTTTGTAGAAACCTGAGGTTTCAAAGAACTGATATCATGTATAGCTCCAAACTGCAGTTATTTTTCCAGGATGGCTGTGCTTGAAGTGTACAAGCAGGTGGTTAGTGTTGTGGGCAAAGGGCTGGAAAGTGCATACAGAAAGAAAATCCACCTGACAACGGATATGTGGACAAGTGGGCAGAGAACAGTCTATATGACTGTGACTGCTCACTGGGTTTCCCTCTCACCACCACCACCCCCAGTGGGCAAACCTAGCTTACAGCATCATGTGACAGCCAGTAATAGTGTCTCTGGTTCAGGCAGAATGCTCAAAAAGCAGCAGCAGGATAGCCCATACCATTGACACAACACATTCTTCACGCAGTTTTGAGAGTTGACAGTCCCTCAAAGCCATAGATGAGCAAGTTATAGAGGAATGGCTTTTACCCCACCCTTAAAAGCTGGTTTTGCATTTGCTGATAATGGCTCCAACATAATCACAGCCTTGAGAATTGGTGATATGGTGCATGTGCCCTGCTCTGCCTATGTGGTAATTTTAGTTGTAACCAGATTCCTGGCAGAATCCAAAATCCTCAGAGAGATGTTGAATACTATCTACAAAATCTGTGCCCATATTAGTTGCACCTACAATGCCCACAATATCTATATTCCATACAAAGGCATAACAACCTGCACCATCACCCGCTGAAAATGGAGGTCCCTACCAGGTGGAATGACACACTGTACATACTAGATCATTTGTACAAGCAGATTAAGGCCATTAGGGAGTACACCATGCAAAACTGGAAGGCTTTGGAGGGATCCTCATTGTCACCTGGTGTCATGGAAATATCACTGACTCACACCTGGAGCCAGTAAGGGTGAATACTGACTCACGCCTGCAGTCAGTAGGAGTGAATACTGACTCACGCCTGCAATCAGTAGAAGTAAGGTGAAAACTGACTCATGCCTGCAGTCAGCTATGCAAGTCTGCAAGAGCCCCAGGCCCACACTAGATTGGGTGTCTGATCACCAGGGGAAAAACTGAAAGAATAGTCAGACAAAGCCACAAGTCAGCACCAGAGGGGATAGTCAGACAAGCCGGGTCATACACAGTTCAGGTAGTCAGCCAGAGCCACAAGTCTGCACCAGATTGGATGTCCACTATTAGGGGTTAAGCAAAAGAATAGTCAGACAGAGCCACAGGTCAGCACTAGAATGGATGGAAGACTAGCCAGGTCATACATGGAGCCCAAGGTAACAGAAATTCTATGAACAACAATGCAAGGGCAACTGCATTAGGACTTAGTCTGCCTTTTAAACCCCTCCACAGGAAGCAGGTGGGTGGAGCTGCTCAGAGGGAGGAAGTAGGTAGAAGGAAGTAGGTAGGAGGAGACTAAAGGAAGAAAACACATAAAACAGAGGCCTGCTGCATGCTTGAAGCCTTGCGTCTGAGATGATTCTGAAATGAAGGTAAGCTGTAACACCTGGCAACTAATGTGCAATGTATGTGAGCTGCTGAAACCCTTTGAGGAGACAACCAAGTTGGTGAATTGTATAGGGCAGGAATTAGTGAAATTCTATCACTGATATTTTTCTTGCAGAAAACAATGAGTAGCATGGTTGAGGAAACTTACCATAATGATAATACACCAGCTGGTAACGGATATGTTAGTGAGCAGAGATGGGTGAAAAATCTCAATTATGTTACTGTGGGAAATTTCGTGAAAAACTATGGTTTTCCTCTGTCATTGGGGGAAATTTTGCCTATACAGAACCAAGCTGATTTTCCACCTTTAGGCTAGCAGCACAGAAAATGTTTAAAAATTCTTGCATTTCCCTCCATGTTACTCAATGAGATGAAACTTCCCACCCATATACTAAAACTTTATTTTCTGCACTTTAGTGTGGTGTTGTCACTGTGATCAGGCAACTCAGTCCTATCCTCCTCTTTGAACCTGCATGTGCCTCTGTCTCGCCAATCGGCTCGCAGAACTAACCCGCGGCCATGGCTTAATAAAGACACCAGCTTCTTCCGCTCCTGTACCCGTTCAGCTGAACGAATGTGGAGAAAGTCTGGCTCTCTGGCAGACTTTCTCTGCTACAGGTTCCTCCTTTCCTGCTTTAACTCTGCTCTGTCCTTAGCAAAAAAACATTACTTCTCACAACTAATCAACACTCATAAATCCAACCCCCGACGACTTTTCTCTTCCTTTGACTCCCTCCTTCACCCTCCATCTGCTTCCCCCGCTAACTCCATACAGCCACAAGACTTTGCTGACTACTTCAAAGCCAAGGTGGACTCCATCCAGGATAATATACCACCTTGTACATCTCCTCCTAGCCTCCCTCGTTCCCCTCCTGGCACTCTGGACTCTTTCTCACTAGTCACAGAGGAGGAACTGACTAACCTACTATCCTCCGCTCCCTACACTACATGCACACTTGATCCGTTCCCCTCTCACCTCATCCAGTCCCTCTCCCCCACACTAATCTCTATCCTACTACAAATCTTTAACTCCTCCTTTGCCACCGCTACCTTTCCTGATGACTTCAAACATGTCGTAGTAAAACCTATCCTCAAGAACAACTCTTCTGACAGTAACACACCCTCTAGTTATCGACCAGTTTCTCTTCTGCCTTTTGCCTCTAAACTCTTGGAACGCTTAGCCTACTCACGCCTGCTTGACTTCCTCAATGCATACAACCTGCTTGACCCTTTACAATCTGTATTTCGTAATGCTCACTCCACTGAAACTACTCTTACAAGAGTTGTCAATGATCTTCACATTGCCAAATCTCAAAGTCACTATTCAGTTCTTATCCTGCTTGATATCTCAGCAGCTTTTGATACTGTTGATCATGCACTCCTCCTCCGCATTCTTCACTCTTTAGGGATCCTCAACACAGCACTGGACTGGCTCTCCTCTTATCTATCTAACAGATCCTTCAGTGTCTCCTCTGCCACCTCTTCTTCCTCCCCCATCCAACTCTCTGTTGGGGTTCCTCAAGTTTCTGTTCTAGGACCGCTTCTGTTTTCTCTTTACACAATAACACTTGGTGATCTTATTAACTCATTTGGTCTCAAATATCACCTCTATGCAGATGACACCCAGATTTACTTATCTGTACCTCAACTCACTTCTGATATCCAGGCTAAAGTCACAGATTGCCTCATGGCTATCTCAGACTGGATGGCTCATAGGCACCTCAAACTCAATATGTCCAAAACTGAGCTGCTCCTCATCCCACCTAGACCTGGCCCTGTTGCGCCCTTCCTGGTGACTGTAAATGGCACTACCATAAATCCAGTATCAGAAGCACGGTGTCTAGGGGTGATAATTGACAACTCTCTCTCATTTTCCTCTCATATTAAGGCCATTACTAAATCCTGTCGCTTTCTTTTGTGTAACATTGCAAAAATCCGTCCCTTCCTCTGTTCCTCCACAGCTAAAATTCTTATACATGCAATCATCCTCTCCCGCATGGACTATTGGAACATTCTTCTGTCTGGCATTCCTGCTTCCCATCTCCAACCACTTCACAGAATGTTGCAGCACGAATTACTCTTCTGTCACCTAGGTTTGTCCCTTCACCACTCCTCCTCAAAACTCTCCAATGGCTGCCTATCAAACTCCGGATATCTTACAAAATCTTACTTCTCTCTTTCAAGACATTTCTCTCCTTTACTCCTTCTTACATCTCCACTCTGATCTCCCGTTATACCCCATCCCGCCACTTATGTTCAGCCAATGACTGTCTTCTCTCAGCTCCTTTTGTCTCTACAGCTCTGTACGTATCATACCTTTTTCTCTCATTGCTCCATATCTATGGAATGTTCTACCATCCAACCTGAGCCACTGCACCTCTCTGATAATCTTCAAATCTCACTTGAAAATGCACCTCTTAGATAAAATCTAAACATGCTAGAATGGACTGATGTTGTACAATGAACGCTCTTATAAATGATTTACATTACTGATGTCCTCTAGTATCATGAAAACTAGCACTGTATTCAGCACTTGACCCTAATGTACACTGTATGTCTCCCATTACCACTTTAGATTGTAAGCTTTCGGGCAGGGACCTCGCACCCAATGTTTCACTCTACAAAGCACCTGTAACCCTGTATTGTTTAAACCCTGAAATTGTAAATCACTGCGTACACTTGTGGCGCTATATAAATAAACATATTCATTCATTCATTCATTCAAAGAAGTACAGACAACAGTAATAAAATATAACCACTTTTATTGATAATACAGTAATAAGAATAATGCCCACACAACCCCAGCCTACCACCCAGAGCTGCACACTGTGCTGAGCACTGCACTACTGCATGAAACCGGAGGATAATGGAAACAGGTAGGGTTACAGCATTGGTAGAGCCAGCACACAAAGTTCAAATCTCCACCCAGGTTACTGCTTAACCGGAGGCAACAGGGAGAGAGAGCAAGTCAGAGCCACAGGAGACAGATACATATGGTCAGGCAAGCTGGGTAACGTACGGAGCGAGTAGTCAGCCAGAGCCACATGTCAGGACCGAGTGGGTAGTCAATAAGCCGGAGTCTACAAGGAGTGAGTAGTACACCAGAGCCACAGGTCAAAGCCGAAGTGGTTAGTCAGACAAGCCGGGGTATACAAGAAGTGAGTAGTCTGCCAGAGCCACAGGTCAGATCCGGTGTGGGTAGTCAGACAAGCCTGGTTCATTCATGGAGCGAGTAAGTAAGCCAGAGTCACAGGTCAGAACCGATGTGGGTAGTCAGACAAGCCGGGATCATACATGGAGCGAGTTAGTCAGCCAGAGCCACAGGTCAGAACCGATGTGAGTAGTCAGACAAGCTGGGGTCATACATGGAGCAAGTTAGTCAGCCAGAGCCACAGGTCAGAACCGATGTGGGTAGTCAGACAAGCCGGGATCATGCAAGAGCTACTAGCAGAAACACAACGTAAGGGCAATGACTCCTAGGACCAGGGAAGATTATATAGGAGTCAACAAAGGTGGGAACCAATTAGGCAAATCAGTAGCGACCTATAAACAAGTGCACGAACCAGAGCCCGCACCAGTGGATGTTAGTAATGCGGAAGTAGCCGGAGTCCATGGCGGCCAATAGAACGAACGCTAAAGGATCACTAGGCCTCCTAGGCATACTGTGATAGGTGTAATTTAGGAGAAAAGCAGAGTGGAAGGAAATAGAGTGAGAGAGAGAAAAAATAAACTGAAATAAAACAGAAAAATAAATTTTTACCTAGGGTTTCATAGTGCAGGCTGGCACTATGACCACCACTGTAAATAAAAAAACAAACCTGGGTAGTAGGGATGAGTGAAAAGTCCAGTTTTGTTCACACTGGAAATTTCACATTTGCCAGTGGGAAATTTTGACCTTAAAGAAACCCATAGATGTCCTGGTATTTTGCTAAGACACCAGAAAATCTTGACAGAATGGTTCCATTTCCCTCCTATGTTATTCAGATTGGGCAAAACTTCCTGACCATATACAAAATAAACCCATAAGTTCATGCACTGTAATGTGGTATATTTGAAGGACACAGAGGGAGAGAGAGAAGATAAAACATTTCAATCAAATATTAAACAAATAAAGTGGTTACATAGTTGTTCATAGTGCTGGCTGACACCACACTGTAATAACAGCCAGATAAGGAAGGAACTTGGATTACAGCTGCCTGTGTCTGTCCATTTAGTCACACAGAATGTTGGGGTATTTGGGGAAGATCTCCATTGCTCCCTTCTCACCCCCCCCAGACTCTTCTAACACAGTGGTAGTGACAGCCAAATCAGGAAGGAATTTGTATCATAGCTGCTTGTGTCTTTCCAATCAGTCACACAGAAGGTTAGGCAATTTAGGGTAAATCTCCTTTTCTCCCTTCTCACACCCCTCAAACAGAGAAATAATAATAATTGGATCAGAAAAGAACTTGGATCACAGATGCACGTGTCTTCCCTATTAGTCACACAGACCTTTTGTGTATTTGGGGTCAACCTCCTTTCTATCTTCCTGTCTCCAGAGTTCTCCCAGACTGACCCAATACAGAGAACAATTGTCCTGCCTACAAGACTCCCTCAACTAAGCTTTAGCTCCACTTTATTAGCCTGTTTTCTCTATTAAAAATGTGCTCCTCTTTCTCTCACAAACATGGAATGGAATAATGTGGAAACCTGATACTCCTTTATACTATACCTATGGTAAAAGAAGGCAAACATGCCACACATTGGGGAGATATTGAGTCTTACCATTGATTTTAATGCAATGAGCTTGGTGAAAAAAAGAGAAAAAACAGCACTTTTCATGAAAAATTTCATGCTAGCAAAAAGGTGCTATTTTTCTTTTTCACTTTGGAGGCAAAAACTTTTGCCATTTGTAAGAGAGAGCAATAAAGAAAGCAGCAGAGTTCTTGACCTAGAGAAGCCAGACAACGGAAGGGATGTTGGAATTTAGTTTAATAAGAGTTTTGGCAGGTGATTTGTTCTTTGTGTTAAGGGAGTTGGAGGCAGTGTGAAGGAAGAAAGGAGATTTACCCAAAATACCCCAAAATCTTGTTTGACTGAGACAGGTATACCTGTGAATGAAGATGTCTATGAGATTTACTCGAGAGATGTACATTGTACATTATTTTATGAAGGGAAAGAAAGGGAGAGAGAGAAAAAGCATAAAAAAGTTAACATTTAAAAGCATATGTGTTGGAAAATACTTTGATCAGCAGGAGAGGCTGTATGGACTCTACAGAGGTGGAGGAAGAAGTCAGCAGCAGCAGGAGGCCTACATACCACCGAATCAATGAGTCTCAGTCCTCCCCTTTAATATTTGAATCTGAAGAAGGCGGAACTGGCTAGAAGTATGAGCAGCATTGCACATCAGCTGTCTCTGCTTGCTGCTACTGCTGTAAGACAGCTTTATGTTGGAGATATGGCAATTGTGATGGTAGGGGACATTTGGTCACACTTATCTTTCCCAAAACATCCCAAACAGTAGTAAGAGACTGGTGGTGGTGATCACGAGAGTGAGGGTGATGGTGGAGCAGCTGTGTAGAGGAGAAAACATTCTTGGCAAAATGTGATAAGGAGTGGGAAAAAGAGATGGAAATAGGAATGGGCATCACCACCACCAGCAGTGACATTCAGGAGTTTGCTGCCTCTATAATTCCTGCTGCTGAGTTGTCAGAGTCAGACATTCATCTGTCACAGTAGCAGGATGATGATGAGCAGGCTAGTGCCACACATACCTTCATGGCAATCATGGAACTGGGTTCTTCAAGTACTGATACAGGATTAAGACAGGGTCTACTTGCCTCCAGTACATCTGGTCCTAGCTCTATTGCTGATGCTGTGGCAGTAGCAGCAGCATCACCTGCCCCAGCCAGTGAAGGTGATTCTGGGAAAGAAGAATAAGGGAATTCTTCTCTACCTTTCCCTTCACTGGATATGGGAATATTTTTCCCCTCAGACAGTCACAGTACAGTCATCAGTCACTGCACTGTGCACAATGTGTGATATGGTAGTGAAAAGTGCAAAGGAGAAAATACCCCATGGCACACCTGACCTCATTAAGCACATGCAACAGACATCACAACATTTATGTTAAACATGCAAAAGTCGAACCTCAAAACATCACAGTGGAAGATAAGAGAAATCCAAAGTAACACCTATCTTGTCATCATATTCTTTCACTAAGGTCTAATTGTGGGAAGATGTAGTCATTTTCCCCACTCCAGCACCCTCAGCATCCTCTTCCACTTCTGGTGTACTACATTTGCCTGTGTTACCTCCCCCACCAGCTGGTAATCTGAAGATGTGGAGGTCTGGCAGTTCATATTCATCCATTTGTCAGGTCTGTCAGGGATAATACTGAGGTAACGGAGAGGATGATGTGATGAGATACAGGATACAGTTGATGGTAACTGAGAGGATGATGGGATGATGATACTTAGATAAATAAACCTGAACCAGGTATTAAGAAAGATATATTGGAACCTAGATGCAGGTAGATACACAACAGGAATAAAAAAGCCTTAATGGAGATTAGCTAAAAGGCTTACAAAGACATCAAATTCAAAAAGGGTGAGGTCAGGGCAGGCAGCAAGGATTAGACTGTCAAGGTTTGGCTGAGCTGCTCTACTGTGCTGCTTGATTCTGATGTCTGTGCTAATCTAGTGCTCTGCTATACATTACTGCTGCCTTCCCTTTTCTGGATCAGGCTGAATCAGCTGATCACTCTGTGTTTTCTCACCTGACTGCTAAAAGCCAACAGCCAACCTTCCCAGGGTATTTAAAGCAGCTTGAATCACTCCTAGTATGCCCTTGCAAGAGTGTTATACTGTGTTCCTGATTTCCTGTGCATGACCTGGCTTCCTCTGATGTCCCTTCTGGTTCCTAACTCCCTGGCTTGTTCCTGACATCGCTGATCTCCGTATTCCTGACCCCAGCTTGGCTGAGTACATGTCTTGGTTCCAGACCATGGCTTGTCTTTTGGTTTACGCTTCTGAATCACAATTTTGCTTTGTTTTATTTATTTATTTATTTATTTATTTATAAAATGTTTTACCAGGTAGAATACATTGAGATTCCTCTCGTTTTCAAGTATGTCCTGGATAGTTTTCAGTAAAAGGTTACATATTTACACTAATTGTGAGACATTATATACAAACATACAGAAATATACATACTTATTAAATAATGGGATTATTTACAGTTACACACTGTTTTTAGATATAAAGAAACATTTGCTTTTAAGGATTTTAGACTGGGTGCAGATGTGATTATTTCCGGCAGATTGTTCCAGGCCTTTGGAGCTCTGAAGGAGAAGGCAGATCTTCCTGCTTTTGTTTGCTTTTGTTATTTTAATAAAGGTGTTTTGCACTTTACATTTTTGTGTCTGTATGGTTCCTGGCCCCTAACAAAGACACAAGAAACTTAGCCAGAGGTTGAGAACCCAGAAAAATCATACAGGAAAAAAATGCTAAGATGAGTGGCACTAAAAGAGTTAAATCAGAACACCAGTACAACTGAGTGCTGGCTAAGCAGATAATGGCCTTTAAATAAGAGAAGGGAAGAGATGCCGTTATGTTGACGTGCACACCACGTACTCCTGCAATGTATAATGCAGTAACCTATAGTGATCACCTGATACGATGAGCAGAGAGCCAAGAGTGCAAGCCCCTTGGAAGTTGTCGATCCCAACACACCATTGCACATTGTTTGGTATGCTCATTACACATGGCAATGTGGTGGAGTGCAATCAAATGCATGGTATCCAGAATAATAGATGTGTTGAAAATAGATGATATGTGCCTTGCTTTGCCCATGTGCTAAATTTAATTGTGACCATATTTCTGGCAGAATATGAAACCGTCGTGAGATGCTGAATATCACCTGCAATATCTGTGCCCATTTTAGCCACCCCCACTATGCACCCAATACTTTATATTCCATACATGAGTGTAACAACCTACCCTATCACCAGCTGAAAGCAGTGGTCCTACTTTGTACATATTAGAGCATTTGTACGAGAATAATAAAGTCATTAGCGAGTACACAATGCAAAACTGGAAGGCTTTGGAGAGACCATATTTATTACCTGGGCAATGGCCACCAATGTGTGTTGTATGTGACCTGCTGAAACCTTTTGGGGAGGCATGTATGCTGGTTAAAGAGTAGAGATCACAAAAAAGCAATACTTTTCCACTGATGTATTTATTGTAGAAAAAAGTGAGGAGCATGGCTGAGGAATCTAACCATAATGTCAACACAGACATGCACCACTTGGTCAAGGATGTGTGAAATCTATTGGTTTCTTTTTGGTGGTAAGAAAGTGTTAGCAAATTGGATTTTTAGCCCATCCATAGTGGTGAGGCCCATCCCAACTCCATCTTTTCTTTCCTGTCTTCATTGCTTTGATCCAAGAAGGGTCATGTTGTGTATTTGTACCACCACCCTCTGAGTATTTAGTGCTCACAACCACCATCAGTCTTTTGCTCCTCTCTTGATGGTGGTAAATGTAACATAGGGGCCTTTGGTGTCACACTCGTCATCACAGTCAAAGTAGCAGCTGTTTTGCTACTAATTACAGACACATAATTTCCCCTTCTTAAAATATCACCCCAGATCCATCGGGATATTTTGCAGTTGGAAACACTATCTGTTAACTTAAGAAGTCTCCTACTGATGCTGCTGCTGCTGGATTTTTCCATATCAACATCAAGTCAGCACCCTTTCAAATCTTCATACTCATGCTCCAGCAAGCAACACAATTCCACTCTATTTTTTCTATTTCTCTCTCTCACTTTCTCTCAAACCATCTTACAAAATCACATCACCTTTATATACAACTACACTGAGCTTAGAAGGACATTCTTATATTATTTTAGCAGGAAGCCTCACAGCCATAGAAAACAAAGATGGAAAACAGCAAAGTTCTTGCAGGGAAATGGAGTGGTGTTAGAGAATAGGAGGACATTCTATGGTTTTCTTGATGGCTTAGTTGACCAGTAAAGGTATGCCCTTTGTTCTACTTGTGTCCAAGTGTAAAATACTGTTAAATAGAATTACAATTTCTGCAGCTGCTAGTGGAATTGAGGATATATGATTTACTGTATATCAATAAATAAAAAAGCAAACTTTTTTTGCATTATAAATACATTTTTTCCAATGACAAGGCATATATAGAAACTAATGGTTTCTTAAAATAGTGCTAAATTTGTTGAAGAAAATGAGACATGACTTGTGTGTGTACTTGTTTCACATAAAATCCATGAAGTTACAGATTAACAAAAGTAAATTGCAACATAAGTATCACAGTGTACATAGGTGAAAGTTTCTTAACAGCAAAGGGGTTCATTATTATTTTAATATAAATTTTAATTGGTCATCATGGAATTCTCTATAATTTCTGAACTCCTTCTGGAACCATCACATAAGTATATAAAATGTAAGTCTTCACCTTTATCATAGATGGATGAAGGTTTTTTTTATTGGACTGCAGTGCTAACAACATCATGACATTTTACTTGTGGAAACTGTAACTCTTCTCTTTATTTGTGTGATCAGAACATATAGCTGATACTGAAGATGTGATATTAAATGTGATATAAGCTGAGATCTTGAGACCAAGGTAAGTTCAGGATGCTGATCAGAATTGATTTAAAAAAGTTATTTTCTCGTTTCAATAACTTTCTAGATCTGATTACAACTGTTGATGTGGAGAGTGCTGCTGATGTAGGAATAAATCCAACAGCACCGTAAGAGACAAATGCAAATTTCAGAAATTCTGACTGAGTTATATGACATTTTGACTCCTAGAACACTCAAGTGGTTTCTCAATGCATTTCTGACCTCTCTAACATTCAAGTAGTTTGAACCCCCATTTAAATCAATTGTAATTTTTATTTTCCTCCTATGGTGCAGTTGATTTGACCCAGACACACTCCATACTTGGTACATCATCCTCAGTTTGCACTAAATTGCTGAAGGATAATTTCGGTCTGATCTGAAATGCAGATTACAATTTTATCACTGGTTTTATCTGCAAATTTCCACAAATAATTCAGTATTATTCTGTGAGATGAATCAGTGATAACATCATCTGCAATGGAATCTAACTATTTCTTTGCTGGATCTTCTCCTGATTATTATGTTGTAAATACATTTATTTCAGTGTAACATTTCATTGAGCAACATTACATGTAAAGAAAGCAAATTATATAGTGGGTTATTATCAGATATCATCTATTAATTGAATCATTTCAGCAAGTAATAATAGCAAGTGTTAAATAGTTATTAAGTAATAAAATCATATAACTTCAGTCTTAAATTGTCACTTAATTTTTTTAACAAACGTTTTAAACATGTTAGATTTCTTTCAAACAGCAGTCAGGTATATGGATATCTGGTTTCCATCACATCTGTAGTTTCCTGTATATGATGATTTATTGTAAAGTCTGTCTCCACATCACACAATAAAACAATGATCTTCAATAGTCCTGAATGCTTCGCATGAACCTGTTGTTTTATCAGACTATAAACTGGATCCATCTAACAGAAGAATACAACTAAGTTCAAATGCAATGTATCTGTATGACTGCTGTTTAAAAGAAACCTACATAGATACGTTAAACAAATGAATAGCATCATCTTTCCAGGTTACAGTTCCATTACATGTAATATAGAATGAATGTATCATGTAAAAAGTCAGGCATTTAATCAAACCTTGAAATAAAAAAATACATCTGAATGTCTTTGTTCTTATGACAATTTTATAGAGCCCATAGATAAAGAAGGTGCAGTAGACTGGTAACTGGAGATAGAATTTTAGTTGAGATGACTGTGCAGGTTACTGTGCAGTTTGTAGAATTCCACAAGAGGACTTCATAAAGTTTACTAAACCTAAAAGTTAAAATACAGATGTTGTGATGTTTTCCATCCATGAACTATGAATCAGAAGTTTAATAAAACATTTAATAGTATTTTATTCTTTGTTGTTCAATAAGTATAAGATTATGTTTAAAACCCCAGAAATGTCTACAGAATTTTCTGAACATGTTTAAAAACATGCATCTTAATGAATGAGCTCCATGAAATAACATATGATAGAAAAGATTATTGAACCTCTTTTTTTTATCTCTTGATATGTTTAGAAAAACAGTTACATAGTTTTATAGTAAGTTGGGCTGAAACAAGACACTAGTCCATCAAGTCAAACCTTTTTCACACTATAATCCAGAAAAAGAGAATTACATAATATTGGTAATAATCTTTTTTCCAGAATGTCCTGTTTAACCCACTAATACATAGTATAACCATGTATGTTACCTTCTGCTACAAATCTTTCTAATGTTTCTTATAAGTGTCATTACCCCCATCCCTGGGTAGAAAATCCCCCAGTTTAACAGACCTTACCACAGAACTTCTTCCTCTGCTGAAGTTGAAACCATCCTTTCCTCTAATTTTTAGGGGTGGGCCTAGTTATTTATTCAGGCCTTGTAATAAAAAGCTTAGTAGAGATCCTTGTATTGACCTCGCATATACTTAAACAATGTAATCAGACCCCATCCTCAACATCTTTTCTCTTTCATACTTCAGCTCTGCCATTCCTGTAATCCATTTTCTTTTTCTTATTTGTACTCCCTCCAGTTCTGAAATATCCCAAAAACTGAAATTATACTTATACTTTTTATTTATAGGTCATTCATAATCATGTTAAAAAGCAGTGGACCAAGTATTGAAATCTGAGGTAATCTACTCTCAGCTGCATTGGAGAATATCATGTTTACAACTAAACACTATTCCTTAGCCTTCAATCAAATTTATATCCAAATACAAAGGTTATCCCCTAACTCCAATTTATTTATTTGAAAGACACAGGCAGCTGTGGTTCAGTTTCCTTGCTGATCTTGCTGTTATTATCTCTGCGTTGGACCTGTCTGAGTAAAAAGGTTGCAAAGGAGGTTGACCCCAAATACCCCAACATTCTGTCAGACTGACTTGATTTGAAAGACAGAAGCAGCTGCAGTCCAATTTCCTTGCGGATCTTGCTGTTATTGTCTCTGTGCTGGGGATCTCTGGGGCAAGAAGTTGTTGAATATTTTTTAGTTATCTTTTTTGGCAAAAGATGAGATAGGGTGGACAACTGTAAAAAAAAATTAATAAAAAAAAAATTAGGTGACAGACAGCTGACTGGGACCCTGACATGATCTGTGGGACTGAGGAAGACTTGATAGCAGATGAGACTGAGTATTTTGTTGAGGGCAAAGGCAAGACATTACATTCCATCAGTCGTACTGTGTACTTTAGAGTAGGGGTCCTGTTGTGTTCCTGCAGAAAAATCCACAAAAACCACGTGGTTGTCTGTTTTTCTCATGAAAATATTTAACGTTTTCACCCATTGCCAAACATTTTTGGCTATTTTTTAATGGCACACACTTTTTACCCCTTTACTTACATGTTCTTCCTATTTTTGCTATAAAAACATGACTTTTCCAGGAAGTGAAACACAATACAAACAGCTAGAGACAGAGAGGAGAGAGCAAGGGTGCTAGGCTATTGTGTTGTGATTTTAATAGTGAAATTGAGGCAGGAGAGCCTTCAAAGTGACTGCTATGACATTGAACACAAAAAAGGAGGAGCTGGAAGGATCATTATGCACCCAGTTTGTCTGACGAGGGGGGGAAGTGACCACTACCAACACTGAAGGGTCTGAATTCCTTGATTCCTCAGACCCAATGGTGGTCAGTCTTCCTACAACACCCATGGGCAAAATAGTGTCACAAACAGAGGAAGAGGACTAGAGGTCAAGGGAGCCCAAAAAATCCCCCCTGACTCTGTGATTCTCCTTCCCCAGCATTGTCCCCATAGGATATGATACTGGAGAAAGCAGTACTGGTGGATAGCTGGTGAATAGCTGCTTGAACCTGCTACTAGTGGTGCCAATCTGCCTTCTTCAGCTCAAGAGATGGCAAGGGTGAGAGTAGGGGATCCTCTGTCACATTTGTCATCACCTCCAACTGGTGAGACTGAAATAGAGCAGCAGCTGCAAGGGGGGACTGGTGGTGATGATACGGATGATGATGATTATGAGGGTGATGGTGGAGCAGTAATAGCCTTGTTAGCCTAAAATGAGAAGGAATGGGAGACAGATGTAGAAATGGGGATGGGCATCACGACCACCAGCGGTGAGATTGTAGAATTTCCAGAGTTTGCTGCTGCTGTAATTCCTGCTGCTGCTGGGTTGCAAGGGCAGCAGGATGATGAGGAGTAGGCTAGTGTGCCACAGACCACTAGGACAGGTTCAGTGTGCATTCTAGTGTTGATGATGGTATAATGGAGGAAGATGTAGCAGCTGAACCAATTGTCGCATCTGACAGTGAGACAAACAAGCACCAAAACACCAGTCCTCGAAGTAGTAACAAACTTTGACACCTTTAACAGCTTAGAGTAATATAAGAGAACAACTGTAACCAGCGTAACATATGCCGTTATAGCAAATTTTAAAGATTATAAATTAATAACTCATTTTATTTATTTATTCATATGTTTCATTGAAACACAATAAACAATCTCTTTCTTCTCAGATACAACACTGAATATGTCAAATGATCAAACTCTTGAGGGAGGAACATATAGTTGCCAGTGACTAAATACAGGGTTTGAAAGGTATAAACATATGTTGTCCAAAGTCAGTCCTTGTGACTTATTAATAGTCATTGAAAAAGTAAAAACGTATAGGAAACTGTCTTCTCTTGAATTTGAAAGGCATATTTGTATCAGATGGAATGAGATTGATGTGTGGTATAAGAACAGTTTGTAAGTTCAATCCATCGATTACACAGGCCTCTATGATGTGTGAACGTTGTAATTGTCAATCTTCTTCCATTGCAAAGTCCCCATGATGGCATAAGATTCTGTAGTAGCGTAATTACTGCACCTACTTTCAGTTTTAGCTCGTGAGGAGGCATTCCTGTTGGTACTAAGCTGTTGAGAAACTCTTCAGAGTATGCTAAATGATCACTTGGTTCATTGCTTACTACAGTAGCCACACTTTTATAAACATACTCTTCTATTGGTAAACAGTTTAACACTTTGTTGTTCAGTTCCAAAGAATGCTCATTTGTAACACTTAGTATTGCTCTGCCTTTGAGTTTCTGAGATATAACAGTCTTGAAATCAATATCACCATAACGTGGTTCTACAGGATCTTTTTTGCTTAACAAACAGGATGGAGGCAACTTTATAGTTTCACCACTTCTTCCATCACTGACATCTAATAGCCAATCTGCAAATTCCTTTTCACTTAGTATTGTTCGCATGTTACATGTAGATTTCAGTACATGGCATACTGTCCATGGCCTATGTTTCTTTATACAACTGGCAACAGTTAAAGATCTTGAGCCTTGTAGTATCACCGGTAGAACTTGCCTGAAGTCTCTGACTAATAGTATAACTTTACCACCAAAATACTTGTCTAATCCTATCAGATCGCACAGTAGTCTGTCTACTGCTTGAAAGGCGTGAACATGTGACATTGGTGCTTCATCCCACACTATCAGTTTTGATTTGAGAAGTGCCTTAGCTTCCTCTCTGTTTGGCTTTAAATTGCATGTTGAACTGCATTCAGCAGCAGAGGTATTTTGTATGTAGAATGAGCAGTTCTGCCTCCTGCCAACAGAGTTGCTGCAATACCTGAAGATGCAACAGGAGTAACATTATCTCCATTGCTGCGTATGAAATGTAGTAGAGTTGACTAAAGAAATGTCTTTCCAGTTTCAGCTGGACCATCAAAAAAAAGCAATGTTGATTAGTGCCCGAGTTATTGTAAATGGCATCAATAATAGTGTCAAAAGCCTCTTTATGTTCATTGTTTATTTTTTCGATATTCACGATAGCTTTATGTTTTTCTTCTAGTACGTCAAATGATTGTAAATGCAGAGCTGGTGTCAGCATTTCAACATGTGGTAGATTTAGATTTCGAAGGCTCAGATCATAATTTAATATTTGATTGATTTCCACAAGAGAATACAGAAGGCCAATTTCTTCAGAATAGCGCATTATGAAATCTTCACTCTTGCCCTGCTTATGTGTTTCCCATAGTGTAGGAACATTTTCAGGTTCACCAAATCCACATATCCTTGCAAATAGTAACCATAACTTGGTATATGTGTCTCTATTGCCTCAGAAAGTGTGTGGTGCCATATTTTGTCACCTTCTAAAAGTCCATGTTCTCTGCAAGCTTGCTGAAATGTTTCGTAGAGTTGTCCATTAACTGTCCGCAACTGCTCAAAACTCGTAGCTCCTGTAAATCTTGCAAGGAGCATGCAGAGATAGTAGTGCTCACTGTCTTTAACATTTACTGTAGGCATAATTCCAATAATACTAACTCCACCTCTATCACAGTGCCTGTGATTGCTGCATTTTCTTGTCTGTCACCAGTAGGGGGCTTCTATTGGCTGTCTGCATTTAGCCCGCCTCATATTGCCTATTTAAACCTGGATTGGGCACCCTTTGAGTGCCCTTTCGTGTTGTTTCTGACCTTTTTGCTATCACTATGTCCAGTGATGGTTGGGCCTCTGTTCCTGTGTTCCTGATTACAACTGTTCCAGTGTTTCCTGCATGCTGAGTTGTTCCAGTCCTGGTTCCGGCCTAGTACTCTGGGGTTGCAGTTCCTGCTGACCTTCTTCTCTGCTGTTTCCTGCCCTGACTGATCGTTCTGCTGGTTCCTGCCATCTCCTCGCCTGTCTCCTGTGATCCTGGCGTCCTTCTGCTTGGTCGCGTCGGCGACATTGTTTGTTAGTCCCAGCGTGCGGACGCTGGTTTGCTCCAAAGCCTTGCGGCTACACGATTCAGTTGTTCCTCCAGTGTGCGGACACTGGTTTGCTCCAAAGCCTATCGGCTATACTATTCAGTGGTTGGTCCCAGCGTGCGGACGCTGGTTTGCTCCAAAGCCTTGCGGCTACACGATTCCCTGTTGGTCCAGTGTGCGGACACTGGTTTGCTCCAAAGCCTTGCGGCTACACTATTCAGTTGTTCCTCCAGTGTGCGGACACTGGTTTGCTCCAAAGCCTATCGGCTATACTATTCAGTGGTTGGTCCCAGCGTGCGGACGCTGGTTTGCTCCAAAGCCTTGCGGCTACACGATTCCCTGTTGGTCCAGTGTGCGGACACTGGTTTGCTCCAAAGCCTTGCGGCTACACGATTCAGTTGTTCCTCCAGTGTGCGGACACTGGTTTGCTCCAAAGCCTATCGGCTATACTATTCAGTGGTTGGTCCCAGCGTGCGGACGCTGGTTTGCTCCAAAGCCTTGCGGCTACACGATTCCCTGTTGGTCCAGTGTGCGGACACTGGTTTGCTCCAAAGCCTTGCGGCTACACGATTCAGTTGTTCCTCCAGTGTGCGGACACTGGTTTGCTCCAAAGCCTATCGGCTACACTACTCAGTGGTTGGTCCCAGCGTGCGGACGCTGGTTTGCTCCAAAGCCTTGCGGCTATACGATTCACTTGTTAGTCCAGTGTGCGGACACTGGTTTGCTTCAAAGCCTATCGGCTACACTACTCAGTGGTTGGTCCCAGCGTGCGGATGCTGGTTTGCTCCAAAGCCTTGTGGCTATACGATTCACTTGTTAGTCTAGTGTGCGGACACTGGTTTGCTCCAAAGCCTATCGGCTATACGATTCAGTAGCTGGTCCCAGCGTGCGGACGCTGGTTTGCTCCAAAGCCTTGCGGCTATCCGATTCAATTGTTAGTCCAGTGTGAGGACGCTGGTTTGCTCCTAAGCCTTGCGGCTATACGATTCCTCTGTTGGTCTCAGTGTGCGGACACTGGGTTGCTTACGATCCTGTCACTCTGTCATTATCATCCGACAGTTATTGATACCTCTGGGCTGCCTTGCCCGGTATTGGTAAGGCCGGTAGAACCTTGCTTCGCATTCCCCTTGAGGTTGACTTACCCGGTATTGGCAAGGCCGGTAGAGCCTATATCGAGGGTTGTTGGGCTGCCTTACCCGGTATTGGTAAGGCCGGTAGAACCTTTTGCCACATTCCATCTGAGGTTGCCTTACCCGGTATTGGCAAGGCCGGTAGAGCCTACACCGTGTACTTATTGGGGCTGCCTTGCCCGGTATTTAGGTAAGGCCGGTAGACCCTTGACGCTATTCCATCTGCAGGTTGCCTTACCCGGTATTGGCAAGGCCGGTAGAGCCTATTAATCCATCATCTCAGACTGTCCTGTCTGGTATATTGACAGGACCGGTAGAGTCTGCATACTGTCTTTGCTACTTACTCTTGTTATATATGTATGTGATTGCCATTCTAAGTGATCATTTTATTATTTCAATAAAATTTAGTTTTTTACATAAAACTTGTGTCTGAGAGTCATAACAAACCGTGACAACCTCATTGCAGACATTTCCATTTGCCTAATTTTTTATCAAATTTGTAATAGGTATGTCTGAATAATCATTTTGTTTGGCTTGTATATATGTTCTGTTTAAATCAAACCATGCTTCAAGCATTGTCCTTGTAGACATTTCCCACCACAAAGCCTCTTCTTCTTTACTCTCTTGAAAGATCACTGGCATTGATCGAGTAGATGCACTGCTAATCTTGTAATGGAGTGTGACTTCTCGGACATCAAAAACTCATTTAAACAACACATTGCTTCAGGTGCACTAACATACCGTCCATCTAAAAAAGCTTGGATCTCATCAAAGATCAAAGTTCCATCAGTACCTTCAGCCTGTAACCGTACAGATACTGCATAGTGGCCTTTGTAAACGTATTTATAGAGATACTTAATACTCTTGATGGATGTACACACTTCAACGTTAATGTGTGCATTGAATTTTTGCAACAACCATGGACTGTAAGGTACAATCCTTCTATTATCTACATCATACTTTCCTACTTTAGCAGAAGGTCCTTCTCTTCTCTTATATTTTGGATAGCTGTTAACATTCTTGCCTGTGATATCTCTGAAGGCTTTAGAAAATCCTCTACTGCACGTACCTTCTTTCATACACGGAGATCATGTATTGAGTGCACCACAAGGACCATGTATCACAAACTTTGTGATGATTTGAGACAACTTTGGATTTGTTTGTTAGGATGGTAGTTCAGCACTTGCAACTTTATCAATGGCATCATTTCTACATATTTTAGAATCTATAGACAAAGTGAGGAGTATGTGTGCATATGGCAGTCCACGTTTCTGGAACTCTATAACACAGATGAAGGATATCACAGTACCAAAAATGTTCTGCTTGAGAATGCCGTCAAGTAATTCTGCAAGTTTTATTTTGAACACTCTCACAGTTATGTCTGGTGTATGTTCAGGTCATTGCTTTCCTTCCATTGCATTTATAATCTCAGGCCAGGCAGGAGTGCAAGTAAATGTAATGAATACATCAGGTTTTCCAAACTTTCTTACAATTACCATAGCATCCTGATAATTTTGTTGCATGTATCTTGGGCTCCCTTGTAAAGTCAAAGGTAAAATTATTATCTTCCCTTCTACTTGCCTCTACTTCATCCAATAGTCCATGGTACATTTCCACTTGTAGATTTCTCTGATTATAGTGTAAATAGTTTTATCTAGATCCTTCAATTTTACATAGGCATCTACGATGCATTGCTGAAATAATTTACCACTGTTATGGATTATGCTAAAACCATGCCTTGATGCACGTCTATAAGCAAAAAATTGCAACGGTGTTTCTCTATTGCATTTTTGGTTCTTCTGTGTTGCAGTTCCTTGTACCAACCACCCTCTCCATATGGAAAAAGCAATGGATACACCATAGTTTAGCTGTGATATAATTGAACAGCACTCACCTGTAGGATATATGCATATGTTTGTATGTGCAGGTGACTTGCTATCTTCTTCAACAAATAGTGCAGCAACTTCCATTGTAGATGTAGTTGTAGTATATCTTCTTGGATCTATGTTTGGGTTTTCTAAAAATATCATGCGTACATTCACTGTTGGATTGGTCTGAATTATTTGATGCACTTGCTGGTATGACTTAGCAAATGGGTTAACTTGTCACAGTATCCTGTCCAATTGATCCATTATTTCGGCCATGCATCCTTCGTTTGTTTGGTTTTGGCTTATTTGTCAGATTGGGATATAGTGGTGAGATCAAATGATAAATTTGTATATATAAGTCTTTATTAATGGTTGAAGAGAAGTAATTTCACAGTGTGAAATAAAGTACAAAAACATGAAGTTTGTATCATCCAATAAGTATCATATCAAAATTCACAAAATCATTGTGAAAAAGTTGTTACAAAAGTTATATTGGATGACACAAATAAAGTACTCAAAATATGGCACAATATTTTCTTACAGGATCTAGACCTGTCAAACCAAGCCTTCTTATTGAGAAGATTAAGAGAGAAAAGACAAAAACCGAAAAAAGGACAGAAAAAGAGAGTTCTGAGGAGAAAGAGAAATGTGGGAAAGAAGAGAATAAGATAGGTGTCAAGATCAGGAGTTATAGGGTAGAATATGGGGGGGGGAGTACACAGACCTGGGGTTCATTCGGGGTTCTCTGGTAAGAATATGACATTGTTTTTAAGTGAATGCCAACAGGCTGTCAAGGACTCTAATAAAGATATGTCTTTTTTTATATCCACCAGGAGAGAGATGAATAACAGCTGTTCCTCGACTTTATTACGCCAAGCCGAAATACTTCAGGGAGATGAACATTTCCAGTTCAATGGAATAAGAGCTTTTGCTGCATTGAGCATAGTAAAGAAATATATTTTTTAGCTTGGTTGATATAGGGCAAGTCTTTGAATAAAAGGATCTGCCAAGGGTCCCTGGAAAACAAAATATCCAGTACATAGTCTATGTGTTTTAGACAGGATGACCATGAAGAGCATAGTTGTTGAGAAAGTGATCCTTCTTTAGCATTTCCGAGATATCATCTTATCAAAAGAGTGTAATTTGGTGGGGGTATAATACCAACTAAATAACAACTTGCAATTCATCTCTACATAATGATTAGAGATGGATGTGGAGTGAGTGTTTCTCCAGATTGAGTTCCAATCTGAGATTCATCCCTAGCTCTCATTCCCACGCCTGTGTGTAACCTGGTTTCGACTCGAGGTCCTATGAGGATAATATTTTATATATTTTACCTAGAATTCCCCTATGTTGCAAAGGAGATTTTTCTAAAAGGTGTTCAAAAGGAGAGAGTGGTCTGGAAATTGATGAATTAAAGAAGGTTTCAGACAAGAAATGTTTGATTCGGAGATGTTTCCATAGTTCAGCCAAAGGTAAATTAAATCGTGTTTACATGGAGGTGAAGTCTGTGGGAGCTTTCCCAGAAATCTTTTAATTCTAGATCAGGGATAGAGGACAATGCTGGGAACTGTTTTGATGGTAAGGAGTGAGGATATTTTATAGGTATTTTTTAAATCTTAGAAAAGGGAGATGGATGAGATAAGAGTGTTTGGGATGTATTAGTCATAATCCAACATGATAATGCATTCTGAATAATTGGATTAAACATCAGTGAGAAAGGTCTGATCGAGGTCACGGAAACTAGTAGCTCTAATAGGTCCAGTGAGGATAATTTTCTTTCCAATTGAACCCATAATTTATCAGCTCCAGTCTGGTATACTAGCTAAAATGGTAGCTCTATAGTATCTCATTAGACATGGAAGACCTAGTCCACCTTGTATTTTGTGTCTATATAATGTATAGCGGTTAATTATGGGTGTTTTATTTCCTCAAATAAAACATGAAAGATATGAGATGCTTTGGTGAAAAAGGATTGTGGTACTGACACAGGTAAAAAGGAATCAAAATTCCGGTAAAATCTTCATTTTAATGAAATGTAAAGTCCGCTCCAATGAGAAACTTTGCTTGGAATATCCTTTAGGAGAGTAGGAAAGTTTAGGGGGTAAATTAGGTTTATTTGGGATGGAAGAGAGATTCCCAGGTATGAAATCGATTTGGTAGACCATTTTAAGGGATATGTAGAGGATAAGGAAGCTAGATTGTCTTTTGATATATTGAAAGTCAGAGCTTCTGATTTGTGGACATTGATTTTAAAATCCAAAAAGAAAGAGAAACGGTCAAATTCAGAAAGAAAATCTGGTATCACTGTGTCAGGAGCACTGGTAGATAGAAGGACAACATCTGAGAATAACAACAGTTTACACATGAAGCCTGGGATGGAAGTATTTTGTTGTACCTGTTGTGCAAAGACTTCCATGATTAACACAAATAGAAGTGGTGATAGAGGATAACCTTGGCAGGTTCCAGTCGAGATTGGAAAGGAGTCAGTGAGAGTTCCATTAATCTTCACTCTGGAATTGGGGTTAGAATAGAGTGAGGAAATATAGCAAATAAATCTAGGACCAAAACCATAGGCATTTAATGTTGATGACATAAAAGACAAAAAGTCAAAAGTCATAAAAGTCAAATGCCTTTTCGGCATCTATGGTCAGAAAAAGGGATGGGAGTTTAGATATATTGATATGGTGGATAATATTTATCAACTTTGTATAATCTCTAGTCTCTCTTGTCTGCACAAATTCGGTTTGGTCTACATTAATCAATTTAGGCAGAAGAGGTTGAAGTCAATTTACAAGGATTTTAGAATAAATTTTATTATCTAGATTAAGGAAATGGATACGGAGATAATTTGCACAACATTGGGGATCTTTGCCAGGTTTAGGTATTACAGTAATATAGGCAGTTGATATCTAAGGGTGTGATTCAATATCATCAGGAAGAGTGAGGAATGATCTAGTTAATAGCAGGGTTAATATAAACTGAAAGTTGTATAGTGTGGTTGCGACAGACCATTGGGTCCTGGGCTTTTCCCAGGGGCAGAGAATTGATCACCTGGCTGAATCGTTAATTCTACATTTTCAAAATAGTCTGTAGGAATCTGTGGTAGATTTGCAGAAAGCAGGTAGGCCTGTAAAGTTGGGTCTGTGGACTGCTTAAAAGACGGTATGTGGTGTTGTCTTATGTTGTATATGGAGCGATGATAAGCGTGGAAAGTGTCTTCAATGATCTGTGTAGAATGTGCAATTGTTTTAGAGAAGGTACGAATATTGGGAACAAAGGACGATTGCCTCTTAGCTATTAGCTGGTGAGCTAAAAGTTTGCCGAGTTTACCCCATGTTCATATCTATTATGATGAGTTCTGGGAAAGGTACGTTCTACTCCTTCATGTCAACAACTTAGATCTCAGAGTAGTCAGCTTAACCAAAGTAGTCTTTACTAAGGAGGCTTTATGTAGAGATTCCAAAGAACATATTTCCTGTAGAATGGTTTCTATCTCCTTAAATGTTTGTTTTTTCCGTCTAGCTGCTAACTTAAGCAAAATTTCCCTTATCACGCACTTATGTGCTTCCCATATTATAACTGGGGGCAGCCCCTCAGTGCAATTTTCTGATACATATTGTTCTAATGCTGAAGTGATTTGAGTTTTGAAATCAGAATAATGAAGGAGAGATTCATCAAATTTCCACTGGAGCTGAGGGCATTAACTGTTCAAATGTGATTGAAACTGGAGCATGATCAGACAATGTGATGTTGTCTATAAAGATCTCTTTTAGATGAGGAAAATTAGAATGAGACAAAAAAATATAATCTATTCTTGAGTAGAGGGAATGTGGGTTGGAATAAAAGGAATAATGTCTATCTCGAGGATGCAGTATCCTCCATGTATCTATTTTGTGTAGGGATTTTGCAAATCTACTCAAAAGGGATTGAGAATAAGATTTGCCAGAAGAGTAATCCATGTCAGTTGATAAAGGGAGGTTAGAATCACCTCCCAGGATTAATGTCCCCTCCTGAAAATCAGCAAGAAGATTTAGAGTTTTGCAAATGAAAGGGATTTGGTCAGAGTTTGGAGAATAGAGAGTTGCAAATGTATAGATAACACTGTTGAGAGATCCTTTTACAAATAAGTATCTGCCCTCCTTATCTCATTTTGTCTCATAGTGTATGAAGTGGACATCTTTGTGTAAGAGTATTGCAACACCCTTTTCTTTACTGGGGCTGAACTAAGATAAGCTGTAGGATATGTGTGAGAAGTAAGGGTTATATGAAGATTTTGCTTTAAATTTGTTTCTTGTAACATCACAATGTCACATTTCAGTTTCTTAAGTTTTCTAACCACTGATGATCTCTTTTTAGGTGAATTAAGCCCTCTGGCATTCTGGAAACAATTTTAAGAAGTCTAGTCGATTGCTTAGTCATCATAATTCGTAAAGGAGGAGTCCGGCATGCTGCTTCAAGAATCTCAAATCTCAACATGAAGGCCGCACTCCATATTTTTGAATAGAAGTAGAAACCCAGGTCTGTGCGCAGGGGATGGAGTGGGTTATGAGGTAGGGGAGGGGGGAATCTGGGTAGGTAAACAAAGAATCAGAAAAGGAGAAAAGAAAAAAAGGCATCTACAGAGCTGGAGATAACACTCTGTCTAGAGAAGGAGGTGAAACATGTCCACCCCCCAGAGAGGGCTGTGCAAAAGAGTGTAGTGGATGAAGACAAATCGTCTACTAGACAATGTGAAATGTAATTTGTGGGGAGTCTACAAAGGAGCACATAGGGTAGAGCAAAAAAAAGTGTAATAAATCAGGTCAGCAATGGTTTTGGCTAATAACCATTATGTATGATTAAAATATTGGTCTGGTCCTAGAATTGTATTAGGACCTATAATAGTCAAGGAAGTGGAGTTCAGAAATGGAATAAGTAAGAACCAGCAGGTCATGAAGGATGAAGTGTGAAGAGGTGACAAAGACAGAATAGCTAATGCTATTTAATGCATATAGACTATAGAGACAAATATTGAGAAGAGCTAGGTAAAGGACCAGTATGGTATTGTCAGGTAACTTCTAAGTTGGACTCATTGAAAGGGAGTACAAGGACTATTTGGGAGGACATATTGCTGGGCAAAGCAGGAGGGGCTAGGTGAAAAATTATATCAAGTGGCCGATAAAAGAGGAATTAGATTTTAAGTAGGAGAAAAGGGTCGTGGGGACTTTGTCTGAGGGAACACAAGAATTGGGTAAGAAATTAAAGTATAATACTATCAGAGGGTCACTGTGGGGATTGGGAACTAGACAGCTCAGACAGCTAGGTCTTTGTAGTTCAAAAAAGGGAACACTACAAGGCTCAAAGTTGGACACGTGTGCTTGTGTTCACTTCGTCTACCCCTTGTGCCCTGCTCCGTATGAGCCACAGCGCAGGCAGTCTCTACTGTGCATGACTGCACCGCTACCGGCTGGCACCGTGGCCCATGTACACAGGCTCTTCAACTAGTACATCATGAAAGTATAACATTTGAAAGCTTCAAATAGGATTAAATAGAACACCCCTCCTGTACTATCACAACCCGAGTATAAGTACCATTTGTACAAGTAAATGTAAGTAACCATGGGGTTAGCGTTGTATGGATTTAACTGTAAAGGAAATATCTCGGTTAGAGTTATTAAACTCATGTAATACTCTGATACTCATAAATTAAAATAATATAAGAGGAGGATCTGACTGAATTCCACAAGAGGGGCTGTCCTGCAAAGTTAATGAACAACAAAGAGAAGCAGTACAAAGCATAAAGTCTCCTCTCGTTGTGAGAGTATATGACTAGATGAATATATTAGACTTGTTTCAGGAGTAAATAGGGAGCAATTATGACATAATGGTAACTGAAGTCAAAAGGACCCTTTATTGGGTTGTACGAGAATTAAACAGAACAGTATAATGGTATGTACTAATCATTGAGTTAGCAGTAATAAATAGACCAGTGCTAATATCTGAGAAGTAGGGGGTAGAATTATCATTCAGTAATTCTTAGGATTGTTGTAAACACAGCAACTTATCTTTTCCATACTCCCTATACTTATAGAAGATTTCCTTGTATGCAGAGTTAAACGCCTGGCTTATAGTGAACTGGGATCATGTAAAATATAATAACTTATCAGAGAAAGAAAGTGCCAGAAGTGTAAGACTACTAAACTGACAGTAATCATTTTATGTGAAGAATCTAGGCTGTCAAAGACATGCTGTTAAATCCCTAAGATTCTATCTTCGATTCTGAGGAAGGAGTCCCCCAGACGAGCCCCCTGAAATTACTTGGGAGTCAGACTGAAGAAGGTTCTCTCCTTTGATCACCTGTCATGTAATAACAAGATTGGAAACAACTGTTTTTAACCTATAGCATGCTATGTATCCTCTTTTTAGTGGTTAACTCTGACCTTAATACAAAATGGTAAACAGCAAATAACATATGCAGTTATTCATCTGAAAAGTTCCAAGATTAATCATGTAATGGATTGTTCATAGAAAAGATCAGAGAGAAGGTGGACTTTTACAGCCTAAAACAAAGTCCAGCCATTCGACTGGTGGGACTGCTTCTCCACATTGCCCGATGATGAAGGGGATTCAGGTGTTCTACATCGTTTGTTGATTAAGTTCCATTGTGACAAAGTGTCCATAGACTCGGACCAAAAAGCATCATCCATATCATGTTTAGGGATAGATACAGCCTCAAGGAGTGATAGTTATAGAGCCAATATGAAGGATTTGAGTGAAAGAACAGCCTTCCTTAGTTGTTTGGATCAAAAGAGGTAAGCCCCATTTGTATCTTACATTTTACACATGTACACCAAAAGTAATAGGTTGGAGTTCTCCTCTCCATTTCAAAGTTAAGTGGGAGAAATCGCCAGAAATAGATAGTTGTTGATTCTCAAAAACAATTGACGCCATTTTTCTCACCACATTTAAAATGGTGTCTTTGTCAGAGTAGAGAAAAATTTTAAGGATGGTGTCTCTCGGAGCGTCTTTCAGGCCATCTTTGCCTTAGCAATTATGTGTGCTCGTTCAGTCTCATATGAGATGGATGAATCAGATTGCAGGAGGAAGGAAAACAATTGTTGTAAAACCATAGGTAATGCAGCTATGTCTGTAGCTTTCATGATGTCTCGGATACGAATATTATTCCTTCTGCTTCTGTTTTCTGCATCCTCCAGTCGCAGAGTATGCTTCATTTGGGTTCTTTGTAAGTCAAGTATACGGTTTTGTGTGTGATCTTTGACGGTATACCAATGTTGTTTATCTTCCTCTAGCACGTTGATCCTGTCTCCTAAATGAGAGACTTCTTTTTTAACATCAGCTAACTCTTCTCTAAGGAAAATCTTCAAGTCAGCTAAGAGGTTTTGTATGTCTCCCTTGGTGGAGAGAGAGTCTGTATGACCCCAAGAGCTCTCGTCCTCTGAGCTGCTTATGTCATCATCTGAACGGTCACTATGAATACGGGGTGAGAGAGATACAGGGCAGTCGGCCATTTTGAGAGTTTATTCTTCTCTTGAAGAACTCTGATTCCATTTCTGGACGCCGGAGTTCTGATCCTACATTTCCATTCGAATCAGTAACTAGGCCACGCCCCCCCCAAATGATAAATTTGGCCTTGTATTTGAAAGTAGTGTGGACCATTTCCTGGTGGTGATTTAATCTCAGCGCCCATTGATGCAAACAATATTGCTGAGTTGTACTCTCTAATTTGTTGTCTGTAATTATTTTCTTCATGTGTATCCCCTGTAAGCAGCTATGTAGTAAAACTGTGGTTCAAGCAAAACCTTTCCATTGTGACAGCATTTAGTCTACGTATTTGATATATTTACTTAAGGTTTCCAATAG
This sequence comes from Rhinophrynus dorsalis, assembly GCA_037306005.1. Lineage (NCBI taxonomy): Eukaryota > Metazoa > Chordata > Amphibia > Anura > Rhinophrynidae > Rhinophrynus > Rhinophrynus dorsalis. The sequence continues at coordinate 550,124,134 of CM074721.1, read as the reverse complement.
CTTGCATTGCAGTAATCACATTTGTAACTGTGTCCTATGTAATGCTCTTGTATGTTAAGTGCATCTTGTTGATTATCTGGTACTTCAGTTTCTTTATTCCTATAGTGTTTTGCCTTTCTTCACACTTCCAATCACTCTTCTCCTTCTTCAATGTTCTCTGTTTGTCATTGTCGTTGTAATGTTTCATTTTGATGCCTTAGTCTATTTCATCTCTCCTCTAATGTTTCATTACAAATTCTTCTACTGTTTCTCAGAGTTCTCTCACACGTTTCAGCCATTTCTAATAAAACTGAGGTTTGTGTGTGTGAACCTGAGTAAATGAGTGTGACCCTGAGTGAATGAGGGTATGACCCTGAGTGTGTGCGACCCTGAGTAAGTGTTTTTTGAATTATGCAACATTGTATCCCTCCTGATGAAGTGGCATGTTTGACACAAAAAATGTTGAGGATTTGGATTTTTTAGTATTTTTTTTTAAATAAATTTTATATTTTATTCATCTGGTCTGCTGTTTTTTTCTGGATATCCTATTTGCTGAAATAACGGTGTAACAACCATTTGGAGTTTTGATGTAAATCCATATAGTTCTGTTGTGGGGAGAACTAACATGAGAAATCCCCACTGGCTCTTGGAACTGGTTGTGTGAGAGAGCAGCTGGTCAAACGTTTTATGTGAGTATCCAACTCATATTGTCTTTTGATCCATTTACTGTTTTAACCCTTTGAGTGCCAGAGGGGTACGAAATGCATTGCAAAGAAATGCATTCCATACCACTCTGGCACTCAAAGGGTTAAAGAAACAGGATAGCTCTCCTTATGTCTTTGTTTGTGTTTCCCTTTAAAGTGTTAGTAATGTCTAAAAAAAACTTTTTTGCATTTAGAAGAGCTCAAAAAGCTGATCTAAATTAAAAAAAAATGCATCTCTCAAACCGCTATGGTTTAAGAGATACGGGCGTTTGAAGTTTGATTTCTCCTACTGACAGCTGTTTTAGACCATTCCAATGAAGGGATTCTGTGTAAGTAACGAGATAGCGGCACTTCTCAAGCACCACAGTGTCGACCGACACGAATCTCCTGCTGACAGCTTTACAGCTGTCAGTAGGAGAAATCAAACTTCAAACGGCCGTATCTCTTAAACCATAGCGGTTTGAGAGATACATTTTTTTGCATTTAGATCAGCTTTTTGAGCTCTTCTAAATGCAAACAAGTTTTTTTTTAGACATTACTATCACTTTAAGCCCTACTGTGAAGTGGTGGTCTCTTAACGATTGATCATGAAGGATCGGGATATCTGTGTGGTGGCAATGTAATATCCTCCACAAGCTGGTTTTTGTTACTGTGATACAATATCCATGACAATAGTTTAATGTGAGTATATTTTGTGAGTTTTATACTCCAGTTGTTGAATCATGATATCTGCAGTATGAGACTTTCCCCTCTCTTTCTTGTGTGGTTGTGGTTGACCCCTACTGCACTTTCAAACGCTAGGAGAAACTTTATTCCACTGAGAGTAACTTTCTCCGAATGGTTTGTACTTGATCCGCGAGCTCAAGATGGCGGTCAGGAACACTACTTGTCCCAGAATTCTGCGGCTGGTGTCTGGTGCATGGAAGCATTCCACACATTTCCGTTCCCAGCTTGGTGATTGGCCGTGGCTGGCGAATGGAGCGCTATGATTGGCTGGGTATGTTTCCTAAGCTACCTATCAGCAAACTGTGCTGTGGCCTGCGAATGGAGCTCAATGATTGGCTGGGTAAGCGGCCATTCAGCACACTGGGAACAGAAACATACCCAAGCATTTTATATATAGAGAGATTGGGCAAGAAGCAGCGTGGATGCTGCTGATAACCTAATGATGACTGATGATGTAGATATAGTATATATATCCCTCCAGCATCCTCCTGTTTTTCAGATACAGATTTGGTTAAAGATAAGAGAAATGATGACATGGTAATAAAGTTACCTGAAAGGTAAGGGCTCAATCTTCCATCACTGAAAAGGAACACTGTGCCTATCTATAAATTGTTCAAGAAAATAATTGGAAGGTCTGACACTGAACAAGCAAAGATGCCTAAAAATACTCATCCTGTTGATCATCATCAGCATCGTCACCACTTAGAAGTCCAAGCCTCACTCAGCCACACACATTTGTGTTGAGTAACCAGCAGCAACAAAAACAACACAGGTTATTAACATTCACAATCTTAGCTATGATGAGTGCCGCTTCTGCTGTAAGTGCTGCACCTTTGACACCTAGTACCAGTAACAGTAGAATTGCATCAAAATCTTGCTCCAGTAGTAGCAGCTCCTCAGGAACCCCATATTCCATGAAGTCTACAGTATGGAGATACTTAACCCGGGATCCAAATGCCAAGCATTCTGCTATCTGTTATCTGTGCAAAAAGCTTGTGAGCAGGGAGAAAGCAGGCTCACACCTAGGAACCTCCTCTATGAGATCCCACCCCAAAGCTCAACCACAGGTCTGACTGGGAGAAACTATTCAAACCTGAATACAGGTCATGGGTCTACTTTTCATAAATGCCAGAGTGCCCCCCAATGCATTTTCATGCACTTTGTTGGATATTTCTAGAATTCAAGTGAGATAACCTCCCATTTAAAACAATGAAAATGTGTATTAATTAAGTTTCAACTCATAAGTTTCAGAATTGGTTGCATTCTGTAAAAGACTTTCTACATAAGAATTTCCTGTCTCATTTCTCACAGGTTGGATTGTCTAGAAGTTTTAAATGGACCATGACCATCATCAGCAACAACAACCAGACGAAAATCACAGAATTTATACTACTGGGACTACAAGGTCCTCAGAGTCTGAAGAAATGTGTATTTGTTCTGCTCCTTGTGCTATATATGATGACATTATGTGGAAACATCCTGATAATTACATTGTTTCTGGCAAGTCATCACCTCCAGTCACCCATGTACTTTTTCCTCTGTCACCTTTCCTTATGTGACATGTTGCTGTCTACAACCATTGTCCCCAACCTGCTACATACTTTATTAAGAGACAGTAGCAGTATATCTGTCATTGGCTGCCTTTCACAGTTGTGCATTTGTGGTGTATTTTCTGGTTCTGAATGTTTCCTGCTCACTGTGATGTCTTATGATCGATACTTGGCCATCTGTAACCCATTGCACTATGTCTCCATTATGAGTATACAACTTCGTTTTTATCTAGTTATGTGTTCTTGGACTCTAGGCGTTTCTTTTAGTCTGATTTACGGTATTCCAATCTCCCTCTTAGAGTTTTGTGGATGTAATATTATTGACAACATCTTCTGTGACCTTGCTCCTCTTCTTGAAGCATCATGTACAGACACATATATTATGGAAGTAGAGGTCATAGTGTTTTCTATTCCTGTTATCCTTGGCCCTTTTTTGTTTATCATTTCAACATACGTCAGAATTTTCCTCACCATAATCAAGATCTCCTCCACCACTGGGAGACAGAAAGCCTTCTCCACCTGCAGTTCTCATCTCACAGTTGTGAGCACATATTATGGGATACTTTCAGCTAAATACACTGTTCCATCCAAGGGCCAGTTGTTAAATTTGAATAAACTCATCTCTCTGTTGTACACTGCAGTCACACCATTACTAAACCCAATCATCTATAGTCTTAGGAATCAGGAGATCAGGTCAGCTCTGAGTAAATGGATGTCTATTAGGAAATGAAGTTAAGGATAAGGAGGCTAAAGACGTGAATGGTTAACTCACAAAGAAATATGATATATTATTTATCCAGCTAAGAAGGTAGAATTCTGGGAAAATCAAAGAGACAGAAACAAGTTCTGCAAATTCCCATTGCTTTGCAAAGAGCTGGG